>CM060892.1:13155833-15644166 GCA_030762935.1 Hymenopus coronatus | reverse complement strand
GTGTTTTAACGTGCTCTACATTTTTTGGTTGTTAAGTTTTTGTCCATCTCTTACGGTTTAGTAGTTATGCAAAATTCATCCAGAATAAAGTAGTCTTCAGAGGCTATTCCCAGAAAATTCAAGACATACATTTTATTTGTCATGTAAACATATTTAATATACGATATTTTAATCGAAATTGTTAGAGGCATTTTTGAGAAAATCAAAATGTTCGAAAAAAGTTCCATGTAAAGGGTAGTTGGGGGTGGGGGGATTTTCTTGAAAATCTTCATGTCACATCATTGGAAGATACCAAACTTAAATACCAAGTTTGGTATTCAACGGTCTTTTCGTTTTTGAGCTATGTTATCCACAGACACACACACGCGCGGACCTTTGTCTAAAAATACTTTTTTTGGATTCAGGGGGACCAAAACATGTATTTCCGGTGAAATCTTGATATAGAATTTTTGGGTGGAATGCAATACCTTGTCTGTACACTATGTACATAGTACGTGTAGAGAAAGTAAAAATCTGATGTGTTCCATTCTAGGGGCGGTCGTTGCATGGAATGAAGGGAATGACTCATTCCCCCTGTTCAGCAATAGAATACATTACGCGATGTGTATCATCTATACTGAAACAAATGAAAACAACAGTTTCAAATAAATTTACTTTATTGGCCACTATAACACTACACGTAAAGCAACACGTAAGTGAGTTCACATCACTTTTTACTTTTTCTACACGTACTATGTACAGTGTACAGAGAAGGTATTGCACTCCACCCAAAAATTCGATATCGAAATTTCACCGGAAATATATGTTTTAGGGTCCCCTGTATCAAAAAAAAAAAAAATGTTCACAAAAAGGTCCGTGTATATGTGTGTGTGTGTCCATGTGTCCGTGTGTCTGTGAACACGATAGCTCAAAAACGAAAACGTGGTAAAATACAAAACTTGGTATTTAGTATCTTCCAGGGATCTGACACGAAGATTTTGAGAAAAATCTCCCCACCCCAGACTACCCTTTCCATCTTGGTCAAAGTTGGTGGCGAAAAATACAAGTAATATGCCTCACTAGGTAGTCCGCACGGAATTCAGGCGGTTTTAGAGATCTCGCACGGAACTCAGGATTGCCGGTATTCTGTCCACTGGAAAGAGATCAATCTGGAATGGGCAAATTCTCTTACCTGGGGGACCGACGATTCCAGATGTCTTGCAGGGAAGCACACAAAGGCTATTGTGTACGCTCTCTCATTGTCTGGCCGCGCCAGACATATCGTTTATGATACATTAGAATATACCAGACGGCGATGTAATGTTTCTGTCGCCTTCGGAATACTTCGGCCTAATTCACTATTTATCGGGTCATGGTCCATATTATACTTACTGGAAGAAAATAAATAAAATACTGAATGGAAATTGTGAAATTTGTAATGTTCCGGGAACTCCGCAACATTTATTGTTTGAATGTAGTAAAAGCTCACAAGAGTTACGGAAAGAGAGAGAAGCACTTAGAGGTTGTTATGTAAACGACATTTTACAAAATAAAGATTTATACACCTATTTGGAACTATTAGCAAATAAAGTAAGTAATAGGGTTGGGAGGAAGTGATTATTCCAATTAAATATTTTAAACATTTTTAATTAAATTATAAAACATTTAAATTATGTTTTGAATTTTGGATTTAATGCAAATTTAAATAGAATATAAATTTATATTAAATATGTATGGTTTTGAAATTTTTAAATAATATTTAATTTTAAAATTGTGGGATTTTGAAATAATTGGAAATAATTATAAAATTAACTTTTAGAAAATTTAAATAAATATAAAGTTAAAAATAATCATAATTTTTTTTGGTAAAGTTTATGAAGTAATATATTTTTTTATTTTAAATTTTTTAAATAAAATAGTAATTATATGTATGCAATTTTAAGTAATAGTATAATAATAGTAAGAGTAATATAATTAAATTATTTAATAGAATAATTATTAAAATAATAAAATGGTTTTTAAAATAAAATATGTGTATAATATAAATAAATAATATAAAATAAATTTTAATTAATAATAGTACTAATAGTAAAATTATACATTAAAATTAAATATAAATTATTAATATATATTAAAAATGCGAAATTATAATAATATTAATATCAATTATATTGAAATTGTATGCATTAAATATTAACACACAGTTTAATTAATAATAATTATAGCTTTAATTGGTATTTATAAAAAATTTTAGGCTAAGTTAGGTTAGGTTTATATCTGTAAATTTAAGTTGTATAATTAAATTTGTAATTGGTATAAGTAGTAATAAATGTATAAAGTTTGGGATATTTGGCCCTGGTTTAAGAAATTAGTTATCAGGGTTTAATATACAGATTTTATTTTATTTTTTTTTTTACTTTGGCTGTAACCGTAGCGAACGTCAATGTGCGCGTAGCTTCGTAAAGTTTCGGTTCATTTCGGATGAAACACGGGAATGAGTTCAATAATTGCATTCCTTTTCATGGGATTGTTAAGACAGACCTTAGTTGCAAGAATTATTTTGCTACATATGCCATTCTTCTTCTAATTCGCAAACGGTACTCATATCACTTTCACGGGCACAATAACTGAAGCGACTTGAATAGACGTGATCGTTAGTGCGATACGAAATCCATCCATTAAAAGCCAAACATCGCGAGTTCGAGTCCCAGCGACTGCAGTGGTAAAGGATATGGCTGCGGTAAAGTACGGGGAGGGCCCAAGTGAAACAACCGGTGTGGTGGCACGCCAGCATACTGACGGGGTTACATTCGACTGAGTTACATGGACTCTGCGTTTTTTATTAAAAATAAACACTAAAATTAACAATTTTTACTTTCTCCATACGCACTATGTACATAGTGTATAGAGAAAGTATTGCACTCCACCCAAAAATTCGATACCGAGATTTCACCGGAAATATATGTTTTAGGGTCCCCAAAATTCAAAAAAAGCATTTTTACAAAAAGGTCCGCGTGTGTGTGTATGTGTGTGTGTGTCTGTGAACACGATAACTCAAAAACGAAAAGTCGGTAAAATACCAAACTCGGTATTTAATTTTAGTATATTCCAGGGATGCGTCACGAAGATTTTGAGAAAAATCCCCCCACCCCCAACTACCCTTTACATGGAACTTTTTTCGAAAATTTTGATTTTCTCAAAAATGGCTCTAACGATTTTGATTAAAATTTCGCATATTAAACATATTTACCTGACAAATAAAATGTATATCTTGAATTTTCTGGGAATAGCCTCTGAAGAGTAGTTTATTCTGGATGAATTTTACTAAATTTTGAATAACTGCTAAACCGTAAGAGATGGATAAAAACTTACTACACAAAAAATGTAGAGCACATTAAAACACACAATTTATGTTATATACTTTTTTTCGTGGAGTTCGTCGTTTTTGTGACATTCCTTATTTTTGGTTTCTGCTATGAAGAACGTATACTTTTCTCATACAGGAACTTGTCAACTCCTATCCATACAAACAAAGGAACTTCATTGACATAGCAACCAGCTTTTGACTATCACTTTAACCTACGGTTGTCCCTTATTTCGCTTCTACTTACAAGGAAGCGAGTAATTAGACTATTTCTGCTATTTTTTTCTGATTAGCAGAAAGTAAATAAAAGTATAAGCTTTTTAAGAATAATTTGTTGCAGGGATATGGAGAAAGTCATGTGAATGGTACACATCAGATTTTATGACATATAACTAGCCTATTGCTGAAGATTAATGTAATACAAAATTATAAAAAAGTTAGCTAAAATACTGAAGCTATGATTAATCATCGTTGTTGCACAAATGCAAAACAATGCAATAAAGGACCTCTCAATAAAAAAAACATTTAACACATTGTTTCACAACATAATCTCCAGAAAGGCTAATACATGTGTATTACCGGTGTTCTAATTTAATTAAACCATCTCTGTAGTGCGATTTATCAAGGTCCTCAAAATAGCTCCGTATGTCCGTGTAACAGTGTGTCCGTGTGTCTGTGAACACGATAACTCAAAAACGGAAAGTCTGTTTAATACCAAACTTGGTATTTAAGTTTAGTGTCTTCCAGGGATGCAACACGAAGATTTTGAGAAAAATCCCCCCACCCCCAACTACCCTTTACATGGAACTTTTTTCGAAAATTTTGATTTTCTAAAAAATGGCTCTAACGATTTTGATTAAAATATCATATATTAAAGATATTTGACTGACAAATAAAATGTATATTTTGAATTTTCTGGAAATAGCCTCTGAAGACTACTTTATTCTGGATGTTGTATAACTACTAAACCGGAAGAGATGGATAAAAACTTAACACACAAAAAATGTAGAGCACGTTAAAACACACAATTTATGTTATATACATTTTTTTCGTGGAGTTGTCCGTTTTTGAGATATTCCTTTTTCTTGGTTTCAGCTTTGAAAAACTTACACTTTTCTCATACAGGAATTTATCAACTGCTGTCCATACAAACAAAGGAACATCAGTCACATAGCAACCAGCTTTTGGCTTTCACTTTAACCTATGGTACTCCCTTATTTTGTTTCTACTTACAATAAAGGAAGAAATAAGACTATTTCTGCTAATTTTTCTGGATTACCATGAAATAAATAAAAGATAAGCTTATTATCAATAATTTGTTACAGAGTTATAGAGTAAGTCATGTGAATGGAACACATCAGATTTCCCCCATAGCAATGACCTACGATGGGCCGGAGCATTGTCATGATGAAACAAGATTGTTTTTTCTTTGCCAAATGAGGTCTTTTTCTTTTCACCTCATCACTCAAACGTTGCAGCAAGCTTGCGTAGTAGTCATCAGTACCGTTTTTCAAGTAATCAATAAAAATAATTCCCTGTGCATCCCAGAAAGCACCTTGTTAGCTAACAAAATTGACTTTGCATGTCTTGGAGTTGGTTCACCTGGTGCAATCCACTGTTATGACTGTGATTTACTTTCTGGAGTGTAGTGATGTATCCAAGTTTCATCCACGGTAATAAGCCGTCTCAAAATTCACTGGGATTGTTACGGTAAGCTCCACATTCTTAACAGAAACGGTTTTTCTTTGCAGTTTTTGATCAGGTGTCAACAAACGCGGCATCCATCTTGCACAGACCTTGTGAAAGCCCAAAACATTACTTAAAGTATTACCTGCACGTTCTTTTGATATGTTTACAGCCTCTGCTATCTCAAACAACTTTAATCTGCGGTCTTCCAGTGCTAACGATGACTTTTTTCAATGGTCTCTGGAGTTGTCACTTCTACAGGGCGTCCAGAGCGAGGCTCATCACTAGTGCTCGTACGTCCCATTTTAAACTCTGCAAACCACCTTTTAATCATTGAATATGAAGGGGCAGAGTCTTTCAATGTACTGTCCATTTCCTCCTTGATTCCTTTAGGCGTTAAGCCTTTCAAATCGAAGTATCTAATCACGGCTCCTTTTTCCAAATCCTCCATTTTCGTGAAAACTCTAAAGTTGTCTTGTTTAAAATACGGTCATTCGAAAACTAAACAAACGACTGACCTGTAACTATGGACTCGAGCTAGTCTAGAGTTAAACTATATGATGATATCGTCTAACTGGCCTAGTGGCGCCAAATCTATGAGACACCTGGGACTTGTCAGCAAACCCTCGTATATACGTCCTTTAACCTGGTTGGTCTTATCGGACGATGAATGAAAATGGTGAAGTTATGGCCAAATATTCTCTCGGGATAAAGGAAAACCCCGAGAAAAAAGCCCTGATCTGATAACCCTCCCTAAGCGAGATACGAGCTCGCGACTTGTTGATTTTGAGGCAGATACGCTACCACCATACTACCCAGTGAAATGACATTAATTCCAACACTTCTATGAAGGAGTTTCCTAGTTAGAGATGCCCAGAAAATGTCCTTGGGTGAGAATCGCGACGCTGGACCGGAGTGACCTTGACCTAAAACTCGCCGCGACACGCTGTCTGATATTGATCCTTGCGTATTCTGCCCGACTGCAAGAAGGTCATTCATTCATCGCATTTGGGGCAGACGGGAGCAGAACTGGGGCAAGGCAGGGCAACGGTCTCACCCCTCGGTGAACTCGGAAACTTAACCCCTTGCCAGGCGAAAGGACGTTTCGTGAAGGGCATTCGGAACTGAACACTTCCAAATTCACTACGGGAGGCACATAAAATGACTATAATTTAAAAATTCTGATGTGTTCCATTCACATGACTTTCTCTACATCTCTGCAACACATTATTGTTAAAAAGCTCATGCTTCTATTTACTTCATGCTAATCGACAAAAAATTAGCAGAAATAGTCTTATTACTTGCTTCCTTGTAAGCAGAAGCGAAATAAGGGGTATCATAGGTTAAAGTGACAGTTGACAGCTGGTTGCTATGTGACTGAGATTCCTTTGTATGAACACGAGTTGAAAAATTCCTGTATGAGAAAAGTATACGTTTTTCAAAGCTGAAACCAAAAACAAGGAATATCTAAAAAAAACGTTCAACTCCACGAAAAAAATGTATATAACATAAATTATGTTTTAACGTGCTCTTCATTTTTTGTGTGGTAACTTTTTGTCCATCTCTTACGGTTTACCAGTTATGCAAAATTCAGTCACCTCATCCAGAGGAAAGAGGTCTTATGAGGCTATTCCCGGAAAATTAAAGGTATACATTTTATTTGTCATGTAAATATCCTTAATATATGAAATACGAAAATAAAATCCAAGTAAAGGGTAGTTTGTGGTGGAGAGGATTTTTTTTTTTAAAAAATTCGTCGCATCTTTGGAAGAAACTATGAACATAAATACCAAATTTGGTTTTCAACGGTATTTTCGTTTTTGAGTTATGCTGTCCATACACGCACAGACACACACACACACACATACACACACCATGTTTCCATGGGGTTTTGAAATCGATTCGACTCCAATTCCATCCGCGTTTCACAAGTTAAATTCAATACGAATTGAGATTGTTTTGAATGCGTAAGCTTTGAGAAGAATTTTATTCATCTATTCATGTTGGTCAACTTTTAATTGCGTTGGCGGACTTCTTAAACATATATTTGTTATTTATGTCTTACTTGCAGGTTTTGAAGTTAAATAGATATATTTGAGAATACATAGCAAACTGTAGAAACCATAAAAGTGGTTCTGTTATAATTTACAGATGATTTAAAACACACACACACACACACACACACACACACACACACACACACTCTGCCTACTATGTACATTGTATAGACGTGTTAGAGAAAGTAAAAATATACTTTCTTCCATTTTCAAGAGTTTTTGTACCTAATCCGCAACAAACTTAATATTCTGTGTTCGCCACGATAATCATGACAAAGATTTACAGAAAAAGTCTTAAATTTGCTTCCTTGTAAGTAGAAGGGAAATACACTAGACTAAAACTATAGTCAAACCTTTTAAAAGCTGGTTGTTTTGTGATTGAACTTACTCCTCTTTGCATAGCCAGAAGTAAAACAAAAGAAATAATGATACATTTCCATTGGAGAAAAGTTTTAAGTATTTTAAAACTGAACCAATAACAAGGAATATCTCGGAAATGGTCATCTCAAAAAGGAAGGAAAGAAAGGTAGAAAGAAAAGAAGTATACGGCATAAACTGTGTTTTATCGAGATCTACATTTTTTTTTTTGTAGTAAGATTTGTCTATTTCTTACGTTTACCAGCTTAAATCGTATTTGAGAAACCCTGAATAAAATATTTTTAGAAAACCATCCTGTAAATCTATGTGAGTAGACGTGTGTATACAGTACAACTCAGAAAAGAAAAATCTGATGTGTTCCATTCACATGACTTTCTCTATATCACTGCAACAAATTATTCTATTTATTTCATTTAATGAAGCAAAAATTAGCAGAAATAGTCTTGTTACTTGCTTCCTTGTCAGTAGAAGCGAAATAAGGGAGTACCATAGGTTAAAGTGAAAGCCAAAAGCTGGTTGCTATGTGACTGATGTTCCTTTGTTTGTATGGACGCGAGTTCACAAAGTCCTGTATGAGAAAAGTATAAGTCTTTATAGCTGAAAAAAATAACAAGGAATATCTCAAAAACAATCAACTCCACGAAAAAAATGTATATAACATAAATTGTGTGTTTTAAGGTGCTCTACATTTGTTGTGGTAAGTTTTTGTACATCTCTTACGGTTTAGCAGTTATGCAGAATTCCGTAAAATTGACCCAGAATAAAGTAGTCTTCAGAGGCTATTACCAGAAAATTCAAAATATACATTTTATTTGCCATGTAAATATCTTTAATATACGATATTTTAATAAAAATCGTTAGAGCCATTTTTTAGAAAATCAATTTTTTTTAAAAAAGTTCATGTAAAGGGTAGTTTGGAGTGGGGGGATTTTTCTCAAATTCTTCGTGTCGAATCCCTCGAAAATACTAAACTTAAATACCAAGTTTGGTATTTTACCGACTTTTCTTTTTTGAGTTATCGTGTTCACAGACACACGGACACACACACGGACTGTTTTCTAAAAATACTTCTTTTTTTTTTTGGATACAGGGGACCCTAAAACATATATTTCCGATGAAATCTCAGTATCGACTTTTTTGGGGGAGTGCAATACTTTCTGTATACACTATATACACAGCACGTATAGAGAAAGTAAAAGTCGGTTAAACACCAAACTTGCATTAAATTTAATATCTACCACGAATGCGACAAGAAGACGTCCAGAAAAATCCCTCCCCCCATTCTAACCATGTCTTCTGTGGAACATTTTTCAACATTTTGATATTCTAAAAAATGGCTGTAATGATTTTGATTAACATACAATATATTAAAGGTGTTTACATGGCAAATAAAATTCACTACATGTCTAACAAAAGAATGGAGTTGTTACGATGTAGTATGGCACGGTTTAGAGCGGTCAGAGAGGCTGGGAATATAGTACAGTCTGACCATCAAAAGATCAGCACAGCGTATGTAAACAGGAATAAACTAAACGATCCACAACAGGTTAAACTTGCTGTTTTCTTTATCAATAATGAATATTAGTTTTCTACTTTGTGAGCTTATGACTACGTACAGCGATGTTTGCAATTTGACTTGATTCGACTTGTCCACTGTAAGAGACTTGACTGCTGCATTCCAGTATTGCCGACATGCACCGGGAGTGATGACGTAATACCGAGCTTCCATTCGTGGCCGTCTGCATTCGTTCTTCAGACAGATAAATATATCCTGAATTTCTTGGAAAGAGCCCCTTCATTCTGAATGATCTTTGCATAACTGGTTTACCGTAAGAGATAAACAAAAACTTGCCATACAAAAAATGTAGAGTTCGTTAAAGCACTCAATTTATATCAAATGCAGTGTATTTATTTTATTGTAGAATTAGTCTTTTCAGAGATATTTCCTGATGGTAGTTTCAGTTATAAAATCCTTAAACGTTTCTAAAACAGGAAGTTACCGTCCGTTTCACATTTCTTTTGTTTTTCTCCTGGCAATGACAGTCACATAGCGACTAGCTTTTAAGAGTTTTGACTGTCGCTTTAACCTACTGCATTCTCATATTTCCCTTCTACTTATATGAAACCAAGTAATAATACCATCTCTGGTAATGTTTCTCTTGACTAGCGTGATGCAGATAAAAAATAATCTTTTGTAAGGATACTTTCTCTATACGTACTATGTACAGAGTGTATAGAGAAGGTATTGTATTGCACCCAAAAATCCGATATCGAGATTTCACCGAAAATACATGTTTTGGGACCTCTTGAATTCACAAAAAGCATTTCTAGAAAAAGATCAGCGCGCGCGCCTCTGTGGACAGCATAGCTCAAAAATGAAAAGTCCGTTAAACACCAAACTTGGTATTTAACCCCTGCATCTTCTAAGGATGCCACACGAAGATTTTGAGAAAGATTCCTCCACCCCAAACTACTCTTTACATGGAAAAAGTATTAAAAATGTTGATTTTCTCAAAAATGGTTCTAATGAATTTGATTAAATTACCGTATATTAGACATTTTACACGGCAAATAAAACGTGAGATACACATACTACACAAAAAATGTAGATCGCCTTAAAACACATAATTTATGACATGCATTTTTTCGTGGAACTGACCATTTTTGACATATTCCTTGTTATTTGTTTCAGATTTAAAATACTTGCTCCTTGCCCTGCATAGAAACGGTTTTCAACCACATGGCAAGCAGCTTTTAAGCTTTACTTGGACTATCGTTTTAGCCTAGTGTATTCTCTTATTTTCCTGTACTTACAAGGAAGCAAGTAATTAACACGCTTTCTGTTAATGTTTATCTCGATTATCATAAATTAGATAGAGGATTAAGGTTTTTACTTTCTCTAGCCCCATATGTACAATGTACATAGGGATAGAGAAGGTATTGAAATACACCCAAAAATTCGATACCGAGATTTCACCGGAAATATATGTTTTGGGGTTCCCTGAGACCGAAAAAAGCGTTTTTAAAAAAAGATACGTGTGTGTGTGTGTGTCTGTATGTGTGTCTGTCTGTCTGTCTGTGTGTGTCTGTGGACAGCATAGCCCCAAAACGAAAAGACCGTTAAATACCAAACTTGGTATTTAGGTTTAGTATCTTCCAAGGATGCGACACGAAGATTTTCAACAACAAAAAATCCCCCTACCACAAACTATCCTTTACATGGAAAAAAAATTCGAAAATGTTTATTTTCTTAAAAATGGCTCTAACGATTTTGATTATAATCCCGTATATTAAAGCTATTTATGTCCGAAATAAAATGTATATCTCGAATTTTTGGGGAATAGTCTCTAAAGAGCTCTTTATTCTGGATGAATTTTGCTTAACTGCTAAACCGTAAGAGATAGAAAAAAACTCCTACACAAAAAAATGTACATCACGTCAAAACAAACAATTTATATCCTTTACGTTTTTGTAGTGGGAGCAACCGTTTCCGAGATATTCCTTGTTGCTGGTTTCAGTTGTGAAGTACTTAAACTTTTCTCGGACAGAAAGTGTCCGTTTTTCTTTAGTTCTACTCCTGGCCAAGCAAAGAAGTGATTTGTAATGACAATCGCATAACGATAGCTTTTAAAACATTTGACAATCACTTTAGCACAGTGCATTCCCTTATTCTCTCCTATTTATAAGGAACTAAGTAATAAGAACATTCTGCTAATATTTATCTCGATTAGCATTGTGCACAAAGAAGAATAATCTTTTGTAGGTGGTTTGTAGAGCAGCTAGAGAAAGTCATGTGAGTGTAACACATCAGATTTTAAAGAGGTTTATAGCTATGGATATCCTGACATGCAATCGAAGCACCTTGTAGACAACCTTGACACGCAACTGTTTGACGAGTTTTCGCTTTCCAAATTATATTCGTAATAAACACCGCTATTTGGAACTGTAACCGAGTCGCGGGGACTGGATTTTGTTGCCCTAAGCTCATTAAGGAATACCAACATTCCTTCAAGAAAAATCTTATGTGTTCCATTCACATGACTTTCTCTACATCTCTGCAATAAATTATTTTTAAAAAGTTTGTGCTTCTATTTACTTCCTGCTAATCGAAAAAAAAATTAGCAGAAATAGTCATTTCTTGCTTATCTACTTGTAAGTAGAAGTGAAATAAGGAAGTATCATAGGTTAAAGTAATAGATAAAAGCTGGTTGCTATGAGACTGAAGTTCCTTTGTTTGTATGGACAGGAGTTCACAAAGTCCCGTATGAGAAAAGTATAAGTTTTTTATAGCTGAAATCAAAAACAAGGAATACCTAAAAAACAATCAACTCCACGAAAAAAAATGTATGTAACATAAATTGTGCGTTTTAAAGTGCTCTACATTTGTTGTGTGGTAAGTTTCTGTCCATCTCTTACGGTTTAGCAGTTATGCAAAATTCCGTAAAATTGACCCAGAATAAAGTAGTGTTCAGAGGCTATTCCCAGAAAATTCAAAATATACATTTTATTTGTGAGGTAAAATATCTTTAATACACAATATTTTAATCAAAATCGTTAAGAGCCATTTTTTAGAAAATCAAAATTTTCGAAAAAAGTTCCATGTAAAGGGTAGTTTGGAGTGGGGGGATTTTTCTCAAAATCTTCATGTCGCTTCTCTGGAAGATACTAACCTTGAATACAAAGTTTGGTATTTTACCGACTTTTCGTTTTTGAGTTATCTTGTTCACAGGCACACGGACACACACACGAACCTTTTTCTGAAAATAATTTTTTTGGATACAGGAGACCCTAAAACATATTTCCGGTGAAATCTCGGTATCGATTATTTTGGTGGAGTGCAATACCTTCTCTATACACTATCTACATAGTACGTATAGAGAAAGTAAAAAGTATTCCGGTATTGGAAAGAATAGTGATGGCATAACTGTGTCTCATGATGACAATTGGCGCCAGTTGGACGACCTCGTGCTGAAAGGGAGACCATTTGGGAGCAGAGCAAGGAAATCAAACTGAAATGTGGCTGGTCCCCATGGCCACGCTCTCTATAGCTTCGGTGTTTCGTGGCGCAGGAGATCGCGGCGTCGAGTCCCGCCTTGGGCATGCGTGGTAGTTGGCAGTTAGGTACAGCTTGAAGCCTATAAGCTACAAGCTATAATTTTGATTTTGTCAAAATTCGCTCTAACGATTTTGGTTAAAATACCGTATATTAAAGATATATGTTTATTTGTCATGTAAATATCTTGAATTTTCCTGAATGTTCCATAACTGGTAAACTGTAAGTGTATAAATAAAGCAAATCTGATGTTTTACATTCACATGACTTTCTCTACATCTCTGTAACAAATTACTGATAAAAAGCTTATTCTTCCATATACACTATGCTAATCGAGATATACGTTATCAGAAATTGTCCTTATTTCTTGGTTCCTTGTAAGCAGAAGCGAAAACATCGAATGTGTTCCATTCACATGATGTCGGCTGTTCGGGTCGCCTTCCATGGTGTAATGGTTACCACGCTAACCTCATATATAGGTCGCGGGTCAAACCTGGCGGAGGACGATGGATTTTTTTGGGTGTAAAAATCCTTAGCATGGTTTCTTTCGAAAGGGAAGTAAAGCCGTTGGTCCCAGTACGTAAAAGAACCTCAAGCCTGATAGAGAGGCCTCTCAGCAGAATTAAGCGGTCTTTCACACCAATTTAGAATGGGATGCTGAGAACCACAGCGGTTAAGGGCGTCCATAAATAACCCACCATTTACATTTTTTCCCCCTCTGTTCGGTAAACAAAACTTTTATTCAAAATATTAATCGGTTATCTACATCTTGCTAATCAAGATAAACATAAGCAGAATTAGTCTTATTATTAGCTCCTTGTAAGTGGTAGGGAAATAAGAAAATGCGGCGCTCGGGCGGGTTTTCTCCGGGTTCTCCGGTTTCCCTCGCCATCGCATTCAACCGGCGCTCCATCTTCATTCCATGTATCACCAGTGTTATCGCAAACCCGGCGGAGGACGATGGATTTTTCCGGGCGTAAAAATCCTTAGCATGGCTTCCTTTGGAAGTGAAGTAAAGCCGTTGGTCCCGTGTCGTAGATTTACGGCACGTAAAAGAACCTCAAGCCTGATAGAGAGGCCTCTGAGCAAAATTAAGCGGTCTTTCACGCCCAGAATGGCCGCGCCGTGGCCGAGTGGTTAGACTACTCGCCTCTCACCTAGACGGCCCGGGTTCGATCCCAAGCGACCGCATGTGAGATTTGTGGTGGACAAAGCGACGCTCTCCGGTTTCCCCCGCCATCGCATTCCACCGGTGCTCCATCTTCATGTATCATCAGTGTCACCGCCTGCGGTGCCATAAGTAGTTAAAGTGGGCGTTAAACACTACAAAAAAAAAGCACAGGCTAAAACGAAGGTCTCGTCCTTAAAAGCCGGTCGCTATGTGAAACAATTGAAATTCCAAGCTCTTTGCTTTCCAGGAGTAAACAAACGAAAATGTTTAAATGGCTTAACACCGTAACCAATAATCCCTAATAACTCGAAAACGGTCAACTCTACGAAAAAAAATTTGATATGTTACACTCACATGACTTTCTCTAGCTGTTCTACAAACTTCATACATAAGATTCTTCTTCTTTCTGAATCTTGCTAATCGTGGTACTCAGCACAATGCTCTTATTATTTAGTTCCGTATAAGTAGGAAGAAAATAAGGTGATACACTAGGCTAAACCATTAGTCAAATGTTTTAAAAACTGTCGTTATGTGATTGTCATTGTCGCAGGAGTAGAACAAAACAAAAACGGACAGTCCCGTCTAAGAAAAGTATAAGTACTTCACAACTGAAACTAATAACAATGAATACCTAGAAAACGGTAAGCTCCACGACAAAAATGTATATGACATAACTTGTGTATTTTAACAAGACCTACATTTTTTGTAGAGTAAGTTTTTGACTCTCTCTTACAGTTTACTAGTTATGCCAAATTAAGCAAAATTCATCCAGAATAAACAGGTCTTCAGAAGCTGTTCCCAGAAAATTCAAGATATACATTTTATTTGTTATGTAAATATCTTTAATATATGATATTTTAATCAAAATCGTTAGAGCCATTTTTAAGAAAATCAAAAATGTTCGAAAAAAGTTCCATGTAAAGGGTAGTTTGGGGTGGTGGGGATTTTTCTCAAAATCTTCGTGTCGCATCCCTGGAAGACACTAAACTTAAATAACAAGTTTGTTATTTTAGCTACTTTTCGTTTTTGAGTTATCGTGTTCACAGACACAAAGACACACACACACACACACACACACACGGAGCTTTTTCTGAAAATGCTTTTTTTGGATACAGGGGATCCTAAAACACGTATTTCCGGTGAAATCTCAGTATCGAATTTTTGGGTGGAATACAATACTTCTCTATCCCTATGTACATTGTACATATGGGGTTAGAGAAAGTAAACATCTGATGTGTACCATTCATATGACTTTCTCTATATACCTGCAACAAATTATTCTTAAAAAGCTTATGCTTCTATTAACTTCATGCTAATCTAGAAAAATTAGCAGAAATAGTCTTATTAGTTTCTTCCTTGTAAGTAGGAAGGAAATAAGGAAGTAGCACAGGTTAAAGCTATAGTCAAAAGCTGGTTACTATGTAACTGAAGTTCTTTTGTTTGTATGGACATGAGTTGACAAATTCCTGTAAGAGAAAAGTTAAGATTTTCGACCCTGAAAACAAAAAGGAATATCTCAAAAACGATCAACTCCAAGAGAAAAATGTATGCAACATAAATTGTGTGTTTTAGTGTGCTCTACATTTTTTGAGTGGTAAGTTTTTGTCTATCTCTTACGGTTTATCAGTTATACAAAATTCCGGAAAATTCAATCAGAATAAAGTAGTCTTCAGAGGCTATTCCCAGAAAATTCAAAATATACATTTTATTTTTCGGGTAAATATATTTAATATACGATATTTTAATCAAAATCGTACGGCCATTTTGAGAAAAACAAAATTTTCAAAAATGTTTTCATGTAAAGGGTAGTTTGGGTTGGTGTGATTCTCTTGAAAATCTTCGTGTCACATCATTGGAAAGTACTGAATTTAAATATGAAGTTTGGTACTTAAGGCATTTTAACTTTTTTTAGCTATACTGACCAAAAACACAAGCGCGCGGGTACACATTTTTCTAAAAATATTTTTTCTGGATTCAGGGCTCCGAAAACATGTATTTCCGATGAAATCGCGGAATCGAATTTTTGTGGGGAATACAATACTTTCTCTACACACAATGTACACGGTACGTGTAGAGAAAGTAATAAAAAAAGTTGAATTTGGCTTGGAAAATACAGTACCTTGGACAAGACTCGAATCACAGACGTTTGGTTTATCAGTAATATAAGTTCGTAAGGTATATACGAAATATTTTGTTACTTGTGAAGCATGGAATGGCATGGCCTGGCTCAACAAATTCCAGGCGCGACCGCGGTATGCAATTATAGATGGCGCCTCAGGGGCGGTGTTAACATCCAAATGCCCCCATGTGCGGTAATGACTTCCACGAACCGTTTATCCGGTTTCCTTAAAGGCTGCACCAGACAGGAAAGGTACGGTTCACAGAGGCGTAAAATGGGATCCGCCTAACATACAGGATTGGCGTTTGTGAGCGATGTGATGAACCAGTATTTGCAGCTTTTATCGCTATTTTCTAAAGTTAATACTTGAGGACAATTTCAGGATGTGTTTAGAAGGCTATTATTCCCTATCTGAGACTTCTGTGACTGTTTACCTAGCAGGTCACACCGTTTACCCTGCCCGAGTGTAGGTGTGATATGAGGGAAGAATATTGATCGCACTGAAACTTCAAATTAGTAACTATAAGTTTTTACTTTCTCTACACGTACTATGTACATAATGTATGGAGGAGGTAGGTACTGTATTGTACCCAAAAATCGATACTGAGATTTCACCGGAAATGTGTTTTGAGGTCCTCTGAGTCAAAAAAGCGTTTTTAGAAAAAGGTCCGCGGGTGTGTGTACAACATAGCTGAAAAACTAAAAGAACGTCAAGTACCAAACTTGATATTTAAGTTTGTTATCTTCCAAGGATACAACACGGAAGATTGTCAAGAATATCCTCCCACCCAAAATTACCCTTTACATGGAAAATGTTTGAAAATTTTGTTTTAACTCAAAAATTCTCTAACGATTTCGATTAAAATACCTTACATTATACATATTTACATAAAAATAAAATGTATATCTTGAATTTTCCGGGAATAGCTTATTAAGACGTGTTCGTTCTGGATAACGTTTACTCTCTCTACACGTACTATATGCATAGTGTATAGAGAAGGTATTGTATTGCACCCAAAAATTCGATACCGAGATTTCCCGCAAATACATGTTTTGGGACCCCCTGAATTCAAAAACATTTTTGGAAAAAGGTTCGTATGTGTGTGTGTGTGTCTGTGCCTATGGACAACATAGCTCAAAAACAAAAAGACCGTTAAATACCAAACTTGGTATTTAAGTTTGGTATCTTCCAAGGATGCGACACGAAGATTTTCAAGAAAATCCCCCCACCCCAACTACCATTTACATGGAACTTTTTTCGAAAATTTTGATTTTCTCAAAAATGGCTCTAACGATTTCGATTAAAATTTCGTATAATTAAGATATTTACCTGACAAATAATATGTATACTTGAATTTTCTGGGAATAGCCTCCGAAGACTGCTTTATTCTGGATGAATTTTACGAAATTTTGCATAACTGCTAAACCGTAAGAAATAGACAAAAACTTACCACTAAGAAAATGTAGAGCACATTAAAACACGCAATTTATGTTACATACATTTTTTTCGAGGAGTTGATAGTTTTTGAGATATTCCTTGTTTTTGGTTTCAGGTTTAAAGAACTTGTACTTTTCTCATACAGGAATTTGTCAACTCGAGTCCATACAAACAAAGGAACTTCAGTCACCTAGTAACCAGCTTTTGACTTCTCTTTAACCTATGGTACTCCCATATTTCGCTTCTACTTACAAGGAAGCAAGTAATAAGACAGTTCTGCTAATTTTTTCTCGATTAGCATGAAGTAAATAGAAGTATAAGGTTATTAACAATAATTTGTTACACAGAAGTAGAGAAAGTCATGTGAATGGGACACATCAGATTTTTTTCTGAACGTTGGATAGCTAATAAACCGTTAGAAATAGATAAATGCCTACCACGTTTAAAATTCAGATCTAGTTAAAGAAATATGCATCTTTATTGCAGAGTTTACCGTTTCGAAGAGATTACTTGTTGGTTTCAATTTTAAAATACAGTTTTCTCAGACAGGAAGCAAAGAAGCGAATTTCAATGACAAAAGCATAACGATCCCAATCCGTTATTACTTTCTCTATAGTATTCTGTACAAAGTGTATAGAGAAGGTATTGTAATGCACCCAAAAATTCGATACAGAAATTTCACCGGAAATACATGTTTTGAGACACCCTGAGTCCAAAAAAAGCATTCTCAGAAAAATGTGTGTGTGTGCGGCATATCTCAAAAATGAAAAGTCCGTTAAAAACCAAACTTGGTATTTAAGTTTGGTATCTTCCAAGGATGCGACACGAAGATTTTCAAGAAAATCCCCCCCACCTCAAACTACTCTTTACATGGAAAAAATTTCGAACATTTTGATTCTCTTAAAAATGGCTCTAATGATTTTGATTACAATTTCGTATATTAAAGATATTTACCTGACAAATAAAATGTATATCTTGAATTTTCTGGGAATAGCCTCTGAAGAGTAGTTTATTCTGGATTAATTTTACTGAATTTTGAATAACTACTAAACCGTAAGAGATGGACAAAAACTTACTACACAGAAAATGTAGAGTATATTAAAACACCCAATTTATGCTATATACATTTTTTTCGTGGAGTTGATTGTTTTTGAGATATTCCTTGTTTTTGGTTTCAGCTATGAAAAACTTACACTTTTCTCATACAGAAACTTGTCAATTCCTATCCATATAAACAAAGGAACTTCATTGACATAGCAACTAGCTTTTGACTACCACTTTAACCTATGGTTGTCCCTTATTTCGCTTCTTCTTACAAGGAAGCGAGCAATAAGACTATTTCTGCTAATTTTTTTCTGATTAGCATAAAGTAAATAGAAGTATAAGCTTTTTAAGAATAATTTGTTGCAGGGATATAGAGAAAGTCATGTGAATGGTACACATCAGATTTTTCTATAACTATCTAGTATCGAATGCCAGCCTTCAAATGTTCCCAACTGAAAGGATAGTATTACAATAAGGTCTTCACAATGAACATGATCAAGCATTTGATTCAAGAGCTTTTTCCTTTCTGTAATTAATAAGCTATCAAATGAGCCATCATTCATATTATTAAAACCGGTTTATGATAGTATATTACATGCTGTTTCTCTGACGTAAAATTTCTATGGAAGATACCTTTATGATGTAAAACCTTTTGACATTTGCTTGGTGCTGACGTACATCTATCATCATTCACAACAAGAACAGTAATAACTATTATAATAATAATAATAATAATAATATTAATAATTTATTTAATCCAGAATTGTATAATGTTTTCAAATCTTTCTCTGCTTAAAGAAGTTTTACTTTCTCTAGACATACTTGAAATAATGTATAGAGAAGGTATTGTATTGCACTTTAAAATTCGATACCGGAAATACATATTTTGAGACCCCCTGATTCCAAAAACAGCTGTTTTAGAATCATGTCTGTGTGTCTATGGGCAGCATAGCTCAAAAACGAAAAGTTTGTAAACTATCAAACTTAGTATTTAAGTCTTCCATGGACGCGTCACGAAGACTTTCAAGATAATCCCCCCCTTCCCCGCAACATTCTTTACATGGAACTTTTTTCCAAAATTTTGATTTTGTTAAAAATCGCTCTAACGATTTTATTCAAAATACCGAATATTAAAGATATTTACATAAATAAATATATACCTTGAGTTTTTTTGGAATAGCCTCTGATGATCCACTTTATACTGGATGAATTTTACTGAATTTTGCATAACTGGTAAACTGTAAGAGATAGACAAAAACTTACTGCACAAAAGAAATTGATCTCGTTAAAACACACAATTTATGACATATAATTTTGTGATGGAGTTGACCGTTTTTGAGATATTCCTTGTTTATGGTTCCAGTTTTAAACTACTTAACCTTTCTCATGCAGGAACTTGTGAACTCCTGGCTACGCAAGGAAACGGATTTCAATTCCATAGCAACCACATTTTAAAACATTTGACTGTCGGTTTAGTCAAGTGTATTCCCTTATTTCCCTTCTATTTATACGGAAGCAAGTAATAAGACCGTTTCTGCTAATGTATCTCGATTAATATGAAGTGGATAGAAGAATAAGGTTACCAATAATGTGTTCCAAAGCTGTAGAGAAAGTCATTTAAGTGGAACTCATCAGATTTTTACTTTCTCTACACGTACTATGTACATAGTGTATAGAGAAGGTATTGTATTGTACCCAAAAATTCGATACCGAGATTTCACCGGAAATACATGTTTTGTGTCCCCCTGAATCCTAAAAAAGTGTTTTAGAAACAGGTCCGTGTGTGTGTGTGTGTGTGTGTGTGTGTGTGTGTGTGTCTGTGGACAGCATTGCTCAAAAACGAAAAGGCCGTTAAATACCAAACTTGTATTTAAGTTTGATATCTTCCAAGGATGCGACACGAAGATTTTCAAGAAAATCCCCCACCCCCAACTACCCTTTACATGGAACATTTTTCGAAAATTTTGATTTTTTTTAAAAATGGCTGTAATGATTTTGATTAAAATATCGTATATTAAAGATATTTATCTGACAAATAAAATGTATATCTTGAATTTACTGGGAATAGCCTCTGAGAAGACTATTCTTGAGAAATTTTGCATAACTGCTAAACCGTAAGAAATAGACAAAAACTTACAACACAAAAAAATGTAAAGCACATTAAAACACAGTTCGTGCAGTTGATCGTTCTTTGATTTCATCCTTGAAAAACTTATACTTTTCTCATACGGGAATTTGTCAACTCCTGTCCATACAAACAAAGGAACATCAGTCACATAGCAACCAGCTTTTGACTTTCATTTTAAGCTATAATACTCCCTTGTTTCTTTTCTACTTACAAGGAAGCAAGTAATAGACTATTTCTGCTATATTTTTCTCGATTGGATGAAGTAAATATTAGCATAAGCTTTTTAACAATAATTTGTTACAGAGATGTAGAGAAAGTCATGTGAATGGAACACATCAGATTTTTTTTCTTCAGAGGCAAAAAAATGTTGGAGCAGTTGCACATACGTGTATGAAAGTCACTCACTCGGTGTACTTCATAGAACACTCTGGATAAAAGGCTTACATTTGCAATCTATCACACAGTGGTCGGTCATTAGTGTTTCACGTTAAACCACTACCTGTCTGTAGGGGGTCAGTAACTGTGACGTAAGGATGACGCAAAAAGGAAGAAGGATGGTTAGGATAGGTGTGACCTTCGGAATTTCCTTCCTGAATTTGCGGAGATACATTTCTTCTGGAAACATGACCAAACACAACTTCTGATCCTGTATTATAGACGTGTTTTACTTTCTCTAATCCAGTAAGTACAATGTACATAGTGGATAGAGAAAGTGTTGTATTGCACCCCAAAATTCGATACCGAGATTTCAGCGGAAATACATGCTTTAGGACCCCCGGAATCCAAAAAAAGAATTTTCAGAAACAGGTCCGTGTGTGTGTGACTGTCTATTTGTGTGTCTGTGGACAACATAATTAAAAAATCTGATGTGTTCCATTCACATGACTTTCTCTACAACTCTGCAATAAATTATTGTGAAAAGGCTTATGCTTCTATTTTCTTCCTGCTAATCGAGAAAAAATTAGCAGAAATAGTCTTTTACTTGCTTTATTGTAAGTAGAAGCGAAATAAGGGAGTACCATAGGTTAAAGTGATAGTCAAAAGCTGGTTGCTATGTGACTGAAGTTGCTTTGTTTATATGGACAGGAGTAGATAAATTCCTATATGAGAAAAGTAAGTTTTTCAAAGGTGAAACCAAAAACAATGAATATACCAAAAACGATCAACTCCACGAAAATAATGTATATGACATAGTTTGTGTGTTTTAACGTGCTCTACATTCCTTGTGTAGCAAGTTTTTATCTAAGTCTAACGGTTTATCAGTTATGCAAAGTTCCATAAAATTCGCCCAGAATAAAGTAGTCTTCAGAGGCTATTCCCAGAAAATTCAAGATATACATTTAGTTTGTCAAGTAAATAGCTTTAATTTATGATATTTTAATCAAAATCATTAGAGCCATTTTTATGAAAATCAAAATTTTCGATAAAAGCTCCATGTAAAGGGTAGTTTGGGGAATTTTTCTCAAAATCTTCATGTCACATTCCTGGAAGATACTAAACTTAAATACCAAGTTTGGTATTTTACTGACTTTTCGTTTTTGAGTTATCGTGTTCACAGACACACTGACACAGTGACACACTGACACAGTGACACACGGACACACACACACGGACCTTTTTGTGAAAATGCTTTTTTTGGATATTGGGGACCCTAAAACATATATTTCTGGTGAAATCTTGGTATCGAATTTTTGGTGGAGTGCAATACCTTCTCTATACACTATGTACATAGTGCGTATAGAGAAAGTAAAAAACGTAAAGACGCCTGAGTACTAAACTTGGTATTTAATTTTGGTATTTTCCAAGGGACACTAAGATTTTCAAGAAAATCCCCCGACCTCTAACTACCCTTTACATGGAGACATTTTCGATAATTTTGTTTTTCTTGAAAATGGCTTTAACGATTTTGATTAAAATACCACATATTTAGACCGTTTCCATCACAAATAAAATGTATATCTTGAATTTTTTGGGAATAGCTTCTGAAGACCTGTTTATTCTGGATGAATTTTGCTGAATTTTACATAGCTAGTAAACCTTAATAGATAGACAAAAACATTTTAGACCTCGTTAAAACACACAATTTATGTCATATATATTTTTACTTTCTCTAGCCCCATATGTACAATGCATTCCACCCAAAAATTCGATACCGAGATTTCACCGGAAATACATGTTTTAGGACCCCCTGTATCCAAAAAAAGCATTTTCAGAAAAAGGTCCGTGTGTCTGTGAACACGATAACTCAAAAACGAAAAGTAGCTAAAATACCAAACTTGGTATTTATGTTAAGTATCTTCCAGGGATGCGACACGAAGATTTTGAGAAAAATCCCCCCCACCCCAAACTACCCTTTACATGGAACTTTTTTCAAAAATGTTTATTTTCTTAAAAATGGCTCTAACGATTTTGATTGAAATATATATTAAAGATATTTACCTAACAAATAAAATGGACATCTTGAATTTTCTGGGAATAGCTTCTGAAGACTTGTTTATTCTGAATGAATTTTGCTTAATTTGGCACAACTAGTAAACCGCAAGAGATAGACAAAAACTTTCTGTACAAAAAATTTAGGTCTTGTTAAAATGCACAAGTTATGTTATATACATTTTTCTCGTGGAGCTTCGCGTTTTCGAGGTACTCATTGTTATTAGTTTCAGTTGTGAAGTACTTATACTTTTCTCAGACGGGAGTGTCCGTTTTTCTTTTGTTCTACTCCTGGCCAAGAAAATAAGCCATTTGTAATGACAATCGCATAACGACAGCTTTTAAAACATTTGTCTATCGGTTTAGCCTAGTGTATTCCCTTATTTTCTTCCTACTTATACGGAACTAAATGATAAGAACATTGTGCTAATGAGTACCACGATTAGCAAAGTGCAGAAAGAAAAAGAATCTTATGTATAAAGTTTGTGGAACAGCTAGAGAAAGTCATGTGAGCGTAACACATCAGATTTTACCGTTTTCGAGGTATTGCTTGTTATTAGTTTCAATTGTAAAGTACTTATATTTTTCTCAGACAGGAAGTGTCCGTTTTGTTTTGTACTACTCCTGGCCAAGCAAAGAAGCAATTTGCTTTCTATTGGTTTCAGTTTTGAAATACTTAACATTTCACATACGGGGTTTTGTCAACCCTGGTAATGCAAAGAAACGGATTTCATCCACATGGCAACTAGCTTTTAAACATCACTCTAGTTATTCTTCTTCTACTTATAAGGAAGCAAGTTATAAGAGCCTTTCTGTTATGCTTTTTCTCGATTAACATGAGATAGATGGAAGAATAAGCTTTTTTAACAATAATTTGTTACAGGTAGAGAAAGTCATGTGAATGGAACACGTCTAAATGTTTGCACTATGTACAGTATCTGTCAAATTTGCTATTTAACCGACTGTTTGATTTTGAATACACACACAGACATATACATGGACCTTTTTCTATAAAATCTTTTGATCTCTCTCTCTTTTATCCTTATGATTTGACTCAGGAGAGCCAAAATCATGTAGTTCCAGTAAAATCTGAATTCTAGGTAGAGGTAAGGTTATATGAAATGGTTATCATCACATTGATGGCGAAATGTTTTGTTTCGTTTTCTAATGACAATCAATATATTCTACCTTTCCATAGGGGATCGAAATCGATTTGAATACACTTATATTGAATATTGCATGAAAACGCGGATTCAAACCATACTGAATCTTGGATCCGATCCTCTTAAAAAGTGGGATCGGAATGAGATCGGATCAAAGTATCATGGAAATACCTCAAATCTTTCTGCTATACTCGTTGCACGCGGTAGTCATTTCTTAATAATATATATTTAAATGTTCTGTAGATTATAACATAACCACTTTTATGGTTTCTACAGTTTGCTATGTATTCTCAAATATAATTATTTAACTTCAAAGCCTGCAAGTAACACAGATAACAAATATATGTTTCAGAGGTTCGCCAACACAATTAAAAGATGTCCAATATGAATAGATGATAAAGTTCTTCTCGAAGCTTGCGTATTCAAAACGATCTCAATTCGGATTGAATTTAACATATGAAACGCGGATCATATTGAGATGGAAATAGACTCAAATCGGTTTCAATTCCCCATGGAAACGTAGTAATAGTCATTTCTAAAATTTTGGTGCATTTGATGTTCTCAACAAACGGCTGTGCTGATCTATGTGGCCGGTACAGCTAAACCTCAATTTTCCCAAAATTGTTGCTCTTGGGAACACAATGTGCAGTGAAACAAGTCTTTGTTTCGTAAGTTATCTGTCGTATCAAGTAAATAGCATAGATTTGCAATCAGAAAATAATTTTCATTATTATTAGAAAATTTGATCACATAGGAAAGCACAATCAAGGTGATGAATAATGGTCGGGTTGTGGACTACCAATTTCTATACAGCAACAAAACAGCAGTGAATTCAACATCCGGTATGGTCTAGTGGCTAGGATACCTGGCTTTCACCCAGGAGGCTCGGGTTCGATTCCCGGTACCGGAAAATAATTTTTATTGTTGAATATAATAAATGAATGTATATGGCTTGCTTGTATCCCTAGATAGTTGTGTAGAAAAGCACATATGAGCATTTTGTATATTGTTCAAATTATAATCCCAAACTACCAAGTTTAGAACACAATAATAAGTGTGGTATTAGAAAATATAGCTTTACCAACTTTACACGTAGTCCTCGGTAGTATAGTGGTCAGTATCCCCGCCTGTCACGCGGGAGACCGGGGTTCGATTCCCCGCCGGGGAGGATATTTTTTATTCCCCTTTATCAAACAATTTGCATCTCTAATATAACTTTTTTTACTGTTTCTGGTATTTTTAACTTACAGATACACAAACATAATCATTAAAAACTATGTATCTATAGATTCCCATTGACTGAAGGTGGGTGGTGTTTCGCAAATGAAGTATAGGCCAAATGTGCATAAAAGCTTGTATCCTTGATTATCCAAATTTAAAGAAAACCGTAGTCGATTTTTCTGCGGCTAGGTTGCAGTCGTCCAGTTGCTTGTGCTCGAGCAGCAGAACGCCTGACCTTGACAGAATCAGCGTACCTACGCTTGGCACTTTCATTCAATTATAGCATAGCGATAATTTTTGCACTGTAAGGATGGATAACATTTTCGGGCTTCAAAACAAAAAAAAGTTATAATTCGCATTATTATGGAAACATACCTCTAAGATTCGTGCAAACTATTGTTTAAAAAATCTGATGCGTTACATTCACATGACTTTCTCTAGTTCCATACACGAACTATTTTTATTAAAGACTTTTATTTTTTGTACATCATGCTAATCGAGATACATTGGTCTTATTACATGATTGCTTGTAAGTAGAAGCGAATTAATTGAATGCATTTGGCTAAAGCGATAATCAAATCATTTAAAAGCGGGTTGCTATGTGATTGAAGTTCCTTTGTATGGTGCCAGGAGTTGACAAATATCCTGGTGAGAAAAGTATAGTATTTTAAACCTGAAACCAAAAACAATGAATATTGAACACCGACAACAACAAAAGGTCCATATTTATATGTTTTAACAAGATCTTCATTTTTTGTTAGTAAGTTTTTGCCTATTTCTTACGGTTTACCAGTTATGCAAAATTTAGCAAAATTCATCAAGATTTAAGAGCTCATCAGAAAATTCAAGATAAACAATTTATTTGCGATGTAATAATCTTAAATATACCTATTTTAATCAGTCGTTTGGGCCATTTTTGAGAAAATACAAATTTTCAAAAAATGTTCCTTGTATAATGTAGTTTGGGAATGGTGGGATTTTCTTGAAAATCTTTGTGTCGCTTCTTGGAATACTAAACCTAAATACGCAACGGACTTTTCGTTTTTGAGCTATGCGCGCGCGCGCGCGCACACACACACACACACACACACACACACACACACACACAGACCGTTTTCAGATATGTTTTTTTTTTCGGATTCAGGAGACTTCAAAACATATTTCCGTTGAAATATCGGTATCTAATTTTTAGGTGCAATATAGTATTTTCTCTATCCGCAAAGTACATACGCCTAGAGAAAGTACAAATTAAGAATACTGACTTTATCATCCATGTACAATTTTGATCTAATTATATATTTATAGTTGTTGTACATATATATACACACACAATCATTTTTCACATAAACTCCCTCCCCCCCAAAACACCAATATACTACCAGAAAATAATAATATTCAGTTTCTAATACACAATTGGAAACCATTAATTTTTTTTTTTTTTTTTTTTTTTTTTTTTTTTTTTTTTTTTTGTAGTTTAACGTCCTTTAACCTGGTTTGGTCACATCGGACGATGAATCCAATTGATGATATGATGCTCAAATGATCTCGGGGTCCATGGAGCTTAAAGCTACTTGACATTCGTCTTCTCAGGATAAGGGAAAACCCCGAAAAAAACCTTCCGAAGAACTCACCCTAAGTGAGATTCGAACACGCGACCTTTTGAAGGTGAGGCAGACGTGCTACCACCACGCTACCCAGGCGGGTCCATTGATATTAATATTTATGGAAGTTTTTATGAACTTACATCGATTTTTGAAGCGATATGTGAGAATAAAAGTCTGATGTGTTCCATTCACATGACTTTCTCTTCAGCTCTGTAACAGATTATTGTTAAGAAGGCTATTCGTCAATCCACTTCATGCTAATCGATATAAACATTAGCAGAAACAGACTTATTACTTGGTTTCTTATAAGTATTATAAGTAGAAAGGAAATAAGGGAATTCACTTGGCTAAATCGACAGTCGAATGTTTTAAAATGTGGTTGCTATGGGATTGATATCCATTTGTTTGCGGGACCAGGAGATAAATTTCCGAAAGAGAAAATTTATAGTATTTTAAAACTGAAACCAGTAACAAGGAATATATCGAAAAACATCAACTCCACGACAAAAATCTGATGTGTCCCATTCATATGACTTTCTCTACTTCTCTGTAACAAATTATTGTTAGTAAGCTTATTCTTCTATTTACTTCATGCTATTTACTTATACTTTTCTCATACAGGAAATTGTCAACTGCTGTCCATACAAACAAAGGAACTTCAGTCACATAGCAACCAGCTTTTGACTATCACTTTAACCTATGGCACTCCCTTATTTCGCTTCTACTTACAAGGAAGCAAGCAATAAGACTGTTTCTGCTAATTTTTTGTCAATTAGTATGAAGTAAATAGAAGCATTAGCTTTTTAACAATAATTTGTTGTAGAGATGTAGAGAAAGTCATGTGAAGGAACTGGGTGGAGTGCAATACTTTCACTACCTATGTACTAAGTAGAGAATAAAACGCTGCTCACGACTTTCAGAATTAGCCATCTATTTGAAATAGTTACTTACTCGTATATGCGGCTAAGAACTCTCCATTTGTTACAGGCAGTTATAATCGGTTTTCTGTTTGAAAGGTACATCGTATATAATATCCCAAGGTTTGTAGGCTGATCATTTCGTGGACTTTGTGGACTTTTGAGGTCAAAGAAGCAGTAGCAATAATCGAATCTGATTGTGACTTGACACAAATGAGTGGCTTTTTATATGATGTCACAACTTATAGAAAATGTTATTTCTTGTGAAAATTTAACTTCTGGATCTGATAGGAGACTGTTAAATAATCCGTCAAACCAAACGAAAACAAATATTAACACTATGAACTATTGGGAGAGGACGTACAGAAATAAAACACGCATTAGAGGCGTAAGCTGCCACCAAGCTCTATACCATCGTTTTTATTTATTACTTTCTCTACACATACTATGTGCGTAGTGTATAAATAAGACATTGTATTGCACCCAAAAATTCCTCCCTGAGATTTCACCGGAAATATATGATTTTTGAGATCTCCTGAATCCAAAAAAGGAGTTTTAGAAAAAGGTCCGTGCTTTTGGACAGCATAGCTCAAAAATGCCTAACTTGGTATTTAAGTTTCGTATCTTCCAAGGATGCGACACAAAGATTTCCAATCCTCCCCCCTAGCCCGCCTGGGTGGTGTGGTGGTAGCGTGTCTGCCTCACATTCAAAAAGGTCGTAAGTTCGAATCTCGCTTAGAGTGAGTTAACCGGGTAAGGTTTTTTTTTTTTTTTTTTTTTTTTTTTTTTTTTTTTTTTTTTTTTTTTTTTTTTTTTTTTTTCCTTCGAGATTTCCCCTTATCCTGAGATGACAAAGGTCGAGTAACTTTAAGCTCCATGTACCCCGAAATTATTTGAACATCATTTCATCGGCTTCATTCATCGTCCGATATGACCAACCAGGTTAAAGGACGTTAAGCGTTTAAAAAAAAAAAGAAAAAAAAATTGCAAACTAGCATTTACATGGTATATTGTTCAACAATTTTGAATTTCTCAAAAATAGCATTAATGATTTTGACTGATAAGAATATGAATAAGACATTTTATGGCAAACGAAATGTATATCTTGATTTTCTGGGAATAGTCTCTGAAGACCTCTTATTTATGAATGACTTTTGTATAACTGGCAAACCGTAAAAGATATACAAAAACTTACTCCACAAAAATGTAGAGCTCCTTAAACCCACAATATATGCCAAATACATTTTTTCGTCCAGTTGACCGTTTTCGAGATATTCCTTATTATTGGTTTCAGTTTTAATAGGCTTAAACCTTTCTCATACAGCCAACACAGTTTGAAACATTTCACTGTCAGTTTAGCCTAATGTATTCCCTTATTTCCCGTCGACTTATGAGCAACTAAGTAATAAGACCGTTGCTGCTGGTGTTTATCTCGATTAGCATTAACTAGATAGAAGAATAAGCTTAGAGAAAGTCATTTCAAAATATACTTTTATTTGTGATATAAATATCTTTAGTGACAGCATTTTAATCAAAACGAAAACAAAATTTCATTTTTGACGAAAACAAAATTTAAGCATTTGTCCATGAAAAGGGTAGTTCGTGGTGGGGGGAATTTCTTACAACTTTATGTGTTGCATAATTGGAAGATACTAAACATAAATACCAAATTTGATTTTTAACGTTCTTTTCGTTTTGGAGATATGCTGTCCACAAACACACATATATACACACTCCAGCTCGATGGAGTATTTCGAGGTGGAATACAATACCTTCTCTACTGTATACATAGTGGTGCAGAGAAAGTAATATGGTAATTTAAACAAATTGTTCGAGCCATTTGTGATATTCCATATATGCCGTGGGGCGATTTTCTTGAACATCATGGTGTCGTACCCTTAGAAGATACTTAAGTATTGAGTTTGGTATGCAAAGTACTTTCCGTTTTTAAGTTTGCTGCCCACAGTAAAACACACATTTTTCTAAACATGTTTTTTTTTTGTTAATTTGCTTTATTTTTACTTTCTCTACATGTACTATGTACATAGTGTATAGAGAAATTATTATACTCCACCCAAAAATTTGAAACCGAGATTTCACCGAAAATGTATGTTTTAGGGTACCCAGTATCCATAAAAAGCATTTTCAGAAAAAGGTCCGTGTGTATGTCCATGTGTTCTTGTGTCTGTGAACACGATAACTCAAAAACGAAAATTCGGTAAAATACCAAACTTGGTATTTAAACTTAGTATCTTCCAGGGGTGCGACACGAATATTTTGAGAAAAGTCCTCCCACCCTAAACTACCCTTTATGTGGAACATTTTTCGAAATATTTGATTTTCTCAAAAATGGCCCTAACGATTTTGATTAAAATATCATACATTAAAGATATTTATCTGAAAAATAAAATGTATATATTGAATTTTCTGGGAGTAGCCTCTAAGGCTGCTTTGCTCTGGATGAATTTTACTGAATTTTGAATAACTGCTAAACCGTAAGAGATAGACAAAAACTTACACCACAAAAAAATGTAGATCACGTTAAAACACAAAATTTATACTATATACTTTTTTTCGTGGAGTCGATCGTTTTTGAGATATTCCTTGTTTTTGTTTCACTTTTAAAAAACTTAACACTTTTCTTATATAGGAATTTGTCAACTCGTGTCCATACAAACAAGGGAACTCCAGTCGCATAGCAACCAATTTTGAATATCACTTTAACCTGTGATACTCTCTTATTTCGCTTCTACTTGCAAGGCAGCAAGTAATAGGACTATTTCTGCTAATCTTTTCTTGATTAGCATGAAGTAAACAGAAAAGTAAGGCTTTTAACAATAATTTGTTGCAGAGATGTAGAGAAAGTCATGTGAATGGAACACATAAGATTTTTACTTTCTCTATACGCAATATGTACATAGTGTATAGAGAAGATATTGCACTCCACCCAAAACTTTCTCTATACGCACTATGTACATAGTGTATAGAGAAGGTATTACACTCCACCCAAAAATTCGATACCGAGATTTCACCGGAAATATATGTTTTAGGGTTTCCTTTATCTAAAATAGCATTTTCTCAAAAAGGTCCGTGTGTGTGTGTGTCCGTGTGTCAGTGTGTCCATGTGTCAGTGTGTCCGTGTGTCTGTGAACACGTTAACTCAAAAACGTAAAGTCGGTAAAATATCAAACTTGGTATTTAAGTTTAGTATCTTCCAGGGATGCGACACGAAGATTTTGAGAAAACTCCCCCCACCCCAAACTACCCTTTACATGGAACTTTTTTCGAAAATTTTGATTTTCTCAAAAATGGCTCTAACAATTAAGATTAAAATTTCGCTTATAAAAGATATTTACCTGACAAATAAAATGTATATCTTGAATTTTCTGGGAATAGCCTCTGAAGAGTAGTTTATTCTGGATTAATTTTACTGAATTTTGAATAACTGCTAAACCGTAAGAGATGGACAAAAACTTACTCCACAAAAAAGTAATACACGTTAAAACATACAATTTATGTTATCTGCTTTTTTTCGTGGAGTTAATCGTTTTTGAGATATTCCTTGTTTTTGTTTCACTTTTAAAAAACGTAACACTTTTCTTATACAGGAATTTGTCAACTCGTGTCCATACAAACAAAGGAACTCCAGTCGCATAGCAACCAATTTTGAATATCACTTTAACCTATGGTACTCTCTTATTTCGCTTCTACCTACAAGGAAGCAAGTAGTAAGACTATTTCTGCTAATCTTTTCTTGATTAGCATGAAGTAAATAGAAAAATAAGTTTTTTAACAATTATTTGTTGCAGAGATGTAGAGAAAGTCATGTGAATGGAACACATAAGGTTTGTTATTATTTATTTCCAGTGAAATCTTGGTATCGAATTTTTGGGTGGAATACAATCTTTCTCTATCTGCTATATACATTGTACATACGTGCTAGGGAAACTAAAAGTGATAAAACACCGCAAAAGTAATGCGCCAAATTGAGCGACCTCGACATAAATAGCTTACACAATTTTGTTTTGAATGTCATAATAATTTCGCGGTAGACATTTTCGCGTGGAGATGCACGTGAATCACCACAGGATCACCACGCGCTGAGCTACCTAACAGTCGCAGTTTTTTTGCCATGATTCACGTGAAGTTCAAACCAGAATTCCTCCGGACCAGCAAGCGGCGCATAAAGCAGCTTCCAAACTTGTAGCATTTTCACGTGATCAGTGCGTGTTGAAGAATATGGAATTCAGATGCGAAGTTGCAGTTGACAGATAATGTGTGGAGCTCGGTCTGGGGTCACGAAATTGAGGTTCGGTGCACACAGAGTATATTCTATGAGTAGGTGCGGTCTCTACAGCCTGTTTCGAAACGTGTTGCACTATCAAGTATTGCTTACTGCCTGGCCTCGTTCAGGTATTTTTTTTTTTTTTTTTTTTTTTTTTTACGTTTATCACTACAATTCCATTGTTATACTATTTTTTACTCTTTTACATACTGAGCAGGGCTATTGGGACCGGCAACTAGTAGATAAACGAGTGAACACTGAAAGAGAGGCCACATTGAAAAATGTCGAAAATAGAGAGGGTAGACGTTCAACACTGAACAAACTTGTGGAAGATTCAAACATATTTTGAGTGACGTGAGGAGAACCTTTTGTTTTGATGCAGTAAAGATGTATCTTGTAATCCACTACAATGAATTCTGAATGAGTTCATTGTCTTTTCAAAGTTCTGCATATTTTTATCATCAAGCTTTATACTTTTATGTTTAAAAGTACAAGAGGTTTTTATTTAATAATTATATTATGAAATACTTGTTTTATTGTGTTACTTTATGAATTTGAGCGTGCGTGCGTACGTACGAGATCTGGTAGGCTCGTGGTGAGCCTAGGTGTAGCTGCTGTGTACCTACCCTGGTAAGGGTTTAACCACAAGAATGAGGTGAAGGTTTTGTATTTTGAGATTTCAGGTATAATGTTAAGGAGGTAGCGCTAGATAGGTTCCTGGAACGGTTGTGTTTTTCAGCAGCAGCATCATTTTCCTCTGCTCCGCTAGTGTTTAATTTGTGAAAAATTGTTTTTGTAGGAGAATTTTGATTGACCACTCCCAATTGTGGGAGGGAGGAGTGCTTGGTTCAGCTAATTTGTTGTTGGCTGGTTTGAAGCCGTTGTTACCGGGGGTACCCGCAAGCCATGCGGGGAACCCGATACCGCCTGTACCGGCGTTCAGTGAATTTGAGCGATATATACAATACTAATAAATGTAATGAGCTGCTTTTGGAACAGGCTATACCTCAACGTGTGCATGTTTGCGCTACACACATACAAGCAACCATGCTCGTGGCGGGACTCGAACCTGCGATCCCCTGTGCCACGAAGCACCAAATGTAGGTAGGTAGGTAGGTACTTTAGCGAGTGCGGCCATTAGGACGGGCAACTAGTAAATAAACAAGTGAACACTGAAACATGTCGAAAATATGAAAGGGTAGGCGTTTGACACTGAACAAACTTGTGGATGATTCAAACATATTTTGAGTGAGGAGAACCTTTCCATACAGTCCTTGTAATTCACTGCAATGAATTCTGAGTGAGTTTAGCTGATTTATGTTCATTATCTTTTGAGAACTCTGCATATTATTATTCTGAATTTTTGTATCAATATTTATACTTCTTAATTTCTCTAGCCCCATATGTACTATGTACATAATGCTTAGAGAAGGTATTGTAATGCACCAAAAAATTCGACACCGAAATTTCACTGGCAATATATGTTTTAGGGTCCCCTGTATCCAAAAAAGTACTTTCAGAAAAAAGTCCGTGTGTGTGTGTGTGTGTGTGTGTGTTTCTCTGAACACGATAACTCAAAAACGAAAAATCGGTAGAATACCTAACTTTGTATTTGGGTTCAGTATCTTCCAGGGATACGACACGAAGATTTTGAGAAAAATCCCCTCACCCCTAACTACCCTTTACGTGGAACTTTTTTTCGAAAATTTTGATTTTCTTAAAAATGGCTCTAACGATTTTGATTAAAATATCTTATATTAAATATATTTACCTGACTAATAACATTTATATCTTGAATTTTCTAGGAATAGCCTTTAAAGACTGCTTTATTCTGGATGAATCTTACAGAATTTTGCATAACTGCTAAACCGTAAGAGATGAACAAAAATGTGGAGCACGTTAAAACACACAATTTATGTTGTATACGTTTTTACTTTCTCTATATGCACTATGTACACAGTGTATAGAGAAGGTATTGTATTGCACCCAACAATTCGATATCGAGATTTTACCGGAAATGCATGTTTTGGGTCCCCCTGAATCCATGTGTGTGTTTGTGTGTATGTGTGTGTGTGTCTGGTGTGTGTGTGTGTGTGTGTGTGTTTGTGTGTGGTATTTAAGTTTGGTATCCTCCAAGGATGTGACACGAAGATTTTCAAGAAAATCCGCCCACCCCAAACTACTCTTTACATGGAACATTTTTCGAAAATTTTGATTTTCTTAAAAATGGTTTAACGATTTTGATTAAAATATCGTATGTTAAAGATACTTACCTGACAAATAAAATGCATATCTTGAATTTTCTGAAGACTACTTTATTCTGAATGAATTTTCCGGAATTTTGCATAACAGCTAAACCATAAGAGATGGACTAATGCTTTCAACACAAAAACTGTAGAGCACGTTAAAACACACAATTTATGTTGAATACATGTTTTTCGTGGAGTTGATCGTTTTTTAGATTTTTTTTTTTCAGCTGTGAAAAACTTATACATTTCTCATACAGGAATTTGTCAACCCCTGTCCATACAAACAAAGGAACTTCAGTCACTTAGCAACCAGCTTTTGACTGTCACTTTAACCTACGGTACTCCCTTACTTCGCTTCTAGTTACAAGGAAACAAGTAATATGATTATTTCTGCTAATTTTTTTTCGATTAGTATGAAGCAAATAAAAGCATAAACTTTTTAACAATAAATTGTTGTACATATGTAGACAAAGTCACGTGAATAAAACATATCAGATTTCTATTTGTAAAAGTACAAGACGTTTTTGTTTACTAACCATGTTACGAAAGAATTGCTCTACTGTGTTATTTTATGAATTAGGACAATACATATAATGACCTACTTTTGGAACATCTTATATATAAACGTGTGCATGTTTACACTACAAACACCTTGCCATTATCCTCTCTTTATACCGTTGACTGCTCTGTGTGGTCGTAACTGTGTGAGCTTCGGAAATAAATCCCTAGCTCTAGTTTTGTGTTATTTGGTAGGACATTTCCACCAGCCTAATAAAAATCAACCCAAATACCTCATGCTAAAACCTTCTCATCACAGAAGTACACCAAAATTAGTAAGCAAAAGTTTGAGTAGTACAACTTTAAATTTTGTAACTGTATGAAAGTACATGTACGAGGGACGTTCAAGAAGCCCTTATGAAAAGATAGAAAAATAAATTATTTTTGATAGATTTTTTTCAACAAAACCTGATGTGTTCCATTCACATGACTTTCTCTACATTTCTGCAACAAATTATTGTTAAAAAGCTTATGCTTCTATTTACCTCATACTAATCGAGAAGAAATTAGCAGAAATTGTCTTATTACTTGCTTCCTTGTAAGTAAAAGCAAAACAAGGGGGTACCTTAAGTTAAAGTGATAGTCAAAAGCTGGTTGCTATGTAACTGGAGTTCCTTTGTTTGTATGGACAGGAGTTAACAAGTTCCTGTATGAGAAAACTATACGTTTTTTAAAGCTGAAACCAGAAACAAGGAATATTTAAAAAACGATCAACTCCACGAAAAAAATGTATATAACATAAATTGTGAGTTTTAATGTGCTCTACATTTTTTTGTGTAGTAAGTTTTTGTCCATCTCTTATGATTCAGCAGCTATGCAAAATTCCGTAAAATTCAACCAAAATGAAGTAGTCTTCAGAGGCTATTCCCAAAAAATTCAAGATATACATACTATTTGTCAGGTAAATATCTTTAATATACGATGTTTTAATCAAAATCGTTAGAGCCATTTTTGAGAAAATCAAACTTTTCAAAAAAAAAAAAGGTCCATGTAAAGGGTAGTTTGGGGTTGGGAGATTTTCTTGAAAATCTTCGTGTCGCATCCTTGGAAGATACCAAACTTAAATACCAACATTTTTCTAAAAATGTTTTTTTTTCTGGATTCAGCAGGACCCAAAACATGTATTTCCGGTGAAATCACGGTATTGAGTTTTTGGGTGCAATACAATACCTCCTTTATACACTATGTACAAAGTACGTATAGAGAAAGTAATAATCTCTGTTTAGCTCGATATACTTTTCCCAGTTTTCTGCAACTGTTTTAAGCCTTCCAAAAATTAGTATTTTGAAGGATGCTCAAAATAAACATTTGTTTGGGAGATGACCTCTTGGTTAGACGTGAATCGTTTTCCGCCGAGTCACTTTTTCAAGTTTGGTAATAAAAAAACATCACTGGTGGCCAAATCTGGTGAACAGGATGGATATTGTCTTGATGGAAAAGAATATTTTTCTTTGCCAGATGAAGGTGTTTTTTTCTTGATTTCTCTGATCAACCGGGTCAATAACGATGCATAATACCCTCCATTTATCGTTCTTCCTTTATTTATGTAATCAATGTGGATGATTCCGCGTGCATCCCAAAAACTGAGGCCCACATCTTTTCTGCGGATACGAAACTCGTTTTTTCCCCCCATCTTTCTAAATAAGCACAATATTGTTAATTCAATCGTCAATTGCATCAAAACCACTTATGGATATAGCTGAAACTTTAATTACCATCTAGTAAGAGACAACTATTACTAAATTCAAACTTGGGTAATGTTGCCGTTTAAGGATCAGTTGGCCGCGCAATGCCGCAAAACCATACCAACTTTAGAAATTGAAAACCCGCTGTAGAACTGAGCACATAGTGCCAAAGGAATGCAACCGGTTAATAGCCACAAAATGGCAGTAGTAGCACGGTTATATGCTGCTAAATGGCGCGTATATCACGTAGCCGAAGGGCGTGGTAATTCTAGCAGACGACGCCATCTATCATACACCATTAATCCTAATTATTGCAGATGTTAAATATTTGAGGTTATGTGGTATATAAGCTAGCTAAAGGCGATTTCAACACAACATAACGATAACCCCATCTATGTCATACTGCAATTGCGGTGCTCTTATTACGTTAGATCAAGTAATATTGTGGGTTAAATGGAGAACTTTAATATACAAAGCTAATGTTAAATAAGAAGTATCAATAGCTTTGTTTCTTTCTAATGAAAACAGGAGCATTAGTAGTAAATAAAAATTATTAGTATATTATTTTATTAATTATATTTTATATTTATATATTATTTACTATTTTATATATTATAATATTATATTACTATTGTTATTGCTATTATTATTATTATTATTATTATTATGATTAGTTGTTGTAAGAATAACTGTCAGCCCAACCAGATCTACTTGCGCTTTAGTTATGTCATTGGTATCTTAAAAAGGGCTGTTTTGTCATTGAAGAAAATATGAAAGAGGAGGAGAACAGTAGGAGATATTCAGAAGAACAGTATATGCGCCTCCTGACGCATATAATTGCATATTTCAGCGTTTCCCGCACCTTCCTATGAATGCACTGCCTCATTGTATATATTTCTGGGTTTCCCTGCTTTGCTATGGTTACGCTTCCTAAGGCATATGCTGTTAATTGCAAATTTCATGCTTTCCACACTACCGTATGACTGCGCTGCCTTCCCTCCTTTTCGCAATACCAACTATATATGCTCCATTACGCTGAACATTGCACCTTTCAGATGCAAAGGTTGGCTGCCTAACGTTACGCAGCCAACTGACCCTTAAACGGCAACAATACCCAAACTTTTTTCGATGCTACCAGTGTAATTTCATGGATTTCCTAAGGACTTATTGAACGCCCATAGTAGTTTAATTCGTTACTTTTATCCCAATCTGGCAACCCTGATGTTAGCAAAAAGAACTCCTGTGGGATGAAATTTCGACCCAGGCAGTTGCCAGAGTCGTTAACAAACAAAAACTATAAAACAGCCCAAAAGTAATTCGCCAAATTGGACGACCTCGACAAAATTGGCTTACACAATATTCTGTTGAATGACATAATAGTTTCGCGGCAGCCTATTAGTTGCGCGTGGAGATGCACGTGAATCACCACAGGATCACCACGTGCTGATCTACCTAACAGTCGCAGTTTTTTTTGCCATGGTTCACGTGAAGTTCAAACCAGAATTCCAGCGGCGCATAAAGCAGCTTCCAAACTTGTAGCAGTTTCACGTGATCAGTGCGTGTTGAAGAATATGGGATTCAGATGCGAAGTTGCAGTGGACAAGTAAAATGTTAACACTAGAGTCCCTCTGCCCCTTTTTAAAGTCCAGCCGCAGGTCTAAGGGTCGCTGCTTGTACATCAAAGGCGAGCGTGAACTCCTTGACCTTGATCTACGATAAAGGTAAAGTAGAAGATGTCCTTGAAAAGTTTTCAATCGCCGTTCTCACTCTAGAGCATATCTTCTTATTGTCCGTATCTCTTTTTACTTTCTTTACTATTTGTCCAGGGCAAATTATATTCCAATGTAATGTATTATCCGTATTTTTACTTTCTCTAGCCCCATATGTACAATGTACATAGGGATAGAGAAGTATTGTATTCCACCCAAAAATTCGATACCGAGATTTCACCGGAAATACATGTTTTAGGACCCCCTGTATCCAAAAAAAAGCATTTTCAGAAAAAGGTCCATGTGTGTGTCCGTGTGTCTGTGAACACGATAACTGAAAAAAGAAAAGTATCTAAAATATCAAACTTGGTATTTAGTTTAGTATATTCCAGGGATGCGACACGAAGATTTTGAGAAAAATCCCCGCACCCCAAACTACCCTTTACATCGAACTTTTTTCGAAAATTTTAATTTTCTTAAAAATGGCTCTAACGATTTTGATTAATATATCATATGTTAAAGATGTTTACCTAACAAATAAAATGTATATCTTGAATTTTCTGGGAATAGCTTCTGAAGACCTGTTTATTCTGGATGCATTTTTCTTAATTTGGCATAACTAGTAAACCGTAAGAGATAGACAAAAATTTACTCTACAAAAAAATTAGGTCTTGTTTAAATACACAAGTTATATCATATACATTTTTCTCGTGGAGCTTACCGTTTTCGAGGTATTCATTGTTATTAGTTTCAGTTGTGAAGTACTTATACTTTTCCTAGACGGGAGTGTCCGTTTTTCTTTTGTTCTACTCCTGGCCAAGAAAAGAAGCTATTTGTAATGAAAATCGCATAACGACAGCTTTTAAAACATTTGACTATTGGTTTAGCCTAGTGTATTCCCTTATTTTCTTCCTACTTATACGGAACTAAATAATAAGAACATTGTGCTAATGAGTACCACGATTAGCAAGGTGCAGAAAGAAGAAGAATATTATGTATGAAGTTTGTAGAACAGCTAGAGAAAGTCATGTGAGTGTAACACATCAGATTTTTTGTAGCTTAGTGTCCTTTAACCTGGTTGGTCATATCGGACGGTGAATGAATTTGGTGAAATGATGCTCAAATGATCTCGAGGTCCATGGAGCTTAAAATTACTCGACATTCGTCTTCTCAGGATAAGGGAAAACCCAGGAAAAAAACCTTATCCGGGTAACTCACCCTAAGCGACATTCGAACTCACGACCTGTTGAATATGAGGCAGACACGCTACCACCACTACCCAGGCGGACTTGTAATGTATTATCCTTATTTTAGGGTGAAACCTGGAAAACGACACAAAAAATAAATAAAGCATTTCAAATTTTTACTAATCGATTTCTAAGACACTTACTGAGATTCTGGTGTCCAAAAATCATTAGCAACACTGCATTGTGGGAAATAACAAACCAGTTACCAACTGATAGAGAAATAAAGAAGCGTAAATGGACATTAATTGGACATATATTGAGAAAGGATTGTGGAAATATAGCTAGACAGGTATTGGAATGGAATCCACAGGGAGAAAGAAAATTGGGTAATTTGGAGAAGAACAGCTGTTGAGGCAGAATTGAGAAAAATGATAAGATCATGAAAGGAGACAAAAGCTGTCAAGGAATAGAGTTCGATGTGAAGATTTGTTGCAGTCCTATGTTCCACCTAGGAAATCATCACCAAATTGTATTCCATATAAACGTTCTATGTACACAGTTTTTGAGGTCCTCTAAGTGTGTATCTGTGTGTGTTCGAATATTTTCAAGAAACTACCCAATACATGAAACTTTACTTTCTCTAGCACGCAAGTACAATGTACACACAGTAGACAGAGAACATATTGCATTCCACCCAAAATTTCGATACTGAGATTTTATCGGAAATATGATCCCTTGAACCCATAAAAAATCCGATGTGTTCCATTTATATGTCTTTCTCAACATTTCCGCAACAAATCATTATTAAAAGTTTATTCTTCTATCTACTTCATGCTAATCGAGATAAACCCTAGCAGGACGGCCTTATTACTTAGTTCCTTGCAAGTAGGAGAGAAATAAGGGAATACAGTAGGCCAAAACAATAGTCAAATATTTTGAAAGCTGGTTGCCATTGGACGAAATCCGTTGCTTTGCGGTCAGGAGTTGACAAATTCCCGTATGAGAAAAGTTTCAAGTACGTATTTTTAAACTACTTTTAAACTAAACCAAAACAAGGAATATAAAAAAAATGGTGAACTCCACGAAATAAATGTATATGACATAAACTGTGTGTTTTAAGGAACTCTATATTTTTTTGTGTAGTAAGCTATTGTCTATGTCCTACAGTTTACCGTTATGCAAAATTCGTCCGGAATGAAGAGATCTATACCTAGAGAATTCAATTTATACATTTTAAAAATATCTTTAATATATGTTATTTTAATCAAAAATCGTTACCCATTTTGATAAAATAAAAAATTTCGGAAACATTTCCATATAAAGGTAACTTGTGGGGGGGGGGGATTTTATTGAAAACATTCGCGTCGCACCCTTGTAAGATACTAAGCATAAATACCAAGTTTGGTGTTCAACGGTTTTCGTTTTTGAGCTGTGTTCACAGACACACATACACACGAACCTTGTTTAAATTGGTTTTGGACTCATAGGCCCTCAAAACATGTATTTCCGGTGAAATCTCGATATCAGCTTTTTGGGTGGAATTCAATACCTTCTGTATCTATCATGTACATTGATGTATATAGAGAAAGTAAAAGCTTACCGTTTGTTTGAATCAACCTTGTAGTTTAGATGTGTTGTTAATTGAAATGTATATTCACAAATTATACTGTGGTAGGTCGTGGCACATTTCTTAACTGAGTCAGGGTAAGATAGAGCAATAAGCTTTATGTAAGTGTGTGTATTTATTTCTCTGCAAGTGGGTATCACCCGGTGGCACAGTTATATATGTATACAAGATATATAAACAATAAATCACAGCTGCCAGTTTATGGCTTTGTAAGCTAGATATAATAGTTATTTACACAAATATGAAAACATTAATTTTTCTCTCAATTCAGATTAATTTCATAATTAGAATCACCAACCAATTTAACATTTGTATTTATAACAATATAAAATCACAAGCATTTCATTTAAGGAATATTTACAAAAGTTATCCAACATTAATATCAAGAGTTTTCCTAAATTTCTTCAGAGACAGAGGACAACCCCGAAAGGCTGCTCCAGGCCATTCATTCCAGTCTTTTATGTGAAGCCTTCTCCAACCAACCAGGGAAAACCATGAAAAACACATAAAACTTTTGGCCGGCCCCAGCAATTGAACCCAGGACCTTCTGAATGAAAGAATTGAACTTTACCTCTTGCTCGATAAGGACGCTACAATCAGAAACTTGTGCGGTCTTAGAGGTTGCAGGAAACTGTCATTTATTGAAAATGCAGTCTTTAAGAAGGAATAGGTAGCATGTTACATTAAGATTTAACAGGAAGGCGTGTCATATGTCGCATGCGATCTTAGAATTATTTAACAAAGTATTGACATTACGCGGACTCAAAGACAATTCACGGTAAGGCACCTCCCTTAAGTAACGGCCCAAGGGAGTTGTTTCAGAAACTTTTAATGTGATAATTGTCCTATCTTCTTTATTCCGTTAGATGTTCGAGTTGCACGCTTCAGTAAAACGTGAGACATTCAACAATGTTACTATCGAACGTAGAACTCTACAATGACTTAATTATATCACATATGGTGATGCTAGAGTATGCGTTTTCAAAACGTGCAAAAGAAACCTTAACAGAGACGGAATCAAGAATGATACATAGAGTAGCGATTTGGGGAGGGGGGGGGGGAAGTGAATCTAGATATTGATCAAATTCGTAGATCCTTTTGCAAAATGATGTTGGGAGTACCCAGAATAGCTCCTAATGGGGTAGCACTAGTTGAATTGGGAAGAGCTGCGAGGATCAGTTGTCAAATGGATAGTGAAATGTTGGATCCAAGTATTAGAGGAAGGAAATATTAGTGAATATTGGATCCAATTATTAGAGGAAGGAAATATTAGTGAAATATTGGATCCAAGTATTAGAGGAAGGAAATATTAGTGAAATATTGGATCCAAGTATTAGAGGAAGGAAATATTAGTGAAATATTGGATCCAAGTATTACAGAAAGGAAATATTAGTGAAATATTGGATCCAAGTATTAGAGAAAGGAAATATTAGTGAAATATTGGATTCAAGTATTAGAGAAAGGAAATATTAGCGAAACATTTGATCCAAGTATTAGAGAAAGGAAATATTAGTGAAATATTGGATCCAAGTATTAGACGAAGGAAATATTAGTGAAATATTGGATCCAAGTATTAGAGGAAGGAAATATTAGTGAAATATTGGATCCAAGTATTACAGAAAGGAAATATTAGTGAAATATTGGATCCAAGTATTAGAGGAAGGAAATATTAGTGAAACATTGGATCCAAGTATTAGAGAAAGGAAATATTAGTGAAATATTGGATCCAAGTATTAGAGAAAGGAAATATTAGTGAAATATTGGATTCAAGTATTAGAGAAAGGAAATATTAGCGAAATATTTGATCCAAGTATTAGAGAAAGGAAATATTAGTGAAATATTGGATCCAAGTATTAGACGAAGGAAATATTAGTGAAATATTGGATCCAAGTATTAGAGGAAGGAAATATTAGTGAAATATTGGATCCAAGTATTAGGGGAAAGAAATATTAGTGAAATATTGTATCCAAGTATTAGAGGAAGGAACTATTAATGATATATTGGACCCAAGTATTAGAGGAAGGAAATATTAGTAAACTATTGGATCCAAGTATTAGAGGAAGGAAATATTAATGAAATATTGCATCCAAGTATTAGAGGAAGGCAATATTAGGCTCATTCTTGTGCCTAAGTGATCAAAGTGGGAAGGAAGTTGGATATGTCAATTAAAGGAAATTGTAAGAGAAGTTGAATTGGAAGAGTTAGCCAATCAACAGACAGTAGGGGGTCAAAGACTATGGAATAAAGTGAAACCGATTGCCTCCGTGGTCGAGTGGTCAGCGAGCTGACTCCTGACTCGGAGGTCCCGGGTTCGATTGTCGGCTGGGGCGGGAAAGTCTTCTTTAACCAGAATTATTCGTTATCCCCCACACAGTCTGGAAATATGTATGAGTGTGTATGTGTGCAAGTTTGAGGAAAATAAAACGCTTTAAACCCAACGTAAAGAACCTACAGACAAGTGGTTTCTAATGCGAAGCTCCCCGATATGACCTTAGAAGTTAGAGGGGACTATATAAACGAAACAATAAAAAAAATCTGATGTGTTCCATTCACATGACTTTCTATACATATCTGCAACAAATTATTGTTAAAAAACTTATGCTTCTATTTACTTCATGCTGACCGAGAAAAAATTAGCAGAAATAGCTTCCTTGTAAGTAAAAGCGAAATAAGGGAGTACCACAGGTTAAAGTGATGGTCAAAAGCTATGTGACTGAAGTTCCTTTGTTTGTATGGACACGAGTTCACAAAGTCTTGTATGAGAAAAGTATACGTCTTTTAAAGCTGAAACCAAAAGCAAGGAATATTTAAAAAACGATCAACTCCACGTAAACAATGTATATAACATAAATTGTGTGTTTTAACGTGATCTAAATTATTTGTGTGGTAAGTTTTTGCTATCTCTTACGGTTTAGCAGTTATGCAAAATTTATCCAGAATAAAGTAGTCTTCAGAAGTTATTCCCTGAAAATTCAAGATATACATTTTATTTGTGGGGTAAACATCTTTAATATACGACGTTTTAATCAAAATCATTAGAACCATTTTTGAGAAAATCAAAATTTTCGAAAAAAGTTCCATGTAAAGGGTAGTCTGGGGTGGGAATGTTTTTCTCAAAATCTTCGTGTCGCATCCCTGGAAGATACTAGACTTAAATACCGAGTTTAGTATTTATCATTTTTGAGTTATCGTGTTCACACACACACACACTATGTACATAGTACGTGTAGAGAAAGTAAAAAAGGATAAGCCTCTAGATAATTTTAAAGGTATATCATATGCATATAAAGCATTTTTTTTTATCTAATTCAGTAACTTTCTCATTGTTAAATACAAAAATGTTTGCTAGAGGTCATAATTGACCTTCCGATCTGTACACCAGGATTTGCGTTGGATTTTTAGAGCATGTGTCGGTGACATGCTGATTTCTCAGCAAGGCCGTCTTGTACATACCACCTCGCTATCTCGTACAGTGATATAGCGGTTTCGTCTTGTCCTTCAGTTATCACCACTTTCGTCTTATCGCGCTCCGTTTTTTGTTACTCTGATAACAAAGTTGACTCGAGGCGCTCCTCCTCCCCATTTTGTTTTGTATACAATGACAGCAATGAAATGTAAGCGCAAGAGTTTGGACTCATATTATTTAATGTAAGCATTCACATAGAAACACGCAAGACGCAACGCAAGAGTTTGCAAACTCCAAACGTTATTCTTGCGTTGCGTGCAAAGAGGACGAAGTCTGCTTCTTTTCTCTGTGTGTTGCCTATGAATTCAATAACAAACGATCGCACTACAATATTTTACAAGGCCTGCTGTACATGCATGCTCATCTATTTGGCCGTGCCGCGCCATCTCTAATCTCCCTCAAGAGGTTATGACAGTGTCCTTGCGAATCCTTCTTTGATTTAATGGATGTAACTATCATCTGTGTCTAGATTTCTTGGTTCTCATAAATCGAAGATACAGAGAGAAACTTCTTAGTTCATTAAATGTGTATCTTTATCACTTTCTGAAGTCTCTATGCTTGTACTTTTTCAATAATATTGAATGAGCATTTATTGTGACGTCAATGCCAGGAGCGTCAGTTGTTAGTATGTAATTTTATAGCACATTTATTTCTTAAAATATTGATTTAATTTTCTTATGTGATATTGTTGGTTATGTAACTTGCGCAGCGCTTGGAAGATATTCGCATGTAACTTGCGGATCTAGAAACCCATGACAACTTCTTGCGTTGCGCTTACGATTGCATTGTGAATGTTGTCTCCTTGCGTCTGCGCTTATGCTACGTTACGTCTGCGCTTGCATCTTATTGCGAAGGTTGTATTACACCGCATCTTAGCTCTTTGTTGCACGCGTTTAAAAGTATTGCGAAAATACCGAAAAATAAGTATAAATATTCTGGTCATCCATTCACACGACTTTCTCTAGAAGTTTCACAAACAACTTCCCTTTCAAAAGATTATTCTTTTATTTACATGCTAATCAAGGTAAATATTAGCAGAAATTGTCTTATTACTTCCTTCCTTGTATGTTAAGAGACATATGAGAACATACTAGGGTCGGCTGATAAGTCCCGGGCCTCTCAACGAAAACAGCATTTAAAAAAATTGCTTTATTTCTCAACATAATCTCCAGAAAGGCTAATACATTTGTCATATCGGTGTTCTAATTTAATAGTGCGATATATCAAGGCCCTCAATATAGATGTTTACTGCATCAATGACCTCCTCGTTGCTGTGAAATCTTCGTTCTCCAAGACATGTTTTGAGGTCTGGGAACAGGTGGTAGTCACGGAGTGCTAGATCTGTCGAATAGGGTGGATGTTCAAGCAATTCCAACTTTAATTCGCACATTTTTCCCATTTCAATGACTGAACGATGGGCCGGAGCATTGTCGTGAAGATTTTTTTCTTTTTTTGGCCAAATGAGGTCATTTTATTTTCACTTTATCACTCAAGTATTGCAGTAAGCTTGCGTAGTAGTCACCAGTTGTACCTTTACCCTTTTCCAAGTAATCAATAAAATAATTCCCTGTGTATCCCAGAAAACACTCGCCATAACCTTGTTAGCTGACAAAATTGACTTTGCCTTTTTTGGAGTTGGTTCACCTGGTGCATTCCACTGTTGTGGAGTGTAGTGATGTATCCAAGTTTCATACGTGGTAATAAGCCGTCCCAAAAACTCGCTGGGATTTTTACAGTAGAGCTTCACATTTTTAACAGAAACAGTTTTTCTTTGCAACATTTGATCAAGTGTCAACAAACGCGGCACCCATCTTTCACAGACCTGATGAAGGCCCAAAACATTACTTAAAATATTACTGCACGTTCTTTTGATAAGTTTACAACCTCTGCTATCTCAAACAACTTTAATCTGCGGTCTTCCGGTACTAAACGTTGAATTTTTTCAATGATCTCTTGAGTTGTCACTTACAGGGCGTCCAGAGCAAGGCTCATCACTTGTGCTCGTACGTCCCATTTTAAACTCTGCAACCCACCTTTTAATCATTGAATATGAAGGGGCAGAGTCTTTCAATGTACTGTCCATTTCCTCCTTGATTCCTTTAGGCGTTAAGCCTTTCAAATGAAAGTGTTTAATCACTGCTCATTTTTCCAAATCCTCCATTTTGGTGAAAACTCTAAAGTTGTCTTGTTTAAAATACTGTCATTCGAAAACTAAACAAGTTATTGACCTGTAACTATGGATGGATACAAGCTAGTCTAGAGTTAAACTATACGATGCGACCGTCTAACTGGCCTAGTGGCGCCATATTTGTCTGAGGCCCGGGACTTATCAGCCGACCCTCATACTAGGCTAAACCGATAGTCAAATCTTTTAAAAGTTGATCCTTTGAGAAACAAATGAAGCTCGGTTCGCTTTACATGGACTGCAGTAAAATAAGAGAGATGAAACGAAACGTCATTTCCCGTTTGAGAAAAATTTAAGTAGTTCAAAGTTGAAAACCAATAACAAGAAATATCTCAGAAACGGCCAGCTCTACATAAAAAACGTGTATTACATAACATATGCCTTTTAACGATATCTATATTTTTTGTGCAGTAAGTTTTTGTCTATCTCTTACGGTTTACCAATTATGCAAAATTCATCCAGATTAAAGGTCTTCAGAGGCTATTCCCAGAAAATTTAAATAATGCAGTTTATTTGTGATGCAAATATCTTTAATATGCGGTATTTTAAACAAAGTGTTAGAGCCTATTTTTGAGAAAAACAAAATTTTTAAAATGTTTTCCATGTAAAGAACAGTTTGTGGTGGGGGAAGATTTTCTTGAAAATATTAGTGTCGTATCGCTGGAAGATACTAAACCTAAATACCAAATTTAGTATGCTAGCGACTTTTCGTTTTTTTGAGTTATTGTGTTCACAGACACACGGACACACACATACGGATCTTTTTCTGAAAATGCTTTTTTTTTTGTTTTTTTTTTTTGTTGTTTTTTTGTTTGTTTTGTTTTGGATACAGGGAATCCCAAAACATATATGAAATCTCAGTATCGAATTTTTGGGTGGAATGCAATACCTTGTCTATACACTATGTACATTGTAGTGCAGAGAAAGTAATAGTAATAATAATTAATGTAGTGTTGTAAACATAATACACATGAATATTTTAAGAATGCTTACTGTACAAATTGGGTTTTGGAAACAGGCCTGTAAGAGTAACTTATGCAAAATTGACAAATGTGAAAATTGAGTATCAGAGTTAAATATTTATAAATAAATATATTAATAATGATTAAGAGTAATCAATAAAAGTAATTTAATCTGCATCCTCGAAACAGGATCCACAGATTGCAGTGTAATGTAAAGGTGCCGACTCGCTGACGGCGCTCAGGATCAAGGTCAATGTTCCAGAACGAATGCGCGACCTATACCGAGGTAAATTTGAGAAATGGTACGAGAGAAATGATTAAGCGTTCTTTCATGATACTTAAGAAGGAAATCCCAAAGCGCAACCATCATGCTACTGAACCATAATATTAATTATATAAGACTTAATAAGTAGCTGGTAATGTCTTAGTTGATTTATTGTCAAGAAGTTAGCTCCTATAATAATTGGTGTTGCAAAACTCATTTTACTACTCGCTGTGACGTCAAACACGAGGCGAGTTGAGTTCGCTTCTCCCTGTTACGTCAGGATCCTTGCTGTCTGAGAGTTTTTACTTTCTCTACACATACTATATACATAGTGTATAGAGAAAGCATTGTAATGCACCCAAAAATTCGATGCCGAGATTTCACCGGAAATAAATGTTTTGGATCCATGTGTACGTGTGTGTGTGTGTGTGTGTGTGTGTGTGTGTGTGTGTGTGTGGACAGAATAGCTCAAAAACAAAAAGACCGTTTGATAATTAAGAATACGACACAAAGATTTTAAAGAAAATCTCTCCACCCCACTACCCTTTCTTTCTAAAATTTTGATTCACTCAAAAATGGCTCTAACGAATAAAATATCGTATATTAAAGATATTTACCTGACAAATAAAATGTATATCCTGAGTTTTCTGGGAATAACTTCTAAATACTACTTTATTTTGGATGAATTTTACGGAATTTTGCATAATTGCTAAACCGTAAGAGATGGACAAAAACTTACCACACAAAAAATGTAGAGCTCGTTAAAACACACAATTTATATTATATAAATTTTTTTCGTGGAGTTGATCGTTTTATAGATATTCCTTGATTTTGGTTTCACCTTAAAAAACGTTTATTTTTCTCATACAGGAATTTGTCAACTCCTGTTCATACAAACAAAGGTACTTCAATCACATAGTAACCAGCTTTTGACTATCATTTTAACCTATGGTACTCCCTTATTTCGCTGCTACTTACAAGGAAGCAAGTAATAAGACTATTTCTGTTAATATTTATCTGGATTATTATTAAGTAGATAGAAGTATAAGGTTTTTAACAATAATTTGATGCAGAGATGTAGAGAAAGTCATGTGAATGGAACATCAGATTTTTATAATCTATACTGACAGACGTTGTTCATTTCACACCACAATTATAATCAGTCAGAATAAATCAGTTAATACATTATGTTTTGCTTTTGTGAATAAACTGTTAGATGAAAAAAAAATCTGATGTGTTACAATCACATGACTTTCTCTACATCTCTGTAAACATTATTGTTAATAAGCTTATACTTTTATTTACTTCATGCTAATCAAGAAAAAATTAGCAGAAATTATTACTTGCTTCATTGTAAGTAGAAGCGAAACAAGAGAATGCACAGGCTAAAGAGATTCTTTAAAAGCCGGTCGCTAGGTGAAACAATTGAAATTCCAATCTCTTTGCTTTCTAGGAATAAATAAACGAGAAACGAGAAGAAAGATGTCTTTCCGTTTGAGAAAAGTTTAAGTGGCTTAAAATTGAAACCAATAATTCGGAATATCTCGAAAACGGTTAACCCAAAAAAATTGTATAACACATTAATTATGTGGCTTAACGAGATCTGCATTTTTTGTGTTGTAAGATTTTGTATATCTCTTAAGGTTTGTCAGTTATACAAAAGTCATCCAAAATGAAGAGGCTTTCAGAGAGTATTCTCAGAAAATCTAAGATATATATTTCATTTGTCATAAAAATATCTTAAACGTACGGTATTTTAATCAAAATCGTTAGAGCCAATTTTTGAGAGAGTCAACATTTTCCATGTAAAGGATAGTTTGGGTTGGAGGATGTTTCTCAAAATCTTCGGTTCGCAACCTTTGGAAGATACTGAACTTAAATACCCAGTTGTATTTAACGGACTTTTCGGTTTTGAGCTATGCTGCCCCCAGATAAACACACATACACACACGAATGTCTTTCTAAAATGCGTTTCTGGATTCAGGGGGTCTCAAAACACTTATTTCCGGTGAAATCTCGGTATCGGATTTTTTGGTTGATATACAACACTTCCTCCCTACACCATGTACACAGTACGCGTAGAGAAAGTGAAAAACAAATAACACACTGAAGTGGATGTATAAATAAAGGTACCAATTATCATAATATTTGTGCCTGTATTGATCACTAGTTTCGATGCAGCAATTATTCCAAATGACTGCAGGGTTCCTCTCTGTTGTCTTTTTTTCATCATTTCAGCTGAAGGAATTATTTATAATGTGTTTAAATCCTTTCTGTATCATTAATGTTAGATTATGTAACAAGACAATCTCTGTTGAAGGTTTATATGTATACTGGCTCCATGTGTATTTCTGCTAATTTTTACTTTCTCTAGCCCCGTATGTACAACGTACATAGGGATAGAGAAGTATTGCATTTCACCCAAAAATTCGATACTGAGATTTCACCGGAAATACATGCTTTAGGACCTCCTGTGTCCATAAAAAAGCATTTTCAGAAAAAGGCCCGTGTGTGTGTCCGTGTGTCTGTGAACACGACAACTCAAAAACGAAAAGTCGGTAAAATACCAAACTTTGTATTTAAGTTTAGAATCTTCCTGGATTGCGACACGAAAATTTTGAGAATAATCCCCCCACCCCAAACTACCCTTTAATGGAAATTTCTTCGAAAATTTTGATTTTCTAAAAACTGGCTCTAACGATTTTGATTAAAATATCGTAAATTAAAGATATTTACCCGAAAAATAAAATGTATATTTTGAATTTTCTGGGAATAGCCTCTGAAGACTACTTTATTCTGAGTGAATTTTCCGGAGTTTTGCATAACTGCTAAACCGTAAGAGATGGACAAAAACTTACCACACAAAAAATGTAGAGCACATTAAAACTCACAATTTTTATGTTGCATACATTTTTTTCTTGGAGTTGATTGTTTTTTAAATATTCCTTGTTTTTGTTTTCAGGGTCGAAAATCTTAAATTTTCTCATACAGGAATTTCTCAAGTCATGTCCATACAAACAAAGGAACTTCAGTCACATAGTAACCAGCTTTTGACTATCGCTTTAACCTATGTTACTCCCTTATTTCCTTTCTACTTACAAGGAAGAAGGTAATAAGACTATTTCTGCTAATTTTTCTAGATTAGCTTGAAGTAAATAGAAGCATAAGCTTTTTAAGAATAATTTGTTTCAGGGATATAGAGAAAGTTATATGAATGGTACACATCAGATTTTTCATATTTCTAAAAGAGTTTTCAAGGTAATTAGTCCCTCGGAATTGGTGTGAATTCTAAATCAGCGTAGATTTTTGTCTGTTACCTTCTAAAACACCAACAGCTAAAATTTATGGCTTACATCTGCAACTGATTTTCATTCAGATAACTTTTACCAATAAAGAATGAATTAATATCCTATTTATTTTTGACCTTGGTTGTAGTAAAGGCAGTTTTATTTGTAGCGTACGTTCAGTTTCTTGAGTTCAAAGAAAAAAATCCAAATTATAATAGTATCAGCTTGTAATTGCCTACTACATATACAAATTTACGAGCGTTTCAAGCTCTCTAAGACCTTGAGTATAAACATAGTCTTGTTTAACCACGTGTTGCCAAAAATGTGGAATGGCTGGGTGCTGTTGGAAATACAGTAGTGGGGCCACAGGGTATTGCGTTGCTATATTTTGTTGGCTGTAACTGAACCTAGGTACGAGGGTCGTCCAGAAAATAACGAACCATTTGGCATTTTTAAATAATAATAATAAAAGATATCAACACCAAACTTTATTTACAAAGTTACAACACCTTACTCAATTTGTCAACGTAATATTTTTTTTATTTCGAGTGGAGGGGAAAAATGCACCTTAAGGACTGACCCGGGCAAGCCCGGAGTGTCGGGGTCTCCCAATTGGGCATACCGACTAAAAAACAAACCCCTCCACCGGTATTAGAAGTCAGTGTGCAGTCAGGGGAGTGAAATCAGGGCCGGGAGACAGACTTGACCGAGGCCCAGACTGTCACCGTGGAGTATTCAGGGAGAGGAATGAAGGAATTCGAGGGTGAAGGATGGAGTTAGTGCTCTGTTGAGCCAGTCGTCGTATCCTGGGACGTCTTCGAGCCTAAGCCCTTGGCGTCTACTTTGGATGTTGAACCGCGAAGTTTGAGGTGTTTACTTCTCCAGTAGAGCTCTCACCTCCTCCCTGAAGATGAGTCGGATGTTGGTGACTGCCGTTGCTATTGTTTGGTGAACGTCAGGAAGTGAAGTGGTGCTGTCCTGCTCCTGCAGCCTGTCCTCCAAGGCCGTCAGCTTAGCCGTGAGCATCAAGACCTCTGCGTGGAGCTCCTGAGTGACCTCACTTAGGCCCTGGATTTCCTTCTGCAGGTTGGTTGGTGGTGTTTGTTCAGTCTGCGAAGATGGCTGTATAGATAAAGGTGTCCGGGCTGGTTGAGGTGATGAGTGCCTACTCTTTGGGTAGCTTGGGCACTGGGCTTGCCCGGTGAAATGTCCTGTACCACCACAGGTGGCACAGAACCGGCGACGGCGGCGGAGGTCGTGCCCAGTGCACTCCGAAGTGTATGCGGCGAAGAGCAGGCTTCTTGTCTGTGCCCGTAAGCACAGTAGCGACGGCAGGGCCGGTGTCTTTCCTGTCTGCTTGCCTCAACGTGCAGAATCGCCCTAATAAGGGCAACGCTGACGCCAAGGTAGCTTCCAGGTCTACTCGGTCCTGTAGCTCCACCCTAACTAGTGGTGTCGGGCCCCGGTCACAGATAATTCTAGTGGCCCTCGAGCATGAAGGCCATCTAGATTGTGCAGCGGCGAGGAGGTGCTGGGTGGAGAGATCCCGAGGGGGCCCCCTAATCACGGCACTGTACTGGGGCGGCGGCGATGAAGTGTTGTTGGCTGCCGGTGAAGCAGCGGCGGTGGTGGTGACGGTGAGCGCGGCGAAGGTGGTGATGTTGGTGAGCGCGGCGAAGGTGCAGCACTCACTGCCGGTGAAAAGGCAGGTGGCGGAGATGCCGGAGAAGCGGTGGCTGCTGTAGAAGCTGCTGGTCTGCGTTGGTGTTTGCTCTTCGGCATCTCGAAGTCGACCGTAATATCCATTCAGTTAAGACTTTTATTATCACGTGGTACAATTTTTTCATTGTCGATGTTACACTTTTCTACCGCCAAAGAACTTGTTCGTTTTTATGAATGCGCCAAAATGATCAGCCAATCGAATTTTATAGGTAAATAACGCAAGTACGAGGGCTGTTCAATAATGAATGATCATAATTTTATTACGGTCATAATTTTTCGCACTAAAATTCAATCTTATTATATTCTGTTAGTTTAATGTGAAACAAACACGCCGTAGTAGTTTCATTGTTGGTACTCCTGGTTCCCGCCTGTGAGAACGAGGCACGTTCAGAATTGTTCAGTAACGCCTACCGCTACAATGAAGGTAATATGCAAGGAACAATATGCGGCTTTGAAATTCTGCTTTCGTCTCAACAAATCTTCAGTTGAGGCCTATACAATGTTACAGGAGGTCTATGGAGAGTTTGTTCTTCCCTACAGCACAGCTCGAAGGTGGTTTAAAATGTTTCAAGAGGGGAGACAGTCAATTTCAAAGGAAGGTGGACCCGGTGCTCCAGTTACTGCTCTTACGGAAGAAAACATCAACACTGCTGCTGTAATTGTGAGAGAGCATCGACAAATTACCTTAACATCACTTTCTGAAATAATGAACATTTCATTGGGTGCCACCCACACGTTGGTGACAGAAACATTAAACATGAGACGTGTTTGTGCGCGATGGGTTCCAAGACTGTTGATTCCCGAACAAAAGAACATTCGCATGCAGGTAAAGTTGATGTTAGAGGAAGATCCGGAGTTTCTTTCAAACGTAATCACTGCTGATGAAACTTGGCTATATCATTTTTGATCCTGAGAGCAAACAGCAAAGCTCAGTGTGGAAATCTCCTTCATCACCAACCCCCAAAAAAGCGAAAGCGGTTGCTTCTGCTAGGAAAGATATGGACATCTCATTCTTTGATATTCATGGAATGGTTTATAAGCATGTTGTACCCGCACACACATCAGTAATTGGACGATACTACAGGGATGTCCCGAAAAGATTGCAAGTCCATATCAGGCGTAAAAGACCACATTTCCGTGAAGCAGGCTGGATGCTGCACCACGATAGTGGGCGGCCGCATAATGCCAATGTTGTTGCTGAATATCTTGCAAAAATCAACGTGAAGGGCATCCCTCACCATCCCTATAGTCCGGATTTAGCTCCATGTGACTTTTTTCTATTCCATAACTTGAAGAAACGCCTTCTTGGGAGGCATTATCCATCATCAGAAGCAGTGGTGAAGGCTGCGGAGGCGATTTTGAAGGATCTCTCAAAAAATGGTTTCCAGCATGTCTTTGAAGACTGGTAGAAACGCCGGGACAAATGCATCGTATTCATGGGAGACTATTTTGAGAAGGACCATCAAAATTATGAGGATGAGTAAAGAAAGGTACGTTGTCAAAAAAAAAAAAAAAAAAAAAATGTGATCATTCTTTATTGAATAGCCCTCGTATAATGCAAAGAACAAGTCTTCGGTGAGGAAATTGAATATGTTTTTTAGCCCCGCGCTTGGGAGCCAAGTACGAAGAGTTTATTGCTGTAGTTTAGTCCCGTGTTCAGATGTACGCTGACGTTGGTGGTGCTTCAAGATTTACTCCACTACCAGATGAGTACCTTTTGTTGTGAAAATCTACCGTTGAAGTGCCTCAGCTAAAGTCAGCCTGCTCTCAGGGTGGTAGCGAATGAAGGTAGTTTGGGGAGTGATCTTATAAAGTTAAGCAAACACAGTTACTTTTACTTCAGTTTATTAAGAACTAGAAGATGCGGGACAAGCACTTGGCTGTACAATCTGCTAAATCAAATAATCACTAGAAACTCCCTTAATTGATGACGCACACGTATTTCACTTAATATCCTTGTTTCTTCAACTTAGCTGTATTTAACTAAGTCTAGATGTGCTTAACTGACATTAACTATTCATCACTAAGAGCATTGCTGAATGTTGTGATGTTTAACTTGAATGCCGATATGTACCTAACTGAGAGTCAGCAGCGATGTTTCTAAAAGACAGCCTCTGTGTAACTTTAAATGCCTCGATGTCCTGTAATCTTCTACTTATATAGCAAAATTACTGACATGGCGGCTTCTTTCCGATTGGTCGAAAGTGAACCTGGAGATGATGTAACCCAAAATACATTATTTCCTTCCCAGGATGCATCATAACGCCCACATGACAAATGCTATACAATGAAAAAAAACTCTTCTCTAAACTAAAAGGGTCTTTACCATCACTTGGTTCTCTATTGCACTCAACGCTACTCGTACGTGCTATTACAATAGAGTATCTCCTAACAAAGAAAGTTTCTCTTTCCACTTTCCAAGTTTTGAGTAAACAACTCCAAACTGCTCTTGCTAAAAGCTAATTTTTTACACTCTTAAATACATGAAATAATTGAGTATTAGCACTCTTTAAATATAAACTGATAAACAATAAATAAAATGAGAATGATTATTATAGAGAAGCCGACTAACGGTCTCAAAATGGTGCGTAATTTACGAGTAATCAAGGAAGAACCAGTGTGCTCGACAAACACCAGAATGGAAGTTCATCAATCGTTATGAAGAAGTGGAAAGCAAATGTTGATGAAAGAATGCATAAAACCCGGAATTTCACTTTGCTCACAATGTATGGCTTTTTGATGGGAAAAGATTCCGCAATTGGTGAATACCTCAACATCTTGGCTCAGATCTTTAGCGGTGGAAGAATATAACATAGACATTGAAAAATCGGTACCACGTGACAGTAAAATCTTGATAGCAATGACAATTACGTTGAGAAATAGAGTAAGGTATTGCAATTTTGTAAATATAGTTTTGTGTTGATATATTTTGTTATTGTTTAGTTTTGCCAAATGTTCTGTTCTTTCTGGGTGACCCTCGTATAATGGCTGCGTGTGTTTTTACTTTCTCTATAGGCACTATGTACATAGTGTATAGAGAATGTATTGCACTCCACCAAAAAATTCGATACCGAGATTTCACCGGAAATATATGTTTTACGGTCCCCTGTATCCAAAAAAACAAAAAAAGCATTTTCAGAAAAAGGTCCCTGTGTGTGTGTGTGTGTGTGTGTCCGTGTGTCTGTGAATACGATAACTCAAAAACGAAAAGTCGGTAAAATACCAAACTTGGTATTTAAGTTTAGTATCTTCCAGAGATGCGACACGAAGGTTTTGAGAAAAATCCCCCCACCCCAAACTACCCTTTACATGGAACATTTTTCGAAACTTTCGATTTTCTCAAAAATGGCTCTAACGATTTTGATTAAAATATCAAATATTGAAGACATTTACCTAAGAAATAAAATGTATATCTTGAATTTTCTGGGAATAGCCTCTGAAGAGTAGTTTATTCTGGATGAATTTTACGGAATTTTGAATAACTGCTAAACCATAAGAGATGGACAAAAACTTACTTCACAAAAAATGTAGAGCGCGTTAAAACAATAATTTATGTTATATACATTTTTTCGTGGAGTTGGTCGTTTTTGAGACATTCCTTGTTTTTGCTATGCTATGCTATGAAAAACTAACACTTACACTTTTCTCATACAGGAATTTGTCAACTGCTGTCCTTACAAACAAAGGAACTTCAGTGACATAGCAACCAACTTTTCATTATCATTTTAACCTATGGTACTCCCTATTTCGCTTCTATTTATAAGGAAGCAAGTAATATGGCTATTTCTGCTAATTGTATACTGATTAGCATGAAGTAAATAGAAGAATAAACTTTTTAAGAATAATTTGTTGCTGAGGTATAGAAAAAGTTATGTGAATGCAAAACATCAGATTTTTTGGTCATTGTTCATTCTGCTCTGAGCTAATTACTAAGTGGTGTGAATTCTATATCAGGTCCTGTCCCCTCCAGAACGCCAAGAGCAAAAACTTATGGCTTACATCTGCAATTGATTTTCATTCAAGTGATTTTTACCAGAAAAAAAGAAAAAAAAAAAATTTTCGACCTTGATTGTAGGAAAGGCAGTTTTATTTGCAGAGTACGTCCAGTTCCTTGAGTTCATATAAAAAATTCCAAATTATAATAGTATCAGCTTGTAATTGCCTACTACATATACAAATTTACGAGCGTTTCAAGCTCTCTAAGACCTTGAGTATAATGATAGTCTTGTTTAACCACGTGTTGCCAAAAATGTGGAATTGCTGGGTGCTGTTGGAAATACCTGTTACACCAGTAGTGGGGCCATATAACACTTCGCTGTAAACTGACTGTAGATATAAACAAAAGCACGTGGCGGAAAGTTGGTTGGTTGGTTGTGGATTTAAGCACACACTTATTTTTCCACAATATAATTCCATGCCTTATTAAAATCCTGCCTTGCACGAAAAAAAAAAAGTATGTAAAATAAATTTAATGTTTTAACGATATTTACATTTTCTGTGCAGAAAGTTTTTGTCTACCGCTTACGGTTTGTTTGCAACATGCAAAAGTTATCTGGAATGGAGGGTTTATTCCCAGAAAATTCAAAGTATGCAATTTTTTTGCGATGTATATATCTTTAGTATACATTATTTTAATAAAAATCGTTAGCTATTTTTGAGAAAATAAAAATTTCAAAACATTTTCCATGTAAAGAAAAGTTTGGGGTGGGATATTTTTTTGAAAATCTTCGTGTCACATCCTGTGAGATACTGAACTTGAATACCAAATTTGCTATTTAACAGACTTGAGTTATGCTGTCCGCAGACACACACACACATACACACACTGACCTTTTTCTGAAAATGCTTTTTGGATTCAGGAGGTCTCAAAAATATATTTCTGGTGTAATCTCGGTATCGAATATTTGGATGGAATGCAATACCTTCTCTATCTACTATGTATGTTGAACCTACATATGCGCTAGACTATAGAGAACGTAGAAAGATACATTATTGGTTTTATTTGCTTTATTTCTTGCGAATGAGGTATGAATGCATAATGTATGTATTTATGTATGTATGGATATAGTGATTCTGTAGCACAGATGATATGATATACATAAAAGTCTGTTGTGTTCCATTCACATGACTTTCTCTATCTCTGCAACAAAATATTCCATTTAATTCATCTAATCGAGAAAAAATTAGCATAAATAGTCTTATTACTTGCTTCCTTGTAAGTAGAAGCGAAATAAAGGAGTACCATAGGTTAAAGTGATGGTCAAAAGCTGGTTGCTATGTGACTGAAGTTCCTTTGTTTGTATGGACACGAGTTCACAAAGTCCTGTATGAGAAAAGTATAAGTTTTTTTTTATTGCTGAAACCAAAAACAAGGAATATCTAAGAAAACAATCAACTACACGAAAAAAAAGTATATAACATAAATTGTGTGTTTTAAAGTGCTCTACATTTGTTATGTGGTAAGTTTTTGTCCATCTCTTACGGTGTAGCAGTTACGCAAAATTCTGTAAAAATGGCCCAGAATAAAATAGTCTTCAGAAGCTATTCCCAGAAAATTCAAAATATGTGTAGCAGTTACGCAAAATTCTGTAAAAATGGCCCAGAATAAAATAGTCTTCAGAAGCTATTCCCAGAAAATTCAAAATATATATTTTGTTTGTCAGGTAATATCTTTAATATACAATATTTTAATCAAAATCGTTAGAGCCATGTAAAGGGTAGTTTGGGGTGGGGGGATTTTTCTCAAGATCTTCGTGTCGCATCCCTGGAAGAAACTAAACTTAAATACCAAGTTTGGTATTTTACCGACTTTTCGTTTTTGAGTTATCGTGTTCACGGACACACTGACACACACACACACACGGACCTTTTTCTGAAAATCCTTTTTTTGGACACAGGGGATTCTAAAACTTATATTTCCGGCGAAATCTCGGTATGGAAGTTTTTGGTGGAGTGCAATACCTTCCACATAGTACATATAGAGAAAGTAAAAACGGGAGTAGCATATCCTAAAGCGATAGGCAAATCGTTTATGCTTCATGGCTGAAGTTCATTCGGTCACGGGACTTGGAGAGCGGCTACGGACCACCGAAAGCACACTGGCCAAGAACTTCAAGATGCTCGAACAAAACACTCAACTTGGTCACATGAACATCATTAGGTCGGGAATACTGCCCCTGGCAGCACCAGATATCCTCCCCGCCGCTAAGTTGGCATTACACTTGGAATTATATGATTAAACGCACAATCTGAACCTTTTTACCTATCACCTGCTAATCTGCCGGTCCCCATGGCCGCGCTCGCCAAGGCGTCCCGCTTTGGTGCTTCGTAGCGCTGGGGATCGTGGGTTCGAGTCCCGCCTTGGGCATGGGTGTTATATGTTTGTGTTTATGTGTGTGTTGTAACAGTAAAAAAACAGCAATTCAGTAATAATACAGAAAAACAAGGTAAAAAAAAAAAAAGAAAGAAAAAAGAATCTCTCCAGTCCTTCACCCTTGAGCCTCCGGGGCACAGTCAGGGCCTTTGTCCCGGACCGCAATGTACACGCACCCGGCTCATAAGCTGGCTGCAAGCACGTAGCCTATACTAACGGAGGTGCAATCGCTATGCTCCACTTACTTTCCTCACCTATTAATCCCTCCTGATTCTTTCTCCCCTGACTCCAATAAAAACTGAAGTTCATTTGTTTGCGTGGCCAGGAGTTGTCAAATTCCAGTATGAGAAACATATAAGTATTTTAAAACTGAAACCAATAAAATGAAGAATCTTAAAAACTCTTAACTACAAGGAAAAAATGTATATAACATAAATAGTGTGCTTTAACGATATCTACATTTTTCGATAAGTAAGTTTTTGTCTATCTCTTACGGTTTACCAATTATACAAAATTCAGAAAAAAAAAATCATCCAGAACAAAGAGGCCTCCAGAGGCTATTACCAGAAAATTCAAAATATATATTTTATTTGACATGTAAACATCTTTAATATACGGCATTTTAATCAAAATAGTTAGAAGCATTTTTTAGAAAATCAGATTTTAGAGAATTCTTCTATGTAGAGGGTAGTTGGAGTTGAAGAATTTTTCTTAAAGTCTTCATGCTGCATGCTCAGAAGTTACTAAACTTAATACCAAATCTGGTGTTTAACGGTACGTAGTGAACAGAGAAGGTATTGGATTGCACCCAGAAATTCGATACCGAGATTTCACCGGAAATACATATTTTGAGACCCCCTAAATCCAGAAAAAGAATTTTTAGAAAAATGTAACGTGTGTGTGTATGTTGGCAGCATAGTCCATTAAATACCAAACTTGGCATTTACATTTAGTATCTTCCAAGGACGTGACAGGAAGATTTTTCAAGAAAATCCCCCCGCCACAATTTTCTCTTTAAATGAAAAAAATTTGATTTTCTCTAAAAATGGCTCTAAATATTTCGATTAAAATATAGTACATTAAAGATATTTACATCCCAAATAAAATGTAAATCTTGAATTTTCTGGGAATAGCCTCTAAAGACCTCTTTATTCTGAATGAATTTTACCAAATTTTGCTTAACTGCTAAACCGTAAGAGATAGACAAAGATTTACTGCACAAAAAATATAGATCTCGTCAAAACACACAATGTCCATTACATTTTTGTTGTGGAGGTAAACTTTTCTCAGACAGGATGTGTTCGTTTTTCTTTTGTTCTACTTCTGGCAAGCAAAGAAGCGATTTGCAATGCCAATCGCAGAACGACAGCTTTTAAAACATTTGACTTTCGGTTTTGCATAGTGTATTCCTTTAGTTGCCTTCTACTTACAAGGAACTAAGTAATATGATCATTCTACTAATATTTATTTCGATTAGCATGCTGTAGAAAGAAGAATAATAGTAGTAAGAAGTTTGTAGAACAGCTAGAAAAAGTCATGTGATTCAGGAGGTCTCAAAATATGTATATCCACTGAAATATCGAGTTTTAGGGTGTAATACAGTACTTTCTCTATACACAGAGTTTAATAACTCCATGTCACGACAGCTCACGGGGAACCTTGGCCTACCGCCCGGCCGCTGCGTCCCCCATCTCGGTCGTCATGAATGGGGTGCAGTATTGGAGGGTGAGACGCCTCGAGCCCACCCCTGGCCGGTTAATGCGGTTCTCATGGCCTGGAGCCGCTACTTCTCCATCAAGTAGCTCCTCAATTGGCCCCCCAGGGACCTTACCAGGCTGAGTGCATCCCGGTCCAGGTCTCCCGCATGGTAAGCAGCTGCGCTAGGGAGACGACCACGTCATATGTGTAGAGAAAGTAAAAATATAATAGTAATAATAGTTATTATTTTATTATTAGTATTTTATTATTTTTTATTATTATTATTATTTTATTATTATTATTTTTATTATTATTATTTTTATTCTTATTTATTATTATTTTTATTATTATTTATTATTATATTATTATTTATTATTATTATATTATTATTTTTATTATTATTTTATTACTATTATTTTATTACTATTATTTTATTATTATTATTATTATTATTATTATTTTATTATTATTATTTTATGATTATTCTGTTTTTATTATTATTTTATTGTTATTATTTTATTGTTATTATTTTATTATTATTATTATTATTTTCGGTGCATATTTTGCCTTAGCACGAGTGCTATGGCAAGAGAATGATTCCAGATATAGCTCGATAAAGCAGAAGTAAGGTATCATCATGCTCTATCTGTTACCATGATTACGGTGCTATCTAATCAAAAACATTGTGAGCCTGGCAAGTTCGGTTTGCACAACCTGAACAGACTGCAGCAGTCTTCAAATAAAGAAAACCTGATGCGTTCCCCTCACATGATTTTCTCCACATCTCTGTGACAAATTGTTGTTCAAAACTCCACGAAAAAAACTGTATATAACATAAATTATGTATCTTAACGCTATCTAGATTTTTGTGCAGTAAGTTTTTGTCTATCTCTTGCGGTTTATCAGTTATGAAAATTCATTCAGAATAAAGATGTCTTCAGAGGCTATTCTCAGAAAATTCATGATATACATTTTATTTGTCAAGTAAATGTCCTAAATATATGATATTTTAAACAAAATCGTTAGAGCCATTTTTAAGAAAATCCAAATTTTCGAAATTTTTTCCATGTAAAGGGTAGTTTGGGGTGGGGAGATTTTCTTGAAAATCTTCGTGTCGCATCCTTGGAAGATACCAAACTTAAATACCAAGTTTGGTATTTAACGGTATTTTCATTTTTGAGCTATACTCCCCCCCCCCACACACACACACACACAGGAACACACGTAGACAGACACACACACACTCACGGACATTTTTCTAAAAATGTTTTTTTTCGATTCAGGGGGTCTCAAAACATATATTTCCGGTGAAATCTCGGTATCGAGTTTTTGGGTGCAATACAATACCTTCTCTATACACTATGTACATAGTACGTATAGAGAAAGTAAAAAAAAAAAGCATTTTCACAAAAAGATCTGTGTGTGTGTGTGTGTGTGTGAGTTGGATGAAGTTCATAGCATATCTACTCCTGTGTTTGCAACAATTTACAATTGGATAAATGAATTTCAACATGGCCGTACATTCACAAATGATGACATCGTTTCAGACATCCAGTAGAAGTGATTTTCTCCGAAATTATTGACAGAATCCAGGGTATGGTTTTGAGTGATCGACGAATGAAAGTTCGCGAAATAGTAGAGGCCACAGGCAAGGTACGGTGTTTTCAATTTTGTAACAAAAATTAGATCTGACAAAGGTCTCGGCAAAATGGGTGTCACGTTTGCTCTCAATGGAGAATAAACGCAATCGTGTGATCGATTCGGAAGCTGGTTTGGGACTTTTCCATCGCAATCCTTAAGAGTTTCTGCGTCGATACATAAATTTGGATGAAACATGGATACGTGTCTACATTCCAGAGACCAACATGCAGTCGAAACAGTGGGTTTTTAAAGGCTCTGAAGAAGGCAAAGAGGGTAATATCTGGAGACAAGGTGATGACCTCAGTTTTTTGGGATGCACGTGGAGTCATCTACATTGGTTACTTGCAGAAAAGAAGAACGATTATTGGAGAGAATTATGCATCGTTATTGCACCGGTTGCATGGAAAAATAAAAAAAAAATAAATAAATAAAAAAAAAATATGACCTCATTTGGCAAAGAAAAAGATTCTCTTCCATGAAGACAATGCAAGGGTGTACACCTGCGCAGTCTGGATGGCAAAAATTGTAGAATTAACGTGCGAATTACTACAACATCCACCGTATTCACCAGATTGGGCTCCCAGTGACTTTTGTTTTATTTCGAAACTTGAAAATGTGGCTCGGCGGAAAACGATTCACGTCTAACGAAGAAGTCATCTCCCAAACAATGTTTATTTTGAGGACCCTCCGAAATCCTACGTTTTGGAAGGTTTAAAGCAGTTGGAGAAACACTGAGAAAAGTGTATTGAGCTAAAATTAAATTAAAAAACAACATGTTTTTCTAATTTTTTTCTAAGGATTTACTGAAACGCCATGAAACCTTAGAACCACACCTGAAAAATGAAAGTAAACGAGATAAAAAGAAAATTATGGAAAGGAAATTGTGGTAGATGAAAAACGACTCCAGCATTCACCTACCGATCGGGGAAACCCACGAAAAATCTAAAGTCAGCTTGAGGGGTCGATCGGCGAATGGGGAGTCATTTCTCTGAGTAAAGGTTGAATTACCTTTCATACTTTTTCAGATGACCTAATAGAGTAAATATAGAACACTTTAAACAGACTTCTTACCTCTACAAAATGTACATGAGTATCTTGACCAGGAAACAATAAAACATGGAGGAGTAAACCAAGTGTTATAGACTTACCGACATAGCGGACCTAAAGTGGTACAAATTACTCTTCAAATGTTTGCCATCTCTTTAAGAATTTGCTAGAAGGAAACTGACAAAAGAATTTGCATGTCAGTATTTGCTAACTTAAACCAGAGTTCCAAGAAACCCATTCACGTAGTGGTTCTACTTTTTTCATGTTGATTCACTTTAAGTAAAGGGTTTTGAAGTTTACCAAACTAATTTATGTTTGCCACACAACAAGAATTTACGTGTTTTTTTCCTTATTTAACTGGTATCTTACTATGCTAGATAGAATAAGCTGAGTATGGTATTTAGACTTGCTATAGCTGCATTGCCCACGCTCCAGTTTTATCTGTAAAAGCATGCGGGTAGCCGTGGTCGTTGGCGCGTTTAACTTTGACGTTCTGCCGCGGGGCTTCGAATCCCACCAATGGATATGCATGTATCGTGATGTGCACTACCTAAGTCATTCTATATGCTCCTGATGGCCAAGTATACATGCTCAAATATACAGGATGATTCAAAAATACTTTTACAAAGATTGAGGACTGGTAAAAGAATCTGATGTGTTACACTCATATGACTTTCTCTTGCTGCTCTACAAACAATCTTCTTACAAAAGATTATTCTTCTTTCTACACAATGCTAATCGAGATAAACATAAGCAGAATGTTCTATTACTTAGTTCCTTATAAGTAGAAGGCAACTAAATGAATACGCTAGCCTAAGTGATAGTCAAATGTTTTAAAAGCTGTCGTTATGTGATTGTCATTGCAGATCGCTTCTTTGTTTGGCCAGGAGTAGAACAAGAGATAAATCTGATGTGTTACACTCACATGACTTTCTCTAGCTGTTCTACAAACTTCATACATAAGATTCTTCTTCTTTCTGCACCTTGCTAATCGAGGTACTCATTAGCACAAAGTTCTTATTGTTTAGTTCCGTATAAGTAGGAAGAAAATAAGGGAATACACTAGGCTAAACCAATAGTCAAATGTTTTAAAAGCTGTCGTTATGCGATTGTCATTAAAAATCGCTTCTTTTCTTGGCCAGGAGTAGAACGAAAGAAAAACGGACCCTCCCGTCTGAGAAAAGTATAAGTACTTCACAACTGAAACTAATAACAATGAATACCTCGAAAACGGTAAGCTTCACGAGAAAAATGTGTATAACATAACTTGTGTATTTTAAAAAGACCTAATTTTTTGTATAGCAAGTTTTTTTTTATCTCTTACGGTTTACTAGTTATGTCAAATTAAGCAAAATTCATCCAGAATAAACAGGTCTTCAGAAGTTATTCCCAGAAAATTCAAGATATACATTTTATTTGTCAGGTAAATATGTTTAATATACGAAATTTTAATCAAAATCGTTAGAGCCATTTTTAAGAAAATCAAAATTTTCGAAAAAAGTTCCATGTAAAGGGTAGTTTGGGTTGGGGGGATTTTTCTCAAAATCTTCATGTCGCATTCCTGGAAGATATCGTGTTCACAGACACGCGGACACACGGACACACACAAACACACGGACCTTTTTCTGAAAATACTTTTTTGTGGATACAGAGGACCCTAAAACATATATTGCCGGTGATATCTTGGTATCGAATTTTTTGGTGGAGTGCAATACATTCTCTATACACTATGTATATAGTGCTTATAGAGAAAGTAAAAATGTATATGACATAAATTGTATGTTTTAACAAGTTCTACATTAGTTATGCAAAATTCAGCAAAATTCATCCAAAATAAGCGGGTCTTCGCATCTATTCTCATAAAATTCAAGCTATACATTTTATTTGTGATGGAAATGGCTGTAATGTGTGGTATTTTAATTAAAATCGTTAGGAACATTTTTAAGAAAAACAAAAAATTCGAAAAATTTTCCATAAAAAGGGTAGTTTGTGGTGGCGGAATTTTCTTGAAAATTTTTGTGTCGCATCCCAAGAAGATGCTTAACTTAAATAACAAGTTTGGTATTTTATCAACTTTTCGTTTTTGAGTTATTGTGTTTACAGGCACTCGTGTTCACCCTAAAACATATATTTCCGGTGAAATCTCGGTATCGAATTTTTGAGTGGAGTGCAATACCTTCTCTATACACTATGTACATAGTACATATAAAAAAGTGAAAATAAAAATACCAAATAATAAAAAAACTTAAGTTGAAGTAATACTTTACCTTAAGTGGAATATATAATTTAAAATCTAATATTTTGATAATAAATGTTCTGAAAAAAGAAAGAAAGAATGAGGGATAGTGAAGAATTCTTGGAAGTGGAATTAATGTTTTTATTTTCTCTATATGCACTACGTACATAGTGTATAGAGACGGTATTGTACTCCACCAAAAAATTCGATACCGAGATTTCACCGGAAATATATGTTTTAGGGTCCCCTGTATCCAAAAAAAAGTATTTTCAGAAAAAGGTCCGTGTGTGTGTCCGTGTGTCCGTGTGTCTGTGAACACGATAACTCAAAAACGTAAACTCGGTAAAATACCAAACTTGGTATTTAAGTTTAGTATCTTCCAGGGATGCGACACAAAGATTTTGAGAAAAATCCCCCACCCCAAACTACCCTTTACATGGAACTTTTTTCGAAAATTTTGATTTTCTAAAAAATGGCTCTAACGAGTTTGATTAAAATATCGTATATTAAAGATATTTACCTGAAAAATAAAATGTATATTTTGAATTTTCTGGGAATAGCCTCTGAAGACTACTTTATTCTGAGTAAATTTTACGGAATTTTACATAAGTGCTAAACCGTAAGAGAGAGACAAAAACTTACCACACAATAAAAATGTAGAACACATTGAAACACACAATTTATGTTGTATACATTTTTATCGTGGAGTTGATTGTTTTTGAGATATTCCTTGTTTTTGGTTTAAGCTATAAAAACTTATATTTTTCTCATACAGAACTTTGTGAACTCGTGTCCTTACAAACAAAGGAACTTCAATCACATAGCAACCCGCTTTTGGCTTTTACTTTAACCTATGGTGCTCCCTTATTTCGCTTCTACTTACAAGGAAGCAAGAAATAAGACTATTTTTGTTATTTTTTTCTCGATTTTCAAGAAGTAAGCAGAAGCATAAGCTTTTTAAAAATAATTTATTGCAGAGCTATAGAGAAAGTCATGTGAATGGAACACATCAATTTTTTCAGTCTATTTGAAGAAACCTCAACTGGTTTATTTTGCAGCACTATACAAACTATGTACATGAAACTCACGTGCGTGAAATTGCATGTTTCTCCATCTATGGATCGGAATTGAAAACTACCCTTATTATTTAATACTGCCAGCACCATCTTTGAGTCAGGTTGAAAACTACGGAGCCAAAGGTTGAAAAGGCATGGCCACTCATATGTAGATATGCCCGTACTTGCATAAAATTAGTAGCATCGCTCTCATATTGCACTCGTCATGCACCAAAGTAAGCTTAGAACAACCACTAGACCTTAGATATGTTTACAAGAGGTCTTGAGAAGTGAAAGTATTTTCTCAAGAGCTGCCAATATTCAAGGAGGGTGCACTTGAACTTTCATTTGAAACAAAAACTCTTACGCTCAGTTAGAGAAAGCATTAACACTAATGGGCTGTGAATACTGCTGACGCGGAGTGTTTCTAACACCCTTCAATTGCTTTACTTTCTCTAGCCCGTATGTAAAAATGTATTACACTCACATGACTTTCTCTAGCTACTCTGTAAACAAGCTTCTTACAAAAGATAATTCTTCTTTCAACACCATGCTAATCGACATAAATATTAGCAGCATTTAATACTTAATCCCTTATATCTAGAATCCAACTAAGGGAATGCACTAGGCTAAAGTGATAATTAAATGTTTTTAAAGCTGTCGTTATGCGATTGTCATTCCAAACCGCTTGTTTGCTTGGCCAGGAGTAGAACAAAAGAAAAACGGACACTTCCTGTCTGAGAAAAGTAAAACTACTTAACAATTGAAACCAATAACAAAGAATATCTTGGAAACAGTTACCTCCACAACAAAAAACGTAACGGATATAAATTGTGTGTTTTGACGATATCCACATTTTGTAAAGTAAGCTTTTGTCTATCTCTTATGGTTTACTAGTTATACTAAATTAAGCAAAATTCATCCTGAATAAACAGGTCTTTAGAAGGCTATTCCCAGAAAATACAAGATATACTTTTATTTGTGATAGAAATTGCTTTAATATGTGGTACTTTAATCAAAATTGTTAGAGCAATTTTTAAGAATAACAAAAATTTCGAAAAATTTTCCATGTAAAGGGTAGTTAGTGATGGGCGGATTTACTTGAAAATCTTCGTGTCGCATCCTTGGAAGATACCAAATTTAAATACCAGACAGACAAAACACCCACACACACGGACCTGTTTCTGAAAATGCTTTTTTTTTTTTTTTTTTTTTTTTTTTGCACTCAGGGGATCCTAAAACATGTGTTTCCGATGAAATCTCGACATCGAATTTTTGGGTGGAATACAATACTTCTTTATCCCTATGCACATTGTACATACGGGGCTAGAGAAAGTAAAAAGGACATGGAGGATAGAGAAGGTATCGTATTCCACCTAAAAATTCGATGTCGAGATTTCACTGGAAGTATGTGTGGAAGTCCCCTGAGACCTTGTGTGTGTGTGTGGCTGTGATCAGTATAGCACGAAATCGAAAAGACGGTTAAAAAGCAAGCTCGGTAGTCATTGTATCTTCCAAGTATGCGACACGAAGATTTTCAAGAAAATCCTCCACCAAAAACTACATGGACACATTTTTCAAAAAGTTCGTTTTTCTCAAAAATGGCTCTAACGATTTGGATTAAAATCTCTTATATTTATGATGTATACTGCACAAATAAAATGTATGTATATCTTGAACTTTATGGGATAGCCTCTGAAGACCTCTTTATTCTGGATGAATTTTTCTGAATTTTGCATAACTGGTAAACCGTAAGAGATAGACAAAAAACCGCTGCATAAAAATGCAGATCTCGTTAATACACATAAGGAATCTGATTTCATCCGACGATGTAATTCGCTCATGAACAATTCCTAGTCTCCAAGCAACCTTTTCATTTAATCCTCCTGGAGTATTTTACAGACAATGTTCAGAAATCTGTGGTGCCACTAATTAAACACTAATAAAAAAATGTTTAGCATGACGTAGATAAAAGAATTATCATTTTAAATAAGAATTTGTTTGTAGAACAGTTACAGAAGACTATATGAATAGAACGCATCAGATTTTTACTTTCTCTACACGTACTATGTACATAGTGTATAGAGAAGATATTGCACTCCACCCAAAAATTCGATACCGAGATTTCACCGGAACTATATGTTTTAGGATCCCCTGTATTAAAAAAAAAAGTATTTTCAGAAAAAGGTCCGTGTGTGTCCGTGTGTCCTTGTGACTGTGAACACGATAACTCAAAAACGAAAAGTCGGTAAAATACCAAACTTGGTATTTAAGTTTAGTATATTCCAGGGATGCGACACGGAGATTTTGAGAAAAATCCCCCCACCCCAAGCTACACTTTAGATGGAACGTTTTTCGAAAATGTTGATTTTCTCAAAAATGGCTCTAACGATTTTCATTAAAATATCGTACATTAAAGATATTTACCTGACATATAAAGCGTATATCTTGAATTTTCTGGGAATAGCTTCTGAAGACTACTTTATTCTTGATGAATTTTACGGAATTTTGCAAAACTGCAAAACCGTAAGAGATGGACATAAACTTATAACACAAAAATGTAGAGTACCTTAAATCACACAAATTATGTTATACACATTTTTTTCGAGGAGTTGATCGTTTTTTAGATATTCCTTGTTTTTGGTTTCACCTTTAGAAAACGTATACTTTTCTCATACAGGGATTTGTCAATACCTGTCCATACAAACAAAGGAACTTCAGTCACATAGCAACCAGCTTCTGACTATCACTTTAATGTATGGTAGTCCCTTATTTCACTTCTACTTGCAAGGAAGCAAGTAATAAGACTATTTCTGCTAATTTTTTCTCGATTGGTCTGAAGTATAAGGTTTTTAACAATAATGTGTTGCAGAGATGTAAAGAAAGTCATGTGAATGGAACACATCAGATTTTTATTGATAGTATTAATACTATTACTATTATTCAGTATTTAGTATGTTTATATCTTCTGCCAACTATATTCACATTAAATTGGACATCTTTCGGTATTGCCTAAACCATTCTGTCCTATTTATCTCTTAATTTCCTCTCGTTGCATAGTTTCCAAAAATCCATTCTTCCAAGTTGCTGAAGGCCGATACTAAATGTTCTAGTGCAAAATACAATACTCCCTCTACCTACGTCTGATAATTGGTAGAGAAAGTAATAGAGCGCTCAATTTAGAACACAAGAAGTTTGCATTGATTAGCAAATATTTGCATTTGAGGGCGGCGATAAGGGCTGAGCGGCATGTACACCCCCAGAATGGACCACGTAGTTGGATCAATAGCCCAGCTCCGCCCCCGCCAGTCGTCTGTCTATAACACGGCGTTCACTTCACATCCCTGGAACTCTCAACACGAGGCGACAAGGGCGTCCCTACACAGCCAACTTCTTCATTAAAATATTGTTTACAATACGCAAACCTCAAGACTTTCACTCAATACTTAATGTACACATAGGTACATTAATGGTCGAACTTCGTAAACAAAGTAGTACGAGTGAGAATTAGTGAAAACAGTATTTTAATGCAGGGAGAAATGGTTGCGCTAAATTTTAAAATCCTACTCATTTTTATATGACTTTGGAGAACATCACAAAAAAAAAAAATCAGAGATGTAAAGAAAGTCATGTGAATGGAACACATAAGATTTTTGTGTTTGTCTATTTCTTAAGTTTACTAGTCATTCAAAATCAGCAAAATTCATCTAGAATAAAGAGGTCTTTAGAGGATATTTCCAAAACATTTAAAATGTACATTAGTTGTGATATAAATAGCTTTAATAGACGGGATTTTAATCAAAATCGTTAAAGATATTTTTGAGCAAATTAACAATTTCTAATTCTTGTCCATGTAAGGGGTAGTTTGGGGTGGGAGATTTTTCTCAAAATCTTCATGTCGCATCCTTGTTTGGTATTTTACGGACTTTTCGTTTTTGAGTTATAGTGTTCACAGACATGGATTCATGGACACACTGACGCACACACGAACCTTTTTCTAAAATGTTTTTATGCAGGGGACCCTAAAACATGTATTTCTGGTGAAATCTCGGTGTTGAATTTTAGGGTGGAGCAATACCTTTTCCATCTACGTACCATATGCTGTGTAGAGATAGTAAAAGTTGAGGACATTGCATTTGTAAAAAGGATAGCTATTAGAGATTCTATACAAATAATGGGAAATATCTTTGAAACGGTTAAAAAAAAAGTCTCAGGATTGACCAATTACACAAAAATCATCCAGAATAAAGAGGACTTCAGAGGCTATTCCCAGAAAATTTAAGATATGCATTTTATTGGCCATGTAAATATTATTACTATATAATAGTTTAATCAAAATCATTAGATTTATTTTTGTGAAAATCGCAAATTTGGAAAAAAATGTCTATATAAAGGGAATTTTAAGTTATGTATTTTTCTGTAACTTTCCCTGTGGCATCCTTGGAAGATAAAAAAATCTGAGGTATTACACTCACATGACCTTCTCTTGCTGCTCTACAAACTTCATACATAAGATTATTCTTCTTTCTGCACCTTGCTAATCGAGGTACTCATTAGTACAATGTTATTATTACTTAGTTCTTATAAGTAGGAAGAAAATAAGGGAATTCACTAGGCTAAACCAATATTCAAATGTTTTAAAAGTTGTCGTTATGCGATCGTCATTACAAATCGCTTCTTTTCTTGGCCAGGAGTAGAACATAAGAAAAACCCACACTGCCGTCTGAGAAAAGTATAAGTACTTCACAATTGAAACTAATAACAATGAATACCACTAAAACGGTAAGCTCCACGAAAAAACCGTATATGACGTAAGTTGTGTATTTTAACAAAACATACATTTTTTGTATAGAAGTTTTTTTTTTATCTCTTACGGTTTACTAGTCATGCCAAATTAAGCAAAATTCATCCAGAATAAACAGGTCTTTAGAAGCTATTCCCAGAAAATTCAAGATATACATTTTATTTGTCAGGTAGACATCTTTAATATACGATATTTTAATCAAAATCGTTAGAGCCATTTTTAAGAAAATCAAAATTAACGAAAAAAGTTCCATGTTCGTGTCGCATCCCTGGAAGATACTAAACTTAAATACCAAGTTTGGTATTTTAGCTACTTTTCGTTTTTGAGTTATCGTGTTCACAGACACACGGACACATACACACACACGAACCTTTTTCTCAAAATGCTTTTTTTGGATGCAGGGGGGCCCTAAAGCATGTATTTCCGGTGAAATCTCGGTATCGAAGTTTTGGGTGGAATACAATACTTCTCTATCCCTATGTACATTGTACATGCGGGGCGATAGAAAGTAAAAATTACATACCAATGTTGGTACCTAACCGACTTTTCGTTTTTGAGCTATGCTGTTCACACAGACACTTTTCTAACTTTTATTCAGGGGCTCTCAAAACATGTATTTCCTATGAAGTCTCGGTATAGCATTTTTTGGTGGAATGCAATACCTTCTCTACCTATTATGTACAATGTACGTTGCAGAGAAAGTAATAAAAACGAGTTTTATGATTCATTCTCCTCGGTAATTTTATTAAAACAAATGCAGATCGCAACAGAGTATTTCAGTAGCGCCAGGCGTTAGTAACAGTGTCGTCACTAAGTGTTGTGAGTCATTTGTTTCACATTACACTAATCGGGTTAGCGCCGGCGGTGATTCAACTTCAGGGCTGAATATCTATTATACCAAGGTTAAAGTTTCCGGTGACCTTAGATACCAGTCGTTTTGCGTTTACGGATTCTTTTACACTACTTGGTGAAATCAGCACGATTAAACCCTTTATAATGGATAGATTTTGATAAACGCATCTGCAAAAATCTGAAGTGTTTTATTCACATGAGCTTTACCTTTACAGATGATCATACTTTTTTTTTTTTTACTCTCTTTACACGTACTAATGTATATAGTATTTTTGGAAAAAGGTCCGTTTGTGTGTGTGCGTGTGTGTCCGTTAAATACCAAACTTGATATTTACGTTCAGTATCATCCAAGGCTCTGACACTAAGATTTCCAAGAAAATCCCCCAACCCCCAACTACCCTTTACATGGACAAATTTTCAAAAATTTTTATTTTTTCAAAAATGGCACTAACGATTTTGCTTAAAATATCGTATATCAAAGATGTTTACCTGACAAATAAAATATACATTTTTTACTTTCTGGGAATAGCCTCTGAAGACTTTGTTTATTCTGGGTGAGCTTTGTGGAATTTTGTATAACGGTTAAATCTAAGAGATGGACAAAATTTAATACATAAAATTGTATGTGTTCCATTCACATGACTTTCTCTACATCTCTGCAACAAATTAGTTTTAAAAAGCTTATACTTCTATTTACTTCATGCTAATCGACAAAAAATTAGCAGAAATAGTCTTATTACTTGCTTTCTTGTAAGTAGAAGGGAAATAAGTGAGTACCATAGGTTAAAGTGATAGTCAAAGGCTGGTTGCTATGTGACTGAAGTTCCTTTATTTGTATGGACAGGAGTTGACAAATTCCTCTATGAGAATAGGTAAGTTTTTCGAACCTGAAGACAAAAACATGGAATATCTCAAAAAACGATCAACTCCACGAAAAAAAATGTACAACATAAATTGTGTTTTCGAATGTGCTCTACATTTTTTGTGATGTAAGTTTTTGTCTATTCCTTACGGTTTAGCAGTTATGCAAAATTCCGTAAAATTCACTCAGAATAAAGTAGTCTTCAGAGGCTATTCCCAGAAAATTCAAAATATACATTTTATTTGTCAGGTAAATATCTGAAATATACGATATTTGAATCAGAACCTTCAAAGCCATTTTTTAGAAAATCAAAATTTTCAAAAAAATTTCCATGTAAAGGGTAGTTTGGGGAGGGGGATTCTTCTCAAAATCTTCGTGTCGCACCCCTGGAATATACTAAACTTAAATACCAAGTTGATATTTTACCGACTTTTCGTTTTTGAGTTATCGTGTTCACAGACACACACACACACACACACACACACACACACATTACCACACACACACACACACACACACGGGCCTTTTTGTGAAAATGCTTTTTTTGGATACAGGGGACCCTAAAACATATATTTCCGGTGAAATCTCGGTATCGAATTTTTTGGTGGAGTGCAATACTTTCTCTATACACTATGTACATAGTACGTGTAGAGAAAGTAAAACTCTGATGTGTTCCATTCACATGACCTCTACCTTTACAAATGATTATTTTTTTTACTCTCTCTACACGTCCTATGTATATAGTGTAATGAGAAGGTATTGTGCTGCATCCAAGTATTTTTGGAAAAAGGTCCGTCTATGCGTGTGCATGCGTGTGTGTGTGTCTGTGGACAGCATAGTTCACAAACAAAAAGTCCGTTAAATACCAAACTTGATGTTTAAGTTGAGTATCTTCCAAGGATGCTATACGAAGATTTCTAAGAAAATTCCTCCACCCCCAACTACCCTTTACATGGACAAATTTTCAAAAAATTTGATTTTTTCAAAAATGGCACTAACGATTTTGATTAAAATATCGTATATTAAATATATTGACCTGACAAATAAAATGTATATCTTGAATTTTCTGTGAATAGCCTCTGAAGACTACTTTATTCTGGGTGAGTTTTGCGGAATTTTGCATAAGAATTGTAAGAGGTAGGCAAAACTTAATACATAAAAATGTAGATCTCATAATTTATTGCATATACGTTTTTCTTATTAGAGATATTCCTTGTTTTTGGTTACAAACTTAAAGTATCTATCTTTTCTCAAAGGGGGCCATGCAAAGCGTACCGAATTTCAGTTGTTTCACATAGCGACCAGCTTTTAAAGAAATTGACTATCGCTTTAGCATAATGTATTCCCTTATTTCCTTTCCACTTGCAAGAAGCAAGTAAGAAGACCGTTTCTGCTAATGTTTATCTCGATTAGTATGATGTAGATAAAAGAATTATCTTTTGTAAAAATAGTCTGTATTTGGAACAGTTAGATAAAGTTATTTGAAAGGATCTCATCAGTTTTTTGAATAAATAAAGCATCTCCAAAAGTTACATTTCCGTTGAAATCTTGGTATCGAATTTTTAGATGGAATGCAGTACCTTCTCTGTACATTATATACTACGTGTTAGAGAAGTAAAAATGTTTCTTTCTGGGTTCAGGATGCCTTAAAACATGTATTTGCAGTGACTCTTCGCTATCAAGTTTTTGGGTGGAGTACAATGCTTCCGTTACTTACTAATCCTAGTAGAGAAAGTAACCAAATGCTGTTAAGTACTAGGGTCGGATGGTAAGTCCAAGGCCTCTCAATGAAAACAGCATTTAAAAAACTTTTATTTTTTGCTTTATTTCCTAACATAATATCCATTTGTGATATCCGTGTTCTAATTTAATTAAACCATCTATGCAGTGCGATTTGTCAAGGTCCTCAAAATAGCTGTTTACCGCATCAATGACTTCCTCGTTGCTGTGAAATCTTCGTCCTCCAAGAAACTTTTTGAGGTTTGGGAACAGGTGGTAGTCACTGGGTGCTAGATCTGGCGAATAGGGTGGATGTTCAAGCAATTCCAACTTTAATTCCCACATTTTTCTCATTGCAATGACTGAACGATGGGCCGGAGCATTGTCATGATGAAACAAGATTTAGTATTATTATTATTATTATTATTATTATTATTATTATTATTGCAGTAAGCTTGCGTAGTAGTCACCAGTGATACTTTCACCCTTTTCCAAGTAATCAATAAAAATAATTTCCTGTGTATCCCAGAAAACACTCGCCATAACCTTGTCACCTGACAAAAGCTACTTTGCCTTTTTTGGAGTTTATTCACTTAGCGCAATCCACTGTTTTAACTGTGATTTACTTTCTGGAGTGTAGTGATGTATCCAAGTGTCATCCATGGTAATAAGCCATATCAAAAATTCACTGGGATTTTTACGGTAGAGCTCCACATTCTTAACAGAAACAGTTTTTCTTTGCAACTTTTGATCAGCTGTCAACAAACCCGGCACCCGTCTTTCACAGACCTTGTGAACGCCCAAAACATTACTTAAAATATTACCTGCACGATTTTCTGATATGTTTACAATCTCTGCTTTAATCTGCGGTCTTCCAGTACTAAACGATGAATTTTTTCAATGATCTCTGGCGTTGTCACTTCTACAGGGCGTCCAGAGCGAGGCTCATCACTAGTGCTCGTACGTCCCATTTTAAACTCTGCAACCCACCTTTTAATCATTGAATATGAAGGGACAGAGTCTTTCAATGTACTGTCCATTTTCTCCTTGATTTCTTTAGGTGTTAAGTCTTTCAAATGGAAGTATTTAATCACTGCTCGTTTTTCCAAATCCTCAATTTTCGTGAAAACTCTAAAGTTGTCTTGTTTAAAATGCTGTCATTGGAAAACTAAACAAGTATTGACCTGTAACTATGGATACAAGCTAGTCTAGAGTTAAATTATTTGATGAATTGGCCTAGTGGCACCATATCTGTGTGAGGCCTGGGAGTTATCAGCTGACCCTCGTATATCAGTGCTTCTATTGCATTAAAATATAACCCAATGCTACGGGCAACAAATATGGAAAGGAGATCATTCTGATTTTTTTCTGGCGGAAGAAATATGAACGAGGAAATGGAATGCAAGGTTTTGTTGTATGATGTCCTAGAGAACGATGAACATATTTCCTTTCACATTCTAGACAGGTGGGAATCTGGTGTCAGGGGATCTCCCTGTGTTCGGGACATATTGAAATTAAAACTCATATCTTCGTAGTCACCTTTGGTTTCAAAAGTATTATCAAGGCATTATAAAACTTTTATACGTTTCATCAAATAACTTTCTCTACATATTCTTCCATGACCTATTCCTTCAATGCTTAGTACATAGGTAGAAAAATCTGATGTATTCCATTCACATGACTTTCTCTACATCTCTGCAAAAAATATTATTAAAAATCTTATGCTTCTAATTACTTCATGCTAATCGAGAAAAAATTAGCAGAAATAGCTTTATTACTAGCCTCCTTGTAAGTAGAACCGAAATAAGGTTGTACCATAGGTTCAAGTGATAGTCAAAAGCTGGTTGCTATGTGACTGAAGTTCCTTTGTTTGTATGGACAGAAGTTGACAAATTCCTGTTTGAGAAAAGTATGTTTCTCAAAGCTAAAACCAATAACAATGAATTTCTCAAAAGCAATCAACTCCACGAACAGAATGTATATTACATAAATTGTGTATTTTAACGTGCCCTTCATTTTTTGTTTGGTAAGTTTTTGTCCATCTCTTACGGTTTAGGAGTTATGCAAAATTCCGTAAAATTCATCCAGAATAGTCTTCAGAGGCTATTCCCAGAAAATTTAACATAAACATTTCATTTGTTAAGTAAATATATTTAATATAAGATATTTTATTCAAAATCGTTAGAGCTATTATTGAGAAAATCAAAATCTTCGAAAAAAGTTCCATATAAAGGGTAGTTGGTGATGGGCAGATTTTTCTCAAAATCTTCGTGTCGCATCCGTGGAAGATACTAAACTTGAACACCGAGTTTGGTATTTTACCGACTTTTTGTTTTGAGTTATCGTGTTCAAAGACACACACGGCCTTTTTCTGAAAATGCTTATTTTGGATACAGGGGCCCTAAAACATATATTTCCGGTGAAATCTCGTATCGAATTTTTGGGTGGAGTGCAATACCTCCTCTATGCACCATCTACATAGTACGTGTAGAGAAAGTAAAAGAGAAAAACTAAAGCGAATAGAACACACTACGTTCATTTATTTGTGTAAATTTTATTGCTCATTCCTTTATTTTCTCTGGGTTTTCCTTCTTTACTCTTATGATTTCACTTCCGTGCACGAAACAAGAGGTACAAAGATACTCAGAAAGAAAGCGAAGTATTTATTCTCACTTCACTGCAATCTCTGGACCTTGTTGATGGAATAGCCTTCATTTGTCTTCCTTATTTACTCTGTTTCTCTGTTATTTTCCTCTCGTGCGTACATAAAACTTGAACTATTTCGCTGGTCATCACTTAGTTAATTCGATAGCTAATCAGGAATATCTGATGTAGAAACAAGGAAATACGTACATTAGTCTATAGCGATAGTCAAATCTTTCAAAAGCTGGTGAATATGTGATCCAAATTCATTCATTCTCTTTGCACTGTAAGGAATTCACATTCCATTTTACGAAGGTTATAAGCATTTTAAAATTCAAACAAATAAAAAGGATATATCTTGAAAATGTTTAACTGCACAAAAAATTGTACATTACATAAATTGTATATATTTAACGAACTCCACATTTTTGGTGAAGTAACCTTTTGTCTATATCTTAAGCTTTACCAGTTATGTTAAAGTCTTTCAGAATAAAGAGGACTTCAGAGGTAGTCCCCCAAAATTCAAAATGTACATTTTATTTGTCATACATCTACCTATATTTATTAAACCGTATTTTAATCTAAATTGTAAAAGACATTTTAGTGAATCAACATTTTCGAAAAATATTCCACATAAAGGGTGATTTGGGGTTGGGGTTTTTCTTAAAAAATCTGTTCTATTCTCATGACTTTCTCTACATCTCTACGACAAATTGTAGTTAAAAAGCATATCCTTCTATTTACTTCATGCTAATTAGCAGAAACAGTCTTATTACTTACTTCCTTGTAAGTAGAAGCGAAATGAGAGAGTTCCATAGGTTAAAGTGATATTCAAAAGCTGGTTGCTATGTAACTGAAGTTCCTTTGTTTGTATGGACAGGAGTTAAGAAATTTCTCTATGAGAAAAGTGTAAGTTTTTCAAAGCGAAAACGAAAAACTAGGAATATCTTAAAAATGATCAACTCCACGAAAAAAACTGTATGACATAAATTGCGTATTTTATCGTGAGCTACATTTTCTGTGTAGTAAGTTTTTCCCCATCTCTTACGGTTTAGCAGTTAGGCACAATTCCATAAAATTCATCCAGAATAAAGTAGTCTTCAGGTGCTATTCCCAGAAAATTCAAGATATAAATTTTATTTATCAGGTAAACATCTTTAATATACGATATTTTAATCAAAATCGTTAGAGCTATTTTTAAAAAAATAAACATTTTCAAATTTTTTTTCATGTAAAGGGTATTTTGGGGTGTGGGGGGATCTCGGTATCGAATTTTTGGGTACAATGCAATACCTTCTCTATACACTATGTACATAGTTCGTATAGTGAAAGTAAAAACTAGATGAAGCTGAATTTATATTCTCTTTCAGTTATGCTGTTCATAGACACATGGAAGTTTTTCTAAAATCCCCCCTTTTACTTTCTCTATACGTACTATGTACATAGTGTATAGAGAAGGTATTGCACTCCACCAAAAAATTCGATACCGAGATTTCACCGGAAATATATGTTTTAGGGTCCCCTGTATCCAAAAAAAATATTTTCAGAAAAAAGGTCCGTGTGTGTATGTCCGTGTGCCTGTGAGCACGATAACTCAAAAACGAAAAGTCGATAAAATACCAAACTTGGTATTTAAGTTTAGTATCTTCCAGGGATGCGACACGAAGATTTTGAGAAAAATATCCCGACCCCAAACTATCCTTTACAAGGAACTTTTTTTCGAAAATTTTGATTTTCTTAAAAATGGCTCTAACGATTTTAATTAAAATATCATATATTATAGATATCTACCTGACAAATAAAATGTATAATTTGAATTTTCTGGGAATAGCCTCTGAAGACTACTTTATTATGGATGAATTTTGCATAACTACTAAACCGTAAGAGATGGACAAAAACTTAACATACAAAAAGTGTAGAGCACGTTAAAGCAAACAATTTATGTTATATACATTTTTTTCCTGGAGTTGTTCGTTTTTGAGATATTCCTTTTTCTTGGTTTCAGATTTGAAAAACTTATACAGGAATGTGTCAACTCCTGTCCATACAAACAAAGGAACATCAGTCACATAGCAACCAGCTTTTGGCTTTCACTTTAACCTATGGTACTCCCTTATTTCGCTTCTACTTACAATAAAGCAAGAAATAAGACTATTTCTGTTAAATTTTCTCGATTAGCATGAAATAATTTTTACAGAGATATAGAGAAAGTCATGTGAATGGAACACATCAGATTTTTTTAAGGCATTCATGGGAAGATAATAAAGTCTTCATTGACGTGTAACCTAAATATGGAAACTGCTCGTATTACAAGTTAAAACGCATGTTGCTGTTTTAAACCGGTTCAATATAAACAATGGTATGTACTTTAACATGTTTTCCTCGTGATACGTCCTTGGGAGTCGTGAGATACTATATAATACATTAATTATATAACCATTTTATTATTGAAATTTTGTTAAGCTGATTAAACCAAGGCTGTCAAGAGACATCTTTTTAAATTCGTACTGGTAGATTACCTTGTACGCTTCCAGATACCCCATTGTTTCTTTTTAGTAGCACTGAGTTCCACTGGTAGCACTACTGCTGCAATAGTTTGGGTGAGTTATTCGGATAAGTTCACTTTCGGGTGTTCCGTTATTGTGAGGAAACAAATGTTGAGTAACTTTAATCTTCATGTAGGCCGGTGATCATTTTACCACCATTTCAACGATTTCATTCATCGTCAGATATGAACCACCATGTTAAATGACGTTAAACTGCAAACAGCCGGTCCCCATGGCCACGCTCGCTAAAGCGTCTCGCTTTGGTGCTTCGTGGGCAGGGGATCGTGGGTTCGAGTCCCGCCTTGGGCATGGATGTTATATGTTTGTGCAATGTGTGTGTATATGTTTGTAAAAGAAACAGTAAAACCTACGGGGGGAAATGTAAATAGGGATACAGTACCGGAGTCCTGATCAGACTCCGTTACTGTTTTTAAAATAAAAAAAAAAAACAAAAAAACAAATAGATTTACAGACAGTCGGACGGACGGACGGATGGATGGATGGACGGACGGACGGATGGATGGAGGGAGGGGGTGGGAGTGGGTGGGGGAGGGAGTATCAGATTAAAGGACGACGTTAAACTAGATGGACGAAAGGATGGATGGGTGGGTGGTTGGTGGTTTGGATATCACCCTAGATTAAAAAGTCCCTGGAATCGTTTATTGATTGTTGACATTGCTTGGAAATTAGTTTTTTATTTGGTATTTATGTTCAGTATCTTGCAAGGATGCGTCACAAAAAATTTCAAGAAAGTCCTGTCCCGCCCAATACCCTTTACATAGACAATTTTTTGAAAATATTGTTTTTCTCAAAAATGGCTTTAACGATTTTGATTAAAATACCGTAGGTATACTAAAGCTATTTACATCATAAATAAAAGTATATTCTTGAATTTTCTGGGAATAGCTTCTGAAGACCGGTTCATTCTAAATGAATTTTGCTGAATTTTGATTAACTGATAAACCGTAAGAGATACACAAAAAATGTATATCTCGTTAAAACACACAATTTATGTTATATATATTTCTTCCTGTAGTTGACCGTTTTTACTTTCTCTACACGCACTATGTACATAGTGTATAGAGAAGGTATTGCACTCCACCCAAAAATTCGATACCGAGATTTCACTGGAAATATGTGTTTTAGGGTCCCCTGTATCCAAAAAAGGTATTTTCAGAAAAAGGTCCGTGTGTGTGTTCGTGTGTCTGTGAACACTATAGCTCAAAAACGAAAAGTCGGTAAAATACCAAACTTGGTATTTATGTTTAGTGTCTTCCAGGGATGCAACACGAAGATTTTGAGAAAAATCCACCACCCCAAACTACCCTTTACATGGAACTTTTTTCGAAAATTTTGATTTTCTCTAAAATAGCTCTAACGATTTTGGTTAAAGTATCGTATATTAACGACATTTACCTGACAAATAAAATGTATATTTTGAATTTTCTGGGAATAGCCTCTGAAGACTACTTTATTCTGGGTCAATTTTACGGAATTTTGCATAACTGCTAAAGCGTAAGAGATGGACAAAAACTTACCATTCAATAAATGTAGAGCACTTTAAAACACACAATTTATGTTATATACATATTTTTCGTGCGGTTGATTGTTTTTGAGATATTCCTTGTTTTTGGTTTCAGCTATAAAACACAAAACTTTCTCATACAGGACTTTGTGAACTCGTGTCTATACAAACAAAAGAATTTCAGTCACATAGCAACCAGCTTTTGACCATCACTTTAACCTTTGGTACTGCCTCATTTCGCTTCTACTTACACGGAAGTATGAAAAAAGACTATTTCTGCTAATTTTTTCTCGATTAGTAGGAAGAAAATAGAAGCATAAGCTTTTTAAAAATAGTTTATTGCAGAGATATAGAGAAAGTCATGTGAATGGAACACATTAGATTTTTGATGTATTCAATTTCATTCGTTTCGGTTTTAAAATACTTAATGCTTTTCTCATACGGAAATTAGTCAACTCCTGACCATACAAACAAAGGAACCTCAATCACATAGCAACCAGCTTTTAAAAAGTTTGACTAGGTAAGTAATAAGGCTATTTCTGCTAATTTTTTCTCGATTAGCATGAAGTAAATAGAAGCATAAGCTTTTTAATACATTTTTTTTTTTGCAGAAATGTAGAGAAAGTCATGTGAGTGGTACACATAAGATTTTTTTTATTTCATTGCATAACTCACTTAAATATTAAACTGCATTTACAAAGCTGTCACATATGAATACAAACACATTGGAGCTATAAAAGAGTGTGTTAATGAAGAAAGCTTTGACCTTTGTTGAGAAAGCCATGGAGTAGAAAATAGAGGTTACACCACAGAATATAAATACCTACTGCACTTTGCAGAGTACAAATACAGAAGGTGATTGCTTCTACATGGATAGCAATGATGTAACACTTCAAAGAGAAAATAGACAGTTTAAAACCGACAATCGATTCTGTAATACAATTTGGAAAGATCTGATGTGTTCCATTCACATGACTTTCTCTTTATCTCTACAACAAATTATTGTTAAGAAGCTTATGCTTCTATCTACTTCATACTAATTGAGAAAAATTAGCAGAAATAGTCTTATTACTTGCTTCCTTGTAAATAGAAGCGAAATAAGGGAGTACCAAAGGTTAAAGTGACAGTCAAAAGCTGGTTGCTATGTGACTGAAGTTCCTTTGTATGGACAGCAGTTGACAAATTCCTGTATGAGGAAAGTATAAGTTTTTCATAGCAGAAACCAAAAACCAGGAATGTCTCAAAAACGACGAACTCCACGAAAAAAATGTGTATAGCATAAATTGTGAGTTTTAACGTGCTCTACATTTTTTGCCCATATCTTATGGTTTAGCAGTTATTCAAATTCCGTGAAATTCATCCAGAATAAACTACTATTCAGAGTCTGTTCCCAGAAAATTCAAGGTATACATTTTATTTGTCAGGTAAATGTCTTTAATATATGATATTTTAATCAAAATCTTTTAGTCATTTTTGAGAAAATCGACATTTTCGAAAAAAGTTCTATATAAAGGGTAGTTTAGGGTGGGGGGACTTTTCTCAAAACCTTCGTGTCGCATCCCTGGAAGATACTAAACTTAAATACCAAGTTTGGTATTTTACCGACTTTTCGTTTTTGAGTTATCGTGTTCACACACACGGACATTTTTCTTAAAATACTTTTTTTGGACACAGGGGACCCTAAAACACATATTTCCGGTGAAATCTCGGTATCGAATTTTTTGGTGGAGTGCAATACCTTCTCTATACACTATGTACAGAGTACGTGTAGTGAAAGTAAAAAAATTAGCAGAAATAGTCTTATTACTTGGTTCCTTGTAAGTAGCAGCGAAATAAGGGAGTAACATAGGTTAAAGTGACAGTCGACAGCTGGTTGCTATGTGACTGTAATCCCCTTGTTTGTATGGACAACAGTTGACAAATTCCTATATGAGAAAAGTTTAAGTGCTTTAAAGCTGAAACCAACAACAAGGAATATCTCAAAAACGATCAACTCCACGAAAAAATATTTACAACAAAATTGTCTGTTTTATCGTGATCTACATTTTTTGTGCAGTAAGTTTTTTTCTATCTCTTGCAGTTTACCTGTTATGCAAAATTCAATAAAAATCACCCAGAATAAAGAGGTCTTTAGAGGCTATTCTCAGAAAACTCAAGATATAAATAACAAAGAAATTTTTTGGCGTATAAATAGCTGAAATATAAGATATTTGTCAAAATCGCTAGAGCCATTTCTGAGAAAATAAAACATTTCGAATTTTTTTCCATGTAAAGCGTAGTTTCATTTCTTTCATGGTAATCAAGAAAAAATGAGCAAAGATGGCATTTTTACTTGCTTCCTTATCAGTAGTAGGGAAATAAGGGAATGCACTAGGCTAAAGTGATTGTCAATTTTTTTAAAATCTGGTTGCTATATGGTTGAAGTGGCCTTGATTGTATGGCCAGGAGTTGACAAAGTCCCGAATGAAAACAGTATAAGTGTTTTAAAGCTGAAACTGTTAACAAGGAATATCTCAAAAACGGTCAACTCCACGAAAAACACATATGATATAAATTGTTTGTTTTAACGAGCTCTACAAGTTTTGTGTAGTAATTTTTGTCTATCTCTTACGGTTTACCAGTTATGCAAAATTCCGCAAAATTCATCTAGAATAAAGACGTCTTCAGAAGCTATTCCCAGAAAACTCAAGATATTCATTTTGTAGGTCATGTAAATATCTTTAATATACGATACTTCAATCAAAATCTTTTTCAAGAACTTTTCCATGTATAAGGTAGTTTAGGGTGGGAGGATTTTCCTAAAAATCTTGCTGTCGTAACCTTGGAAGATACTAAACATAAACACTAAGTTTGGTATTTAACCATATTTTCGTTTTGGAGCTATGCTGTTCAAAGACACACAGAGGGACCTTTTTCTAAAAATGCCTTTTTTGGACTCATGGGACTTTAAAACATACATTTCCAGTGAAACCTCGAAATTGAATTTTTGCTTGAAATACAATATCTTCTCTAGCTACATCTACATTGTATGTGCACAAGTGCTAGAAAAAGTAAAAAGCAAAAACCAAACAAACTTCAGGGGGGCAAGTAGAGGTGAGAGACCCTCACGCACAATTGGGCACGTAGTGTTATTTTACTTTGGTTATCATATTTTGAGATAGTGAAATGGGCTAAGGTAGAAAACAGGTTACCAGACTGTTACGTAGGGCGGCGCTTTTCGTTATTATAGCCTAGTGTCATTAGCGTCCTGCAATCACAAACAAATTTGCTCTCAAAACATATTTATATGCTAAGTGCGCAGCTGCATAAAAGGGGCAGTGAGACTTTAATATGTTTGCATTATTTAAAATTAAAGCATTTAGTGAGAAACAACGAAGCGAAAATAACCTTCAATATTTTTATGATAGCATGCTGCCATGGAAACTGAAAAAGAAGAACCGCAAATATTCAAACATGTCCGTGGCGCACCCATATCAGGTAATGTGTAACTACGTAAGATGGAAAACTTGGAAAATGGCTAAATTTGTGAAAGTTGTTTTTCGCCATAAACAGGGCATTTTAATAAGGTTTGCATTTTTTCTGTACAAGTTCTGTCAGACTCTTAATGATTTCAATTTAATAAAAGTAGAACAAATTCAGTGATGATGAAGAAATCTTGTCTGTTTGCACAACATTAGTAAGTAGGAGAAGTACCTATCTATTGTACCTAACACCCAAAAATTCGATACCAATACTTGTTTTGAAACCCCCTTTTGTGTCTAAAACTTGGGTCTCAAGTGAAATCTTGATATTGAGTTTTTGGTTGGAATGCAGTACCTTCTCCAAAAATGGAAATGGCGTGTTATTTATGGACGCTCTTTAACTGCTGTGGTTCTCAGTGTCCCATTCTAAATTGCGAATGAAAGATAGCTTAATTTGCTCAGAGGCCTCTATATCAGGCTTGGGGTTCTTTTACGTGCCGTAAATCTAAGACACGAGACCAACGGCTTTACTTCCCTTCCGAAGGAAACCATGCTAAAGATTTTTACGCCCGAAAAAAATCCATCGTACTCCGCCGGGTTTGAACCTGCGACCTTGGGTAAATGAAGTTAGCATGGTAACCATTACACCACGGAGGACAACAGTACCTTCTCCTGCTATGTACTATGTACCTATATACAAAATAGAGGCAGAAAAAATGTAGTTTTCGTCAAAAGATGTAATAGTTGTTAATGTAAGGGCGTAAAGTTATGGTTTTTGATTGGAGCGGGAATATTGTGAAACGAGTTTCACAACCATGCGAGAATCATACAATGTTTTTTTCTACGAGACTTTTCTGATATTAAAAGAAAAGCAACGAAAGATGAAATAAATTTGAGGTTAAGTTTGAGTAGTTCGTTATTCATTTGGCATTGTTGGGCGCGATGACGGTGCGGCTATAATAGGCCGTGACAAACCAATAGTATTGTTGTTCTGTGGTGTATTTTGAGAAAATGGCAGATTTTGAGAATTAGGAATACAACTAATATCGTTGCAGCAAAATTCTTTACCTTTCATTTTAAGCTTGCTGCCCTTCTATGTGAGTGGATTCCTAAAAATCAAATTTGCGATCTGAAATGAGTTCGTAAACTACCCAATTACGTTTGGTTGTAAAAAATAGTTTTTATTTCATTTAAACATGCCGGAGATATTTATTCTTATGGGTTTAAATTTTCTAAAATGGGAAGTCGTCATTGTTGTTTATTGTTTATTTGCTATCGCAAATTTCCTTTGTATCTACAGGAAACATGTAATAAAGCTATATTATTTGTATACGATGGTTCCACCACTTGGCGTTACTTCTATACGTGGGCACTTTTTCGTCATTAGAGCCGCGTTGTAGTTACTTACTGGTCTGTTATAAACATTTAGGGCCCTAAGCTCAAAGCGTGGAGGCCCCTAAGCCGCAAAGCGTAACCGAGAGATATTTTTTATAAATTGAGGAGTACAGGCCGCTACTGCGGAACGACGATAGGGTGTAGCCAAGGGATCTGTAAAGCTAAAGCCCCAATGGTCCCAAGAAGAAGTCAAAATTTCGGCAATCTGGCAACTTTCACATCTGAACTACTTAATGTTTTCAACAGTTTCAAGTATAGGTCGCCAGTAAAAGTCTTAAGACCGTTTGTGTGTGTGTGTGTGTGTGTGTGCGCGCGGGTGTCCGTATGTGTAGTGGAACCATCGTATAGCTTTACCAAAGTTATTTCTGTCAATGTTACATCAATTAGTAATACGTATGTATAAGAATATGCTTTTATAAGAAACATTTGTTGAAGAATGTGTAGAGAAATGTATGTGAATGGAACATGATTTTGCAACTCTATCCTCGATCACCATCAAGCGCTTAGCAAACTCTTATCGCATTACAATAAAATTCTTCACCTCAATGTGTGCGGTTAGGTATTATTGCAGCGATATTGAATGCCATTACCATGACGTTATTATGATATGACGTCATGGTAAATGGTCATGGATAATATGTTTTAGAGGGATCGTTTTAATAACACACGTTTAGTCTCGAGTTACATGACAGAATGGAGTAATCAAAATATTGTATTACTTTCTCTATGTATTGCACCCAAAAATTCTATACCGAGATTTCACCGGAAATATATGTTTTGAGGTCCCCTGACCCCCCACCAAAAGCATTTCCAGAAGCATGTTCCTGTGTGTATGTGGACAGCATAGCTCAAAAACGAAAAGTCCGTTAAATACCAAACTTGGTATTTAAGTTGAGTATCTTTCAAGGATGCGACACGAAGATTTTCAAAAAAATCCCCACACGCCCAGCTACCCTTTACATGGAACATTTTTCAATCATTTTGATTTTCTCAAAAATGGGTCTCACGATTTTGACTAAAATACTGTATATTAATCATATTTACATAAATTAAATGTATATTTTTAATTTTCTGGGAATTGCCTCTAAAGACATCTTTATTTTAGATGATTTTTTTTGGATTTTGCAAAACTGGTAATCCGTAAGAGATAGACAAAAGCTTACTTTACAAAAGATGTAGAGCTTGTTAAAACACACAATTTATGCTATAATCATATTTTTCGTGGAGTTCACCATTAATGAAATATTTTCAGTTATTGGTTTCAGTTTTGTTATATGGGAATTTGTCAACTCTTGGTCATACAAACAAAGGAACTTATATCACATACAACCCGCTTTTAGATTTGACTATCGCTTTAACCTATTCCCTTATTTCCCTTCTACTTACGCGAATACAAGTAATAAGAGCATTTTTGCCAATGTTTCTCGATTAGCATGAAGTAAGTAGAAGGATACGCTTTTTAACAATAATTATTGCAGAGATGTAGAGAAAGTCATGTGAATGGAACACATCAGATTTTTTTATAGTATATAGTGTGCATTTAGCATATTTAATGAAATGTATTTATTGTGGAAACGATATCTTTTGAGAAAGAGTAATGTGAGCTTTGGAAAAAATAAAATCTCATGTGCTCCGTTCACATGAATTTCTCTAGTTGTTCCAAAAACAAACTATTCTTACAAAAAATTATTCTTTTGGCTCTTTTTCATGCTAATCGAAATAAACAATAGCAGGAACGATCTTATTATTTGCTTCCTTGTAAGTAGAAGGGAAATAAGGAAATACACTGGTTAAAGCGACAAACAAATGTTTTAAAAGCTGTCGCTATGTGAAACAAATGAAACTCGGTTCTCTTTGCAAGGCCAAGAATAAAACAAAAGAGAGATGAAAGGAAAGATAACCTCGTTTGAGAAAAGTATAAGTAGTCTAAAATGGAAACCAATAACAGAAAATATCTTGGAAACGGCTAACTCTACGAAAAAAACGAGTATGACATAAATTGTGTGTGTTACGCTTTTTGTGTAGTAAGTTTGTGTCCCTCTTAGAGTTTACAAGTTGCGCAAAAGTCATCCAGAATGTAGAGATCTTCAGAGGGTATTTCCAGAAAATATAAGATATACATTTCGTGTAAATATCTTATACTTGATATTTCAATCAAAATCGGTATACCAATCTTGAGAAAATCGAAAACTGTTCCACGTAAAGGGTAGTTGGAAGTGGGGGGATTTTCTTGAAATCGCATTCCTGGAACTTAAATACCATGTTTGCTATTTAAAGGACTCTTCGTTTTTACTTTCTCTACCCCTACTATGTACATAGTGTATAGAGAAGGTATTGCACTCCACCCAAAAATTCAACATCGAGATTTCACCGCAAATATATGTTTTAGGATCCCCTGTATTAAAAAAAAGCATTTTCATAAAAAAGTAAGTGTGTGTGTGTGTATGTATGTCTGTGAACACGATAACTCAAAAACGAAAAGTTGGTAAAATACCAAACTTTGCATAACTACTAATCCGTAAGAGATGGACAAAAACCTACCACACAAAAAATGTAGAGCACATTCAAACTCACAATTTATGTTATGTAATTTTTTTTTCGTGGAGTTATTCGTTTTTGAGATATTCCTTGTTTTTGGTTCCAGCTTTGAAAAACTTGTACTTTTCTCATACAGGAATTTGTCAACTCGTGCCCATACAAGCAAAGGAACCTCTGTCACCTAGCAACCAGATTTTGACTATCACTTTAACCTATGGTACTCCCTTATTTCGCTTCTCCTTACAAGGAAGCAAGTAATAAGACTATTTCTGCTAATTTTTTCTCGATTATCATGAAATAAATAGAAGCATAAGCTTTTTTACAATAATTTGTTGCAGAGATGTAGAGAAAGTCATGTGAATGGAACACATCTGATTTTTGAGCTATGCTGCCCACATGCGCACAAACATACGGATATTTTTCTAAAACATTTCTTTTTGGATTCAGGTGGTCTCAAAACACCTATTTCCGGTGAAGTCTGGTATCAAATTAAACTAAAAGTCGCTCTCCGTGGTGTAATGGTTACCATGCTAACTTCATATAGGCAAGGTCGCGGGTTCAAACCCGGCAGAGGAATGGATATTTTCGGGTATAAAAATTCTTAGCATGGCTTTCATCGGAAGGAAAGTAAAGCCGTTTGTCCCGTGTTATAGATTTACGGCACGTAAAAGAACCTCAAGTCTGATAAAAGTGAAATATCTCGGTGTACTCCTGGATCGACGACTCACATGGAAACCACATATAAGCAACAAACTTAAACTAGCCCGAGCAAGACTGGCAAAACTCTACCCCCTCCTCAACAAAAGATCTTCACTCAAACTAAAAAACTGCACACTACTTTACACGACTCTATTAAGACCACTGCTACTATACGCTTGTCCAGTTTGGGGAGGAACTAGTCCTTCTGAAATCAAACGTATCCAGACATTTCAAAACAAAATATTGGGAATCTCAACGAACGCACCAGAAATAGTCAACTACATAGAGAAACTGGAAGCAGCATCATTCAACAGTCAATTTCTTCACAAGCCGAACAGTTTTACAGCAAGCCAAAAGACGTCTCAGGAGCCATTCACTATTCTCTTGGCAGAAAATCTAGCTATGCAACTCGCATCAAGAGTCGCCTACCACTGGACCAGCTCTCACAGCAGGACTTTCTGTCAAATAAAAACAAACATGTACCTACTTATGAGGGGCCCAATGGGGCTTACCTCATTTCAATGTTATTCAGTATCATGCATGTAAATAATGTCTAAAATCAATGATCTGTAGAGCGCACATGCGCTGATCGATCAATAAATCATTAAAAAAAAAAAAAGTCTGATAAAGATGCCTCTGAGCAAAATTAAGGCGGTGTTTCACGCCCAGTATAGAATGGGACACGGAGAACCACAGCAGTTAAAGAGCGTCCATGAATAAAACTCCATTTCAAAGTGTCGGTGCGGGTTCTCATTTTGAGACACGTATCCTTGGAAACAAGAGTTTAAACAAAAGAATACCGCACTACCGGTAATATGATGTGGAAGGTGGGAAGTGGAAGACCTCGTGCAACAGAAAAAAGCGAGAGAAATGTATGACTTAATATGTATATACGAGAATGCTGGAGGAACAAGTTCTAACTTCGCTCCAGCCCAAAGGTCGAAATGATCCGGAAATATGTGTTGCCATAAGATGGTTATCAAACACCTGTAATACTTACAATACAATTCATACATCATAAATTAAAGCATGCGTTTATAATGATTTGTCGATGTCTTTTGTACCTTTTAAATGTTTTGGTGTGTATTTACCTCTCCCAGTCCCCGAGCTGGATGATTCAGGTGATTTCGCCTGTGGTCCCTATTCGGAGGGTCGTGGGCTAGATAGATAGACAGAGAGAGACAGACAGAAAGAAACAGATAGACAGATAGATACTTTATTTCATTACTTAAAGCATGACCTGGTGCCAACGCTTTCAATGAAATAATACAATGTACAATATAATAAAAAAAATCTGATGTGTTCCATTCTCATGACTTTCTCTATATTTCTGCAACAAATTATTGTTATAAAGCTATGCTTCTATTTACTTCATGCCAATCGAAAAAAAAAATAACAGAAATAGTGTTATTACTTGCTTCCATGTAAGTAGAAGGGAAACAAGGCTAAAGTGATAGTCAAAAGCTGTTCGCTATGTGACTTAAGTTCCTTTGTTTGTACGGACAGGAGTTGACAAATTCCTGTATGAGAAAGGTATAACTTTTTTAAAGCTGAAACCAAAAACAATCAACTACAGGAAAAAAAATTACATAACGTAAATTGTGTTTTAATGTGCTCTACATTTTTTGTGCGGTAAGTTATTGTCCATCTCTTATGGTTTAGCAGTTATGCAAAATTCCGTAAAATACATCAAGAGTAAGGTTATCTTCGGAGGCTATTTCCAGAAAATTCAAGATATACATTTTATTTGTTAGGTAAATATTTTTAATATACGATATTTTAATCAAAATCGTTGGAGCCATTTTTGAGAAAATCAAAAATGTCGAAAGAAGTTTCATCTAAAGGGTAGTTGGGGGGTAGGGGGATTTTCTTGAAAATCTTCGTGTCGCATCCTTGGAAAATACCAAACTTAAATACCAAGTTTGGTATTCAACGCTCTTTTCGTTTTGTGTTATGCTGCCCACAGACATACACACAGACACATAAACAGACAGACAGACACATGGACATTTTTTATAAAAATGTTTTTTGAATTCAGGGAGTCTCAAAACATGTTCTTCCGTTGAAATCTTGGTATAGAATTTTGGGTGCAATACAATACCTTCTCTATACACTATGTACATTGTACGTATAGAGAAAGTAATAAATAATATGGGTAATATAATACCCTGTCAAAATGACAGTACATCATAGCATACTTACAAAATAATAATAATTTTAATAATAATAATAGTAATAATAATAATTCAATATTCAATAAGACTATTTACACTTTGAGGCAAAGTCTTCAGTAACTCTGCAGGTATTTTGTTCCATAGGTTAATTGTTCTATTCGCGAAGGAAAATTAGGAAAAAAAAAACGGTTTCCTGTTCCCTATTTTTTATTTTTTGGGAGTGATCATTTCTCCCACAGTAATATAATGGCTTTAATAATCGCTTGGATACACCTTTCCATACGGATTCCTTCTTATAGGCTCTAAAAGTTGCATCTAGCCTCGCTATGTTTTTCTAGTGTTTCCCAGGAAGTTGCAGTGATAGTAAGATTTAAAAAATCTGATGTGTTACACTCGCATGACTTTCTCTAGCTGTTCTACAAACTTCATACATAAGATTCTTCTTCCTTCTGGACCTTGATAATCGTGGTACTCATTAGCACAATGTTCTTATTATTTAGTTCCGCATAAGTAGGAAGAAAATAAGGGAGTACTCTAGGCTAAACCAATAGTCAAATGTTTTAAAAGCTGTCGTTATGCGATTGCCATTACAAATCGCATAAGTACTTAACAACTGAAACTAATAACAATGAATACCTCGAAAACGGTAAGCTCCACGAGAAAAATGTATATGATATAACTTTTGTATTTTAACAAGACCTAAAGTTTTTGTATAGTAAGTTTTTGCCTACGTCTTGCGGTTTACTAGTTATGCCAAATTAAGCAAAATGCATCCAGAATAAACAGGTCTTCAGAAGCTATTCCCAGAATATTCAAGATATACATTTTATTTGTTAGGTAAATATCTTTAATATATGATATTTTAATCAAAATCGTTAGAGCCAATTTTAAGAAAATCAAAATTTTCGAAAAAAGTTCCATGTAAAGGGTAGTTTGGGGTGGGGGGATTTTTCTCAAAATCTTTGTGTCGCATCCCTGGAAAATAATAAAACTTAAATACTAAGTTTGGTATTTTAGCTACTTTTCGTTTTTGAGTTATTGTGTTCACGGACACACGGACACAAACACACACACACATACACACGAACCTTTTTCTCAAAATGCTTTTTTTGGATACAGGGGGTCCTAAAACATGTATTTCCGGTGAAATCTCGGTATCGAATTTTTGGGTGGAATACAATACTTCTCTATCCCTATGTACATTGTACATAATAGGGCTAGAGAAAGTAAAAATAGTTTGTCTACAAATTTACCTGCTCTTTTTTGTACTCTTTCGAGTGCCAGTTTTTCGGATCCCAGAATGCAGCACTATATTCTAATGTTGGTCCAACTAAAGATGTGTACCTCTGCTAAATTTCCAGACTTTCCGTTGCTGCGTTTTTACTTTCTCTACACGTACTATGTACATAGTGTATAGAGAAGGTATTGCATTACACCCAAAAATTCAATAACGAGAATTCCCCGGAAATAGATATTTTGGGTTCCCCTGAATCCAAAAAAAAAAAACATTTTTGTAAAAAAGGCCGTATGTGTTTGTGGACAACATAGCTCAAAAACGAAAACTAGGATAACTTGGTATTTAAGTTCAGTATCTTCCAAGGATGTAACACTAAGATTTCTCGAGAAAATCCCCCACCCCCAACTCTCTATATGGAAAAAATTTCGAAAATTTTTATTTTCTCAAAAATGGCTCTAACGGTTTTGATTAAAATATCGTATATTAAAGATATTTACCTAACAAATAAAATGTGCATTATGAATTTTCTGGGAATAGCCTCTGAAGACTACTTTATTCTGGATGAATTTTACGGAATTTTGAATAACTGCTAAACCTTAAGAGATAGACAAAAACTCGCCACACGAAAAATGTAGAGCACATTAAAACACACAATTTATGCTACATTCATTTTTTTTTTTTTTTCTCGTGGAGTTGATCGTTTCTTTTTTGAGATATTCCTTGTTTTTTCTTCAGCTTTGAAAAACTTATACTTTTCTCACACAGGAATTTGTCAACTCGTGTCCATACAAAGGAACATCAGTCACATAGCAACCAGCTTTTGACTTTCACTTTAACCTATGATACTCCCTTATTTCGCTTCTACTTACAAGGAAGCAAGTAATATGACTATTTCTGCTAGTTTTTTCTCGATTAGCATGAAGTAAATAGGAGAATAAGCTTTCTAACAATAATTTCTTGCAAAGATGTAGAGAAAGGCATGTGAATGGTACACATCAGATTTTGTTTATTGGTTTGGCTGTACAGTAACCTCAGGTTCGAAGTGAATACTTAAGTTGGGTCCAGAAGAAACAATGAAAAAAGTGTAATGTGTTTCATTCACACGATTTTCCCAAGATATTGTCCTTTATCTCTAGCTATGTTGTGTTAACCGAGATAAACGTTTGCAGATATGGTTTAATTGCGCAGTCGTTGTAGGTACAAAAGGATACAGGGAAGTGAAGTTAAAAGTCCGATGTGATGCATTCACATGACTTTCTCTACATCTCTGCAACAAATTATGCTTTTATTTATTTCATGCTAATTGAGAAAAATTAGCAGAAATAGTCTTATTACTTGCTTTCTTGTAAATAGAAGCGAAATAAGGGAGTACCATAGGTTAAAGTGATAGTCAAAAGCTGGTTGTTATGTGACATAAGTTTCTTTGTTTGTATGGACAGGAGTTCACAAACTCCTGTATGAAAAAAGTGTCTGAAACCAATAACAATGAATATCTAAAAAAAGATCAACTCCACGAAAAAAATGTATATGACATAAATTGTGTGTTTTAACGTGCTCTACATTTTTTGTGTGTTAAGTTTTTGTCCATCACTTACGGTTTAGCAGATATGTAAAATCCCGTAAAATTCATTCAGAATAAAGTAGTCTTCAAAGGCTATTCCCAAAATATTCAGAATATACATTTTATTTGTCAGATAAATATCCTTAATATACGATATTTTAATCAAAATCGTTAGAGCCATTTTTGAGAAAATAAAAATTTTCGAAAAAAGTTCCATGTAAAGGGTTGTTTGGGGTCGGTGGATTTTCTTGAAAATCTTCGTGTCGCATTCTTGGATGATACCAAGCCTAAATACCAGGTTTCGTTTTTGAGCTATGCACACACACATTTTTTTGGATTCAGGGGGTCTCAAAACATGTTTTGCGTTGAAATCTCGGTACGGAATTTTTGGGTGCATTACAATTACCTTTTCTATACACTATGTACATAGTACGTGTAGAGAAAGTAAAAATAATCTACCAAAAATAATTTTTCTATTTTTTCTAAGGACTTAGTGAACGTTACATGACTTTATCTCTGGGGATGTTTATATTGAGGGGACATGATAATAATACTTTCTGTTTGTTTACAAAGTGCAAATCCAGAGAATGCAGTTGTTTCGATTACCACATGAGCAGGAATGCTGTACTCATTCCAGACAATTACCATTTTAAGGAAAGCTAAAGCAATAATGACTAAAACAACTTGAGAAGTCTCAAGGCCGTCGGCAAAATCAGGTTTCTGGATGGGATTGATTGTGCACGTGCGATAGATTTTCTTTTCCCTGAGAAACAAGAACAAAACGCTACAGACATCACAGATTTTTACCCTCGCTAGCACGTGTGTGCAATGCATACCATTAAAGAATTCGATATCGACATTTTACATTTCGAAAATACATGTTTTGATGTCCCTTGAAATAAAAATGCATTTTAGAACAAATCTGATGTGTTCCATTCACATGACTTTCTCTACCTTTCTGCAACAAATTATTTTTAAAAAGCTTATGCTTCTATTTACTTCATGCTAATCGAGAAGAAATAGTCTTATTGCTTGCTTGCTTGTAAGCAGAAGGGACATAAGGGAGTACTATAGGCTAAACTAATAATCAAAAGCTGGTTGCCACGTGACTGAAGTTCCTTTGTTTGTATGGGCAGGAGTTGATAAATTCCTGTATGAGAAAAGTATAGTTTTTCATAGCTGAAAACAAAAACAAGGAATATGTAAAAAAAACGATCAACTCCACGACAAAAATGTATATAAATTGTGCGTTTTAAGGTGCTCTACATTTTTTGTGTTTTAAGTTTTTGTCCATCTCTTACGGTTTAGCAGTTATGCAAAAATCCACAAAATTCATCTAGAACAAAGTAGTCTTCAGAGACTATTCCCAGAAAATTCAGGATATATATTTTATTTGTTGTGTAAATATCTTTAATATACGACATTTTAATCAAAATCGTTAGAACCATTTTGATAAAATCAAAATTTGGGAAAAAAGTTCCATGTAAAGGGTAGTTGGAGGTGTGGGGGATTTTTCTCAAAATCTTCGTGTCGCATCCCTGGACAATACTAAACTTAAATACCGACTTTTCGTTTTTGAGTTATCATGTTCACAGACACAGGGACACACGGACCTTTTTCCGAAAACGCTTTTTTTTTTAGATAAAGGGGATCCTAAAACATATATTTCCGGTGAAATCTCGTATCGAATTTTTTGGTGGAATGCAATACCTTCTCTATAACTATGCACATAGTGCGTATAGAGAAAGTAAAAAAGATGTGTGAGTGTGTAGAAGTTAACACTAAATTTGGAATTTAAGTTAGTATTTTCCACGATGTAACACGAAGGTTTTCAAAAAAAGCCTCTCACACAAAATTACACTTTACATGGAAACATTTTTGAAATGCTTGATTTTCTCAAAAATGACTCTTATGGTTTGATTAAAATACTGTATTTTAAATGTTTTAACATCACAAATAAAATGTGTATGTTGAATTTTTGGGAGTAGCCTCTGAAGATGTCTTCGTTCTGGATGAATTTTGTACACTGGTAAACCAAAACTTACTGCACAAAATTTTGGATCTCTTTGAAAGACTGTCCTGAAATATATGTCCTGTACTTTCATTGATGTTGTTGCAGAGTTAATCATTTCCGAAATATTCTTTAATAATGGTTTCAATTATAAAATACTTTGACTTTTCTCTTTTCTCATATGTCTTTTATTTTACTCCTGGTCAGGTCAAGAGACCGAATTTCAACTTATCTGGATTAATGTGACGGACAGGAAAGAATAATCTTTTGTAAGGAAATTTTGTTTGTGGAACAGCTAGAGAAAGTCATACGAATGGAACACACCAATGTTTACTTTCTCTAGTAGTATGTGAAATTTACATAGTATTGTATTGTATTCCACCCAAAAGCTCTATACCGAGATTTCACTGGAAATACATCTTTTGAGACTCCCTGAATATAAAAAAAAACATTTTTAGAAAAATGTCCGTGTGTGTGTGTGTGTGTGTGTGTGTGTGTGTGTGTGTGTGTGTGTGTGTGTGTGTGTGACTGTGGGCAGCATAGTTCAAAAACGAAAAGACCGTTAAATACCAAACTTGTTCAGTATCCAAGGATGCGACACGAAGATTTTCAAAAAAATCCCCCCACCCCCAACTACCCTTCACATGAAAAAATTTTCGAAAATATTGATTTTCTAAAAAATGGCTCTAACGATTTTCATTAAAACATCATATATTAAAAATATATACTTGACAAATGATACGTATATCTTGAATTTTCTGGGAATGGCCACTGAAAACTACTTTATTCTGCATGAATTTTGTGTAACTGGTAAACCGTAAGAGATAGACAAAAACTTACCGCACAAAAAATGTAGAGGGCATGAAACACACAATTTATGCCATATACTTTTTTTCGTGGAGTTGATCGTTTTTTATATATTCCTTGTTTTTTGTTTCAGCCTTAAACATCTTATACCTTTCTCATACAGGAATTTCTCAACTCCTGTCCATACAAACAAAGGAACTTCAGTCACATAGCTACCAGCTTTTGACCATCACTTTAACCTATGTTACTCCCTTATTTCGCTTCTACTTACAGGGAAGCAAGTAATAAGACTATTTCTGCTAATTTATTTCTCACTTAGCATGAAGTAAATAGAAGCATACACTTTTTTAAAAAAAAAATTGTTGCAGAGATATAGAGAAAGTCCTGTGAATAGATTACATCAGATGTTTTACTTTCTCTATACGAACTATGTACATAGTGTATAGAGAAGGTATTGCATTGCACCCAGAAATTCGATACCGAGATTTCACCGGAAATACATGTTTTGAGACTCCCTGAATACAAAAAAAGTATTTTTAGAAGAATATCCGTGTGTCTGTCTGTGTGTATGGGCTTGCGTGTGTGTGTCTGTGGGCAGCATAGCTCAAAAACTAAAAGATCGTTAAAGCCCAAACTTGGTATTTAAGTTTTGCATCTTCCAGGAATGCCACACGAAGATTTTTAAGAAAATCCCTCACCCCAAACTACCCTTTACATGGTAAAAATTTTGAAAATTCTGATTTTCTTAAAAATGGCTCTAACGATTTTGATTAAAACATCGTATATTAAAGATACTTGCCTGACAAATAAAATGTATATCTTGAATTTTCTGGGAATTGCCCCTGAAGACTACTTTATTCTGATGAATTTGACGGAATTGTGCATTACTGCTAAACCGCAAGAGATGGGGGAAAACGTACTGTACAGAAAATGTAGCTCACAATAAAACACACAATTTATGTTATGTACATTTTTTTCTTAGAGTTGATCATTTTTAAGATATTCCTTCGTTTTAGCTTTGAAAAACTTACACTTTTCTCATACTACAATTTCTTAATTGCTGTCCATAGAAATAAAGGAACTTCAGTTACATAGCAACCAGGTTTTGACTATCACTTTAACCTATGGTACTCCCTTATTTCGCTTCTACTTACAAGGAAGCAAGTAATAAGACTATTTCTGCTAATTAGCATGAAGTAAATAGAAGCATAAACGTTTCAACTACAATTTGTTGCAGAGATGTAGAGAAAGTTATGTGAATGGAACACATTAGTTGTTTTTTTTCAACCTCCGATATGCTATAAATAAAAGACAAGCTCATAAAAAACAATTATTTTAGTACTAACAGTTTTGTACACCGAAAAGATTGAGACATTTATCGTACCTGTGCACAAGCTTTGCAATACCCACTTAAAAAAATGTTGCTACCAGTGATTTCAAATGAGCATGCCGTTGTTTTGAAGATCTTCGTTGGTTTGAAAGTGCTGCCCTCCTAGCCACGTCTTCAGTTCAGCGAAAAGGTGAAAATCGCTGGGTGCCAGGTCAGGACTGTACGGCGGATGATCGAAAATGTCCCATTGAAATTGTTCAAGGAGCCGATGGGTTGTGCCAGCAGTGTGTGGACGAGCGTTGTCATGGATCAACACAATTCCTGAAGTCAGCATTCCTCTTCGTTTGTTTTGAATGGAGCTCCGCAAGCGTCGTAAAGTACGAAGATCTTGTTATTTATCGGTAGTCAGTGCTATGTATTACCTGTCTGACGAAAGAATGCAATTGTTAGGGGAGGTCGCTGGTATAGCATGATACGGTTTGGGCCGCGCCGTAGCCGAGTAGTTAGACCACTCTCTCGCCTAAACGGTTCGGGTTCAATTCCAAGCGACCTCAGGTGAGATTTGTTGTGGACGAAGCGGTGCAGGGGCGGGTTTTCTACGGATTATCCGCTTTCCCCCGCCATAGCATTCTACCGGGGCCACATCTTCATTTCATATATCACCAGTGTCATAGCCTGCGGTGCCACAAGTAGAGAAAGTGGGCGTTAAACACTACCCAAAAATGGCACGGTTTAGAGCGGTCAGAGAAGGTTGGAATATAGTGCAGTACAGTCTGACCATCAAAACATCAGCACAGCGTGCATAAACAGGAATAAACTAGACGATCCACATCAGGTTAAACTTGTTGTTTTCTTTCCCATTAATGAATATTAATTGCCTACTTTGTAAGCGTATGTCTACGCGTGGCGGTGTTTATATTTTGAGTTGATTCGACCCGTCCACTGTAAGAGACTTAATTGCTGCATTCCAGTATTACTGAACTGTACAACGCATGCACTGGGAGTGATGACGTAATACTGCTTATCTGTTTGTATTTACACAGGCTTCCACTCGTGGCCGACTGCATCCATTCTTCAGACAGGTAAAACTTTGTTTATAGGCTAGTTTAGATACGATGGAACGGTTTGTAATCAGCTGTTGTTTACCAAGAACTCTGACAACGTCGCAACCAGAACATAAATAACAACATTATGTAGGCCCGCCTGGGTAGTGTGGCGGTAGCGTATCTGCTTCACATTCGCCCTCCGTGGTGTAATGGTTACCATGCTGAGGACGATGGATTTTTTTCGGGTGTAAAGATCCTTAACATGGCTTCCTTCGGAAGGGAGGTAAAGCCGTTGGTCCCGTGTCGTAGATTTAGGGAACGTAAAAGAACCTGGGGTCTGATAGAGAGGCCTCTGAGCAAAATTAAGCGGTCTTTCACGCCCAGTATAGAATGGGACGCTGAGAACCACAGCAGTTAAAGAGCGTCCATAAATAACATGCCATTTCCATTTTTACATTTAACACGGCGTGAGTTCGAATCTCGCTTACGGTGAGTTACCCGGGTAAGGTTTTATTTCGAGGTTTTTCCTTATACTGAGAAGACGAATGTCGAATAACTTTAAGCTCCGTGGACCCCGAGAACTTTTGAGCATAATTTCACCAATTTCATTCATAGTCCGATTAGACCAACCAGGTTAAAGGACGTTAAGCTACAAAAAAAAAACAAAAAAAAAAAACAAAAAAAAAAACAAAAAACATGTGAGCCTCCCGAATGGTCAAGTGCATAAGGGTGGCTTGACGGATAGGTGACCATGGTCTAGTACATTAGGCAGAAATGCAATTGTCGCACGCCTACAATGAGAGGCAGTCTGACCGTGACCTTATCCCTGGATGTAGGCGCGCTCCAGGAAGGTGCTAGAACCTTGTAAAACTCTTCCTACTCTGCCACTTCCGCCGCATTAGACTGCGTTTCAAATGTTGCATATTATTCCACGCGGAAGTCCTCGATCAATGTCCTTGTTACGTCACTGTGCCGAACACTGTGTGTTTTGTTTTGTAAACATCATTGGCTTCCCTTCCAAGTTAAAATCGTTGTATTGCCCAATTGGAAATATTAACACCAGTAATTTAGAAAAATTGTTGCCAATGGCGCATAAAGACCTACTGAAAAAATGACTGAACATTTTTATAATCAAATACCGTATTTTAAACAGAAACTCTTTTAACAAAAAAAACATTTCTGACGTGTTTCACTCACATGACTTTCTCTAGTTGTTCTACAAACTTCATACATAAGATTCTTCTTCTTTCTGCACCTTGTTAATCGTGGTACTCATTAGCACAATGTTCTTATTACTTAGTTCCGTATAAGTAGGAAGAAAATAAAGGAATACACTAGGCTAAACCAATAGTCAAATGTTTTAAAAGCTGTCGTTATGCGATTGTCATTACAAATCGCTATTCCTGGCCAGGAGTAGAACAAAAGAAAAATGGACACTCCCGTCTGAGAAAACTATAACTACTTCACCACTGAAACTAATAACAATGAATACCTCGAAAACGGTAAGCTCCACGAGAAAAATGTATATGATATAACTTGTGTATTTTAACAAGACCTATAAGTTTTGTAGAGTAAGTTTTTGTCTCTCTGTTACGGTTTACTAGTTATGTCAAATTAAGCAAAATTCATCCAGAATAAACAGGTCTTCTGAAGCTATTCCCAGAAAATTCAAGATATACATTTTATTTGTTAGGTAAATATCTTTAATATATGATATTTTAATCAAAATCGTTAGAGCCATTTTTAAGAAAATCAAAATTTTCGAAAAAGTTCCATGTGAAGGGTAGTTTGGGGTGGGGGATTTTTCTCAAAATCTTTGTGTCGCATACCTGGAAAATACTAAACTTAAATACCAAGTTTGGTATTTTAGCTACTTTTCGTTTTTGAGTTATCGTGTTCACAGACACACGGACACACACACACACACACACACACACACACACACGAACCTTTTTCTCAAAATGCTTTTTTTGGATACAGGGGGTCATAAAATATGTATTTCCGGTGAAATCTCGGTAACGACTTTTTGGGTGGAATGCAATACTTCTCTATCCCTATGTACATTGTACATACGGGGCCAGAGAAAGTAAAAAAATATATATATATTCTTCTCATTCTTTCTGGAACACGATATGTTTGGTTCGCTTAAAACTTGCCATCGTGTCGAGAGTCGATCCTGTTAAACGCCACTTAATGATTGAAGGGGAAATGCTTCCTGTCTGACCATTCACAAAACGAAGGACGTGACCAGGTGACGACATCAGCTCATATGAACAGAGGTTGTGCACCCCAGGATTTGACTATGGTTTTAGCCTATTCCTTTAGTTCCCTTCTACTTACAAGGAAGCAAGTAATAAGACCATATTTTCTACTAAAGTTTCTCTCGATTAACGTGAAGTAAATATAAAAATAACAATAATTTGTTTCAGAAGTATAGATAAAAAGTCACGTGAATGCATGTATTTCTGGAGACTTCTCAGTATCGAATTTTGGTAGGAATCAGTTTCTACCTTTGTGTATTTACATAATACTAAGGAAAGAAAGTAATATATAGGTATCACCAGGTTTATATAGGAATTAAAAGCAACATTATAGAGTTGTGCTCACATAGAAGCGTGTTAATAATGAAGAAAGGCAGTTTCCGTGAGAAGTGAAATTTTGGAACGCACATGGTAATCCTTGAAGCTCCGTTACATTAATCTAAGGCAAGTGTCTAGTGGTTATTATGCGTATACTTCACGACCTTGTGACTGACTGTACTGCTAGGGGAATAGCCACAAGAGTAAACAAAACACGCCTTTTCCGTCCTTCGAGTCACCGGATTCTTAACCTTGCGCTTTGTCGCACAAAACCCTTTTGTTTTGGTTCGAGATGTTCCCGTCAACATTTCTGTATGTAAACATGACATGACAGCCTTAAAACGACTTTTCATTTTGACTTTCTCTACACGTACTATGTTAACAGTGTATAGAGAAGGTATTGTACTCCACCCAAAAATTCGATACCGAGATTTCAACGGAAATGCATGTTTTAGGTCCGTGTGTGTGAACACGATAGCTCCAAAACGAAAAGTCCGTAAAATACAAAAATTGATATTTAAGTTTAGTATCTTCCAAAGATGCGACACGAAGATTTTCACGAAAATGTTCCCACCCCCAACTACGATTTACGTGGAAAAACGTTTTATATATTTTATTTTCACAAAAATAGCTCTAACGATTTTGATTAAAATACCGTATGTTTAAAAATTTTATGTGGCAAATAAAACGTATATTTTGAATGTTTTGGGAATAACCTCTAAAAACCTCTTTATTCTGAATGAATTTTGCTGAATTTTGCTTAACTGGTAAACCGTAAGAGATAGACCAACACTTACATCATAAAAAAGCATAGATCACATTAAAACACACAATTTATGTCATACATGTTTTATTTTCGTGCAACTGGCCATTTTAGAGATATTCCTTGTTATTTGTTTCTTCAGTTTTAAAATACTGGCCCTACATAGAAACGGATTTCAACCACATGGCAACCGGCTTTTAAAAGATTTGACTGTCGGTTTAGCCAAGTGTATTCCCTTGTTTCCTGTCTATTTACAAGGGAGCAAGTATTTTAGACAATTTCTGCTAATGCTTGTCTGAATCACCATAAACTGTATTTCTATTCACTTCTTCTAACAGTTAATTCTTCTGAATAAGCTGTTTAACAAAATGTAGAGAAAGTCATGTGAAAGTAACACATCAGTCTTTTTGTTGTTTTTTCTGATACGGCAGACCCTAAAACAGGTATTTCGAGCGAAATCTCGGTATTGAATGTTTGGGTGATATGAAATATTACTCAATGTATGTAGTAAGTACGAAGTAGAGAAATAAAAATCTGATGTGTTCCATTCACATGACTTTCTCTACATATCTGCAACAAATTATTGTTAAAAAGCTTATGCTTCTATTTACTTCATGCTAATCTAGAAAAAATTAGCAGAAATGGTCTTATTACCTGCTTCCTTGTAAGTAGAAGCGAAATAAGGGAGTAGCATAGGTTAAAGTGATAGTCAAAAGCTGGTTGCTATGTCACTGAAGTTCCTTTATTTGTATGGACAGGTGTTGACAAATTCCTGTATGAGAAAAGTAAGTTTTTTAAAGCCGAAACCAAAATTGTGTGTTTTAAGGTGCTCTACATTTTTTGTGTGGTAAGTTTTTCTCCATCTGTTACGGTTTAGCAGTTATGCAAAATTCCGTAAAATTCATCCAGAATAAAGTAGTCTTAAGAGGCTATTCCCAGAAAATTCAAAATATGTATTTTATTTGTAAGGTAAATATCTTTAATATATGATATTTTAATCAAAATCCTTAGAGCCATTTTTGAGAAAATCAACATTTGCGAAATTTTTTCCATGTAAAGGGTAGTTTGGGATGGGGGGATTTTCTTGAAAATCTTCATGTCGTATCCTTGGAAGATAACAAACTTAAATACAAAGTTTGGGCTTTAACGGTCCTTTCGTTTTTGCGCTATGCTGCCCACAGACACACATCCACATACTGACATTTTTCTAAAAATACTTTTTTGGATTCAGGGGGTGGCAAAACATGTATTGCCGGTGAAATCTCTGTATGGAATTTTTGGGTACAATACAATACAATACCTTCTCTATACACTATGTACATAGGACGTGTAGAGAAAGTAAAAAACTTATTAAGAATAATTTGCTGCAGAGATGTAGAGAAAGTCATGTGGATGGAACTCATCAGATTTTTTCCTGGTGGGGAACTAAGAGAAGACAATGCTCCAATGACAGCATATGTACAGAGTTGGCGCACTTCAGTACAATGTATGAGCGCATGTTTGTCTCCTTGACGGAAATGGACAGGCACGTGCTCGTATTTCCACCTTATCTTGCAAATCCTGCAACACAGCCAAGGATAACTGGTCGCCTTTACATTTCAAATCCTTGAAACATTTAGATTCACTTAAAAATCTATTCGCGCAATCTATTTTAAGGAAATCGCAATAATATTTCGTTATCCAAGTCAAAACAGAGGCCCATATCCGTACTTTTTAATTTGGCTGTATTCAAATAATACACATACCTGCATTTAAAAGAAGTTTCAATTGATAATGGAATTCAGGCTATCCAAAAAAAAATTCTCAGCGGTGTATCAAAGGAACCTTAATCTGTTTCCTTTCTTTGTCACTCCATTCAAGGCAATGCATTTGTAAAATTTCTAGCAGTTATTACACACAATAATGGGGATGCTGTTGCTAAGAGCCAAAATCTAGCCTGATTAGCTGTTTAAATAATATTATCTCTAAATTCATTCCTCTAATAAAAAGAGCCACGTTATTCCTTTTTACTTTCTCTATATATAGTACCTGGTACGTAAATAAGGTATTACATTCCACCAAACAATTCGATGGCGAGATTTCACTGAAAATACACATATTTATGGTCCCCTGTATTTAAAAAAAAGTCTGATGTGTTCCATTCACATGACTTTCTCCATATCTCTGTAACAAAGTATTGTTAACAAGCTTGTCTTTTATTTATTTCATACTAATCGACAAACATTAGCAGAAATTGTCTTATTTCTTGCTTTATTGTAAGTAGAAGCGAAATAAGGGAGTACCATAGGTTAAAGTGAAAGCCAAAAGCTGGTTGCTATGTGACTGATGTTCCTTTGTTTGTATGGACACGTCTTGACAAATTCCTGTATGAGAAAAGTACAAGTTTTTCAAAGCTGAAACCAAGAACAAGGAATATCTAAAAAACGATCAACTCCACGAAAAAAATATATGTAACATAAATTGTGTGTTTTAACGTGCTCTACATTTTTTGTGTGTTAAGTTTTTGTGTATATCTTACGGTTTACTAGTTATGCAAAATTCATCCAGAATAAAGTAGTCTTCAGAGGCTATTCCCAGAAAATTCAAGATATACATTTTATTTGTCAGGTAAATATCTTTAATATACGATATTTTAATCAAAATCGTTAGTGCTATTTTTTTAGAAAATCAAAATTTTCGAAAAAAGTTGCATGTAAAGATTAGTTGGGAGTGGGGGGATTTTCTTGAAAATCTTCGTGTTGCATCCTTGGAAGATACCAAACCTAAATACCAAGTATGGTTTTTAACAGACTTTTCGTTTTTGAGCTATGCTGCCCCTCACCACACACACATATACGCACAGACACATACACACGGACATTTTTCTAAAAAGTTTTTTTTTTAGATTTAGGGGGTCTCAAAACATGTATTTCCGGTGAAATCTCGGTGTCGAATTTTTTAGTGCATTACAATACCTTCTCTATACACTATGTACATAGCACATATAGAGAAAGTAAAAACATTTTAAGAAAAAAGGTCCGTGTGAGTCCCTGGGTGCAATAACTCAAAAACGAAAAGTCAGTAAAGTTAAGTTTAGTATTTTCCAGGGATGAAACACGAAGATTTTGAGAAAAATTCTCTGTTCCCTAACTATCCTTTACATAGAAAACGTTTTGAGAATTTGGGTTTTCTCAAAAATCACTTTAATGATTATGATTAAAATGCGTATATTAAACATGTTTACATGGCAAATAAAATGTAAATCTTGAATTTTCTGGGAGTTCTCTTTATTCTGAATTTTGCTGAATTTTTCATAACTGATAAATCCTAAGAGATATAAAATGTATATCTCGTTAAAACACACAATCTATGTCTACGTTTTTTTTTACTTTCTCTATACGTGCTATGTACATAGTGTATAGAGAAGGTATTGCACTCCACCAAAAAATTCTATACCGAGATTTCACCGGAAATATATGTTTTAGGGTCCTCTGTATCCAAAAAAAGTATTTTCAGAAAAAGGTCCGTGTGTCTGTGAACACGATAACTCAGAAACGAAAAGTCGGTAAAATACCAAACTTGGTATTTAAGTTTAGTATCTTCCAGGGATGCGACACGAAGATTTTGAGAAGATCCCCCACCCCCAACTACCCTTTATTTGGAAGTTTTTTCGAAAATTTTGATTTTCTAAAAAATGGCTGTAACGATTTTTATTAAAATATCGTATATTAAAGATATTTACCTGACAAATAAAATGTATATTTTGAATTTTCTGGGAATAGCCTCTGAAGACAACTTGATTCTGGCTCAATTTTACGGAATTTTGCATAACTGCTAAACCGTAAGAGATGGACAAAAAACTTAACACACAACAAATGTAGAACACCTTAAAACACACAAGTTATGTTATATACATTTTTTTCGTGGAGTTGATTATTTTTGAGATATTCCTTGTTTTTGGTTTCAGCTATAAAAACTTATACTCTTCTTAAACAGGACTTTGTAAATTCGAGCAAGGAACTTCAGTCGCAGAGCAACCAGCTTTTGACTATCACTTTAACCTATGGTACCCCCTTATTTCACTTCTACTAACAAGGAAGCAAGTAATAAGACTATTTCTGCTAATTTTTGCTCCATTAGATGAAGTAAATAGAATAATTTGTTGCAGTGATATAGAGAAAGTCATATTAATGGAACACTTTTTTTTTTTTTTTTTTTTTTATGGATTTGACCAGTTCTTAGATATTTCAAGTTATTTGTTTCAGAGTTAAAATATTTTTCTGGTACAGAAAGTTTTAGATTCCTGGTCATGCATAGAAATGGATTTCAGCCACATGACCACCAGCTTTTGAAAGATTTTACATACATACATGTTTTGAAGCCCCCTGAATAAAAAAACTTTTTAGAAAAATATCCGTGTGTGTGTCTGTGGGCAGCACAGCTCAAGAACGAAAAGTCTGTTAAATACCAAACTTGGTACTTAAGTTCAGTATTTTTCAAGGATGCTACTTGAAGATTTTGAAGAAAGTCCATCCATCCCCAAACCCTTTACATGAAAAAAAAAATCGAAATTTTGGTTTTCTCAAAAAAGACTCAATTTTAATTAAAGTCTCTTATATTTAAGATATTTACATGGAAAATTAAATGTATTCCTTGAAATGTATGTGAATAACCTCAGAATACCTCTTTATTCTGTATGAATTTTTCTGAATTTTGCATAACTGCGAAGCCCTACGAGATGGACAAAAACTTACTACATAAAAGATGTTTTCTTCTTAAAACACACAATTTGTGTCATCTTTATTTTTTTTTTTCGTGGAGTTGACCATTTACAAGATATTCGTTGTTATTGGTTTCAGTTTTAAAATACCAAAACTTTTCTCACACAGGAGCTTGTCAACTCCAGGCCATGCAAAGAAACGGTTCAACCCCATAGCAACCACATATTAAAACATTTGACGATCGGTTTAGTCTAGTGTATTCCCTTATTTCCCTTCTACTTGTAAGGAACTAAGTAATAAGACCTTTTCTGCTAATGTTTATTTCGATTAGCTTGAAGTACATAGAAAAATAAGGTTTTTTAATAGTGATTTGTTACAGAGATTTAGAGAAAATCATATGAATGGAACACATTAATTTTTTCTCCATCAAGAAATAAGAACAGGATTGTTGATTCAATCGACTATGGCAAAGAAACCACGTGATGGATATTAGTGAAACTTTAAATACGATCTAGTAAGAGACAACGGTTACTAAATATATACTTTTTTCGATGCTACGAATATAATTTCTTGGATTTTCAAAGGACTTATTATTCGCCCTGTGTAAATACGTTTTTGTAAGAGTAAGAGTAGTGTGACAATATTAAGGCCACAAGCCATAACATATACGATTTTTATTTTATAACGTTATTATTATCTTGAAATTTATTTGTTTAAATAGCTTAAAACACATATTTAGCTGTTTCTTTTTGTGTGAATTGTTTTATTTGTGTTATTAATAAATTTGTAAGACGTGTGTTCATTCCAATGCATTCCAATGCAAAAAGGTTTAAATAAAAGAGTTGATAATGTGTTGGCTGGAGAAGTGACCAAGAATCGCGACAATGACAGAAAGAGAAGGAAACACTGATTACACTTTCCTATCAGGGCCAAAGGATAGAGTGGGGAATGCCATCAAATACCTGGGCGTCACTCTTGATAAGGGCCTACATTTTCGTAAACACGTGCGGGGAACGTCGGACAGAGCGAAGGGGGCGGTAGCCTCCCTTTACCCTGTACTGGCCTCCCAGATGCCTGTTCACTTAAAGTTACGCCTTTTCAAGGCGCTTGTAGTCCCCCTGATGCTTTATGCCTGCGAAGTGTGGGGCATGGCAGCAGACTCCTGGCTTCTCTGGTTACAGCGGGTACAGAATGGAGGACTCTGGTCCATATATTCTGTATGTCGACGTTTCCCTTTGAGGCTACTACATGAAGCTTCGGGCCTCACATATGTGGAAGATGTTATTAGGCGCCGGGCTCAAAAATTCTACGCCAGATTGGGCGACCATGAGAACTCACTTGTCAGATCTCTGGGGGAGTACTTATCCTCTGAACGCCGAAAGAGGCGGTTCCGGGTTCCCCGCATGGCTTGTGGACACCCCCGGTAACAACGGCTTTAAACCAGCCAACAGCGTAATAGCTGAACAAGGCACTTCCCCCTCCTCTTGGGAGAGGTCTAATCAAAATTTCACCACCACAATTAAATAAATATAAACACCAACGGAGCAGAGGAAAGGATGCTGCTCCTGAAAATGCAACCGCTCGAGGAGACTACCAGCGCTACACTCGAAAACTCCAAAAATTAAAACCTCAACCTCACCTCATTCCTGTGGTTAAACCCTCAACAGGGTAGGTGCACAGCAACAACACCTAGGCTCACCACGAGCCTACCAGACACGCACGCACGACGTTACACAGACTTGGAATGAACTCACGGCAAGAAAGATAATATTGATACTAGCTGTTAAAGAAAAAGGAGTTTTGATTCTGCTTAACAACGAAACAAGCAGGGAGTAAAAGAAGCGTTATAACTTGATTCTGTGTATGTTTATGCATCAGCAAGGTTTACAATAAATTCAGAAAGAATAACAATATTTTTTATGGTAGTTGAAACCAAAATCCAGAATGCGTCTTGTATACCTTTAACCTGAGAAGAGAGGAGAGTCTACATGGTAAAAGTATAAAACAAGTTAATAAAATAAAATACACACGAACCAACAAAAAACGTTACAGTAGAAGAGTGGGTAGAGCAAATCATGTGAATGTAACACGTTTGGTGGTGATGAATGTGATCGAATGCTTAATTAGAAGCTTGCGATGTTTCTACATAAGGTTGTCTCATGATGACATCCCAGCACGACCTTCTAACGGTGAAAGTGAGTAACAGTGATTCAGTAACAGTGCGTAACGGCCGCATAGCCAACTTCCTTTATCAGGCTTTGCTATCTCCGTGCTCCTGCCAATTTTAAACGATACACCAATCTTTTTGTGGTTTTCATTTCCCACTTAAGTCTTATTAGATTTTCTTATCTGAAGTAGAGCTTCTTGTGGTTAATAAAAGATTGGCTGTGCTTCATTCACATGACTTTCTCTACATCTGTGTGACAAATTATTGTTAAAAAGCTTATGCTTCTATTTACTTCATGCTAATCCAGAAAAAAATTAGCAGAAATAGTCTTATTACTTGCTTCCTTGTAAGTAGAACCAAAATAAGGGAGTAGCATAGGTTAAAGTGATAGTCAAAAGCTGGCTGCTATGTGACTGAAGTTCCTTTGTTTGTATGGACAGCAGTTGAAAATTCCTGTATGAGAAAAGTATAAGTTTTTCATAGCAAAAACCAAAAACAAGGAATGTCTAAAAACCGATCAACTCCACGAAAAACATTTATATAACATAAACTGTGTGTTTTAATGTGCTCTACATTTTTTGTGTGGTAAGGTTCTGTCCATTTCTTACGGTTTAGCAGTTATACAAAATTCCGTAAAATTCATCCAGAATAAACTAGTCTTCGGAGGATATTCTCAGAAAATCAAGATATACATATTATTTGTCAGGTAAATATCTTAAATATACGATAGTTTAATCAAAATAGTTAGAGACATTTTTGAGAAACTCAAAATTTTCGAAAAAAGTTCCATGTAAAGGGTAGTTGGGGGTGGGGGGATTTTTCTCAAAATCTTCGTGTCGCAACCCTGAAATGCTTTTTACTTTCTCTACACATACTTTGTACAGGTGGTAGACAAAACAATGGAACACTCCAGTTTCAGACATATTATTAGAAGAGGTTGACTACCCTGAAGTTGTAATTAGATCTGCATTCTTTTGTTTGTGAGTACAAAGTGGATATAGTAGAACTGTTTTCCAGCATTATTATTGTTTCAGGTGTGCTGCAAGTGTAAACCATTGGACAATGAAAGACCTTTCTGATTTTCAAAGAGGGCAAATTGTTGGTGCCCGGCTAGCAGGAGCTACAGTGACTCAAACTGCCAATCTATTAAATATTGCAAGAAGTACAGTTTCTAAGGTTATGTCAGCATACTTGTCAAAAGGTAAAACATCTTCTGCAAAAAGTAACAGAATATAAACGACAGAGACAGGAGAGCCTTAAAGAAGATTGTATTAAGGAATCGTAAAACTACTGCAGATAAAGTGACAGCAGAACTGAATACATGCGTCAGTCAACCTGTTTCTACCAGAACTGTGAGGAGAGAGCTTCACAAGTTCGGATTACATGGCAGAGCAGCAATTGCCAAACCACTAATCACACAGACTAATGCAACAAAGCGAAAACAATGGTGCCATGAACATAAGACCTGGACAGTTGATGACTGGAAACATGTGATATGGTCTGATGAATCATCATTCACACTTTTCCCTACCACTGGCAGAGTATATGTTTGGAGAACACCTAAAGAAGCTTATGATCCTGACTGTTAAGCATGGTGGTGGGTCAGTCATGGTTTGGGCTGCAATATCTTGGTTTTCTGTAGGTCCTATCATAACACTGACTGCTAATGTCTATAAGGGAACTCTTGGGGACCATGTGCACTCTATGGTGCAAACATTGTTTCCTGCAAGCAATATCTTGGTTTTCTGTAGGTCCTATCATAACACTGACTGCTAATGTCTATAGGAGAACTCTTGGGGACCATGTGCACTCTATGGTGCAAACATTGTTTCCTGCAAGCAATGCAGTATTCCAAGATGACAATGCACCTGTTCATACTCCTGGAGTGGTTTGAAGAGCATGAAGATGAAGTTAAACATCTTCCATGGCCACCTCAATCCCCAGATCTGAACATTATTGAGCCCATGTGGGATGAATTGGAAAGAAGAGTGAGGGCGAGATTTCCTCTTCCTTCATCCCTTAAGGAGCTTGAAACTATTATTCATGATGAGTGGTATAAAATACCTCTAGTAACAATTCATGCACTGTATGGGTCAATTCCATGAAGGATTGGAGCTGTTTTGAAAGCAAATGGTAGACCAACACCATATTAATAAAGTGTTTGTTCATTTCAAGAGGTGTTTCCATTATTTTGTATAGAGAAGGTATTGCACTCCACCAAAAAAATCGATACCGAGATTTCACTGGAAATATATGTTTTAGGGTCCCCTGTATCCAAAAAAAGTATTTTCAGGTAAAAGTCCGTGTGTGTGTCCGTGTGTCTGTGAACTCTATAACTCAAAAACGAAAAGTCGGTAAAATACCAAACTTGGTATTTAAATTTAGTATCTTCCAGGGATGTGACACGAAGATTTTGAGAAAAATCCCCCCACTCCAAACTACCCTTTACATGGAACTTTTTTAAAAAAATTTGATTTTCTGAAAAATGGCTCTAACGATTTTGATTAAAATATCGTATATTGAAGATATTTACCTGAAAAATAAAATGTATATTTTGAATTTTCTGGGAATAGCCTCTGAAGACTACTTTATTCTGGGTCAATTTTACGGAATTTTGCATAACGGCTAAACCGTAAGAGATGGACAAAAACTTACCACACAACAAATATAGAGCACTTTAAAACACACAATTTATGTTATATATATTTTTTTTTCGTGGAGTTGATTTTTTTTTAGATATTTCTTGCTTTTTGGTTTCAGCTATAAAAAACTTATGCTTTTCTCAAACAGGACTTTGTGAACTCGTGTCTATACAAAGGAACTTCAGTCACATAGCAACCAGCCTTTGACTATCGCTTTAACCTATGGTACTTCCTTATTTCGCTTCCACTTAAAAGGAAGCAAGTAATAAGTCTATTACTGCTATTTTTTTCTCGATTGGCAGGAAGTAAATAGAAGCATAAACTTTTTAAAAATAATTTGTTACATAGATGTAGAGAAAGTCATGTGAATGGGGTCCTTCATATTTTGTAGTTATGCTGTTCACACTGAAGACCACGAAGCACAAGATCTGTACTTGGATAACATTGGTGGCATATCTTTACATTTTCCGTGCTTTATCCTGTGAGCTGGTCTGATCCGGCAGACTGCGGTTTCTTGCAACACAGACCACTGTGGCGTGCGGATTCAGTTTCCGAGCTTGCGGTTTCTGCAACAGGGATTTATTACACCGTTAACTGCTAACACAAGATCATGATACAGAGCCGTAAAATATCCAAGCCATAACCCAAATATACACACATGCTGCTGCTACAATTAACATTCGGAGAGACTGAAAACGTTTCGTGAGATAGTGCTGCAAAATATTATATTCTCACTGTTAAATCAGTGTGTGTTTCTCCTTGTGACATGCGAGTCACTTTTAAATACAGGAATATACTTAATTGTGCAATTTACAGCTTATTTTTTCGTGCCACGGGCCTAAACGACCCGAAATACACGGATGGCAGCAGCACATCAGGTAAACCAAATGGCTTCTATTAACCCCAATGTTAACAAACCAACCCAAAGTTATTCAATTGTCGCTCAGTGCGGACCTACCAAAGATCAAGCTATAGTAATTTCTGCCCATGAAGGTATAACTATCAAGGATTATGTATATGCAATTGGTAAACTCACAGAACCAGCAAATATACGTTTCGTTTCCCGCATCTCCAACAATCGAATTTGCATGTATCTAGCAAATAAGAGAGTAGCGGACGAGCTTGCCAACAGTCACTCTGAAATTAAAATCAACGAAATTTCCCTAGAACTTCGCCCACTTCTAACCAAACAAAGAAGAGTGGTACTATCCAATGTTTGCCCAATAATACCGAACTATATTTTGGAAAATTACTTAGCCACCTACGGCATACAGCCTGTTTCTGCCATTAGCCACATTCGAGCCGGATTAACTACTACCGGTTTTTCACATATTCTAAGCTTTCGTAGGCAGTTCTACGTCAAAGCCGATGAATATGACAAATTGCCTGAATGCTTCCAAGTCCACTATGAAGAAACCAGCTACTGGATTTACGTATCTACGGATACACAAGTGTGCTTTCTGTGTAAGAAGGAGGGGCACTTGGCCCGACAATGTGACACAACAGTGCCACCACAACAATCACCAGCTTCTGGTAGCACTCCAGAGGAGTATCCTCCTTTGTGTACTCCTGAAGAGCCCAGTCTCCCCGACAGTGACGTTGCACCTAAGGTACAGAATCACTCGGTGAAACCGGTACTACCACCAGCACCTAGTAACAGTGTGCCTATCGCATCTGCCCGGGAAAGCGATCCACCAAGCGCAATAAATAACGTAGCTATGCCACCAAACGATACACCAAGAAACATGTCAACTCGAGCAAAACGCCCCATGTCGACAGACATCACGATAGACCAGGTATCTGAGGAGGGCGAAAAGCCAGAACTTCAGAAACCACCTAACCTAGACGAGGAGTCTTCTGAGGATACTAACGATAAGCAAACAGTAAAACCCACAGCAAAGCGTTCTAAGAAATCACCCAACATGCATAAAGAACTATTACCAATCAAATATATGATAGAGGAAAATCCTGCTGAATATGCGCTTAATTTTATCCAACTAGTAAGTTTTTATGAAAACGCTGTTGGAAGCACCAATGTTGCCAACATTGCTGAAACACACACACCAGATATTAAATCAGTAGCAGAAACTCTTCGAAAAATACATCCACATCTCCCTAGTAACAAACTAAAAAACAAAACTACACGACTAGAAAAGAAATTGTTGGAAGGAGCTACACAAAGTAGCAGCTTTGTCGCCAACAATACTCCTGATTCGCCTCCTAATTCATCAACATGAATTCCAATTTCTCATTTTTGCAATGGAACCTCAACAGTTATCGATCACAAATTGGATACTTATAATTGATTATGTCAACACACTCACCCGGAATTGTTAATTTACAGAAGACCAACTTCCATGACAAATACATAGCTACCATTCGCAACTATACCTGTTACTATAAGAACAGAATAAATGCTTGTCATGCCAGTGGGGGCGTGGCAACGTACGTACACGACAACCTACCTCAGAGAGAAATTATACTTCAGACCCGACTGGAAGCAGTGGCGGTTTCCGTTTTTCTAAGAACCTATATATGTTTCTGCAATATCTATCTCCCAAATAGTACAGACATTGATGTGGATATCCTAGCCGAACTAGTCAATCAGTTACCTTTTGTGCTCCTGGGTGATTTCAACAGTTTCTTATGGGGTAGTAATAGAACTGATCAAAGGGGAAATGTAATTGAATCTCTTATTAACACATTCAACTTAGTTATCCTAAACTCTCCATCTCATACACGCTATGACATTGCACATGATACCTACAGTAGTATTGACTTAACACTATGTTCTTCCGAAATAGCTCACATGTTCCAATGGTCTATATATCAAATACTTCACGGATGCGATCATTTCCCCACAATAATCGACTCCAGCTTCACCTTTAATCGGAGCACTTATCTTCCATCTTGCAAGCTGAACCAAGCTGACTGGTCCCTATACAGGAAGCTTATCCAAGAAGCTGTCAATGAACTTCCCGAACATAGTATATTTCCTCAGATGAATATTGACGATGTTGTCAACAACCTCTCTACTACCATGCTCAAACAAGCCAAGATTAGTATCCCTCTAAATCAAACGAGGATAGGAAAACGTAGGGTACCTTGGTGGAATGACAGCTGTACAGAAGCGATTAGAAGAAAGAACAAAGCTTACTATTTATTGAAACGACATCCGAGTGTAGAGAACAAAACCGAATTCAAACGTCTGCGTGCAGGTGCGCGCAGGGAAATCAAAAGAAGTAAACAGGAATCTTGGTTGACCTACCTATCGTCATTAAACAACAAAACAACGCAATCAGAGATGTGGAAAAAAAATTCAAGCCATATGTGGCACACATCGACCACATTCAATATCTCATCTTATATCTTCAGATTCCACGGCTCCTATCTCAGACTCCCAGATTATAGCCGATACTCTAGCTGTTACATTCTCCAAGTTTTCCAGTGACTCTTCTTACGACACCAACTTTATTCATGCTAAAAAATCCACTCCAGCTCTGACACAACAGGAAGTATTTGAAGATAGCAGTCAAGAATTCAATGAGGAAATAACTCTAGAAGAGATACAGGAAGAACTATCTCACTGCAATAGTAGAAGCCCAGGACCTGACCAGATACCATATGAATTTATTAAGCAACTACCAGAAAACGCCTTACTGTACATTTTAAACCTATTTAATCATATTTGGACAGCCAAGCTTTTCCCCAATCAGTGGCAATCTTCCATAGTTATACCTATCCGTAAACCTAATAGGGACCCATTACTCCCAGAAAACTATCGTCCAATCTCCCTCACATGTACATTATGCAAACTCTTGGAGAAAATAGTTAATAGAAGATGGTATTTGGAGTCTACTCATTTTTTCGCCGATATTCAAAATGGATTCCGACAACAACGCTCCACTATGGATAATTTAACTCTGCTTGAAACTGAGATTTGTCACACGTTCACCAACCGACAACATATGACTTTAGTAAGCCTTGACATACAGAAAGCATAAGACACAGTCTGGCGAGACTATATAATTCGGTCTCTGCTGAAACACAAAGTTAAAGGGAATATGATCGCCTTTATATACAATTTCCTTGAAGAAAAAACCATGAGGGTAAGAGCAAATTGAGTTCTCTCTCGAAGCATTCCGCAAGGCTCGGTTCTAAGTGTGACTATTTTTGGTCGCAATGAATAACGTGGTTTCCTGTCTTAGTCCTCCTGTTGGGGCTTGCCTTTTTACAGACGACTTAACAATTTTTTGCAGGGGGAAAAACCAGGAAACTACCCAAACGCTGCTACAAGACACTCTCAACAACCTACAGAAATGGAGCCATGATACTGGACTTAAGTTTTCGCCACAAAAAAGTCAATGTGTTGTATCCAACAGACTACGAAAGGACTGGCCAGAACCTAGACTCCTATTAGGGAGCGACATGATACCTATTGTTAAAAGTGTTCGTATTTTGGGCCTACATTTTGATCAAAGATTGAACTGGAGTGAAAACATTAGGTACCTTAAGGCCGAATGTGTTCGACGTCTCAATCTACTAAAAATGCTGGCATCCAAAACATGGGGTGCTGACTTTACCGTTTTACTTCGCACATACAGATCAATCGTTCGCCCCAAGTTAGATTACGGTTCTACCGTCTACAACTCAGCTAGTCCTACCAACTTCAATGCACTCAACAGCATCCAGTCTTCAGCACTGAGTATTGCATTGGGAGCCTTTCACACCAGTCCAATTAATAGTCTTCAAATAGAAGCAAACGAGCCACCTCTGTGTATAAGGAGGAAAGTGCTAAGTCTAAAATCTGCTACCAAGGCTCATCCATGTACTTCCTCCTATATCCTTCCCGAAAATCCTCTCATAATTTCTTCCAATAGAAATTATCTCACCTTGCCTTTCTTAAGCAGAATCCAACAATTCCTCAGGGACTACAATTTGACGCTTCCACCGTTGACTCCTTACTCCTATGACGCAGAAATCATCCCTTGGAGATCCAAAACTCCCAGTATAAATATCTGCTTAGCGAGATACCGCAAAGAGACGACTAACAAGTTTACCTACCTCAGACTGTTTAACGAAATATGTTCAAGCTACCCCGATTATCAACACATCTATACAGACGGATCAAAATATGGCAACAGTTGTGGCTGTGCTGTATGCTTTCCCAAACACACAATGTTGTACAGTCTACCCAAATATATCTCCATCTTCTCGTGTGAATTACTAGCCATTAAATTCGCTATGGAATATATTCTTCGAACCAATGAGCACCACTCCTACATCATCTTCAGTGATTCCATGAGTGCTCTAGTTGCTCTTCAGCAGAAGCACCCTACGCATTCACTGCTCCTGGAGATCCAAACAATACATAGCAAAATACTGTCTTCTGGTAAAACAATCTTGCTCTTTTGGGTCCCGTCGCATGTAGGTATACCGGGAAACGAAAGGGCAGATGAAGCGGCCAAGGAAGCTACCAGACATCCGTGTAGCATACCAGATTTCAAGACTCCCCACCGTGACTACAGCAACTTTGTTCAAGGTGTCATTATCCAAAAGTGGAAACAAGAATGGTCTACTCTATCCAACAGCAAATTGCATGAGGTACACACTTTCGCCGACTCTAGCTACTCATACAAATCATTTCATCGTAAGGACCAGACTGTACTGACTCGTCTGCGTATTGGACATACATCACTCACACATTCATACCTTCTGTCTCGTGAAAACCCACCGATGTGTAATATTTGCAACTGCCAGCTAACAGTGAAACATATTATTACCAACTGCAGTCTCTATGAGGAACAACGAACCACATGTAACGTGCGAAACGAACTCCCGACAGCCCTGGACCAGCTTCTCCAACAAAGTCTTGAAATTCTTACAAGTAATCCAATTGTATCATAAAATTTAATCAAAAGTTCTTCTTTCGATCTGTATATTTCAAAATGTTAAATATCATAGTTCACAACAAACATAAAACAACTTTTCTCTTGTAAAATACTGCATCCAGTTTACTTTTTTATGTATACCTTTTATATGTTTCTTTAAATTTGCAATGTGAATGTATTCAACTATGTATGTAACCCTAATGAGAAGTCGCGATATAATCATTGCAGTTAAAGCGACTTTAAATAAATACATTTAAAAAAAAAAGTAACATTCATTTAACTTTCTCTATCCATTACTTCCTCTAGCACGTATTATAATGCGCATATTAGCTGGAGTAGTTATTGTAACCCACCGTAAACTTTGATAGCGAAATTTCACCGGAAATAAAAGTTTGAGGACTCCTGAATACTGTGTACCATTCACATGACTTTCTCTACATATCTGCAACAAATTATTGTTAAAAAGCTTACACTTCTATTTACTTCATGCTAATCAGAAAAATTAGCAGAAGTTGCTTCCTTGTAAGTAAAAGCGAAATAAGGGAGTACCATAGGTTAAAGTGATAGTCAAAAGATGGTTGATATGCCACTGAAGTTCCTTTGTTTGTATGGACAGCAGTTGACAAATTCCTGTAAGAGAAAAGTATAAGTTTTTCATAGCAGAAACCAAAAATAAGGAATGTCTAAAAAACGATGAACTCCATGAAAATATATATATATATATATATATAAAAATGAGTTTTAACGTGCTCTACATTTTTTGTGTAGTAAGTTTTTGTCTATCTCTTATGGTTTAGTAGTTATGCAAAATTCATCCATAATAAAGTAGTCGTCAGAGGTTATTCCCAGAAAATTGAAGATATACATTTTATTTGTCAGGTAAATGTCTTTAATATATACGATATTTTAGTAAAAATCGTTAGAGTCATTTTTGAGAAAAACCAAATTTTCTAAAAAAGTTCCATGTAAAGGGTACTTTGGTGTGGGGGGATTTTTCTCAAAATCTTTGTGTCGCATCCCTGGAAGATACTAAACTTAAATGCCAGGTATGGTATTTTACCGATTTTTCGTTTTTGAGTTATCGTGTTCACCGACACACTGACACACTGATACACGGACACACGGACCTTTTTGTGAAAATGCTTTTTTTGGATATTGGGGACCCTAAAACATATATTTCCGGTGAAATCTCGGTTACGATTTTTTGGGTGGGTTGCAATACCTTCTCTATACACTATGTACATAGTACGTGTAGAGCAAGTAAAAAGGTTAATTTTAAAGAAAAAAAGGTGCTTATGTGCGTGCGCGCGTATTTATGTGTGTGTGCAATAAAATAAAATCCGAATATGCTACCCCGGTGCTTTGGTAACTATACCGGGGCATATATTCAAACTTTAAGTTTATTTCCAAAAACAATATTATAGATTTTATCTATTATATATTTTTTTCAGATAATTAACTAATCAAAAAACTACAATTTTTAAGAAACAAATAATTAAAAATCTGATGTGTTCCATTCACATGACTTTCTCTATATCACTGTAACAAATTATTCTATTTACTTCATCTAATGGAGCAAACATTAGCAGAAATAGTCTTATTACTTGCTTCCTTGTTAGTAGAAGCGAAATAAGGGGGTAGCATAGGTTAAAGTGATAGTCAAAAGCTGGTTGCTCTGCGACTGAAGTTCCTTTGTTGTATGGACACGAGTTCATAAAGTCCTGTATGAGAAAAGTATAACTCTTTATAGCTGAAAAAAGAAAAGAAAACAAGGAATATCTTAAAAACGATCAATTCCACGAAAAAAAGACGTGAATAAATAAATTGTGTGTTTTAACGTGCTCTACATTTTCTGTATTGTAAGTTGTTGTCCATTTCTTACGGCTTAGCAGTTATGCAAAATTCCGTAAAATGCATCCAAAATAAAAAGTTCTTCAGAAGCTATTCCCAGAAAATTCAAGATATACGCTTTATTTGGAATGCAAATAGCTTCAATATACGTGGTTTTAATCAAAATCGTTAAAGGCATTTTTAAGAAAATCAAAATTTTCGTAAATTTTTCCATATAAAGGGTAGTTTGTGGTGGGGGAATGCTCTTGAAAATCTTCGTGTCGCATCCTTGGAAGATACTATATATAAATAACAAGTTTGGTATTTAACGGTCTTTTCGTTTTTGAGCCATGTTGTCCACAGACACACACACGCGGACCTTTCTCTAAAAATGCTCTTTTTGGATTCAGGGGGTCCTAAAACATGTATTTTCGGCGAAATCTCGGTATCGAATTTTTGGATGGAATACAATACTTCCTCTATGCACTAAGTACATAGTACGTGTAGAGAAAGTAATAATGCGTTACAGAGAAGTAGAAAAAGTCATATGATTAGAACACATCAGGAAGATGATTTGTGCGGGAATGATTTGAGGATCCATTTTTGATCCAAGGTTCTGGATACAATCAAGGCTTTCTTGTTTTTCAAACATGTTACTCGCCTGTCTGAGATCATGAGAAACATAACGTCAATATTTCAAGGTGCTGCGTACAAAAAATACGAACAATAATAAATGTTTCGGAAAAGGTTAATGTTCTCAAAACTTTTTGACGTTAGCTGGAAAACTGATGCCTTCAAGTCTATTGTCTGTAGGTTTAGAGATTCATACACTCTTACTCCTAAAATATAGTAACTAATAAGTTTCGAACAGGAATTAATTTTAAGTTGTTATATTCACGTGACTTTTGCCAACCTATTTTCCAAAAAACTATTCTTACAAAAGCTTATTCTTCTATGTAATTCATGCTGATTGAGATAAACGTTGCTAGAAAAAGTATTATTTCATATTTACTTCTAGATATAAAGCAATAATTAGAGTGAACATGAATATAGTGAAATCTTTCAAGAGCTGGTGGGTATGTGGTGAAGCAATTGCTAAAAATCTGATGTGTACCATTCACATGACTTTCTCTATATCCCTGCAACAAATTATTTTTAAAAAACTTATACTTCTATTAACTTCATGCTACTCAGTAAAACATTAGCAGAAATAGCCATATTACTTGCTTCCTTGTGAGTAGAGGTGAAATAAGGGAGTACCATAGGTTAAAGTGATAGTCAAAAGCTTGTTGCTATGTCACTAAAGTTCCTTTGTTTGTATGGACAGCAGTTGACAAATTCCTGAATGAGAAATGTATACGTTTTTCGTAGCAGAAACCAAAAATAAGGAAGGTCACAAAAACGACGAACTCCACGAAAAAAATGTATATAACATAAATTGTGTGTTTTAACGTGCTCTACATTTTTTGTGTAGTAAGTTTTTATCCATCTCTTACGGTTTAGCAGTTATTCAAAATTTAGTAAAATTCATCCAGAATAAACTACTCCTCAGAGGCTATTCCAAGAAAATTCAAGATATAAATTTTATTTTTCAGGTAAATGTCTTTAATATACGAAATTTTAATCAAAATCATTAGAGCCATTTTTTAGAAAATCAAAATTTTCGAAAAAAGTTCCATGTAAAGGGTAGTTGGGGGTGCGGGGATTTTTCTCAAAATCTTCGTGTCGCATCCCTGGAAGATACTAAACTTAAATGCCAAGTTTGGTATTTTACCTATTTTTCGTTTTTGAGTTATGTGTTCACAGACACACGGACACACACACACACACACACACACACACACAAACACGGACCTTTTTCCGAAAATGCTTTTTTTAGATAAAGGGAACCCTAAAACATATATTTCCGGTGAAATCTCGGTATCGAAGAGGTTTGGATTTAGAGTAAGGGGGAGTTATCCGTATAAGGTTTTTGCTTTTTTATTTTCTCTATACGTACTATGTACTTAGTCTATAGAGAAGGTATTACATTCCACCCAGAAATTCGATACCGAGATTTCACAGGAAATACATGTTCTGGGTCCTCCTGAATCCAAAAAACAGCATTTTTGAAAAAGTCCGTGTGTGTCTGTGGACAGCATAGCTCAAAAACGAAAAGACCGTTAAGTACCAAACTTGGTATTTAAGACTAGTATCTTCCAAGGATGCGACACGAAGATTTTCAAGAAAATCTCCCCTCTCCAACTACCCTTTGCATGGACAAAATCTAGAAAAGTTTGATTTTCTTAAAAATGGCTTTAACGATTTTGATTAAAATACCGTATATTAAAGTTATTTTCATCACTAATAAAATGCATGTTTTCTGGGAATAGCCTCTGAAGAACATTTTATTCTCGTTGATTTTTGCAGAATGGTGCATAACGTTTATACCGTAGGAACTCACTACACAAAAAGTGTAGATAGATCTCGATAAAACACAGCATTTATGTCATATGTTTTTTGTTGTAGAGTTGACCGTTTCCAAAATATTCCTTGTTGTTGGTTTCAATTTTAAAACATCTTCTTATATTTTTCTCAGACAGGAGGTGTCTGTTTTTCTTTTGTTCTACTCCTGGCCAAGCAAAGAAGTGATTTGCAATGACAAAACATTTAAAACATTTGACTATCGCCTTAGGCTAGTGCATTCCTTTAGTACCTTCCAAGGAATTAGAACATTCTGCTAATGTTTATCTCGATTAGCATGGTTTAGAAAGAAGAAGAATCTTTTCTAAGAAGAAAGTAGAATAGCTAGAGAAAGTCATGTGAGTGTAACATACGATTTTTTGTATTTCTATATGCGCTTAACGTCCTTTAACCTGGTTGGTCATATCGGATCGATGATATTGGTGAAATTTTGCTCAAATGATCTCGGGGTTCATGGAGCTTAAAGTTACTAGACATTCGTCTTCTCAGGATAAGGGAAAACACTGAAAAAAACCTTATCCGAGTAACGCACCCTAAGCGAGATTCAAACTCACGACCTGTTGAATGTTAGGCAGACACGCTACCACCACACTACCCAGGTGGGCTCAAATCTTTTGTTTACGAATTTCCAGAAGTTACTCACACTACTTCTGTTGTTCTTCACATTCCCTAGTTAGTATACATAGTAGAGAAACTAAAATTATGCATTCCAAATTTTAATTTTCGTATGTTGTAACAGTCTAAATCAATATAAATCTCTGGAGATTTGGGAACAATAAAAACAAAAGATTTTACTTGCCCACAAGGTTACGTGAAAACCTGAATTTTTAGCTCTTACAATAAGAAAATAAATGCTGAACTGCCTTGAAAAACCGTCCGGTTCAATTTACATGCTGTCCGCTCTTGAAGAGAAAAAGGTGAATAAAAAATAAAAACAGTGTTTCAGCCGCTACTCTATTTTTTCTTTACGGTCAATCCATTCCGGTCCCTGGCGTGATCGCGTACTTTTGGATACTGCTTTTTACACTTGCTGTCCTTTCCGGTTTCACAGAAACAACCGGATTCCGTAGTTGTCAACATTATATAATGATGGGATTGATAATCGGGTCTGGGGATAATGATCCCGTCTTCCTTGGGGTGGTTACTCTCCAAAACATACCCCTTCCTTTAGCGTATCCTTCTGTCATTAGTTACCAGATAAGCAAAGTTGTATCTAAACCGGATTTTAACAACAAAAGTGTATTTACTGTATAGGTTTTATTGCCAAGCAACCTCGTATGGTTATAGCCTGTCGTTTTAGACACGGTAAACATATGATTTATTCATTATGAACTATTTGCTTATAGTTAACAAAATTTGATATGTTCATTACATTATTGATTGCAGTGTATGATTACTTTCTCTACACGTACTAAAATAAAATAAAATAAAATCTGTAATACAACATCCTGGCATCTTATTCCCTATACCAGGACGTATATTGCAAACTTTATAATTTATTTCCCACTTTTAAATTATTGTTATACATAACTATTTTACAGATAATACTTATATACTAATAACTCAAAATTTAATTTAAAACAAAAACAAATTAATATAATCTGAAATAAAATAAATTCCAACCATAAAACAACTTTCACTAACACTAAATCATCTATTATTAATACTGGAATCCAGTAACACAAATAACTGGTAACCAGCTATTTACCCATAAAACTATGCTCTAGATTATTAACATAAATGAAAAACTAATCCTATACCACTGGTATCCAGCAGAATATGAACTGGCAACCAGCGCAACTAAATAATTATATTATACAATAATTTCTTTACATGTATATAGTGTATAGAGAAGCTATTGTATTGCATCCAAAAATTCCATACCGAGATTTCATCGGAAATACATATTTTGAGACTCCCTGAATCCCCCCCCCCAAAAAAAAGCAACAACACATTTTTAGAAAAATGTCCATGTGTGTGTGTCTGTGTGCAGCATAACTCAAAAACAAAAAGACCGTTAAAAACTAAACTTGGTATTTCAGTTTGGTATCTTCCAAGCATGCGACACAAAGATTTTCAAGAAAATTCCCCCACCGCAACTACTCTTTATATGATACTTTTTTCGAAAATTTTGATTTCCTCAAAAATGGCTCTAACGATTTTGATTTTAAAGCATCATGTATTAAAGACATTTACACGACAAATAAAATATATATCTTGAATTTTCTTAATAGCCTCTGAAGACTACTTTATTCTGGATGAATTTTACAGAATTTTGTATAGCTCCTAAACCGTAAGAGATGGATAAAAACTTACCACACAAAAAATTTAGAGCACTTTAAAACACGCAGTTTATTTTATATACATTTTTTTCGTGGAGTTGATCGTTTTTGAGATATTCTTTCTTTTTGGTTTCAGCTTTAAAAAAATTATACTTTCCTCATGCAGGTATTTGTCAACTCCTGTCCATACAAACAAAGGAACTTCAGTCACATAGCAACCAGCTTTTGACTATCACTTTAACCTATGGTACTCCCTTATTTCGTTTCTACTTACAAGGAAGCAAATAATAAGACTATTTCTGGCAATTTGTTTCTGGATTAGCATGAAGTAAATAGAAGCATAAAGTTTTTAACTATAATTTGTTGCAGAGATGTAGAGAGCGTGGCTTCCTCCGGAAGGAAAGTAAAGCCGTGATTCCCGTGTAGTAGATTTACGGCACGTAAAAGAACCTCAATCAAAATTAAGTGGTCTTTCACGCCTAGTTTAGGAGGGTTCATAAATAGAACGTCATTTAATGTTCTATTGAGAGATTAACTGAACAGATAGTCGACAATAAGACGCAGAACTTAAGAAGCCAAATCGTTAATCGCATCAGGAATTTTAATGTGCAACATCATGCAATGATGTAGGCTTGATGCCAGGCGTAACATCAATCACGACACGCAACGCCCTCTAACGCAATGTTCTGGTACACGCGCTAGGTACAACCATGTCAGCTGCATCACAGAATAGTACATCTTACTGCTTTTACCCATGAAATACTCTAGGGCATTTCAAATGTGACTTCAAACTTTAACTATTATGAATATTTGAAATAGAAAAAAAAATCTGATCACATGCCTTTCTCTACAACTCTGCAATACATTATTCTTAAAAAGCTTGTGCTTCTATTTACTTCATGCTAATCGAGAAAACAATAGCAGAAATAATCTTATTACTTGCTTCCTTGTAAGCAGAAGGGAAATAAGGGAGTACCATAGGATACAGTGAGGGTCAAAAGCTGGTTGCTTTGTGACTGAAGTTCCTTTGTTTGTATGGACACGAGTTGACAAAGTTGTATGAGAAAAGTATGTTTTTTATAGCTGAAACCAAAAACAAGGAATATCTCAAAAACAATCAACTCCACGAAAAAAAATGTATATAACATATATTGTGTGTTTTAAAGTGCTCTACATTTGTTGTGTGGTAAGCTTTTGTCCATCTCTTACGGTTTAGCAGTCATGCAAAATTCCGTAAATTTGACTCAGAATAAAGTAGTCTTCAGAGACTATTCCCAGAAAATTCAAAATATACATTTTATTTTACAGGTTAATATCTTTAATGTACGATATTTAATCAAAATCGTTAGAGCAATTATTTAGAAAATCAAAATTTTCGAAAAAAGTTCCATGTAAAGGGTAGTTTGGGGTAGGGGGATTTTTCTCAAAATCTTCGTGTCACATCCCTGGAAGATACTGAACTTAAATACCAAGTTTGGTATTTTAGCTACTTTTCGTTTTTGAGTTATCGTGTTCACAGACACACACGCACACACACACGGACCTTTTTCTGGAAATGCCTTTTTTGGATTCAGAGGGTCGTAAAACATGTATTTCCGGTAAAATCTCGACATCGAATTTTTGGGTGGAGTGCTATACTTCTCTATCCCTATGTACATTGTACATACGGGGCAAGAGAAAGTAAAAAAATAAAAAACACAGAAAGTCACATATTGGGTGAACAATGGAGTTTTATAAAACATTGGTAACATGCCCTCCGTCCTCTTATTCAACATACACCATCGTTTCTATGACTCCATGCACAGCATTTTGCAAGTATTGTCTTGAATTATTACCAATTCTTGTGAGTATAGCATCTTTCAGTTGCTGTCAGATTATTGGAGTTATCAGGAAAACACTTTGTTTGGTAAAACAGGCTAACGGTCGGATTTAGATCTGGAGATCATGGTGGCCACTTTGTTGAAAATTTACGAATGGAACATGTGCCTGCTGTGAAATTGCTAGGAATTCTAAATTTTCTTAGATCCTTATAAACATTTCTCTTGCTTTCATAATAGTATTTAATACAGTACATGTCTTGTCACGGGGCAAAGAGTTATTCAGAAGGGAAAGATAAATGAACATTGAAAATGGGAAGGGAAAAAAGATTTCAAACACGTCTAAGTAGCCGAGTTGTCACGAGCTGGTAGCACAGTATACCGTTAGGGTAGAGCATTGACCCGAAGGGGGTGAGAGTACACTGCCCAAGGGGAGGATAACGGGAAAAGAGAAAACAATGCTCCCGCTGGCCAGGGGACACTTTTTGAGGCACTTGGCGTAGAACATCGGCAGAACCAAGGTGTGATATTTAGGGTCCCTGGTGGAGTCGAACAGGCTACTCTTAGTTGTGAGGGAAATAGTTATTGCAATACAGACCAAGTGCGGGTGATATCACTGCTTCAAAATTAATAAGTAACAATAGCTGCGGTCGCGTAAAGCATAGTTTCACAGGAAAAAATTAGGAGGAATGCGTGTGTGTTCGACGGCGGAAAAAGGCAGAACTAACTGAAGCACTTGTGTCATAAAATACCCTGAAAGAGTTTCCACGCTAGTAAAAATCCTGAGATAGGGCACCCACAAGTCCACACCATTCCTAATACTCAAAATCAGCACCCGGGATACGAACCCGTAACCCCGTTATCGCCCCACATTGAATCAACGGTGTTCTATCATTTAGTGATAAAGTTATAATTTGTAACTTATAAATTCTTATAGCAGTATGAATAAAATTAATAATGTTCTATTCAACAAAACTGTAACCTTGGTAACGTGAACAGAGTCCCATTGCTTGACCAAAATTGTTGTTTTTAAGTTATCCTAAATTACAATATTTACAGCGGTTTAAATTTTGAGGTGACTTTGAAAGATCCTATGTGTTGTCCACGGCTCTAAGGGTTGTACATATATGTCATTTGTCTAAGAGGGAGTGGTATTCTATAGAAATGAATAGAAAAATCTGATGTGCTACACTCACATGACTTTCTCTAGCTGTTCTACAAACCTCATTCATACAATTCTTCTTTTCTCTGCACCTTGCTAATCGTGGTACTTATGAGCACAATGTTTTTATTATTTAGTTCCGTATAAGTAGGAAGAAAATAAGGCAATACACTAGGCTAAACCAATAATCAAGTGCTTTAAAAGCTGTCGTTATGCGATTGTCATTACAAATCCCTTCTTTTCTTGGCCAGGAGTAGAACAAAAGAAAAACGGACCCTCCCGTCTGAGAAAAGTATAAGTACTTCACAACTGAAACTAATAACGATGAATACCTCGAAAACGGTAAGCTCCACGAGAAAAATGTATATGACATAACTTGTGTATTTTAACAAGACCTATAATTTTTGTATAGTAAGTTTTTGTCTATCTCTTACGGTTTACCAGTTATGCTTAATTAAGCAAAATTCATTCAGAATAAACAGGTCTTCAGAAGCTATTCCCAGAAAATTCAAGAAATACATTTTATTTGTTAGGTAAATATATTTAATATATGATATTTTAATCAAAATTGTTTGAGCCATTTTTAAGAAAATCAAAATTTTCGAAAAAAGTTCCATGTAAAGGGTAGTTTTGGGGTGGGGAGATCTTTTTTTATATCTTCATGTCGCATCACTGGAAGATACTAAACTTAAATACCAAGTTTGGTATTTTAGCTACTTTTCGTTTTTGAGTTATCGTGTTCAAAACACACGGACACACGGACCTTTTTCTGAAAATGCTTTTTTATTGGATACAGGGGGTCCTAAAACATGTATTTCCGGTGAAATCTCGGTATCGAATTTTTGGGTGGAATACAATACTTCTCTATCCCTATGTACATTGTACATATGGGGCAAGAGAAAGTAAAAATCTGATGTGCATCATTCACATGACTTTCTCTACATCTCTGCAACAAATTATTCTTAAAAAGCTTATATTTCTATTTACTTTATGCTAATCAGAAAAAAATTAGCAGAAAGAAAAAATTAGGTAAATAAAAAATACCCCGCCCCAGCCGGGAATCGAACCCGGGACCTCCAGATGAGAAGTCAGCTCGCTGACCACTCGACCACGGAGGCAGTCATTTCGGATTATTGGTTACAATTTTAAGCCGCTTAAAATTTTCTCAAACGGAATTCTATCTTTCTTCTCGTTTGTTTATTCCTGACAAGCAAAGAAAATGGAATTTCAATTGTTTCACCTAGCGACCGGCTTTTAAAGGAATAGCCTAGTACATTTTCTTATTTCCCTTCTACTTACAAGGAGCTAGTAATAAGACTAATTCTGCTAATGTTTATCTCGATCATGCTTTTTAACAATAATTTGTTACAGAGATGTAGAGAAAGTAATGTGAATGGAACACATCAGATTTTTATTTTCTCTACACGTACTACGTATATAGTGTATAGAGGAAGAATTGTATTCCACCCAAACATACGATACCGAAATTTCGCCGGAAATACATGTTTTAGGATCCCCTGTATCTAAAAAAAGCATTTTCGGAAAAAGGTCCGTGTGTCCGTGTGTCTGTGAACATGATAACTCAAGAACGAAAAATCGGTAAAATACCAAACTTGGTATTTAACATTAACATCTTCCAGGGTTGCGACACAAAGATTTTGAGAAAAATTCCCCATCCCTAACTACCCTTTACATGGAACATTTTTCGAAAATATTGATTTTCTAAGAATGGCTCTAACGATTTTTATTAAAATATCGTATATTAAATATATATGCCTGACAAATAATATGTATATCTTGAATTTTCTGGGATTAACCTCTGAAGTTTACGTTATTGTGGATGAATTTTACGAAATTTTGCATAACTGTTAAACCATAAGAAATGGACAAAAACTTGCCATACAAAAAATGTAGAGCACGTTAAAACAGACTATTTATGTTATATACATTTTTTTCGTGGATTTGACCGTTTTGGAGATATCCCTTGTTTTTGGTTTCAGCTTTGAAAAACTTACTTTTGTTATATAGAAATTTGTCAGCTCCTGTCCATACAAACAAAGGAACTTCAGTCACAGAGCAACCAGTTTTTGACTTCACTTTAACTTATGGTACCCCCTTATTTCGGTTCTACTTACAAGAAAGCAAGTAATAAGACTATTTCTGCTAATTTTTTCTCGATTTGCATGAAGTAAATAGAAGCATAAGCTTTTTAACAATAATTGTTGTAGGGATGTAGAGATCAGATTTAAGGTGCCCTTAGATTCGAAGTTAACGTGGCAAAATGGTGTAATTTGTCTATACGTAATATTAATACTGGATGTGTAGTTTACGACACGAGGAGCGTAAGATGAGGGCCGGGTGGATGTGTAGGTCAGTGGAACACACAGCCAAACACCGCAGCGACATCCTGAGGCAACAGCAACACAGACATGACTGGACTAAAGTGAAAGGACAACCACTCTTGTCAACACAGCCACTTTCTTACGTGCTTCGTCATCTCTCTCGCTTCAGAACAATACCGCCCGCATCCATCGCCATTGATCAATAAGTTGGTGCCAGAAACCTTAAATAGGCACTACAAGTACAACATGGCCACTAAATAATGACAACCGTTCAAGTATTTCCATATTTACCACTTAAAACACGTTTTCTCATGATGGAACAATACAAAACATTTGGTGTGTTCTATTTACATGACTTTCTCTAGGTCTCTGTAACAAATTATTGTTATTTTTTGAGTGGTAAGCTTTTGTCCATCTCTTACGGTTTAGCGGCTACGCAAAATTTCGTAAAATTGATCCAGAACAAAGTAGTCTTCAGAGACTATTCCCAGAAAATTCAAGATATACATTTTATTTGTAAGGTAAATATCTTTAACACACGATATTTTAATCAAAATCGTTAGAGCCATTTTTTTAGAAAATCAAAATTTTCGAAAAATGTTCCATGTAAAGGGTAGTCTGGGATGGGGGAATTTTCTTGAAAATGTTCGTGTCGCATCCTGGAAGATATCAAATTTAAATACCAAGTATTTAACGGTATTTTGAGCTATGCTGTCCACAGATCCACAGACTCACACACACACATACACACACAAACACACACACACAGACACACGAACCTTTTTCCAGAAATGCTTTTTTGGATTCAGGGGATCCAAAACATGTATTTCCGGTGAAATCTCGGTATCGAATTTTTGGGTGAAATACAATACCTTCTCTATACACTATGTTCATAGTACGTGCAGAGAAAGTAATATCAAAATACCTAATACCCCATACATGAGGGTAGTCTGAACAGTTCTTGGTCTCACCCACCATGACACCACTTACATGATTTTTTACTTTCTCTAGCCCCGTATGTACAACATGCATAGGGATAGGGAAGTATTGTATTCCACCCAAATATTCGATTTTGAGATTTCACCGGAAATACGTGTTTTAGCACCCCTGAATCCAAAAAATTCTGATGTCTTCCCATGGCTTTCTCCACATTTCTGCAAGAAATTATTGTTATAAAGTATATGCTTTTATTTACTTCATTTTAATCGAGGGAAAAATAGCAGAAATAGACTTATTATTTGCTTCCTTGTAAGTAGAAGCGAAATAAAGGAGTACCATAGGTTAAAGTGAGTCAAAACCTGGTTGCTATGTGACTAAAGTTCCTTTGTTTGTATGGACAGGAGTTGACAAATTCCTGTTTGAGAAAAGCGTACGTTTTTTAAAGGTAAAATCAAAAAAAGGAATAACTAAAAAACGATCAACTCCACGAGAAAAATGTATATAACATAAATTGTGTGTTTTAACATGCTCTGCACTTTTTGTGTGGTAAGTTTTTGTCTATCTCTTACGGTTTAGCAGTTATGCAAAATTCCGTAAAATTCATCCAGAATAAAGTAGTCTTCAGAGGCTATTGCCTGAAAATTCAAGATATATATTTTATTTGTCAGGTAAATATCTTTAATATTTGACATTTTAATCAAAATCGTTAAAGCCATTTTTTAGAAAATCAAAATGTTTGAAAAATGTTTCATGTAAATGGTACTTGGGGTGGGGGATTTTCTTGAAAATCTTCCTGTCGCATCCTTGGAAGACACCAAACTTAAATACCAAGTTTAGTATTTATCGGTCTTTTCGCTTTTGAGCTATGCTGTCCAGAGACACACACACACGGGGACCTTTTTGTAAAAATGCCTTTTTTTGGATTCAGGGGACCCAAAAAATGTATTTGCGGCGAAATCTCGGTATGGAATTCTTGGGTGAAATACAATTCCTTCTGTGTGTATATATATATATATATATATATGGATAGAGAAGTATTGTATTCCGCCCAAAAATTTAATTTCGAAATTTCACCGCAAATACATGTTTTAGGACCCCCTGAATCCAGAGAGTTAGCGAAAAGACCCCGTCTTAACAATAAGTATTTCGAGGTGTATTTTTAATGTCTTTGAGTATACGTGATAGATAAAGTAAACAACTTGCCTTATTCGGCTTGCCGTCCCCGTATAGTGGATTTATACAGGTGAGTGCCTGGGGTTCAGAAGCACGTAGAGGAGTCAATTATAGATTCAAGATCCCGGGAAGAGGAATCGGGAAATACCCAGGCATGAGAGTGACCAAACAGATCATATGAAATAAAGTCGAAATAAATCATAGGAAAGGGATTATGCAGCAAATGATAGAATAAATGGCGGGCGTAATCGGGAAAAAGGCAGCCTAGATACCGCTTTGTCCGCCACAAATCACACATACGGTCCCTTGGGGTTCACAATAAAGGAAATTACGTCTACAGGAAATGAAGTGAAGCAAAGTTGTAGAAAAGTAATAACCCTGATATTCGCCTACCGACCCAGGGAAACCACGCAAAACATTTGGGTTAGAGTGGCGATCGAGCCCGGTTCACCGTGCCAAATCGCTCGGTGAACACTGTAGAATGCTCTCTTACAATCCTCATTCGCACCAACATTAAGAATCTCCAAGGATAAAATTAATTTGATAAACACCTACCACAGCCTTAGCTGGTATTAACAAGATACACATCCATGACACGCTATAAGATTGTATCAAAATGGTAAGCCATTGTTTAAATACGTTGTAGACTACGCTGTTTAGGTCATGAACGAGCAGCTTGCGAAGCTCTGGGGGATACAAACCAAGAGAATGAAATGTGACGCATCGCATTCCAACCCTAATTTGTCTTATACAGATTGTACATAAATGAATATCGGGGTTTTAACTCTTTATTACATTCAACTTCAGTTATAAATGATATGTCAAATGAAAAAGCAACTCAAACAGTTATGTTTGTTGGCACAGGTGCGCATGTGCATGCAATGTTTCTGCCGCAATCCGCTAGACATCGGTAGTAGCAAAGATGGCGACTAGTAAACAGAAAGCGTCTTGTGTTTTGCAGTTTGCAAAGACCGAATCTGTAGTTACTGTGCAACGTGCGTTCCGTAGTAAGTTCGGTTGTGATCCTCCTAGTTATAAAAACATTCGTAGATGGTATAATCAGTTTGAAGATACCGGCTGCCTTTGTAAAGGGAAGAGTACGGGACGACCAGAGTAAGTGAAGAGACTGTTGAGCGAGTGAGAGAGTCGTTCACTCGTAGCCCAAAGAAATCAGTCCGGAAGGCTAGTCGTGAATTACAAGTTCCTGTGTCGACTGTTTGGAAAGTTGTAAGAAAACGCTTACAGCTACGTCCTTACCGTTTACAGTTGTTACAGGCTCTAAAGCCGGCAGACCACGGATTACGTGCCAAATTCGCAAACGACATGTTTCATGACGATTTTGTGGATCGTGTTGTCTTCAGTGATGAATCGACCTTTCACCTTAGTGGACATGTTAACACTCATAATGTGCGCATCTGGGGCTCAGAAAATCCTCACGAGATGGTACAAATGCAACGAGATTCCCCTTAAGTGAATTTTTTGTGCCGTATCCCGGCGAAAAGTTTTTGGGCCTTTCGTTTTTGGTGAACCTACTGTAACTGGCACTTCTTACCTTGGTACACTAGAGCAATGGCTCTTCCCTCAGTTGGAAGAAAATGAACCAGAGAACTTAATTTTCCAGCAGGATGGTGCGCCACCTCACTGGCATAACGAAGTACGCGATTGGTTGAACGTCACTGTACCCGAGCGCTGGATAGGCCGCAAGGGCCCCAATGACAGGGCTTGCTATGCATGGCCTCCACGTTCTCCTGACCTAACGCCATGCGATTTTTACCTTTGTGGCTTCATCAAGGATCGTGTGTACGTGCCTCCGCTACCAGCTGACCTCCCTGAATTAAGAAACCGGATTGAAGCAGCTGTTGTTACAATTACTGAATACACACTTATCAACGTTTGGGAAGAACTCGGCTGTAGACTTGATGTGTGCCGTGTGACAAAGGGTTGTCACATTGAACATTTATAAGCTTCTTGGTAAAACTGTTTGAGTTGCTTTTTCATTTGACATATCATTCATAACTGTAAGTTGAATGTAATAAATATTATAAAGAGTTAAACCCCGATATTCATTTATATACACCCTGTACACTAGCGCGCAAACATAACGACCAAAATCTTATGTGTTCCATTCACATGACTTTCTCTAGCAGTTCTACAAACTTCATACATAAGATTATTCTTCTTTCTGCACCTTGTAATCGAGGTATTCAGCACAATGTTCTTATTACTTAGTTCCTTATAAATAGGAATAAAATAAGGGAATACACTAGGCTAAATCGATAGTCAAATGTTTTAAAACTTGTCGTTGTGCGATTGTCATTACAAATCGCTTCTTTTCTTGGTCAGGAGTAGAACAAAAGAAAAACTGACACTCCCGTCTGAGAAAAGTATAAGTACTTCACAACTGAAACTAATAACAATGAGTACCTCGAAAACGGTAAGCTCCACGAAAAAAATGTATATGACGTAAATTGTGTATTTTAACAAGGCCTACAGTTTTTTTTATAGTAGGCTTTTGTCTATCACTTACGGTTTATTAGTTACGCCAAATTAAGCAAAATTCATCCTGAATAAATAGGTCTTTAGAAGCTATTCCCAGAAAATTCAAGATATACATTTTATTTGTAAGGTAAATATATTTAATATACGATATTTTAATCAAAATTGTTAGAGCCATTTTTAAGAAAATCAAAATTTTCGAAAAAAGTTCCATGTAAAGGGTATTTTGGGGTGGGAGATTTTTCTCAAAATCTTCGTGTCGCATCCCTGGAAGATACTGAACTTAAATACTAAGTTTGGTATTTTAGCTACTTTTCGTTTTTGAGTTATCGTGTTCACAGACACACGGACACACACACACACACACACACACGGACCTTCTTCTGGAAATACTTTTTTTTGGATTCAGGGGGTCCTAAAACATGTATTATCGGTGAAATCTCGGTATCGAATTTTTGGGTGGAATGCAATACTTCTCTATCCCTATGTACATTGTACATACAGGGCAAGAGAAAGTAAAAATGCAGTATCAGGCTTCGATACTTCAGAAATTTTCCCACTGAACCCAGACAAAATCGCAGATCATTTGTATAAGCCAAGAGTACAACAGATCAGCCTTCTAACACCCATCACATACCTTCAACCACGGTTCAGCACCGCACAGCACATCCCTCCTATTCTTCAATGCTTGAACTACTGCAATACTGCAAGAGATTTCTCCCAAACCCTCATCTTCTAAGCTTGAAGCTAAACGAAAGGGTACAAGCCAAGGAAGTCGGGAACTGACAGTAACGCCCTATATGCAGTTGGTAAAAGTAAAATAAATGCAGAAAATAGCTCTGGAACTACGAGAATCAAAGAGAGGTGTGTTAAGCGCCAACTGCTCAAGTATTCAGAACTCAATGAAGAATTTCATTCAGATCCAATTGATGGCATTCGTAGTGATAATAAACATGATGATGATAATGATGATGCTTCTTGCATCTACTGAAGCGATTTGTTCAGCCATTCAAAGTCTGGAGAGGTGTGGTTCCGATGTATGAATTGTTGAAGTGGAGTCATGAAGATTGTGCAGGAGTGTGAAAACGAACCAAGAATTTTGTACGTGAACTGTGCCTATAATTTTTTTCTATTAGCCTACTAGTTTTGATCAAAACGAACCAAGAATTTTGTACGTGAACTGTGCCTATAATTTTTTTTTCTATTAGCCTACTAGCTTTGATCAAAACGAACCAAGAATTTTGTACGTGAACTGTGCCAATATTTTTTTTTCTATTAGCCTACTAGTTTTGATCAAAACGAACCAAGAATTTTGTACGTGAACTGTGCCAATATTTTTTTTTCTATTAGCCTACTAGTTTTGATCAAAACGAACCAAGAATTTTGTACGTGAACTGTGCCAATATTTTTTTTTTTTCTATTAGCCTACTAGCTTTGATCAAAATGAACCAAGAATTTTGTGTGCGAACATCCTGTACTCTTCTATTACTAACTTATAGCTTTTTAATGTCAGATTTGCAGAACCTAACATTTTAAAAAGAGAGTTTCAAATTACAAGACAAGTTTTGTAATGTAGTTATTTATGTTTTCCTTGATTTAAATGTGTTATTATTTCTTAATTTCTATCCGTTTGTTAAGTAATGTCTCACATTATTTTGGTTTTGCCTAATATGTGTATACATATAATTACATATACTAATTCCAAGTAAAAAATTTACTATGTCAATTTGCCCTTCCAAGCAGCCTAAAATGACATACTAATCACATTTTCAAAAATCAAAATTTCTGAATTTCCATATCATGGTAGGGACTTTTTTGAAAGTGCATAGTGTCACCCATAAACTATTTTAGATATTCAACAGATTTGTCTAATTTTTAATTACATAATGTACTACAAAATGAGGGCCCTAATAAAAGTATGTCATTTTAGGCACCTTTCCCCTAAGTTTTTGTCTAATATATACGGTTTAGCAGTTATGCATAATTCCGTAAAATTCATCCAGAATAAATTGGTCTTCAGAGGCTATTCCCAGAAAATTCAAGATATATATATATATTATTTGTCAGGTAAATATCCTTAATATATGATATTTTAATCAAAATCGTTAGATCCATTTTTAAGAAAATCAAAATTTTCGAAAAATGTTCCATGTAAAGGGTAGTTTGGGGTGGCGGAATTTTCTTGAAACTCTTCGTGTCGCATCCTTGGAAGACACCAAACTTAAATACCAAGGTTAGTATTTAACGGTCTTTTCGTTTTTGAGCTATGCTGTCCAAAGACTCCCCCCCCCCACACACACACACACACAGGGGGACCCAAATCATGTATTTCCGGTGAAATCTGGGTATTGAATTTTTGAGTGGAATACAATACCTTCTGTGTACACTATGTACATAGTACGTGTAGAGAAAATGAAAATATATTTTAGGCACAGAGATAAGAGCTATATGGGGAAAAAGGACGTAAGTGACTCAGCACTGAACCGAGGAGAGTAATCGTACTCGGACTCCAACAGAGACTGCCCCCGAGAGAGAGATATATACCAGGAGACACCGGGCGGCCGAAGCCAGGAGCAACGGCATAGAAATGACAGACTCTCTAACGGATTAAGACTCTGCCACAGTCGGACAAGCAGATCGGGCACCCAATCACAAAAGGCTCCTTATACTTCGGCTACAAGCATCCTTTTATCCTGCCACGCCGCACTGAAGCACCAAGCAGACACTTTCAACACTGAAATAATGAATGTATAATGGAACCAAATGTGACCAGAGAAAACCTCCCAAAAATCTGATATGCCTCATTCACATGACTTTGTCTATATCTCTGCAACAAAATATTGTTAAAAACTTATACTTCTATTTACTCCATGCTAATCGAGAAAAAAATATTAGAAATAGTCTTATTTCTTGCTTCCGTGTAAGTAAAAGCGAAATAAGGAAGTAATATAGGTTAAAGTGATAGTCAAAAGCTGGTTGCTATGTGACTGAAACTCCTTTGTTTGTACGTATAGGAGCTGACAAATTCCTGTGTGAAAAAAGTATATTTTTTTAAAGGTGAAATAAAAAACCACGAATAACTCAAAAACGATCAACTCCACGAGAAAAACATGTATAACATAAATTGTGTGTTTTAACGTGCTCAACATTTTTTGTGTGATAAGTTTTTGTCCATCTCTTTCGGTATAGCAGTTATGCAAAATTCCATAAAATTCAACCACAATAAAGTTCTCTTCAGAGGCTATTCCCAGAAAATTCAAGATATACATTTTATTTGTCAGGTAAATGTCTTTAATATACGAAATTTTAATCAAAATCGTTAGAGACATTTTAGAAAAAATCAAAATTTTCCATAAAAGTTCCATGTAAAGGGTAGTTTGGGTTGGGGCGATTTTTCTCAAAATCTTCGTGTCGCATCTCTGAAAGATACTAAACATAAATACCGAGTTTAGTATTTTACGGACTTTTCGTTTTTGAGTTATCGTGTTCTCTGACACACGGACACACACACACACACGCACATCTTTTTCTGAAAATGCTTTTTTTTGGATACAGGTGACTCTAAAACATGCATTTCCGATGAAATCTCGGTATCGAGTTTTTGGGTGGAGTGCAATATCTTCTCTATAGACAATGTACATTGTACGTCTAGAGAAAGTAAACAACTGATGTTCCATTCACATGACTTTCTGTACCTGCTCTGCAAACTCATCTTATAAACGATTATTTGTATCATGGTAACCGAGATAAACATTAGCGGAAATTCTCTTCCAGTCCAGTGTAATTGGCAAGCTGAGGGCAGCCCGAGGTGTGCTAGACGTGTCCCTGTTCTCGGAGAGAACTTAACCACGTTCTGACGGGATTGTGGGTTTTGTAGGATTGCGGGTGTGTTTTGGGGTTGTGGAGTGACAGGAGGAGGCAAATATTGCTCCTCGACGGTTGCCTTGATTGTGCACCGCTGGTGTGTTTTCATCAAAATGTTTCTTTTGAGGTTTTAATTTTGAATCCAAACAACTCTTGAAGGATTATAAGGAGCTTAGCCGTAGCAGTTGTTGGTGGTGCTCCTTCGTTACCGGGGATGCCCGCAAGCCATGCGGGGAAGCCGGTATCGCCTGAAGCGGCGGTAGAAGGAAAATAAGAGGATACGCTAGGCTAAAGCGATACTCAAATCTTGAAGTGAAAGAAAGGTGACTTCCCGTTTTAGAAAAGTTACATAGTTTAAAATTGAAAGAAATAAAAGGAATATGTGGGAAAACTGTTAACTCTACGAAAATGTTGTGTTTAATGTGATCTAGATTATTTGTGTAGTACGTTTTTGCCTTTTTCCAGGTTATGCAAAATTCATCCAGAATGAAGAGGTCAGCAGAGGCTATTCTCAGAAGTTTAAAGATATACAGTTTGTTTGTGATGTAATTGTTTTTACTTTCTCTATACGTGCTATGTACATAGTGTATAGAGAAGGTATTGTAATGCGCCCAAAAATTCGATCCCGAGAGTTCACCGGAAATACATGTTTTGAGACCTCCTGAATCCAAAAAAAATCATTTTTAGAAAAATGTCCTTGTGTGTCTCTGTGTATGTGTGTATGACTTTGGGCAGCATTGCTCAAAAACGAAAAGTCCGCTAAAAACCAAACTTGGTATTTAGGTTTGGTACCTTCCAAGGATGTGACACGAAGATTTTCAAGAAAATCCCCCCACTCCCACCTACCCTTCATATGGAACTTTTTTTCGAAATTTTTGATTTTCTAAAAAATGGCTCTAACGATTTTGATAAAAGTATCGTATATTAAAGATTTTTACCTGACAAATAAAATGTATATCTGAATTTTCTGGGAATAGCCTCTGAAGACTACTTTTGCATAACTACTAAACCGTAAGATGTGGACAAAAATTTAACGCACAGAAAATGTAGAGCACATTAAAGCACACAATTTATGTTACATACTTTTTTTCGTGGAGTTGATCGCTTTTGAGATATTCCTTTTTTTTTGGTTTCAGCTTTGAAAAACTTATACAGGAATTTGCCAACTCGTGTCCATACAAACAAAACAAACTTCAGTTACCTATTTACCAGCTTTTGGCTTTCGCTTTAACCTATGGTACTCCCTTATTTCGCTTCTATTTACAATAAAGCAAGAAATAAGACTATATCTGCTAATTTTTTTCGATTAGCATGAAATAAATAAAAGAATAAGCTTATTAACAATAATTTGTTACAGAGATATAGAGAAAGTCATGTGAATGGAACACATCAGATATTTAGTATATGGTATTTAATCAAAAACGTTAGTATCATTTTTGAGAAAAACATTTTGAAAATTTTCCATGTACAGGCTAGTTTACGGGGAGCTGATTTTCTTTAAAATACTTTTATTTTATTGTTTTTTTTTTTTTATATATGTAGCTTAACGTCCTTTAACCTGGTCATATCGGATGATGAATGACATTGGTGAATAATGCTCAAATGATCTCAGGGTCCATGAAGTTTAAAGATACTCGACATTCGTCTTCTCAGGATAAGGAAAATCCCCGGAAAGAACATTATCCAGTTAACTCACCCTAAGCGAGATTCGAACTCGCGACCTGTTGAATGTCACGCTACCACCACACTTCCCAGCGATCTTCAAAATATTTGTGTCGTATCCTTGGAATGTACTAAACTTAAATTACATATACACATGGACCTTTTTTTTTAAAACTGTTTTTTTAGACTCAGGGGAGCTTAAAACATGTTCACTGAAATCTTGGTATCAAGTTCTTGGGTGATATACAATACCTTCTCTATACACTATGTACATATTACGTGTAGAGAAAGTAAAAATTCAATGTGTTCAAGTGAGCGATCTTCAAATGTTAGTCGTACACATATTATAACTCTACCAGCGAAGATTAGACCTGCTGTACTGCAGTTGGAAATTTAATTTTTATTACCTAGGTAGCCTTCATATAGTGGATTATTAATCTTTTCAGCAGTAATTCATAAATAATGTATATTACAAATGAAGGTTTTCTTCAGTACTATATAAAAAAATATGATGCGTTCCATTCACATGACTTTCTCTATATCTCTATAAATTATTATTGTTAATAAGCTTACCTTTTATTTATTTCATGCTAATCGAGATAAATTAGCAGAAATAGTCTTATTTCTTGCTTTATTGTAAATAGAAGCGAAATAAGGGAGTACCATAGGTTAAAGTGAAAGGCAAAAGCTGGTTCCTATGTGACTGATGTTCCTTTGTTTGTATTAACAGGAGTTGACAAATTCCTGTATGAGAAAAGTATGTCTCAAATATGAAACCAAGAAAAAGGAATATCACAAAAACGACCAACTCCACGAAAAAAATGTATATAACATAAATTTTGTGTTTTAACGTGCTCTACATTTTTTGTGGGTTAAGTTTTTGTCCATCTCTTACGGTTTAGTAGCTATGAAAAATTCATCCAGAATAAAGTAGTCTTCAGAGGCTATTCCCAGAAAATTCAAAACCTACATTTTATTTGTCAGGTAAATATCTTTAATATACAATATTTTAATCAAAATCGTTAGAGCCATTTCTTAGAAAATCATAATTTTCGAAAAAAGTGTTATGTAAAGGGTAGTTTGGGGTGGGGGATTTTTCTCAAAATCTTCGTGTCACATACCCGGAAGATTCCAAACTTAAATACCAAGTTTGGTATTTTACCGACTTTTCGTTTTTGAGTTATCTTCTTCACAGACACACGGACACACGGACACACGGACACACACACACACGGACCTTTTTCTGAAAATACTTTTTACTTTCTCCATACGCACTATGTACATAGTGTATAGACAAAGTATTGCACTCCACCAAAAAATTCGATACCGAGATTTCACCGGAAATATATGTTTTAGGGTCCCCAATATCCAAAAAAAGCATTTTCACAAAATTTTCCGTGTGTGTGCGTGTGTGTGTGCGTGTGTGTGTGTGTGTGTGTGTGTGTGTGTGTGTGTCCGTGTGCCCGTGTGCCTTTGAACACGATAACTCAAAAACGAAAAGTCGGTAAAATACCAAACTTGGTATTTAAGTTTAGTATCTTCCAGGGATGCGACACGAAGATTTTGAGCAAAATCCCTCCACTCCCAACTACCCTTTACATGGAACTTTTTTCGAAAATTTTGATTTTCTGAAAAATGGCTCTAACGATTTTGATTAAAATTTCGTATATTAAACATATTTACCTGAAAAATAAAATGTATATCTTGAATTTTCCTGGGAATAGCCTCTGAAGAGTAGTTTATTCTGAATGAATTTTACTAAATTTTGAATAACTGCTAAACCGTAAGAGATGGACAAAAACTTACTACACAAAAAGTGTAGAGCACATTAAAACACACAATTTATGTTATATACATTTTTTTCGTGGAGTTCGTCGTTTTTGTGACATTCCTTATTTTTGGTTTCTGCTATGAAAAACGTATACTTTTCTCATACAGGAACTTGTCAACTCCTATCCATATAGACAAAGGAACTTCATTGACATGGCAACCAGTTTTGACTATCACTTTAACCTACAGTTGTCCCTTATTTCGTTTCAACTTACAAGGAAGCGAGTAATTAGACTATTTCTGCTATTTTTTTTTTTCTGATTAGCATAAAGTGAATAAAAGTATAAGCTTTTTAAGAATAATTTGTTGCAGGGATATGGAGAAAGTCATGTGAATGGTACACATCAGATTTTTTTTAGATAAACGGGACTCTAAAACATATATTTCCGTTGAAATCTCGTTATCGAATTTTTTGGTGGATACCTTTTCTATACACTATGTACATAGTTCGTATAGAGAAAGTAATAAGGATGCTAATCTTACCTAATGAATATAGAATACGAAGAAGTGAAAAAAGGGACAACAACAACAACAACACTATGGGTGGAGTTTGGTATAATGAACAAGAAACATAATTTTTCTCAGTTAGACAATGAAGGTAAGATACAATCAGGTACAAATGCCACATTAACAACACCGCTGCGGATATAAAAAGGGGAATCCACCCAAGTTCATAAATTTTCTCTCGTAACCTTGAGATTGAGTTGAATCAGCACGCTGTCAAGGCCTACTTCACCTGTTCAGATCGTCTTTTTATTCTGGTATTCCTGGGCATCACAAGCATGGACTGACCTTTTCGGCGAACATCTAATATTATGTCACCATAGGGAGAGAAAGTATTGTATTCCACCTAAAATTACGGTGCTGTGATTTTGCTGCAAATATATGTTTAACAGTCCAAACAAAGTATCGTTAAAATACGATATTTTAATCAAAATCATTAGGACATTTGAAGATGCCAAACTCAATTACCAAATTTGGAGTCTTTGCGTTTTATAGGCATGCTGCCCACTAACACGGGCTTGTATCTAATGTTTACTTTCTTTATACGTACTACGTACATAGTGTATAGACAAGGTATTTCACTCCACCCAAAATTCGATAGCGAGATTTCACCGGAAATATTTGTTTTAGGGTCCCCTGTATCCAAAAAAGTATTTTCAGAAAAAGGTCCGTGTGTGTGTCCGTGAACACGATAACTCAAAAACGAAAAGTCGGTAAAATACCAAACTTGGTATTTAAGTTTAGTATCTTCCAGGGATGCGACACGAAGATTTTGAGAAAAATCCCTATACCCCAAACTACCCTTTACATGGAACTTTTTTCGGAAATTTTGATTTTCTAAAACATGACTCTAACGATTTTGATTAAAATATCATATATTAAAGATATTTACCTGACAAATAAAATGTACATTTTGAATTTTCTGGGTATAGCCTCTGATGACTTTTTATTCTAGATGAATTTTGCATTACTACTAAACCGTAAGAGATGGACAAAAACTTAACGCACAAAAAATGTAGAGCACGTTAAAACACACAATTTATGTTACATATATTTTTTCGTGGAGTTGATCGTTTTGAGATATTCCTTTTTCTTAGTTTCAGCTTTGAAAAACCTACTTTTGTCATACAGGAATTTGTCAACTCCTGTCCATATAAGCAAAGCAACATCAGTCACATAGCAACCAGCTTTTGGCTTTCACTTTAACCTATGGTACTCCCCTATTTCGCTTTTGCTTACAATAAAGCAAGAAATAAGACTATTTCTGCTAATTTTTTTCGATTAGCATGAAATAAATAAAAGATAAACTTATTATCAAGAATTTGTTGCAGAGATATAGAGAAAGTCATGTGAATGGAACACATCAGATTTTTTATGAACCATGGGGTCTCAAAACAAATATTTCCGATGAATTCGCGGTATCGAATTTTATTGTGGAATACATTACTTCTTCTATACATTATATACATAGTACAGGTTGAGAAAGTAAAAATGACCTTTCCAATCAGGGGACTCCAAAACGGTATTCGCAGTGAACTACCGGTATCGAATTTTTGGCCAGAATGCAATACTTTATCGCCTATGAAGTAAGCAGTTGCTCCATGGACGAATCATCGCCTACGTTACCACAGGTTCAGAAAGCAAAATGGTGTTCCTGTCGATGCAACTGAACATACACATGGCTAAGTGTACGCACGTCGAAGAGCCTGTTCAGGATGTGACGTAAAGGAAACAAGTATGTATGTGGTTTCCGCTGAACGTGAACCGGTATTCACCAGCTCATTGTAATTTATTTTCCGGTATAGAGTGCCCGAGATAACCCCGCGTATACAGACACACATCTACTCTTGAGGGTCATGCAAAAGGATCCTTCGCTCTTGTCAACTATCAGCTGATCTGGATTCATCCTATCACCATTATAAAGGGGATTGGCAGCGGCAAAAACTTCCAAACTGAGGGCTGGGAGAAAATGGAAAATAGGCGCGGGGCCTTCTAGCGAAAAAAGAAATTTGATCTGTTTCATTCACATGACTTTCTCTACTATGCATATACTACGTAGAAAAGGTACTTGTATTTCACCCAAAAATTTGACGTCAAAATTTCACCCGGAAATATGTTTTGTTTATATCTCTGCAACAACCTATTGTTAAAAAGCTTATGCTTCTATTTACTTCATGCTAATCGAGAAAAAAAAATTAGCAGAAATAGTCTTATTACTTGCTTCCTTGTAAGTAGAAGCGAAATAAGGGAGTACCATAGGTTAAAGTGGTAGTCAAAAGCTGGTTGCTATGTGACTGATGTTCCTTTGTTTGTATGGACAGGAGTTGACAAATTCCTGTATGAGAAAATTGTAAGTATTTAAAGCTGAAACCAATAACAAGGAATATCTCAAAAACAATCAACCCCACGAAAAAAATGTGTGTTTTAACATACTCTACATTTTTTGTGTGGATTGCTTTTGTCCATCTCTTACGGTTTGGGTGTATGGAAAATCGCATAAAATTCATCCAGAATAAAGTAGTCTCCAGAGGCTATTCCCAGAAAATTCAAATTATACATTTTATTTGTTGTGTGAATATCTATAATATGTGATATTTTAATTAAAATCGTTAAGAAAATCAAAATTTTGTAAAAAGTTCCATGCAAAGTGTAGTTGGCAGTGGGGAGATTTTCTTGAAAATCTTCGTGTCGCATCTTTGGAGGGCACCAAACCCAAATACCAAGTTTGGTTTTTTACGGTCTTTTCATTTTTGAGCTATGCTGTCCACAGACATACACACACACGGACATTTTTCTAATAATGCTTTTTTTTGTATTCAGGGGGTCTCAAAACAAGTATTTCCGATGAAATCTCGGTATCGAATTTTGGGTGCATTACAATACCTTCTCTATACACTTTGTACATAGTACGTGTAGAAAAAGTAAAAAAGGCTGATGTGTTCCATTCACACGACTTTCTCTAAATCTCTACAACAAATTATTGTTAAAAAGCTTAAGCTTCTATTTACTTCATGCTAATTGAGAGAGAGAGAAAAAAAAAAAGCAGAAATACCTTACTTCCTTGTAAGTAGAAGGAAAATAAGGGAGTACCATAGGTTAAAGTGAAAGTCAAAAGCTGGTTGCTATGTGACTGATGTTCCTTTGTTTGTGTGGACAGGAGTTGACAAATTCCTATATGAGAAAAGTGTAAGTTTTTCAGAGCTGAAACTAGTAACAAGGAATTTCTTAAAAGCGATCAACTCCACAAAAAATGTATATAACATAAATTGTGTGTTTTAATGTGAACTAGATTTTCTGTGTGGTATTCTTTTGTCCATCTCTTACGGTTTAGCAGTTATGCAAAATTCCTCAAAATTCATCGAGAATAAAGTAGTCTTCAGAGGCTATTCCCAGAAAATTCAATACATACATTTTATTTATCGTTTAAATATCTTTAATATATGATATTTTAACAAAAATCGTTAGCCATTTTTGAGAAAATAAAAATTTTCGAAAAAAGTTCTATGTAAAAGGTAGTAGGGGGTGGGTGGATTTTCTTGAAGGTCTTCGTGTCGCATCCTTGGAAGATACCAAACCTAAATACCAAGTTTGGTTTTCAACGGTCTTTTCTTTTTGAGCTATGCTGTCCACACACGGACATGTTTCTAAAAATCCTTTTTTCGGATTCAGGGGGTCTCAAAACATGTATTTCCGGTGAAATCTCGGTGTGAAATTTTTGGGTGCATTACAATACCTTCTCTATTCACGTGTAGAGAAAGTAAATACCAACAGCGTGTACGCGTGTGTGTATGTGGAGAGCTTAACTAAATTATCTGATGTGTTCCATTCACATGACTTTCTCTAGCTGTTCCACAAAGAAAAGATTATCTTTTATCTATGTACATCATGCTAGTCGAAGTTAACCTGCGCAGAAACAGTCTTATTACTTGCTTCCTTGTAAGTAGAAGCGAAGTAAGACAGTTCACTAGGCTAAAGCGATAGTCAAATCTTTTAAAAGCTGTCGCTGTGCGAGTCATTGAAATTGTTCTTTTTCATAGCTAGGAGTAAAACAAAAGAGATACGAAAATGATGACTCCCTATGTGAGGAAGGTTTAAGTATTTTAAAACTGAAACTATTAACAGAAAATATCTCGGATATCGTTGACTTATAAAATAAATGTACATATATCTGAGTTTTAAGATGATGTACTGTTTTACTTTCTCTAACATGCATGTACATAGTGCATAGAGAAAGTATTGCATTCCACCCAAAAATTCGATATCGAGGTTTCATCGGAAATATACGTTTTGAGACTCCCTGAATCTAAGAAAAGCACAGATCCCTGTGTGCGCGTGCATCTGTGAGCAGCATAGCTCGAAAACGAAAAGTCGATTAAATACTAAACTTGGTATTTTAATTCAGTATCTTCTAAGGTTACGACACGAAAACTTACAGGAAAATCCCCCCACCCACAACATTTTATTGGAATATTTATAAAAAAATTTGATGTTCTCAAAAATAGCTATAACGATTTAAATGTCATACGTATAAAATATTTCAATGAATAACGGAATCTATATCTTGAATTTCCTGGAAATAGCATCTGAAGACCTCTGGATGATTTTTGTATAATTCTTGTAAAGCCTAAGAGATAGTTAAATACTTTTTATATAAAAGTTAGGTCTCATTAAAATGCACAATTTATGGTATATGCCTTTTTACTTTCTCTAGCCCCGTATGTACAATGTACATAGGGATAGAGAAGGTATTGCACTCCACCCAAAAATTCGATACCGAGATTTAACCGGAAATATATGTTTTAGGGTCCCCTGTATCCAAAAAAAAGCATTTTCAGAAAAAGGTCTGTGTGTGTCCGTGTGTCTGTGAACACGATAACTCAAAAATGAAAAGTCAGTAAAATACCAAACTTGGTATTTAAGTCTAGTATCTTCCAGGGATGCGACACGAAGCTGTTCAGAAAAATCCCCCCACCGCAAACTACCCTTTACATGGAAAAAATTTCGAAAATTTTTATTTTCTTAAAAATGACTAACGATTTTGATTAAAATATCGTATATTAAAGATATCTAGCTGACAAATAAAATGTATATCTTGAATTTTCTGGGGATGGCCTCTGAAGACTACTTTATTCTGGATGAATTTTACGAAATTGTGCATAACTGCGAAACCGTAAGAGATGGACAAAAACTTACAGCATGAAAAATGTAGAGCACGTTAAAACACATAATTTATGTCATATACATTTTTTTCGTGGAGTTGATCATTTTTAAGATATTCTTAGTTTTTCGTATCTGCTTTGAAAAACATACTTTTCTCATATAGGAATTTGTTAACTCCTGCCCATACAAACAAAGGAACTTCAGCTACATAGCAACCAACTTTTGGCTATCATTTTAACCTATGGTACCCTCTCATTTTTCTTCTACTTACAAGGAAGCAAATAATAAGACTATTTCTGCTAATGTTTCTCAATTAGCATGAAGTAAATAGAAGCATAAGCTTTTTAGCTACAATTTGTTGCAGGGATGTAGAGTAAGTCATGTGAATGGTACACATCAGATTTTTATAGAGTTAACCGTTTCCGAGATATTGGTTTCAGTTTTAAGGTTTCTAAAAATTTTCTCACACTGGAGACACCTTTCTTTTCGTGCCTCTTTTGTTTACTCCTAGCACGCAAAGAGAACGGAGTTTCAATTGTTTCACATGGCGACCAGCTTTTAAAACATTTGCCTATCGCTTTAGCCTAATGTATTCCCTTCTACTTACAAGGAAGCAAGTACAAGGAAAATAGCAGGATGTAGATAAAAGAATAATCTTTTGTAAGGTAAGTTTATGGAACAGTTAGTGAAGGCCATGTGAATGGAATACATTACATTTTTTATGCAGTAACTTTTTTACCTATACCTATCTTCCTGTTTACCAGTTAGATAAAATTCCTACAGAATGGAGTCAGCTTTAGAGGATATTCGCAGAAAATTCAACATATACATTTTATTTGTCATGTAAATATCTTTAATATACGGTATTTTAATCAAAATAGTTTCAGCCGTTTCTGAGAAATTCAGCATTTTTATTTTCCCTGCACGTACTATGTACATAGTGTTTAGAGAAGGTATTGTAATGCACCCTAAAATTCGATACCGAAATTTCGCCGGAAATACATGTTTTGGTACCCCTGAATACAAAAAAAGCATTTCTGGAAAAAGGTGTGTGTGTGACTGTGTGGACAGCACAGCTCAAAAACGAATGTTGCGACACGACGGTTTTCAAGAAAATCCCTCCACTTCAAACCTTTACATTGAAAAATTTTCGAAAATTTTTATTTTCTCAAATATGGCTCTAACGATTTTGGTTAAAATCTCTTATATTTAAGATATTTACATACCAAATAAATTTGAATTTTCTGGGAATAGTCTTTAAAGACTTCTTCATTTTGGATGATTTTATATTGAATTTTGCATAACTGGTAAACCGTAAGAGGTAGGCAAAAACTTACTATAGAAAAAATGTAGATCACGATAAAAGACACAATCTATGTCATATTCAATTTTTTCGTGGAGTTGATCGTTTTTGATATATTTCTTACTATTGGTTTCAGCTTTAAATACTTATACTTTTCTCATAGAGGAATTTGTCAGCTGATGTCCATACAAACAAAGGAACATCAGTCACATAGCAACCAGCTTTTGGCTTTCACTTTAACCTATGATACTCCCTTATTTCGGTTCTACTTACAAGTAAGCAAGTAATAAGGCTATTTCTGCTAATTTTTTCTGGATTAGCATGAAGTAAATAGAAACATATGTTTTTTAACAATCATGTGATGTAAAGAAAGTCATGTAAATGAAACACATCAGATTTTTTAAGTATCTTCATGTCGCATCTTTGAAAAATGCTTAAGTTAAATATGAAGCTTATTATTTAACCGGTTTTTCGTTTTTGGGTTATTGGGTTCATGGACAGAGAAATCACAGACACACACACTGCGTGCATCTTTCTTAAATTGAGCGTTGACGTAGGAGACTTCAAAACATGTATTTCCGTTGAAACCTTGGTATCGAACTTTTGGGTGGAATACGCTACTTATATAAAATATTAGAATACCAATGTGGGAATACCCGGCGGGACAGAAAAAATCTGATTGGTTCCATTCACATGACTTTTACATCTCTATAACAAATTGTTAAAAAGCTTGTTCTTCTATCTACATCATGAACATTAGCAGAAGTAGCCATACTAGCTCCCTTGTAAGTAGAAGGGAAATAAGGAAATCCACGATGGCGTCGTCCTTTAAAAGCCGGTCGCTGTGGAAAACAATTGACGTTCGGTAAATAAACGAGAAACGAGATGTCTTCCCGTCTGAGAAAACTTCAAGTGACTAAAATTGAAACCAATAATCCAGAATATCTCGAAAACGGTTAACTCTACACAAAAATGTATATGACAAAAATTGTATGTGTTTATGAGATCTAATTCTTTTTGTGGAGTAATATTTTGCATATCTCTTACGGTTTACTAGTTATATAAAAGTTATCCAGAATGAAGGGTTCTTCAAAGGCTATTCCCATAAAATTCAAGACATACATTTCATTTGTCATAATATCTTAAACATAAGGTACTTCAATCAACATTGATAGTAATTTTTCAGAAAATCAAGATTTTCGAAAAATGTTCCATGTAAAGGGTAGTTTGGGGTCGGGGATTTTTTTTGGAAATCTTCGTGTCGCATCCCTGGGAGATACTAAACTTAAATACTAAGTTTGGTATTTTACCGACTTTTCGGTTTTGAGTTATCGTGTTCACACATGTAAAAATTCAAATAATCTTCCGGGATGCAACTGTGAGATTTCTCTGAAAACAGTTAACCTTGATGCTTGTTGATGTGATAGACTTGAAGTAAATATCGCTCAATAAAACTCGACAAATGAACAACTTTGCGGAAGTAAGACAGAGTGTACCACCATTATTGTGACGACATAATAATGACTTTGAAGGGGAGGGGTGAATCACATATTTTTCTTCTTTTTGATTTTTTGTTTTGTAGTTTAATGTCCTTTAACCTGGTTGCTGATATCGGACGATGAATGAAATGATGCTCAAATGTTCTCGGGGTCCATGGAGCTTAAAGTTACTCGACATTCGTCTTCTCAGGATAAGGGAAAACCTTATCCGAGTAAGTCACCTGTTGAATACGATGCAGAGACGCTCCCACCATACACTACCCAGGCGGGCTTCAGTTGTTCTTCTTTGACAAAAATTCATTTTCAACTGACTGTGTCAAATGCTATCTTAATTTTAGAATTGCTTTTAAGGCCCATCTTTTTACTTTCTCTACAAGTAATATGTACACAGAGCACAAATAGTAATAGACATAGGATTTGTTATTGTCTTTAGGGGCTTTATAGGGCGTGTCTTCTGATATCTGTTGGCCCATCCGTCACTCTAATTGGGGAAGGAGGAGGAGTTGTAGCTTGCCTATTGTAGTAGCATGTAATTCCATACTTTTTCTATTCTGCTTGGTGACAGTCAGCAAAAAATGGCGTGTTATTTATGGATGCTCTTTAACTGCTGCGGTTCTCAGCGTCCCATTCTATACTGGGCGTGAAAGATCGTTTAATTTTGCTCAGAGGCCTTTCTATCAGTTTTTTTTTTTTTTTAATACGAGAGTCTGGTCAGGACTCCGGCGCTGTATCCCCAATTTACTCCCCCCCCCCCTATATGATTACTGGTTTTACTGTTCCTTTACACAAACATATACACATTGCACAAACATATAACACCCATGCCCAAGGCGGGACTCGAACCCACGATCCCCTGCCCACGAAGCAACAAATCGAGACGCCTTAGCGAGCGTGGCCATGGGGAGCGGCAGGCTTGAGGTTCTTTCACGTGCCGTAAATCTACGACACGGTACCAACGGCTTTACTTCCCTTCCGAAGGAAGCCATGCATCGTCCTCCGCCGGGTTTGAATCCGCGACCTTTGGTATATGAAGTCAGCATGGTAACCATTACACACACGCGAGGTGACCCACTGTCGTATTGTGGGCATGTGGGAAGCAGGGCGTACGGTAATGCTGTGCAAATGAGTAGATCTGGTGTGCAGAATTGGATTAAACGTTTCCAGGAGCGCGGAGAAGATGGATTAAAGACGCGTCCAAAATCGGGAAGCCAAGAAAAACAACTGCGGAAGTCGATGCTAAGATTATAAATGCAGAGATGAACCATTTAAACCGTCTACAAGATTGCCGCGATCTGATCCTATCTTGCTCCCTTACTACGTGAGAAACCGCCTCCATGAAGTTGGCATCCATCATCGAAAGGCAGAAAAAAATTCTGATGTGTTACACTCACATGACTTTCTCCAGCTGTTCTACATACTTATTACATAAGATTCTTCTTCTTTCTGGACCTTGCTAATCGAGGTACTCATTAGCACAATGTTCTTATTACTTAGTTCCTTATAAGTAGGAAGAAAATAAGGGAGAACACTAGGCTAAACCAATAGTTAAATGTTTTAAAAGCTGTCGTTATGCAATTGTCATTACAAATCGCTTCTTTTCTTGGCCAGGAGTAGAACAAAAGAAAAACGGACACTCCCGTCTGAGAAAAGTATAAGTACTTCACAACTGAAACTAGTAACATTGAATACCTCGAAAACGGTAAGCTCCACGAGAAAAATGTATATTACATAACTTGTGTATTTTAACAAGACCTATAATTTTTGTATAGTAAGTTTTTGTCTATTTCTTACGGTTTACTAGTTATGCCAAATTAAGCAAAATTCATCCAGAATAAACAGGTCTTAAGAAGCTATTCTCAGAAAATTCAAGATATACATTTTATTTCTCAGGTAAATATCTTTAATATACGATATTTTAATCAAAATCGTTAGAGCCATTTTTAAGAAACTCAAAATTTTCGAAAAAAGTTTCATGTAAAGGGTAGTTTGGGGTGGGGGGATTTTTCTTAAAATCTTCGTGTCGCATCCCTGGAAGATACAAAACTTAAATACCAAGTTTTGTATTTTAGCGAGTTTTCGTTTTTGAGTTATCGTGTTCATAGATACACACACACACACACACACACACACGGACCTTTTTCCGAAAATGCTTTTTTTAGTTAAACGGGACCCTAAAACATATATTTCCGGTGAAATCTCGGTATCGAATTTTTTGGTGGAGTGCAATAAAGGTCCAAAAAAAGCATTTTCACAAAAAGGTCCGTGTGTGTGTGTGTGTGTCTGTGTGCCTGTGAACACGATAACTCGAAAACGAAAAGTCGGTAAAATACCAAACTTGATATTTAAGTTTAGTATCTTCCAGGGATGCGACACGAAGATTTTGAGAAAAATCCCCCCGCCCCCAACTACCCTTTACATGGAACTTTTTTCGAAAATTTTGATTTTCTCAAAAATGGCTGTAACGATTTTGATTAAAATTTCGTATATTAAACATATTTACCTGACTAATAAAATGTATATCTTGAATTTTCTGGGAATAGCCTCTGAAGAGTAGTTTATTCTGAATGAATTTTACTAAATTTTGAATGACTGCTAAACCGTAAGAGATGGACAAAAACTTACTGCACAAAAAATGTAGAGCACATTAAAACACACAATTTATGTTTTATCATTTTTTTCGTGGAGTTAGTCGTTTTTGTGACATTCCTTATTTTTGGTTTCTGCTATATAAAACCTATACTTTTCTCATACAGGAACTCGTCAACTCCTATCCATATAGACAAAGGAACTTCATTGACATAGCAACCAGCTTTTGACTATTACTTTAACTTACAGTTGTCCCTTATTTCGCTCCTACTTACAAGGAAGCGAGTAATTAGACTATTTCTGCTATTTTTTTCTGATTAGCATAAAGTAAATAGAAGTGTAAGCTTTTTAAGAATTATTTGTTGCAGGGATATGGAGAAAGTCATGTGAATGGTACACATTAGATTTTTTTTTTTTTAAATATTCCTTAAATGAAATGCTTGTGGTTTTATATTGTTGTAAATACAAATGTTAAATTGGTTGGTGATTCTAATTATGAAATTAATTAATCTGAATTGAGAGAAAAATTAATGTTTTCATATTTGTTATAAATAACTATTATATCTAGCTTACAAAGCCATAAACTGGCAGCTGTGATTTATTGTTTATATATCTTGTATACATATATAACTGTGCCACCGGGTGATACCCACTTGCAGAGAAATAAATACATGCATACAATAAGATTTTTTCTAGAGTTAGCGGTTTTGGAGATATTCCGGATTATCGGTTTCAATTTTAAGCCACTTAAACATATTTCTTCTCGTTTCTCGTTTACTTATTCCTTATTGTAAACCGTAAGAGATAGACAGACACGTACTGCAGAAAAAATATAGATCACGTTAAAACATACGATTTGTCACATAGTTTTTTTTTTTTTTTTCGTGGAATTTACTATTTCTGAGATATTCCTGGTTATTTCTTTTTCAGACTTAAAACATTTAAACTTTTCTCACACGGAAAGTTGTGAACTCCAGGCACTGCATAGAAACGTATTTCAACCACATGGCAACCAGCTTTTAAAAGGTTTGACTATCACTTTAGCCTAGTCTATTCTCTTGTTTGCCTTCTATTTACAAGGAAGTAAGTAATAAGACCATTTCTGCTAATGTTTATCTCTATTATCATAAAGTTGATAGAAGAACATGATTTTTAACAATAATTTGTTACAGATATGTAGAAAAAGTGATTTGAATGGAATACTTGGTATTTTTCTCTACTAAATATCAAACTATTTACATTTGTTCACCTCCCAGTGTGTATAGCGAGGCGTGGCAGCTATGCTGTAAATCAACTGTTTTCAGGGCTAATTCCTAGCGTCACAAATGCTGTGACAAATAGATACGGGTTGTGATCCAGGTGGTGATTATATGCTGACTGGCTGCCTTCAAGGAGAAACACTATGGAATGTGGTCAGTGCTTTAGTGGGTCACCAAACTGGCAAGTGTAACCCCCTCCTCTGAAATAGAATCCTTTCCGGTTTCATGATAGCCAGTTCGTACTTTCATTATCAAATTAAGTGTAAACATAGGCGACACTTTTATTGAAACCTTCACTGCCCCAAACCTACATTAACGGAAGAGATACGAGATGTGATTAAAAATAATCTGATGTGTTCCATTCACATGACTTTCTCTACATCTCTGTAACAAATTATTGTTAAAAAATGTGATGTAATCCATTCATATGACTTTCTCTATATCTCTGCAACAAATGTTTGTTAAAAAGTTTATGCTTCTATTTACTTAATGCTAAGTTGGAAAAAAAATTAGCAGAAATAGTCTTATTACTTGCTTCCCTGTAAGTAGAAGTGAAATAAGGGAGCAGCATAGGTTAAAGTGATAGTAAAAGATGGTTGCTATGTGACTGAAGTTCCTTTGTTTGTATGGACAGAAGTTGACAAATTCCTGTATGAGAAAAGTATGTTTTTTGAGGCTGAAACAAAAAACAAGGAATATCTAGAAAAACGATCAACTCCACGAAAAAAATGTATATAACATAAATTGTGTGTTTTAATGTGCTCTACATTTTTTGTGTGGTAAGTTTTCGTCTATCTCTTACGGTTTATCCGTTACACAAAATTCCGTAAAATTCATCAAGAATAAAGTAGTCTTCAGAGGCTATTCCCAGAAAATTCAAGATAAGCATATTATTTGTCAAGTATATATCTTTAATACATGACATTTTTATCAAGATCGTTAGAGCCATTTTTTAAAAAATCAAAATTTTCGAAATTTTTTCCATATTAAGTGTAGCTGGGGTTGGGGGGATTTTCTTGAAAATCTTCGTGTCGCATCCTTGGAAGATACGGAACTTAAATACCAAGTTTTGTATTTAACGGTCCTTACGTTTTTGAGTTATGCTGCCCACAGACACAAAGACACATACACAGAGACAGAGACACATACACGGAAATTTTTCTAAAAATGCTTTTTTTTTTATTCAGGAGGTCTCAAAACATGTATTTCCGGTGAAATATCGGTATCGAATTTTTGGGTACAATGCAATTCCTTCTCTATACACTCTGTACATAGTACGTATAGAGAAAGTAAAAATTTATTCTTCTGTCTACTATATGATAATCTAAATATACATTAGTAGAAATTATCTTAATTATTTGCTTCCTTGTAAATAGAAGCAAAATAAAGGAATACACTAGATTAAGACGATAGTATAATCTTTTAAAAGCTGGCTGCCATGTGGTTGAAATCCGTTTCTATGCAGGGCCAGGAGTTTACAACTTTCCGTGTTGAAAAGTTTTAAGAATATCAAATCTGAAACAAATAACAAGGAATGTCTCAAAAACGATCAATTCCACGACAAAAACTTATATGATATAAATTGCGTGTTTTAACGTGGTCTACATTTTTTGTGGAGTAAGTTTTTGTCTAGCTCTTACGATTTACCAAATACGCAAAATTCACTCAAAATAAAGAGGTTCTCAGAAGCTATTCCCAGAAACTTCAAGATTTACATTTTTTTCTCCATATTAATATCTTAAATATTCGGCATTTTAATCATAATCATTAGAGCCTTTTTTGAGAATCTCAAAATTTTCGAAAATTTTCCAGGTAAATGGTAGTTTGGAGTGGGGGGATTTTTTTCTCAAAATCTTCGTGTCACATCCCTGGAAGGTGTTAAACTTAAATACCAAGTTTGATATTTTACCTACTTTTCGTTTTTGAGCTATCGTGTTCACAGACACACATACACACACAGACACGGATCTTTTCCAGAAAATACTTTTATTTTGGATACAGGGGACCTTAAAACATATATTTCCGGTGAAATCTCGGTGTCGAATTTTTGGGTGGAATGCAATACCTTCTCTACACACTATGTACAAAGTACGTGTAGAGGAAGTAAAAATCATGTAAATGCAATACATCAGACTTTTTAAGAGCTTCTCAAAGAATTATTTAGAGTTGATTACAGCACTTCCTCTACTTACTAATAGGGAAATATTAGAGAAAGTATAGACACTGTATTTACACACGAAGCTTTATTTGTCTATTAGTTTACTTATATAGAAAGCAAACTCGCCGTTCACCACGATGATTCTGAAATTTGTGTCAGACGTTTCATGACAATGGTTGTGAACCACTTCCTCAGGCAACACAGATGATAAGCAGATCTTTACGTTAAAATCTACCCTTTCTCCTGTGCCACATCATCCGAGGCAATTCATCAACACCCACACATTTCAGTACAGTGTGCAGCTTTTACTGCAGTTTAACATATCCCATAAATCATTTTTACTTTCTCTATACGCACTATGTTCATAGTGTATAGAGAAGGCATTGCACTCCACCCAAAAATTCGATACCGAGATTTCACAGGAAATATATGTTTTAGGGTCTCCTTTATCTAAAAATCTGATGTGTTCCATTCACATGAATTTCTTCACAGCTCTGCAATAAATTATTGTTAAAAAGCTTATGCTTCTTTTAATTCCTGCTAATCGAGAAAAAATTAGCAGAAATAGTCTTATTACTTGCTTCCTTGTAAGTAGAAGCGAAATAAGGGAGTACCATAGGTTAAAGTGATGGTCAAAAGCTGGTTGCAATGTGACTGAAGTTCCTTTGCTTGTATGGACACGAGTTCACAAACTCCTGTATGAGAAAAGAATGTTTTTTATAGCTGAAACCAAAAACAAGGAATATCTCAAAAAGAATAAACTCCACGAAAAAAATGTATATAACATAAATTGTGTATTTTAAAGTGCTCTACATTTGTTGTGTGGTAAGTTTTTGTCCATCTCTTACGGTTTAGCAGTTATGCAAAATGCCGTAAAATTGACCCAGAATAAAGTAGTCTTCAGAGGCTATTCCCAGAAAATTCAAAACCTACATTTTATTTGCCAGGTAAATATCTTTAATATACAATATTTTAATCAAAATCGTTAGATCCATTTCTTAGAAAATCATAATTTTCGAAAAAAGTGCTATGTAAAGGGTAGTTTGGGGTGGGGGAATTTTCTCAAAATCTTCGTGTCGCATCCCTGGAAGATACTAAACTTAAATACCAAGTTTGGTATTTTACCGATTTTTCGTTTTAGAGTTATCGTGTTCACAGGCACACGGACACACGGACCTTTTTCTGAAAATACTTTTTCCTTTCTCTTGCCCCGTATGTACAATGTACATAGGGATAGAGAAGTATTGCATCCCACCCAAAAATTCGAAGTCGAGATTTCACCGGAAATACATGTTTTAGGACCCCCTGAATCCAAAAAAAGCATTTCCAGAAAAAAGTCCGTGTGTGCGTGTGTCCGTGTGTCCGTATGTCTGTGAACACGATAACTTAAAAACGAAAAGTAGCTAAGATACCAAACTTGGTATTTAAATTCAGTATCTTCCAGGGATGCGACACGAATATTTTGAGAAAAATCCCCCCAACCTAAACTACTCTTTACATGGAACATTTTTCGAAAATTTTGATTTTCTTAAAAATGGCTCTAACGATTTTGATTAAAATATCGTATATTAAAGATATTTACCTGACAAATAAAATGTATATCTTGAATGTTCTGGGAATAGCCTCTGAAGACTACTTTATTCTGGATGAATTTTACTGTATTTTGCATAACTGCTAAACCGTAAGAGATGGACAAAAACTTGCTGCACAGAAAATGTAGAACACGTTAAAACACACAATTTATGTTATATACTTTCTTTCGTGGAGTTTGTCGTTTTTGAGACATTCCTTATTTTTGGTTTCTGCTATTAAAAACTTATACTTTTCTCATACAGAAATTTCTCAACTACTGTCCATACAAATAAAGGAACTTCAGTGACATAGCAACCAGCTTTTGATTATTACTTTAACCTATGTTACTCCCTTATTTCGCTTCTACTTACAAGGAAGCAAGTAATATGGTTATTTCTGCTAATTTTTTATCGATTAGCATGAAGTAAAAAGAAGTATAAGCTTTTTAAGAATAATTTGTTGCAGAAATGTGGAGAAAGTCACGTGAATGGTACACATCAGATTTTTCCTATATGAATTTCCTAATGCACTTTTCCTACACAAGTTTTACTTTCTCTACACGTACTATCTACATTGTGTATAGAGAAGGTATTGTACTACACCCAAAAATTCGGAAATACATGTTTTGGGAGCCCTTGAATAAAAAAAAAACATTTTTAGAAAAAGCTCCGTGTCTGTCTGTGGACAGCATAGCTCAAAAACGAAAAGACCGTTAAATACAAAATTTGGTATTTAAGTTTGGTATACTCCAAGGATGAGACACGAAGACTTTCAAGAAAAGCTCCCAATTCAAAAATGACTTTAAAGATTTTGATAAAATACCTTATGTTTAAGATATGTTTATGACAAATGAAATGTAGGTATATTTTGAATTTTTGGGAATAGCCTCTAGACACCTCTTCATTCTGGATTACTTTTGTCTAACTGGCAAACCGTAAGAGAAATACAAAAACTTACAACACAAAAATGTAGATCTCATTAAAAACACACAATTTAAATTATATATTCTTTTTGTTACAATTAATCTTTTTTGAGATATTCCGGATTTTTAGTTTCAGTTTTAACCACTTAATCTTTTCTCAAACGGGAAGACTTTTTACTTTCTCTATACGCACTATATACATAGTGTATAGAGAATGTATTGCACTCCACCAAAAAATTCGATACCGATATTTCACTGAAAATATATATTTTAGGGTCCCCTTTATCTAAAAAAAGCATTTTCGGAAAAAGGTCCGTGTGTGTGTGTGTGTGTGGGTCCGTGTGTCCGTGTGTCTGTGAACACGATAACTCAAAAACGAAAAGCAGGTAAAATACCAAACTTGGTATTTAAGTTTAGTATCTTCCAGGGATCCGACACGAAGATTTTGAGAAAAATCCCCTCACCCCAAACTACCCTTTACATGGAACTTTTTTCGAAAATTATGATTTTCTCAAAAATGGCTCTAACGATTTTGATTAAAATTTCGTATGTTACAGATATTTACCTGGCAAATAAAATGTATATCTTGAATTTTCTGGGAATAGCCTCTGAACAGTAGTTTATTCTGGATGAATTTTACTAAATTTTGAATAACTGCTAAACCGTAAGTGATGGGCAAAAACCAACTGCACAAAAAATGTAGAGCACGTTAAAACACACAATTTATGTTATATACATTTTTTTCGTGGAGTTCATCGTTTTGGTGACATTCCTTATTTTTGGTTTCTGGTATGAAAAACTTATACATTTCTCATACAGGAATTTGTCAACTGCTGTCCATACAAACAAAGGAACTTAGCGAGATTTCACCGGAAATATATGTTTTAGGGTCCCCTGTATCCAAAAAAAAGTATTTTCAGAAAAAGGTCCATGTGTGTGTCAGTGTGTCCGTGTGTCTGTGAACACGATAACTCAAAAACGAAAAGTCGGTAAAATACCAAACTTAGTATTTAAGTTTAGTATCTTCCAGGGATGCGACCCGAAGATTTTGAGAAAAATCCCCCCACCCCAAACTACCCTTTACATGGAACTTTTTTCGAAATTTTTTATTTACTATAAAATGGCTCTAACGATTTTGATTAAAATATCGTATATTAAAGATATTTACCTGACAAATAAAATCCATATTTTGAATTTTCTGGGAATAGCCTCTGAAGACTACTTTATTCCGGGCCAATGTTACGGAATTTTGCATAATTGCTAAACCGCAAGAGATGCACAAAAACTTACCACACAACAAATGTAGAGCACTTTAAAACACACAATTTATGTTAGATACATTTTTTTCGTGGAGTTGATTGTTTTTGAGATATTCCTTGTTTTTGGTTTCAGCTATAAAAACATACTTTTCTCATACAGGACTTTGTGAAATCGTGTCCATACAAACAAAGGAAGTTCTGTCACATAACAACCAGATTTTGACTTTCACTTTAACCTATGGTACTCAATTATCTCGCTTCTACTTACAAGGAAGAAGGTAATAAGACTATTTCTGCTAATTTTTTTCTCGATTAGCAGGAAGTAAATAGAAGCATAAGTTTTTTTAAAATAATTGGTTGCAGAGCTGTGAAGAAAGTCATGTGAATGGAAGACATCAGATTTTTTTTCTGGTTTCTCGTATGTTTATTCCTGGCTTGGGGATGAGCTACCTGGATAGGGTATTTTTTCGGGTTTTCCCTATTTCTGAGAAGATGAATTACGAGTAACTTTAAGCTCCATGGTTCCCGAGATTATTTGAGCATCATTTCACTAATTTCAGTCATCGTCCGATACGATAAACCAGCTTAAAGGGCGTTAAGCTACAAGAAAAACCTTCTCAACTCAATAGAATTGCTTCTTTGCCTTTCTTCGCGAAATAATAGCATTTCTGTTGTTTTATTTTCCTTTAGTAATTTATTTGCATGCAAAAGTGGCAACAAAATACCAAGGCCCTCTAAATACGTCTAAACTCTATAAACAAGATGTCCTTTAAAACATGCTCTTAAGAAACTGTCAAGTATCAGGTGATTATTTAAAACCAACACATATTCCACCGAAAAGAATAATGGATAACGCAGGTTTCTAGACTTAACTGAACAAATTTATGGTTTCGTGTTTATGGCAACCGAGGACAGGTGAAACGAAACAGGGGGGGGGGATAAAAAGAAAGGAAGTAAAAGAAAAAATAGCTGAAAATGCAAATTGCTTTCAAACACTGACACAAGGTTCTTAAAATATGTTTTAATTTTATTATCAACTTAGGATCCAGGTTGCATCAGCTGTTTGAAACGTGGTTTATCACGCTTGCTTCAGGTGGCTTTGCTCCCAAGGCGTACTATCTTTTTGAACGAAGGCCAAGGTCCCTCAGCGTCCCTTTTATATCACCACTGACCCTGACTGACTCCTCACGTGATCACGCAGTCCAGGAATGTAAGTTATCTCACCTAATTATGCCAATCGTTTCAAACACGTATATTTAGTGATTCAACGATTTAATCTACGCAGATGATTCGCACAAGCGGAGTATTTTACAGACCAAACTATTTTTTGTTATTATTACTATTTTGTTGTTGTTATTATTTAAACAAAGTCACAATTCCCAAAGAAATATCCAGCCAGATGTTAAATTATACACCTTTAAGACATAAACATATTAGAAGACCTAAAACCTGTTGGAAAGGTGATCTGCCATAATTTCCCCTGGGAACGGAATATGCCCAAGCCGTAAAGTTGATATTATTATTGTTGTTTTCATCATACCTAAGCGACACTAGAATTGAATTTTTAGGTGTAAATACCAATATTTTCGATTTTTCAATAATAACCACTTTTAAATAATCTATAGGCACCCATGAATAATTTTTTCAAAACATTTTTCACGATTCCTTTAGTTTTCTCTAGCGCGTATAACAATATCCATAGAGATAGTATTGTATTCCATCCAAAAATTTGATATCTTGATTTCACGGGAAATACTCGTATTAGGGTCATTTTTGGAACAAAATGTGTGTATGCCTGTGTCTGTGATACCAATTAACTCCAAAACAAAAAGTCCGTAAAACACCAAACTTGGTATTTAAGATCAGTATCTTCCAAGGATGCCCAAACCAAAACTTCACTTTGCACAGAACAAATTTAGAAAATTTTGATTTTGTCAAAAATGTTTATCCGAATTTGATTAAGATACCATATATTAAAAATATTTACATGACAAATGAAATTTAAATCTTTAATTTTCTGGAAATAAACTCTGAAGACCTTCATTCTGGATGAATATTGCTGAATTTTGCATAACTGTTAAACCGTAAGACATAGAGAAAAAGTGACTACACAAAAAATGTAAATAAACGTTAGGCAATTTTTACTTTCTCTACACGTACTATGTATATGGTGTATAGAGAAGCTATTGCACTCCACCCAAAATTCGATACCGAGATTTCACCGGAAATATGCTTTAGGGTCCCCTGTATCCAAAAAAAAAAAAAAAAAAAAAAGCATTTTAAGAAACAGATGGAAAAAGGTATTTAAATGACAAATAAAACGTATATTTAGAATTTTCTGGGAACAGCTTCTAAAGACCGCTTTATTCTGGATGATTTTTATTGAACTTTGCATAACTGGTAACCGTAACAGGTAGACAAAAGCTTACTACACCAAAAAAAAAAATCTGATGTGTACCATTCACATGACTTTCTCTATATCCCTGCAGCAAATAATTCTTAAAAAGCTTATAATTCTATTTACTTTATGCTAATCAGATAAAAAAATTAGCAGAAAAAGTCTTATTTCTCGCATCCTTGTAAGTAGAAGCGAAATAAGGGACAACCGTAGGTTAAACTGATAGTCAAAAGCTGGTTGCTATGTCAATGAAGTTCCTTTGTTTATATGGATAGGAGTTGACAAGTTCCAGTATGAGAAAAGTATACGTTTTTCATAGCAGAAACCAAAAATAAGGATAGTCACAAAAACGACGAACTCCACGAAGAAAATGTATATATCATAAATTGTGTGTTTTAATGTGCTCTACATTTTTTGTCCATCTCTTACGGTTTAGCAGTCATTCAAAATTTAGTAAAATTCATCCAGAATAAACTACTCTTCAGAGGCTATTCCCAGAAAATTCAAGATATACATTTCATTTGTCAGGTAAATATGTTTAATATCCGAAATTTTAATCAAAATCGTTAGAGCCATTTTTGAGAAAATCAAAATTTTCGAAAAAAGTTCCATGTAAAGGGTAGTTGGGGGTGGTGGGATTTTTTTCAAAATCTTCGTGTCGCATCTCTGGAAGATACTAAACTTAAATACCAAGTTTGGTATTTTACCGACTTTTCGTTTTTGAGTTATCGTGTTCACAGACACACGGACACACACACACACACACACACACACACACACAGGGACCTTTTTGTGAAAATGCTTTTTTTTGGATATTGGGGACCCTAAAACATATATTTCCGGTGAAATCTCGGTATCGAATTTTTGGTGGAGTGTAATACTTTCTCTATACACTATGTACATAGTGCGTATGGAGAAAGTAATAAAACACGATTTATGCCATATACATTTCTATCGTGGGGTTGATCTTTTCTGAGATATTCCTTGTTATTGGTTTCAGCTTTAAAAACTTATATGTTTCACACACAGGAATTGTCAACTCGTGTCCATACAAACAAAAGAACTTCAGTCACATAATAGCTACCATCTTTTGACTATCACTTTAACCTATTGTACTCCCTTATTTCGCTCCTACTTACAAGGAAGCAAGTTGTAAGACTATTTCTGCTAATTTTTTCTTGATTAGCATGAAGTAAATAGAAGCATAAGGTTTTTAACAATAATTTGTTGAGATGTAGAGAAAGTCATGTGAGTGGAACACATCCGATTTTGTTATAAAGAAATAAGTAATAAACACACGTAGATAAAATAATGGTCTCTTGTAGAAATAGTTTGTCAAAAGAATAGATAGAGAAATGTGAATAAAATGCGTCACATTTTTATATGTTTTTCATTTTTTAAATTTAACTATATTATTGATTATTATGACCACTATTATTATTATTATTATTATTATTATTATTATTATTATTACTAACATGGAACAAAGGAAGTGTTCATAAAAGCTTCACGGTAATTTCATAGACACCAGTTTTGCTTGAAAAAAGTAAAGGCATCTAACAAATACCTTCGCGCTCCAGTGGTCAGTGAACTGACTTCTCACCCAGAGGTCCCGGGTTCGATTCCCGGCTTGGGCGAGGAATTTTTCTTTAACCAGGATCATTCCCTATCCCCCACAGAGTCTGGAAGTATGTATGTGAGAGTGAATGTGTGTGTGTTTGAGGAAAATAAAAAAAAAATTGATGTAATCCATTCTCATGACTTTCTCTACATCCCTGCAACAAAATATTGTTAAAAAGATAATTTTCTATTTACTTCAAGCTAATCGAGAAAAAAGTATCACAAATAGCCTTATTACTTGCTTCCTTGTAAGTAGAAGCGAAATAAAGGAGTACCATAGGTTAAAGTGATAGTCAAAAGCCGGTTGCAATGTGACTGATGTTCCTTTGTTTTTTATGGACACGAGTTTACAAATTCCCGTATGAGAAAAGTATGTTTTTAAAGCTGAAACCAAAAACAAAGAATATCTCAAAAAACGTTTAACTCCACGAAAAAATTATATAACATAGTTTATGTGTTTTATTGTGCTCTACATTTTTTGTATTGTAAGTTTTTGTACATTTCTTACGGTTTAGCAGTTATGCAAAATTCCGTAAAATTCATCCAGATTAAAGTAGTCTTCAGAGGCTATTCCCAGAAAATTCAAGATATACATTTTATTTGTCAGGTAAATATATTTAATGTACGATATTTTAATCAAAATCGTTAGAGCCATTTTTTAGTAAATCTAAATTTTCGAAAACAATTCCTTGTAAAGGTTAATTCGTGGTGAGGGGATTTTCTTGAAAATCTTCGTGTCGCATCCTTGGAAGATACCAAACCTAAATAGCTTGTTTGGTATTTAACGGACTTTTTGTTTTTGAGGTATGCTGCCCAAAGGCACACTCACGGGTCATTTTTTTTTATTCAGGGGGTGTCAAAACGTGTATTTCCGGTGAAAATTCTGTATCGAATTTTTTGGGTGCATTACAATACCTTCTGTATACATTATATACATAGTACGTGAGAGAAATAATAAACGATTTTAACCCAACCTAAAGAACCTACAGACAACGAGTTCTTTCTAATGCAAAGCCCCCGATATGACCTTAGGTGTTAAAGGGGGCCATGTAAATGAAACAAAAATCTGATGTGTAGCATTCAAATGACTTTCTCTACATCTTTCTCTTAACAAATTATTGTTAAAAGGCTTGTGCTTCTATTTACTTTATGCTAATCTAGAAAAAATTAGCAGAAATATGCTTATTACTTGCTTCCTTGTAAGTAGAACCGAAATAAGGGAGTAACATAGGTTAAAGTGAAAGCCAAAAGCTGGTTGCTATGTGACTGATGTTCCTTTGTTTGTATGGACAGGAGTTTTTCAAAGCTGAAACAAAAAACAAGGAATATCTAAAAAAGATCAGCTCCACCAAAAAAATATGTATTACATAAATTGTGTGTTTTAACGTGTTGAACATTTTGATTTTCTCAAACAAGGTTCTAACGATTTTAATTAAAATATCATATATTAAAGAAATTTACCCGACAAATAAAATGTATATCTTGAATTTTCTGGGAGTAGTCTCTGAAGACTACTTTATTCTGGATGATTTTACGGAATGTTGCATAACTGCTAAACCGTAAAAGGTGGATAAAAACTTACTACACAAAAAATGTAGAGCACGATAAAACACACAGTTAATATTATATTAATTTTTTTCTTGGATTTGATCGTTTTTACTTTCTCTATACGCACTATGTACATAGTGTATAGAGAAGGTATAGCACTTCACCCAAAAATTCGATTCCGAGATTTCACCGGAAATATATGTTTTAGAGTCCCCTTTATCTAAATAAAGAATTTTCGGAAAAAGGTGCGTGTGTGTGTGTGTGTGTGTGTGTATCTGTGTGTCTGTGAACACGATAACTCAAAAAACGAAAAGTAGGTAAAATACCAAACTTGGTATTTAAGTTTAGTATCTTCCAGGGATGCGACACGAAGATTATGATAAAAATCCCCCTCACACCCTACCCTTTACATGGAACTTTTTTCGAAAATTTTTATTTTCTCAAAAATGGCTCTAACGATTTCGATTAAAATTTCGTATATTAAAGATATTTCTGATAAATAAAATGTATATCTTGAATTTTCTGGGAATAGCCTCTGAAGAGTAGTTTATTCTGGATGAATTTTACTGAATTTTGAATAACTGCTAAACCGTAAGAGATGGACAAAAACTTACCACACAAAAAATGTATAGCACGTTAAAACACAGAATTTATGTTATGTACATTTTTTTCGTGGAGTTCGTCGTTTTTGAGGCATTCCTTATTTTTGGTTTCTGCTATGAAAAACTTATAGTTTTCTCATACAAGAATTTGTCAACTGCTGTCCATACAAACAAATGAATTTCAGTGGCATAGCAACCAGCTTTTGACTATCACTTTAACCTATGATACTCCCATATTTCGCTTCTACTTACAAAGAAGCAAGTAATAAGACTATTTCTGCTAATTTTTTCTTGATAAACATGGAATAAATAGAAGCAATCAAACTGATGCTTTTAAAGCAAAATTTGACAGACTAGTGCGAGTTTGCAAGAAGTGTTGATTTCCATGGTGACCTTAGCACGATAATTTGGCGTTACGAAGGTGATCGTTTGTGGGTGAAATGTCTTGCAGGCAGGAGAACAGAAATAGCTGGGCCCAGCTTGCCCAGGTTAATTTCGTCTGTGGCGTGATTAAACGTGCGACTTTGTCACTTTTTACGCAATTTAGCGGGAGCTGGTGAGCGCTGACGTGGACGTGCGCATTCACAACTATCAAGGTTTTAATTAATGTTTCATCCTATACAGCAAGTTTCCTCCGAGTCAAATACTCACACTGCTTCTTGGAATACATCTGCATTTAGTTTATGTATGTCAAGCACTTGGTACGGAGTGCTTGATTCAATTACACCGCTATCATCCTGAGGTAGTTCAGGACTGTTGGCTGTCATGTTTTTTACTTTCTCTACGCGTGCTATGTACATAATGCATAGAGAAGGTACTGTAATGCACCCAAAAATTCGACACCAAGATTTCACCGGAAATACAAAGGTTTTTTGAGTCCTCCTGAATCCAAAACAAGAATTTTTATAAAATTTCCGTGTGTGTGTGTGTGGTATTTAAGTTTAGTATCTTCCAAGGATGCGACACGAAAATTTTTAGTAACATTTGATTTTCTCAAAAATGGCTCAAAATTTTTTCGTGGAGTTGATGGTTTTTGAGATATTTTTTGTTTTTAGTTTCAGCTTTGAAAAACTTACTTTTCTCATACTGGAATTTGTCAACTCCTGTCCATACAAACAAAGGAACTTCAGTCACATAGCAACCAGCCTTTTTGTAGTTTTAACGTCCTTTAACCTGGTTGGTCATATCGGACGATGTATGAAATTGGTGAAATGATGCTCAAATGTTCTCGGGTCCATGGAGCTTATAGTTACTCGACATTCGTCTTCTCAGGATAAGGGAAAGCCCCCGAAATATACCTTATCCGGGCAACTCACCATAAGCGAGATTCGAACTCACGACCTTTTGAATGTAAAGCAGACACTACCACCACACTACTCAGGCGGGCAACCAGCTTTTGACTATCACGTTAACCTATGGTGCTCCCTTATTTCATTTCTACTTACAAGAAAGCAAATAATAAGACTATTACTTTCTCTACACGTAATATGCACATAGTGTATAGAGAAGGTATTGTATTGCACCCAAAAATTCGATACCGAGATTTCACCGGAAATACATGTTTTGGGTCCCCCTGAATCCAAAAAAAGCATTTTTACAAAAAGGTCCGTGTGTGTGTGTGTGTGTGTGTGTGTGTGTGTGTGTGTGTGCACAGCATAGCTCAAAAACGAAAAGATCGTTAAATACCAAACTTGGTATTTAAGTTTGGTATCTCCCAAGGATGCGACACGAAGATTTTCAAGAAAATTCCCCACCCTCAACTACTCTTTACATGGAACTTTTTCCAAAAATTTTGATTTTCTTAAAAATGGCTCTAACGATTTTGATTAAAATGTCAAATATTAAAGACATTTACCTGACAAATAAAATGTATATCTTGAATTTTCTGGGAATAGCTTCTGAAGACTATTTTATTCTGGATGAATTTTACTGAATTTTGCATAAATGCTAAACCGTAAGAGATGGACAAAAACTGTAGAGCACATTAAAGCACACAATTTATGTCATGTGTATATTCTTTTGTTGAGTTGATGGTTTTTGACATATTCCTTGTTTTTGGTAACAGCATTGAAAAAATTATAATTTTCTCATACAAATTCCTCTCCATAGAAACAAAGGAACTTCAGTCAAATAGCAACCAGCTTATGGTTATTAGTTTAACCTATGGTACTCCCTTATTTCCCTTCTACTTACAAGGAAGCAAGTAATAAGACTATTTCTGCTATTTTTTGTCGATTAGCATGAAGTAAATAGAAGCATAAGCTTTTTAACAATAATTTGTTATAGAAATGTAGAGAAAGTCATGTGAATGGAATGCATAAGATTTTTACTATTTCTGCATAGTACATATTAAGAAGGGAAGGTATAACATTCATCACAAAAATATGTACCGAAATTTCGCCGAAAATGCCCTTGGTGTGTGTGCACGATAACTAAAAAACGAAAAGTCGGTGAAATACCAAACTTGGTATGTAAGTTGAGTATCTTCCAACAATGCTACATGAAGATTTTGAGTAAAATGTTTGCAAAATTCAACCATTCATAGATTATTTTCAGAAAATTCAAAATATATATTTAATAGGTGATGTGAGTAATACACGGTATTTTAATAAAAAATTTCGAAAAATGTTCCATGTAGAGCATAGTTGTGAATGGTACACATCAGAGTTTTCAACATAATCTCCTTTTAGATCGATACACTTTTCCCAGCGTTTCTCCAATTGTTTTAATCCTTCCAAAATGTAAGATTTCGGAAGATCCTCAAAATAGGTATCTGGTTTGGACATGTCCTCTTCGTTAGACGTGAATTGTTTTCCACCGAGCACTTTTTGAAGTTTGGAAATACAAAAATGTCTTGTGAATGCTGTAGTAATTTGAACCTTAATTCTACAATTTTCGCCATCGAAACAGCGCAGGCGTGCACACTGTTGCCAGATGGGGGCGTTTTCTTGATTTCTACGTTCAACCGGTGCAACAACGATACATAATACTCTTCATTTATCGTTCTTCCTTTCTGCAAGTAATCAATGTAGATGATTCCGCGTGCATCCCAAAAAAACCCGAGGGCATCATCTTGTCTGCACATTTCACCACCTTTGCCTTCTTCGGAGCCGGTTCGTCTTTAAAATCCCACTGTTTCAACTGTACTTTTGTCTCTGGAGTGTAGTCGTGTATCCATGTTTCATCCGCAGTTATGTATCGACACAGAAACTTTACAGGATTGCGACGAAAAAGTGACAAAAGTGCTTCCGAATCGATCACAGATTGTGTTTATTTTCCATTGAGAGCAAACGCGTCACTCATTTTGCCGAGACCTTTGTCACACCTAATTTTTGGTGCAAAATTGAGAACACTGTACCTTTTAATATGCCTGTGGCCTCTAATATTTCGCTATTATTGATTCGTCGATCACTCAAAACCATATCCTGTATTTTGCCAATCATTTCGAAGGAAGTCACCTCTACTGGACGTCCGGAACGATGATCATCATATGTGGATGTACGGCAACGTTAAAATTCATTTATCCAATTGTAAACGCAGGAGCAGATGTGCCATGAACTTCATCCAACTGGGTTTTTATCACTTTTTGTGTTAAACCCTTTAAATAGAAGTGTTTAATCATCTCACGAAACTCATGTTTTCCAACGTTCTAAAAAAATACGAGATTGTTGAATCAATCGCCTATGGCAACGAAACCACGTGATGGATAAAACTGAACTGCCATCTAGTGAGAGACGACGGTTACTAAATATAATTTTTTTTCGATGCTATGAGTGTAATTTCTTGAATTTTCTAAGGGCTTATTGAACGGTCCTAGAATTACCTCTGCTTAATACGAGATGTGAGGTTGTCAGCATGTTTCTCCTCCATTGCGAGTTCCAGGCATTTGATGGAAATGAATTGGTACAAAAGGTCACTGAATGTTACGCATGATGGGAACTATAAGAGGCAGATCGTTTTCTTCGCAGTTTTACCTCATGCCATTTCGGCACTTAACGCCTTGCTCAAGTACTAGTGAACGGGACGAATGGGGTGAGAGAGATGGCAACCCTGGATAATACCAATTGTGATCAGTCACGCTACATGCTACTGATCTCAAGAGCACGTGTTAGTATGATCGTGTTATTTTTGTCCTGTCGCTTTGTCTGACAGACACAGAAGTGCAATGTGCCTTGACCTGCACAAGCTCGAGGTAGTGGGTGTTTGAGGCACCATTTCCCAAGTAAGCAAGACATCACCAGATCCTCGCCATGTCACCTTACTGCTCTATAAGTGACTCGCATCTAATCTGCCATTTGAAAATGTCATTCGTCAAGAACTGGTGCGCGACCTATAGTATGGTCGTGTTATTTTTGTCCTGTCGCTTTGACAGACACTGAAGTACAATGTGCCTTGACTTGCTCAAGCTCGAGGTAGTGGGTGTTTGGGGAGAAATGTCCCAACTGAGCAAGACATCACCAGATCCTCGTGATGCCACCTTACTGCTCTATAAGTGACTCGCATTTAATCTGTCAGTACACCCTCCGTGGTGCAATGGTTACCATGCTGACTTCATATACCCAAGGTCGCCGGTTCAAACCCGGCGGAGGACGATGAATTTTTTCGGGCGTAAAAATCCTTAGCATGGCTTCCTTCGGAAGGGAAGTAAAGCCGTTGAAAGAACTTCAAGCCTGATAGAGAGGCCTCTGAGCAAAATTAAGTAGTATTTCACGCCCGGTATAGAATGAGACGCTGAGAACCACAGCAGTTAAAGAGCGTCCATAAATAACACGCCATTTATTTTATTTCTGTCATTTGAAAATATCATTCGTCAAGAACTGGTGCGCGACCTATAGTATGATCGTGTTATTTTTGTCCCGTCGCTTTGTCTGACAGACACAGAAGTGCAATGTGCCTTGACCTGCACAAACTTGATTGGAGAACCATTTACCAACTGAGCAAGACATCACCAGATCCTCGTAATGTCACCTTAATGCTCTATAAGTGACTCGCATCTAATCTGTCATTTGAAATTGTCATTCGTCAAGAACTGGTGCGCGACCTATAGTATGATCGTGTTATTTTTGTCCCGTCGCTTTGTCTGACAGACACAGAAGTGCAATGTGCCTTGACCTGCACAAGCTCGAGGTAGTGGTTGTTTGAGGCACCATTTCCCAAGTAAGCAAGACATCACCAGATCCTGTGATGTCACCTTACTGTTCTAATCTTAATCCCCACGTGGCAGTCGACGTGGATGTGGCATGTCATTGCCACGGGACCAGTGCCAAGTAGCTCCACCGTTTTTCCCGACTTTATTCTTGGGAAGTCTTTGTGAGCAGCAAGAGAAGATGGTATTCGGCGCTGAGAGTGTTAGTTTTGTAATATTTCTAGCAATTAAGTTTACAGTTTTACTTTCTCTACACGTAAAATGTACATAGTGTATAGAGAAAGTATTGTATTGCACCCAAAAATTCCATACCGAGATTTCACCGCAAATATATGTTTTAACATCCCCTGAGTACAAAAAACAATTTAGAAAAAGGTCGGTGTGTATGTGTGAACAGCATAGCTCAAAATCTAATAGACCATTAAATACCAAACTTGATATTTAAGTTTAGTATCTTCCAAAGATGCGACAAGAAGATTTTGAAGAAAATCCTCTCATCCCAAACTATCCTTTACATGGACCATTTTTTGAATTTTTTTATTTTTTCAAAAATGGCTCTAACCATAATGATTAAAATGAAGTATATTAAAGCTATTTAAATCACAAATAAAATATTCTGGGAATACCCTCTGAAGAGTACTTATTCTGATTGGTTTTTGCAGAATTTTGCCTAGCGCTTAAACCGTAAGAGATAGCAAAGCTTAACTATACATGAAAAGTAACTCTCGTTAAAACAAACCATTCATGTCATATGCATTTTTGTTGTAGAGTTGGCCGTTTCCAAGATAGGCTTCAATTTTAAAATGCTTATATTTTTCTCAGACAGGAAGGATCCGTTTTCCTTTTGTTCTACTCCTGGCCAAGCAAAGAAGTGAATTTCAATGAGAATGGTACAACGAAGCTTTTAAAACATTTGACTATCGCTTTATCATAGTCCCTTCTACATATAAGGAACTAAGTAATAATGCTTATCTCGAATAGAATAGTATAGAAAGAAGAGTAATTTTTTGTAAGAAGAAAGTAGAATACCTAGAGAAAATCATGTGAGTGTATGCACCAGATTTTTTTTTATTTCTCAACATAATCTCCTGTTAACTCAATACACTTTACCCAGCGTTTCTGCAACTTTTTAAGGCTGTTTGAGGGATGACTTCTACCTACATTAGACGTGAATCGTTTTCCGACAAGCCACTTTTTCAAGTTTGGAAATAAAAAAAGTCACTGGAGGCCAAACCTGATGAATGCGGTGGATGTCGTGGTAATTCAAACCTCAATCCTACAATTTTCGCCATCGAAACTGCTTAGGTGTATGCACCCTTACATTGTCTTGGGGGAAGAGAATCTTTTTCTTTTTCAGATGAGGGCGTTTTTACTTGATCTCTCCGTTCAGTAACGATGTATCGTACTCTCCATTTATCGTTCTTCCTTTCTGCAGGTAATCATGTAGACGATTCCGCGTGTATCCCAAAAAACGAGGTCATCACCTTGTCTGCAGATTTCACCACCTCTGCCTTTAAAAACCCACTGTTTCGACTGTACTTTTGTCTCTGGAGTGTAGTAGTGTATCCAGGTTTCATCCACAGTTATGTATCGACGCAGAAACTCGTTAGGATTGCGACGGAAAAGTGCCAAACCAGCTTCCGAATCGATTACACAATTGCGTTCATTCTCCATTAAGAGCAAATGCGGCATCCATCTTGCCGATACCTTTGTCTGACCTAATTGTTGGTTAAAAATTGAGAACACTGTACCTTGTAATATGCATGTGGACTCTAATATTTCGCGATTATTGATTCGTCGACATTTAAAACCGTATCCTGGATTTTGTCAATCATTTCGAAGGAAGTCACTTCTACTGGACGTCCGGAACGATGTTCATCATATGTGGATTACGGCTACGTTTAAATTCAGTAACCAATTGTAAATTGTTGCAAACAATTGTGTGCCTTGAACTTCATCCAACTTGCCTTTATCTCTTTCAGTGTTAAGCCTTTTAAGTATAGGGTTTAACCACCGCACGAAACTCGTCCCCCCCCCCATCGTTCTAAAGAAGCAAAAGATTGTTGATTCAATCGCCTCTGACAACGATACCACGTCATAGATATCGCCGAAATTTAAACTGCCATCTAGTAAAAGAAGTCGGTTACTAAATACCTACCTTTTTTCTATGATACGACGTAAGTTCTTGGATTTTCAAGGACTTCTTGAACGTCCCTCGTATTCTTAGAATAGCTGTTTAATTTCTCTAGCATGTGTGTACAATGTACACTCAAAGACTATAAAAATACGCCAGGCGCTGTGACTTTGCTGAAGATGTGTACGTTTTACGGAGATTCGGGTCTTTCCGAGATTTTCATTGGTGCTATCCTGGTACAATATGCCACACGTGTAAGAAAAGACATAACCGATTGGGCAATCCATCCCTCAACCCCGCTCGATACTGGGGCGGTACTGGGTTCTTATCCCGGGTGCAGGTTTATGGTTATAAGAATGGTGTGGATGTATGGTTGGATTTGCTCAGGGTTTTTATTAGCATGGAAACTCTTTCAGGTAGTGGTGACACAAGTGTTTTATCAACTGAGTCCGGCCTTTTTACGCCGAGAACACACTCGTATACTTCTTAATTTTTCTACTGTGACGTTACACTTTGCTCGCCCGCTAATGTTATTGTTTATTAACGTTGAGGCCGTGATTTATTACGTATTATGATCAGTCTTAAAATCATTTACTTCCGTCACAACTAAGGATTACATCACGCGCTCAAATACCACATGTTTCTTCATCAAGTACCTCACAATTAAAGGTAGCCTATTCAGCTCCTAAATTTCACATCTTGGTTGTCCGAAGGTCCTTCACCAAGTGCCTTACACTGTCGCCTGACCAGCGGGAATCATTGTCTTGCTGTGTCCCGTTAGTCGCCTCGGGCAGGGTCCATTCATATTCACCCCTTCGGTTCAATGCACGGCAGGTAACTGGATATTGTACCCTGGGCTCGTGATTTATACGTGTTAAAAGTATTTCTACCCTTCCCATTTTCATTGTACATTTATATTTCCTCTTCTAAGAATATAATTTTTCCCCGGGGCAAGATATGCACTGTCTCAACGCTCCCTCAGAACACTTGACTTGTATAAGGAGTGCGTTAATTTAGTCCAACATTTTTTACTTTCTCTATACGCATTATGTACATATGTATAGAGAAGGTATTGCACTCCACCAAAAAATTCGATACCGAGATTTCACCAAAAATATGTTTTAGGGTCCACTGTATCCAAAAAAAGGTATTTTCAGAAAAAGGTCCGTGTGTGTGTTCGTGTGTCCGTGTGTCAGTGTGTCTGTCAACATGATAACTCAAAAAAGAAAAGTGGGTAAAATACCAAGCTTGGTATTTAAGTTTAGTATCTTCCAGGAATGCGACACAAAGATTTTGAGAAAAATCCCCCCACCCCAAACTACCCTTTACATGTTTTCGAAAATGTTGATTTTCTAAAAAATAGCTCTTACGATTTTGATTAAAATATCGTATATTAAAGATATTTTACCTGACAAATAAAATGTATATTTTGAATTTTCTGGGAATAACCTCTGAAGACTACTTTATTCTGGGTCAATTTTACGGAATTTTGCATAACTGCTAAACCGTAAGAGATGGACAAAAACTTACCATACAACAAATGTAGAACACTTTAAAACACACAATTTATGTTATATACATATTTTTCGTGCAGTTGATCGTTTTTGAGATATTCCTTGTTTTTGGTTTCAGCTATAAAACATACAATTTTCTCATACAAGACTTTGTGAACTCGTGTCCATACAAACAAAGGAACTTCAGTCACATAGCAACCAACTTTTGACTATCACTTTAACCTATGATATTCCCTTATTTCGCTTCTAGTTACAAGGAAGCAAGAAATAAGACTATTTCTGCTAATTTTTTCTCGATTAGCAGGAAGTAAATAGAAGCATAAGCTTTTTAAAAATAATTTATTGCAGAGATATAGAGAAAGTCATGTGAATGGAGCACATCAGATTTTTGAAGCACGTATTGCAAAGCTTGCACACTGCTACGACAAATGTCTCAATATTTTCGGTGCTTATGTTGAAAAGTAACCATAATTGTACAAAACTTTTAGTAATAGAATAATTGTTTTCTATGAACTTCTTTTATTTATACCCTATCGGAGGTTGGAAAAAAAAAAATGGCTCTCGTACATAGTACGTGTAGAGAAAGTAACAATCATTGTGTGCATGTACATTCTTGGTCTACATATGACACAAAAGTGCACATTCAGCTGTTGAGCTGAGGGGAATATCTGTACACACAAACGCGAGGAGAATTAGTTCGGTGAACCCGGCGCAGTGCTTCCGACACAACCTGGTCATGCGTTCCCCGGCTGGACTCAAGGAGAAAGGTTTTTAACAGTCAGCTGTTCTATTAGGGGTGCACAAAACTGGTGGCGTTGGGCCTAACCTGATACAGTAACATGAGCTGCGGTATTCAGGTATAAAATTCAGGCTTTCTGCTCTCAATCCGCTGTCTTCGTGATCATCAAGTGTTACGAAAAGACTATCCTGGGTGACAGTTTATGTATAGGGTTTTTTCTCCCAAAGATGAGATATTCAATATGTTTGACTGCTGTGTACTGTGTATGAATAACTTATAAGTTAGAGCATAATCACATTACTACTAGGGCCAGCTGATAGCTCCTGGGCCTCTCAATTAAACCATCATTTCATTTTTACTTTCTCTAGCCCGTATGTACAATGTAAATAGGGATAGACAAGGTATTGCACTCCACCCAAAAATTCGATACCAAGATTTCACCGGAAATATATGTTTTAGGGTCCCCTGTATCCAAAAAAAGCATTTTCAGAAAAAGGTCCGTGTGTCCTTGTGTCTGTGAACACGATAACTCAAAAACGAAAAGTCTGTAAAATACCAAACTTGGTATTTAAGTTAAGCATCTTCCAGGGATGCGACACGAAGATTTTGAGAAAAATCCCCCCACCCCAAACTACCCTTTACATGGAAAACATTTCGAATATTTTGATTTTCTCAAAAATGGCTCTAACGATTTTGATTAAAATGTCGTATATTAAAGATATTTACCTGATAAATAAAGTGTATATCTTGAATTTTCTGGAAATAGCCTTTGAAGACTACTTTATTCTGAATGAATTTTACGAAACTGTGCATAACTGCTAAACCGTAAGAGATGGACAAAAACGTACTACACAACAAATGTAGAGCACTTTAAAACTCACAATTTATGTCATAAACATTTTTTTCCTGGAGTTGATTATTTTTAATATATTCTTAGTTTTTCGTTTCTGTTTTGAAAAACACTTTTCTAATACAGGAATTTGTTAACTCCTGCCCATACAAACAAAGGAACTTCAGTTACATAGCAACCAGCTTTTGGCTATCATTTTAACCTGTGGTACTCTCTCATTTCGCTTCTACTTACAAGGAAGCAGATAATAAGACTATTTCTGCTAATGTTTCTCAATTAGCATGAAGGAAATAGAAGCATAAGCTTTTTAACAACAATTTGTTGCAGGGATGTAGAGAAAGTCATGTGCATGGTATACATCAGATTTTTTTATTCTCCCCTCAACACAATCTCTAGAAACGCTAATGCATTTGTCATATCGATGTTCTAATTTAATTAAACCATCTCTGTAGTGCGATTTGTCAAGGTCCTCAAAATTACTGTTTACACTAATAGATGAACTTAAACATTCAGACCACCTAACCTCAATTCTAGTTATTGCCCTCTGTGGTGTAATCGTTACCATACTAACTTCATATACCCAAGGTCGCGGGTTCAAACCCAGCGGAGGACGATGGGTTTTTTCGGGCGTAGAAAGGGAAGTAAAGGCGTTGGTCCCATGTTGCGGCACGTAAAAGAACCTCAAGCCTGATAAAAAAGAGATCTCTGAGCAAAATTAAACGGTATTTCACGCCCAGTATAGAATGGGACGCTGAGCACCACAGCAGCTAAAGAGCGTCCATAAATAAAAAAAAATCTGATCTTCCATTCACATGACCTTCTCTACATCTCTGCACCAAATTATTCTTAAAAAACTTACACTTCTATTTACTTCATGCTAATTAGAAAAAATTAAAAGAAATAGTCTTATTACTTGCTTCCTTGTAAGTAGAAGCGAAATAAGAGAGTACCATAGGTTAAGTGCTATGTCACTGAAGTTCCTTTGTTTATATGGACAGCAATTGACAAATTCCTGTACGAGAAAAGTGTTTTTCAAGCAGAAACCAAAAACAAGGAATGTTTCAAAAAGGATAAACTCCACGAAAAAAATGTATATGACATAAATTGTGTCTTTTAACGTGCTCTAGATTTTTCGTGTATTAAGGTTTTATCCATCTCTTACGGTTTAGCAGTTATTCAAAATTCCGTAAAATTCATCCAGAATAAAGTACTCTTCAGAGGGTATTCCCAGAAAATTCAAGATATACATTTTATTTGTCAGGTAAATATATTTAATATACTAAATTGTAACCAAAATCGTTAGAGCCATTTTTGAGAAAATCAAAAATTTCGAAAAAAGTTCCATGTAAAGGGTAATTGAGGATGAGGGGATTTTTCTAAAAATCTTCGTGTCGCATCCCAGGAAAATACTAAACTTAAATACCAAGTTTGGTATTTTACCTATTTTTCGTTTTTGAGTTATCGTGTTCACAGACACACGGACACACACACACACACAGACCTTTTTCCGAAAATACTTTTTTTAGATAAAGGGGACCTTAAAACATATATTTCCGGTGAAATCTCGGTATCGAATTTTTGGGTGGAGTGCAATACCTTAGCTATACACTATGTACATGGTGCGTATAGAGAAAGTAATAACAAAATCTTATGTGTTCCATTCACATGACTTTCTCCACATCTCGTTAACAAATTGTTGTTAAAAAGCTTATGCTTCTATTTACTTCATGCTAATCGTGAAAAAAATTAGCAGAAATAGTCTTATTACTTTCTTCCTTGTAAGTAGAAACAAAATAAGGGAAACCATAGGTTAAAGTGATAGTCAAAAGCTGGTTGCTATGTGACTGAAGTTCCTTTGTTTGTTTGGATAGGAGTTTTTCAAAGCTGAAACCAAAAACAACGAATACCTTAAAAACGATCACCTCCATGAAAATAAAAATGTATATAACATAAATTGTGTGTTTTAATGTGCTCTTTATTTTCTGTGTAGTAAGTTTTTATCCACCTCTTACGGTTTAGCAGATGCGCAAAATTCAATAAAATTCATCCAGAATAAAGTAGTCTTCAGAGTCTATTCCCAAAAAATTCAAGATATACATTTTATATGTCAGGTAAATATGTGTAATATATGATATTTTAATTGAAATCCTTAGAGCCATTTTTAAGAAAATCAAAATTTTCGAAAAAAGTTCCATGTAAAGGGTAGTTGGGGGTGAGAGATTTTCTTGAAAATCTGCTTGTCACTTCCCTGGAAGATGCTAAACCTAAATACCAAATTTAGTTTTTAACAGACTTTTCGTTTTTAAGCTATGCTGACCACAGACACACACAGGGTCCTTTTTGTAAAACTGTTATTTTTTTTTTATTTTATTTTTTTTTTTTTTTGGATTCTGGGGGGCCCAAAACTTGTATTTCCGGTGAAATCTCGGTATCGAATTTTTTGGTGGAGTGCAATACCTTCTCTATACACTATGCACATAGTACGTGTAGAGAAAGTAAAAATTCCATTTACCTCTATTCTAGTGTGAACTCTCTGACGTCATCATTTCTCAAGACGTCATCGTTTAGATTGTGCTTTGAAAAATCATGATGGTCAAGCAGGCCTTGAATATAGAAAGTGTCAGAGCGTACAAAATTAAATACAATATCACTTGTCTTTTACAGCCTATGCTTACATCCTTTTATAAAAATCTGGTGTGTTCCATTCTCATGACTTTCTCTATATCTCTGTAACAAATTATTGTTAATGAGCTTATCTTTTATTTATTTCGTGCTAATCGAGAAAAATTAGCAGAAATAGCCTTATTTCTTGCTTTATTGTAAGTAGGAGAGAAATAAGGGAGTACCATAGTTTAAAGTGAAAGCCAAAAGCTGGTTGCTATGTGACTGATGTTCCTTTGTTTGTATGGACACGAGATGACAAATTCCTGTATCAGAAAAGTATACGTTTTTCAAAGCTGAAACCAAGAAAAAGGAATATCTCAAAAACGATCAACTCCACGAAAAAAATGCATATGACATAAATTGTGTGTTTTTACGTGCTCTACATTTACCGTGTGTTAAGTTTTTGTCTATATCTTACGGTTAAGTAGTTATGCAAAATTCATCCAGAATAAAGTAGTCTTCAGAGGCTATTCCCAGAAAATTCAAAATATACATTTTATTTGTCTGGTAAATATCTTTAATATATGATATTTTAATCATTATTGTTAGAGCCATTTTTAGAAAATCAAACTTTTCGAAAAAAGTTCCATGTAAAGGGTAGTTTGGGGTGGGGGATATTTCTCAAAATCTTCGTGTCGCACCCCTGGAAGATACTAAAGTTAAATACCAAGTTTGGTATTTTACCAACTTTTCGTTTTTGGGTTATCGTGTTCACGGACACACGGACACAATGACACACGGATACACGGACACACACACTCGGACCTTTTTCTGAAAATACTTTTTGTGGATACAGGGGACCCTAAAACATATATTTCCGGTGAAATCTCGGTATAGAATTTTTTGGTGGAGTGCAATACCTTCTCTATACACTATGTACATAGTACGTATAGAGAAAGTAAAAAGTGACCAAATTTAATGCTAAGATTCACTTTCTTAAAATGTTAAGTATGTACATAGAAATTTTGTTAATGTCTAAATTGATATTTATTATAATCAAAACTACATATATAAAGCGTATACTAGGGTCGTCTGATAAGTCCTGGGCCTCTCAATGAAACAGCATTTAATTCTTTTTTTCTTCTTCTTTTTTTTTTTTTTTTGCTTTATTTCTCAACATAATCTCCAGAAAGGCTAATACACTTGTTAGATCAGTGTTCTAATTTAATTAAACCATCTCTGGAATGCGATTTACCAAGGTCCTCAAAATAGCTGTTTACCGCATCAATGACCTCCTCGTTGCTGTGAAATCCTCGTCCTGCAAGACATTTTTGGAGGTCTGGGAACAGGTGGTAGTCACTGGGTGCTAGATCTGGCGAATAAACAATTCCAACTTTAATTCGCACATTTTGCCCATTGCAATGACTGAACGATGGTCTGGAGCATTGTCCTGATGAAACAAGATTTTTGTTGTTGCCAAATGAGGTCTTTTTCTTTTCATCTCATCACTCAAACGTTGCAGTAAGCTTGCTTAGTAGTCACCAGTGATACTTTTACCCTTTTCCAAATAATCAATTATAATTCCCTGTACTCCCAGAAAACACTCGCCAGAACCTTGTTAGCTGACAAAATTATCTTTGCCTTTTTTGAAGTTGGTTCACTTGGCGTAATCCACTGTTTTGACTGTGATTTACTTTCTGGAGTGTAGTGATGTATCCAAGTTTCATCCATGGTAATAAGCCGTCTCAAACTTCACTGGGATTTTTACAGTAGAGCTCCACATTCTTAACAGAGTTTTCCTTTGCAATGTTGATCAGATGTCAACAAACGCGGCACCCATCTGGCACAGACCTTGTGAAAGCTCAAAACATTACTTAAAATATTACCTGCACGTTCTTTTGATATGTTTACAGCCTCTACTATCTCAAACAACTTTAATCTAAACGCTGTATTTTTTCAATGATCTCTGGAGTTGTCACTTCTAGAGGGCGTCCAGAGCGAGGCTCATCACTAGTGCTCGTACGTCCCATTTTAAACTCTGCAACCCACCTTTTAATCATTGAATATGAAGGGGCAGAGTCTTTCAATATACTGTCCATTTCCTCCTTGATTCCTTTAGGGTTAAGCCTTTCAAATGGAAGTGTTTAATCACTGCTCGTTTTTCCAAATCGTCCATTTTCATGAGAACTCTAAAGTTATCCTGTTTAAAATGGTGTCATTCGAAAAGTAAACAACCTATTGACCCGTAACTATGGATACAAGCTAGTCTAGAGTTAAACTACGATGCTACCGTCTACCTGGCCTTGTCGCGCCAGACCTGTTTATTCTGGACGAATTTTGCTGACTTTTGCGTAAACCCTAACTTACTACACAACAAATATAGATCGCGTTAAAATGCATAATTTATTTCATATGCATTTTTTTACTTTCTCTACACGTTGGTAGTGTTTAACGCCCGCTTTAACTACTAATGACACCACAGGCGGTGACACTGATGATAAATGAATGATGATGGAGCACCGGTGGAATGTGATGGCGGGGGAAACCGGAGTACCGGGAGAAAACCCGCCCCAGCGCCGCTTTGACCGCCGCTTTGCGGTCGCTTGGTATCGAACCCCGGCCGTCTAGGTGGGAGGCTAGTGGTCTAACCACTCAGCCACAGCGCGGCCCCTTCTCTACACTTACATGTACATAGTGTATAGAGAAGGTAATTGTACTGCACTCAAAAATTCGATACCGAGATTTCACCGGAAATATATGTTTTGAGACCCCCTGAACCTAAAAAAAGCATTTTTAGAAAAAATGTCCGTGTGTGTGTGTGTTTATGCGCAGAATAGTTCAAAAATTAAAAGACCGTTAAAAACGAAACTAGGTATTTAGTTTGGTATCTTCCAAGGATGCGAGACGAAGATTTTCAAAAAAAATCCTCCTACCCCAAACTACCCCTTACATGGACAATTTTTCGAAAATTTTGTTTTTCTCAAAAATGTCTCTAACGATTTTGATTAAAATATATCATATTAAAGCCATTTCCATCACAAATAAAATGTATATTTTGAATTTTCTGGGAATAGCTTCTGAAGACCTGTTTATTCTGAATGAATTTTGCTGAATTTTGCATAACTAGTAAACCAAAAGAGATGCACAAAAACTTACAAAATTTATAGATCTCGTCAAAATACACAATTTATGTCATGTAGTAATTTTTTTCGTGGAATTAGCCGTTTTCGAGGTATTTCTTGTAAATGGTTTCGGTTTTACAACACTTTTTTTCATACGGAAATTTATCAACCCTTGGCCACGCAAAGAAACGTCCCATAGCAACCACATTTTAAAACATTAGACTGTCGGTTTAGCCTAGTGTATTCCCTTATTTCTGTTCTACTTACAAGGGAACTATGTAATAAGACCGTTTCTGCTAATGTTTTAGCAGTAAAGAGATAGAAGAATAAGCTTATTAACAAGAATTTCGGTTAGAGAGACGAGTAATTCTAATTAACCAAACTAAGATGCAAGGAAAGCAAGTCATAAGTGCGACTTGAGAAAAGCAAGGTCCTCTCAGGGTACAGGGATTTCTGTTAACAAAAACCTTGTAGATCATTTGCTTCTTACTTCAACCAGCTGACTCATTTTGTTGACTAATACTCCAACATCTAAAGAGTTTACTAATTAGAAACACTCTATAGATACTTCCCTTTAATTTTCTGACATCATTGGCAAGTTATCGCTAAGCAGTAGCGCATTCAAATTGATGTTTTCCATTCTCATAACTTTCTCTACACGTACTATGTACATTGTGTATAGAAAAAGTATTGTATTGCACCCAAAAATTCAATACTGAGATTTCACTGGAAATACACGTTTTGGGTCCCCCTGAATAAAAAAAAATCTAATGTGTTCCATTCACATGACTTTCTCTACATCTCTACAATCAATAATTGTTATAAAGTTATTCCTTTATTTACTTTATGCTAATCGAGAAAAAATGGACAGAAAGGGTCTTATTACTTGCTTCCTTGTAAATGGAAGGGAAATAAGGGAGTTCCATAGGTTAAAGTGATAGTCAAATCTTTTAAAAGCTGGTTGCTAAGTGCATGGAAAGGAGTTGACAAATTTCCGTATGAAAAAAGCATAGGTATTTTAAAGCTGAAACTAATAATAAGGCATGTCTTAAAAACGGCCAACTCTACGAAAAAAAAAAAGATATATAACATAATTGTGTGTTTTAACGAGATCTACACTTTTTGTTAGGTAAGCTTTTGCCTATCTCTTACTGTTTATCAGGTATGCAAAATTCAATAAAAATCATGAAGAATAAAGAGGTCTTTAGAGGCTATTCCCAGAAAATTCAAGATATACATTTTATTTGGCATGTAAATATTTTAAATATAAGAGATTTGAGTCAAAATCGTTAGAGCTCTTTTTGAGAAAAACAAAATTTTCGAAAAATCTTCCATGTAAAGGGTAGTTGGATTGGGGGGGATTTTCTTGAAAATCTTCGTGTCGCATTCTTGTAAGATACCAATCTTAAATAGCAAGTTTGGTATTCAACGGTATTTTCATTTTTGAGCTATGCTGCCCACACTCACAGACACACACAAACACACAGACAGACACACGAACATTTTTCTAAAAATGTTTTTATGGATTCAGGGCCTCAAAACATGTATTTCCTGTGAAATCTCGTTATCAAATTTTTGGGTGCAATACAATACCTTTTCTATACACTATGCAAATAGTACGCGTAGAGAAAGTAAAATATTTTTAGAGAAATGTTTGTGTTTGTTTGGGGGGGGGGCGGGGCAGGGAGCAGCATAGCTCAAAAACGAAAAGTCCGTTAAATACCAAACTTGATATTTAAGTCCAATATCTTCCAAGGATACGACTCAAGGATTTTCAAGAACATTCCCCCTCACAAACTAACCTTTATAGATGCCTTTACATTTTCGAAAATGTTTAATTTCTCTAAAACGCTTGTAATGATTTTGATTAAAATATCGTATCTTAAAGATATTTATATACCAAATAAAATGCATATCTTGAATGTTCTGGGAATAGCCTCGGAAGACATGTTTATTCTGGATGAATTTTGCGGCATAAACATGTCTTCAGAGATGTAACAAAGAGTTACTTAGCAAAAACCGTAGATCTCGTTAAAACACACAATTTACGTCATATTCTTTCTTTTTTTCTTCTTCTTTTGATATTCCTTGTTAATGGTTTCAGCTTTAAAATACTTAAAACTTTTCTCATGCGGGAACTAGTCAACCCCTGGCCATATAAAGAAACGGTTTTCAATCCCATAGCAACCACATTTTTAAAACATTTGACTGTCGGTTTAGTCTAGTGTATTCCCTTATTTCCCTTCTACTTATAAGAAACTAAGTAATAAAACTGTTTCTGATAATATTTATCCGGTTGGCTCGAAGTGGTTAGAAGAATAAGTTTAATAACTATAAGTTATTGTAGAGATACATAGAAAGTCATTTGAATGGAACACATCAGATATTTTTTCAATTCCGTGCTAAGATAAAATATATTAATAGAAATAGTTTTATTACCTAGTCAAATTGTTTTAAAAATGTCGTTTGATTACGTTAAACTGCTATTGTGTTTGTTTGATCGAGAGCAAGAAAAACGAATAACGCATGCCATTTGATAAAACTATGGCTGTTGGAAAATGTAAATTAATAATAAGAAATATCTCGCAAATGGTTTACTTAAAAAATCTGATGTGTTCCATTCACATGACTTTCTCTACATCTCTGCAACAAATTATTGTTAAAAAGCTTATGCCTCTATTTACTTCATGCTACTCGAGAACAAGTTAGCAGAAATAGTCTTATTACTTGTTTCCTTGTAAGTAGAAGCGAAATAAGGGAGTACCATAGGTTAAAGCTGGTTGCTATGGGACTGAAGTTCCTTTGTTTATATTGACAAATTCCTATATGAGAAAAGTAAGTTTTTCATAGCTGAAACCAAAAACAATGAATATCTTAAAAACGATCAACTCCACGAAAAAAATGCATTTAAAATAAATTGTGTGTTTTAACGTGCTCTACATTTCTTGTGGAGTAAGTTTTTATCTAAGTTTTACGGTTTAATAGTTATGCAAAATTCCGTAAAATTCGTCCAGAATAAAGTAATCTTCAGAGGTTATTGCCAGAACATTCAAGATATACATTTTATTTGTCAGGTAAATATCTTTAATGTATGATATTTTAATCAAAATCGTTAGAGCCATTTTTAAGAAAATCAAAATTTTCGAAAAAAGTTCCATATAAAGGATAGTTTGGGGTGGGGCGATTTTTCTCAAAATCTTCGTGTCGCATCCCTGGAAGATGCTAAACTTAAATACCAAGTTTGGTATTTTACCGACTTTTCGTTTTTGAGTTATCGTGTTTACAGACAAACGGACACACTGACACAGGGACACACTGACACACGGACCTTTTTCTGAAATACTTTTTTTGGATACAGGGGACCCTAAAACATATATTTCCGGTGAAATCTCGGAATCGAATTTTTTGGTGGAGTGCAAATACCTTCTCTATACACTATGTACATAGTACGTATAGAGAAAGTAAAAATGTTCCATCACATAAGTTTCTCTAGATGTTACACAAACAAACTTTTCCTAGCGCTGTCTCCGTGGTCGTGTGGTCAGCGAGCTGACTTCTTACCCAGAGGTCCCAGGTTCGTTTCGCGGCTGGGGCTGGGAAACGAACCAGAATTATTCCCTATCCCCCATAGAGTCTGGAGTATGAATGTGAGAGTGAATGTGTGTGTATTTAGTAATATAAAGTTTAACCTAATGTTCTGAACCTACAGTTTCACAAGTCAAAGCCCCCGATATGACAATTCAAGTTAAAGGGGGCTATACAAATGAAACAATTAAAAAAAACAAAAAAAAAAACTTTTCTTACAAAAAGATTATTTTTACCTGTGTCATACTAATGGACAGATACAATAGCGAAATAGTCTTATTACTTGCTTCTTTGTAAGTAGAAGGGAGTGCACTAGGTTAAAGTGATAGTCAAGTATTTTAAAAGTTGATCACTCTATGAAACAATTCACATTCTGTTCTCTTTGCTTGCCAGCAGCATCTATTTAATTTAATTCTTAAGCTGATGGAACTTGAAATCGTAACAATTTGTATGTAACAACGTACTGCAGTTGGAGTGCTGCGTCCGAGTAAGTGACGCAGCATTTTCTCTCGGGTTCGTGACACAGTCTGAAGAAAATGTATACAGAGAAGCAACTCGCACCTGATCAAAGTCCAAGTGATTGTTTCAAGTGTCAAAACAAAAACATACCGTTACACTAATTATCAAATAAACTTCTGCAAGCTGCCAAAATGTCATTCCGCAACGTTGAGACAAAGGGTACTTGTACAATCAGCCATCCATCTTGGGTAACTCTTCCATATGATGAGACTCTGGTCGAAAGCTTTATTCATTTATTCTAGTTTTATATACTTTTGAGGAATAGCGGTGTGGTTAGCGTATTGGTTTTCAAATTTCAGATGTCCCATGTTCAATTCCCAGATAGGAAATGTTTTTCAACCACGATTATTCCTATTCCGTATAGCCGATGTATAAAGTTTTTTGACTGGATCTATCAGGTTAAAGGAGGCGCATAAATAGGCTTAACGTTTCTGCTTGTTCTACTTACGTTGTGTGTGTGTGTGTGTGTGTGTGTGTGTGTAATGTCTGAGTGGATGCCACACTGCAACCAGTGGCTTATTGTCCATCAGACCCCAGGCTGGTTAGGATAAGACGACAGTAATATCAAAGGGTGGCCGAAACCGGAAGGGTTGATTGAACTCCCTGGGGCTTACAACGCCATCCCAGCTCTATATTTTCAGAGAACAGTCACCACCAAGGAAGGGCGCCACCCCCGCAGTTCTCCCCGACACTTACAACCCGGAAAGAGATCAGTTGAATCAGATGGAATTGAAATGAAGGGATAAAAGTTCGGGGGAATGTAAAAACCTCTCCAGCATTTGCCTAGTGACCCGGAAAAACCACCGAAAAAACACATGAGTCAGAGAGATCGGCCGCGGGAATCGATCCCACAGCCTCCCGAATGCCAGTCCCATACGAAACATCTGAGCCATATGGTACGGTTTTTTGCTGAGTACATAGGTAGAGAAGGTACTGCATTCCACCCATAAATTCTATGTAGAGATTTCACTGGAGATAGAAGTTTTAAGGTCCCCTAAAAAAAACCATCATTTTAGAAAAAGGTCCGCTTGTGTACGTGTGTCCGTGTGTCTGCGAGCACAATAAATCACAAATGAAAAGCCGATTAAATACCAAACTTTTTAAGTTCATCTTCCAAGAATGACACACGAAAGAGATTCCCCCATCCCAAAATATCCTTTACATAGAAAACATTTAGAAAATTTTGATTTTCTCAAAAATTGCTCTAACGATTTTGATTAAAATCTGTATACGAGGTACGTCCAGAAAGTAAGTTCCGCTTGGTAATAAAATTAAATTGTGTACAGATACAGAATAATTATTTATTGCACAAAATTCAACAACTCTTAAACTACTTTTCCACATAACTACCGAAATTTTGCAGGCATTTGTCATAGCGTAGCACAAGTTTTATTATACCTTCTTCATAGAAGTCTTCAAAAAGTTGAAAACATTTTCTTTCAGCTCTTCGTCAATGTTGAAGTGTTGACCGCCAAGGAAAGACTTGAGATGTAAGAACAGATGAAAGTCGCTGGAAGCGAGGTCAGGGCTGTACGGAGGATGGTCAAACACGTCCCAGCCAAATCCCTGTAGGAGGGTTTTCGTCCTTCATTGAACTGTCTGACCCATCTTCTCACCATTGAATCACTCATCACATTTTGTCCGTAAATTTCGCAAATTTGCCGATAAATTTCAATTAGTTTCACTTTCCTAGCATTCAGAAAACGAGTCACAGATCTGATTTCAAAAGCGGCGGATTTTCAATCAACACCGACATTGTAAACAAGCACAACAAAGCGTATGTGGCTGACTGCGATCTCAAAATGGCGCACGTTTCTGCTCCTTGATACAGAGCGTCTACCACGCATGTGCGGAACTGCGATCGCAGCGCTGCAGCGGAGATAAATTGAAACGGAACTTACTTTCTGGACGTACCTCGTATTAATGATACTTACATGATATATAATATATCTCGAAAGTTCTGGGAATAGCCTCTGGATTCAGTCAGAGAGACTTTAACTTAACCGGCGAACCCTGAGACATAGATAAGAAGTTACTGCACAAAAAATGTAGAGCACGTTAAAGTGCACAATACCATATACAACGATTTTGTAGAGTTAACTATTTCCAAGATATTCCTTGTTATTGCCTTCAATTTCAGAATGCATTCCCGCGCAGGAATTTGTCAACGCCTGGCCGTGCAAAACGGATCGAATTTCAACCATAGAACAACTAGTTACTTTCGCTATACGCACTATGTGCATAGTGTATAGAGAAGGTATTGCACTCCACCCAAAAAATCGATACCGAGATTTCAACGGAAGTATGTGTTATAGGGTCCACGTTCCGTGTGTCCGTGTGCCTGTGAACACGATAACTCAAAAACGAAAAGTCGGTAAAATACCAAACTTCGTATTTAAGTTTAGTATTTTCCAGGGATGCGACATGAAGATTTTGAGAAAAATCCCCCCACCCCAAACTACCCTTTACTTGGAACGTTTTTAGTAAATTTTATTTTCTCAAAAATGGCTCTAACGATTTTGATTAAAATATCGAATATTAAAACTATTTACCTGACAAATAAAATGTATATCTTGAATTCTCTGGGAATAGTCTCTGAAGACTACTTTATTCTGGATGAATTTTACAGAATTTTGAGTAACTGCTAAACCGTAAGAGATGGACAAAATCTTACTACACGAAGAATGTAGAGCACGTTAAAACACACAATTTATGTTATATACATTTTTTGTCGTGGAGTCATCGTTTTTTAGTCATTCCTTGTTTTTGGTTTCTGCTTTGAAAAAAAAAAATGTAAATGGCGAGTTATTTATGGACGCTCTTTAACTACTAAGGTCCTCAGCGTCCCATTCTAACTTGGGCGTGAAAGACCGCTTAATTTTGCTCAGAGGCCTCTCTATCAGGCTTGAGGTTCTTTTACGTGCCGTAAATCTACGACACGGGACCAACGGCTTTACTTCCCTTCCGAAGGAAGCCATGCTAAGGATTATTACGCCCGAAAAAATCCATCGCCCTCCGCCGGGATTGAACCCGCGACCTTGGGCATATGAAGTTAGCATGATGCTTTGAAAAACTTATACTTTTCTCATACAGGAATTTGTCAACTGTTGTCCATACAAACAAAGGGACTTCACTGACATAGCAACCAGCTTTTGACTATCACTTTAACCTATGGTACTCCCTTATTTTGGTTCTACTTACAAGGAAGCAAGTAATAAGACTATTTATGCTATTTTTGTTTCTATTAGCAGGAAGTAAATAGTAGTATAAGCTCTTTAAGAGTAATTTGTTGCAGAGATATAGAGAAAGTCGTGTGAATGGTTCACATCAGATTTTTTTTAAAAGATTTGACTATGGTTTTAACGTTGTGTATTCATTTATTTCTCTTCTACTTACAAGGAGGCAGATAATAAGACCGTTTCTGCTAATGTTTACCTTGATAGAAGAATAAGCTTTCTAACAACAATTTGTTACAGAGATTTGAATGGAACAGCAATTTTTACCTTCTCTAGTACAATGGATTGTATTCCACACAAAAATTCGATACCGATATTTCACCGGAAATACATGTTTTAGGATCCCCTGAATAAAGAAAAACATTTTTAGAAAAAGGTCCGCGCGCATGTGTATGTGTGGCTGTCTCTGTGTGTCTGTGAAAGGATAGCTATAAAACGGAAAAGACGATTAAATACCTAATTGGTATTTAAGTTTAGTATCTTTCAAGGATACGACAGGAAGATTTTCAAAAAAGTTACCCCCCCAAACTACCCTTTACATGAAAAAAGTTTCGAAAATTTTGTTTTTATTAAAAATGGCACTAACGAATTTGATTAAAGTACCACATATTAAAGCCATTTCCATCAGAAATAAAATGTATAGCTTGAATTTCCTGTGAATAGCTTCTGAAGACCTGTTTATTCTGGATGGATTTTGCATAACTAGTAAACCGTAAGAGATAGACAAAAACTTACTACACAAAAAATGTAGATTTCGTTCATATATACAATGTATGTCATATACAGATTTTTTCGTGGAGTTTACCATTTCCGAGATATTCCTTGTTATTAGTTGCAATTGTAAAGTACTTATACTTTTTACTTTCTCTACACGTACTATATACATAGTGTATAGAGCAGGTATTGCACTCCACCAACAAATTCGATATATAAAAATATGTTTTAGGGTCTCCTGTATCCAAAAGAAGTATTTTCAGAAAAAGGTCCGTGTGTGTGCCGTGTGTCCGTGTGTCCGCGTGTCCGTGTGTCCGCGTGTCCGTGTGTCTGTAAACACGATAACTCAAAAACGAAAAGTCGGTAAAATACCAAACTTGGTATTTAAGTTTACTATCTTCCAGGGATGCCACTCGAAGATTTTGAGAAAATCCTCCCACTCCTAACTACCCTTTACAAGGAACTTTTTCCGAAAATTTTGATTTTCCAAAAAATGGCTCTAACGATTTTGATTAAAATATAGTATATTAAAGATATTTACCTGAAAAATAAAATGTATATTTTGAATTTTCTGGGAATAGCCTCTGAAGACTACTTTATTCTACGTCAATTTTACGGAATCTTGCATAACTGCTAAATCGTAAGAGATGGACAAAACCTTTCCACACAACAAATGTAGAGCATTTTAAAACACACCATTTATGTTATATACATTTTTTTCGTGGAGTTGATTGCTTTTGAAATATTCCTTGTTTTTGGTTTCAGCTATAAAAAAACTTATACTTTTCTCATACAGGACTTTGTGAATTCGTGTCCATACAAACAAAGGAACTTCAGTCACATAGCAACCAACTTTTGACTATCACTTTAACCTTTTGTACCCCCTTATTTCGCTTCTACTAACAAGGAAGCAAATAATAAGACTATTTCTGCTAATTTTTTGTGGATTAGATGAAGTAAATAATTTGTTGCAGTGATATAGAGAAAGTCATGTGAATGGAACACATCAGATTTTTTCAGACAGGAAGTGTCCGTTTTTCTTTTGTTCTACTCTTGGCCAAGCAAAGAAGCAATTTGCAATGACAATTGCATAACAATAGTTTTTAAAACATTTGACTATCACTTTAGCATAGCGCATTCCTTTAGTTGCCTTCTACTTATAAGAAATTAAGTAATAAGAACATTCTGCTAATGTTTATCTCGATTAGCATTGTGCAGAAAGAAGAATAATCTTTTGTAAGAAGTTTGTTTGAAAAGCATCTTAGAAAGTCATGTAGGGGTAACAAATAAAATTTTACTTTCTCTAGCCCCGTATGTACAATGTACATAGGGATAGAGAGTATTGTATTGCACCCAAAAATTCGATACCGATATTTTACCGGAAATACATGTTTTAGGACCCCATGTAGCTAAAAAAAGCATTTTCAGAAAAAGGCCCGTGTCTGTGTGTGTCTGTGAACAAGATAGCTCAAAAACGAAAAGTAGCTAAGTATCAAACTAGGTATTTAAGTTTAGTATCTTCCAGGGATGCGACACGAAGATTTTGAGAAAAATCCCCCCTCCCCAAACTACCCCTTACATGGAACTTTTTTCGTAAATGTTGATTTTGTTAAAAATGGTTCTAACGATTTTGATTAAAATATCGTATATTAAAGATACTTACCTGACAAATAAAATGTATATCTTGAATTTTCTGGGAATAGCTTCTAAAGACCTGTTTACTCTTGATGAATTTTGTTTAATTTGGCATAACTAGTAAACCGTAAGAGATAGACAAAAACTTACTTTACAAAAAATGAAGGTCTTGTTAAAATACACAGGTTATGTCCATTACATTTTTTTCGTGGAGCTTACAGTTTTTGAGGTATTCATTGTTATTAATTTCGGTTATGAAGTGCTTACCCGTTTTTCTTTTGTTCTACTCCTGGCCAAGAAAAGAAGCGATTTGTAATGACAATCGCGTAACGACAGCTTTTAAAACATTTGACTATTAGTTTAGCCTAGTGTATTACCCTTATTTTCTTCCTACTTATAAGGAACTAAGTAATAAGAACATTCTGCTGAATACCTCGATTAACAAGGTGCAGAAAGAAGAACAATCTTATGTAAGAAGTTTTTAGAACAGCTAGAGAAAGTCATGTGAGTGTACCACATCAGATTTTTTTAAATGGGTGATCACAGAACAAAGACCTATTATAGATGTTTGTTCTACAGTGCCTATATGAAGTACTTATTAGAGGGAATGTAATAAACTTCCTTCTACTTTGAATAGAATACGAATCCAGCATTCGCGTACCAGCGCTAAAAGTACGAGGAATTAGCACTGGTATAGGATGGTCCCTAAGGCACTAATTTGTGCCTCATGCATGCATTTTCTGACGTCACGATGCGGTCTCTTCCTCTTAGCTAAGCGTTATCCTTTCACCTTTGGTTGAGTTGTGTGATGGTGAAAGTTGAAGCATACTTATTCTACGATACGGAAATTATTTTCGATCAATTTGTTAAGTTTTCAAGTTATTCAGTTAAAATTATATTTGATGAGATACCTATACCAAATATTCTACACAGTTATATTACTTTCTCCATACGCACTGTGTACATAGTGTATAGAGAAGATATTGCACTCCACCCAAAAATACGATACCGAGATTTCACCGGAAATATATGTTTTTGAGTCCCTTTTATCTAAAAAATCTGATGTGTACCATTCACATGACTTTCTCTATATCCCTGCAACAAATTATTCTTAAAAAGCTTATGCTACTATTTGCTTCATGTTAATCTAGAAAAATTAGCAGAAATAGTCTTTACCTTCTTCCTTGTAAGCAGAAAGGAAATAAGGGACTAGCATAGGTTAAAGCGATAGTCAAAAGCTGGTTGCTATGTGACCGAAGTTCCTTTGTTTGTATCGACAGGAGTTGACAAATTCCTGTATGAGAAAAGTTAAGATTTACGACCCTGAAAACAAAAACAATGAATATCTCAAAAACCATCAACTCCAAGAAAAAACTGTATATAACATAAATTGTGCGTTTTAATATGCTCTACATTTTTTGCGTAGTAAGTTTTTGTCCATCTCTTACAGTTTAGCAGTTATTCAAAAGTCAGTAAAATTTATCCAGAATAAACTACTCTTCAGAGGCTATTCCCAGAAAATTCAAGATATGCATTTTATTTGTCAGGTAAATATCTTTAATATCCGAAATTTTAATCAAAATCGTTGGAGCTATTTTTGAAAAAATCAAAATTTTCGAAAAAAGTTCCATGTGAAGGGTAATTGTGGGTGGGGGGATTTTTGTCAAAATCTTCGTGTCGCATCCCTGGAAGATACTAAACCTAAATATCAAATTTGGTATTTTACCGACTTTTCGTTTTTGAGTTATCGTGTTCACAGACACACGGACACACACACACACGGACCTTTTTGTGAAAATGCTTTTTTACTTTCTCTATACGCAGTATGTACATAGTGTGTAGAAAAGGTATTGCACTCCACCCAAAAATTCGATACCGAGATTTCACCGGAGATATATGTTTTAGGGTCCACTTTATCTAAAAAAAAAGCATTTTCAGAAAAAGGTCCGTATGTGAGTGTGTGTCCGTGTGTCTGTGAACACGATAACTCAAAAACGAAAAGTCGGTAAAATATCAAACTTCGTAGTTAAGTTTAGTATCTTCCAAGGATGCGACACGATTTTGAGAATACTCCCCCACCCCAAACTACCCTTTACATGGAACTTTTTTCGAAAATTTCAATATTCTCAAAAATGGCTAGAACGATTTTGATTAAAATTTCGTTTATTAAAGATATTTACCTGACAAATAAAATGTATATCTTGAATTTTCTGGGAATAGCCTCTGAAGAGTAGTTTATTCTGGATGGATTTTACTGAATTTTGAATAACTGCTAAACCGTAAGAGATGGACAAAAACTTACTTCACAAAAAATATAGAACATGTTAAAAAACACAATTTATGTTATATACATTTTTTTCGTGGAGTTCGTCGTTTTTGAGACATTCCTTATTTTTGGTTTCTGCTATGAAAAACTTATACTTTTCTCATACAGGAATTTGTCAACTGCGGTCCATACAAACAAAGGAACTTCAGTGACAAAGCAACCAGCTTTTGATTATCACTTTAACCTATGGTACTCCCTTATTTCGCTTCTACTTACAGGGAAGCAAGTAATATGGCTATTTCTGCTATTTTTTTACTGATTAGCATGAAGTAAATAGAAGTATAAGATTTTAAGAATAATTTATTGCAGAGATGTAGAGAAAGTCATGTGAATGATACACATCAGATTTTTTTTTACTTTTTCTCCACGTACTATGCACAGAACGTATCGTATACCGCCCACAAATTCTATGCCGAAATTTCATCGGAAATATATGTTTTGAGGTATCTTGACTCCAAAAGAAAGCATTTTTAGAAAAAGTTTGGCGTGTATGCATCTGTGCATAACATAGTTCAGAAACGAAAAGACAGTTAAATTCCAAACTTGGTATTTAAGTTTGGTATTTTCCAAGGAAGCGAGACAAAGATTTTCAAGTAAATCCACCCAGTTCCAACCATCCTTTACTTTGAACTTTTTTCGAAAATTTTGATTTTCTCTAAAATGGCTCTAACGATTTTGATTAAAATATCGAATATTAAAGATATTTACCTGGCAAATAAAATGTATATCTTGAATTTTCTGGAATAGCCTCTAAAGACTACTTTATTCTGAATGAATATTGCTCAATTTTGAGTAATTGGTAAACCGTAAAGGATAGACAAAAACGTACTACACAAAAAGTGTAGATCACGATAAAAAACACAATTTATGCCATAACTTTTTCCGTGGAGGTGATCATTTTTGAGATATTCCTTGCTATTAGTTTCAGCTTTGAAAAAATCTGATGTGTTCCATTCACATGACTTTCTCTACATCTCTGCTACAAAGTATTGTTAAAAAAGCTACTGCTTCTCTTTAGTTCATGCTTATTGAGAAAATATTAGCAGAAATAGTCCTATTTCTTGCTTCCTTGTAAGTAGAAGCTAAATAAGGGTGTATCATAGGTTAAAGTGACAGTCAAAAGCTGGTTGCTATGTGACTGAAATCCCTTTGTTTGTATGGACAGGAGTTGACAAATTTCTGTATGAGAAAATTATGTTTTTCCAAGCTGAAACCAAAAACAAGGAATGTCTAAAAAACGATCAACTCTATGGGAAAATGGATATAACATAACTTGTGTGTTTTAAACGGCTCTATATTTTTTATGTGGTTAGTTTTTGTCCATCTCTTACAGTTTAGCAGTTATGCAAAATTCCGTAAAATTGACCCAGAATAAAGTAGGCTTCAGAGGCTATTCCCAGAAAATTCAAAATATATATTTTATTTTCAGATAAATATCTTTAATATACGATATTTTAATCAAAATCGTTAGTGTCATTTTTAAGAAAATCAAAATTTTCGAAAAAAGTTCCATGTAAAGGGTAGTTTGTTGTTGGGGGGATTTTTCTCAAAATCTTCGTGTCGCATCCCTGGAAGATACTAAACTTAAATACCAGGTTTGGTATTTAATCGACTTTTCGTTTTTGAGTTATCCTGTTCACAGGCACACGGACCTTTTTCTGTAAAATACTATTTTTGGATACAGGGGACCCTAAAACATATATTTCCGGTGAAATCTCGGTATCGAATTTTTGGCTGGAGTGCAATACCTTCTCTATACACTATGTACATAGTACCAAGGTATAGAGAAAGTAAAAACTGAAGTATATCTTTGTGCAGAGTTAAATTAATTTAATCCGAATAGTGTACTTCATACTTGGAGTACTTCGGAGGACTGTCATAAAGGACATTTCCGTTGTAATGAAGCTTTATTATCGCTTAGATATCAACATTATCAGAGCTAGGTGACATTACAACTTGCATTGCGAAACGAAAGAAGCAACCAAGTAGAAAGTTAATGTACAGAATTAGATAAGACCAGCCATTTACTGAACTTGTACTTCACAAGGTCATCTTGGTTTCCCAGCAGAGGTGTATCAAAGGAGTAAAACATTGCGTGAACAAAACACAAGCAATTCCTTGGAACAAACAAAACACGTCCGAAATATGACTACCTTCATTTACAGATCACTAGAAAAACCACGGATTCATAAAGCTATATTTACTCTCTCTAGCCCGAAGCATAATGTACATGGTGGATAGAAAAGGATTTTTATTCCACGCAAAAACTTGATGTCGAGATTTCACCGGAAATATATAATCCCTAAGTTCGAAAACATCCGTTAAAGAAACAGTTTTGTGCTGTGGACAGCATAGCTCAAAAGCGAAAAGTTCGTTAGAAACAAAACTTGACATTTTTTGAGATTTTTGATTTTCTCAAAAATGGCTCCAAATATTTTGATTAAAATGCTGCATACTATAGATATCTACATGACAAATAAAATGTATATCTTGGGAATAAGCCTCCGAAGGCATCTTTGTTCTGGATGATTTTGCTGAATTTTCCATAGCCAAAACATAACATGACATGTTTTGGGTCCCCCTGAATCAAAAAAAAAAAAAAAATTTATAGAACGAGGTGTGTGTGTGTGTGTGTGTGTGTATGTGTGCTTGTGTGTGTGCAGCTTAGCTCAAAAACGAAAATACTTGGAATTTAAGTTTGATTTTCAAGAAAGTCCACCCATCCCAACTATCCCTTACATGGAACTTTTTTTTTTTTCGAAAATTTTGATCTTCTCAAAAATGGCTTTGACGTTTTTGATTAAAATCACTTATATTAAAGATATTTATATGACAAACTCTATATCTTCAATTTTTACTTTTTCTAGCCCCATTTGTACAATGTACATAGGGATAGAGAAGTACTGTATTCCACCCAAAAATTCGATACCGAGATTTCACTGGAAATACATGTTTTAGGACCCCCTGTATCCAAAAAAAAGCATTTTCAGAAAAAGGTCCTTGTGTGTGAGTATCCGTGTGTCTGTGAACACGATAACTCAAAAACGAAAAGTTTAGTATCTTCCAGGGATGCGACACGAAGATTTTGAGAAAAACCTGCCCACCCAAACTACCCTTTACATGGAACTTTTTTTGAAAATTTTGATTTTCTTAAAAATGGCTCTAACGATTTTGATTAAAATATCATATATTAAAGATATTTAACTAACAAATAAAATGTATATCTTGAATTTTCTGGGAATAGCTTCTGAAGACCTGTTTATTCGGGATGAATTGTGCTTAATTTGGTATAATTAGTAAACCGTAAGAGATAGACAATAATTTACTATACAAAAAATTTAGATCTTGTTAAAATACACAAGGTATGTCATATACATTTTTCTCGTGGAGCTTACCGTTTTCGAGGTATTCATCGTTATTAGTTTCAGTTGTGAGGTACTTATACTTTTCTCAGACGGGAGTGTCCGTTTTTCTTTTGTTCTACTCCTGGCTAAGAAAATAAGCGATTTGTAATGAACTAAGTAATAAGAACATTGTGCTAATGAGAACCACGATTAGCAAGGTGCAGAAAGAAGAACAATCTTATGTATGAAGTTTGTAGAACAACTAGAGAAAGTCATGTGAGTGTAACACATCAGATTTTTTTTAAATACTCATGCGAGGGCTCGGAGTTGTTTCTTTAATGTGTTTTGTTTGTTTAGATTTCTATTACAATGTTGCGTCAATGCAATACTGTTTATTTTCTGTAGCTGTAAGCTGTAGAACTATTTCGGAGCTCGTTGCGTGTAGGATTGATAAGTTTGTATTTGATGAAGGATTGAACACTGAAAATAAATTAGCTACCATTTTCAGGTTAAACGTTTAGTAATTACTTTGTTTTATTTCCATTCTTTATAAGGCATTAATTACCAGGTAAGGCTAATAAAGGAGATAAGAACAGTAGTGGCATATATTCTGGGCAGCTTTATTGCTAAATTATCTTTCAAATTGGAACACTACATTCAACTCTCATTCATGATTAATTTTATCTGATAAATTATAGTTAGGAAGTGTTAGTATAATACGGTATTGAACATTTTATCATAAATTAGATCTAGTTTGACCCTTAAGCATATATTTTTAATTTTCATACATAAAAATTATATTTTATGACATTCACATGACTTTCTCTACATCTCTACAATAAATTATTGTTAAAAAAATTATTCTTCTATTTACTTAATACTAATCGAGGAAAAATTAGCGGAAAAGGTGTTATTACTTGCTTCATTGTAAGTAAAAGCCAAATAAGGGAATACCATAGGTTAAAGTGATACTCAAATCTTTCAAAAGCTGGTTGCTATGTGATTGAAGTTCCTTTGTTTGTATGGCCAGGAGTTGACAAATTCCTGTATGAGAAAAGTACAAGTATTTTAAAGCTGAAGCTAATAATAAGGTATATCTAAAAAACGGTCAACTCTACGAAAAAAAGTATACAACATAATTGTGTGTGGGATCTACACTTTTTGTGTAGTAAGTTTTTGTCTATCTCTTACGGTTAACTAGTTATGGAAAATTCTGCAAAATTCATCCAGAATCAGCATGTGTTCCGAGGCTATTCCCAGAAAATTGAAGATATACATTTTATTTGTCACATAAATATCTTAAAGATAAGACATTTTTTACCAAAATCGTTAGAGCTAGTTTTGAGAAAATCAAAATTTTCGAAAAATGTTCCATGTAAAGGTAGGTTGTTTGTGGGGAAATTTTCTTGAAAATCTTCGTATCATATCCTTGGAAGATACCGAACTTAAATACAACTTTGGTATTTAACGATGTTTTTGTTTTTGAGCTATGCTGCCCACAGACACACACACACATGGACATTTTTCTAAAAATGCTTTTTTTTGGATTCAAGAGGTCTCAAACATGTATTTCCGATAACATCTCGGTATCGAATTTTTTGCTACAATACAATACCTTCTCTATACACTGTGTACATTGTACATGTAGAGAAAGTAAACATTTTGGAGCCTAAACTAAAAAGACACAGAGAAACCTAGGGAAACTTCAAAAAGTAGATGTATTGTAAACCTAAGTTTAAAATATTTGACCAAAATTTTAATTTCTTTTCCGTCAAGGACTTCTTATGTGACGTGACAAAAGCATAAACAAATTTGATCATAACCTCCAAACCATTAGAGCAAAATTGATGAAATTTACACTGTAATTTATTTGCATCATATTATACCTGTGGTTTAAAGTTAAACAAGTTAGTATTATTAGTTTGGAATTTCTAAGTTTCAGACATACATGTCCTTAAAATCAGATGACTGAACATTTGCATGTCGGGTCCTGCACAGCCAATGATAATAAAACATTCGTTTTAGCAGACTCTTCCGGAAGTGGACATGAATAGCTGTTTTCTTCCAGTCTTCTTTTGTTGTTTACTACGCAATATTACCAACAATCAAAACATTTAAATTACTAGAATTCCCCCGCTACTGAACCGTAAACAAATTCTTAGAATTGTTCGTGCTTTACAAGATTATTAAGGATATTGAAAGGTTTAAGGACATTTTTCTGATTATATCGTGAGAAACTGGAAAATGATATACTGAAAGAGCTCGTTAAGATAAATCTAATTCTAAGTGCATGTGTACTCAAAAGGATCAATTATGTTTGTGCATCACTGATCGTGTCCTGGTTGCTACGCAGTAGTACACGTTTGGCTGCACATGGGAAATAATCTCCCCAGAAACAGGAAACAATTTTGACATTGGACGTGGATCTTGCACGACAGATAGCGAGGTGATATAACACCTAATAAATATGTTCTTTCTTTAGTGATTCAGAAGCTATTCAACCAAAAACAATGGAACGTACTACAACTGAGCAAGCAGATAATCTTTACTGTGCAATTGAATGTATTAAAAATTCTGTGTTACATTCACATGACTTTCTCTACGTCTCTGCAATAAATTATTGTTGAAAAGCTTATGCTCCCATATACTTCAGGCTAATTGAGAAAAAATTAGCAGAAATAGTCTTATTACTTGCTTTCTTGTAAATAGAAACGAAATAAGGGAGAGCCATAGGCTAAAGTGATAGTCAAAAGCTGGTTTCTATGTGACTGATGTTCCTTTGTTTGTATGGACAGGAGTTGACAATTTCCTGTATGAGAAAAATATAAGTTTTTAAAAGTTGAAACCAATAACAAGAAATATCTCAAAAACGACCAACCCCACGAAAAAATGTATATTACATAAATTGTGTGTTTTATCGTGATCTACATTTCTTTTGCAGTAAGATTTTGTCCATCTCTTACGGTTTACCAGTTACGCAAAATTCAGTAAAAATCATCCAGAATAACTCTTTTGAGGCTATTCTCAGGAAATTCAAAATACACAAGTTATTTGGCAAGTAAATATATCAATTATAAGAGATTTTAATCAAAATCGTTTGAGCCATTTTTAAGAAAATCAAAATTTTCAATTTTTTTCCATGTAAAGGGTAGTTGGGGGTGGGGGAATTTTCTTGAAAATCTTCGTGTCGCATCCTTGGAAGATACCAAACTTAAATACCAAGTTTGGTTTTAAACGGTCTTTTCGTATTTGAGCTATGCTGCCTACAGACACACAGACAGACAGACAGACAAGACAGACAGATATACTGACTGACAGACACCCACACGGACATTTTTCTAAAAATGTTATTTTATTCGGGGGGGGGGGTCTCAAAACATATATTTCCCGTGAAATCTCAATGTCGAAATTTTGGGTGCAATACAATACCTTCTCTATACACTATGTACATAGTACGTATAGAGAAAGTTAAAATGGTCTAATTTTTACTTCCTTGAACATATAAGGGAAATAAAGTACACTAGGCTAAAACGATGCTCAAATGTTTTAAAACCCGGTTGCTATGTGATAAACATTGATTTGGTTCTCCTTCCAATGCCAGGAGTAAAACAAGACATACGAAATGAATGAGGATATCCCGTTTGAGAAGCGCTAAGTACTTTACAACTGAAACCAATAACAGGGAATATCTCGGAGATACCTCACATAAGAAAAAAAAAAAAAAACTGCTTATGGTAAAGTGTGTGTTTAAATCAGATCTACTTTTTTGGGTATAGGTATTAAGTTTTTGTATATCTCTTACGGTTTACCATTTAAGAAAAAGTCATTCAGAGGCTATTCGCAGAAAACACAAGAAGTACATTTTGTATGCCATAAAAATATTTTGAAAATGTATTTTAACCAAAATCGTTAAGAGTAATTTTTGAGTTATCGTGTTCACAGACACACGCGGACCTTTTCCTAAAAATCTTTTTTTAGTTGCAGAGGACTCTAAACCGTGTATTTCCGGTGAAATCCCGATATCGAATATTTCGGTGGAATACAATACCTTCTCTAGCCACTATCTACATAGTACAAACGGGCTAGATAAAGTACAAATTTGCAACTTTGAACAAGCAATTCTTTTATAAGCTTAACCCTTTGTTACCTGTCGGTACCTATAAGTTCCACTTGTTTTAAGCGCAACTCTAGGTTTAATTTCATGTTATACTAACCTTCAACCGTAAACGACAAGTAATCAAGACTGTTTTATATTGTAAAAATATATACAAATTTTGCCCTAAAATGCAGTGATTTTTTTTAAATAAACTAAAGAGTAAACCTTACATAACTACAGTAAACTGTAACCCCATTAACTTCCAAGCCTCACACCGATTATTTTACTTGGGCTCTCCCCGTCCTTTACCACAGTCACTGGGATTTGAACTTGCAACATTTGGCTTTGGATGGATGACCAAACGCTCATGGTCATTTGAATAATTATTTTGGTAGTGCCTTTGGCAGGATTATGCAAACTGGTTCAGAAGAATTTAAACTTTTAATTGGGAAGAAAAGGATCTACATTTACTTTCATTTCTATTTTCTTTATTATTTTATATAATAATTTTATAGGTTTATTACCATAAGTTTTTACTAGAACTCCAGTTTTAAAATCTAATTAAATGAAAAAACAGCATATGCAGTATATTAATGCAGGCAACTAAGGGCTAATCTCCCATCTCTGTCATGCAGGCAATTCAAGAAATTGTCTAATTTTACCTGACAATATGAGGGAAATAAGTTAGTACACTAGACTAAAGGTTTTATAAGCCGGTTGCTAAGGGATTGATGTGATGTAATTTTAGTTCTCTTGCCAATGCCAGGAGTAAAGCAAGAGAGATACAAAACAGATGGGGACATCCCATTTGAGAAACGCTAAGCATTTACAGCTGAAACCAATAACAGGAAATATCTCGGAAATATCTTAGCTCTACATAAGACAGAAAAAACAACTGTTTGTGACATAATTTGTGTGCTTAAATGAGATCTACATTTTTGTATATTAAGTTTTTTTTTTTTTTTTTTTTTTTTTTTTTGTATATCTCTTAAGGTTTACCAGATATGCAAAAGTCATTCAGAGCCAATCCAGAAAATTCAAGGAATACATTTCGTTGCCATAAAAATATCTTAAAGATGTGGTATGTTAATCAAAAACGAGAAAAGCCATTTTTGAGAAAATCAATACTTTCGAAAAAGTTCCACGAAAAGGATTAGCTAGGGTGAGGGATTTTATTGAAAACTTATTTTTTCCATCCTTGGAAGACGAACTTAAATTCCAGGTTTGATAATTAACCAACTTTTCGTTTTTACTTTCTCTACACGTACTATGTACATAGTGTTTAGAGAAGGTATTGCACTCCACCCAAAAATTCAATACCGAGTTGTCACCAGAAATATATGTTTTAGGGGTCCCCCTCTATCCAAAACAAGTATTTTCAGAAAAAAGGTCTGTGTGTGTCTGTGAACACGATAACTCAAAAAAGAAAAGTCGGTAAAATACCAAACTTGGTATTTAAGTTTAGTATCTTCCAGGGATGCAACACGAAGATTTTGAGAAAAATCCCCCCAACCAAACCTCCCTTTACAAGGAAACATTTCGAAAATTTTGATTTTCTCAAAAATGGCTCTAACGAGTTTTATTAAAATTTCGTATATTAAACACATTTACCGGACAAATAAAATGTATGTTTTGAATTTTCTGGGAATAGCCTCTGAAGACTATACTTTATTCTGGATGAATTTTACGCAATTTTGCATAACTGCCAAACCGTAAGAGATGGGCAAAAACTTACCACACAAAAGAATGTAGAACACATTAAAACATACAATTTATGTTGTATACATTTTTTCGTGGAATTGTCGTTTTAAAGATATTCCCTTTTTTTTTTTTTTTTTTGTTTCAGCTTTGAAAAACATATACTTTTCTCATGCAGGAATTTGTCAACTCCTGTCCATACAAACAAAGGAACTTCAGTCACATAGCAACCAGCTTTTGACTATCACTTTAACCTATGGTACTCCCTTATTCTGCTTCTACTTACAAAGAAGCAAGTAATAAGACTATTTCTGCTATTTTTTTCTCGATTAAAGTGAAGTAAATAGAAGCATTAGGTTTTTAACATAATTTTTGCAGAGATGTAGAGAAAGACATGTGAATGGAATACATCAGCTTTTTGAGTACCGTCCACAGACACACACACACATACACACATGCATACACTCGAACAATCACATGCGCGGACATTTTTTCCCCTAAATTCTAATGCGTTCTATTCACATCAACTTCTCTATCTGTTCTGTAAACAAGTTATTCTTTCAAAAGATAATTCTTATATCTGCAGCAAGGCAAACATTAACAGTGTGTTCTTATTACCTAGTTAGTTCCTTACAAGTTGAAGGGAACATACTATCTAGAGCGATAGTCAAATGTTCTAAAAGCTATCGCAATGCGATTATAACTGAAATTAGCTTCTTTGCATGGGTAGACGCAAAACAAAGACAAAAGCGGACGGCTTCCTGTTTGAGAAAAGTACAAGCGTTTTTAAATAGAAACAGTTCTCGAAAAATTAAAAATCTCGAAACCGGTCAATTCTAATTTGAAAAAAAAAAAAAATGTATATTACATTAATTTGTGTTTTAAGAGATCTACATTTTTGTGAAGCATATTAATTTCTCTACACATACTATGTACATAGTGTATAGAGAAGGTATTGCACTCCACCAAAAAATTCGATGCCGAGAATTCACCGGAAATATGTGTTTTAGGATCCCCTATATCCAAAAATATCTAATGTATTCCATTCACATTACTTTCTCTATATCTCTGTAACAAATTATTGTTAATAAGCTTATCTTTTAAAATAAGAACTATAGCTTTCCTGGCGACGTGTTAATTCAAGATCTTCTCGGGCTTCTAGCCAGGTAAAAACTAGAACCTGGCTAGAAGCCCGAGAAGATCTTGAATTAAGCTTATCTTTTATTTATTTCATGCTAATCGAGAAAAATTACAAGAAATAGTCTTATTTCTTACTTTATTGTAAGTAGAAGCGCAATGAGGGAGTACCAAAGGTTAAAGGGAAAGCCAAAAGCTGGTTGCTATGTGACTGAAGTTCTTTTGTTTGTATGGACAGCAGTTGACAAATTCCTGTATGAGAAAACTATGTTTTTCAAAGCTGAAATCAAGAAAAAGGAATATCTCAAAAACGATCAACTCCACGAAAAAAATGTATATAACATAAATTGTGTGTTTTAACGTGATCTACATTTTTTTGTGTGTTAAGTTTTTGTCCATCTCTTACGGTTTAGTAGTTATGCACAATTCATCACGAATAAAGTAGCCTTTAGAAGCTATTCCCAGAAAATTACAAATATACATTTTATTTGTCAGGTAAATATCTTTAACATATGATATTTTAATCAAAATCGTTAGAGCCATTTTTTAGAAAATCAAAATTTTCGAAAAAAGTTCCATGTAAAAGGTAGTTTGGGGTGGGGGGATTTTTCTCAAAATCTTCGTGTCGCATCCCTGAAAGATACTAAACTTAAATACCAAGTTAGGTATTTTACCGACTTTTCGTTTTTGAGTTATCGTGTTTACAGACACACGGACACACTGACACACGTACACACGGACACACACACACACAGACCTTTTTCTGAAAATACTTGTTTTGGATACAGGGGACCCTAAAACATATATTTCCGGTGAAATCTCGGTATCGAATTTTTTGGTGGAGTGCAATACATTCTCTATACATATGTACATAGTGCTTATAGAGAAAGTGAAAAAGTATTTTCAGAAAAAAGTTCCGTGTGTGTGTGTCCGTGTGTCTGTGAACACGATAACTCAAAAACGCTAGGGGCTAGAGAAAGTAATAACTAAAAAAAACATGATGTATTCCATTCACATGACTTTCTCTACATCTCTGCAACAAATTATTGTTAAAAAGCTTATGCTTCTATTTACTTCATACTAATCGAGAAAAAATTAGCAAAAATGGTCTTATTACTTGCTTCCTTGAAATTAGAAGCGAAATAAGGGGTGACATAGGTTAAAGTGATAGTCAAAAGCTGGTTGCTATGTGACTGAAGTTCCTTTGTTTGCATGGACACGAGTTGACAAATTCCTGTATGAGAAAAGTGTAAGTTTTTCAAAGCTGAAACTAAAAACAAGGAATATCTAAAAAACGCTCAACTCCACGAAGAAAACGCATATGGCATAAATTGTGTGTTATATCTACATTTAATGTGTAGTAAGTTTTTGTCCATCTCTTACGGTTTACCAGTTATGGAAAATCCCGTAAAACTCATCCAGAATAAAGCAGCCTTTACAGGCTACTCCCAGAAAAATCAAGATATGTATTTTATTTGTGTAGTAAATATCTTTAATATATCATATTTTAATCAAAATCGTTACAGCCATTTTTGATAAAATCGCAATTTTCGAAAAAATTTCCATGTAAATAGTAGTTGGGGGTTGGGGGATTTTCTTGCAAATCTTCGTGTCGCATCCTTGGAAGATACCAAACCCAAATACCAAGTTTGGTTTTCAACGGACCTTCCGTTTTTGAGCTATGCTGCCCAAAGACACACACACATGTACGTTTTTCTAAAAAGGCTGCTTTTTTATTCAGGGGTTCTCAAAACATGTATTTCCGGTGACATCTCGGTATGGAATTTTTGGGTGCATAGTATGTGTAGAGAAAGTAAAATTTATGTGCTCCATTCACATGACTTTCTCTACATCAGTCACAAACTATTGTTAAAAAGCTTACTCTGCTATCTACTCTATACTAATCGAGATAAACATTAGCAGGGATGGTCTTATACGTAGAAGGGAAATAAGGGAATACACTAGGCTAAAACGATAGTCAAATCTTTTAAAATCTGGTTGCTAATGTGATAGAAATTTGCTTCTTTGCATGTCCAGGAGTTTAAAAATTTCCGCATGAGTAAAGTTAATGACTTTTAAAACTGAAAGCAATAACAAAGAATATTTCCGAAGTGGTCAATTTTACGAAAAAAAATGTATATGGCAGAAATTGTGTGTTTTAACGAGATCTACATTTTTGCCTAGTAAGTTTTGTCTATCTCTTTTACGGATTACCAGTTACCACAAATCATGCTGAATTAGGTCTTTAGAGGCTATTCCCAGAAAATTCAAGATAGGCATACATTTTATAAATCATGTAAATATCTTTAATATGATATTTTAATCAAAATCGTTACAGCCATTTTTGAGAAAATCAAAACTTTCGAAATTTTTTCCACTTAAAGGGTAGTTGTGAGTGATGGGATTTTCTTGAAAATCTTCATGTTGCACCCTTGGAAGATACTATACATAAATACTAAGTTTGGTATTTAACGGTATTTCCGTTTTTGAGCTATGCTGTCCACAGACAATCAGACACAGACATACCCACACGAACCTATTTTGGTATCAGAGGATCTCAAAAACGTATATTCCCGGTGAAATCTCGACATCGAATTTTTGGGTGGCATACAATACCTTCTCTAGCTCCTATGTACATTGTATGCACATACTGACTAGAGAAAGTACGAGGACCACACAGAAAGTAACTGACGATTTGGTATTGCTAAATAATAACAAAAGATAACAACACAAAATGTTATTTACAAAGTTACAGAACCTTACTCTATTTCTCAACGTAATCTCCATTTCCTCAAGACATTTATTGTCACGTGATAATATCAGTTTTTCAATGCCGATTTTTTTCTTTTCTACCGCCAAAGGACGTATTCGTTTGTATGTTCTATTTTTTATTTTTTTTTCTCTGGCCCTGTATGTACTATTTACATAGTGTATAGAGAAGGTATTGCACTCCACCCAAAAATTCGATACCGAGATTTCACCGGAAATATATGTTTTAGGGTCCCCTGTATCCAAAAAAAGCATTTTCAGAAAAATGTCCATGTGTGTGTGTTTGTGTGTGTGTGTGTGTGTGTGTGTGTGTGTGTGTGTGTGTGTGTCCCTGTGTCCGTGTGCCTTTGAACACGATAACTCAAAAACGAAAAGTCGGTAAAATACCAAACTTGGTGTTTAAGTTTAGTATCTTCCAGTGATGCGACACGAAGATTTTGAGAAAAATCCCCCCACCCCAAACTACCCTTTACATGGAACTTTTTTCGAAAATTTTGATTTTCTCTAAAATATCTCTAACGATTTTGAATTAAAATACCGTATATTAATGATATTTACCTGACAAATAAAATGTATATCTTGAATTTTCTGGGAATAGCTTCTAAAGACCTGTTTATTCTGGATGAATTTTGCTTAACTTGACATAACTAGTAAATCGTAAGAGATAGACAAAAACTTACTATATAAACTCTGTAGGTCTTATTAATATACACAAGTTATGTCATTTATATTTTTCTTGTGGAGCTTACCGTTTTCGTGGTATTCATTGTTATTAGTTTCAGTTGTGAAGTACTTATACTTTTCTCAGACGGGAATGTCCGTTTTTCTTTTGTTGTACTCCTGGCCAAGAAAATAATCGATTTGTAATGACAATCGCATAACGACAGTTTTTAAAACATTTGACTATTGGTTTAGCCTAGTGTATTCCCTTTTTACTTTCTCTATAGGCACTATGTACATAGTGTATAGAGAATGTATTGCACTCCACCAAAAAATTCGATACCGAGATTTCACCGGAAATACATATTTTAGGACCCCCTGTATCCATAAAAAGCATTTTCAGAAAGAGGTCCGTGTGTATGTGTGTGTGTGTGTGTGTGTGTGTGTGTGTGTCCGTGTGTCTGTGAACACGATAACTCGAAAACAAAAAGAAGCTAAAATACCAAACTTGGAATTTAAGTTTAGTATCTTCCAGGGATGCGACACGAAGGTTTTGAAAAAAATCCCCCCGCCCCAAACTACCCTTTACATGGAACTTTTTTCGAAAATTTTGATTTTCTCAAAAATGGCTCCAACGATTTTGATTAAAATGTCATATATTAAAGATATTTACCTGAAAAATAAAATGTATATCTTGAATTTTCTGGAAATAGCCTCTGAAAAGTGGTTTAATCTTGATGAATTTTACTGAATTTTGAATAACTGCTAAACCGTAAGAGATGGACAAAAACTTGCTTCACAAAAAATGTAGAGAACGTTAAAATACACAACTTATGTTATATACATTTTTTTCGTACAGTTCGTCGTTTTTGTGACATTCCTTATTTTTGGTTTTTGCTATGAAAAACATACATTTTTCATACAGGAATTTGTCTACTGCTGCCCATATAAACAAATGAACTTCAGTGACATAGCAACCAGCTTTTGATTATCACTTTAACTTATGGTACTCCCTTATTTCACCTCTACTTACAAGGAAGCAAGTAATATAGCTATTTCTGCTAATGTTTTACTGAGTAGCATGAAGTAAAGAGAAGTATAAGCTTTTTAAGAATAATTTGTTGCAGGGATATAGAGAAAGTCATGTGAGTGTAACACATCAGTTTTTTTCTTCCTACTTATACGGAAATAAATAATAAGAACATTGTGCTAATGAGTACCTCGATTAGCAAGAAGAATAATTTTATGTAAGAAGTTTGTAAAACAGCTAGAGAAAGTCATATGAGTGTAACACATCAGATTTTTTTCTTTCAATTCTAACGTTGAATTGTTTATAATAATTGGGTATGCTTATTAATTTTGCAGCTTTAGGGAATATATATTTACGCATTCGGGACTCTGGGTTGGCTGCTACTTTAATTGCATATGACAAACTTTCGATGCTAGTTCTTGAGATTCAATTTGCATGCTGCTAACGGGGCTTCTCCTGAAGGCCCCAAGGAATATTCTCAGCGAGGTTGGTTGTAATGAGTCTAATAACTTCAGTGTGGTACTTGATGCAGAATTGTAAACTTTTTTTTTTTTTTTTTTTTTTTTTTTTTTTTTTTTTTTTTTTTTTTTTTTTGTTTTTCAGATAATGAATTAAGATCAATCAAAAAGGTTTTTATAGATTTTATGAAATGCTGCAGAATAAATATTACAGAAGAGCTTTACATGCTCTGTTTTATTTAAATAATTACATACTCCATTAAATTCACGTATTCATAATTTTGCAACATATAATACATTGTATTTGCTATTAAAGACGATGCAAACTTATGTCTTGAAGTCTGAGTTAAAACAAAATCTAGTCGAAGAAGAATATTTGGAATACACCATTTAACCGTAGTTTCTTCAGGGAATCCATAAAGTAAATCTTAATTTCTTGTACAACAGAACATTCATACAACCTATGTTTGACTGATTCATAAGTTAATTGCATGACAGTTTGAGATTTACAAAGCCCCGCGCAACGATACTTCATGTGTTTAGGAAAGCAGAAGAAAAGCAAGAGGCTATTCACTCTGGAACATCCTGACCTTCATAATAAAGGAGCTGGCCATCGATATAGGTGTGGAACCCAACACCTGAAGATGAGGTTATGTTTGCCCTCGGTCACTTGGTATCCTTGCGCTCAATCTCTCATTATATTCCAGGGCTGGCCAATATTCCTGATATCTTGCGTTATTATTACGTTAGATAAAAATTAAATATTTATGACAATATAAAACCTGAAATGGGCTTATCGTTTCTTTTATAAATATATATCGCCTATAAACATATTTATTTTCTGAGTTTCACAATCGCGGAAAGAAAGAGAAAAAAATCTGATGTGTTCCATTCACATGGCTTTCTCTACTTCTGTGTAACAAAGTATTGTTAATATGCTTATTCTTATATTGACTTCAAGCTAATCGAGAAAAAAATTGCAGAAATAGTCTTATTACTTGCTTCCTTGTAAGTAGAAGCGAAATAAGGGAGTACCATAGGTTAAAGTGAAAGCCAAAAGCTGGTTGCTATGTGACTGAAGTTCCTTTGTTTGTATGGGCAGGAGTTGACAAATTCCTGTATGAGAAAACCACAAGTTTTTCAAAGCTGAAACCAAAAACAAGGAATATCTCAAAAACGATAAATTATATAACATAAATTGTGTGTTTTAATGTGCTCTTCATTTTTTGTGTGGTAGGTTTTTGTCCATTTCTTACGGTTTAGCAGTTATTCAAAATTCCTCCAGAATAAAGTAGTCTTCAGAGGCTATTCCCAGAAAATTCAAGATATACATTTTATTTGTCAGGTAAACATCTTTAATATACGATATTTTAATCAAAATCGTTTGAGCCATTTTTGAGAAAATCAACATCTTCAAAAAAAGTTTCATGTAAAGGGTAGTTGGGGTGGGGGGATTTTCTTGAAAATTCTCGTGTCGCATCCTTGGAAGATACCAAACTTAAATACCAAGTTTGGTATTTAACGGTATTTTCGTTTTTGAGCTATGCTGTCCAAAGACACACAGTCACACACACACACACACACACACACACACACACACATACATACGCACACGTGGACCCTTTTCCAAAAATGCTTTTTTTTTTTTGGATTCAGGGGGACCCAAAATGTATTTCCGGTGAAATCTCGGTATCGAATTTTTGGGTGCAATACAACACCTTCTCTATACACTATGTACATAGTACGTGTAGAGAAAGTAAAAATATTATGTTAAAAAGTCTTATTCTATCTATCCTGTATCAAACTATTCTTTCGAAAGCTTATTCTTCCATATCCTTTATGCTAATTGAGATAAACATTAACAGAAATAGTATTATTACTATATGCTTCTAGTTACAGGAGAAATAGGCGAATATACTAGTCTAAGCGATTGTTAAATTTTTAAGATCTGGCCTCCATGTGATTTCATTGAAATTTCATAGTTTCAACTGCCAGAAGGTAAAGTACCTATACAGGAGAAAGAAGAAAAATTTAATTAGGAAAACAACAATGGAATATCTCGGAAAAGTTAACTTCACAAAATGCATTTGACATACATTGAATGGTTTAAGGAAATCTACAGATAATATTCCCTGAAAAATCAACTTAAAAATTATATTTTTAATGTAAATCTGTAATATGTTTAACATACGGTAATCAATGAAAATCATTAATGTCATTTTTAAGAAAATAAAAATTTTAGGGTAGTGGGCGGATTTTTTTTTGAAAGTCTAAGTGCCACATCCTTGGAAGATACTAAACTTAAATACCAAGTTTGGTATTCAAAGGATTTTTCGTTTTTGAGCTATGCTTTCCACAGACACACACACGGACATTTTTCTAAAAATGCTTATATTGGATTCAGGAGGTCTCAAAACATGTATTTCCGGTGAAATCTCGGTATGGAAGTTTTAGTGCAATACAATACCTTCTCTATACACTATGTAAATAGTACGAGTATAGAAAGTAAAAATTTGATCGACTAACTGAAAACTGCTTAATGCAAATTAAGCAATGCTTCAGTACACCAAGTTTGTTGCACGAGGATAACACCAACTGGCCTTAGCGCCGGGTATTTACTGAACCGCTCTGTGGTTAAACCACTCGCCTCTCACCTAGACGGCCCAGGTTCGATCCCAAGCAACCTATGTGAGATTTGTGGTGGACAAAGCGGCGCAGGGGCGGGTTTTCTCCGAGTTCTCCGGTTTCCCCCGCCAACGCATTCCACCGGTGCTCCATCTTCGTTCATGTATCAGTGTCACCGCCTGCGGTGGCATAAGTAGTTAAAGTGGGCGTTAAACACTACCCAAAAAAAAAAACAAAAAAACAAAAAACAAAAAAAAAAACAATAAGCCTGACCCGGTGGCCGCGCTCGCTAGTGTCTCGCTTTGGCGCTTCGTGGTGCACAGGATCGTGGGTTTGAGTCCCGCCTTGGGAATGGGTGTTTCTGTGTTAGTAAATGTGTCTATGTTTGTGAATGTATATGTAAAAGGAAAACGTTAAGAATAATAAGGTCTACTAAGGAAATATAGGAAACTGGAAGAAATGGAGAAAAAAAGGAATACACCGCCGGAGTCCTGACAAGCCTCCAGAACTATTTTTCTTTAAAAAAAAAAAAAAAAAAAGCTGAATAATGTTGGATAAATTTGTTTCAGAAAGCACAAGGGTGCTGTTATAACAAAAGTTCACTGTACAGTTAGTTACAAACAACTTAGAGAGAACAATTCGCCACAGGACGCCTCTACCATTATTAACACCAAACCAAGCACACGAAAATGATTTACCACGTACAATTAATCATTCGCACAATAACGGATATCACACGTGGAGTAACGTTTCAAGTAATACGTCATATCCTTGCCCAATTTATCACAAAGCCTGTAAGAGCTATTTCATACAAAATAAAACTCATAGGTTAGTTTTTACTTTCTCTACACATACAACGTACATAGTGTATAGAGAAGGTATTGCGCTACACCCAATAATTCGAAACCGAAATTTCACCCGAAATACTTGTTTGGGTGCCCCTGAATCCAGAAAAAAGAAATTTTTACAAAAGGTCTGTGTGTATGAGTGTGTGTATCTGTGTACAGCATAGCTCAAAAACGAAAAAACCGTTGAATACCAAACTTGGTATTTAAGTTTCGTATCTACCAGGGATGCGACACGAAGATTTTGAGAAAAATCCTCCCACCCCAAACTACCCTTTACATGAAACTTTTTTCGAAAATTTTTATTTTCTTAAAAACGGCTCTAACAATTTTGATTAAAATATCGTATATTAAAGATTCTACCTGACAAATGAAATGTTCATCTTGAATTTTCTAGGAATAGGTTCTAAAGACCTGTTTATTCTGGATGAAGTTTGCTTAATTTGGCATAAGTAGTAAACCGCAAGAGATAGACAAAAACTTACTATACAAAAAATGTATGTTTTTTTTAAATACACACCTTACGTCATATACAATTTTTTCGTGGAGCTTACCGTTTTCGTGGTATTCATTGTTATTACTTTCAATTGTGAAGTATTTATACTTTTCTCAGACGGCAGTGTCCGTTTTTCTTTTGTTCTACTCCTGGCCAAGAAAAGAAGCGATTTGTAATGACAATCGCATAACGATAGCTTTTAAAACATTTGACTATTGGTTTAGCCTGGTGTATTTCCTTATTTTCTTCCTACCTATAAGGAACTAAGTAATAAGAACATTGTGCTGAATACCTCGATTAACAAGGTGCAGAAAGAAGAATAATCTTATGTAAGAAGTTTGTATAACGGCTAGAGAAAGTCATGTGAGTGTAACACATCAGATTTTTACAAAAAGGTCCATGTGTGTGTGTGTGTGTATCTGTGGACAGCATACTTCAAAAACGAAAAAACCGTTGAATGCCAAACTTGGTATTTAAGTTTCGTATCTTCCAAGGATATGACACGAAGATTTTCAAGAAAATTCCCCACCTCAAACTACCCTTTACATGGAACTTTCCTCGAAAATGTTGATCTTCTCAAAAATGGTTCTTAACGATTTTGATTAAAAGATCGTATATTAAAGATACTTACCTGACAAATAAAGTATATATCTTGAATTTTCTGGGAATAGCCTCTGAAGACTACTTTATTCTGGATGAATTTTACGGAATTTTGCATAACTACTAAACCGTTAGAGATGGACAAAAACTTACCACACGAAAATGTAAAGCAGGTTAAAACACACAATTTATGCTATATACATTATTTTCGTGGAGTTTTTGAGATATTCTTTGTTTTTAGTTTCAGCTTTGAATAACTTATACTTTTCTCATACAGGAATTGGCCAACTCCTGTCCATACAAAGGAACTTCAATCACATAGCAACCAGCTTTTAACTATCACTATGATACTCCTTTATGTCGCATCTACTTACAAGGAAGGAAGTAATAAGACTATTTCTGCTAATTATTTCCCGATTAGAATGAAGTAAACAGAAAAATTAGCGTTTTAACAAAAATTTGTTGCAGAGATGTAGAGAAAGTCATGTGAATGTAACACATCAGATGTTTAGTTTCTCTATCATTTACATATTTTGGTCACCCCCCGTGGTGTAGGGTTACCAAGCTAACATATAAAACCCAAGATTGCAGGTTCAATCCAGGCGGAGGGTGATGGATTTCTTTGGAGGCGAACATACTTAGCTTCCCTCGGAAGATAAGTAAAGCCGGTGGTCCCGTGTAATGTTTATTTATACATAAAAGAGTCCTGTCTTGAAAGGAGAAGGTTCATAGGCAAAATTCCGTATTTCGCGTCCGCAAATCGTGATTTCGTTCCTACAGTGACATCTGTGGGCGACGAGCTGATCCTTCGTCACAATGGCGCATAGTGGCGAACTCACAAACTAGAAAGCCAAATTCGATCACGGAAACATCGTAACGATGCTTTATGCTCCGTTTAAGAGTTATAGGAAATAACTGTCATTTAATATTTTAGATAACAGAAGTATTGTATTAATCCAAACGTTAGATAAAGTTTTCCGACATAACGAAACAAAATCTGACGTGCTCCATTCACATGACTTTCTCTACATCTCTTAAAGAAATTATTGTAAATAAGCTTATTCTTCTATTTCATGCTAAAACCATTAGCAGAAACGGTCTTATTATTTAACTCCTTAATGTAGAAGGGAAATAAGGGAATACACTAGGCTAAAGTGACAGTCACATGTTTTAAAATATGGCTGCTATGATATTGAAATCCGTTTCTATGCATGGCCAGAAGTTGACAAGTTGCCGTATAAGAAAAGCTTTAAGAATGTTAAAACTGAAATCAATAACAACGAATATTTCGAAAACGGCTAACTCCACGAAAAAGGAAAATGTATATGACATAAATTGTGTGCTTTATCGAGATCTACATTTTATGTCTAGTAGGCTTCTGTCTATCTTTTATGGTTTACCAGTTATGCAACATTCAATAAAATTCATCCAGAATAAAGATATACAGAATATTCAAGATATACATTTTATTTGTCATGTAAATATCTTAAATATAAGAGAGTTTAATCAAAATTGTTAGTGCCATTTTTGAGAAAATCAAAATCTTCGATTTTTTTTTTCCATGTAAAGGGTAGTGGGGGCGGGGGTTCTTGAGATTTCACCGGAAATATATGTTTTAGACCCCCTGAATAAAATAAAATCTGATGTGTTCCATTCACATGACTTTCTCTACATCTCTGCAACAAATTGTAGTTAAAAATCTTATGCTTCTATTTACTTCATGCTAATTAGCAGAAATAGTCTTATTACTTACTTCCATGTAAGTAGAAGCGAAATGAGGGGGTTCCATAGGTTAAAATGATAGCCAAAAGCTGGTTGCTATGTAACTGAAGTTCCTTTGCTTGTATGGACAGGAGCTAAGAAATTCCTGTATGAGAAATGAATGAGTTTTTCAAAGCTAAAAAGAAAAACTAGAAATTTCTTAAAAATGATCAACTCCACGAAAAAAATGTAAATGACATAAATTGTGTGTTTTATTGTGAGCTACATTTTCTGTGCAGTAAGTTTTCCCCCCATCTCTTACGGTTTAGCAGTTATGTACAATTCCGTAAAATTCATCCAGAATAAAGTAGTCTTCAGGGGCAATTCCCAGAAAATTCAAGATATACATTTTATTTGTAAAGTAAGTATCTTTAATATACGATATTGTAATCAAAATCGTTTGAGCCCTTTTTAAGAAAATCAAAAATTTTCAAAATTGTTTCCGTGTAAAGGGTAGTTTGGGGTGGGGGGATTTCTTGAAAATCTTCATGTTGCATCCTTGGAAGATACCAAACTTAAATACCAAGTTTGGGCTTTAAGGGTATTTTCGTTTTTGAGCTATGCTGCCCAGACACACACACACACAGACATTTTTCTAAAAATGTTTTTTTTTATATTCAGGTAGTCTCAAAACATGTATTTCCATTGAAATCTCGGTATGGAATTTTTGGGTGCAATGCAATACCTTCTCTATACACTATTTACATAGTTCGTATCGAGAAAGTAATAAATTAGAAATATGTCCCTTTACATGGAAAAAATTTCGAAAATTTGGTTTTCTCAAAAATGGCTCTAACGATTTTGATTAAACTCTCTTATATCTAAGATATTTACATGACAAATAAAATGTATATCTTGAATATTCTGGGAATAACCTCTGAAGACCTCTATTCTGGATGAATTTTTCTGAATTTGACATAAATGAGAAACCGCAAGAAATAGATCACGATAAAACACACAATTTATGTCTCACATTCTTTTCGTAGGGTTGGCTGTTTTCTAATATTCTTTGTTATTAGTTTCAGTGTTAAATTACTTTTAACTTTTCTCATACTGGAACTTGTCTAATCCTGGCCACACAAAGAAACGGATTTCATTCCCATTGCAACCACATTTTAAAACATTTGACTGTCGGTTTAGTCTAACGTGTTCCCTTATTTCCTTTCTACTTATAAGAAACTAAGCAATAAGACCGTTTCTGCTAATGATTTAGCATTAAATAGGTAGAAGAATAAGCTTATCAACAATAATTTGTTACAGAGATGTAGGGAAAGTCATATGAATAGAATACATGAGATGTTTTTACTTTCTCTACACGTACTATGTACATAGTGTATAGAGAAGGTATTGCACTCCACCAAAAAGTTCGATACCGAGATTTCACCGGAAATATATGTTTTAGGGTCCCCTGTATCCAAAAAAAAAAGAAGTATTTTCAGAAAAAGGTCCGTGTGTGTCAGTGTGTCCGTGTGTCTGTGAAAACGATAACTCAAAAACGAAAAGTCGGTAAAATACCAAACTTGGTATTTAAGTTTAGTATCTTCCAGGTATGCGACACGAAGATTTTGAGAAAAATCTCCCCACCCCAAACTACCCTTTACATGGAACTTTTTCGAAAATTTTGATTTTCTAAAAAATGGCTCTAACGATTTTGATTAAAATATCGTATATTAAAGATATTTACCTGAGAAATAAAAAGTATATCTTGAATTTTTTGTGAATAGGCTCTGAAGACTACTTTATTCTGAGTGAATTTTACGGAATATTGCATAACTGCTAAACTGTAAGAGATAGACAAAAACTTACCACACAAAAAAACACAATTTATGTTGTATACATTTTTTTCGTGGAGTTGATCGTTTTTGAGATATTCCTTGTTTTTGTTTTCAGGTTCGAAAAACTTAGCTTTTCTCACACAGGAATCTGTCAACTCCTGTCCATACAAACAAAGGAACGTCAGTCACATAGGAGCCAGCTTTTGAATATCACTTTAACCTATGATACTCCCTTATTTCGCTTCTACTTACAAGGAAGCAAGTAATAAGACTATTTCTGCTAATTTTTTCTCAATTAGCATGAAGTAAATAAAAGCATAGGCTTTTTAACAATAGTTTGTTACAGAGATGTAGAGAAAGTCATGTGAATGGAACACATCAGATTTTTTTAATCCAGCCATGCAAATATAATATTTTAAGGCCTGCATTTAAAATATTTCACTACGGTTTTAGTGTGTTGTTTTCTGTTATTCCCCGTAAAAGTATAAGAAAATTTTCAGTCAGGCCATTTCTGCTTAGGTTTAGAAAGGCATGTGAATGTAGCGCAACAAACTGTTAATTATTGAAAATGTTTATGTTTGCAGCTGAAGTTTGGAGACGAACTTTCTGGTATCTGGCAGATGTGTATGGTAAGTTCATTTTAACTCTGCTTTACATGTTTGTAAATATTTCCACCAATGTCAGTGCATGACCATGTTTGTTCAATTGTCATTAGGCAAGTATGTACTTTCATGTTCGGACGGTACCCACGGTTCCAATACATTCCTAATTCTATTGTCTTCACGCCTGGCGGGCAATGACGTCATACTGCCAGCCTGACGTGTTTAGGTGCACGTGTACTTGCCTTGCCAAGTTTAGAGGAACCTTTAACTTCCCAAAATTTACGATCACCATACTTATCTTTTCTGATTTATACTTGTGTTTATTACTTTCTCTACGCGTATTATGTGCAAATTAGTTAGAGAATTTAGTTTATTCTACCCTACAGTTCGATGTCGCGATCTCGCTGGAAATACATTTTGAGCACCCCCCCCGTGTGTAAATGATGTGTAAATAGAGTTTTATTTATGGACGCTCTTTAACTGCTGTTGTTCTCAGCGTCCCATTCTACGGGAATGGAACAGTGCTTGTAACTTTGTTGCTATAATTTTGTGAAGCGATATTTTTTAGAAAAGCTGTAAGATATCAACATGTTTTCATATTACTATGATTGTGGATAGGGCATAACCTTTTTATAATGACAATTTTTTTTTGTCCTCAGGTCTCGAAACGTACATGTAGATGCTCTTTTGAACTTTAATTTAAATTTATTACGACGTATTACATCACATGAAATTTAAACAAAGTAAACACATTCATAACAAAATTAGTGGTACTGTTCTGTAAGACATGATGAATTCACTTCAAAAGGTGCTCAAAATGGCCTCCATTTACTGCCAAACAATGCCAAAGTCTGTCTTTGAAATTAGTTAATGTTTCCAGCAGCACTGTTCACCTGATCAGCTGCATTTCCTGCCCAATTCTTCGCTTTAACTCTGCAAGATCTCATGGTCGTCCTTGTAAACCCTCCACTTAAAATATCCCCACAAGAAAAAGTCTAAGGGGTACAGGTCAGGAGATCTTGGCGGTCATTCAATACTTCCTCTTCTGCCAATCCATCTTCCTGGAAATTCATGATTTAGGTAATTCAGCACCTGCCTTCCATAATGTGCAGGGGCACCATCTTGCTACAATAAGATATTCGTTTGAATTCCTCCTCCTTCAGGATATAAAGTAGCACAAGCAGGAATTATTTCATTTTGTAGAAGGCGTAAATACACTTCAGAATTGAGGTTGCCATCAATGTAAAATGGGCCTATTAATCTGTCATTAATTATACCAGCCCACACATTTACTTTTTGTGTAAGTTGTGCATGTTGTTCAATCTTCCAATGGAGATTCTCTTTAGCCCAATAGTGGCAGTTGTGCCGATTTACATTCCCATTTAGGCAGAAAGAAGCTTCATCAGAAAACACAATTCTGTTCACGATGTTAGGGTTCATGTCATTCAAGGTTGCAGTAAACTGGGTACGTCTGGCAAAGTTATCTTCACCAAGTTCTTGCATCTGTATTGATGACCCACCACAAGAAGGCAAGGTAGAGGAATGCGTAACATAAGCACTTATGTAAACACTTTTGCTGTCCGCATGATGTTTATGCTCGACACCTGGATATGACAAGGACGCTAGGTTCATCTAAACTACACAGTGTTGTCACATAACTCACACTTAGCTAGAAGTCCAGTTGTCGTGCAAGATCCGAGTCGGAGAAGTTCTCACCTCCCCTGCCGCTCTCTGCATTTAAATATTAAACCAAGAATAAAAGTAACAAAATATTATATAACTGTAGTACTATATGCCGTAGCGCGTGTTAGCAGCGAGAGCCAATACATCACTGCAGTTACTGAAACGAGCATTAGCTTGGTTCATATACACACGTAGTAAACGTAAACAAATCCACTAGTACGTGACCAGATAACATTCAAGCCCCTCAGGCCCCGCTTGCTTCTTGTGTTGGGTGGATAGTACCTTGTATGGGTGCCATGTGACTGCCTTCAATAAGTTGCATATGGACTTTTGACTGACATTGTAGTCCATTGCAATCTGGCGAGAAGATAAATGTGGGTTTTCTTCCACTGATAATAAAACATCAAGAGCTTTATCACCATCTGTAACTCGTTATGGACTTCCAGACTTTGCCTTCTTTTTAACACTTCCAGTTTCATTGGATTTTTTTAAAATTTTGCTTACCGTAGAATGAGTAATCCTTCGTTCTGGATGCATTTCATTAAACAAGACACAAACCTCTTCTCGGGTCCTCCTATCACCATATCCGATTATCATTAGTATTTCAATTCGTTGTCTTTCTGTAAGTTGTGCCATGAAGTAAGCATTGTTGTCTTTATTAGCTTGGCTTTTGTCTGTATTTGTTTAATCCAAAGCCACATGTTGAAGTAGCCTACTCTATTGTTTAATTCAAAACCTACTCAATTTGAAGTAAATAAAAAATCTGATGTGTTCCATTCACATGAGTTTCTCAACATTCTCAACAATTAGCAGAAATGCCTTGCTTCCTTGTAAGTAGAAGCGAAATAAGGGAAATAGGTTAAAGTGAAAGCCAAAAGCTGGTTGCTATGTGACTGATGTTCCTTTGTTTGTATGGACAGGAGTTGACAGATTCCTGTATGAGAAAAGTATAAGTTTTTCAAAACTGAAATTAAAAACAAGGAATATCTTAAAAACGATCAACTCCACAAAAAATGTGTATAACATAAATTGTGTGTTTTAATGTGCTCTACATTTTCCGTGTGGTAAGTTTTTGTCCATCTCTTGCGGTTTAGCAGTTATGCAAAATTCCGTAAAATTCATCCGGAATAAAAAATTCGAGATATACATCAAAATCATTAGAGCCATTTTTAAGAAAATCAAAATTTTCGACATTTTTTTTCCATGTAAAGGTAGTTTGTGGTCGGGGGATTTTTTTGAAAATCTTCGTTTCGCATCCTTGGAAGATACTAAACCTAAATCCAAGTTTGGTATTTAACGGTCTTTTTGTTTTGGAGCTATGCTGTCCACAGACACACACACACACACACACACACACACACACACACACGGACCTTTTTTTAAAAATGCTTTTATCGGACTCAGGGGACCCCAAAACATATATTTCCGGTGAAATCTCGGTATCAAATTTTTGGGTGCATGGCAATACCTTCTCTATCCCTATATGTACATTGTACATATGGAGCTAGAGAAAGTAAAAATATATTGTTTTATCTACATCATGCTAATCGAATTAAACAAGTGGAAGGGGGTATAAGGGACTATGCTAGGCTAAAGCGATAGTCATCCTTTAAAATACCATGTATCTTATATGAATAATTGAAGTTAATTTCTCTTCACACAGCCAGGAGTAAATCAAAGGAGAGATGAAACAATAGATGACTTCCCGTTTGAGAAAAGCTTAAAACTGAAGCCAATAACAAGGAATATCTCGAAAACTGTTAACTCTACAAAACTTATAAAAAAAAGTATGTGCCATAAATTGCTTGTTTTAACAGGATTTACAGTTTTTGTACAGTATCAGTTACGCGAACTTCATCCTGACAAAAGAGTTCTTCAGAGGCTATTCCCAGAAAATTCCATATATGTATACATTTTGTTTGTCATGTAAATACGATTTTTACGTATCTTTAATGAACGATATTTTAATCAAAATCGTTAGAGCCATGTTTCCATGAAAAGGGCAGTTTGGGGTGAGGGATTTAACGAAAATCTTCGTGTAACGTCCTTGCGAGCAAGTTTGGTATTTAACGTCCTATTCGCTGTTAGGGTATGCTGTCCACACATGCAATGTTTTTTTTTTTTAAACTCGGGGAACCTCAAAACACGTATTTCGGAGAAATCTCGACATCTAATTTTTGGGTGGAATATACTAGGTATACAATTGCACCCAAAATTCAATACCGAGGTTTCACTGGAAATACATGTTTTGTGCCCCCTAAATCCAAAATAGCACTTTTAGAAAAGTGTCCATGAGTATGTGTGTTTGTGGGCAGCATAACTCAAAAATGAAAAGACCGTTAAATACCAAACTTGGTACTCGAGTTTGGTATCTTCCAAGGGTGCGACACGAAGATTTTCAAGAAAATCTCCCCACTCCCAACTACCCTTTATAAGGAAAAATGTTCGTAAATTCTGATATCTCAAAAATGACTAACGATTTTGAATAAAATACGCTCTGTTTAAGATATTTTTATGACAAAGGAAATGTATATCTTGAATTTGCTGGGAATGACCTCTGAAGACCTCTTCATTCTGGATGATTTTGTGTAACTGGTAAACCGTAAGAGATATATAAAAACTTACTCCACAACAAATATCTATATATCTCTTTTAAACACACAATTTATGTCATATGCATTTTTACTTTCTCTAGCCTCATATGTACAATGTACATAGGGCTAGAGAAGGTATTGTAATGCATCCAAAAATTCGATACCGAGATTTCACCGGAAATATATATTTTGGGGTCCCCTGAGTCCGAAAAAAACATTTTTAAAAAAGGTACGTGTGTACAAGGATGCGACACGAAGATTTTAAAAAAAAATCCCCCCACCACAAACTACCCTTTACATGGAAAAATTTCGAAAATTTTGATTTTATTAAAAATAGCTCTAACGATTTTGATTAAAATCCCGTATATTAAAGCTATTTACGTCCGAAATAAAATGTATATCTCGAATTTTTTGGGAATAGCCTCTGAGGACCTCTTTATTCTGGATGAATTTGGCTGAATCTTGCTTAACAGCTAAACCGTAAGAGATAGAAAAAAACGTACTGCAAAAAATGTACCTCATGACAAAACACACAATTTTTGTCCTTTACGTTTTTGTTGTGGAGGTAACCGTTTTCGAGATATTCCTTGATATTGGTTTCAAATGTGAAGTACTTAAACTTTTCTCAGACAGGAAGTGTCCGTTTTTCTTTTGTTCTACTTCTGGCCAAGCAAAGATGTGATTTGCAATGACAATCGCATAACGAAAGCTTTTAAAACATTTGACAATCACTTTAGCACAGTGCATTCCCTTATTGCCTTCTACTTATAAAGAACTAAGTAATACCATTCTGCTAACATTTATCTTGATTAGCATTGTGTACAAAGAAGAATAATCTTTTGTAGGAGTTTTGTAGAGCAACTAGAGAAAGTCATGTGAGTGTAACATAACATTTTTTGTAGAAGAAACTTTTCTCAAACGGGAAGTCATCTTTCGATTCATACCTATTATGTTTTTCTCCTAGCCATGCAAAGAGAACCAAATTTCATTGCTTCGCATAGTGACAGGCTTTGAAAAAAAATTGACTATCGTTTTAGCCTAGTGTACTCCTACTTACAAGGAAGCTAGTAATAAGAACAATTTCTGCTAATGTTTATCTCGATTATCATGATGATATTTTGTAAGAACAGATGGAGAAAGTCATGTGAATGGATAACACCAGTGTTTTCCTCATCGAGAACGTGACCGACAGCTGAGACGACCTTGAAATCTAAACTCGGCACTAAAAACATCTAATTGCTTCTTAACCGGAATATTATGCAAGAAATCATAATATCATAATTATGTATAACATTTGAATGGTCTCCTTAGGCTTTCAAAATACCTTACATAAATAGACGTACTCTAGTTGCTAAACCACTTGGTATTTTCAATTTCTATCACGATTTTGGATGTGTTCCATTCACACAACTTTCTCGAACTATTTTTCAACAAGTTATTCTTACAAAAGCTCATTCTTCTTCACGCCGTGGCAGAACTGTGACTGCAAATAATTATAATCCTCGCAAAACTTAAAGGCATAAGAAGGCTGGCTTATCTCATGCGGAGCACTGTTGCCAAACGTAGTGGGTGTGGTTATGACTACGTGAGAGCGTGTTTTACCCGCCAATCATCGTACTGTCTACTGTTTGTCTAATTTAGTTAAACAACATTCTTCTTCTCCTTCTCCTTCACGATTTTAGGCCATTTTTACTTTCTCTGCACATACTATGTACATAGTGTATAGAGACGGTATTGTATTGCACCCAAAAATTCGATACCAAGATTTCACCGGAAATACATGTTTTAGGACCCACTGAATCCAAAAAAAACATTTTTGGAAAAAGGTCCGTGAGTGTGTGCGTGTGTGTGTGTGTGTCTGTGGACAGCATAGCTCAAAAACGAAAAGATCGTTAAATACCAAACTTGGTATTTAAGTTTGGTATCTTCCAAGGATGCGACACGAAAATTTTCAAGAAAATCCCCCCACCCCTAACTACCCTTTACATGCAACTTTTTTCGAAAACCTTGATTTTGTCAAAAATAACTCTAACGATTTTGATTAAAATATCGTATATTAAAGACAATTACCTGACAAATAATATGTATATCTTGTATTTTCTGGGAATATCCTCTGAAGACTACTTTATTCTGCAGTAATTTTGCTTTACTGCTAAACCGTATGAAATGGACAAAAACTTACCACACAAAAAATGCAGAGCACATTAAAACACACAATTTATATTATATACATTTTTATCGAGGAGTTGAGCGTTTTTTAGATATTCCTGGTTTTTGGTTTCAGCTTTGAAAAACTTCAGTCACCTAGTAATCAGCTTTTGACTTCACTTTAACCTATGATACTCCCATATTTCGCTTGTACCTACAAGGAAGCAAGTAATAAGACTATTTCTGCTAATTTTTTCTCGATTAGCTTGAAGTAAATAGAAGAATAAGCTTTTTAACAATAATTTGGTACACAAAAGTAGAAAAAGTTATGTGAATGGAACTCAGATTTTTTTTTTTTTTTTTTTTTTTTTTTTTTTTTTTTTTGGAGTTTTCGAAATTTCCGGATTATTGGTTTCAATTTAAGTCACTTAAAATTTTCTCAAACGGGAAGACATGTTTCTTCTCGTTTCTCGTTTGTTTATTCCTGGTAAGCAATTGTTTCACATAGCGACCGGTTTTTAAAGAACGAAACTATTGCTTTAGCCTGTGCATTTTCTTATTTTCCTTCTACTGCGAAGGAAGTAGGCAATAAGACCAATTCTGCCGGCGTTTTTCTTAATTAGAATAACGTATATAAAAGAATAGTTCTTGTAAGAGAAGCTGTTTGTGGAAGAGCTGTAGAAAGTCATGTGAATGGAACACACATTTGTTCAACCTGTGTACGTTATAATGGAGGCTGAATGTCCATAACCACGTGACATTAAAAGGTGCACAGCTCGCGTTCGAAGTATCGTTGGGACAAGATTTTTATACGAATGTGATCAGAAAATAAAATTCCGTCCAGCAATATCATTGGAACCTATCCGAGCGTAATTAATGAAGATAATGTTCTCAGTCCAGACACGGAGATGTGTTTACCAAAAGCGGCAATGCTGGTAGGTGGGGCCCAGAGATCGTGGCACTAATTGCATGATTTTTTTTCCTTACGTTGGTACACATGTTAATAGACCCAATGTAAAATTACAAGTAATTCCTTTGCGCAGGTGCTTTATGCGGTACTGCACTAGAGAGGCATGGACCTCCTAGCTGTGGAAGTAGTGGGTAATGCCGCCCTGGTTCGAGTTCAGGGCGGGGAGTCTCACACTCCCAGGGCGTCAGTAGCTTTTTCCCCCATCAACAACAAAACAGTAATTCCAGGCAATAGTTGACTGTAGGCAGTTGTTTGAAGTAGTGGAAGTGCGCATTCCTTTGAAAATGGAGAAATTCTGTGATAAAATTCTTCGTAAAAGAAGGTTTAACACCTACAGAAATTCATTTGCGGATTGTAAATGTGTATGGTGACTCTTCACCTTGAGTTTCCACTGTGAAGAAATGGGCGGCCGATTTTAAACGTAGCCATAAAAGCGTCCAAGGACGTCCAAAAACTGTAACCGCACCAAAAATCATTGAAAAAGTGCATGACATGATTTTGGAAGTTCGGCGTACAAAGGTGCGCGAAATTGCTAATGCTCTTGGAATTTCAAAGGAACGTATTGGTCACATCTTGCATCAGGAATTAAACATGAAAACACTTTGCACAAGATGGGCGCCGCATATCCTCGCTGTGGATAACAAACGCATTCGCAAGATACTTTCTGAAAAGTGCTTCTCGCATTTTCAGAAGAACAGAAGTGACCTTTTGCGCCGATACGTCACAATGGATGAAACATGATTCACCACTACACACCAGAATCCAAGCAGCAGTCGAGGCAGTGGACAGAACCTGGTTCTTCAGGCGAGGATGGTGTCATCGGTGGGAAAGCTCATGGCGTCAGTGTTTTGGGATGCTAAAGGAATTTTGTTGATTGACTATCTCGAAAAAGGTAAAACCATTACTGGAGAACACTACTCGCAACATCTAACCAAAATGAATGCAAGGGTTAAAAAAAGAAAAAAATTGTTTTCCATCAGGACAATGCACCTGCCCACAAAAGTGTATGTGCAATGAGGAAATTGAGAGACCTGCACTATGAAGTGCTGGAACATCCACCCTATTCCCCAGATTTGGCTCCCTCGGACTTCCATCTGTTTCCAAAACGGCAGAAATTCCTCGCTGGTAGGCGCTTTTCGTCCAATGAAGAAGCAATTGCGGCTGTAAATGGGTAATTTGCAGCACTTCCAGAGGAACACTGCAGAGAGGGGATAATGGCATTGGAACACCACTGGACAACATATGTTGATATTAGAGGAGATTATGTTGAAAAATAAAAGTACTTTGAAAGAATGAATTGTTTTTCACTATCAGGCCGAGAACTTTTCAGATCACCCCGTAAATGGTATGCTGGAGACATCAGTATGCCCGCCTCCATATGCCTTTAACTTCTGCGAACACTATGATAAGGTAATATAATATAAATAAATAACTTTATTATAGAGAATAGATATTGTATTATCAGATTATGTTAGTATAAGCTTAGTTTATAAGGAAGACGAGAAAATTATGAAACTGTAAATCGGTTGTAAAAGAGAAACATTTCGCAAGGTTTTTGTGGACGGATTAAGGGTGGAATATACAAAAGAATGTCCTTCAGCTAAGAAAGGTTAGAAAGTCACTTTAAGGGGAATGAGAATGTAATAAATGTGAAAGTCACTATGTAGCCAAAGTGAGATAATAGAATAGTTTTTATTGGCCCATGAGAAGAGACGCTGATAACCGCGCCAACATAAGCCAGTCAGAGTGTAGTTTTAATGCTTAGACAGAATAGGGTGTTTGATATACGAGGACCGTTTTTTTTTCAACCTCCGATAGGCTATAAATAAAATACAAGTTCATAAAAAACAATTATTTTATTACTAACGGTTATATACACTTATGGTTACTTTTCAACATAATCACCGAAAAGATTGAGACATTTATCGTACCTGTGCACAAGCTTTGCAAAACTCGGTTCAAAAAATGTTGCCACCAATGATTTCAAATGAGCATTGACGTTGTTTAGAAGATCTTCGTACTTCACGACTTTTGCGGAGAGCCATTCAAAACAAACGAAGAGGAATGCTGACTTCAGGAATTGTGTTGATCCATGACAACGCTCGTCCACACACTGCTGGCACAACCCATCGGCTCCTTGAACAATTTCAATGGGCCATTTTCGATCATCCGCCGTACAGTCCTGACCTGGCACCCAGCGACTTTCACCTTTTCCCAACTGAAGACGTGGCTAAGAGGGCAGCACTTTCAAACCAACGAAGATGTTCAAAACAATGTCAATGCTCATTTGAAATCATTGGCGGTAATATTTTTTGAAGCGGGTATTGCAAAGCTTGTGCACTGCTACGATAAATGTCTCAATCTTTTCGGTGATTATGTTGAAAAGTAACCATAAGTGTACAAACATTTTAGTAATAAAATAATTGTTTTCTATGAACTTGTCTTTTATTTATAGGCTATCGGAGGTTGGAAAAAAAATCTGATGTGTACTATTCACATGACTTTCTCTATATCCTTGCAAAAAATTATTCTTGAAAAGCTTATGCTTCTATTTACTTCATGCTAATCTAGAAAAATTAGCAGAAATAGTCTTATTACTTTCTTCCTTGAAAGGAAATAAGGGAGTAGCATAGGTTAAAGCGATAGTCAAAAGCTGGTTACTATGTGACTGAAGTTCCTTTGTTTGTATGGACATGAGTTGACAAATTCCTGTATGAGAAAAGTTAATATTTTCTACCCTGAAAACAAAAACAAGGAATATTTAGAAAACGATCAACTCCAAGAAAAAATGTATACAACATAAATTGTGTGTTTTAATGTGCTCTACATTTTTTGTGTGCTAAGTTTTTGTCTATCTCTTAGGGTTTAGCAGTTATACAAAATTCCGGAAAATTCACTCAGAATAAAGTAGTCTTCAGAGGCTATTCCCAGAAAATTCAAAATATACATTTTATTTGTCAGCTAAATATACCATATTTTAATCAAAATCGTGAGAGCCATTTTTAGAACATCAAAATTTTCGAAAAAAGTTCCATGTAAAGGGTAGATTGGGGTGGGGGGATTTTTCTCAAAATCTTCGTGTCGCATCCCTGGAAGATTCTAAACTTAAATACCAAGTTTGGTATTTTAACGACTTTTCGTTTTTGAGTTATCGTGTTCACAGACACACGGACACACATACACGGACCTTTTTGTGAAAATGCTATTTTTGGATATTGGGGACCCTAAAACATATATTTCTGGTGAAATCTCGGTATCGAATTTTTGGGTGGAGTACAATACCTTCTCTATACACTATGTAAATAGTGCGTATAGAGAAAGTAAGAAAACGACCCTCGTATATTCAACGCGAGTTCTCAGTTAATCCATTCTTGCTTACTTTTACACATGAGTTTTGCAGTTGTACGTTGTCCCTATATATTATTTACGTAAAAACGTGACACGCGGAATGTAAAGCTTCACTTGTTAACGAATGCGGATATATTACAGTTTAAATTTGGATCTCATATAAATATAAGGCGATATAAATTGTGCATATATCGTGGTGTTGGTTTGAATAAATACCCAAACTAAAAGGTTAAAAAAAACTCGGATGTGTTTCATTCACATGGGTTTCTCTCCAACTCTGTAGCAAATTATTATTTACAAGCTTATTCTTCAATCCACTTCGTGCTAATCGAGAGGTAAAGGTAAAAGAAATTGCCTTAGTACTTGTTTCCTTGTAAGTAGAAGTGAAATAAGAGAATACACTAGGTTAAATCGATAGTTAAATGTTTTAAAAGTTGGTGGCTATGTGATTGGAATTCGTACTGTTTTCACGGCCAGCAGTTGACAAAATGCATAAGAAACATAAGAAATGTTTTAGTATTTTAAAACTGAAACCAATAACAAGGAATATCTTGGAACTGGTAAACTCTACAATTTTTTTTATGTAGCTAAACGTCCTGTAACCTGATTGGTCATATCGGACGATGAATGAAATTGGTGAAATGATGCTCAAATGATCTCGGGGTCCATGGAGCTTAAAGTTACTCTTCTCAGGATAAGGGAAAACCTCGAAAATACCTTAACTTGATAACTCATCCTAAGCGAGATCCGAACTCGCGACCTGTTGAACGTGAGCCAGACACTCTATCACCACACTATCCAGGTGGACACAAAAAATCTGATGTGTTCCATTCACATGACTTTCTCTACTTCTGTGTAACAAATTATTGTTGATAAGCTTATTCTTCTATTTATTTCAAGCTAATCGAGAAAAAATTAGCAGAAATAGTCTTATTATTTGCTTCCTTGTAAGTAGAAACGACAAAAGGTAGTATCATAGTTTAAAGTGAAGTCAAAAGCTGGTTGCTATGTGACTGAAGTTCCTTTGTTTGTATGGACACGAATTCACAAATTCCTGTAAGAGAAAATTATAAGTTTTTCAAACCAAAAACAAGGAATATCTCAAAAACGATCAAATCCTGGGAAAAAATCATATAACATAAATTGAGTGTTTTAATGTGCTCTACATTTTTTGTGTGGTAATTTTTTGTCAATTTCTTACGGTTTAGCAGTTATGCAAAATTCCTCCAGAACAAAGTAGTCCTCAGAGGAGGCTATTCCCAGAAAATTCAAGATATACATATTTTAATCAAAATCGTTAGAGCCATTTTTGAGAAAATCAAAATTTTCGAAAAAAGTTCCATGTAAAAGGTAGTTGGGGGTGGGGGGATTTTCTTGCAAATCTTCGTGTCGCATCCTTGGAAGATACCAAACTTAATACACTCACACACACGTACACACATGGACCTTTTTCCAAAAATGCTTTTTTTTTTGATTCAGGGGGACCCAAAACGTGTATTTCCGGTGAAATCTCGGTATCGAAATTTTTGGTGGAATACAATACCTTCTCTATACACTATGTACATAATACGTGTAGAGAAAGTAAACACATACATTATGTTTTACGAGCTGTATATTGTTTGTGTGGTAAGTTTTTGTCTATGTCTTACAGTTTATCAGTTATGCAATGAAAATGGCTTCGTAGGTTATTCCCAGAATAAACGAGATATACCTTTTATTTGTGCTATACGTATCTTTAATATATGGCATTTTAATAAAATATCGTAGAGTTATTTTTGAGAAAATCAAAACTCTTAACATTTTCCCATATAAAGGGTAATTTCGGTTGGAGGGAAAATCTTCGTCTCTCATCCTACAAAGATGTGAACATAAATATCAAGGTTTGTCTTTAACCGCATTTTCATTTTTGAGATTCATCGTGTTTATAGGCACACACACACACACACACACACACACACACACACACTCACCTTTCTCTAAAATGCTATTTTTTCTTACTTTCTCTATACGTACTATGTACATAGTGTTAGAAGGTATTTTAATGCCCCCAACTATTCGATACCGAGATTTACCTGCAAATACACGCTTTGGTTCTCCCTAAAACCAAAAAGAACGCTGAATACCAAACTTGGTATTTAAGTTTGGTATCTTCCAAGGATGCGACACGAAGATTTTCAAGAAAATCCTCCCACACCCAACTACCCTTTACATCGAACTTTTTTTTGAAAATTTTGATTTTCTCAAAAATGACTAACGATTTTGATTAAAATATCGTATATTAGACATACCTGACAAATAAAATGTATATCTTGAATTTTCTGCGAATAGCCTCTGAAGACTACTTTATTCTGGATGAATTTTAAGGAACTTTGCATAACTGCTAAACTATAAGAGAGTGACAAAAGCTTACCACACAAATAATGTAGGGCATGTTAAAACACACAATTTATGTTACATACATTTTTTTAGTGGTGTTGATCCTTTTTGAGATAATACTTGTATTTGGTTTCAGTTTTGAAAAACTTATACTTTTCTCATAAAGAAAATTTTCACTCCTGGCCATACAAACAAAGGAATTTCAGTCACATAGCAACCAGCTTTTGACTATCATTTTAACCTATAGTACTCCCTTATTTCGCTTCTACTTATAAGGAAGCAAGTGATAAGACTATTTCTGCTAATTTTTACTTCCTCTATAGGCACTATGTAAATAGTCTATAGAGAATGTATTGCACTCCACCAAAAAATTCGATACCGAGATTTCACCGGAAATATATGTTTTGGGGTCCCCTTTATCTAAAAAAAAGCATTTTCGAAAAAAGGTCCGTGTGTGTGTGTGTGTGTGTGTGTGTGTGTGTGTGTGTCCGTGTGTCTGTGAACACGATAACTCAAAAAAGAAAAGTAGGTAAAATACCAAACTTGGTATTCAGGTTTAGTATCTTCCAGGGATGCGACACGAAGACTTTGAGAAAAATCCCCCCACCCCCAACTACCCTTTACATGGAACTTTTTTCGAAAATTTTGATTTTCTCAAAAACGGCTGTAACGATTTTGATTAAAATTTTGTATACTAAACATATTTATCTGACAAATAAAATGTATATCTTGAATTTTCTGGGAATAACCTCTGAAGAGTAGTTTATTCAGGATGAATTTTACTGAATTTTGAATAACTGCTAAACCGTAAGAGATGGACAAAAACTTACAACACAAAAGATGTAGTGCACATTAAAACACACAATTTATGTTATATACATTTTTTTCGTGAAGTTCGTCGTTTTTGAGACATTTCTTATTTTTGGTTTCTGCTATGAAAAACGTATACTTTTCTCATACAGGAACTTGTCAACTCCTATCCATATAAACAAAGGAACTTCATTGACATAGCAACCGGCTTTTGACTATCACTTTAACCTATGGTAGTCCCTTATTTCGCTTCTACTTACAAGGAAGCGAGTAATTAGACTATTCCTGCTAATTTTTTTCTGATTAGCATAAAGTAAATAGAAGTATATGCTTTTTAAGAATAATTTGTTGCAGGGGTATAGAGAAAGTCATGTGGATGGTACACATCAGATTTTTCTCGTTTAGCATGAAGTAAATAGAAGCATTAGTTTTTAACAATAATGATGTCATGTGGATGGAATACATTAGATATTTCGTGATAGTGCATTCTAATTGACATCTCCCTTGAACACTATGCAGTCGAAACCTGCTCGTACCAAAGCAAACATATGCTTAATCAAACCGCATAGGAAGCAGAAGCCCTTGGTTCTACCTTGGTCTGGATCAATATGTGAAGAGCAGATCGCACAGCTTTAAAGGCAACTGTCTGGTAATTTAATACACGAACCCAACATATAGATTTCACTGTGAAATTACTGACGCACATGGCAGCACCAGTCACTTGTCCCTCCCACATTAGGGCGCCAGACACGCGTAGGGTTATCCATGACGTCATCCTCCCCTGTACACACCCTACAAGTACTTTACGGCTTCTTACAAACATACACGTGGCAATCTCTGTTTGCCCCCAAGTGTCCAACATACAGTCACTTGTTTCACATAATTACGTCTCAATTGAGACAGAAAAATACCACTTTCTCTACATCTCTGCAACAAAGTATTGTTAAAGAGTTTATGCTTCAATTTACTTCATATTAATCGAGAAAAAAATTAGCAGAAATAGTTTTATTACCTACTTGCTTCCTTGTAAGTAAGGGAGTGCCATAGTTTAAAGTGATACTCAAAATCTGGTTACTAGATTACTGAAGTTCCTTTGTTTGTATGGACACGAGTTAACAAATTCCTGTATGAGAAAAGTAAAAGGTTTTCAAAGCTGAAACAAAAAACAAGAAATACCTAACAATCGATTAAGTCCACGAAAAAAATTATATAACATAAATTGTGTGTTTTACTGTGCTCTACATTTTTTGTGTGGCAGGTTTTTCTCCGTCTCTTACGGTTTAGCAGTTAAGCAAAATTTCGTAAAATACATCCAGAATAAAGTAATCTTCAGAGGCTATTCCCAAAATATTCAAGATATACATATTGTTTGTCAGGTAAATGTCTTTAAAATACGATATTTCAATCAAAATCGTTAGAGCCATTTTTAAGAAAATCAAAATTTTCGAAAAAAGTTCCATGTAATGGGTAGTTTGGGGTGGGGGGATTTTTCTCAAAGTCTTCGTGTCGCATCCCTGGAGGATACTGAACTTAAACACCAAGTTTGGTGTTTTACCGACTTTTCGTTTTTGAGTCATCGTGTTCACAGACACACGGACACACACACACACACACACACACACACAAACACGGACCTTTTATCGAAAATGCTTTTTTTTAGATAAAGGGGACCCTAAAACATATATTTCCGGTGAAATCTCGGTATCGAATTTTTTGGTGGAGTGCAACACCTTCTCTATACACTGTGTACATAGTACGTATAGAGAAAGTAAAAATTCATGCGCTCCATTCACATGAATTTCTCTACATCTCTATAACAACTTGTTGTTAGTAAGCTTATTCTTCTACTTCATGCTAATCGAGGTAAACATTAGCATAAACTGTCTTATTACTTGCTTCCTTGTAAGTAGAAGGGAAATAAGGGAATACACTAGGCTAAAGCGATAGTCAAAACTTTTAAAAACTGGTGGCCATGTGGTTGAAATTCATTCCATTTGCATGTCCAAAAGTTGACAAATCCCTATATGAGAAAAGTTTAAGTATTTCTTTCTCTACACCTACTATGTTCATAGTGTATAGAGAAGGTATTGCATTCCACCCAAAAATTCGATACCGAGATTTCACCGGATGTGAAATACACGTTTTGGGACCCCGGAATCCAAAAAAAAGCATTTTTAGAAACATGTCCGTGTGTGTGTGTGTGTGCGTCTGTGTGTGTCTGTGGGCAGCATAGCTCAAAAACGAAAAATCCGTTAAATACCAAACTTGTATTTTAAGCTCAGTATCTTTCAAAGATGCCACACGAAGATTTTCGAGAAAATCCCCCCACTCCCAACTACCCTTTACACGGAAAATGTTCGAAAATCTTCTCAAAAATGGCCTTAACGGTTTTGATTAAAATATCGTATGTTAAAGATACTTACCTGACAAATAAAATGTATATATCGAATTTTCAGAAGACTACTTTATTTTGGATGAATTTTACGGAATTTTGCATAACTGAAAAACTGTAAGAGATACACTGAAACTTACGTAACAGAAAATGTAGAGCTCGTTAAAACACACAAATTATGTTATATACATTTTTTTTTCGTGGAGTTGATCGTTTTGAGACATTCTTTGTTGTTGATTTCAGCTTTAAAAAACTTACATACAGGAATTTGTCAACTCGTGTCCATACAAACAAAGGTACTTCAGTCACATAGCAACCAGCTATCACTTCAACAGCTAATTTTTTCTGGATTAGATTTAAGCAAATAGAAGAATAAGCTTTTTAATAATAATTTATTGTAGAGATTAGAGAAAGATATGTGAATGGAACACACCAGATTTAATAAATGTGGATCTTGTTTTGAGTACAGCTGAAATATGGTAAACAGTTTTAATCAAGTAAAATATCTTTCCTAAATAATCAAGAAAGCAAGAACTAAATTAATAAAACAAAAGGCATAAGAAATGTTGTTTGTATGATCATATCAATAATTGATGGCTTAATCATAAATTCAGTTATATATTTTTAACATTGATATATGTTCCTGAATTTGATTTTAAATAAGTATATAATCTGATTCATATACCTAGCTATTAACATTATTAAACACGTTTCTAAACAGAAGTAAGGTAGCAACGAATAAATGAATAAAACAAAGAGAAAGAAAAAGAAAGCCACATGATTGTGTGGATAAAAGCGAATGTAATATTAGTCATAAATACTGCACAAATTGTTTTCTTTTTCTTTGCATGAAGTCTGTACATCTAATTTAAAATCTGGAATTCGAATATGATTAGGTAACTCCTTCAAGGCCAAACAAGTATCGTTAAAATGCACATAAGGTCACAGGAAAGAAGAAATAAACGAGCAAGAGAAAGAGCAACAAGGATAGAGAGTGGTTAGTTGCCCTTATAATAAGGGAGTCCATAAAGGTTTAACCTACAAGAATGGTTTTTTCACAATTTTAACTATATTAAAATATTAAATATTCTTTAATAATATGAAAATATTTAATATTAATAGTTAATAATACTGCATTACCAAATATTAATTTTTAACAATAGTTGAAATATTTATTTTTAAATGTTATAAATCCTTTGTTTTCCCATTTTGAAACTTGAACATGGTAGATAGAGAAGGTATTGTATTACACCCCAAAAAGTCGATACGAGATGTTACCAGGAATACATGTTGTAGGGTTCTCTGGATGCATAAAAAGCATTTTTAGAAAAAGGTCCGTGTGTGCGTGTTTGTTATAGTGTTTAATGTTTTTACTACCAAGGCACCACAGGCAATGGCACCGGTGATACATGGAATGAAGATGGAGCACCGGTGGAATGTGATGGCGGGGGAAGAACCCGGAGAAAACCCACCACAAATCTCACATGCGGGCGCTTGGGATCGAACCGGGCTGTCTAGGTGAGAGACGAATGGCCTGTGTGCGTGTGTCTGTGGACAGTCTCAAAAATAAGAGTAATTCAAATACCAAATTGGGTGTGTAAGTTCAGTTACTTTCAAAAATGTGTTACGTTGGTTTCCAGGAAAATCCTCCCACCCACAACTACCCTTTAAATGGATTTTATTTATTTTGATTTTCTCAAAATATGACTAACGATTTTGATTAAAGTGCCATACGTTTAAGGCATTTTTATGACTCACGAAATGAAATTTCTGAAGACCTCTGCATTCTGGATGACTTTCCTATAACTGGTAAAACATAAGATATAGACAAACACTTAAATACAAAATTTGGTGTTTAACCGACCGAGCTGTTCAGATACACAAACACACAGACGGATCTTTTTCTAAAAATGCTTATTTTAATTTTTTTTTCATTCATAGGACCCTAAAACATTTATTTGCAGTGAAATCTCAGAATCAATTTTAAGGGGGAATACAATACCTTCTCTATCTACTATGTACATTGTACCTGCTGGCTAGAGAAAGTAAAAAGTGCTTATATATTTTAAATTATAAATGTTTTTTCTCTATCTCAACGCATGTGAGTTGATTGAAAATGTATGTATGTTTTACACGTTATAGTATTTTTACCTCTCTATATGTAATATGCTCATAGTGTATAGAGAAGGTAATTGGACAATTTCTGCTAATGTTTATCTCGATTAACATGAAGTAAATAGAAGAATAAGTTTTTTTATCAATAAATTGTTGTAGAGGTGTAAAGAAAGTCACGTGAATGGAACACATCAGATATTTTTGATTCAGAGGACCTTAAAACATTTATTTGCATTGAAATCTCGGAATAAAATTTTTGGGTGTAATGCAATACCTTCTCTACATTGTACATTGTAAAAATGCTTACCTAAAAGTAAAGTTTTACATATTACAGCATTTTTATTTGATTAAATATATTTGAAAAGGAAACAGCAAAAGAAATTGTTGATTTATTCAGCTAAGATATAAATTATAAATAAAAAATCGAGATATTCGTAATTTTTAAATCGACACACTTTTCACGCTGGGTTGCGAAAGAGTAACCCATTTCGCTTGTACACCCCTGTCAGATCGCGACTGTGAGCGAGAGAGTGCAAACCACGGAGTTGCTGTGCGTGACGCATGACGTCATGGATGAGGTGAACAGAATTTAGCCAATGGGAGCGCCGGACTCGGGGGTGGGGTGATCAGGCCATATGCTCCCATTGGCTCTAGCGGCAGTGAGATCGTCTGCACTGTTCTGTAAAGTGTGTGTGTGTTCCCGTTCAATGAGATCTTTTTGTTGCAGCACGCGAGAGAATAGACAGCAATTGTCAACATATTCTACTCTCATTCATTTACTTCACTTGTGATGTAACGGAACTCGCCTCGAATATTTTCACCAAGGTCAAGGACCTCTTAGAGATAAGCTGGGCAGGCAATTGTTTTGTTTAGTTTGCATAAATTATCGTTAAAAGTGTGTTTAACAAGTATGTAGATGCGAGGATTTGTGTTTATTTAAGTTTATCTAAATTTCATAATGCAACAAAGTACGATAAAGTTATGCGATGGTTCTAGCCCCCCCCCCCACACACATACACACACACGACCACGCCTTGGCCTCTCACCTAGTCGGCCCGGGTTCGATCCCAAGCGACCTCATGTGAGATTCCCCCACCATCGCATTCCACCGGTGCTCCATCTTCATGTATCATCAGTGTCACCGCCTGCGGTGCCATAAGTAGTTAAAGCGGCCGTTAAAAGACTATCCAAACAAATCTGATGTGCTCCGTTCTCATGACTTTCTCTATATCTCTATAAAAAGTATTGTTAATAAGCTTATCTTTTATTTATTTCATGCTAATCGAGAAAAATTAGCAGAAATATCTTATTTTATTGTAAGTAGTAGCGAAATAAGGGAGTACCATAGGTTAAAGTTAAAGCCAAAAGCTGGTTGCTATGTAACTGATGTTCCTTTGTTTGTATGGACAGGAGTTGACAAATTCCTGTATGAGAAAAGTACAAGTTTTTCAAAGCTGAAACCAAGAAAAAGGAATATCTCTAAAACGACCAACTCCACGAAAAAAATGTATATAACATAAATCGTGTGTTTTAACGTGCTCTACATTTTTTGTGTGTTAAGTTTTTGTCCATCTCTTACGGTTTAGTAGTTATGCAAAATTCATCCATTATAAAGTAGTCTTCAGAGGCTATTCCCAGAAAATTCAAAATATACATTTTATTTGTCAGGTAAATATCTTTAATATATGATATTTTAATCAAAATCGTTAGAGAAATTTTTTAGAAAATAAAAATTTTAGAAAAAAGTTCCATGTATAGGGTAGTTTGGGGTGGGGGGATTTTTCTCAAAATCTTCATGTCGCATCCCTGGAAGATTCTAAACTTAGATACCAAGTTTGGTATTTTACCGATTTTTCGGTTTTGAATTATCGTGTTCACAGACACACGGACACACACCCACACACACGGACCTTTTTCTGAAAATACCTTTTTCGGATACAGGGGACCCTAAAACATATATTTCAGGTGAAATCTCGGTATCGACATTTTTGGTGGAGTGCAATACCTTCATTATACACTATGTACATAGTACGTATAGAGAAAGTAAAAAAAAAAAAAACACACACATACACAAACGGTCTAAAGACTTTTACTGGCGATTCATGCTTCAAAGTGTTGAAAACATTTTGTTGTTCAGATGTGAAAGCTGCCAGATTGCCGAAATTTTGATTTCTTCTAGGGATCATTGGGGTTTCAGCTTCACAGATCAGTCGGTTACGCTTTGCGGCTTAGGACCCTCCATGGTGGGCTACGCGTTACAGCTTAGGGCCCTAAATGTTTATAACAGACCAGTAAGTAACTACAATGCGGCTCTAATGACGAAATAACAAAAGTGTTCACAGTCATGCCAAGTGGTGGAACCATCGTGTACTTGTGCTCTTGAGCATTGATTCCTAACATATGTGTGTTTCTTCAGCTGTTAGAATCAGATGCCCATCCCCCTTTCCTCCATAAACTTCTAAAGTTGCGAAAGTTTATTACTACACATAGTATGTAATTTGATACCAAGATACCACAGCAAATACCTGTAAAGCACATTTAGAAAAATCTGATGTGTACCATTCACATGAATTTCTCTATATCCCTGCAACAAATTATTCTTAAAAAGCTTATACTTCTATTTACTTTATGCTAATCAGAAAAAAAAAAATAGCAGAAAAAGTCTTATTGCTTGCTTCCTTGTAAGTAGAAGCGAAATAAGGGACTACCATAGGTTAAAGTGATAGTCAAAAGCTGGTTGCTATGTCAATGAAGTTCCTTTGTTTATATGGATCGGAGTTGACAAGTTCCTGTGTGAGAAAAATATAAGCTTTTCATAGCAGAAACCAAAAATAAGGAATGTCTCAAAAACGAGGAACTCCACGAAAAATGTATATAACATAAATTGTGTGTTTTAACGTGCTCTACATTTTGTGTACAGTAAAATTTTTGCCCATCTCTTACGGTTTAGCAGTTATTCAAAATTCCGTAAAATTCATCCAGAATAAACTACTCTTCAGAGGCTATTCCCAGAGAATTCAAGATATACAATTTATTTGTCAGGTAAATATGTTTAATATACGAAATTTTAATCAAAATGGTTAGAGCCATTTTTGAGAAAATCAAAATTTTCGAAAAGAGTTCCATGTAAATGGTAGTTTTGGGGGGGATTTTTTTCAAAATCTTCGTGTCGCATCCCTGGAAGATACTAAACTTAAATAATAAGTTTGGTGCTTTTCCGACTTTTCATTTTGAGTTATCGTGTTCACAGACACACACACACGCACACACACACATACACACACACACACACGGATCTTTTTGTGAAAATGTTCTTTTTGGATATTGGGGACCCTAAAACATATATTTCCGGTGAAATCTCGGTATCGAAATTTTGGGTGCAGTGCAATACTTTCTCTATACACTATGTACATAGTTCGTATAGAGAACGTAAAAAGGTCTGTGAGTGTGTGTGTCTGGACTTGGTATTTAAGTTTAATATCTTCCAAAGATATGACACGAAAATTTTCAAGAAAATCACCCCACCCCAAACTACCCTTTACATGGAAAAATATTCTAAAATTCTTATTTTCTCAAAAATAACTCCAAAAATTTGATTAAGATATCGTATATTAAACATGTTTGCCTAATAAATAAAATGTATATCTTGAATTTTCTGGGAATAGCCTATGAAAACTACTTTATTCTGAATGAATTTTTCATAACTACTAAACCGTAAGAGATGGTCAAAAACTTAACCCATAAAAAATGTAGAGCACGTTAAAAACACACAATTTATGTTGCATACATTTTTTTCGTGGAGTTGATCGTTTTTGAGATATTCCTTTTTCTTGGTTTCAGCTTTGAAAAACTTATACTTTTCTCATACAGAAATTTGTCAACTCCTGTCAATATAAATAAAGGAACATCAGTCACATAGCAACCAGCTTTTGGCTTTCACTTTAACCTATGGTACTCCCTTATTTCGCTTCTACTTACAATAAAGCAAGGAATAAGACTATTTCTGCTAATTTTTCTCGATTTGCATGAAATAAATAAAAGATAAGCTTATTAACAATAATAATTTACAGAGATATAGAGAAAGTCATGTGAATGGAACACATCAGATTTTTTTAGTAAACGTGCATTTCTGGATACTTCTTTTATCAAACTTTCTGCTGGAATGCAACACCTTCTTTATCTGCTTTGTGCGTTGCTGAAGAAAGTAAAAATCATTTGAAATATTTGTAAGAACATAAAAAAAACAACTGAATATTTTATTGAACATTTTGGTTAGCTATTTTTCTAGTGTCGTCTTATCAAACACAATCATCAACCACAAGTTTTTGTCTTTGTATTTGACAATGGAAATAATCTTTATTAGAAATAATTCAATTAAACAGTGTTATTTATGGTCGCCTTTTAACTGTTCTTGGCGTTCCTTTCTATATTAGAAAGACCGTTTAGGTTTGCTCAAAGCCTCTTTATCAGGCTTGATGTTGTTTTACGTGCCTTAAACTTACGACGGGACCAACAGCATTATTAGTATACGATGGTTCCACCACTTGGCATTACTTCTATACGTGGGCAGTTGTGTTATTTGGTCATTAGAGTCGCATTATAGTTGCTTACTGGTCTGTTATAAACATTTAGGGCTCTAAGCTCAAAGCGTAGCCCAACGTGGAGGGTTCTAAGCCGCAAAGCGTAACCGAGGGATCTGTGAAGCTAAAACCCCAATGATGCCAAGAAGAAGTCAACATTTCGGTAATCTGGCAGCTTTCACATCTGAACAACTTAATGTTTTCAACACTTTCAAGTATGGGTCGCCAGTAAAAGTCTTAAGACCGTTTGTGTGTGCGCGCGCGCGTGTCCGTATGTGTGGTGGGACCATCGCTTAGCTTTACCCCAACAGCTTTACTGGCCTTCTGAAGGAAACCATGCTGAGGAGTTTTAGGTCTGTAAAGGTCCATCGCCCTCTGCCGGGTTTGAACCCGTGACCTTGGGAACATGAGGCTAGACCGCTGAGGACAACTTTATTTGAGCAGGATGTACATCTCGGTTACAACTAAAAAAAGTTGGACATATAAAAAAGTTGCTTCTCTTGTTACATGTTCTGTTTCGCTTACAGTGGTGCCGCTACGTTCCCATCGCTCGGAAAATTTTAGCCCAACTGTTCGTCAATTTTTACTTTCTCTACGACAAATATCAAGTGTTGCATTCTACCCGACAATTCGACAGTAGTAATGTATATAAATTCAGGCCTTCTAAATAAAAAATATATGATGTGTTCCATTCACATTACTTTCTCTACATCTCTGCAACAAATTATAGTTAAAAAGCTTATGATTCTATTTACTTCATGCTAATCGAGAAAATATTATCAGAAAGAGTCTTATTACTTGCTTCCATGCAAGTAGAAGGGAAATAAGGGAGTAGCATAGACTAAAGTGATAGTCAAAAGCTGGTTGCTATGTGACTGTAGTTCCTTTGTTTGTATGGTTAGGAATTGAGAATTCCTGTATGAGAAAAGTATAAGCTTTTCAAAGCTGAAACCAAAAACAAGGAATATCTCAAAAGCAAACAACTCCACGAAAAAAATATATATATAACATAAATTTTGTGTTTTAACGTGCTCTACATTTTTTGTGTGATAAGCTATATCGATCTCTTACGGTTTAGCAGTCATACAAAATTCCGTAAAATTCATCCAGAATAAAGTAGTCTTCAGAGGTTATTCCCAGAAAATTCAAGATATACATTTTATTTGTCAGGTAAATATCTTTAATATACGACATTTTAATCAAAATTGTTAGAGCCACTTTTGAGAAAATCAAAATTTTCGAAAATCTTCGTGTCGTATCCTTGGAAGATACCAAACCTAAATACCAAATTTGGTTTTTAACGGACTTTTCGTTTTTGAGCTATGCTGCTCACAGACACACACATACACGGATATTTTTCTAAAAATGCTTTTTTTTTTATTCAAGGGGTCCCAAAACATGTATTTCCGGTGAAATCTCGGTATCGAATTTTTGGGTGCATTACAATACATTCTCTATACTCTATGTACATAGCACGTGTAGAGAAAGTAAAATTGATGTGTTCCATTCACATGGCTTGCTCTACATCTGTGCAACAAATTATCGATAAAAAACTTATTCATCTATGTAATCCAAGCTAATCGTGAAAAAAATAGTAGAAATAGTCTTATTACTTGCCGCCTTGTAAGTAGAGCTGAAATAAGTGAGTACCACAGCGTAAATCGATAGTCCAATCTTTTAAACGTTGGTTGCTAGGTGATTGAAGTCACTTTGTTTATACAGCCAGGAGTTGGCATATGAGAAAAGTATACGTATTTTATAACTGAAACTAATAACAAAGAATATCTAAAAAATAATCAACTCCTCGAAAAAAGCATGCAATATAAATTGTGTGTTTTAACGTGCTCTACATATTTGTGTATTAAGTTTTTGTCTGTCTCTTACAGTTTACCAGTTATGCAAAATTCAATAAAAGCCGTCCAGAATAAAGAGATCTTTAGAGGCTATTCCAGAGAAAATTCGAGATATACATTTTATTTGGCATGTAAATATTTTAAATATAAGAGATTTTAATCAAAATCGTTAGAGCCATTTTTGAAAAAAACAAAATTTTCCAAAGTTTTTCCTTGTAAAGGGTAGTTGGTGGTGGAGGGATTAGCTTGAAAATCTTCGTATCCCATCCTTGGAAAATACTGATGTTTGGTATTTAACGGAATTTTCGTTTTTGAGCTATGCTGCCCACATACATACATGTACATTTTTCTAAAAATGTTTTTTCTCGATTCAGGAGGTCTCAAAACATACATTTCCGGTAGCGAATTTTTAGTGCAGTACATTACTTTCTCTATACACTATGTGCGTAGTGCATGTAGAGAAAGTAATTAAATAAATCACACCTTCAAGTAAATAAATAAATTTAAAAAAAGTATTTTAAAGAAACAGATCAGTGTGTGCGTATGGAACCATAACTGATAAATCTGATCTGTTCCATTCTCATGACTTTCTCTATCCGTTCTGCAAAAAGTATTCTTACAAAAGTTTGTTCTTTTGTCTACATAAAGCTAATCAAGATAAAGATTTGCTTTTATTTCTTATTTCTTCGTAAAGAGAAGGGAAATAAGAGGATAGACTAGGCTAAAGCGACAGTCAAATCCTTTAAAAGCAGTCGTTATATGATTGTCATTCAAATTCGGCTCCTTTGTATGGCCAGGAATAAAACAAAAGGTGTATGAATCATAATGTGTTCCTGTGTGAGAGAAGTATAAGTAGTTTAAAATTGAAGTCAATAACAAGGAATATCTTGGAAATCGTTGACGAGAATTGTGTGTTTGTGTAGTAAGTTTTCATCTATTGGGTGTCGCCGTGGCCGAGTGGTTAGATCGCTCTCAGGCGGACCGTGTTTGATCCCAAGCACCTGCATGTGGTATTTGTGGTGGAAAAGGCGGCGTCTGGGTGTGGTTTCCCCCGCCACTCGTTCCACCAATGTCTCCATTATCACCTTTCCTATCATCCATTTCACTTCCACACGCTCATGCCTGACTACGGGCCGATCTCTCGTTATACGACCTTCGCAATAAGGTGCAAGCGCAGACGTAACGTAGCATAAGCGCAGACGCAAGGAGACAACATTCACAATGCAATCGTAAGCGCAACGTAAGAAGTTGTCACGGGTTTCTGGATCCACAAGTTACATGCGAATATCTTCCAAGCGCTGCGCAAGTTACAAACTGAATAACATAACCAACAATACCACATAAGAAATTCACTCAATCTTTTATAAATAAGTATGTTATAAAATTACATACTAACAACTGACGCTCACGGTAGTGACGTCACAATAATTCTTCATTCAAAACTATTGAAAATATTACAATCATAGTGTCGACCCCTCGTAACGGTTCTCCATTCTGTGGTTTCGTGCCGTAGGCTCCCCGACAGGCTTCTGACCCCTAGGCATTGACTTGCAAGTCGTACAAATACGAGGAGGGTAAGCCGCTTACGAATCCGTTAATAATAGTAATACAACTTTCTATATATACATGTTTTTTTTACTTTCTTTATACGCACTATGTACATAGTGTATAGAGAAGGTATTGCACTCCACCAAAAAATTCGATACCGAGATTTCAACGGAAATATATGTTTTAGGGTCTCCTGTATCAAAAAAAAGTTTTTTCAGAAAAAGGTCCGTGTGTGTGTCCGTGTGTCTGTAAACACGATAACTCAAAAACGAAAAGTCGCTAAAATACCAAACTTGGTATTTAAGTTTAGTAGCTTTCAGGGATGCGACACAAAGATTTTGAGAAAAATCCCCACACCCCAAACTACCCTTTACATGGAACTTTTTTCGAAAATTTTGATTTTCTAAAAAATGGCTCTAACGATTTTGATCAAAATATTGTATATTAAAGATATTTACCTGAAAAATAAAATGTATATTTTGAATTTTCTGGGAATAGCCTCTGAAGACTACTTTATTCTGGATGAATTTTGCATAACTACTAAACCGTAAGAGATGGACAAAAATTTAACACACAAAAACTGTAGAGCACGTTAAAATACACAGTTTATGCTATATACATTTTTTCGTGGAGTTGATCGTTTTTGAGATATTCCTTGTTTTTGGTTTAAGCTATAAAAACTTATATTTTTCTCATACAGGACTTTGTGAACTCGTCTCCATACAAACAAAGGAACTTCAGTCACATAGCAACCAGCTTTTGACTATCACTTTAACCTATGGCACTCCCTTATTTCGCTTCTTCTTACAAGGAAGCGAGAAATAAGACTATTTCTGCTCGATTAGCAGGAAGTAAGTAGAAGCATAAGCTTTTTAAAAATAATTTTTTGCAGAGATATAGAGAAAGTCATGTGAATGGAACACATCAGATTTTTCAGTATAGCAATACTTATGTCAATTACTAGCATGTTTATAAACAGTTACTATGAAGTCTGAACATTACTAGTTACAGAACAGTTTTGAGATCATTAATTACGTCACAATATTTACTTTAATTATCTCACTTTTACTCTCTTTTAACTAACCCTAAACTTCTTTAAGGTCAGAGGGCGGCCCTGAAAGGCTGCATTCCATTCTTCAGTGGTCATATTAACAAAAGAGAATGTTCCTAAGTCGGTTCTGTATCTTCTACCCGTAATTTTATTCAAATGATTGTTTCGTCCGTAGTATGTTGGATTTTCTAACCTCTTTATCTTTTAAACCAGTATAAGGTTTAAAAGATGTGACTAACCTATGATCTTGCAGCCCAAAAGACCGCAAGAGGCAGTCAAAAGTGGTTTGTCGAATATTCGATAGTTCCTGTTCCTGCGGCACCACGGTCTATAGCCTGCCAAATCGGCTCCGACCTCACGCCCACTTACGCACGGCAGACGTGGGTGATCATCCGACTGAAATGTAGTCAGCATCACGCATCCCGTTGTTAGACCACTCGCCTCTCACCTAGACGGCCTGGGTTCGATTCCAAGCGATGAAGCGGCGCAGGGGCGGGTTTTCAACGTGTTCTCCGGTTTCCCCCACCATCCCATTCCACCGGTGCTCCATCTTCATTCCATGTTTCACCAGTGCCGTCGCCTGCGGTGCCATAGTAGTAAAAGCGGACGTTAAACACTATAAGAAACAGCATCCCCCAGCCGGTAAAGTGTATCTTGAGAGTAAGACCGCTGCCTATCGCACTCCCTCACTTTTCACATTAACCCAGCTCCACACTCTAATCCACGCGCACAACTCTTAGAAAATCCAAAGCAGAGACAAATAAAAAAAATGACGTTTTATTTATGGACGCTCTTTAACTGCTGTGGTTTTCAGCGTCCCATTCTATACTGGGCGTGAATGGCCGCTTATTTTGCTTAGAGGCCTCTCTATCAGGCTTGAGGTTATTTTACGTGCCGTAAATCTACGACACGGGACCAACGGCTTTACTTCCCTTCCGAAGGAAGCCACCCTAAGGATTTTTACGCCCGAAAAAAATCCATCGTCCTCCGCCGGGTTTAAACCCGCGACCTTGGGTATATGAAGTCAGCATGGTAATCATTACACCACGGAGAGCGACAAAGCAGAGACAAGAAATCATAGTCGACTTATTCCCCTCCCGAGGACTACAAGCTGATGCCGAGGGGTCAAAAGCCTGTCGGGGAGCCAACGGCACGAAACCACAGAATGAAGAACCTGGAACGAGTGGACGGCCGGTAACCAGACATGAACGTGAGGAAGTGGGTGATATGAAGTGCAAGCGAAATGGATGATAGGAAAAGTGATGACGTAGCAATTGGTGGAATGAGTGGCGGGGGAAACTGGATGAGAAAACCCGCCCATACGCGGTTTCGTCCACAGGTCCTACATGCTGGCGCTTGGGATCGAGAGGTGGGAGGCGAGCGGTCTACCCACTCTGTCACGGCGCCGCCCAAGACAGGAAATCTTGCAACATAAAGAAAATAAATAAAATACAAGTAGCTAAATGCTGAAGTTGGGCAATTGTTTTGTGTAAGGAATGCATTCGCTATTTGTTAAGAAACTTATACAGCAGCAAACCTTAAAATAACAACAGGCGGTAAACAAGGTTGTGTGACGTATAACAACAGAAAACATCCGAGCATCATACGAGCGATAGTGCTAGAAAGGCTATGGTCATCAATAAAGGTCCTTAGCGAAATAATATCAACAACAAACAAAAGGTCATACAGGCATGACACTTAATCTCTGTCATAAGAAAATAACTGTTAGGGTAACGTGTGTATCTACATTCAAGAGGTCCCGAGTTCAGATCTCGGTTAGGGTCAATTACTCGAATATGGTTTTGTTCGGGATTTTCCCTTATCCCTAGCCCATGTTGCCGACATCTCTACTTTCTCTACACGTACTATGTACATAGTGTATAGAGAAGGTATTATAATACACCCAAAATTCGGAACCGAGATTTCACCGGAATTACATGTTTTGAGACTCCCTGAATAAAAAAAAAAAATTAGAAAAATGTCCGTATGTGACTGTGGGCAGCATAGCTCCAAACTGAAAAGACCGTTAAATACCAAACCTGGTATTTAGGTCTGGTATCTTCCAAGGAAGCGACACGAAGATTTTCAAGAAAATCCCCCCACTCCCAACTACCCTTTACATGAAACTTTTTTTGACAATTTTGATTTTCTAAAAAATGGCTCTGACGATTTTGATTAAAATCCCGTATATTACTGACATTTACATGCCAAATAAAATGTATATCTTGAATTTTCTGGGAATAGCCTCTGAAGACCTCTTTATTCTGGATGAATTTTGTCAAATTTTGCTTAACTGTTAAACGATAAGAGATAGAGAAAAGCTTACTACACAGAAAATGTAGAGCACGTTAAAACACACAATTTATGTTATACAAATTTTTTTCATGCAGTTGATCGTTTTTACTTTCTCTATACGCACTATGTATATAGCGTATAGAGAAGGTATTGCACTCCACCCAAAAATTCGATACCGAGATTTCACCGGAAATATATGTTTTAGGGTCCCCAATATCCAAAAAAAGCATTTTCACAAAAAGGTCCGTGTGTGTGTGTGTGTCCGTGTGTCAGTGTGTCCGTGTGCCTGAGAACACGATAACTCAAAAACTAAAAGTCAGTAAAACACCAAACTTGGTATTTAAGTTTAGTATCTTCCAGTGATGCGACACGAAGGTTTTGAGAAAAATCCCCCTACCCCCAACTACCCTTTACATGGAACTTTTTTCGAAAATTTTGATTTTCTCAAAAATGGCTCTAACAATTTTGATTAAAATTTCGTATATTACAGATATTTATCTGACAAATAAAATGTATATCTTGAATTTTCTAGGAATAGCCTCTGAAGAGTAGTTTATTCTGGATGAATTTTACTAAATTTTGAATAACTCCTAAACCGTAAGAGATGGACAAAAACTTACTTCACAAACGATGTAGAGCACATTAAAACACACAATTTATGTTATATACATTTTTTTCGTGGAGTTCGTCGTTTTTGTGACATTCCTTATTTTTGGTTTCTGCTATGAAAAACTTATACTTTTCTCATACAGGAACTTGTCAACTCCTATCCATATAAACAAAGGAACTTCATTGACATAGCAACCAGCTTTTGACTATCACTTTAACCTATGGTTGTCCCTTATTTCGCTTCTACTTACAAGGAAGCGAGTAATAAGACTATTTCTGCTATTTTTTTCTGATTAGCATAAAGTAAATAGAAGTATAAGCTTTTTAAGAATAATTTGTTGCAGGGATATAGAGAAAGTCATGTGAATGGTACACATTAAATTTTTTTTTTATTCAATGGGTCCTAAAACATGTATTTCCGATGAAATCTTGGTATCGAATTTTTGGGTGTATTGTATCTTCTCTATATACTGTGTACAGAGAATCTAAAACTGAAGTATTCCAATCACATGACTTTATCTACCTGTTCTGCAAACAAACTATTCTTACATAAGATTATTCTTTTATCTACTCCATACTAATCGAGATAAACATTAGCGGAAAATGTCTTATTACTTGCTTCCTTGTAAGTAGAAGGGAAAAAATCTGATGTGTACCATTCACATGACTTTCTCCATATCCCTGCAACAAATAATTCTTAAAAAGCTTATACTTCTATTTACTTTATGCTAATCAGACAAAAATAGCAGAAATAGTCTTATTACTCGCTTCCTTGTAAGTAGGAGCGAAATAAGGGACAACCGTAGGTTAAAGTGATAGTCAAAAGCTAGTTGCTATGTCAATGAAGTTCCTTTGTTTATATGGATAGGAGTTGACAAGTTCCTGTATGAGAAAAGTATACGTTTTTCATAGCAGAAACAAAAAATAAGGCATGTCACAAAAACGACGTACTCCACGGAAAAAATGTATATAACAAAAATTGTGTGTTTTAATGTGTTCTACATTTTTTGTAGTAAGTTTTTGTCCACGTCTTACAGTTTAGCAGTTATTCAAAATTTAGTAAAATTCATCCAGAATAAACTACTCTTCAGAGGCTATTCCCAGAAAATTCAAGATATACATTTTATTTGTCAGGTAAATATCTTTAATATAAGATATTTTAATCAAAATCGTTAGAGTCAATTTTGAGAAAATCAACATTTTCGAAAAAAGTTCCATGTAAAGGGTAGTTGCAGGTGAGGGGATTTTTCTCAAAATCTTCGTGTCACATCCCTGGAAGATACTAAACTAAAATACCAAGTTTGGTATTTTACTGACTTTTAGTTTTTGAGTTATCGTGTTCACAGTCACACGGACACACGGACGCACACACACACACACACACACACACACACACACACACACACACACACACGGACCTTTTTGTGAAAATGTTTTTTTTGAATATTGGGGACCCTAAAACATATATTTCCGGTGAAATCTCGGTATCGAATTTTTGGTGGAGTGCAATACTTTCTCTATACACTATGTACATAGTGCGCATGGAGAAAGTAAAAAGGGAATACACTCTGCTATGGCTATAGTCAAATCCTTTAAAAGCCGGTTGCTATGTGAACAATTCAAGTTCGATACTATTTGCATGGACAAGAGTAAACAAAGAGAGAGGAAAAAAAGATGACTTCTCGTTTGAGAAAAGTTTAAGTAGTTTAACATTAAAACAAAATAAGTAAGGAATATCTAAAAAAAGGATTAACTCTACAAAAAAGAGAGAAAAAAAAAAGCATGTATCTGATATATATGTCGTGATAGATCGTGTATTTTTACTTTCTCTAGCCCACGACTATGTACGTAGTGGATAGAGAAGGTTTTGTATTCCACCCAAAAATTCGATGTCGTGATTTCACTGGTAATATATGTTTTGGGTTCCCCTGAGTCCGAAAAGAGCATTTTTAGTAAAAGGTTCTTGTGTCTGTCTGTCTGCGTGTCTGTGGACAGCATAGCTCAAAAACGAAAAGTAGTTAAATACCAAACTTGTTACTTAAGGTCAGTATCTTCCAAGGATGCGACACGAAGATGTTCAAGAAAATCCCCCCCCCATCACTAACTTCCCTTTACATGGAAAACATTTCGTAATGTTGAATTTATGAACAATAGCTCTAACGATTTTGATTAAAATACCGCACATTAAAGCTATTCATATCACAAATAAAATGCATATCTTTAATTCTCTGAATAACTGTTCATTCTGGGTGAAATTTGATAACTGGTAAACCATGAGAGATAGACAAAAACTTACCACATAAAAATGTAGAGCTCGTTAAAACACACAATTTATGTTATATACATTTTTTTTCCTGGAGTTGACCGTTTACGAGATATTCCTTGTTTTTGGTTTCAGCTTAATGCTTTTCTCATACAGGATTTTTTTTTTTTTTCTATTTATATAGCCCCCTTTAACATCTAAGGTCATATCGGGGGCTTCGAATTAGAAACAACTCGTTCTCTGTAGGTTTACGTTGGGTTTAAACCATTTTATTTCCTCAAACACGCACACATTCACTCTCCCATACATACTTCCAGACTCTGTGGGGGATAGAGAAAAATTCCCCGCCCCAGACGGGAATCGAATCCGGGACCTCGGGGTGAGAAGTCAGCTCGCTGGCCACTCGACCTACAGGAATTTGTCAGCTCCTGTCCATACAAACAAAGGAACATCAGTCACATAGCAACCAGCTTTTGACTATCACTTTAACCTATGGTACTCCCTTATTTCACTCCTACTTACAAGGAAGCAAGTAATAAGACTATTTGTGCTAATTTTTCTCATGTGAATGGAACACCAGGTGTTCATAAAGTCGTTTAGCGCCTATCGCGCCGAGCGGTGACTATATTAATCTACTTCCATAGTGTGGAACTTAATATCTGCGATATCTTTGTCATATATCCGAAAACTGCCTGGCAACAAATTCCCCTACGCCCTAAACTTGACGGTATTGATATCATCTGTGTTCAAAGTTTCCAATCAATACAACCAATATATTGGTGACCTGGGTTTACTTGCTCCAACTAAGCAAGCTGACTACGAGATAACATTTGTGAGATCCTAGGTTCGAATCCCATTAGATTAGCCATTCTCATCTTGGGTTTCATCAGCGGCGTGTATTCCACGGAAGCAAGGGAGGCATTGCCTCCACTTTAATTGTTAGTAATACATTAATTTTTACTTTCTCTACATTTACTATGTACATAGTGTATAGAAAAGGTGTTGCATTTCACCCAAAAATTCGATACCGAGATACCTGAAATACATGTTTGGAGACTGCCTGATTCCAAAAGAAAAAAATCTTATGTGTTACATTCACATGACTTTCTCTACATCTCTGCAACAAAGTATTGTTAAAAAGCTTATGCTTCTATAGTCTTATTACTTGCTTCCTTGTAAGTAGAAGCGAAAAAAGGGAGTACCATAGGTTAAAGTAATGGTCACAAGCTGGTTGCTATGTGACTGATGTTCCTTTGTTTGTATGGACACGAGTTGACAAATTCCTGTGTGAGAAAAGTATAAGTTTTTAAAGCTGAAACCAAAAACAAGAAATACATTAAAAAACAGTTAAAATAATCAACTCCAAGAAAAAGTGTATGACATAAATTGTGTGTTTTATCGTGATCTACATTTTTTTTCTGGGGTAAGTTTTGTTTATCTCTTACGGTTTAACAGCTGTGCAAAATTCAATAAAAGTCATTCAGAGTAAAGAGGTCTTCAGAGCCTATTTCCAGAAAATTCAAGATATACATTTTATTTGGCATGTAAATTTCTTATATAAGAGATTTTAGTCAAAATCGTTAGAACTATTTTTGAGAAAATCAAAAATGTTCCAATTTTTTTTCCATGTAAAGGGTAGTTTGGGATGGAGGGGATTTTCTTGAAAATCTTTGTGTCGCATCCCTGGAAGGTACTTAAATACCAAGTTTGGTATTTAACGGTCTTTTTGTTTTTGAACTATGCTGTCCTCAGACACAGACACACACACACACACGCACAGACCTTTTTCCAAAAATGCTTTTTTTTGAATTTTGGGGATCCAAAACATGTATTCGGTTAAATCTCGGTATGGAATTTTTGGGTGGAGTGCAATACCTTCTCTATACACTATGTACATAGTACGTGTAGAGAAAGCAAAACACAAATGTGCTTCATATCAAACAACTTTCTCTAGCTGTTCCATATACATACTATTCTTACAAAAGTACATTCTCTTATCTACATCATGCTAATTCAGATAAACATTAGCAGAATTGATCTTGTTACTTTCTTCCTGGTAAGTAGAAGAGACATACAGTAGCGCACTAGCCTAAAGCGATAGTCAAATCTTTTAAAAGCTGGTCACTATGTGAAACAATTGAGCTCCGTTCGCTTCGCATGGTGCAGTTTGAGAAAAGCTAGGTACTTTAAAATTGAAACCAATATCAAACAATATCTCGAAAACGTTTAGCTCCTCAAGAAAATCGCATATGACATAAATTACCTTTTTTAATGAGATCTAGATATTTTGTTTAGTAAGTTTTTGACTATATCTTACGTTGAACCGTTATGCAAAATTCTACAAATTTCATCATAAAATTAGAAATATACTCTTTATTTGTCATGTAAATATCTTTAAAATAGGTACGTTATTTTAATAAAAATCGTTTCACCATTTTTTAGAAAAACAAACTTTTTAAAGACTTTTCCATGTAAAGGGTAGTTTGTGCTTGTGGTTATGTTTTAAAATGTTTGTGTATCTTCCTTGTAAGGTAGTAAACTTAAATAGCAAGTTTGGTTTGCGACGTTTGTGGAGAGCCATTCAAAAGAAACGAAGAGGAATGCTGACTTCAGAAATTGTGTTGATCCATGACAACGCTCGTTCACACAACCCATCGGCTCCTTGAACAATTTCAATGGGACGTTTTCGATTATCCGCCGCACCGTTCTGACCTGGGACCCAGCGACTTTCACCTTTCCCCTGAACTGAAGACGTGGCTAGGAGGGCAGCACTTTCAAACCAACGAAGATCTTCAAAACAACGTCAATGCTCATTTGAAATCATTGGCGGCAACATTTTTTGAAGCGGGTATTGCAAAGCTTGTGCACAGGTACGATAAATGTCTCAATCTGTTCGGTGATTATGTTGAAATGTAACCATAAGTCTGCAATACTTTTAGTAACAAAATAACGGATTTCTATGAACTTGTCTTTTATTTATAGCCTATCGGAAGATGCAAAAAAAAAAAAAAAAAAAAAAAAAAAAAGGCCCTCGTATGTATTTTCGGTGAAATATCGACATCGATTTTTTTGGTGGAATAAAATACCTTCTCTATGTGCAAAGTAGGTGTAGAAAAGTCGAAACAGGTGGCTCAGGCGTTTTTTCTGGTACTGGCATTCGGAAGGTCTTGGAAGTGGTTCCCTGCGGCATACCTCTCTGTCCCAGGTTTTGGGGGGGGGGATTTTCCTGGGTCACTAAGCGAATGCTTCTCGATTTACCAGTTATACAAAGACCGCTAAAAACCAAACTTGATATTTAAGTTTAGTATCTTCCAAAGATGCGGCACGAAGATTTTCAAGAAAATCGATTCGCCGACTTTTCGTTTTTGAGTTATCGTGTTCACAGACACACAGACACACGGACTTTTTTTTTTTGAAAATGCTATTTTTGGATACAGGGGACCCCAAAGCATATATATCCGGTGAAATCTCGGTATGGAGTGGAGTGCAAAACCTTCTCTATACACTATGTACACAGTACGTATAGAGAAACTAAAAATAATGAAATATGGTTTTTAACAATAATTTGTTTCAGAGATATAGAGAGGTCATGTGAATGGGAGCATCGGATTTTTTGTTGTTGGAAAAACATGCCTATAATTGAATAGAAATGTGCCGACCCAGGCAGCAAATATGACACGTAGATATGGTTGGACAGAAATGGACCAGCTGCATCTGTACGAGAGGTAATCTGTCCTAGACCTTACGATTCACGTAGGAGGCTGTGGTATTTCCTTTCATTATTACTGCAACTCCTGCGGCATTTAGGCTTCTCTGGTCTAGACAGGCACATTCATCAATATGTCTTTTATATCGCTTTTCGCTGTTTCAACTTCTCTATCACGTACACATAAGTAGGGGAAGTAATATATTCCCCCCTCCAAAAGAAAGAGGGTGTTCCATTCATATGACTTATTCCTTACCTGTTCTGCAAATAACCTATTCCTACAAAATATATTCGGCCCGCCTGGTTAGTGTGGTGGTAGCGTTTCTGCTTCACATTCAACAGGTCGTGAGTGCGAATCTCGCTTAGGGTGAGTTGCCCGGATAAGGTTTTTTTTCGGGGTTTTTCCCTTAATCTGAGAAGACGAATATCGAGAAACTTTAAGCTCCATGAACCCCGAGATCATTTGAGTATCATTTCATGAAATTCATTAATCGTCCAATATGACCAACTAGGTCAAAGGACGTTAAACTAAACCAACAACAAAAGTTCTTCGCCCTAATACAGATAAGCATCACCAGAAATTGTCTTATTACTTATTTAGTTCCACTTACTACAAGGAAACAGAGCAGCATTTCACCAATTTCATTCATCGTTCGATATGACCAACCAGGATAAAGGATGTTAAGCTACACCCCCCCCCCAAAGAAAAGGAAATAGAGAACACAAAAATGCAAGTCAGATTCTTTAAAACCTGGTAGGTATATGGAACGATTGAATTTCGTATCTTTGTCTGGCCAGGAGTAAAACAAGAGAGATGTGAAATGAAAGATTACTTCCCGCCTGAGAAGTGTATAATTACGAGGGCCATTTTTTTTCAACCTCCGATAGGCTATAAATAAAAGACAAAAAAGTCTGATCTGTTCCATTCACATGACTTTCTCTACATCTCTGCAACAAATTATTCTATTTACTTCATCTAATCGAGAAAAATTTAGCAGAAATATCTTATTATTTGCTTCCTTGTTAGTAGAAGCGAAATAAGGAGTACCATAGGTTAAAGTGATAGTCAAAAGCTGGTTGCTATGTAACTGAAGTTCCTTTGTTTGTATGGACAGGAGTTGACAAACTCCTGCATGACAAAAACATGTTTTTCAAAGCTGAAACCAGAAACAGGAATATCTAAAAAACGATCAACTCCAAGAAAAAATGTACATAACATAAATTGTGTGTTTTAACGTGCTCTACGTGTTTTTGTGTTTTAAGTTTTCGACCATCTTTTACGGTTTAGCAGTTATACAAAATTCCGCAAAATTCATCCAGAATAAAGTAGTCTTCAGAGGCTATTTCCAGAAAATTGAAGATACCTATAGGTACATTTTATTTGTCAAGTAAGCATCTTAAATTTACGAAATTTTAATCAAAATCGTTACATCCATTTTTAATAAAATCAAAATGTTCGAAATTTTTTGCATGTAAAGGGTAGTTTAGGGTGGGGGGATTTTTTTGAAAATCTGCGTGTCGCATCCTTGGAAGATACCAAACTTAAATACCAAGTTTGGTAATTAACGGCCTTTTCATTTTTTAGCTATGCTGCCCACAGACACACACGCATACAGACAGACAGACACACACACGGGCATTTTTCTAAAAATGTTTTTTTTTTATTCAGGGTGTCTTAAAGCATATATTTCCGGTGAAATCTCGGTATCGAATTTTTGGTTGCATTACAATACCTTCTCTATATACTATGTATATAGTACGTATAGAGAAAGTAATACGATTATTTTAAGTCTGTATATTATCTTTGGCATGGAAAATATTGGCAACACTGTGCGATACTGCTGCTAGTTGATTAAATGTGTTTTTTATATGCTTGTTAATTTCAAATTAAGAACGCCACACTTACGAGAAAAAATCTGATGTGTACCATTCACATGACTATCTCCATATCCCTGCAACAAATTATTCTTAAAAAGCTTATACTTCTATTTACTTTAAGCTAATCAGAAAAAAATAGCAGAAATAGTCGTATTACTTGCTACCTTGTAAGTAGAAGCGAAACAAGGGACTACCATAGGTTAAAGTGATAGTCAAAAGCTGGTTGCTATGTCAATAAAGTTCCTTTGTTTATATGGATAGGAGTTGACAAGTTCCTGTATGAGAAAGGTATAAGTTTTTCATAGCAGAAACTAAAAATAAGGAATGTCTCAAAAACGACGAACTCCACAAAAAAAAAAAAAAAAAAAAAAATGTGTATATAACATGCTCTACATTTTTTATGTAGTAAATTTTTGTCCATCTCTTACGGTTTAGATGTTATTCAAAATTCAGTAAAATTCTTCCAGAATAAACTACTCTTCAGAGGCTATTCCCAGAAAATTCAAGATATACATTTTATTTGTCAAGTAAATATCTTTAATATACGAAATTTTAATCAAAATCGTTAGAGCCATTTTTAAGAAAATCAATATTTTCGAAAAAAGTTCCATGTAAAGGGTAGTTGGGGTGGGGGGATTTTTCTCAAAATTTTTGTGTCGCATTCCTGGAAGATATTAAACTTAAATACCAAGTTTGGTATTTTACCGACTTTTCGTTTTTGAGTTATCGTGTTCACGGACACACGGACACACTGATACACTGACACACACACACACGGACCTTTTTGTGAAAATGCTTTTTTTGGATATTGGGGACCCTAAAACATATATTTCCGGTGAAATCTCGGTATTGTATTTTTGGGTAGAGTGCAATACCTTCTCTATACACTATGTGCATAGTATCTACGTATAGAGAAAGTAAAAAATGTATCTGGCTTGTCAATAAAGCTCGTGTTGAGCTTTTAACCCCCAAGACTTGGTTTTTGATAACGCAGTAACGCTGCTTGTTTACGTTATAATTATTTACAGCAGAACTAATTGCTCCATTTTTAAGGACCTTGAAAACAATTCTAAGAACAATCTGCGTATTCCTTAAGCGTAGCGCGTGAATTCCGGATGTTTTAAATTCGTAGTTTTTGTCTTCGTTCATTGTTGCATATGTCTCAATGTCATCTTCAGGAAATCCTCTTATACGGGGCCTCAACCTCCGATAAGCTATAAGTAAAAGACAAGTTCATAGAAAAAATTTATTTTATTACTAAAAGCTTTGTACACTTGTGGTTACTTTTCAACACAATCACCGAAAAGAGACATTTATTGTACATGTACAAAAGCTTTGCAATACCCGCTTCAAAAAATGTTGCCGCCAATAATTTCAAATGAACATTGACGTTGTTTTAAAGCTCTTCGTTGGTTAGAAAGTGCTGTCCACCTAGCCACGTCTTCAGTTCAGGGAAAAGGTGAAATTCGCTGAGTGCCAGGTCAGGAGTGTACGGCGGATGATCGAAAATGTCCCATTGGAATTGTTCAAGGAGCCGATGGGTTGTGCCAGCAGTGTGTGGACGAGCTTTGTCATGGATCAACACAATTCCTGAAGTCAGCATTTCTCTTCGTTTGTTTTGAATGTCTCTCAGCAAACTTCGTAAAGTACGAAGATCTTCAAAACAACGTCATTGCAACATTTCTTAAACATCTTCGAGTCGCACCCTTAGAAGATATTGCACTTAGATGGCAAGTTTGGTATTTAATGATTTTCGTTTTCGAGCTATGCCCCCTCCCACACACAGACATATAGACAGGCACACACAGACTTTTTTCTAAAAATTTTAATTTTGGATTCTAGGGGTGTCAAAAGATATACTTTCGGTGAAATCTCGATATTGCATTTTTGGATGCAATACAATACCATCTCTATACACTATGTATACTTCTACACAGTACGAGAGAAAGTAAAAATCTGATGTGCTATACTCACATGCCTTTCTCTACATCTCTGCACGAAATTATTGTTAAAAACTTTGTGCTTCAATTTACTTCTTGATAATCGAGAAAAAAATAGCTGAAATAATCTTATTACTTGCTTCCTTGTAAGTAGAAGCGAAATAAGGAGGTACCATAGGTTAAAGTGATAGTTAAAAGCTGGTTGCTATGTGACTGAAGTTCCTTTGTATGCACAGGAGTTGACAGATTCCTGTATGAGAAAAGTATGCTTTTCAAAGCTAAACCAAAAACAAGGAATATCTAAAAAAAAAATCAACTCAATGAAAAAAATGTATATAACATAAATCGTGAGTTTTAACGTGCTCCACATGTTTTGTGTGGTAAATTTTTCTCCATCTCTTACGGTTTAGCAGTTATACAAAATGCCGTAAAATTCATCCAGAATAAAGTAGTCTTCAGAGGCCATTCCCAGAAAATTCAAGATATACATATTATTTGACAGGTAAATATCTTTAATATATGACATTTTAATCAAAATCGTTAGAGATATTTTTTAGAAAATAAAAATTTTAAAAAAGTTCAATGTAAAGGGTAATTGCGAGTGGGGGAATTTTTATCAAAATCTTCGTGTCGTATCCCTGGAAGATACTAAACTTAAATACCAAGTTTGGTATTTTTGCGACTTTTCGTTTTTGAGTTATCGTGTTCACAGACACACATACAAGGACCTTTTTCTGCAAATGCTTTATTTGGTCACAGTGAACCCTAAAACATATATTTCCGGTGAAATCTCGATATCGTATTTTGGGTGGAGTGCAATACCTTCTCTATACACTATGTACATAGTACGTGTAGAGAAAGTAAAAACGAAAAGTTGGTTAAATAGTAAGATAGTAGTATTTAACTTCAATATCTTCCAAAGATGCGACACGAAGGTTTTCAGGAACATCGCTTCGTCCCCAACTACCCTTTACTTGGAAGAGTTTTCGAAACGTTGGATTTTCTCAAAATTAGCTCCAATGATTTTGATCTAAATACCATACAACCTATGGATATTCACACCATAAATAAAATGTGTATTTTGAATTTTCTGAGTAAGGCCTCTGAGCTCCTCTTCATTCTGTAAGATCTTTGCACCACTGGTAAACCGTAAGAGATAGAAAAACATGTTAGTACACAAAAAATTCGTATGTGTTCCATTCAGATGACTTTCTCCACATCTCTACAGCAAATTAGTTTTAAAAAGCTCTTGCTTCTATTTGCTTCATACTAATCGACAAAAAATTAGCAGAAATAGTCTTATTACTTGCTTCTTTGTAAGTAGAAGCGAAATAAGGGAGTACCATAGGTTAAAGTGAAAGCCAAAAGCTGGTTGCTATGTGACTGATGTTCCTTTGTTTGTATGGACAGGAGTTGACAAACTCCTGTATGAGAAAAGTTAAGTTTTTGAATCTGAAAACAAAAACAAATAATATCTCAAAAACGATCAACTCCACGAAAAAAATGTATACGACATGAATTGTGTGTTTTAATGTGCTCTACATTTTTTGTGCAGTAAGTTTTTGTCTATATCTTACGGTTTAGCAGTTATGAAAAATTCCGTAAAATTCACTCAGTATAAAGTAGTCTTCAGAGGCTATTCCCAGAAAATTCAAAATATACATTTTATTTGTCAGGTAAATATCTTTAATATACGATATTTTAATCAAAATCGTTAGCTATTTTTTAGAAAACTACATTTTCAAAAAAAAGTTCTATGTAAAGGGTAGTTTGGGGTGGGGGATTTTTCTCAAAATCTTCATGTAGCATCCCTGGAAGATACTGAACTTAAATACCAAGTTTGGTATTTTATCGACTTTTCGTTTTTGAGTTACCGTGTTCACAGACACACGGACACACACACACGGACATTTTTCTGAAAATACTTTTTTTGGATACAGGGGAGCCTAAAACAAATTTATGGTGAAATCTCGGTATCGAAATTTTTTGGTGGAGTGCAATACCTTCTCTATACACCATTTAGATAGTACGTGTAGAGAGAGTAAAAAGGAAATATGGGAATATACTAGGCTAAACCAATAGTTAAATGTTTTAAAAATATAGTTGATATGGGGTTGAATCCGTTTTTTTGCGTGGCCCGGAGGTGGCAAGTTTCCGTTTTAGAAAAGTTTCAAGTATTTAAAAACTGAAACCAATAACAAGGAATTTTTCGGAAACAGTCAACCCCACGAGATTATTTCCTTTAACGAGATCTAAATTTTATGTGCAGTAAGTTTTGTGTATCTCTTACAGTTCACCAGCTATTCAAAATTCAGTAAAATTCATTCTGGATAAAGGAATCTTCAAAGGCTATTTCTAGAAAATGGAAGATATACATTCTATTTGTCATGTCTTTACTATATGGTATTACAATCAAAATCGTTACAGCCATTTTTGAAATTTTCTCCATATAAAGGGAAGTTTCGATAAGGGGATTTCTTAAAAAAATCGTTGTGTTACATCCTTTAAATATCAGTATACTTAAATGGCAAATTTTGTATTTTACGGACTCCGTTTTTGAGCAATGCTGTGCAGATGCACACGCGCGGACCTTTTTCTAAAACGACTGCATTTAGTGAAAAAGAAAGTTTTGTTTCATCAAGACAATGCACCAATGCACACCTCCATTATCGCCATGGCCAAAAACAATGAGTTAAAATTTCGCATTGCTTCCTCGTGCACCCTATTCGATAGATTTAGCCCCTCTGGTTGTTTCTGTTTCCAAATTCGAATAAATGCTTCGGTGATAGAAGATTTGCCAACATTGAAGAGGTGGAGTCTTAGTTGATGGCTATTTGACAGGGTATCGAAGCTATTGAACATCGCTGGGTAAAGTCTATCGAGCTGAAAGCAGACTATGTAGAGAAATAAAGATGTTTTTCCCCAAAATGCTTGTGCTTTCTTTGTTAGGTCAAGTACTTCTGGGACAGCCTTCGTATAATACCTCCTCTACCTACCTCAGTTTGCGGCAGAGAAAGATAAAACACAATGGACGTGCATTGTGTCTATTCTATTCACGTAAAATACGTCACTGCATCATAAAAGTTATAGATGTGTGTTTTTGTGTCATGTTTGAGAGCTTAACACCTTAGAGGGATATTCATGAATGGAAAACCCCTGGATTTATGCGAGTTCAGGAGGTTAATGTCGCTAAAAGCCTGTACAAAAGATACCCTTCACTTCAATCCTTCCTGTGTGCATAAGAAAGGCGTGGTGTTATTCTTTTGTTTTAGTGCATTACTTCATTAGGAATATCTCTGGCGGTCATTATCAGGGATTCCCAAGTAAGGATCGACGTAACGGGTTCAAAAGGTCGTGAACTATATTCATATCTGATGAAATAATGGATGACAAAATATATTTTACCCCGTTTATCCATTAATGGGGTAAATAACCGGACCATGTCATTAAAACCCATGTGGCGGAAGTTCTTTTTCCTACACTCGAATTTCGTAAGATTGGGCTATTGTTCCAGATGAATAAAAATCTGATGTGTTACACTCACATGACTTTCTCTAGCTGTTCTACAAACTTCTTACATAAGATTCTTCTTCTTTCTGTGCCTTGCTAATCGTGGTACTCATTAGCACAATGTTATTATTTAGTTCCGTATAAGTAGGAAGAAAATAAGGGAATACACTAGACTAAAACAATAGTCAAATGTTTTAAAAACTGTCGTTATGCGATTGTCATTACAAATCGCTTCTTTGCTTGGCCAGGAGTAGAACAAAAGAAAAACGGACACTCGCGTCCGAGAAAAGAATAGGTACCTCACAACTGAAACTAATAACAATGAATACCTCGAAAACGGTAAGTTCCACGAGAAAGACGTATATGACATAACTTGTGTATTTTAACAAGACCTAAATTTATTGCTTAGTAAGTTTTTGTCTATCTCTTACGGTTTACTAGTTATGCCAAATTAAGCAAAATTCACCCTGAATAAACACGTCTTCAGAAGCTATTTCCAGAAAATTCAAGTTATACATTTTATTTGTTAGGTAAATATCTTTAATATATGATATTTTGATCAAAATCGTTAGAGCCATTTTTAAGAAAATCAAAATTTTCGAAAAAAAGTTCCATGTAAAGGGTAGTTTGGAGTGGGGAGATTTTTCTCAAAATCTTCGTGTCACATCGCTGGAAGATACTAAACTCAAGTACCAATTTTCGTATTTTAGCTGCTGTTCGTTTTTGAGTTATCGTGTTCACAGACGCACGGACACGCGGACCTTTTTCTGAAAATGCTTTTTTTTGGATACAGGGGGTCCTAAAACATGTATTTCCGGTGACATCTCTGTATCAAATTTTTGGGTGGAATACAATACTTCTCTATCCCTATGTACATTGTACATATAGGGCTAGAGAAAGTAAAAATTAAGTTATCCAATTTTACAGTATTGCTTTCTCTATACGTGCTCTATACATAGTGTACATAGAAGGTATTGTATTGCACCCAAACATTCGATACCTGACTTTTCACCGCAAATATGTGAATATCTGAATGCAAAAAATACATTTTTAGAAAAATGTCCGTGTATGTGTCAGTGGGCAGCATTCTCAAAATCGAAAATACTTTGAAAAGCTTTAACTTCAGTGTCTTCCAAGGATGCGATACGAAGATTTTCAAGAAATTCCCACCTCCCCCCCCCACCCGCAACTACAAATTTTCGAACATTTTGATTTTCTCAAAAATGGCAATTAACGATTTTGATTAAAATACCGCGTGTTAAAGATACTTACACCATAAATATCTTGACTTTTCTTGAAACAGTCTCTGAAGACATTTATTCTAAATAACTTTGCATAACTAGTAAACCATAAGAGACAAACACTTACGCAGTAGAAAATGTACATCTCATTAAAACACACATTTTATGTTATATACCTTTTTACTTTCTCTACACGCACTATGTGCATAGTGTATAGAGAAGGTATTGCACTCCACCCAAATATTCGATACCGAGATTTCACCGGAAATATATGTTTTAGGGCCCCCTGTAACCAAAAAAAGTACTTTCAGAAAAAGGTCCGTGTGTCTGTGAACACGATAACTCAAAATGAAAAGTCGGTAAAATACCAAACTTGGTATTTAAGTTTAGTATCTTCCAGAGAAGCGACACGAAGATTTTGAGAAAAATCACCCCACCCTCTACTAACCTTTACATGGAACTTTTTTCGAAAATTTTGATTTTCTCAAAAATGGCTCTAACGACTTTGATTAAAATTTCATATATTAAATATATTGACCTGACAAATAAAATGTATATATTGAATTTTCTGGGAATAGCCTCTGAAGAGTACTTTATTCTAGATGAATTTTACTAAAATTTGAATAACTGCTTAACCGTAAGAGATGGACAAACACTTACTACACAAAAAATGTAGATCACGTTAAAACACACAAGTTATGTTATATACATTTTTTTCTTGGAGTTAATCGTTTTTGTGATATTCATTGTTTTTTGTTTTTGTTTTGAAAAACTTATACTTTTCTCATACAGGAATTTGTCAACTGCTGTCCATACAAACAAAGGAACTTCAGTCACATAGCAACCAGCTTTTGACTATCACTTTAACCTATGGTACTCCCTTATTTCGCTTCTACTTACAAGGAAGCTAAGACCATTGCTGTTAGGTTTTCTTGATTAGCATGAAGTAAATCTAGATTTTCTTGCAGTAAGTTTTTCTCTATTTCTTACAATTTACTACTTATGCAAAATTCAACAAAATTCATCCAGAACGAACACGTCTTCAGAGGCTATTCCCAGAAAATTCAAGATAAACATTTTATTTGTGATATAAATATCTATGTGTTTTAATCAAAATCGTTAGAGCCTGTTTTGAAAATACAAACTTTAAAAATATATATCCATGTAAAGGATAGTTAGCGGTGGGGGAATTTTATTGAAAGTCTTCCCGTCGCATCCTTGAAAATGAAACTTAAACACCAAGTTTGGTATTTAACGGCCTGTTAGTGTTTGGGCTATGATGTCCACACACACACACACACACACACACACACACACACACACACACACACAGACCCGCACACTCTCACTTTTGTTTAAAAATGCTCTTTTGAGCTTAGGGGACCTCAAAACATATATTTCTGGTGTCATCTCAATATCGAATTTTTGTGTAGAATACAAATATTCGATATTCTCTATGTAAAATGGTATGCAGTGAGAAAGGAAACTAGCTTAAACTGACAGTAAAATATTTTAAAATGTGGTTGCTATGGGATGAAAATCCATTTCTTTTCATGGCCAGGAGTTGACAGTTTGCCAATGAGAAAAGTTTAAGCATTTTAAAAATTGAAACATATAACAAGGAATATCTCGGAAACGGCCAACTCCACCAAAAACTTGTATATCACATAAATGGTGTGTTTTAATGAGTTCTACCTTTTTTTGTGTGTGAGAAGTTCTTGACAGTTTGCCTTATACAAAACTCTTCCAACATTTCGTTTGTCATAAAACTGTCTTAAATATAAGATATTTTAATCAAAATCGTTGAGAAACTCAGAACTTTCGAAAGTTTTCCATGTAAAGGTTATTTGAAGGTTCGAGGATTTTCTTGAAAATCTTCGTGTCGTATCCTTGGAAGATATTAAACTTAAATACCAAGTTTTGTATTCGACGAACATTTTGTTTTTGGCCTATGCTGCCCACAGACATACATACACGTGCGCGCGATTTTTTTTTCGAAAAGGGTTGTTTTTATTAAGGGGAACTCAAAACGTGTATTTCCGTGAAATCTAATTTTGGTGGAAAACAATGCCTTCTCTATACGTATCATGTACATAGTACGTGTGGAGAAATTAAAATCACATGGAAGATGTCCGCCGTTTCCTATTCAACATACTAATGGCATTTTGTTAGCAACACCACGCACAACAGTTTGTAGATGATGTCTTGGAATACTGCATACTTCTAATGTGGCTACTTACGTACCCAAGGAGTGTAATGTCAGGATAACATAAAAGGAATTAGCGTTGCTCGAAAGTCAAGGATGTTTTTGTACTTTATTCATTCTCATTATGCTCACACGTTGCTACAGCAATCATACAATTACTGAGATTTATCTGCCGACTTTTACCAAAATTATGGAAAATATATTTTTACTTTCTCTACACGTACTATGTTCATAGTGTATAGATAAGGTATTGCATTCCAACAAAAAATTCGATACCGAGATTTCACTGGAAATACATGCTTTGGGACCCCCTTAATCCAAAAAAAAATAGAAAAAGGTCCGTGTGTATGTGAACATCATAACTCAAAAACGAAAAGACCGTTAAACACCAAAATTGGTATTTAAGTTCAGTATCTTCCAAGGATGCGACACGAAGCCTTTCAAGAAAATCCTCCCACCACCAACTACCCTTTTGATGCAGCTTTTTTCGAAAATTTTGATTTTTTTGAAAATGGCTGTAACGATTTTGATTAAAATATCGTATATTAAAGATATTTACCTGAAAAGTAAAATGTATATCTTGAATTTTATGGGAATAGCCTCTGAAGACTACTTTATTCTGGATGAATTTTATGAATTTTGCATAATTGCTAAACCGTGAGAAATGGACAAAACCTTACCACACAAAAAAATGTAGAGCACGTTAAAACACACAATTTATGTTATATATATTTAGTGGAGTTGTTCGTTTTTTGAGATACTCCTTATTTTTTTGGTTTCAGCTTTAAAAAAACTTATATTTTTCTCATACAGGAATTTGTCAACTCCTGTCCATACAAACAAAGTAACTTCAGTCACATAGCAACCAGCTTTTGACTATCACTTTAACCTATGGCACTCCCTTATTTCGCTTGTATTTACAAGGAAGCAAGTAATAAGACTATTTATGCTATTTTTTTTCTCGATTAGCTTGAAGTAAATAGAAGCATAAGCTTTTCAACAACAATTTGTTACAGAGATGTAGAGAAAGCCATGTGAATGGAACACATCATATTTTTTTTAAATCACAGTTATTATATGTCTTTTAAAGACGTGGTTTTAAAAGGCCCACGCTGCGAATATTGCTCCGCTTAAGAATACCATCCTGTGTCAGGGCAGTTGATAAAGTCTCAATTACTGATGCCCTTGGTTACGGGCGCTATTTGTAGAAGTTGGTTATTTTGAAGCTTTTATTGATTGTATGCGACATAACCTGTCTTAACGTGGTCAGGACCTTGGCCTCTTTAAGGCGATGTACTTCCAGTAGTTCGCTACACAATTTGTGTTTGTACTTTACATCTCCCCCATTAGACGGTGAAATGGCGTAACATGCCTCTTACACACACTGTTTCTTGGTGTGTTGAAACTCTTTTCATTCTATATCAACTTTAGTACAGCAAAACGTTACTAACTTGGACCCTATATATGGTTCAGTAAAGAAACGAATTTCAACCCCATAGCAACCACATTTTAAAACGTTTGAATGTCGGTTTAGCCTAATGTATTCCCTTATTTCCATCCTACTTATAAGGAACTAAGTAATAAGACCGTTTCTGCTAATGATTTAGCATGAAATAGAAGTAAAAGCTTATTAACAATCATTTGTTATAGAGATGTAGAGAAAGTCATGTGAATGGAGCACAGCAGATTTTTACTTTCTCTACACGTACTATGTACATAGTGAATAGAGAAGGTATTGTATTCCACCCAAGAATCCGATATGGAGATTTCACCGAGTCCCCCTGAATCCAAAAAAAGCATTTTAACAAAAAGGTCCGTGTGTTTGTGCATCTGTGAGTGTCTGTGGACATCATAGCTCAAAAACGAAAAGACCGTTGAGTACCAAACTTGGTATTTAAATTTGATATATTCCAAAGATGCGACACGAAGATTATAAAGAATATCCCCAACCCCCAACTATCCTTTACATGGAAAAAATTTCGAAATTTTTTATTTTCTCAAAAATAACTCTTAACGATTTTGACTAAGGTCTCTTATATTTAAGATATTTACATGCACAATAAATTGTATATTTTAAATTTTCTGGGAATTGCCTTTGAAGACTATTTTTTTCTGGATGAAAATTACGGAATTTTGCATAATTGGTAAACCGCAAGAGATAGACAAAAACTTACTATACGAAAACTGTAGATCACGATAAAACACACAATTTATGTTATATACATTTTTTTCGAGGAGTTGATCGTTTTTGAGATATTCCTTGTTTTTTGTTTCAGCTTTGAAAATCTTATACTTTTCTCATACAGGAATTTGTCAGCTGCTGTCCATACAAACAAAGGAACTTCAGTCACATAGCAACCAGCTTTAGAATGTCACTTTAACGCATGGTACTCCCTTATTTCTCTTCTACTTACAAGGAAGCAAGTAATAAGACTATTTCTGCTAATTTTTTTCTTGATCAGCATGAAGTAAATAGAAGTATAAGCTCTTTAACAATAATTTTTTGCAGAGATGTAGAGAAAGTCATGTGAATGGAGCACATTAGATTTTTTTCCCTTCTACCAGGCTTGTATTATTCAGAGAATACACTTTAATTCAACCTTAGTCCGAAAGACTCGTGCTGGTTGGGCCCAGAGGTACACCAGGGCTTCTCTAGCACTCTAAAACCGTCTATAAAATATTTACACTGTACAAACAGCCCAAGGAAAAATTGTCACTCTTGTATATTTACGTTTCACGTGAAGTTGTTTAGTTTTTCGACCTTTGTGAACATTCCAGAATATATATTGACCACAAAAAGAACTGTGACGTCCGAATGGAGCAAATATTGAATTTTTGGCGGGTATTCCCCTCTGACGGAAGTGGCCCATGTCCAAATGCGTCATTTATTACCCTTCCTGGTGACGCTCGATGAATAATAACAGACGATACTTCAAACATAAGGCTCCTACCAACTTCGGAAGAGGTCAGTAGTGTATCACTGCATATTAGATCGTTAAATTACCGTTATAATGATCTTGCCTGAATGTTTTACAAACCAGAGTATTTTTATTTTGGAATGAATTAAGGGGCCTCTCGCCTCTCATCAAGTGTTTGATTCCAGGGGAACGCATGTGTGATAAGTGGTGGACAAAGCGGCGTGTAGGCGGGTTTACTCCAATGATCCGGTTTCCCCCATCATTCATTCCACTACCTTTTCCGTTATCAGCTTTCATGCATTTCACTGTCACTTCATATAATATTCTACCTCAATCTTATACTAGGCATCGGTGATTAAAATGTTGCCGAATCCAACGGTGAAAACAATTAAAATGATGGGGAACTTGTAAACATAAGAAACATGTTAATAAGGATCTAAAAGAGGGAACAAAAGATTGGAGAAAATTTAAAGACTGGAGAATTAGTATTGTAGGGTGATAGTCATTTATAATAAAGTATATTTTATTTAGCAACAGATAATGTTGTATCAATTTGAGCAATCGATATTGATAGGTTGTCGTATGTGATGACAAGGTCTGGCCTCCTAAGCAACGCTGGCATAAACACGGTTTTAGTTATAAAGACTCCGACAACTATATCACGAAAAACCCTTATATATGAGCCAAACACACACTGGATCGACGTTGAGAGAAAGAGTAATTACTAAAAGGTGTTATACTTCAAGAAAATCATAAAGTACTAGGTGAATTCTCTGGAATAACGTAATCCTTTGGGCTTTTCCCTATCTCCCTAAACTGGTAGTCTCATTAGTTCCTCTAAGATACAGTAAAAGCATTCTTGCACGCTTAGTGTACTTATTAATTGCTCCCTGATCTCTCTGCACACCCTCATGAACCTTAAATCCTGAGATCACCTGCTTTCCTGTACGCAAGCGCGAGTACTAGTTCTGACCTGAACTTACTACCCCCTAACGTTGCACAGTGGTAGGGGTACTAGCAGTACAGTAGTTCTAAACCATGCACACAACCTAGGGGTTAAAGTACGGGGTAGCTAGCCGGTAGACTACCTATATTCTAAAAACTTGTTTGTTTTTAATTTGTTTCATTTATATAGATTCCTTTAGCTTATTCGATCATATCGGGGGCTTTGCTTTAGAAAAAGCCTATCCTCTCATTTCCCCAAATTTCCTATTCCTTCATATCCCCGAACTTCTTATCCCCTCATTTGCCGAACTTCTTATCACCTCATTTTCCCGAACTTCATATCCCCTCGTTTTCCCGAAATTTTTATCCTATCATTTTCCCGAACTTCATATCCCCTCATTTTCCCGAACTTCATATCCCCTCATTTTCCCGAACTTCATATCCCCTCATTTTCCCGAACTTCATATCCTCTCATTTTCCCGAACTTTGTTTTCCCGAACTTCATATCCCCTCATTTTCCCGAACTTCTTATCCCCTCATTTTCCCGAACTTCATATCCCCTCATTTTCCCGAACTTCTTATCCCCTCATTTTCCTGAACTTCTTATCCCCTCATTTCCCCGAACTTCATAGCCCCTAATTTTTCGAACTTCTTATCCCCTCATTTTCCCGAACTTCTTGTCTCCTCTTTTCCCCGAACTTCCTAACTCCTCATTTCCCTGAACTTCCTAACTCCTCATTTACCCGAATTTCATATCCCCTCATTTCCCCGAACTTCCTATCCCTTCGTTTTCCCGAACTTCCTAACCCCTTATTTCCCTGAACTTCCTAACTCCTCATTTGCCCGAATTTTATATCCCCTCATTTCCCCGAATTTCCTAACTTCTCATTTGCCCGAATTTCATATCCCCTCATTTCCCCGAACTTCCTATCCCCTCGTATTCCCGAACTTCCTAACTCCTCGTTTCCCCGAACTTCCTATCCCCTCGTTTTCCCGAACTTCCTAACCCCTCATTTCCCTTAACTTCCTATCCCTTCGTTTCCCCGAACTTCATAACTCCTCATTTCCCTGAACTTCCTATCCCTTCTTTTCCCCGAAATTCCTAACCCCTATTTCCCTGAACTTCCTATCCCTTCGTTTCCCCGAACATCCTAACTCCTCATTTCCCTGAACTTCCTAACCCCTCATTTCCCTGAACTTCCTATCCTTTCGTTTCCCGGAACTTCCTAACCCCTCATTTCCCTGAACTTCCTATCCCTTCGTTTCCCGGAACTTCCTAACCCCTCATTTCCCCGAACTTCCTATCCCCTCATTTCCCTGAACATCCTATCCCTTCGTTTCCCCGAACTTCCTAACCCCTCATTTCCCTGAACTTCCTATCCCTTCGTTTCCCCGAACTTCCTAACCCCTCATTTCCCTGAACTTCCTATCCCTTCATTTCCCCGAACTTCCTAACCCCTCATTTCCCTGAACTTCCTATCCCTTCATTTCCCCGAACTTCCTAACCCCTCATTTCCCCGAACTTTCTATCCCTTCGTTTCCCTGAACTTCCTATGGCTTCGTTTCCCCGAACTTCCTAACTCCTCATTTCCCTGAACTTCCTAACTCCTCGTTTCCCTGAACTTCCTAACCCCTCATTTCCCTGAACTTCCTATCCCCTAATTTCCCTGAACTTCCTAACTCCTCATTTCCCCGAACTTCCTATCCCCTTATTTTCCTGAGCTTCCTAACTCCTCATTTCCCTGAACTTCCTAACTCCTCATTTCCCTGAACTTCCTAACTCTTCATTTCCCTGAACTTCCTAACTCCTCATTTCCCTGAACTTCCTAACCCCTCATTTCTCCGAACTGCCTATCCCTTCCTTTCCCCGAACTTACAAACTCCTTATTTCCCTGAACTTCCTATCCCTTCGTTTCCCCGAACTTCCTGACCCCTCATTTCCCTGAACTTCCTATCCCTTCGTTTCCCCGAACTTCCTAACTCCTCATTTCCCTGAACTTCCTAACTCCTTATTTCCCTGAACTTCCTATCCCTTCGTTTCCCTGAACTTCCTAACTCCTTATTTCCCTGAACTTCCTATCCCTTCGTTTCCCTGAACTTCCTAACCCCTCATTTCCCTGAATTTCCTATCCCTTCGTTGCCCTGAACTTCCTAACTCCTTATTTCCCTGAACTTCCTATCCCTTCGTTTCCATGAACTTCCTAACTCCTCATTTCCCTTAACTGCCTATCCCTTCGTTTCCCTGAACTTCCTAACTCCTTATTTCCCTGTACTTCCTATCCCTTCGTTTTCCTGAACTTCCTAACTCCTCATTTCCCTGAACTTCCTATCCCTTCGTTTCCCTGAACTTCCTAACTCCTCATTTCCCTGAATTTCCTATCCCTTCGTTTCCTTGAACTTCCTAACTCCTTATTTCCCTGAACTTCCTATCCCTTCGTTTCCCTGAACTTCCTAACTCCTCATTTTCCTGAAGTACCTATCCCTTCGTTTCCCTGAACTTCCTAACCCTTCATTTCCCCGAGCTTCCTAACTCCCCATTTTCCCGAACATCCTGCCCCTCATTTTCCCGAACATCCTGCCCCTCATTTTCCCGAACATCCTGTCCCTCATTTTCCCGAACATCCTGTCCCTCATTTTCCCGAACGCCCAGTCCCACCATTTCATCCAACTGTTCTCTTTCAGGATGTAAATATCTGCGAGATGAACTGGTTGGAGTATGTTAGGAACCCTCGACGGCGACTCTCGAGAGTATAACAATGAATCTTTTAATCAGAAAAATAGCCCCGAAGTCTCCCGGACCCTTAAAGGTCCCTAATTACATAGTTCCCAAGCTAACAGTTGCAGTTCGGTGTTTATAATATTTGATGAAGCATTACATACTTCTAGTGGAAGATGTTTTCTCTCTTCAGTTGCTGGTATATTAGTTTTGATGGCCTTTTATATATACCTTTCGTAGCTTTTCTCTTCAGATCACAAAGTACTTTCTGTCACTAGGGGTGCCGCGTGGTTATGGTGCAGGACATGGGAAAGGTTTTAATAAAACTTTAAACATTGCACTCCATCGCGCTACCCCATTGGTATTTAGTTTGCGATCTTCCAAGGATGGGACAAGAACATTTTCAAGAAAATCTGCCCACACCAAACTACCCTTTACATGGAAAAAAATTCGAAATTTTGATTTTCTCAAAAATTGCAAATAAAATGTATATAATGAATTTTCTGGGAATAGCCTCTGAAGAGACTTTATCCTGGATGAATATTGCTGGATTTTGCATAAATGGTAAACTGCAAGAGATACAGAAAATCTTACTACACAAATAATGCAGATCTTGTTGAAATACACAATATATGTCATATACATTTTCTTCGTGGAGTTGGCTATTTTTAAGATATTCCTTGCTATTTGTTTAGTTTTAGACATTTCACATACGGGAATTTGTCAACACATGGTTATGCAAAGAAACGGATTTCATCTACATGGCAACCAGCTTTTAAAACATTTGACTATCGTTTCAGCCTAGTGTGTTCCATTATTTGCCTCTTCTTACAAGAAAGTATTTATGCAAATGTTTATATCGATTATCATGAAGTTAATGGAAGAATAAGCTTTTTAACAATAATTTGTTACAGCGATGTAGAGAAAGTCATGTGAATGGAACACATCAGATTTTTCTTTCTGCGAAATGCTCCTTGAGCAGTTTTTCTGTTACACAAATTTACTGTACATGTTCAAAGAGGTACAATGAATAAGAATAGTTCTAGGTTTTACTGTCAGATATATTTAAGCCTATGTTTTCAATTTTAGAACATAAAAATTATATTTCTATGATAAAAAAAAGCACATTCATAACTTTAAAAACATTTGGAGCATAAACCAAAGGAGACACAGAGAAACCTTGGGCAATTTCAAAAAGTAAATATATTGTGTAGCTAAGGTTTAAGTATTAGACCAAAATTTTACTTTTTTTTTTTTTTTTTTTTTTGTCGCAAGCTACTTTTTAGTGACATAACAAAAAATTAATAAATATGACCATAGCCTTCAAAACATTAGAGCAAAATGGATGAAATTTCTACTGTAACTTATTTGCGTTAGCGTTATTTTATATCTGTGTATAAATTTCAAAAAGCTAGCATTAATAATTTGGAATTTCAAAATTTGTCATACATGTCCATAAGTATGGAGCCCTCTACGGAATGACACACATACTACGTACTTTGCATGTGGTAGAGAAAGTAAAAAGATAGTGAATTAAGTATGAATATTCCATGATACAGGCAATAGCATCTGTACTACGTCGTTGTAATTCTTTAAGCCCCAAGGGCACACGTTTCAAAGCCACAAAGAAACGTGTTTTGTAAACCCCTGCTATTGGCTTTACCACTGATTTCCCGTGCACTGTGAGAAAAACTCTTGGGAATTTTAATCAGTCTCTGGATGTGTGCACGAGCAGTGGTATCGGACCTGCACTAACCTTGTCTAACGCGCTTCAGCGAGAACATGACTGCCATCGAAAACAAACGAGTGCATCCGAACTCTGACGTCAAGATTCCTGCTTTCCGCACATTTACTCACTGAATCCAACACCCGGCTAAGACCAGAGGTTTTTACATACATACATACATACATACATACATACATACATACATACATACATACATACATACATACATACATACATACATACATACATACATACATACATACATACATACATACATACATACATACATACATACATACATACATACATACATACATACATACATACATACATACATACATACATACATACATACATACATACATACATACATACATACATACATACATACATACATACATACATACATACATACATACATACATACATACATACATACATACATACATACATACATACATACATACATACATACATACACACACACATACATACATACATTGCAATCTATATAGCAACCAGCTTTTGACTATCACTTTAACCTATGGTACTCCCTTATTTCGCTTCTACCTACAAGGAAGCAAGTAATAAGACAATTTCTGCTAATTTTTTCTCGATTAGCATGAAGTAAATAGAAGCATAAGCTTTTTAACAATAAATTGTTGCAAATATTTAGAGAAAGTCATGTGAATTGAACACATCAGATTTTTTCTTGTAGAGTTTTCCGTTTTTTAGATATTCTTGGTTTCAATCTTGAAATACTAACTTTTCTCAAACGGTACTATGCAAAGCGAACCGAACCTCAATTGTTTCAAATAGCGACCAGCTTTTAAAAGATTTGCCTAACATCTCGATTAGCATGATCTAAATGAAAGAATGAACTTTTGTGTGAACAGTGTCTATTTGGAACAGCTAGAGACTGTTATGGGAGTGGAACATATAAGATTTTTTCCTTGGTTCCCTTCTGTTTGTAAAACCATTTCTACTAGTGTTTATATTGATTATCATGAAGTAGATAAAAGAATAAGATTTTGAAAGAATATTTTGTTACAGAATAAGTAGAGAAAGCTATGTGAATGTAATATAATTTCTCTACACGTATTATGTACATATTGTATGGAGAAGATATTGTATTGCACCCAAAAATTCGATACTGAGATTTCACCGGATATACATGTTTTGGGACCGCCTGAATCCAAAAAGAAAAAGCATTTTTAGAGAAATGTCCTTGTGTGTCTGCCTGTCAGCCTGTCTGTCTATGTGTGTGTGTGTGTGTGTGTGTGTGTGTGTGTGTGTGTGGGCAGCATAGCTCAAAACGAAAAGTCCGTTAAATACCAAACTTGGTATTTAAGTTCAGTATCTTCCAAGCATGCGCACAAAGATTTTCAAGAAAATCTCACAACCCCCAACTACCCTTTACATGGAAAGAAATTCGAAATTGTTGATTTTTTCAAAAATAGCTGTAACGATTTTGATTATAATATCGTATATTAAAGATATTTACCTGACAAATGAAATGTATATCTTCAAATTTCTGGGAATAGCCTCTGAAGACTACTTTATTCTGGATGAATTTTACGGAATTTTGCATAACTGGCAAATTGTAAGAGATAGACAAGGTCTTACCTCACAAAAATGTAGAGCTCGTTAATATACACAATTTATGTTATGTACACTTTTTTCGTAGAGTGGATCATTTTTGAGATATTCCTTGTTATTGGTTTCAGCTTTGAAAAACATACTTTTCTCATACAGGAATTTGTCAACTCCTGTCCATACAAACAAAGGAACATCAGTCACATAGCAACCGGCTTTTGGCTTTCACTTTAACCTATGGTACTCCCTTATTTCGCATCAGTTTTGTAACAATGGACTTGACAAGAATGTGTTGACGTACAAACCTGAAGGGTAATGTAGCTCTAGAATAATTCCCAAGCATCTGGAGCTGTTATATCACAGCAACTGCATATTACAGTGATCTCTTGTCTGTGTAACGTGTTATTTCACTCAGTGCAATTGTCCGCGTTGCTGAAGGTCAAGCTAATTCATCTTATAACACCATTGACGCGTTCCAATAATATATTCTTTTCTGTAATCATGATTTACGTCACTACAAGAATTACTATATTTATTTCTCTACCACTTACCTCATTCCGTCAGCCAGAAAAAAGTGTATAGACATCGAAATACATGTTTTTGTTATTTCCTGATTTCAAAATGATTATTTGTGCAATAAGTTGATAAAGTGTAACTTTTTATTACCTTCTCTACACGTACTATGTACTTAGTGTATAGAGAAGGTATTGCACCAAAAAATTTATACTAAGATTTCACCGGAAATATATATTTTGAGACTCCCTGAGTCAAAAAAAAAAAAAAATGTTTAGAAAAAGGTCCGTTTGTGTGTGTGTGTTAGTGTGTCTGTGTACAGCATAGTTCAAAAACTAAAAGACCATTTAATAGCATTTTAGTATTCAAGTTTGGTATCTTCCAGAGATGCTACACGGATATTTACAAGAAACCCCCCCCCCAAACTATCCTTTATATAGAAACATTTTTGAAAATTTTTTTATTCTCAAAAATGGCACTTACAATTATGAATAAAATACTATATATTAAAATTATTTACATCACAATTAAAATATATAGCTGAATATTCTGCGAATAGCTTCTGAAGATCTCTTCTTTTTGGATGAGTTTGCAGAAGTTTGCATAACTGGTAAACTGTAAGAGATAAAAAGAAACTTTCTACACAAAAATGTAGACCACGTTAAAACACACAATTTATATCACATACATTTTTGCTGCCAAGTTGACCATTTCCGAGATATTCCTTGTTTTCAATTTTAAACTATACATCTTTTCGAACGGGGCCACCTTTGCTTCATCTTCCTTTTGTTTCTCTGGAAATGCAAAGCGAACCGAACTTCAATTGTTCACACATTGGTCGGCTTTTAGAATATTTGACTATGGCTTTAACTTGGCATATTCTCTTATTTTGGGGCCGCGCCGTGGCCGAGTGGTTAGACCACTAGCCTCTCACCTAGACGGCCGGGGTTCGATCCCAAGCGACCGCATGTGAGATTTGTGGTGCACAAAGCGGCGCTGGGGCGGGTTTTCTCCGGGTACTCCGGTTTCCCCCGTCATCGCATTCCACCGGTGCTCCATCATCATTCATGTATCATCAGTGTCACCGCCTGCGATGCCATTAGTAGTTAAAGCGGGCGTTAAACACTACCAAAAAAAAAAAAAATTCTCTTATTTTCCTTCTGCATATAAGGCACGAAGCAGTAAGGCCATCTGTGTTAATGTTTATCTCGTTTTGTATGATGTAGATGGAGAATATCTGTTGTAAGAATAGCTTGTTTGCAGAAATGATAGCGAAAGTCATGTGAATGGAACACATCAGAATTTTTTCTGTTACGTATATACTAGGTAGTGCATTCCACCCAAAAATTCGACGTCGAGATATCATAGAGGTTCCTCTGAATACAACTATTTTTAAATCTCTTTACACGTACTATGTGCATAGTAATTAGAAAAATCTGATGTGTTACATTCACATGACTTTCTCCATATCTCTACAATAAATTATTTTTAGAAAGCTTATGCTTCTATTTACTTCCTGCTCATCGAGAAAAAAATTAGCAGAAATAGTCTTATTACTTGCTTCCTTGTAAGTAGAAGCGATATAAGTAAGTACAATAAGTTAAAGTGATAGTCAAAGGCTGGTTGGCATGTGACTGAAGTTCCTTTGTATGGACACGAATTCAAAAAGTCCAGTATGAGAAAAGTATAAGTTTTTATAGCTGAAACTAAAAACAAGGAATATTTAAAAAAGAATCACCTCCACGAAAAAAATGTATATAACATAAATTGTGTGTTTTAAAGTGCTCTACATTTGTTGTGTGGTAAGTTTTCGTCCATCTCTTATGGTTTAGCAGTTATGCAAAATTCCGTAAAATTTACCCAGAATAAAGTAGTCTTAAGAGGCTATTCCCAGAAAATTCAAGATATACTTTTTATTTATCTGGTAAATATCTTTAATATACGATATTTATATCAAAATCGTTAGAGCCATTTTTTAGAAAATCAAAATGTTCGAAAAAAGTTCTATGCAAAGGGTAGTTTGGGGAGGGGGATTTTTCTCAAAATCTTCGTGTCGCTTCCCTGGGAGATACTAAACTTAAATACAAAGTTTGGTATTTTACCAACTTTTCGTTTTGAGTTATCGTGTTCACAGACACACGGACACACACACATGCACGGACTTTTTTCTGAAAACACTTTTTTTGACACAGGGGACCCTAAAACATATATTTCCGGTGAAATCTCGGTATCGAAGTTTTTGGTGGAGTGCAATACCTTCTCTTTACACTGGGTACATAGTGCGTATAGAGAAAGTAAAAAGTATTCCACCTAAAATTCGATGTGGGGGTTTCACCGGAAGTGTAAGATTTGAGCTCCCCTGAATAAAACAAATATAATTGTTGCTTTTACATGACTTTCTCTCGCTCTGTGAAAAAAAAACAATTTTTAAGTATCTTATTCTTCTATCTACTTCATGGAAATCAAGATAGAGGTTAGCAGAAATGGTCTTATTACTTAGTTCTTTGTAAGTAGAAGGGAAATAAGGGAACGTAATGGGCCAAATGGATAGTCAAATATTTTAGACGCTGGTTGCTACGTCATTAAAATTATGTTCTGTTTGCACAGCCAAAGAGTCAAATTCCGGTATTATAAAACCTAATTCGTTTTTAAGTTGAAACCAATAACAAGGAATATCTTGGAAATGGTTAACTGCACAAAAAATGTAAATGATCACAATTTTTTGTGCAGTAACTTATTGTCTTCAGAATAAAGAATTCTTCAGAACATTCAATGTACACATTTTATTTATTATATAAGTATCCTTAATATACCATATTTTAAACAAAATTGTCAGTCATTTTTGAGAAAATCTCATTTTTCGACAATTTTACATTAAAAGGGTAGTTTGGGGTAGGGGGATTGTGTTGAAAGTCTTCCGTATCGCATCCTTGGAAGACCTGAACCTAAGTACCAAGTTTGGTATTTAACCAACTTTTCGTTTTTGAGTAATCGTATCACTGACACATGGACACCGGTCTTTTTCTAAAACTGCTTCTTTTAAGATTCAGGAGTGTCAAAACAAGGAGGGCAGTTCAGAAAGTAACAGACGATTTTGTATATTAAATAATAACAAAAGTTATCAACACAAAGCTTTATTTATAAAGTTACAGTACCTTAACTCTATTTCTCACGTAATCGTCATTGCTATAGAGGTATTTGTTGTCACGTGGTACCGGATTTTGAATACAGATGGTATACTCTTCCACCGCTTAAGCTCTTTTTTACCTTCTCTATACGCACTATGTACATAGTGTATAGAGAAAGTATTGCACTCCACCAAAAAATGCCATACCGAGATTTCACCGGAATACATGATTTGAGACTCACTGAATCCAAAAAAAGCAATTATAGAAAAATGTCCGTGTGTTTGTGTGCGTGTCTGTCTGTCTATCTGTCTGTGGGCAGCATAGCGCAAACACGAAAAGACCGTTAAATACCAAACTTGATATTTAAGTTTAGTATCTTCCAGGGATGCGACACGAAGATTTTGAGAAATATCCCCCCACCCCCAACTACCCTTTACATGGAACTATTTTCGAAAATTTTGATTTTCTTAAAAATGGCTCTAACGATTTTGATTAAAATTTCGTATATTAAACATATTTACCTGACAATTAAAATGTATATCTTGAATTTTCTGGGAATAGCCTCTGAAGAGTAGTTTATTCTGGATGAATTTTACTAAATTTTGAATAACTGCTAAACCGTAAGAGATGGACAAAAACTTACTACACAAAAAATGTAGAGCACATTAAAACACACAATTTATATTATATACATTTTTTTCGTGGAGTTCGTCGTTTTTGTGACATTCCTTATTTTTGGTTTCTGCTATGAAAAACGTATACTTTTCTCATACAGGAACTTGTCAACTCCTATCCGTATAAACAAAGGAACTTCATTGACATAGCAACCAGCCTTTGACTATCACTTTAACCTACGGTTGTCCCTTATTTCGCTTCTACTTACAAGGAAGCGAGTAATTAGACTATTTCTGCTATTTTTTTTTTTTTTTCTGATTAGCATAAAGTAAACAGAAGTATAAGCTTTTTAAGAATTATTTGTTGCAGGGATATGGAGAAAGTTATGTGAATGGTACACATCAGATTTTTACCTTCTCTATACGCACTATGTACATAGTGTATAGAGAAGGTATTGTATTGTACCCAAAAATTCCATACCGAGATTTCACCGGAATACATGTTTTGAGACTCACTTACTCCAAAAAAAGAAATTATAGAAAAATGTCCGTGTGTTTGTGTGTGTCTGTCTGCCTGTCTGTCTGTCTATCTGTCTGTGGGCAGCATAGCGCAAACACGAAAAGACCGTTAAATACTAAACTTGGTATTTAAGTTCAGTATCTTCCAAGGATGCGACACGAAGATTTTCAAGAAAATCCCCCCACCCCCAACTACCCTTCACATGGAAAAATTGTCGAAAATTTCGATTTGCTAAATAATGGCTCTAACGATTTTGATTAAAATATCGTATATTAAGGATATTTACCTGACAAATAAAATGCATATCTTGAATTTTCTGGGAATAGCCTCTGATGACTACTTTATTCTGGATGAATTTTACGGAATTTTGCACAAATGCTAAACCGTAAGAGATGGACAAAAACTTACTCTACAGAAAATGTAGCTCACAATAAAACACAATTTATGTCATATACATTTTTTTTTCGTGGAGTTGATCATTTTTAAGATATTCTTGAATTTTCGTTTCTGCTTTGAAAAACATACCTTTCTCACACAGCAATTTGTTAACTCCTGTTCATACAAACAGAGGAACTTCAGTCACATAGCAACCAGCTTTTAACTTTCACTTTAACATATGGTACTCCCTTATTTCGCTTCTACTTACAGGGAAGCAAGTAATAAGACTGTCTCTGCTAATGTTTCTCGATGAGCATGAAGTAAATAAAAGTATAAGCTTTTTAACTAAAATTTGTTGCAGAGATGTAGAGAAAGTCATGTGAATGGAACACATCAGATTTTTTTTGTTTTTGTTAAATTTTAATGTTCGCAGATCAGCATTTATGTTATACAGACCATAGATAACAAAACGATAACAAAAACTTAAATACACTAACTTTTGAGGTTGACCATGTTGGTTCCTCTAGCATAAACAAAAATAGTTATTAGTACAGAAATAATAATTTAACTTTACAAATAATGTTACAATTGAATGAAAGTACAAGTAATAAATAATAAATTACAAAAAATCTGATGTGTTCCATTCACATGACTTTCTCTATATCTCTGTAACAGATTATTGTTAATAAGCTTATCTTTGATTTATTTCATGCTAATCGAGAAAAATTAGCAGAAATAGTCTTATTTCTTGTTTTATTGTAAGCAGAAGCGAAATAAGGGAGTACCATAGGTTAAAGTGAAAGCCAAAAGCTGGTCGCCATGTGACTGATGTTCCTTTGTTTGTATGGACAGGAGTTGATAAATTCTTGTATGAGAAAAGTATAAGTTTTTCCAAGCTGAAAACAAGAAAAAGGAATATATCAAAAACGATCAACTTAACGAAAAAATGTGTATAACATAAATTGTGTGTTTTAACGTGTTCTATATTTTTTGTGTGTTAAGTTTTTGTCCATCTCTTACGGTTTAGTAGTTATGCAACATTCATCCAGAATAAGGTAGTCTTCAGAGGCTGTTCCCAGAAAATTCAAAATACACATTTTATTTGTCAGGTAAATATCTTTAATATTATAATCAAAATCGTTAGAACCATTTTTTAGAAAATCAAAATTTTCGAAAAAAAGTTCCATGTAAAGGGTAGTTTGGGGTGGGGGGATTTTTCTCAAAATATTCGTGTCGCATCCCTGGGAGATACTAAACTTAAATACCAAGTTTGGTATTTTACCGACTTTTCGTCTTTGAGTTATCGTGTTGACAGTCACACGGACACACTGACACACAGACACACGGACCTTTTTCTTAAAATACTTTTTTTGGATACAGGGGACCCTAAAACATATATTTGCGGTGAAATCTCGGTATCGAATTTTTTGGAGGAGTGCTATACCTTCTCTATACACTATTACATAGTGCGTATAGAGAAAGTAAAAAAAGTTCTTTGGCGTTAGAAAAATATAACATTCGGATTGAAAAACTGGTACCACGTGACAAAAAATATCATGACAGAATGGAGATTATGTCGAGAAATAGAATAAGGAACTGTAAATTTGTAAATAAACTTTTGTGTTGATATCTTTCGTTATTGTTTACTTATGCCAAATCGTCTGTCACTTTCTGGATGGTCCTCGTGTTACCGGTGAAATCTTTATATCCAATTTTTTGGTGGAATACAACATTTTAACTACCTCCATGTACGTACATAGTACTTGGGAGAGAAAATAAAAATTTAGGAAAAATGCAATGTTCATTACCTAGCTCGTATGTTTGTTAAATACATTTGTCCCAGAAGAAGGAGAAATACGACGCAGTTAAAATGGGTGCTGGAAGCTTCCATTTTAATCATACGATATTATGTTCACGCTCTCAACAGCTGAATATCTACGATTATAGCACACGTGACAAATGAATGTTGAGGCTGTAGCTATGCATGTGTTACTAATGAAGTCATGGCAATCTCTAATGAGATCAGAATCAGATAATCGGGTCACATCACTGAATCATACGATCATATCATGATTTTTTAAGCACTAAATTTAAAAATCTGATCTGTTCCATTCGCATGACTTTCTCTATATCACTGTAACAAATTATTCTATTTACTTCATCTAATGGAGCAAAAATTATTATTTCTATAGTCTTATTACTTGCTTCCTTGTCAGTAGATGTGAAATAAGGGGGTACCATAGGTTAAAGTGATAGTCAAAAGCTGGTTGCTCTGCGACTGAAGTTCCTTTGCTTTTATGGACACGAGTTTACAAAGTCCTGTATGAGAAAAGTATATGTCTTTATAGCTGGAAAAAAAAAAACAAGGAATATCTCAAAAACAATCAACTCCACGAAAAAAATGTATATAACATAAATTGTGTGTTTTAAGGTGCTCTACAATTGTTGTGTGGTAAGCTTTTGTCCATTTCTTACGGTTTGATAGTTATGCAAAATTCCTTAAAATTGACCGAGAATAAAGTAGTCTTCTGAAGTTATTCCCAGAAAATTCAAGATATACATTTTATTTGTCAGGTAAATATCTTTAATATACGAAATTTTAATCAAAATCGTTAGAGCCATTTTTTAGAAAATCAAAAGTTTCAAAAAAGTTCCATGTAAAGGATAGTTTAGGGTGGGGATATTTTTCTCAAAATGTTCGTGTCGCATCCCTGGAAGATACTAAACTTAAATACCAAGTTTGGTATTTTACCGACTTTTTGTTTTTGAGTTATCGTGTTCACAGACACACGGACACACACACACACACACACACACACACACACACACATTTTCTGAAAATACTTTTTTTTTTGGATACAGGGGACCCTAAAACATATATATCCGGTGAAATCTCGGAATCGAATTTTTTGGTGGAGTGCAATTCCTTTTCTATACACTATATACATAGCACGTATAGAGAAAGTAAAAATGTCCCAGTACGATAACATTCTGTTACTGCCAATCGTAAAATATGTATAAAACCAGATGTGTTCTATTCACATGATTTTCACTAGCAGTTCCACAAACTTTTATCATTCTTTTTATATATCTTTTGTTTTCCTAATGGTCATATAAGGATGCCCTATTGTATCCCATAGCGACCAGCTTTTAAAGGGTTTGACTAACATTTTAGCCTAGTATATTCCCTTATTTCCCTCCTACTTACAAAGAAGCAAGTAATAAGACAAGTCTATAATTTTATCATGCTGTATAAAAGAACAATCTTTTATAAGAAATGTTTGTTTGAAGAACAGCCAGAGAAAATCATGTGAATAGAACACATTTTATTTTTATTTTCTCTATACGTACTATGTACATTGTGTATAGAGAAGTTATTGCACTCCACCAAAAAATTCGATACCGAGATTTCACCGGAAATATATATTTTAGGGTCCCCTGTATTCAAAAAAAGCATTTTCAGAAAAAGGTCCGTGTGGCAGTGTGTCCGTGTGTCTGTGAACACGATAACTGAAAAACGAAAAGTCGGAAAAATATCAAACTTGGTATTTAGGTTCAGTATCTTCCTGGGATGTGACACGAAGATTTTGAGAAAAATCCCCCCAACCCAAACTACTCTTTACATGGAACTTTTTTCGAAAATATTGATTTTCTAAAATTGGCTCTAACGATTTTTATTAAAATATCGTATATTAAAGATATTCACCTGACAAATAAAATGTATATCTTGAATTTTCTGGGAATAGCCTCTGAAGACTACTTTATTCTGGATGAATTTTACGGAATTTTGCATAACTGCTAAATCATAAGAGATGGATAAAAACTTACAACACAAAAAATGTAGATCACGTTAAGACACATAATTTATGTCATATACATTTTTTCGTGGAGTTGATCCTTTTTGAGATATTTCTATTTTTTGGTTTCAGCTGTGAAAAACTACACATTTCTCATACAGGAATTAGTCAACTCCTGTCCATACATACAAAGGAGCTTCATTGACATAGCAACCAGCTTTTGACTATCACTTAAACCTATGGAACTCCCTTATTTCGCTTCTACTTACAAGGAAGCATGTAATATAATTATTTCTGCTCTTTTTTTCTTGATTATCATGAAGTAAATAGAAGCATAAACTTTTTAACAATAATTTGTTGCATAGCTGTAGAGAAAGTCATGTAAATGGAACACATCAGACAACGTTATAGTACTGCGACATATTTAAATTTGGTGCTTAAAAAATCATGATATGATCGTATGATTCAGTGATGTGACCCGATTATCTGATTCTGATCTCATTAGAGATTGCCATGACTTCATTAGTAACACATGCATAGCTACAGCCTCAACATTCATTTGTCACGTGTGCTATAATCGTAGATATTCAGCTGTTGAGAGCGTGAACATAATATCGTATGATGCAAATGGAAGCTTCAGCATCCATTTTAATTGTGTCTTCCTTTTTCTTATTCTCGGGCAAATGTCTTTAACAATCTCTCAAATAACATAATGAACATTGTATTTGTTTCTAAATTTTTATTTTCTCTACAAAGTAAGTCAAGTAAAACTTAATATAAAATAATGTGCGAATTAAATGAAATAATTTAAAATAAAGAAGAATTAATTTGAAATTAAATAGAGATTAAATTAACAATTAAAGAATAAGAAAATATTTAAAAAGTATAATCTATAAAGATAAATAGTAATAAAATATTATTGACAGTTTCCAATAAATTTTGTATCTAAGAATTTAATGTGTTAAATGTGTAAATAAAAATAAATAAAGATGTACATCTTAATAATATAAACATTCAAATTAATTAGAAATATAAATGTATGTATGTATATATATATATATATATATATATATATATATATATATATATGTGTGTGTGTGTGTGTGTAAAATATTTCAATAAATAATATGGTTGCTTTAAAATATTTTAGTAGGTTGTATTCAGTAGTATCAGATACATTTATCTGTAAACTAAAGATTGCAAAACATATTTCAAATGTATAAATAAGGGATTGGTGCCACGGTGAATTTTATTTTATTTGATTCTATTTTCATACAGGTACATGTACATACTATATAGTGAAGGTTTTGTATTTCATCTAAAAAAATCTGATGTGTGCCATTCACACGACTTTCTCTATATCCCTGCAACAAATTATTATTAAAAACCTTATACTTCTATATACTTCATGCTAATCAGTAAAACATTAGCAGAAATAGCCATATTACTTGCTTCCTTTTAAGTAGAGGTGAAATAAGGGAGTACCATAGCTTAAAATGTGATAATCAAAAAGTAAGTTGCTATGTCACTGAAGTTCCTTTTTTTGTATGGACAGTAGTTGACAAATTCCTGTATGAGAAATGTGTAAGTTATTCATAGCAGAAACCAAAAATTAGGAATGTCTCAAAAACGACGAACTCCACGAAAAAAATGTATATAACATAATTTGTGTGTTTTAACGGGCTCTACATTTGTTGTGCAGTAAGTTTTTGTCCATCTCTTACGGTTTAGCAGTTATTCAAAATTCAGTAAAATTCATCCAGAATAAACTACTCTTCAGAGGCTATTCCCAGAAAATTCAAGATATAGATTTTATTTGTCTGGTAATTGTCTTTAATATACGAAATTTTAATCAAATTCATTAGAGCCATTTTTGAGATAATCAAAATTTTCGAAAAAAGTTCCATGTAAAGGGTAGTTGGGGGTGGGGGGATTTTTCTCAAAATCTTCGTGTCGCATCCCTGGAAGATACTAAACTTAAATACCAAGTTTGGTATTTTTACCTACTTTTCGTTTTTGAGTTATCGTGTTCACAGACACACGGACACACACACACACACACACACACACACACACACACACACACACACACACGAACCTTTTTCCGAATATGCTTTTTTTAGATAAAGGGGACCCTAAAACATATATTTCCGGTGAAATCTCGGTATCGAATTTTTGGGTGGAGTGCAATACATTCTCTATACACCATGTACATAGTGCATATAGAGAATGTAATAGGCTACCGAGATTTTACCGGAAATACATGTTTTGAGAATCCCTAAATAAAATCTGATGTGTTCCATTCACATGACTTTCTCTACATTTCTATAATAAATTATTGTCAAAAAGCATTTTCTTCTAATACATGCTAATCTAGATAAAATAAACAGAAATAATCCTATCTCCCTTGTAAGTAGAAAGGAAAAAGGGAATACAATAGCCTAGTCAAATGTTTTAAATGCTGGTAGCTATGTGATTGAAATTCGTTTCTTTGCATAGCTAGGAGTTCGTAAATGAAACCAATAATAAGGAACATCTAAGAAATGGCCAACTCCACGAAAAAAAAAATCTGATGCGTACTATTCACATGACTTTCTCTACATCTCTGTATCAAATAATTGTTAGTAAGATTATTGTTCTATTCACTTAATACTAATCGAGATAAACATTAGCAGAAACGACCTTATTACTTAGTTCCTTATAAGGAAGGGAAATAAGGGAACACAGTAGGCTAAACTTTGACTTGCACGAATGCGTCAAATGAATCTTTTAACATTACACAAGGTTTGTAAAGCCTGATGCTTTGATATACACTCTTATAAATGTTTGCATTGGAAATTCTATAACATATTTGTAATTTGTTGACATTTATGAAGAGTACATAATACAATAATCATATTTTAGTTTTTATAATTACTGGTAGTAACTATTATATCGATGATTTGAAAATTATCATCTGACATTACATCAGTGCTACATATAATGAAATTATATTTATCTATACATTTTAAGACTAATTTTTGATACTCTTTGTTTTTATATAAAAAAAAGATGTGATGGGTTCCATTCACATGACTTGCTCTATATCTCTGTCACAAATTATTGTTAATAAGGTTATCTTTTATTTATTTCATGCTAATCGAGAAAAATTAGCAGAAATAGTCTTTTTCTTGCTTTATTTATTGTAAGTAGAAGCGAAATAAGGGAGTACCATAGGTTAAAGTGAAAGCCAAAAGCTGGTTGCCATGTCACTGATGTTCCTTTGTTTGTATGGATAGGAGTTGGCAAATTCCTGTATGAGAAAAGTATACGTTTTTCAAAGCTGAAACCAAGAAAAAGGAATATCTCAAAAACAATCAACTCCACGAAAAAAATTTATATAACATAAATTGTGTGTTTTAACGTGCTCTACATTTTTGTGTTTTAAGTTTTTGTCCATCTCGTACGGTTTAGTAGTTATGCAAAATTCATCCAGAATAAAGTAGTCTTCAGAGGCTATTCCCAGAAAATTCAAAATATAAATTTTTTCCCATAGTATATAAACATATGTATATATGTATATGCCTTGACAAGTTCTATGATCAGTGGCTTCCTGGCCTAAACGAACCTACAGAATGCTATCTAATCTAAAGTGACAGTCAAATGTTTTAAGATATGGTTGCTATGGAATTGAAATCCATTTCTTTGCGTGTCCAGGAGTTGACAAGTTCCTTTATGAGAAACACAAGTGTTTTAAAACTGAAACGGTGATATCTCGAAAACGGTGAACTGCAGGGGAAAAAAAGTGTTTAACATAAATTCTGCGTTTTAAGGAGCTCTGTATTTTTTGTGTAGTAAGGTATTATCTATCTCTTACGGTTTACCAGTTATGCAAAACTCAAAAAACATTTATAAAGAATAACGAGGTCCTTAGAGGCTATTCCCAGAAACTCAATATATACATTTTATTTTTCATGTAAATATTTTAAATATAAGAGGTTTTAATCAAAATCATTTGAGCCATTATTGAGAGAGTCAAAATTTTCGATTTTTTTCCATGTATAAGGTAGTTATGGTGTTGTTTTTTTTTTCTTGAAAATCTTGTATCGCATTCTTGGAAACTACTGAACTTAAATACCAAGTTTGGTATTTGACGGACTTTTCCTTTTTGAGCTATGCTGTCCACAGGCACAAACGGACCTTTTTCTAAAAGTTTTTTTTTTGGATTCTGGAGGACCAAAACATGTATTTACGGTGAAATCTCGGTATCGTATTTTGGGTGGAATGCAATACCTTCTCTATACACTATGTGCATAGTACGTGTAGAGAAAATAAACATCTGATGTGTTCTATTCACATAACTTTCTCTACATCTCTCTAACAAATTATTGTTAATAAGCTTATTCTTCTATCCACTCCATACTAATCGAGATAAACACTAGCAGAAATGGTCTTATTACTTAGTTCCTTTAAGTAGGAGGGAGATAAGGGAATACACTAGGCTAAACAGACAGTCAAATGTTTTAAAATGTGGTTGCTATGGGATTGAAAACTGTTTCTTTGCGTCGCCAGGAGTTGACAAATTCCAGTGTCACACAAACAAGTATTTTAAAACTGAAAGTAATAACAAGTGATATCTCTAAAACAGCCAACTCCAGAAAAAAAGTGTATAACAAACTGTTTGTTTTATGTAGTTCTACATTTTTTGTATAGTAAATTTTTATCTATATCTTATGGTTTACTAGTTATGCATTTTCAAAAATATTAATCAAGAACAAAGAGGTCCTTAGGGACTATTCCCAGAAAATTCAAGATATACATTTTAGTTGTCAGGTAAATATCTTTAATATACAACATTTTAATCAAAATCGTTTGAGAAAGTGAAAATTTTCGAATTTTTTTTCACGTGAAGGTTAGTTGTGGTGGGGAGGGGTTTGTTGAGAAGCTTTGTGTCATATCCTTGAAAGATATTGAAGTTAAATATAAAGTTTGGTATTTTTGAGCTATGCTTCCCACAGACACACACATACGAACCTTTTTCTAATTTTTTTTTTTGCATCCAGAGGTTCCTAAAACATGTATTTCTTGTGAAATCTCGGTATCGTTTTTTGGGTGCAATACAATACCTTTTCTATACACATAGCACGTGTAGAGAAAGCAATTATATACCATAAATTGTGTGTTTTAACATGGACCGTCACCAACTAACGCCCTGTCACCGTTAACTACAAAGTGATAATGTCTTATGTTTCTGATGTAATTGTCCAGACAGACTATTGGGGTCAGGGTTGCCAAATTGGGCGAAAAGTAGAGAATTTTGACGCGGCTATACAATCTTGTGGTTGGCTATTTGCAAGCATTTGTTTGGCGTGTATAAACTCGTGGAGAGCCTAGGTGTTGATGCTGTGTATAGTTTTCTCCAAAAAAAAGATGGCCCTCAAACGGGACCGCTCGGGGGGAGCTGGGCAACAACCATTGCCAAACAAAAGACGACACTGATCTTGGGGCGAGAGGCAACGTAGTAAAATCTGTTTCCTGGAGACACTGCTTGCAAGTCGAGAATCTCACCTCAGTTAATGGACCAGTAAAGTGCAAGACTTGGTAACATCGAGGGTTGGTTTCCAGCCGCTCACAACCTAATCCCAAACTTTTGGAAGAAATGTGGGGCAGGGTCATTATGTTCTGAAAAACATTATGTGTTCCATACACATGACTTTCTCTACATCTCTGCAGCAAGTTATTGTTAAAAAGATTATGCTTCTATTTATTTCAATGCAATCGAGAAAACATTAGCAGAAATAGTCTTAATTACTTGGGTCCTTGTAAGTAGAAGCGAAATAAGGGAGTACCATATCTCAAAACGATAAACTCCACGAAAAAAATGTATATGACACAAATCGTGTGTTTTATTGTAATCTACATTTTCTGTGTAGTAGTTTTGGTCTTTCCCTTACGGTTTACCAGTTATGCAAAATTCAATGAAAATCATCCAGAATAAAGAAGTCTTTAGAGGGTATTCCCAGAAAATTCAAGATATACATTTAATTTGGAATGTAAATATCTTAAATGTAAGAGATTTTAATCAAAATGGTCAGAGCCATTTTTGAGAAAATAAAAAAAATTTGAAAATTTTCCGTGTAAAGGTTAGTTTGGGGTGGGTGGATTATTTTTAAAATCTTCTTGTCGCATCCTTGGGGGATGCCAAACTTAAATACCAAGTTTGGTATTTATGGGTCTTTTCGTTATTGTGCTATGCTGTCCACACACACACATACACATACACACTTTTCTAAAAATGCTCTTTTTGGATTCAGGGGGACCCAAAACATGTATTTCCGGTGAAATCTCGGTATAGAATTTTTGGGTGGAATACAATACCTTGTCTTTACACTATGTACTTAGGTGTAGAGAAAGTAAAAATACTGTACCTGCTCTTTTATGGGCTAAACCACAGGATTGTTATGATGGGCTGAGGTTTGGTATTTTAGTGGAGTTTAGTGCTGATGATAAAGAGGTTATTGATAGCTCCTCAACGGTTGCTATTTTCAGGAGCAGCACCCTTCAACTGCTCCGCTGATGTCTTGTTTGTTTATTTTAGTTGATGTTGATTTTTAGATGACCTCTCACAAGTTTGGAAGGGACGAGTACTGAGTTCACATTTTATTTTCGCTGTTGGCTAGATTGTAGCCGTTGTTACCGGGTTTCCCCGCAAGCCTGCATTGGCTTTCGGTTGGTAAGTAGTCTCCCAGTGATCTGACAAAGGTGTCTTGTGTTGCCTCAATATGGCGTAAAATTTTTGAGCCCGGCGCCTAAATACACCCTCCACGTATGGGAGCTGAGGCTTATTGTAGTAGCCTCACTAGGAAACGTCGACATACAGAGTTGGTGGACCGGAGTCCTCTATTCTGTATCCGCTGTAACCAGAGAAGTCAGGGATCTGCTGCCATGCCGCGTACCTCGCAGGTATATTGCATCAGATGAACTATAAGCACTTTGAAAAGACGTAACTTCAAGTGAATCGGCATTTGGGAGGGTTCCCACCGCTCCCCTAGCTCTGTTCATCGGTCCCTTTACGTGTTCACGAAAAGTTAGGCCCTTATCAAGAGTAACGGCTAGGTATCGGATGGATTTTCCCCACTCCACCCTTTGGTCCTGATAAGAAAAGTGGGTATCTGGCCTGAGAGGGGGGGGGCGTTTCCTGGTGAACACAACAGCATAACTTTTGCCTGGATTGACGGACATCAGCCCCTGACTGTACCATTCCTGGAGGTGTCTCTTTAGGGGTTGAAGGGTCTGCATATGTTTTATCTTTGCGGTAGAGCAGAACGTCATCAGTAAACGAGCCTGTTGACGCCCCCAACTGCGCCTACCCTTACTGGTATCGCAAATTTTTGGCTACCTATGCGTTCAAATCTGCCGGAGGGAGATGGATTTTTTGGACACAGATATCCTTAGCGTGGCTTCCTTCCGAAGGAAAGAAAAGCTGATGGTCCCATGAAGTGTTTAGCTTGAAAGTAAGTTCTTGAGCAAAATTTGCCATTTCGCGTCCACAAGTGCTATCTGTGGGCGAAGAGCTGAACCTTCGTCACCATGGCGCATAGCGGCGAACTCACGTACTAGAAATTGAAATCCGATCATAGAAACATTGTAATGATGGGCTTTTCTCCACTTGGAGATACAGGAATACTATTACTATGCATTGAGGGGGTTTTATTATATGGAGTACAGTTTATTGGCTATAAACAGCTAATGCTGTGACACTATTAACTATAATATAACCGTGATATTGTCTTATCTTTCTCATGTAATTGTCCAGACAGACTATTGGGGTCAGTGATATGCCTCACACAATGCAGACTCATTGCAAAATCCCCAAGCCCAGCATTTCTAGGCTTTTTAGAATGCCTATAGATCTGTATAAATCACTAGGTATTCCAATACGTTTGACCACTGTAACTTTCAATAAGTAAAAATCTGATGTATTCCATTCACATAAAACAAAATATTCTTACAGAAGATTACCTTTCATGCTAATTAACATAAACATTCCCAGAAATGGCCTTATTACTTAGTTCCTTGTAAGTTGGAGTTTAAGTATTTTAAAATTAGAACCAATAACAGAGAAAATTTCTGAAATGGTTTACAAAATAATGACTTTCACATGACTTTCTCTAGATCTCTGCAACAAATTATTGTTAAAATGCTTATGCTTCTATTTACTTCATACTAATCCAGAAAAAAATTAGCAGAAATGGTCTTATAGCCTGCTTCCTTGTTAGTAAAAGGGAAACAAGGGAGTACACTGTGCTAAAGTAAAATCTTTTAAAAGCTGGTTGTAGTACTTTGTGATTGAAGTTCCTTTGTTTATATGGACAGGAGTTGATAAAAGTATAAATATTTTAAAGCTGAAGCTAATAAAAAGGAATATCTCAAGAACGCTCAACCCCACGAAAAAAATGTATATAACATAAATTGTGTGTTTTAACGAGCTCTACATTTTTGTGTGGTAAGTTTTTGTCTATCTCATACGGTTACCACTTATGCAAAATTCCGCAAAATTCATACAGAATAAGCATGTCTTCAGAGAAGATATGCATTGAAAATTGAAGATATACATTTTATTTGGTACATAAATATCTTAAATATAAGAGCTTTTTAATCAAAATCGTTAGAGCCTTTTTTGAGAAAATAAAGGATAAAGTGTAGTTGGTGGTGGGGGATTTTCTTGAGAGTATTTGTGTCGCATCCTTGGAAGATACTGAACTTAAATATCAAGTTTGGTATTCAACGCACTTCTTGTTTTTGAGCTATGCTGTCCACAGACACACACATATACACATACATTATTTTAAAAATATTTTTTGGATTCAAAACTTGTATTTGCGGTGAAATCTCGGTATAGAATTTTTGGGTGCAATACAATAATAGCTTCTCTATACCTTATGTACATAGTACGTGCAGATAAAGTAAAAATTGCTGTAAACGACATCATTTTTTTAGAGAATCCAATTTTTCGAAATGTTTTCAATACATCAGGATTTTGGGGCAGGGATTTTATTGAAAGTCTTCATGTTGCAACCTTGAAAGTTGCTGAACTAAATTATCAAGTTTGGTATTTAACGGGTGTTTCATCTTTGAGTTTTGTTGTCATAGACACACTGATACACTCGCAACTTTGTCTAAAAATGCTTTTTTTGTACTTAAGGTCCTCAAAACACGTATTTCTGGTGAAATGTGTATATTAATTTTTGGGTGCAATACAATACCTTCTCTATTTACTGTATACGTTGCACGTGCGTGCTAGAGAAGGTAAAACTTGAAAACATTTCTGCATTTTGCCAACTAAATTTCATATAATATTGTATTTTAATCGAAACCATTAATAACTTTTTACAAAATCTAAACCTTCGAAACAATTTCTATGTAAAGGGTAATTTGATTATGAGGGACGTACTTCAAATTCTTGGTGTCACATCTTTGAAACGTCGCGACGCAATGAAGCAAGCATGACGCAGTCTCTTCTTGGAATGGTTCACTCGTTGAGAATCGAACACATGACTCCTCTATTCTCCTGCAGAAGAGCACTCAAAGCATTCGTCACTAATTCATTCGGAGAACGCAATGATTAGCCAGCACTTTGTCCACTCGTCCTCACTTGCAAAATCGCTAGATTATATAACCGGTGGAAATTTCTAGAATGTTCTGGAAGCGAAGAAAAAGAAAACTTCCAGATAAGTTTCGTTATGTGTAGATATAAGTAAAATAAAAAGCTGCAATCATCTAATAAAACTAAATAGAACTTACTAACACATTCTCACTCCAATTTTATCTTAACTATATTTTCACACTCACACACACACACACACACACACACACACACACACACACACACACATACAGGTGGAGGTGAATAAGTGCAAATAATTTGATATTTAGTAAAGAACAATACGTATAACACAGAAGTGTACCTCATTTTGTCCACTTACCAATAGCATTGTCATAAATGAAACACAAACTCCAAGGTCTAATGTGTTTTGAACAGTCCTGCTACATGTCTCTGTTTACATACTTCACGCAACGGTCAGCTCCCGTGTTTAGTACAACTCACACACACCGCCGACCTACATTGGAGAGACTCACAGTGAGGAAACGAGGGACGGATTCAGTCGCAAACTTTCCTTTACACAATGAATGACCTTATATATGCTAAATTAACAGGTATTCATATAATTTACGCCGCAGCTGAGGAATCTGCCAATGCTGCGAGGGACTGTATCATCGGCGATTTCTAAATCGCCATCTTCCCTAAAAACGAACCTTAACTGCAGTATATCAAAAGATCTGTGATAAGTTTTTTAATTACCGATTTGAAGGGTTTTTTTTAAGTGTTGAGGTTTAATTTTATTTTCTCACCTTTCTAGGAGGAATGAGAGTTATTTTGTCATTTAAAGAACGGAAGTCCACATGTTTACATGTTGATTTGAGCAGCGTATTTATTCAGTAAAACCAAATTTAAATAGAGCATAATAACGTCATTGTGTAAAATATTTTTAAGTTGAACCCTGAATACATTGTGGACACTAATTAGATAATGGTGTATGAAAACATAAGCGTATGGTTACGTAGGTTGAAGTTTCAGAACGATCGATATTCTTCCCTCACATCACATATAGTCGGGCAGGGTAAAGAGCAGAGGAGGGTCAACTGTATGGCCTGTTATGTAAATAATTAACAAGCATCTGAGATATGGAAATATGGCCAACCTAAAAACTTCCTGAAATTTTCCTCATGAACATAGCTTTAGAAAAGAGCGAAATAAACTGCAAGTAGTGGATCATCAAATCTTCCTTAAACGCTGACAGAAATATTTGCACTTATACATCTCCCAGCCTACATAATTGTTAAATCAAGATATATTAACTTCTTATCGTCACTTCAAATTCTTTATATACACATTATATTATACATTAATTTAAAATCTGATGTGTTATATCCATATGCCTTTCTCTACAACTTACCAAAGGTTCTTCCTTTAAGTATATCGTGATATTCCAGACAAACCTTAGCAGAAATGGCTTTATTACATGTTTCTTTATAGGCAGAAGGGAAACAAGGGAATATGCTAGGCTAAAGCGATACTCAAATTTTTTAATAAGCCGGTTGCCATGTGAAACAATTGAAATTCAATTCGTTCTGCACGGCCAAGGGTAAAACAAACGAGATATGAAATGAAAGTTGACCTGTTTGAGGAAAGTTTAAGTAACTTATAATTGAAACAAATAATACCGAATATCTTGGAAGATTAACTCTACATAAAAAATGTATATGACTTATATTATGTATTTTGACGAGGTCTACATTTAGAAGAGGATCACAAAATTTAAGATATGTGCACATATCTTAAACTTCGTCATGTAAAGACGCTTAATATACGGTATTTTGATCAAACTCTTTAGAGATATGTTTGATAAACAAAAATAAACGAATATTCCATGTAAACGCATAGTTTCGGGTGGCGGGATTTTTTTGTAGTTTCTTTGGAAGATACTAAACTTAAATACCAGGTTTGGTATTTAATTGTATTTTTGTATTTCAGCTATACTGTCCAAAGACACACACACACACACACACACACACACACACACACACACACACACACACACACACGGACCTTTTTGTAAAGATGCTTTCTTTTGGATTCAGTTAACCCCAGAAAATATATTTTCGGTGAAATGTGGACATCGAATTTCTGGATGGAACACATTACCTACTTTCTCTATCTGCTATATATGTAGCTCACATAGAGAAATTAAAACTGTATGAATTCAAATTATTAATTAATATTTTTTATTTATGTTAATAATTATTTTAATTTACTTTAATATTCATTTATTTGCTTTAAATATGTGTAGTTTAGGATTGCCATTCCTTGTCTGTGCGATAGCGCTAGTGCGTCTACTTATCTCTTTGAATTACTTTCTCTACACGCACTATGTACATAGTGTATAGAGAAGATATTACACTCCACCAAAAAATTCGATACCGAAATTTCACCGGAAATATGTTTTAGGGTCACCTGTATCCAAAAAAAATATTTTCAGAAAAAGGTCCGCGTGTGTATCACTGTGTCCGTGTACGTGTGAACACGATAACTCAAAAACGAAAAGTCGGTAAAATACCAAACTTGGTATTTAAGTTTAGTATCTTCCAGGGATGCGACACAAAGATTTTGAGAAAAATTCCCCCACCCAACTACCCTTTACATGGAACCTTTTTCGAAAATTTTGATTTTCTAAAAATTGGCTCTAACGATTTTGATTAAAATATCGTATATTAAAGATATTTATATGACAAATAAAATGCATATTTTGAATTTTCTGGGAATAACCTCTAAAGACTACTTTATTCTGGGTCAATTTTACGGAATTTTGAATAACTGCTAAACGGTAAGAGATGGACAAAAACTTACCACACAACAAATGTAGAGCATCTTAAAACACACAATTTATGCTATATATATTTTTTTCGTGGAGTTGATTGTATTTGAGATATTCCTTGTTTTTGATTTCAGCTATAAAAACTTGTACTTTTCTCATACAGGACTTTGTGAACTCGTGTCCATACAAACAAAGGAACTTCAGTTGCAGGGCAACCAGCTTTTGACTATCACTTTAACCTATGGTACTCCCTTATTTCGCTCCTACTAACAAGGAAGCAAGTAAGAAGACTATTTCTGCTAATTTTTGCTCCATTAGATGAAGTAAATAGAATAATTTGTTGCAGTGATATACATAAAGTCATGTGAATGGAACACATCTGATTTTTATTACTTTCTCTGCACTACTATGTACGTACATACTGTATAGAAAAGGTGTATTGCACCCAAAAATTCAATACCGAGATTTCACCAGAAATTAATGTTTTTTGACCCCGTGAATCCAAAAATAAAAGCATTTATAGAAAAATGTCCGTGCAACATAGCTCTTAAATGAAAAGTCCGTCAAATACCAAACTTGATATTTAGGTTCAGTATCTCCCAAGGATATGACACGCAGATTTTCAAGAAAATACCCCAATGAAAAAAGTTTTGAAATTGTTAGTTTTCTCAAACATAGTCTCTGAATACCTCTTTAATTTTTCTGAATTTTGCATAACTTGTAACCCGTAAGAGATACACAAAAACGTACATCACAGAAAACGTAGATATCATTAAAATACACAATTTATGTCATATACACTTTTTTCGTGGATTTGACCGTTTTCGAGATATTCCTTGTTATTGGTTTCAGTTTTAAAATACTTATACGTTTCTCATACGGGAACTTGTCAACTCTTGGCCACGCAAAGAATCGTATTTCAGTCCCATAGCAACCACATTTTAAAACATGTGACGGTCGGTTTAGCCTAGTGTATTCCCTTATTTCCCTTCTACTTACAAGGAACTAAGCAATAAGACCGCTTCTGCTAATGTTTATCTCGATTAGCATGAAGTAGATAGAAGAATAAGCTTAATTTGTTACAGAGATGTAGAGAAAGTCATGTGAATGGGACACATCAGATGTTTTCTTAGCAACCTGCAGTTATTGTGATCAAGATATTAATTGAGAATTTAATGTATAATCATGTGTTACAATCACCTGGACGTATAAAGAATACAATTTACGACTCCAAATGAGTACTTCCATACAGCTGTGTGCATTAGACGTCAGTAAAATTGATGTATGTCTTTGGTTCTTTTTTCCATCCTTCTGAATCCATTATCTGTCTCTCATTATTCAGTTCAGCAGAGATATAAATTCAGTTTTTATGTTTCATGACCTTGATCCATTCTTCAAGACTCGACTTTGGCAATGAAAGTCTGCATAAAATTGCATCAAGGCTCTGCTGGTATAACCAAAGTAACATTTATGAAATGTGCATAGTGTATAGAGAAGGTATTGTAATGTACCCGAAAATTCGATACCGAGATTTCTCCGGAAATACATGTTTTGGATCCCCTTGAATCCAAAAAAAGCATTTTTGGAAAAAGGTCCGTGTGTGTGTGTGGTTGTATGTCTATGGACAACATAGCTTAAAAACGAAAAGACCGTTAAATACCAAACTTGGTATTTAAGTTTGGTATCTTCCAGGGATGCGACACGAAGATTTTGAGAAAAATCCCCCACCCTAAACTACCCTTTACATGGAACTTTTTTTCGAAAATGTTGGTTTTCTCAAAAATGGCTGTAACGATTTTGATTAAAGTATCGTATATTAAAGATATTTACCTGACAAATAATATGTATATCTTGAATTTTCTGGGAATAGCCTCTGAAGACTACTTTATTCTGGATGTATTTCACGGAAGTTTGCATAACAGCTAAATCGTAAGAGATGGGCAAAAACTTAACTGACAAAAAGTGTAGAGTACATTAAAACACATAATTTACGTTATATATATTTTTTTCGTGGAGTTGATCGTTTTTGACATATTCCTTATTTTTGGTTTCAGCTATGTGAGACATACTTTTCTCATACAGGAATTTGTCAACTCCTGTCCATACAAACAAAGGAACTTCAGTCATATAGCAACCAGCGTTTGATTATTAGTTTAACCTATGGTACTCCCTTATTTCTCTTCTACTTACAAGGAAGCAAGTAATAAGACTATTTCCGCTAATTTTTTCTCGACTAGCATGAAGTAAATAGTAGCATAAGCTTTTTAACAATAATTTGTTGCAGAGGTAGAAAAAGTCATGTGAATGGAACACATCAGATTTTTTTCTTCTAGCTTACAATCTTCCTTTCAATATTCTTTTTGACATTCTATCTTCTGTCATTCTCTCTATGTGTCCTAGCCAAGTTGTGCCTTTATAAATTTCACAATATTTTGCTGATTAATTAGTTCTTCTATCTCATAATTATGTCTTATTCTCCATTGGTCTTTATCCTTTACAGGTCCAAAGATTCGTCTAAGTATTTTCCTTTCAAATCTTCGTAGTATCTTTTCATCTACATTGTTTAGGGTCGAGGTTTCTGCAGCAGACGTTACTATTGGTCTTATTAGTGTTTTATAGATCTTGTATTTTGTTCCTGTACTAATAAGCCTATTTTTTAATAGATTTAAATTTGCATAATTGACTACATTTCCACTATGAATTCTTTCTTTTATGCCCTCGTTTAAATTGTTATCATTTACAAGTGCTCCTAAATATCTAAATTTGGATACCCATTCAAATGTTTTGTTTGCAAATACTAGATATGAAATTACTCTTTTGCTTCTGTCTGCTGACATTTTCAGGTATTTAGTTTTTTTTTTCATTCACTTCTAATCCTATTTCTTTAGACCTTCTTTCTAATTATTCATAAAGCTCAACTAACATTTTTTGTTTCTTGCCACAATCAATATGTCATCTGCATAAAGGTATTGTATTTCACCCAGAAATTTGATGAAATTTCACCGGAAATACAAGTTTTCAGGACACCTGAATCCAAAAAATTCTGATGTGTTCCATTCACATGACTTTCTCTACATCTCTGCAATAAAGTATTATTAAAAGGCTTATGTTTCTATTTACTTCTCGCTAATCGAGAAACAATTAGAAGAAAGTCTTATTCCTTGCTTCCTTGTAAGTAGAAGGGAAATAAGGGAGTACCATAGGTTAAAGTGAAAGTCAAATGCTGGTCGTTATGTGACTGAAGTTCTTTCGTTTGTATGGATAGGAGTTGCCAAACTCCAGTATGAGAAAAGTATGTTTTTCAAGGCTGAAACAAAAAATAAGGAATATCTCAAAAACGATAAACTCCACGAAAAAAATGTACATAACATATATTGTGTGTTTTAATATGATCTACATTTTTTGTGAGGTAAGTTTTTGTTTATCTCTTACGGTTTACCAGTTATTCAAAATTCCATAAAATTCATCCAGAATAAAGTAGTCTGCAGAGGCTATTTGCAGAAAATTCAAGGTATACATTTTAATTATCAGGTAAATATCTTTATTATACGATATTTTAATCAAAATCGTTAGAGACATTTTTTATAAAATCAAAATTTTCGAAAAAAGTTCCATATAAAGGGTAGTTGGGAGTGGGGGAATTTTCTTGAAAATCTTCGTGTCACATCCTTGGAAGATACTGAACTTAAATACCAAGTTTAGTATTTAACAGTCTTTTCGGTTTTGAGTTATGCTGCCCACAGACACACACACAAGGACCTTTTTCAAAAAATGCTTTTTTTTGGATTCAGGGGACCCAAAACGTGTGAAATCTCGGTATAGAATTTTGGGTGGAATGCAATACCTTCTCTGTACACTATGTACACAGTACGTGTAGAGAAAATAAAAAAATTACGTATATATAGTATATACCGTATGTTTGTTAATGTACATTACAATGCTAGGAGTAAAAGAAAATTTGTGGCGTTGATTGTGAGTTTTTGTAATCCGAGATAACCTCAGCACCAATTATTTATTTCCACAAATAAAGGAAAACGTGCTGGACAGAGACATTCTTCCTTTTTCCCTATCTTAACGACGCGTGTAAACGCTAGTTGAAAATGCGCAGTAGCCAAGTTACTTGCATCACAATTTTCCGGTTTGTAAAGGGGAACTTCCCGATATAAATATTTCAAATCGTGACAGAATGCAGGACCTTTGCCACCTTGAGTTTTTGCTGATCGGTGCACTTGCTCATATTAGAACGTACCTACTGATTACTTAAGAAACTTGTTCGATCTCAACACTATTTTGTCTTTTTCGCGTTCCATACCTTGTATTTTGTATAATCAAGAACACGTGTTACTAGCCTTGAACGTCAATTGTTTTTACAAAGTATCATATTTGCTCTGAAAAAATCTGATGTGTTCCACTCACATGCCTTTCTTTACATCTCTGCAACAAAATATTGTTAAAAAACTTATTCTTCTATCTACGTCATGCTAATTAGAATAAATACAAGCAAAATTATTCTTATTACTAGCCTCTTTGGAAGGGAAATAAATAAATCTTGTTGTGTTCCATTCACATGAATTTCTCTATAACACTGCAACAAATTATTCTATTTACTTCATCTAATGGAGCAAAAATTAGCAGAAATAGTGTTATTACTTGCTTCCTTGTTAGTAGAAGCGAAATAAGGGGGTACCATAGGTTAAAGTGATAGTCAAAAGCTGGTTGCTCTGCGACTGAAGTTGCTTTGTTTGTATGGACACGAGTTCACAAAGTCCTGTATGAGAAAAGTGTAAGTCTTTATAGCTGAAAAAAAAACGAGGAATATCTCAAAAACAATCAACTCCATGAAAAAAATGTATATAACATGAATTGTGTGTTTTAATGTGCTCTACATTTGTTGTGTGGTAAGGTTTTGTCCATTTCTTACGGTTTAGCAGTTATGCAAAATTCCGTAAAATTGACCAAGAATAAAGTAGTCTTCAGAGGCTATTCCCAGAAAATTCAAGATATACATTTTATTTGTCAGGTAAATATTTTTAATATACGATATTTTAATCAAAATCGTTAGAGCAATTTTTTATAAAATCAAAAATTTCGAAAAAAGTTCCATGTAAAGCGTAGTATGGGTGGGGGATTTTGCTCAAAATCTTCGTGTCGCATCCCTGGAAGATACTAAACTTAAATACCAAGTTTGGTATTTTACCGACTTTTCGTTTTTGAGTTATCGTGTTCACAGACACATGGACACACACACGGACCTTTTTCTGAAAATACTTTTTTTGGATACAGGGGACCCTAAAGCATATGTTGCCGGTGAAATCTCGGTATCGAATTTTTGGGTGGAGTGCAATACTATCTCTATACACTATATACATAGCACGTATAGAGAAAGTAAAAATACACAGTCTAAAGCGATAGTATCGCACTTTGAAAGACGGTCGCTATGTGAAACGCATGAAATTGTAATCTCTTTGATTGCCAGGAATAAACAAAGGAAAATCGAGAAAAAAAATGTCTTCCCGTTTGATAAAAGCTAAAGTGTCTATAATCAAATCAATAGTCTCGAAAACGGTTTACTCTACAAAAAAAAAAAAAAAAAAAAAAAAATGTATACAACATAAATTGTGTAATTTAATGAGATCTGCATTTTTTACAGTAACTCTTTGTATATCTCTTACGGTTTGCCAGTTATACAAAAGTCATCCAGAATAAAGAGGTCTTCAGAGGCTATTCCCAGAAAATCCAAGAAATACTTTTTGTTTGTTATAAAAATACTTAAACCTAGATATTTTTATCTAAATCACAATAGCTATTTTTGAGAAATTCAAAATTATCGAAAAATGTTCCATATAAGGGGTAGTTGCGGGTGTGGTGATTTTCTTGAAAATCTTCGTGTCGCATCCTTGGAAGACACCAAAGTTAAATACCAAGTTTGGTATTTAACGGACTTATCGTTTTTGAGCCATGCTTCCCAAAGTCACATACACGGACATTTTTAGATTTTTTTTGATTCAGGGGGTCTCAAAACAAGTATTTCCGGTGAAATCTCGGTTTCGATTTTTTTTGCAACACGATAGGTATATTCTCTATACACAATGTGTATAGTACATATAGAGAAAGTAAAAATCAGATTTTTTCCCTTATCCTGAGAAGCGGAATTTCTAGTAACTTTAAGCTCCATGGACCCCGAGATCATCTGAGCATCGTCTCACCAATTTCATTCATCGTCCGATATGACCAACCAGGTTAAGGGATGTTAAGTTACCAAAGTACAAACAACAACAGAAAACAGAAACATTCCTCATTAGTAAACAAGAAATAAGCATGAGTCAGATATGTCCGGCCGAAGTTAGTCGAGTCTGCTCGAAGTTCGTCGAATGCATAACCACTCAATTTTCAGTGCAGGTGGAAAACAGTTTTGTTTAGAACGCTTGAGTAGTGTGGTGGTAGCGTGTCAGTCTCACATTCAATAGGTCATGAGTTCGAATCTTTTCGGGGTTTTCCCTTAACCTGAGAAGACGAATGTCGAATAACTTTCAGCTCCATGGACACCGAGATCATTTGAGCATCATTTCACCAATTTAATTCTTCGCCCGAAATGACAAACCAGGTTAAAGGACGTTATGCTAAAAAAAATCTGATGAGTTCCATTCACATGACTTTCTCTACATATATACTACAAATTCTTTTAAAAATATTATTCTTCTATTTACTACATGATATTCGAGAAAAAAAAATACCAGAAATGCTGTATTGCTTTTTTACATTTAAGTAGAAGGGAAAGGGAGTAACATAGGTTAAAGTGAAAGCCAAAAGCTGGTTGCTATGTGACTGATGTTCCTTTGTTTGTGTGGACAGGAGTTGACAAATTCCTGTATGAGAAAAGTATAAGTATTTTATAGCTGAAACCAATAACAAGGAATATCTTAAAAACGACCAAATACACGAAAAAAAATCTGATGTGTACCATTCACATGACTTTCTGCATATCCCTGCAACAAATAATTCTTAAAAAGCTTATACTTCTATTTACTTTATGCTAATCAGAAAAAATTAGCAGAAATAGTCTTATTACTCGCATCCTTGTAAGTAGAAGCGAAATAACGGAAAACCGTAAGTTAAAGTGATAGTCAAAAGCTGGTTGCTATGTCAATGAAGTTCATTTGTTTATATGGATAGGAGTTGACAAGTTCCAGTATGAGAAAAGTATACGTTTTTCATAGCAGAAACCAAAAAATAAGGAATGTCACAAAAACGACGAACTCCACGAAAAAAATGTATATAACATAAATTGTGTGTTGTAATATGCTCTACATTTTTTGTGCAGTAGGTTATTCAAAATTTAGTAAAATTCATCCAGAATAAACTACTCTTCAGAGGCTATTCAAAGAAAATTCAAGATATACATTTCATTTCTCAGGTAAATATGTTGAATATCCGAAATTTTAATCAAAATCGTTAGAGCTATTTTTGAGAAAATCAAAATTTTCGAAAAAAGTTCCATGTAAAGAGTAGTTGGGGGTGGGGGGATTTTTCTCAAAATCTTCGTGTCGCATCCGTGGAAGATACTAAACTGAAATACCAAGTTTGGTATTTTACCTACTTTTCGTTTTTGAGTTATCGTGTTCACAGACACACGGACACACGGACACACACACACACACACACACTCACGGACCTTTTTGTGAAAATTCTTTTTTTGGATATTGGGGACCCTAAAACATATATTTCCGGTGAAATCTCGGTATCGAATTTTTGGTGGAGTGTATTAGTTTCTCTATACACTATGTACATAGTGCGTATGGAGAAAGTAAAAATTATATAACATAAATTGTGGGCTTTAACGAGGTATTCACTTTCTATTATGTGGGTTTTTGTCTATCTCTTATGGTTTGCCAGTTATGCAAAATTCTGCAAAATTCATCCAGAATAAAGTAGTCTTCATAGGCTATTCCCAAAAAATTCAAGACATGCATTTTATTTTTCAGGTAATTATTACTTTCTCCATACGCAATATGTACATAGTGTATAGAGAAAGTATTGCACTCCACTCAAAATTCGATACCGAGATTTCACCGGAAATATATGTTTTAGGGTCCCCAATATCCAAAAAAAGAATTTTCACAAAAAGGTCCGTGTGTGTGTGTGTGTGTGTGTGTGTGTGTGTGTGTGTGTGTGTCCGTGTGTCAGTGTGTCTGTGAACACGATAACTCAAAAACGAAAAGTCGGTAAAATACCAAACTTGGTATTTAAGTTTAGTATCTTCCAGGGATGCGACACGAAGATTTTGAGAAAAATCCCCCCACCCCCAACTACCCTTTACATGGAACATTTTTCGAAAATTTTGATTTTCTCAAAAATGGCTCTAACGATTTTGATTAAAATTTGGGATATTAAACATGTTTACCTGACAAATGAAATGTATATCTTGAATTTTCTGGGAATAGCCTCTGAAGAGTAGTTTATTCTGGATGAATTTTACTAAATTTTGAATAACTGCTAAACCGTAGAGATGGACAAAAACCTACTACACAAAAAATGTAGAGCACATTAAAACACACAATTTATGGTATATACATTTTTTTCGTGGAGTTCGTCTTTTTTGTGACATTCTTTATTTTTGGTTTCTGCTATGAAAAACGTATACTTTTCTCATACTGGAACTTGTCAACTCCTATCCATATATACAAAGGAACTTCATTGACATAGCAACCAGCTTTTGACTATCACTTTAACCTACGGTTGTCCGTTATTTCACTTCTACTTACAAGGATGCGAGTATTAAGACTATTTCTGCTAATTTTTTCTGATTAGCATAAAGTAAATAGAAGTATAAGCTTTTTAAGAATTATTTGTTGCAGGGATATGGAGAAAGTCATGTGAATGGTACACATCAGATTTTTTTTAATTTACGACATTTAAATCAAAATCGTTATAACCTTTTTTTGAGAAAATCAAAATTTTCGAAAAAAAGTTCCACTAAAGGGTTGTTGAGGCTGGGGGGGGATTTTCTTCAAAATCTTCGTGTCACATCCTTGGAAGATACCAAGCTCAAAGACCAAGTTTGGAATTGTACGCTCTTTTGTTTTTGAACTATGCTGTCTACAGGCACACGCGGACCTTTTTCTAATTTTTTTTTTAATTCAGGGGGTACTAAAACATGTTTTTGGGCTATGCTGCCCGCAGACACACACGGATATTTTTCTAAAAAGGCTATCGGTATCGAATTTTTGGGTGGAATACAATACTTCGTCTATACACTGTGCATAGTACTATAGAGAAAGTAAAAATTGTTTAGCCAACACATGTTGAATCAGCGTGTTTTGCAAGACTTGTTGAGCAGAACCAGTAGCGGCTCGCAGTGATATTTTCAGCGTAGGGAAATATCCACAATACGCAAATTCCAGATCTAGCACAAAGGTTTTGCTTACCTTTTGTGGTAAAGTAGATCAATGCATTGATCCTTCATGCTGGCATATTGCTTGATGACACCATCGTACCATGCCTTCTATTTTTTTGCTGTTTTTTTTACTTTCTCTATACGTACTATGTACATAGTGTTTAGAGAAGGTATTGCACTGCACCCAAAATTCGATACCGAGATTTCACTAGAAATACAAGTTTTAGGGGCCCCTTTATCTAAAAAAAGATTTTCGGAAAAAGTTTCGTGTGTTTCTGTGTCTGTGAACACGATAACTCAAAAACGAAAAGTCAGTAAAATACCAAACTTGGTATTTAAGTTTAGTATCTTCTAGGGATGTGACACGAAGATTTTGAGAAGAATTCCCCCACCCCAAACTACCCTTTAATGGAAAAAATATTGAAACTTTATTTTCTCAAAAATGGCTCCAACGATTTTGATTAAAATATCGTATATTAAAGATATTTACCTGACAAATAAAATGTATATCTTGAATTTTCTGGGAATAGCATCTGAAGACTACTTTATTCTGGATGAATTTTGCATAACTACTAAACCGTAAGATATGAACAAAAACTTAGCACACAAAAAATGTAGAGCACGTTAAAACACAATTTATGGTATATATATATATATATATATATATTTTTTTTTCGTGGAGTTGATGGTTTTTGAGATATTGCTTGTTTTTGGTTTCAGCTTTGAAAAACTTACACTTTTCTCACACAGGAATTTGCCAACTCGTGTCCATACAAACAAAGGAACTTCAGTCACATAGCAACCAGCTTTTGGCTTTCATTTTAACCTATGATATTCCCTTATTTCGCTTCTACTTAGAATAAAGCAAGAAATAAGACTATTTCTGTTAATTTCTTCGATTAGCATGAACTAAATAAAAGAATAAGCTTATTAACAATAATTTATTGCAGAGATATAGAGAAAGTAATGTGAATGGAAAACATCAGATTTTTTTCAGAACATGATTACCCTCGGTTTGTCTTTGAAGTTTGGGTTTAGGTAGCTCGCGGTTAGAAACCAACCCTTGCAGTTGCCAAATCTTCCACTTACTGGTCCCTTAACTGAAACACAAATCTCGACTTGCAAGCAGAGTTCTCGAGTCTCCAGAAAACAGGGATTTTACGTTGCCTCTCACTCCTAGTGGAGGCTTGTATTTCGTTTGCTAATGGATGTTTCACAGTGGCAGAGGGGAGCGGTCCCGTTTTTTAGGGCCATCATCTTTTGGAGAAAAATATAGCAGAAACAATTCCTTTCAGAAGTTGCTGTATCGAGAGAAGCTTCTCTTGCTCGGACAGAGTGAAGTCTTACTTAAGGACCACAATGGGACAGAACAGGCTTACAGTTTTAGTGACGGGGTCTATTGAACGCAAACTTCTTCATTCGCTGGAGAAAAAAAAAAAAATCTGCTGTGTACCGTTCATATGACTTTCTCTACATCTCTGCAACAAATTATTCTTAAAAGGCTTATACTACTATTTAATTTATGCTAATCAGAAAAAATTAGCAGAAATAGTCTTATTACTTGCTTCCTTGTAAGTAGAAGCGAAATAAGGGAGTACCATAGGTTAAAGTGATTGTCAAAAGATGGTTGCTATGTGACTGAATGTTCCAGTTTTTGTATGGACAGCAGTTGACAAATTGCTGTGTGAGAAAAATATACGTTTTTCATAGCAGACATCAAAAACAAGGAATGTCTCAAAAACGATGAACTCCATGAAAAAATGTATATATCATAATTTGTTTGTTTTAATGAGCTCTACATTTTTTGTGTAGTAAATCTCTGTCCATCTCTTACGGTTTACCAGTTATTCAAAATTCCGTAAAATTCATCCAGAATAAAGTAGTCTACAGGGCCTATTCCCAGAAAATTCAAGATATACATTTTATTTGTCAGGTAAATATTTTTAATATACGATATTTTAATCAAAATTGTTAGAGCCATTTATTTAGAAAATCAAAATTTTCGAAAAATGTTCGAAGTAAAGGGTAATTGGGAGTGGGGGCATTTTCTTGAAAATCTTCGTGTCGCATCCTTGGAAGATACCAAACCTAAATACCAAGTTTGTTTTTTAACGGACTTTTCGTTTTTGAGCTATGCTGCCCACAGACACACACACACGGACATGTTTCTAAAAATGTTTTTTATATTCAGGAGGTCACAAAACATGTATTTCCGGTGAAATCTCGGTATCGAATTTTTGGGTGCATTACAATACCTTCTCTATACACTATGTACACAGTACGTGTAGAGAAAGTAAAAACGTATCTTCCGGAACACACTTTGAATGTAACTTTCCACAAATAGTTTTACAACTTGAGTTACACAAGAACTGGTCTTCGGAGTAGACAAGCTCAAGCTTTTCTCTCAATCTTAAAAAGTCAAAATACAAGGCGTAAATTATTTTGGTGGGAACACATTTTCTAAAGACAGTTGGAATATTATTTCACAATGTAATGCACTAATTATTAGCACCTGAAACGGTGCATTTCGATTTAATAGATACTTACAAAAGGAATTTTACATGTAATTCTCTGTTTCTTCAAAACATACGAAATTTAGTACAGCAATAACATTTTCGTACACAAACTTTGACCTCGTTGACTTCGGGAGAGCCCGTCAAAATCTGAGGCAGGCAAATTTCTCTGCCGGTCTTTATGTGCAACGCGTGCGCCACTCCAGCATTTTGTAAAGCATTTTCCCTGTTTACTACCGGGCGCCAAATACTTACAGCCCGACCAAGGCGAGTGAAGTCCTGCACTAGGAGCGGAACATGGTGAACTAACGCCGCAATGACGCAATATAAACGTCAGGAGATGCTGTACAGCCTCACACAGATATGGCGCCACTAGCCCAGTTAGATGGTAGCATCGTATAGTTTAACTCTAGACTACCTTGTATCCATAGTTACAGGTCAATGGCTTGTTTATTTTTCGAATGACAGCATTTTAAACAAGATAACTTTAGGGTTTTCACGAAAATGGAGGATTTGGAAAAACGAACAGTGATTAAATACTCCCATTTAAAAGACTTAACGCCTAAAGAAATCAAGGAGGAAATGGACAGTACATTGAAAGACTGTGCCCCTTCATATTCAATGATTAAAAGGTGGGTTGCAGAGTTTAAAATGGGACGTACGAGCACAAGTGATGAGCCTCGCTCTGGACGCCCTGTAGAATTGACAACTCTAGTAGTCATTGAAAAAATTCATCGTTCACTACTGGAAGACCGCAGATTAAAGTTGTTTGAGATAGCAGTTGCTGTAAATATATCAAAAGAACGTCCAAATAATATTTTAAGTAATGTTTTGGGCTTTCACAAGATCTGTGCAAGATGGGTGCCGCGTTTGTTGACACCTGATCAAAAGTTGCAAAGAAAAACTGTTTCTGTTAAGAATGTGGAGCTCTAACTTAAAAATCCCAGTGAATTTTTGAGACGGATTATTACCGGATACATCAATACACTCCAGAAAGTAAATCACAGTCAAAACAGTGGATTGCGGCAGGTGAACCAACTCCAAAAAGGACAAAGTCAATTTTGTCAGCTAACAAGGTTGTAGCGAGTGTTTTCTGGGATGCACAGGGAATTAGTTTTATTGATTACTTGGAAAAGCAACGGCTGAAGTGAGCTCTCTCGAAATCTCGTTACTCCAACCCAAACTCTCCTTAAACTTTCCCTCACACCTTCACGACCACTTCCCTAGGCTGCAGTCAGGTTTCATGGTTGCAGTCTAGAATCAACCTTTTACCCGCTCCCTCACATACTGCGGCAGCATCCTACCTTACTCTTACTAACGAGGGTGCATGCGCGGAACCGCGCCAAGCTATAACGCAGTTCATCTCAGCAATATATGGTTATAACGTGGAGGGTTTTTTTAGTGGGTATGCCGTATGAGGAGCGGAGAGACCCACATATCCTGCGGGTCGAATACGTAATGCATTTTCCCCCTCCACGGTAACGAAAAAATAGGAGCCGCCTGTCTTTAAACGCCGGCATGTTGAGCTCAAGTTGTTTCAACACGATCTTCGGCTTACCAAAATTCCTTGTTGCCAATTCTCGCAACATTCAGAGTGATTCTGGTAATAATAATAATAATAATAATAATAATAATAATAATAATAATAATAATAATAATAATAATAATAATAATAATAATAATAATAATAATGTCGGATTCTTCCTGTTGAAAATGGAATCTAATTTTTGGTAACACAGATTGCCATTTTTAGCTCTCAGAGATACAGGTGCTACTCAAGTGTCATTGTCTGTCACAACAGTCAGAGATATGAGTCATATGTGCTAGACAGCCTTCTCTTGTTAATAACCTCGTAACCTTGTGGGGTACCATACGGTGAGCACATGTCTCTTAGCGTCCTACACACAACCAACTGCAGTAAAAGAGGCACTTTAATCCGGCTCGTCAGGGATGGCAACCGTGCTATTTTTATCGGATTATCGATAATTTTGACGGGAACACCAAAGATTTATCGCTCTGTTAGTATCTACATAAAACTGCAAACGATTAAAACGTGTATTTTAAGAAAAACTAGAGTATAAGAATCTGATGTGTTCCATTCATATGACTTTCTCTACACCTCTGCAACAAATTATTGTTAAAAAGCTCAAGCTTCTATTTACTTCATGCTAATTGAGAAAATATTAGTAGAAATAGTCTTATTACTTACTCTCTTGTAAGTAAAAGCGAAATAAGGGAGTACCATAGGTTAAAGTGACAGTCAAAAGCTGGTTGCTAAGTTACTGAAGTTCCTTTGTTTGTATGGACACGAGTTGACAAATTTCTGTATGAGAAAAGTATAAGTTTTTCAAAGCTGAAACCAAAAACAAGAAATATCTCAAAAACTATCAACTCCGCGAAAAAAAAAAGTGTATAACATAAATTGTGTGTTATAATGTGCTCTACATTTTTTGTGTGGTAAGTTTTTGTGTATCTCATACGGTTTAGAAGTTATGCAAAATTCTGTAAAATTCATCCAGAATAAAGTAGTCTTCAGAGGCTATTCCCAGAAAATTCAAGATATAAATTTTGCTTTTCAGGTAAATATCTTTAATATACGACATTTTAATCAAAATCGTTAAAGCCACTTTTGAGAAAATCAAAATGCTCGAAATTTTGTCCATGTAAAGGCTAGTTGGGGGTGGGGGGATTTTCTTGAAAATCATCGTGTCGTATCCTTGGAAGAAACCAAACTTAAATATCAAGTTTGGTTTTTAACGATAATTTCGTTTTTGTGCTATGCTGCCCACCGACATGTTTCTAAAAATGCTTGTTTTGGATTCAGGGAGTCTCAAAACATGTATTTCCGATGAAATCTTGTTATATCTATACACTATGTACATTGTATGTGTAAAGAAAATAAAAAATATATGAAAATCCCACTTGGACTACCCTTAAGCATTTAGCTATCGACCTAGGGAAACCACTTAAATCCTCAAGTTAAGGATAACCGGGCCAATGGGAATCGAACCCGGGATCTTCTGACTAATGTAAGACCTGAGCCATGTGGATTTCTCTGGGTACAGATCATTGCAACTTCAAGGTCGACATACATTGTGCAGACGAGTATGGCATTGAAATTAGTGTTCAAGGTTTCAAATCTCTCTATCTACATTAAACTGGTGTATAGTGGTTGGTCTGTTATGTACATCCTTGCCATTAGCGCAATTAGTGATAATCTGTTACCATGGACACCTTCACTTTTCCTTCCTTATTCAAAAGCGGCATGAAAACTTTCTAATCGCGTATTCAAACATCCATTCAATCTGTTTTCAGGGAGCGTCGAGCGGGGTTGAAGATGACTTTGTGGATTGTCCAATTGGTTTGTTGTGCCGGAATGGCGCCAGTGAAAACCCTCCAACCGTTCGCATTTTCAAAAAATCTGATGTGTTCCATTCACATGACTTTCTCTACATCGCTGTTACAAATAATTGTTAAAAAGCTTATTTTTCTGTCTACTTTATGATAAACGAGATAAACATAGCAGAAATTTGTCTTAATTGCTTGCTTCCTTGTAAGTAGAAGGGAAATACAGGAATACACCAGGCTGAAACTATTGTCACGTCCTTTAAAATCTAATTGTCATATGGTTAAAATCCGTGTACAACTTTCCGTGTGAGAAAAGTTTAAGTATTTTGGATCTGAAACAAATAACAAGGAATATCTCAGAAATGGTCAGTTCTACGAAAAAAAACGTATATGACATAAATTGTGTGTTTTAACGTGATCTACATTTTTTGTGTGGTAAGTATTTGCCTATCCCTTACGGCTTACGAGTAACACAAAATTCAGCAAAATATATGCGGTAGGTATAGAGGACTTCAGAGGCTATTTCCAGATGTTCCAAGTTATACATTTTATTTGCCGTATAGATATCTTTAATACACGGCACATTAATCAAAATCGTTAGAACCATTTTTGAGAAAATAAAAATGTTTGAAACTTTTTCCATGTAAAGGGTAGTTTGGGGTGGTGGCATTTTTCTCAAAATCTTCGTGTCCCATCCCCGGAAGATACTAAAATTAAATATCAAGTTTGGTATTTTACCCACTTTTCGTTTTTGAGCTATTGGGTTCACAACAACACGGACACACCCACATACGGACACACACACATACAAACGCATTTTTTCTACAAATGCTTTTTTGGATACAGGGGACCCTAAAACACATATTTCCGGTGAAATCTCAGTATCGAATTTTTGGATACAATTCAATAGGAACTTTCTCTAAAAAAAATCTATGTACACAGAACGTGTAAAGAAAGTAAAAATCTGATGTGTACCATTCACATGACTTTCTCTATATCCCTGCAACAAATTATTCTTAAAAAGCTTATGCTTCTATTAACTTCATGCTAATCTAGAAAAATTAGCAGAAATAGTTTTATTACTTTCTTCCTTGTAAGTAGAAAGGAAACAAGGGAGTACCATAGGTTAAAGCGATAGTCAAAAGCTGGTTACTACGTGACTGAAGTTCCTTTGTTTGTATGGACAGGAGCTGACAAATGCCTGTATGAGAAAAGTTAATATTTTCGACCCTGAAAACAAAAACAAGGAATATCTCAAAATCGATCAACTCCAAGAAAAAAATGTATACTACATAAATTGTGTGTTTTAATGTGCCCTAAATTTTTTGTATGGTAATTTTTTGTCTATCTCTTACGGTTTAGCAGTTATACAAAATTCCGGAAAATTCACTCAGAATAAAGTAGTCTTCAGAGGCTATTCCCAGAAAATTCAAAATACACATTTTATTTGTCGGGTAAATATGTTTAATATATGATATTTTAATCAAAATCGTTAGAGCCATTTTTTAGAAAATCAAAATTTTCGAAAAAAGTTCCACGTAAAGGGTAGTTTGGGGTGGGGGGATTTTTCTCAAAATCTTCATGTCGCATCCCTGGAAGATACTAAACTTAAATACCAAGTTTGGTATTTTAGCTACTTTTCGTTTTTGAGTTATCGTGTTCACAACAACACGGACACATCCACACACGGACACACACACACATACATAAATGCTTTTTTGGATACAGGGGGCCCTAAAACACATATTTCTGGTGAAATCTCAGTATCGAATTTTTGGATACTATGCAATAGGAACCTTATCTAAATCAAACTGTGTACATAGTACGTGTAAATAAAGTAAAAATCACAGCTCCAGGCGTATTTTTAATGTCTTTGAGTGTACATACGTGCTAGATAAAGTAAAAAGAGAATGTGCACTCAATAGTTGTTGGCTCTCGGATGGACATGAGTATAAATTAAAGGAGTTGACGCCTTATACATCAACATCCCTGTCACGTCGACATCGCTTGAATAGAGAGGGCCGCAACTTCCAGAATCTTCTGAGGACCTCCTTCCCCTCCCTCAAGCCGCTCTAATTGGAGAGAACAGATGACAGCCGTTACTGTCGAGAGTGGCGTGATGTAACGTTACCTAATAGTGCTGCATTATGCACGCCGAATGCACCCAAGCGAGGACAAAATGTGTTCCATTCACATCACTGTCTCTATATCTCTGTAACAAATTACTCTTGAAGAGTTTATTACTTTTGTCTACACGAGCTACGTACATAGTGTATAGAGAAAGTATTGCATTCCACCCAAAAATTCCATACCGAGATTTCACCGGAAATACATATTTTGGGCCCCTTGAATCCAAAAAAAAAAGCATTTTTACAAAAAGGTCCGTGAGCGTGCGTGTGTGTATGTGTGTGTGTGTGTTTGTGTGTGTGTGTGTGTGGACAGCATAGCTCAAAAACGAAAAGACCGTTGAATACCAAACTTGGTATTTAAGTTTGTTATCTTCCAAGGATACGCACGAAGATTTTCAAGAAAATCCCCCCATCCCAAACTACCCTTTACATGGAAAAAATTCGAAAATTTTTATATTTTAAAAATTGGCTCTAATGATTTTGATTAAAATCCCGTATATTATAGATATTTATATAACACATAAAATGTATATCTTGAATTTTCTGGAAATAGCCTCTGAAGACTACTTTACTCTGGATGAATTTTACGGAATTTTGCATACTGTTAAACCGTAAGAGATGGACAAAACCTTACCACACAGAAAATGTAGATCACCTCAAAACACACAATTTATGTTATATACATTTTTTTTGTGAAGTTGATAATTTTTTAGATATTCCTTGTTTTTAGTTTCAGCTTTGAAAAACTTGTACCTTTCTCATACAGGAAGTTGTCTACTCCTGTCCATACAAAGGAACTTCAGTCACATAGCAACCAGCTTTTGACTATCACTTTAACTTACGGTACTCCCTTATTTCGCTTCTACTTACAAGGAAGCAAGTGATAAGACTATTTCTGTTATTTTTTTCTCTCGATTAGCATGAAGTAAATAGAAGCATAAGCTTTTTAATATTTTTTGCAGAGATGTAGAGAAAGTCATGTGAATGGAACAAATCAGATTTTTATAAAGGGATCGGTGTATGTTTGTGTGTGTGTGTGTGTGTGTGTGTGTGTGTGTGTGTGTGTGTGTGTGTGTGTGTGTGTGTGACTTTAGGCAAAATAGTTTAGAAACGAAAACTTCGTTAAATACCAAACTTGGTATTTAAGTTCAGTATCTTCTAAGGATGCGACAAGTAGATTTTCAACAATATCACCCACACCAAACTACCCTTTACATGAGCAATTTTTGAAAATTTTGATTTTTTTATAAATGCCTGACTATTTTGACTAAAACATCGCATATCAAAGATATTTAGATGATAAATAAAATGTATATCTTGAATTTTGTGGAAACATCCTCTTTATTTTGGATTAATTAAGCGGAAGTTTGCATACCTGGCAAACCGTTAGAGATAGACAAAAGCTTACTACACAAAAATTTTAATGTATTACACTCACATGACTTTTTCTAGCTGTTCTGCTTTCTTCTCACAAAAGATTATTCTTAATGTTCTTGTTACTCAGTTCCTTATAAGTAAAGGGGAACTAAAGGATGAGCTATGCTAAAGCGACATTCAAATGTTTTAAAAGCTATCTGTATACGATTGTCATTGAAATCCATTACTTTGCTTAGCCAAGAGTAGAAAAAACCACACTTCTTGTCTGAGAAAAGTATAGGGTATACAATCTAAAACTGAAAGCAATAACAACGAATATCTTAGAAACGTTCAAATCTACAACAAAAATGCATATGGCATGAATTGCGTGTTTTAACGAGATCGGCATTTTTTGCGAAGTAAGTTTTTGTTTATTTGGCAGTTATACAGAAGTCATCTAGAATAAAGATGTCTTCAGAGGCTATTCCCAGAAAATTCAAGATATACATTTTATTTGTGGTGTTAATATCTTCATTATACGGTATTTTAATCATAATCGTTAGACCCATTTTTGAAAACTGTGTATGCAAAGAATACTTTGGGACGGGGAGAATTTTCTTAAAACTCTTCATGTCGCATCCTTGGAAGATGTCAAACTTAAATACCAAGTTTGGTATTTAACTTGAGCTATGCTGTACTCTCTCTCGCACACACACACACACACAAACACACACACACACACACACACACACACGTGGACCTTTCACTAAATATGTTTTTTTGGATTAAGGGGGACCCAAAACATGTATCTCCGGTGAAATCTCGGTATCGAATTTTTGGGTGCTACACAATACCTTCTCTATACACTATTGTCACAGTCGGTGTTGGACCATGAACAGGAGGGCGTAGCGGGGTATAGTAATTGATAGAGCACACGCTAATTTGCATAAGCTGGATTTATTATCCTAGTGTCATCACAATATTCAAAAGGTTATTAGTACAAATGTGTCACTTTACCTTGGTTAGATGTCGATGTGCTGGAGGTTGGGTGATGTTAGTACTTTGGCGTTGCCACCGCCCTGCAGACTCCGATCACGGAGGATCACACTCTTACTACCTCGAGAATAGAAGCCCAACAGACACTCGCCCTTCCGGTCAAAGCCTTATATTAACCATCTCTACCCTAGAGGGTACTCGGCCCATATGGCTGCACGCCCTACCACCTTTGGTACTCTCGTGCCTACGTGACCGGAGACAGCTCACCGGGATGAGCCTGTTGCTAGGCGGATGATGACGTACATATGTTAATCCCCATTGCTAAAGTACCCGGATGGGGTTAACCTCATCATCCTCCCTAGAGTGTCTCACCGGCGACTTGACGACGCCGGAGTGAATGTGAGCAAATAATACTGGCTAAGAATTTAGCTGTAATTTGGAATCCTAAAATGTTAATCAAAAGGTCCACAATATGCCCGCCAGTTAGGCAACCCTCCAGGCACATGCGACATATCCCCGTCGGCTAAGATTCGCCGCCCCGGCGAATAAAACTAAAAACAAAGAACAATCCAAAAGAAAGCCAAGGCGACAAATCACATTGATTGCAATCTAAAGGCGCTGAAGGCGCCAGACATGTACATAAACACAGATAAGTGACTTTCTCAATGAAACAAACAAACAAAAATTACATACAAAGTGTGATAATACCAATGCTGATTACATACAAAAGTGTCCAGTGGACAACCTAATCAGTTCAAGTCCATCCATAGTCACATTAAAATATCTGAAAAAAAGAAAAAGAAAACAGGAACGGGAAAGAAAAAAAGGAAAAGGGAAAAAGGAACTCACGAGCACCAATAGAAACACAGTTTGAGTCGAAGCCAAAATCCAGTGTTCAGTAAAACCTTTCCCTTCCCGCACACGCCCCCTCACAGTTGGTGCCACAAGAGTATTGTGCACAAAGCACCAGCACACGTTCGTCCACACCGGCACCACACCACACGCACAAGTCAGCAATCCCCACTGGAAGAGTAAATGAGAACGATAAAACTGCAGTCATAAACAGCAGCAGAGGGCATGACACAATCACCCTCCGGCCAGCAGAAAGAAGATCAGCAAGTGCGCCTCCACTGGGCGCAGTGCAAGAGGATGAAGCATCCTATCGGTCCATCGGCAGCAACTCCATATGGGGGAAGCAGCGGTGTGGGACCCGGTGATGGTGGCGACGTCAGAGCCAGGCAGCGGTACTGGAGCCAGGCGGCGACACCGTGAGCACCAGGGGCGCGGCGAAACTCAGGGGAGGTCGGGCGTCGATCCACAGCGTGCAACAGGGAAATGAAGAGAAAAAGATTAACCAAGGAGAAATAAAAGGGGAAGAAACAGAAAGGAAGTTGAGGAGTAAAACAAATTGGGAGGACCAATACGAGTAGTAGGGAGTAAGGTTGCCCTAGAGTATTATACAACAACGTTAAATGTGGCTATAGTCACATAGCATAAGTGCTACCAAATCACTATAAAGTAAGTCTGAGTTTAATCACATGTGATGACACTAGAGTAAGAGATAATAAATGGAATAATTAACATGAATAAAGCAGAGCAATAAAATGTAAGTGATTACAAGCAGTGACGAACCAAAAGCATCACGTAGTGTGCCTATAGAGAGCAAAAGGTCACACAATAGTAAATTAACAAACAGTAGGCATTATAACATAAGGAGAGGCATTGGTGAGGGGCCCGCAGGCATTAAAACAAAATAGTAAAAGCTAGGTAGTACAGTGATGAACTCAAAACAGGGTTCCTCGTCAATGCCTTGCCTGTACATGGAAGTAGAAAAAGTACATAAGGGGGAAAAAAAAATTGCAAAAACATATGACGTGACGTGAATGGGTGACTGCCATTAACTATAAGCAGTCACAGTTGCGTCCTGGATGTGTTGACGTAAGGTGTGCCCATAGCACGCCCCGAAGCATGAGGATAGTCAACTTGTCGAGGGTAGGAATACTCATGCTCCTTCTGTCGAGGAACTTCATATAGGGTAGTGGGAGCACCTGTGCTTACTGGTGTAGGTGGCAAGGGAGGTGGAGCCAAAGGTGGATAGTCATCACATCCTCGTCGGCTACGAGAAACAGTAGAGGAAGGAGGGCTGTGAGCATTAAAATTCATGGACCACGGTGGACGGTTACTCCACCGAATGGGGTACAGCCCATTGGTAACAGCTAGCCAAATTAGGTAACTGACAATCAAACAGTTTATAAAAAGTAGTATACCCATCAAAGTCATCAAAATAATCATGGAGTAGTCTTTAGGGAGCCACTTAGAGTTGTAACACTCAGCAAGTGAGGTATAGGTAGGGTACGCTGCTGTTTCGTATGCCGGAAGTATCGTGGTAGTAATCGACGACCATGGCGCCGGAATTAGTCGATGAATGTCAATGGAAGGATAGTCAACAGTGGAACATTGTCGGGGGGGTGTCAAAGTGTAGTGAGCAGTGGAAATGTTACAATGGCATGGGAGCCGAACACGATATGCTCCCACGTCACTTTGTAAGTACAAAGTCCGTCGTGAACTCGGGCAATGTAATTGAAATGTCGAGACATGAGTAAAAGTGAAGGTGAAAGCGTCAAATAGGGACACCATGGGTCGTTGAGTTTTAATGCATGTCATCGGACAAACTTGAGACAAATTGGAGATGGAAGTTCCGTGCAAGATGGCTGCAGCGCATGATGTTAACAAAGCGGACGTCCCGTAAGCCGGGGTCGCTAAACACAAGCTAGATTTTGAAGTGTCACATTGGGTTAACAATATCCGAAAGCTATTATGGGAATATAGGATGGCTACCGCCCTTCCCTCCAAGTTAATCATGCAAGTTTGGTCAAAGAAAGCAAAGGGTGTGGGCGTAAAAAAACGTCCTACTGCCCGTTGTACGTTAGCCTGAACCAACGGAATTTGTAAACCCAACATGACATACTGTGGAGAAAAGAAGCAATCCACCACTGGTGTAGAGTAAAACTTGCCAATGGCATCCTTTCCCCAAACCAATCGGAAATCGGGATTACTATCCAAAACAGAATCTAAAGCCCTAGTCAGCAAGGTAGGTGAAATTATTGATGGGTTCAAATATCGTGTAATGCACATATTATACAGCTGGTTTACACGATCTTTTTGCTTTAAGAGCTCAAGTAAAGGACCAGCTCCTGTAAAACGTGATGGAAACGCATCAGGAAGACTAACTATTCTATCACACAATGAAATGTTTAGCAGAGTAACTAAATGAGTAAACAGGCGTGCTTTTTCCAAGATTTCAACCATGGCGGCATCAGAAATAAACATATTTTCTATGTGGGGTTTGTCCGCCAACAAAAATTGTGATCCAAAAATTGATCCATCACCCCGCAAGGGGTTACCATGGAAATTAAACAGAGAAGGAAGCTCATTCCATGAGTTCCCAAACTGTGAAAACATCCAGTTGCAGAAAGCGGAAGTGTTAGCATTGAGTGCGCAGTATGATGATGATGGTGCTTGCATGGCACATCTCGAAGCAAAAAATAACACTGGGACTGAGTGTTCGTACACTGTTATATTGGGTAACGTATAAAAATCTCCGCCAGCCGTAACTTCAATGGGGGGATTTTCAAAATCAAGCTGACATACCATAGGAGTTGTCAATGTCATTATTATAGCTAATATCCTGTTCGCGGAAGCCATTTTGCTTCTTGGTACTACAATAAGCTTTATATATATATAAATCAATTCAACAATAGGGCGCCCTAATCCACATTCTAGTGGTTACTTATGTGTTCACTTAACTGGAGCGACCGGTGCTCCTACTTATAACACATCAAAGAAAATCATATCCGTGCACGGAGAAAAAAAAAACTCTTTATTTTACTCAATTAACCAAATAGATGTGCGACTGGACCTCGCGGTACACTGCCGAACAATCTATTTCACCTGGTAATTAGACCAATAAAACCTCGGCGAGACTATTTACAGGATCTCACGATATCCCTGCAAATCCAAAATTTCGCCCTTGATCAACTCAAAACCGTTTTTACCACAAGAGTCTCGCGACTGTCTCCTGGTAAAACCGTATGTATCCTAGTTATAACTACATCGCCCAAAATGACAGATTTATGCGGTAATTATTGACAAATCCTATGTATAACGTAAAAATTTAATAATCTTGAAATGGTTTTTCTAACACAAAACTAAGTATTCTTTGTGGCTGGTTTATCCAAAGCACATAAACAGGAGGTCGTGGTCTCGCCACTTCCTTCTTAAAAAGTCCCAGCGCTGTTCTTGCGTCACTCAAAACTTTCCGAAGCAGTAAAGCACAAAGAAGACAGGAAGAGAGGAAAACAACAGATAATAAAAGACGTTACCAAATCAATCGTTGCTTCAAGCCGATGATGTTTCCGGTATCGGATCCAAAGTGGCTGGTGGTGCCCTCCTGGCTGCCACTGGTGGTGTTGTTAATAAGATAACACCACTGGTTTGCTGTTCACTTCTGAAATTTTGTCCGGCCCGGCGCACTGCCCAATGTAGTGTGATTGTCTGCCAACATAACTTAAGAACTCTATAAGTCACAGCGCAAATGAACAATAAGAGCAGTATGCTAAAAATAATGACGAAACTGTCGTAGACAGTTCCCGACATATTTCCCGAGGCAGTTACGCCTGGTAATCGAGCCGTGATCAGTAGTTCCGGTCTACGAAATAAAATAACGGCTAATACAATTGTTAAGAATACCATCCAGATAGATAACACATGGGTTAACATAATTGAATCGTGCGACACCGAAGCAGTGTCCAACGATGGCACAACGTAAGGGAGGTGTGATAAATTGAGGTGTGGCACATTTAATGACCAATTCGTATTTAAGCATTGAGAAAGATTGGTAAAGGTTAAATGTTCTGCATTGGCCCAGGGTGAAATTTTGAGCGACGCCAAAGAAGACCATCCCGCCGGGATTAGGTGAAGGGTTTTAGGTTCGCCTGCCTTGAAACTAAGACAAGGAAATCGTTTGGGTATGTGTATGACACTGCCCAACTTCAGTTCACAAAAGCATGGGAGTGAAAGTTGAAGAGCCCCTGGGGAGTCTGGGGGTAAATTTGGAATAACCTGTGAATTGTTATTACACCTTAATTCAATGGGTTCTAGGGGATGGGTGATAACATATTCATCCTGTGCCACTTCCGTGATCATCATTTTATTAGCGGAATGACATTGAAAAGGACAAAATTCGTTCATTTCCGCTGCAGTCATACCTTGCAGTAATTTAACTGCACATAAGGGGGTAAAAAGCAAATCATCACTGAAACGAGGTATATAGCACAGTCCGGTCTTAAATGGATCACATTGTTGCATCGCGGCACCAGTAATGGGACGGACCATTGAACCACTAACGGCTACAAAGGCCGTGTCATGAAGAATGGTGCAGGTAGAAGGACCCCATGCAAAGGGTGTACTCAGAAATTGATAAAGTTCCCAGTTCGAGCCTTTTTGTTTTACTGGAATTTTAACAGTTACCATAATGTATGTGGAACTAAATGAACAGGAAGTGATTTCTAAATCAAAGTAACGGTGAATTTGAGAGTTATCAATAACTAACTCAAAATCCGTGTTGGCAAGGGTACGTTGTAATAGTAATAATTCATGCTCGAAAATATCAAAAGGAATGATGGAGAGAGGAAATAAATGATTACGGCATAACAGCATAGAATCCATTTGTTTTAACAGAAGTACGGTATGAACTGATCTCTGAGTGTTCTGTAGAATTTCCCATAAAGAAAAGAATTGATGATCGGAAATTTGGTTAAGGTTATTGCGGAGTGAGGTGTAGGAGTAATTAGCATCACTCATTGCGGATTTTAAGCGATCATTAATTTTGTCAAATGACTGAGCTAGCTGTGCGCTATAATCATTTAATTTATCCTGAGCAGATGAAAACCAGGTATGGTCTTCGGCAATAATTCGTTCCATAGCGGTATAATGATCCAATAGCTGTCGATCAGTGGCTGCCAAATCATTGATTTGACTGGAAGTAGCCACGTCACAGCAAAAATTAAGCACATCACCAAAAAATGCAACTCCACGTTTAGCTCGATGTTCTTCTACATCGGTAAAGTTAAATACAGCATCAAACAACTTACGCAATTCTCGGTCAAGAGTTTGCCCTATGACATTAATGTCATCTTCCAATTGGATGAGAGCCTGCTGACCGTCTCCCCTCAGGTCTCTGAGTAGTCAATGGTTGGCGGTCCACTCGTTCTCGAAGTACTTTAAAAACCAATGGGACGGAAGCCTGATAAGCCACCGTTTTCGGCAGAGGCTTCATAGCCGCCCCCGTCGCTATTCGTATCGGCCTATCGCCGATATCCTGTCCACAGGTCGCCGGTAGAACCGCCGTAACCGAAAGAAGAATTGCACAGAGGTAAAGCATCTGGAAACAATTTTAATAAACATTAATAACATGATTCAAATACATTACTGTGAACTTAACCTAATCTCGCAACCGAAGAACGAGAGAAAACTAAAACGGGGGGGGGGGGGGTCGAGGAAAAATTTAGCATTAACGAAAAGGAAAAAGAAAGAGAAGAGGAGAAGGGAGGGAAATTATTTAGGATTTTTATTTTTTTTTTTTTTTTGTAATGATTGGTAGGTGAATTTATAATTAAAGAAATTATACAAATGTTCACCCAAGAGCGCCTCTGCTCGGAAGAGGATGTGGTCCGCGGTAAGAAAAATTCCAGTGGCCAAGTGCAACAAATGACGTGCTCTTTTTTTTCTTTACTTCTTTACATTCATTTCTTTGTTCATTTTTTTTCATGTGTGTGTGTGTGTGTATGGCAAGAGGAGAAAGAATAAGCGAAAAAGAATCATAGAAATGGAAAAACCTTTGCTCATCCGGGAAAATAAAAAACAACGGATGAGATGTTGGGCACTCTGCAATGGTCAGTTCAGTAGAAGCACATCATAATGGAAGAAGGGATTGTACGGCAGCTCTTGTATCTTTTTATCACAGGCGCACCGCCTATTGAACATCGCCCGGGTAAGTAATTAAATATCGACGAAAAATAAAATACAAGGGTCTCGTCAATATACTGACAAATACAATTACGCGCAAGTTTCAGAGGCACATAGCGGTAATGGACCGCACGGTGCGCGACGAAACAGCTCCGGCCTCACCCACGACTACTGAAGGTGAGGGAGAAGAGCGATCCCCGACTCCAAGAGAATCTCAAGCGAACGCCAACAGCTCTTCCCATATCAACCCTGCTGCCTTGTAGGGTACAACCGAAAAAAAAAAAGGGGGGGGGAATAGGCAGCTAGGTGAGTAGTAATGTCCATGAACACCTCGTGGTTTCTGCTCTCTCATATGCGAAGAGGTCAAGGGTTATTTTTCTTTAGTTTCTCTTTGTATATGTTTTTCTAATTTGTGATTAGGTAATTTACGGATAAATGACATCACTAAATAAAGTAATGGAATATAAATGTTACAAGGGGGTTGAATGTCGAGAAGTAAAAATTATAAAGAAATCTCAAGTTTAGTAAACGTAAGTAAACATGGTCTATTATATGCATACTAACAATTCATATCACTAGAGGGAAGGAGAGAGAAAAAGAAAGAAAAGAAAAGAGAGGAAAATAAAATGACAAATGCATCTCTATCATCTTAACAGAAATTAGAATGAAACGCGGTGAATAAATGCACCGTAGCATTTCGCTAGGAATGTACAGGAAGTGCCTGTTCGCGCAGCCGACTAGTACTGGAAATTGGTAGCGGAAATGTGGAAGAGTGGGGAAGTGTAGATAGTAATAACAGTGGTGGAACCCAAAATCTGTCCCAATTTGTGCGTAATTAGTGTAGCCACTGGACGTGGGTCTGATGTTCATGTGTGTCTAAAGTTAAGTGTAATAAATGTCAACAAAAAAAAATAACAGTGTTAAGTGAAATAGTGAGTTGTGAAAGTAAGATGTGTACACAGTGAATTACATCAGTGGTGCCTGTTTAATGGATATCATCAGTCAACGCATTTTCTGTAAGTACGACTCTTATTATGACAACAGGATATCGAGAATGAACGGGATGAATGAAACTAAAGGGTATGTGTGATATTTAAAGTAAGGAAGGCGAGAAAGAGGACTTATGATCCGAATTACATTTCAGGGAAGGAGGGAAAGGAGAAAAAAAAATTATTAGTGATTACCAAACAACTGAGAATAGAAATGACTACTATGATGAATAATGTAAAAGGGGGGGGGGTGTTTACATGTCAAACTGACATATATGATGGTTCGCCAGTAACAATAATTAATTCCACAAAAATAAAAATTGTTCGTATAGAAGTGCACCTTTAGTCAGATTTCGAAAATAAACTGGGGGGGCTGTTAAAGGTGCTTATGGGGGGAATATTTTAAGGGGCGCTCCGGACCCAACCAACCAAGACGACTTCAAGTTCGACCACCAGATATGTAGGGCAAGCGTTGTAAACTTATACGCGTCTATCAGTTCATCTTAGGTTATACACAAAAGTAAACCTACAGATCCCGTCAGTGGACATTTGTTACTAATTGTCTTGAACTAGACTGATCATATTATCACTTGTATCGCACATTTACAAATTGTACAGTTGTTCTCTTACGCGGGTTGTTGTATATAAGGGATTTATCATACGAATAAACTCACGATAAAAATTATTGAGAATATTATGAAAAAGGCACGTATCTAATGAAATTTAAGGTTTTTCAGAACTATTAGATTCATAAAACTATTTTTAGAATGGCCAAAGGATTAAGACACAGTTATCTGGGTTGCAGTTACAGCTTTCCAGAACCAAGAGTTGGAAATTATAAATACTTGCATATGAGTAACACACGTAAATGCATCAAAACAGTTATCTACTGCTGCGGCGGTAGTAAATATAGAAAGAGATAAGCAACCACATCATTTTACAGATTACCGCTCCAGAGAGAAACCTATTAATGTTTAAAGTGACAGTCCAAGAAATATAAACTAGCGATAAAATAGGCGCTGAAATAAACATATTTTGGTAAAGTGAATTGTTGGAAGATCACATGTGCAGATTAATACTCAAAATTTCCATTGAAGCACGAGCAATCAAATGTTTAGTGAAAACTTTACATCTCGTATGCATGTCACTGCATACATCTAAGTGAAAAAAAAATGGTATTTAACCCAAGGATGGAAGGGGGGGGGGGAGGGATTACATTGATGGTCAGTACAAATCGAATATATTCAAAGTGACATAATAATCGAAGCAATAAAATTAAACATTATGTTGCGAATCGCATATATAGTGCCATACTGAAAAAAAAATTATATTGACTGTTTATATTCCAATGGAAATCAAGCACTGCAGTAACACCGTAAGATATCTGCAAATTTTATTTCCATAAACTTTAGCATTTAAAAGCTAAATAAATTAATTATAAAATAGAAAAATGCAGTTGAATAAAGTGTTCTTTTGAAAAATCGAAAGCAACTAATTCGAGGCTAATGCAAACTGTGATGCTTAGGAGAAGAATCACCTTAAAGGTACTCTAAAGATTACAATTAAATAAAATTACAAAAGTATTTTAATTGCAAAATTTTGAATTTGTAAGCTACTGAAAGAAATTGAAAACAGAGGTATAAATTGAAACATCAGGCAAGGAGACTACATTTACGATATCCATTTCTGGCAATAATATAGTAAGAAAAGAAAGTGTCTGGAGAGTTGCAATGCATATGCAAAATCGAGGCAGGGTTTCTGTTGATTTTATTTTCTCCCATTACAGCATATAATCCACTGTATTCGGTGGAAACATGCTATTGTAAAATATACATTCCCATATGTGTGCGGATGGTGTTCTTAACTTATTTCCACCTACGTCAGATTACGATAGTGGACAACTTTATGCAACATGGTCAACCCACTGGCTTATACTCGCATTACATGGTGTGAAATCAAGTACCATGTTGTATTTATATTAATAAATCAGCAACAAATGAGGAATACTTTCACTGAAATAAAAGTTGTCTACTAGAAAAAAAACAACATACACGTCATGATTAAAATAATGAAAGTAATTAAAATGGTTATATGAATAACACATGTGCGACATTTCCGGTGCTACACCGTACTTAGCTTATGTTATATACATAACTATTCTAGCATTTTTATATATATTATGCAAGCTTTAATGCAAATACTTCCCGTTGTTTTACGAGTTTATTAGCATTATTGTTCAGATTCCTGGTTGGCTTATGCATTTGCAGTTAAAAACTATTGTAACAAAGAGATGTACATTGAATATATTTTGAAATTTGCAATAGTTTCAAGAGCAAATTTGGTTAACTCACTACTTCCATAAAAAAAACAACAGTAAATTACATAGAAAATGGTATGAAAGATCATACTTATAAAGTTTGAAATGAAATAGTGAAATGAAATATTCATGTCCTCCAACTAACAAAGAGGCGTTATAACAATATGAAATAATTAGATTATTATAGTTTAAAAAAAAGATAAGCGAAACATATAGTTTATGCATGGCTAAATAAGTGATTTTAAGGTTATGTAAATACAATGCGCATTGCATATAATCTATATAAACACATGTATTGCTCTCCACATCCTGGAATATGGTGTTAAGAATATAAATGTTCCAAAATTAGTTGCATTACTAAATATTGCTTAAATTTCAATGATAAATATAAATGAAAGCATTGAACAACAAAATAACAAAATGAGTGTTTATGTTAATTATATATAGAGTGTAAATCAACACAAACTACACAGCCAATTAAAATAATGGCGACATAACCTAGAAAAGTCTACGGGGTGGTGGGGGTGGGGGCGGGGGTCTTCGAGATGGAGGCGAGGAAACATTATGCTGAGAATGATAATCAACACGGGGTTCTGGTTGCAAAATTGGTGAAATACGCGATCGCGAAAATTGAAGCAACGGTACGTATTTCCACAGCGTAAATATTATCAGTATAAGTGGAAATAGTCCCAACAAAATGACATAAAACGATATTTTTAGTATTTCATGCTCATGGGTGGTTGGTGGTGGAGTGACAATAGGGAGATCATTTGTTATAGTAGGATTGGTCATTATTTGGGTACAAAATGGAGGTTCAAAACCTGCATCACAATGACATTGGTTTTGATTAGTACAAACTCCATGTCCATTACACTGACATGTCCGACTCACAACAGTAGCAATCGGAACACATGTTTGGTTTATACACAATTTATTTGTACCACATTTGGCACCATTTGGAACCATTCCCGGTTGGGGGACTTCTAATCCTAAATCAACTATAGCAGTGGAACATTTCTCATTCGTGTCATAGTTCATGGTGTGACCAATTCTGGTATAGCGGTGCATCCCAAACTGAATGTCAGTATTTAGATGATTACATTGTAATATACCGCACAGTAGGTCTGCTGTATGACAACGAAGATAACGATCTGAAGGGTAGTTATAACCACAATTACCATTGATGGTTCCTCGGTCATTATTTTCATAACATTGCTTATCCATACTTTTTGCAGTACGTCCCCATAATTTTTGACATTGATCTGTACGAGTTGTACATGCATTTTTATAGCAAAATGCTCGTCCCTTCCTACAACTAGTACCATCCCTTTTATACACGTCCATAGGACAATGTTCGGAGGTACCATCGCAAACATCTTCTATATCACATTCAGAAGTAATGGGACGACACACAGTGCCTTTAACTTTTGGTAAACAAGTTTTAGTATCACAACATTTGCCTGTAGCACATGAGGCATTCTGATACCATAAACAAGTATCTGGATTGCAGCAAGTGTTTGCAACATCACATTGTTCACCGGGTTCTACAAGACCATTTCCACAAATTGATCCAAAATAACTATTTACTGGCTTATTGCGAAGGCAAAAGTCAATGTGATGATTTAGTGAATTCTTTAATTCATATACATTACAGACACTCCACTGACTAGGTATACCGACGCCTAATGAGGCAGACATTATGCAACAATGTTTACATTGACAGCATCCTTTATCGTGTTCCATTCCCAAACTATGACCTAACTCATGAGCAATTGTGACTGCTGTGAACTCTTCCTGAAATATGTCATCATGAATTATTGCACCTGAGTGCTCGTAGGTGCACATAGAAAATGGATATGCTTCACCTACGACTCCACGCCGAAATTTTGTCGAAGTAAGTAACTGTGCATGATCATGGGGGTATGTTTGTACTAAAAATTCCCTACGATAGCGCAAGAAGTCATCTAAAACTTTATGGCTATCATCATGAAGATATATTTGATTATTAGTTGACCACACTATAACATTTACTAGTGTAATCGATATATTTAGTGGAGCATACAAAGATTGAACAAGATGAACTAAATGTAAACAATGCTGAGTTACGCTGCGTTTGGCGAGTGTTAATTGTATATAAAGGGTGTAATCTACAACAAAAAGTAATTCCACTATTCGCGGCACATGGTTAGTGATGGAAGAAATTTTGACATTAATGTTGACCTGTGAGAGTGGGGGGTTCATATACATCTGCCTATTTGATCTAGATGGATTGTCCATACTAGGTGCATCATAGCCACACATCCTCTTATGCTCATGAATTCTTGTGAAATGAGAGGTTTGCAATAGTCCTTCATTATTATGGACTTGTTTTGGCAACCGGAACGCATGAGTTCCGTTGTAAACAATTCCTCGTAAGCCCTCACATGTAGAGATTGCAGCCCATGATTCATTTATGCCACGTATTTTCCCATAAAATTGACAGGGTGTGGTGATAGTATTAAATGTTTGGTTATGTGGAATATGTTTTTCATGAAAACTTTTAGATATCAGAGCTCCATTTAACTGTAAATCTATCATGTAATTTATGTGTTGATGTCGGTACGTTAGGGTGAAGGCAGTCCGATTTGTAGTGTGGTTTTCATGTGAATCAAGCTGAGGTTGCTGAATGGCATAATGCCTTGAGGTGTATAGTACTAAACATAAATACGTATGGCCACAGAATAGGGGTAGTAAACCAATGATAGGATTGATATAGCTCATTTTCAGTTGAAAGTGGAAGGGTAAGAAATTGCAAATTAACCCTTACCCAGTGTATATGAGAAGCGGTGACTGCACAAATTGCCTCTTGTAATATTTACCAAGTGGTCATTCTGGGGTTGGGGTGACGCTAAAGAGACAAAAAAAAACAAAATGCCTATAGAAGTCATGTCGGACTAATGGGGATAGCGAAACTAATAATAATAATAATGATAATAATAAGGGTAATAATATTAATAGCAATAATAATAATAAAATGCAAAAAATTTAAGGCACATAAAAAAATTAACTCACTCATGTAGTTTTCTTTTTTTTTTTCTTCTCTCTATTCATTAAACATTGATTGTACACTCCATTAGTTCAGGTCAAATAATATAGAACAATTACACAAGCTATATAATAAAAAGCATAATAAATCCATGAGGTTATGGCAAAAACAAGCGTATTTTATATATGTATATATTATATATGTATGTACCTTCTTTTTTTGTATATGTATATATATATAGTAACAAAATCAAAATGCATCTATTACAATTACATATATATGTTAAATGAAATATAATTAAGGTTTCTGTGTACTATTTGAACAGGTGATCTGTTAAAGCAATAACTATAAACAGTTATATTACGTGTATCTAACATTAAAGATTATTCTAACCTCTTTTATAGGGTGCATAATAAGGATATAGACGAGATACATGCACTATCATATCTCTAATTTTAGGACCTGTTGTTTGCCTTATCTGGTAATTAACAGGTGATGTCTGTTGTACTACAATATAAGGTCCTTGAAATCTGTGTAACAATTTAGTAGTCATGCCTTTCTTTCGAATTGGCGAAAATAGTTTCACTGTTTGGCCAGGGGCGTATTGTAGTGTACGCCTCTTGCGGTCAAAAATACGTTTATCCCGTATTTGTCTTTGCGCGATATTATCCTTTGCAAGCTCACGTGCTTGGCGGATTCGAGTTTGAGTCTCTTTAAGGAAGAGGTTATCACTTGTGTGTTTTAATTGAACCTCTTCGGGTAGGGTGGGATTTCTACCATAAATCAAATAAAAGGGTGACATTCCTGTGGATTCCTGTCGACTGGTATTATATGCGAACACGACATGCGGTACAGCAACATCCCAGTCATCTTGTTTAGTAGAGGTATAGTTAGAAATCATATTGATTATAGTTTGATTGGCTCTTTCACACAAACCGTTACAAGCCGGGTGATAAGCGGTAGTATATACAGACTTAACTCCCATAAAGGCTAACAGGTGACGTGTAACTCCACTAAGGAATACCGCACCCCTATCGGAGAGAAGCATGGCAGGCGCCCCGTGGCGACAAATTATGTTTTCCAAAATAAATTGAGCCACATGCTCGATAGAGCCTTTCGGGATTGCCTTCACTTCTACCCATCTACTTGCAAACTCGGTGCCAACAATCAACATAGTGTTCCCCAGGCGAGACTTCCTGATTGGACCAACCAAATCAATGCCCCAACGTTCTCCAATACGGTTAACTGGTATTGGCTGCAGAAATCCTGCAGGTTTCACATTTTTGGGACCTTTCCTTGATTGGCAACTCGGGCACCCTTTAACATATTTCTCAATTTCTTTACGCATCCCTATCCAGTAATACCTGTTATTAATTTTTGTAAAGGTTTTGGTGAAACCTAAATGACCTGAAAGTGGGTCGTCATGACAAGAATGTAAGATTTCCTTCTTTAAAGATTCTGGAATAACTAACAAGTGTAAGGCACCTCTTGCACCTGCATTCTTGCGGTACAGCACCCCCTCTTTCAAAATGTAAGAGGCGGCCTGTCGCCTTAACTTAGGAGGTCCTGCATCCGGATCTTCTAAGATTTGGATTATGGGTTTTAACTGGGAGTCTTTTAGTTGTTCCTGTGCTACAGCTACTGGAGAAAGTAGACAAGTGATAAGATCATCCATTTGTTCAAGAATGGATGGCTTAGGTGGGTCTACAGGATACCGTGATAATGCATCTGCATCCAGGTGTTTTGCACCAGATTTATAGATGATTGTGTAATCGTATTCCTGTAATTTTAATGCCCATCGAGCTAATCTGCCAGTGACGTCTTTTAAATTTCGTAAATAGCAGAGAGCATGATGGTCACTCACAATATTGACTGGATAACCATAGATATAGGGTCTAAAATGTGTTAGACCATAGACTATAGCCAATAATTCCAATTCGGAAATACTATAGTTCTTTTCGTGTTTATTTAGTGCCCTGGAACAATATGCAATGGGGTGTGATTCACCATCAATTCTTTGCAATAATGCACATCCTACGCCCACTGTACTAGCGTCAGTGTGCAGTTCTGTGTAAGCACCAGGGTGATAATGGGCCAACACTGGCGCTGTGGTTAGACAGCGTTTCAGAGCTTCAAATGAATTTTGATGTTGGGGTGTCCAAATAAAATCTTGGTTTTTCCTAGTCAAGTCATGAAGGGGTTGGGCAATTGATGCAAAGTTACAGACAAAACGTCTGTAGAAGCTAAACAACCCTAATACTTTGCGAACATCCCTTACCGATTTGGGAACCGGAAGTTCAGTAATAGCCCTTAATTTGTCCGTATCGGGTTCAATGCCCTTGGCTGACACCTCAAAGCCTAATAACTTGATACGAGACATTCCAAAGAAACACTTTTCGGGTTTAAGCTTGAAATTGTGTTCCTGCAACTTGCAGAACACTTCTTCCAGATTACTTAATAATTCTTCAAATGTAGGTGCAAATACAACAATGTCATCGAGATATACTAAAGCTTTCTTATATCTCAAATCACCCAGTAACTTACTGGCAGCTCTAGAGAAAAATCTTGGAGCATTTACCAGTCCAAAGGACATGCGATTAAATTCGTATTGTCCATCTGGAGTTACAAATGACGTATACTTGCGACTGTCTTCTGCAATGGGTACTTGAAAATATGCACTTAACAAGTCTAAAGAACAGTACCAACGGGATTCTCCCAAATAACTCAATAAGTCATCTATCAATGGCAAAGGATAGGAGGAGTCAACAGTAACTGAATTTAATTTTCGATAATCTACACAAAACCGAAAAGAATTATCCTTTTTCCTAACCAACACTATCGGTGAGGCCCAAGGACTATCGGACTCATCGATAATACCTGCATTATGCATTTCCTGTACTTGGGTTTGTATTATCTCACGCTGAGCCTGAGATACTCTGTAAGGTCGTTGTCTTATGGGTGTGTCTTGTGTAACTTCAATTTGAAATTCCCCAATATCTGCTGTCCCTAACTCATTTAACTGAGTTGCAAAAATATGTCGATAATGTGTCAATAGTGTTTGCAAATGTGTTTTCTGATGGGGTGCAAGTTGTGAATTGAGATTAAAGGTAGCCCCCTGGATACCAACTGAGCACGACTCAGTTGTCGACCAGTTTGCTGATTGCACTAGTGCGACCTCATATGCCTTAGCCAAAGTAGTACCTGCAAAGATGGTTTTTGGTTCAGCAGTATTGTTGTGGAGAGGGATTACGCATTCCTTATCAGCTTCACAAAATATAGGTGTTATGTCAATGTTCTTTTTCTGCATCACTCTCGTGTTAGGTTCCAAAAGGACTCTACCCATTCTATTAGAAGGGAGGTGAGCGTTAACAAGTAATGATGTGAATGGGGGTATTCTAGTGTCTTTTGTGCAAGAAACTTTATAATCTTCCTCTGGGCTCTGGTCATGTTCTAAAGTGATTTGTGCTAATGGGCAATCCTTTTTTTCTTGGCACTGCAAAGTGACTTTTCTGGAATCGGGTAAATGGAGAGTTATTGAAAAGGATAACAAATCAATAATCGCCCCATACCGATTCATAAAATCCATTCCCAATAAGAGATGACGTCCGAATTCTTTTACTACTAGGACATCCTCTGAGAATTGTACGCCACCAATTTCAAAACCTAGAGTTGTAGCATATTGGACATCTAATAAGTGATTGTTTGCTGTGCGCAAAGTTAAGCTTACTGGAGCAGGATAAGTAGGGGTTGTAACAAAACTTTCGTGGACAATGCTTACAGCACTGCCTGTGTCAAATAAAATATCCACCGATATATTCTTACCTAGTGTACCCCTGTATGTAAGTGTATTGACCGGTTGGATAAGTGAGGTTATGTGTTCTTGTGTGGGATTAGGTGGGGATGCCACGGAACTTATTCCCGTGACATTCCTGACCCGTTTGGGGGGTTGAGTTTCTGTCTGCAATTTAAGGCTACGTGACCTGGTCTACGACATATAAAGCAGGTAGGACGACCATTTACAGTACGGCCGTTAGCATTGGGTCCGCGCCATCTTCTGCGATCGGGTGGAATGTTATTTGAACTGGAACTGAAAGTAACTTTCTGACCAAAATTTCTCTGATCAAAATTTCTCTGACCAAAATTTCTCTGATCAAAATTTCTCTGACCAAAATTTCTCTGACCAAAATTTCCGCGGTTACCAAAGGTACCTCGGTTGGAGCCACGCCCTCGCTGAGAGCTAAATTGTCCCTGATTGCGGGGCGAGGTTTTATCCTCGTTACCACGCAACGCAAGCTTTTGAAACTGCTTATGTAGGCCCTGTATTTCTCGGGTCAAATCAGCTATGGGGTCCCTAGGGGTTGTAGTGCCCACAAAAGAAACTGGAGTTGGCGTGGGTGTTGGAAGAAGATCTACCCTCTGACCAGCAAGGTATCTAGCCGCCTCTATACGGCGAACTAGCTTTGTCAGATCTTTCACTGTTTGTGGATCTAACGGGAGAACCTGTTCCAAAAGAGAAGGCTTCAACCCTCGCATAATATAGCGAATGCGCTCTTTTTCAGGCATTCCTGGGTTGATCTGATCACATAACACAAGTACATCATAGATGTACTTTTCTGTGGGCTCAGTTAGCTCCTGCATCCTCTGTCGCAAGCGACATTCCAGGATGTCTTCCTGAGCTGCAGGCACAAATGCGCCCTGAAGAGCAGCTTTTAAATCAGCCCAGCGATGTTGAACATGCCGGGGGGCAAAGGTTTTGAACCAGTTTGCCGCTGCTTCCCTTAGGTAGCAGGGTAAGTACTGCTTCTTGCAGTTGTCATCCCAGCCATTGGCTGCGGCAATAGTATCAAAATTGTAAAGATACGTGGACACATCTTGACCAGGTTTTCCCTCAAAAATCCCAGGATCTATAAATGGGCGGGCAAAAGGTACTGTAGGGTGGGAAAGTGGTTTCATATTTTGTTCCAAGCCTGAAGACCCTGCCTGAGTCGCTGTAGTGGTCATAGTGGAAGTTGGTAAAATAGAAACAGAACCTGATCTCGATCGAGCGACTGAAGGTGTTTTACTACCTGTGTGAGATGAATTTTCTGATCTACTGGCAAATTCTCCCAAATTACTGCCCTTATTAGCCAAGTCTACTGTGGTATCATCTACTTCAGATAAATCACCCGCACTAAAACTTCTCTGTGTTAAAGGAAAATATTTAAGTGGTTGTTGTCCCCTGATTCTACGACTGCTTCTGGTTTGAATTTTAGACATGGATTTATACAAATCACTTAGCTCCGAAGATAACACTTGAACATCTTGAACAGCAAGAGCATAAGTGTGAACATTGTCATCTAACGTCTGTTGATATTCTGCAATAAGCTTTCTGATTTCAGAACTAACAGGGCTGTTGCTTTGAAACTGGGATAATAAATCCATATACTTAAAACAATTAGGAATTTGAATAATTACACTGATCAAGCGTATGTATAACTCCCGTAATACGTAGGGTCAGATAAATAAGACAGACCACTGTCGACCAGCACAAAAAGAGTAATCCTGTAGTAACAACATCAAATCTCATGGTGTACCAAAACTGATTTTACAACAAACAAAATATGAATCTAATACACATAATTTAGTAATTTTGAAATTATTTACAGAAATTTCGAAAGTACTGGGATTGAAACCATACTTTTCACCGATTGTGAAAAGCCGGGCCTCCACCATATGTCACAGTCGGTGTTGGACCATGAACAGGAGGGCGTAGCGGGGTATAGTAATTGATAGAGCACACGCTAATTTGCATAAGCTGGATTTATTATCCTAGTGTCATCACAATATTCAAAAGGTTATTAGTACAAATGTGTCACTTTACCTTGGTTAGATGTCGATGTGCTGGAGGTTGGGTGATGTTAGTACTTTGGCGTTGCCACCGCCCTGCAGACTCCGATCACGGAGGATCACACTCTTACTACCTCGAGAATAGAAGCCCAACAGACACTCGCCCTTCCGGTCAAAGCCTTATATTAACCATCTCTACCCTAGAGGGTACTCGGCCCATATGGCTGCACGCCCTACCACCTTTGGTACTCTCGTGCCTACGTGACCGGAGACAGCTCACCGGGATGAGCCTGTTGCTAGGCGGATGATGACGTACATATGTTAATCCCCATTGCTAAAGTACCCGGATGGGGTTAACCTCATCATCCTCCCTAGAGTGTCTCACCGGCGACTTGACGACGCCGGAGTGAATGTGAGCAAATAATACTGGCTAAGAATTTAGCTGTAATTTGGAATCCTAAAATGTTAATCAAAAGGTCCACAATATGCCCGCCAGTTAGGCAACCCTCCAGGCACATGCGACACTATGTACTTAGTACGTGTAGAGAAAGTAATATGCATTTCTCTCACATGACTTTCTCTACCTATTCTACAAACATTCTTCTTATAAAAGACTTTTCTTCCTTTTAGGCTATGCTAGTCGAGACGAGCATTAGCAAAATTATATCATTTAGTTCCTTATAATTAGACTAAAGCGATAGTAAAATGTTTTTTCTACGACCGAGCGCATTTGAGTAGTTTACGAGCTCATTTCAGATCGCAAACTTGGTTTTTACGGAATCCACGCGCAAAGAACCGTAAAATGCAAGCCTAAAGCAATTTTGTTCCAAATTACGCTCGCCAAAATAATTCAAAACATTAGTTCGTATACATTTATTTAATATGTCAATAAATAACTGTGCCTTACCGGAAGACTGGAAAACCGCGATGGTAGTTCCAATTCATAAAGGGGGAAATAAAACAGAATTAAATAATTATCGACCAGTCAGCCTAACTTCAGTAGTGTGCAAATTGATGGAACATTTAAGTGTGGAATATATACGGGAGGAATTAGAAAACAAAAAGTGGTTCAATAAAGCGCAACATGGGTTTAGACCTGGATACTCGTGTGAAAGCCAGATAACGTCATTATTTCAAGATTTAGCAGAGGAGGTGGATGCAGGGGGAAGAACAGATGCAGTGGTGATAGATTTTTCCAAAGCTTTTGATGTTGTATCATATAATTTACTTATCAAGAAGCTAACTGCTACAGGAATTGATAAACGCGTAGTTCGATGGGTTAAAACATTTTTGGAAGGAAGATCGCAAAGGGTAAAAGTAGGCAAGGAGCTATCTGAAAGGGGTATGGTAAGCTCGGGCGTACCCCAAGGCTCAGTACTGGGGCCGTTACTTTTTCTTATTTTTGTAAATGACATAACTGTTAATATAAAATGCCAGATAAGGTTGTTTGCAGACGATTGTATTATTTACAATAAAATTAGAAATGTTGAAGATGAGACTGCTCTTCAGGGTGATTTAAATGAAATTAGTGATTGGGCTGCTGCAAATAAAATGAAAATTAACGCTGGCAAAAGTAAGTCAATTGCATTTAACAGATCTAGGAAAAAAATTCTGCAGAACTATCACATGGGTGGGGAAAAAATTCCTCAGGTGGACAGCTGCAAATACTTGGGAGTTCTTTTGGCGAGTAACGCTGGATGGGACGAGCAGGTAAATTCGGTATCTAAGAAAGCATGGAAAACACTGCACTTCTTAATGAAGATTTTAAAAAAGGGGAGTGCAAAGTCCAGGGAAATCGCGTACAAGTCCTTAGTGCGGCCGGTCATGGAATTTGGAGTAACTTGTTGGGACCCGTATAGAGTAAATCAAATTGATTCATTAGAAAAGATCCAGAAAAGGGCTATAAAATTTATAAAAAGGGGTAAATATTTTGGGCCTCCAAACGCTGAGGAGATAAAATGGGAGGCGTTGAAAGTTAGGCGTGAGAAACAGAGGTTGTGCGCTTTATTTAAAGCTACCCCCAAAAAAAAAAAAAAAAAAAAAAATATTGGTTTGTCACGGCCTGCTATAATCGTACTGTCATCGCACCTAGCAACCACAAAACGAAAATTACCACGGGCGTTTTACTGAAGCACGTTTTGTGTCCAACCACCATCTTGTGGTACTGCACGCTACCATACGCAACATATGTTTCTGAAGTAAAAAATGTGATGTGTTCCATTCACTTGCCTTTCTTTACATCTCTGTAACACATTATTGTTAAAAAGCTTATTCTTCTATTTACTTTATAATAATCGAGATAAAGCAAAATTTGATACTATAAAACAAGCAGAAGTTAAAGGTATAAAAACTGATAAATTCCCTAGCTACAGTAATTACTAACTTATTATCAGCTATTCCTTATTTAGGTATTGATCTAGTTCAATGACATTAGCAGAAATTGTCTTATTACTTGCTTCCTTGTAAGTAGAAGGTAAATAAGGGAATACACTAGACTAAATCGATCAAATCTTTTAAAAGCTAGTTGCCATGTGTATGAAGCCCGTTTCTCGGCATGGCCAGGAGATTACAACTTTCCGTGTGAGAAAAGTTTTAAGTATTTTAAATCTAAAAAAATAACAAGGAATATCTCAAAAATGGCCAGTTCCGCGAAAAAAATAATCTGACGTGTTCCATTCACACGACTTTCTCTATATCTCTGTAACAAATTATTGTTAATAAGCTTATCTTTTATTTATTTCATGCTAATCGAGAAAAATAGCAGAAATAGTCTTATTTCTTGCTTTATTGTAAGTAGAAGCGAAATAAGGGAGCATCATAGGTTAAAGTGAAAGCCAAAAGCTGGTTGCTATGTGACTGATGTTCCTTTGTTTGTACGGACACGAGTTGGCAAATTCCTGTATGAGAAAAGTATAAATTTTTCAAAGTTGAAACCAAAAGCAAGGAATATCTCAAACGATCAACTCCACGAAAAAAAAATGTATATAACATAAATTGTGTATTTTAACGTGCTCTACATTTTTTATGGGTTAAGTTTTTGTCCATCTCTTATTGTTTAGTAGTTATGCAAAATTCATCCAGTAGTCTTCAGAGGCTATTCCCAGAAAATTCAAGATATATCTTTTATTTGTCAGGTAAATATCTTTAATATACGACATTTTAATCAAAATCGTTGGAGCCATTTTTTAGAAAATCAAAATTTTCGAAAAAAGTTCCATGTAAAGGGTAATTAGGAGTAGGATGATTTTCTTGAAAATCTTCGGGTCCCATCCTTGGAAGATACCAAACCTCGATACCAAGTTTGGTTTTTAACGGACATTTCGTTTTTGAGCTATGCTGGCCACGACACACACACACACATACACACATACATACACACAGACAGGCAGACCACACAAACACGGACATTTTTCTAAATTTTTTTTTAATTCCGTAGGTCTGAAAATGTCTTTCCGGTGAAATCTCCGTATCGAATTTTCGGGTGCATTACAATACCTTCTCTTTACGCTATGTACATAGCGCGTATAGAGAAAGTAAAAAACGTATATACCATAAATTGTGTTTTAACGTGATCTACTTTTTTTTGTAATAAGTTTTTGTCTATCTCTTACGTTTTACTAGTTGTGCAAAATTCAGCAAAATTCATTCAGAATAAATAATTCTTTAGAGGATATTCCCAGAAAATTCAAGATATACATGTATACATCTTTAATATACGGTATTTTAATCAAAATCGTTAGAGCCATTTTAGAGCAAATCAACTTTTTCGAATTTTTTTCCATGTAAAGGGTAGTTTGGGGTGGGGGGATTTTTCTCAAAATCTTCGTGTCGCATCCGTGGAAGATACTAAACTTAAATACCAAGTTTAGTATTAAACTAATATTAGTAACTTAAATACAGTATTTAACCGACTTTACGTTTTTGAGTTATTGTGTTCACAGACACACACAAGGACCTTCTTCTAAAACTGCTTTTTGTGGTTGCAGGGGTCTCTGAAACGTCTATTTCCGGTGAAATCTCGGTTACGAAATTTTAGGTGGAATGCAATACCTTCTCTATGTACATAGTACGTGTAGAGAAAGTAAAAACAAAGGACAGTGGAAGGTAAGCGACGTCTAGTTGAAGGAATATTTAATACAATCACATTTTCCGTCTTTCAGAAGTTATTATTGCTGCAGTAAACATTGCGACGAGTGTTCTAAAACTGAGGCAGAGAAACATATCTTCTCAGTACTCGTAGAGAAAATAAAACGTGCTGAGACGTTAATATACGGAAGCCAGGCGTTTTCATATCAAGTGTTTATTTTATGTTAATGGAAGGAAATTGATGCCATATTGGTTTATTGGTTATGTGGTAAAGAAAAAATTAATCACTGAAAGTAATTAACCTGTAAGTGTTCTGTGAGTATCAGAATATTGAATTTAGTTTGTATTTTAAGTGTAATTTCATTTATGATCAAAAATAATTATTTTAAAAAATTCAACAATGATAATTGCATTGCTACGTGCATGAAAAAGGAAGCTGTTCTTTCCAGTATACCGCATCCCCAAGCGTTGTATACCCATATCTAAATATTCACTAAGCGCAAATAGCTTATGAAATAAATATTATATGTACCAAAAGTAATTTATTTATAAATAAAAGGAAGTCTGTATGTACCTTCCTTAAAGAATGTTTAATAAGGAGAAACATGTAGAATTAGCTTTGAGCCTATGTACGAGCTGAATAGACGCTCATTGCTTATTGGTCAGTCTTCACGTGATCATCATTGCTCGGCACAAGGGTAGCGTCCTATGGGAACGCGTGCTGTGGAATGCAATCTTCATTTATCTGTGCCATCCTACAGTGTTAATAATTATTGTATCCAGTGATATTGAAGAATATTTAAGAACATCGTACCTGTGTATCATTTACCAGTATTATATTACCTGTAATGCATAATTATAATAATAATAATAATAATAATAATAATAAGTAGTAGTAATAATTTGTAATAGCGGTTACGTATTTCTGTTGTTTTAGGATTAGCTAATGCCTCCCACTAAAGTGTTTTTGCGGATCCTAGCGTAGTGTACACTGTCTGACGGTGACTAAGCGTCGTGGTAGAGAAAACTGTCCTCCGCTTCAGCTTTCATAACAATGCCCGCTTCAAGTCTGGAGTTAATCGCTATCATGGTGCATGGATGATCCTGTGTTGCATTTCCCGTCCGACGGAAGTTTCCACTGCTCGGAGGTCGAAGAACAAATGAGCTCAGATACAAGTATTTCTTCCAGATGCGACCCTCTGCCAGTGGGCAATAACCGTTAGCAAACAAAAGATGAGCAACGTAGTAACATCTCTGTTTCTTGGAGACTCGAAGACTCTGCTTGCAAGTCGAGATTCGCGCCTCAGTTAAGGGACCAGTAAGTGGAAAACTCGCCAGCGTTGGTTTCCAACTGCAAGCTGTCTAAACACAAACTTCAAACTCATGCCGAGTTCATAATGTTCTCAGAAAACTAATATGTTACATTTACATGACTTTCTCTACATCTCTACAACAAATTATCGTTAAAAAGTTTTTGCTTCTTTTTAAATCATGCTAATCGAGAAAAAATTAGCAGAAATAGTCTTATTAGTTGCTTCCTTGTAAGCAGAAGCGAAATAAGGGAGTACCATAGGTTAAAGTGATAGTCAAAAGCTGGTTGCTATGTGACTGAAGTTCCTTTGTTTCTATGGACAGGAGTCGACAGATTCACATATGAGAAAAGTAGAAGTTTTTCAAAGCTGAAACCAATAACAAGGAGTATCTAAAAAACGATCAACTCCAGGAAAAAGAAATGTATATAACACAAATTGTGAGTTTTACCGTGCTCTACATTTTCTGTAAGCTAAGTTTCTGTCTATCTCTTACGGTTTGCCAGTTATGCAATATTCCGTAAAATCCAGAATAAAGTAGTCTTCAGAGGCTATTCCCACAAAATTCAAGATACACATTTATCAGGTAAATATACTTAATATATGATATTTTAAACAAAATCAGTATAACAAATTTTTGAGAAAATCAAAATTTTCGAAAAAAGTTCCTTGTAAAGCGTAGTTGGTGGTGGGGGGGGGTTCTCTTGAAAATCTTCGTGTCGCATCCTTGGAAGTTATCAAACTTAAATACCAAGTTTAGTATTCAACGGCCTTTTCGTTTTTAAGCTATGCTGTCCACAGACACATGGACCTTTTTCCAAAAATACTTTTTTTTTTAGATTCATCAGGGGGACTCAAAATATGTATTTCCAGTGAAATCTTGGTATCGAATTTTTGGGTGAAATGCAATACCTTCTTTATACACTATATCCAAAGTACGTGTAGAGAAAGTAAAAATTACAAAATGGAATGTGTTGCGAGGATTTTTCATTTAAGAAAATGAATTAGTTAGGGCAGGTAGATGGGCCGCAGTATGTAAGGGATACTTGTGAACTGGACAGAGAAAGTGCTGTGAATCCTCAAATGACATTTGTAATGAGTTCTTCACTGGCTATCTTAGTGCGCCCTTGGGTCCTCATAACCTCACATTTTTGCTATCATAGCTTGACATGGCCCCACACATATCTCCGCCTACCTTATCCGTTTCCTTCTGTCCCAACACATTTAGCCTTAAATCTCTTGCCCTTGTAACCTGATTCACTTTGTCCTTCTGTCCTCGTTTCTTCTGTTATTATGGTATCGTTTCGAGAGCTTTTTCGCTAATTTTTCACCCTGCACGCAATTCTAACACCCAAATACATTGAGTTATCTCCAAATTCTAGATCAAGGCTTCATCGCTTGTTATCTTTATATTGCTTTATCGTACAATTTGCATATTTTCGCCTTCGTAAGCTCAGTCTTGCATGAGCATGTTCATAACGTTTCAAAACATCATTTCTAGGGCCTTGCCAACGTGAAAAATCTGTGTGTTCCACTCACATGACTTTCTCTGCATCTGCGTAACAAATTATTGTTAAAAAACTTATTATTCTATGTTTTATATGCTAATCGAGATAAACATTAGTGGAAACGGTCTTATTACTTGCTTTCTTGTAAGTAGAAGCGAAATAAGAGAATTCACTAGGCTAAAGTGATGGTCAAGCTAGTTGCCATGTCGTTCCAAACCGTTGCTATGCGTGGCCAGGCGTTGACAAACTCCCGTACGAGAAAAGTTCTAAGTATTTTAAAACTGAAACCCTAACAAGGAATATCTCGAAAATGGACAACTCCACGAAAAAAAAATGTATATGGTATAAATTGTGTATTTTAAGGAACTCTACGTTTTTGTGCAGGAAGTTTTTGTCTGTCCATTACGGTTTACTGGTTATGGAAAAAAAAATAAGAATAAATAGGTCTTCAGAGGCTATTCCCATAACATTAAGGATATATATATTTTATTTGTCATGTAAATATCTTGAATATGAGAGATTTTAATCAAAATCGTTAGTCATTTTTGAGAGAGCCAAATTTTCGAGATTTTTTCAATGTAATCGGGTAGTGGGGATGAGAGAATTTTCTCTAAAATCTTCGTGTCACATCCTTGGAAGATACTAAACTTAAATAACAAGTTTAGTATTTAACGGACTTTTCGTTTTTGAGCTATGCTGCACCCACAGACACACCCGCACATAGGCACACACACACACGGGCAATTTTCTAAAAATTGTTTTTTTTTAATTCAGGGGGTCCCAAAACGCGTATTTCTGGTGAAATCTCGGTATCGAATTTTTGGGTGCAATACAATATCTTCTCTATACACTATGTATATAGTACGTGTAGAGAAAGTAAAGAGGGAAGGCTAAAACGATAGTCAAATCTTTTAAAAGCTGAATGCTACGGGATTGAAATCCGTTATTTTCATTGCTAAGAGTTGAGAAATTACAGTATGAGAAAAGTATTTTAAAAATGAACAATACAAGGAATATCTCAAAAATAGTCTACTCCACGAAGAAAAAAAAAGTATATGGCATAAGTTGTGTATATTAACGAGATCTACATTTTGTGCTAATATGTTTTACGGTTTACCAGTTATGCAAAATTCATCAAACTTCATCCAGAATGAACAGATCATCAGAGGTTATTCCCAGACAATTCAAAATATACATTTTATTTGGCAAGTGTATATGTTTAATATCGGTATTTTAACAAAAATTGTTAGAGCCATTTTTAAGTAAATCCAAATTTTCGAAATTTTTTCCATGTAAAGTGTAGTTTGGGGTGGTGGATTTTTTTTTTTTTTTTTTTTAAATCTTCGTGTCTAATCCTTGGAAGATACCAAACTTAAAAACCCAGTTTGGTAATTAACGGTCTTTTCGTTTTTGAGCTAAGCTGTCCACAGACACACACACACATACACACACACACTCGCACCTTTTTCCAAAAATGCTTGTTTCGGATTCAGGGGGACCCAAAACATGTATTTACGGTGGAATCTCGGTATCGAATTTTTGGGTGCAATACAATACCTTCTCTATACCCTATGTACATAGTACGTGTAGAGAAAGTAAAAATCTGATGTGTTCCATTCACATGACTTTCTCTGCGTCTCTGCAACAAGTTATTGTTAAAAACTGTATCCTTTTTTCACTTCATGCTAATCGAGAAAAAAATTGGCAGAAATAGTCTTAGAAGGGAAATATGGGAGTACAATAGGCTATTGTGATAGTCAAAAGCTGGTTGTTATGTGACTGAAGTTCCTTTATTTGTATGGTCTAGAGTTGACAACTTCCTGTATGCGAAGTGTTTTTTTTTTTTTTTTTTTTTTTAAAGCTGAAACCAAAATCAAGGAATATCTAAAAAACGATCAACTTCACGAAAAAAAAAAAAAATATGTATCATAAATTGGGTGTTTTAAAGTGCTCTACATTTGTTGTATGGTAAGTTTTTTGTTCTATCTCTTACTTCAGCAGTTATGAAAAATTCCGTAAAATTCATCTAGAGTAATATATTCTTCAGAGGTTAATCCAGAAAATTCAAGATATACATTTTATTTGGCATGAAAATATATTTAATATACGATAATTTAATCAAAATCGTTAGAACCATTTTTGAGACACTCAAAATTTTCGAAATTGTTCCATGTAAAGGGTAGTTTGGGGTGGGGGATTTTCCTCCAAATCTTTGTGTGGCATCCTTGAACCAAGTTTTTTATTTTACGGATTTTCATTTTTTGAGTTCTCGTGTTTACAGATACATGTGCGGACCTTATTCCAAAAATGTTTTTTTAATACAGGGGACCCTAAAACATGAAATCTTGTTATCGTATTTGTTGGGTATTTTATTACTATGTACAATGTACATACATATTAGAGAAAGCAATAATAGGTTAGTTGCACGTGATTTTATTGTGATAAGTTTAGGCCACGAGCCGCCACTGACAGCATATATTTTGTCGCGCTGAATTCCTGTTGGTGAATTGTTTTGTCACGCGTGTCGCGTCGCCAGTGTCGCTCCATTGTGAACCCAGCATAACCCAGGAAATTACATGCTATATTAATACCAGTGTGCATTTCCACCTGGCATTAGGCGTATATTACACCATCAGATGCTGTGTCATAGAATGTGAGAAAACTTTTGATCACACATTATAACTACATTTAAAGTTGTTGGATATATTACACTATGTCAAATAATTCATCACATCTTTTATCCATTTTTACTTTCTCTACACGTACTCTGTACATAGTGTATAGAGAAGGTATTGTACTCCACCCAAAAATTCCATACCGAGATTTCACCGGAAATATATGATTTAGGACCCCCTCAATCCAAAAAAAAAGCGTTTTCACAAAAAGGTCCATGTGCGTGTCCGTGATCACGATAACTCAAAAGTTGGTAAAATACCAAACTTGGTATTTAAGTTTAGTATCTTCCACGGATGCGACAAGAAGATTTTGAGAAAAATCCCCCCACCACAAACTACCCTTTACATGGAAAAATGTTCGTAAATGTTGATTTTCTCAAAAATGGCTCTTACAATTTTGATTAAAATTCGCTATATTAAAGATATTTACATGAAAAATAACATGTATATCTTAAATTTTCTGGGTTAACCTCCGAAGACTACTTTATTCTGGATGAATTTTACGGAATTTTGCATAACTGCTAAACCGTAAGAGATGGAGGAAATCTTACCATACAGAAAATGTAAAGCACATTGAAACACACAATTTATGTTATATACATTTTTTCGTGAAGTTGATAATTTTTGAGATATTCCTTGTTTTTGGTTTCAGCTTTGAAAAACTTGTACCTTTCTCATACAGGAAGTTGTCAACTCCTGTCCATACAAACAAAGGAACTTCAGTCACATAGCAACCAGCTTTTGACTATCACTTTAACTTACGGTACTCCCTTATTTCGCTTCTACTTACAAGGAAGCAAGTAATAAGACTATTTCTGTTATTTTTTTCTCGATTAGCATGAAATAAATATAAGCATAAGCTTTTTAACAATAATTTGTTGCAGAGATGTAGAGAAAGTCATGTGAATGGAGCACATTTGATTTTTGAAAAGTATACTCAACATTTGACACCATGACCTGGTCTAGAATGTGTGTTGTGTCATTATATTGGATATTTATAAATAATGTTACTATAATGGCGTTTTATTAAATTTACATAACTTAACTTCAAAAAGCAATAAGCGTTCCAAGATTGGTTCTTTACAAATCTTTAATTCGACCTCTTCTCACTTATGCAGCTCCTATATGGTCCCAACAAATAAAACTAATATTCATAAACTGCAAATTGTATAAAATAAGTTTCTCCGCAGAGCTACAAATGCACCGGGTTTGTAAGAAATACGCAGTTTCAACACCAACTTAACATCCCTCCAATAGAACACTATATGAAACACCTCTCCAAGACATTCTTCAACAAATTAAGCAACGTTACTGGTGCTCAAGCATTTATCAAAACTCCACACAAAAGACTGAAAAGAAAACTACCATAACATTTCTTAACTAGTGAAACTCCTGTTAATAATTATTCATAAATTTCATAATCATGTTTCATTTTTTTAATTTATTATTGTTATTACTTATACTTTCATTTAATTGTAATATTTATTTGTAAAGTTATTTCATCATTTCTGTACTAATAACTATTTTTGTTTATGTTAGAGGAGCCAACATGATCAACCTCAAATGTTAATGTTTTTGTTATCTTTTTTTATCTATGGCCTGTATAGCATAAATGCTGATCTATTAAAATTAAAAAAAAAAGAACTCAAAAACAATTTCTTAAGGAATGTTAATGCTGATTTTATGAGTATTAATAACGAAGACAGCAGTCAAATAGTAATTAATGGTTGTAATATTACAATCTATCTTCTTATTCTCAATCCATTTAATTTATTCCTCACACCATTCGCAATACATATATCCTTCATATAATTCACTAATGCCTTCTTCTTGCTTTTAATATATTTGCAATCCTTTGTTTGTGTTTTTATAATCTTTATCTTTTAAATTATACAACATTTTATGTCATTAATAAAAGAAAATGAGTAGTTTGGTTGTAGCCATAGACTAAGCGTGTTTGTCTGCCATTTTATTTTCTCATGCCAGATGTGATCAAATATGCTATATTACACTGTAAAAGGTTTTAACCACAGATATAGAGAGAATAGATAGAAAATGCCCTGTCCTTATGCATTGTGGTTGGTGAAGCTCGTTTTTGTCAAGCCGCCATTTTTACATTCTACACTTTTGAGATAAGTACGTCTTGTGTGGGTTAAATGTGCACACAAAAATAAGGTTTTGTGGTGTTAAATGTTCAATTAAGCAGTACATTTAGACTGTAGGTTTTAAACCAGTATTATGGCCAATACGTGGGTTGTGTTTGGTTGTAGTTTTTCGAATGGCAGAAGCATAAACAAGGAAAGGGAAATGTGTTTCAATACATAGGTTAGTGTACCTATTTAAGTGATTTTTCGGTGGTATACTTAGTGAAATATGTTATACATTATCAACAGATTTTGATCGTTTGTCAGATTTTGGATTTCCAACTCGAAAAGATCGTTGAGAGGCAACAAAATTGGCAACCTACTCCGGTTTATAAGAAACCTCTTGCTAATTCGCCCATTTAGCAGCTATTGCGAGAAATAATTACTATCAAATGATGTGCTCATGATATCAGAACCGTGAGAATAGGGGGCGTGTTCCTCGGACTTGGAATGCAAGTCCAAGGTGAAAGTCATTTATGATCTTTGTGATAATCTTTGATAATTATCAGCCTTTTTTTGATGTGCACTTATTTACAAGTTCATGTAGTGCAATTAATGGGTACAGACATGAGAGACAAACAAACTGTTATTTTGCCCTCCTTCAGTTTTAGATTCAAGACATTAGAAGAAAATTCATTTATAACCTTGCCGCGATGTTTACTGATCAATAATAACTTCTGATAGGGCGAAAAATGTGATTGCATTAAATCTTCTTTCAACTAGTGAGCTCCGCCCTTCCTTTGTCCTTTGTTTTTTATTTAAAACAAATCTTATGTGTTCCATTCACATGACTTTCTCTACATCTCTGCAACAAATGTATTGTTAGAAAGCGTATGCTTCTATTTACTTCATGCTAATCGAGAAAAAATGAACAGAAATAGTCTTATTACTCGTACTTGCTTCCTTGTAAGCATAAGCTAAATAAAGGAGTACCATAGGTTAAAGTGGTAGTTAAAATCTGATTGCTATGTGACTGAAGTTCCTTTGTTTCTATAGCTAGGATGTGACAAATTCCTATATGAGACAAGTAAGTTTTTCAAAACTGAAACCAATAACAAGGAATATCTAAAAAAACGATCAACTCCACGAAAAAAATGTATATGACATAAATTGTGTGTTCTATCGTGATCTACATTTTTGTGTTTAAGTTTTTTGTCTATCTCTTACGGTTTACTAGTTATGCAAAATTCCTTAAAATTAATCCAGAACAAAATAGTCTTCAGAGGCTATTCCCGAACAATTCAAGATATACATATTATTTGTCAGGTAAATAACTTTAATATACGATATTTTAATCAAAATCGTTAGAGCCATTTTTGAGAAAATCAAACATTTCGAAAAAAAATTCTATGTAAAGGGTAGTTAGGGGTGGGGGGATTTTCTTGAAAAGTTTCGTGTCACATCCTTGGAAGATACGAAACCTAAATACCAAGTTTGGTATTTAACGGTCTTTTCGTTTTTGAGCTATGCTGAGCACAGATACACACACGCGCGCACACACACACACATACATAGCTTTTTCCAAAAATGCTTTTTTTGGATTCCGGGGGACCCAAAACATGCAATACCTTCTCTATACAGTATGTAGGTAAAAAAGAGAGAAAGGAAAAAAACTTGGAAAAACAATTAATTTGATAATGTGTATGGTGCATATGGTAGTGTGTAGGACTTACTACAAGATGGCGGCTGGATACAAAACATGCTTCAGCGCTAGAATTTCCGCCCTGTCGTTTTAACATATCTATGTGGTCACATTTCTGTGAGATCGTATAATACCTAAAGGCATTACGATCTAGAATACGGTGACTCGAAATGAAAAGTTTGCCTGCAAAAATTTCCTTCCGTACGGTTGCCGCACTGATATCGATCGTCTGCTGTTTTGCTGCTTGGAAACGGAGTTAGCCGGTATTACAGTAGCAATGTCGAAAAATATTAAGATTATTCATGTGCGTTTTGAAGTTCATGGTAAAGTACAAGGGGTGTACTTCAGAAAACACACTCTGCACAAGGCTAAGGAACTGGGACTCCATGGCTGGTGTATGAACACCGAACAGGGCACCGTTGTTGGAGAAATTGAAGGTGTTCCCGGCAACATTGAAGAAATGAAGCAATGGTTACAGTTCAAAGGAAGTCCGAAATCGAAAATCGAAAAGGCCGACTTCCACGAAGAAGAAGTAATCCAGAAATACAATTTCAGTGACTTCAACATTCGTAAATAAGTGCTAAGTCGTTGTCTTAAAATATTTTTAAATTATTACTTTTGTTTGCATTTTTACCAATGAACTTTTATTGTGATTAAATACTCCATTAAGTTAAAAACACGTACAGTGTTAAAATAAGTGATGAAAACGTTTTAGCAAATTAAAATAGTAACATGTTTTGTGAACTGTTTGTTTTTAAATGTTCATTTTTGTTAATACGAGTGCGTGGTGAAAATATTAAAACATTGCCAATGGTTTTTGCTTATAAGGTTAATTGACGGCTATACCTCTCCAAATAAATTTTAAATGTTAAATATCTTCAATGGTCATTTGAAAACTGACTTTTTTTAGTGTTTTGCTCTTTTTGATATAACGGCAAAAGTGGTGAAGTTATTGACTTGGAATTTGCTATAATTGTTATAAAATGTTTAATGAAAAGGAAATTATTACACCTTTTTAAGTCTCTGTCGTTTTTCAGAATCGTCTGTGTATAGAATATCAAAACAATTTAAAAAGCGCGTGTTGCAAATATTTACACTGTTCAATCTTGTCGGTCTGGATAGCTCAGTTGATTAGACGCTGGCCTTCGAACTCAAGGTCGCGGGTTCAAACTCGACCCAGACCGAGTGTGCTTAAAAGCGACAAGTCCGCCTGTGTAGTGTGGTGGTAGCGAGTCTGCCTCATGTTCAACAGGTCGTGAGTTCGAATCTCGCTTAGGGTGAGTTACCCGGATAAGGCTTTTTTCGGGGTTTTCCCTTATCCTGAGAAGACTAATGTCGAGTAACTTTAAGCTCCATGGGCCTCGAGATCATTTGAGCATCATTGCACCAATTTCATTCATCTTCCGAAATGACCAATCAGGTTAAAAGGACGTTAAACTACATTAAAAAAAAAAAAAAAAAAGAAGCGACAGTCCCATGTCAGTAGATTTTGGCACACTGGTGGCGCTGATATGATCTTCGTAATTGACAGCGTCATTATATTTTTGTTTCCACCCTGGATTTATGGAAAATAAACCTCATGCTCGATTTTAGGTTCAGATTTAACGAGTTTTCAATTTATTCAAATTAAATCTTGCACTTATGGCAATGTTATTAAACATTAAATTAATATGATTATTAATTAACGTTTATTAAAGCTAGAAAGCTTCCCGCCTATGTGCTCTGGCGGTAGCGTGCCTCAGACATTCAAGAGGCCCTGAATACGAATCTTGGTTAGAATGAGTTTTTTTAATAATTATTTTCCTCCCTGAAGTTTTCAGATTTCTAATATACTTGTGTAACATCACTTAAACTAACATTAAATCCGTCTAGGTAGTACGTCTTCACTTTTACTTACCGTAGTATCCTATTACAAACCTTCAAGAATTTCTTAAGTCAATTTTTGGCCTTTAAGATTCAATAAAGCATGCGATTTTTATTGAAATATATCACATGCTTCGTTTGTTTTGGTTTCTTATAACAATTTTCATTGTTTAACTTGGTATCGGGGTAGCGTTCAAATCGTTATCATTCATAATTGGCTGTAATATCGCACGATTCAGAACTACCAATATTTGAATACAACTTATTACTAGCCATTAAAAGAACCAGAGGTAAGCGAACATGCTCCAAATTAGGTCTAGGTTAATGTGTGTGTGTGTGTGTGTGTGTGTGTGTGTGTGTGTGTGTGTGTGTGTGTGTTTAAATAAACTGATTTTCCGGTACTTTGGCTTTAATAATTTCCTCTGGTTTTACCACAGCATGCGACCAAAGCGAGCAGCTCTGTGCTAAGTCCAGGTTAGCGCGCGGGTGAGTGTATGTGTTTGTATGTAACTAAACGGATTTTGTTTTTTCTACTGCTATCGTCCTTGGTAAACTTTTCTACGTTGGCAGTGTCCATATTTCTTTGCTTCTGCCCGGAAACTGTTGCTTCCCTCTTAGCAACCGCAGTTATACCTTTCCCCGTTATGAAAATGTTAATTTAAGAAAATGTCTTTGCAGTGCGGGTTTGATGGGTTATACAAAGCTCAAAAGATTTTCTTGGCTCCTAGACATTCGCAATAGATAATATAGTTACTTTCGTTTCTTAAATGGTGGAACGATCGTATATTGCTACCAGTTCTCATAAGAAGAAAAATGCATAACTGAGCTCTAAGTACCCAGGGAAAATTGGAACAAAATTTCGCCAACTGCATACATTCATCGTCAGCTTAAAGGAGGTTACAACTTCAAACAAACAAATAAACGAAAAGTTAAAAATGGTATAGTAAAGTATACACTGTGATGAAACATTAAGGATTTCTTTTAGCTTAACGTCGTTAAATCTGGTTAGTCATGTCGGAAGATGAATAATGAAATTGGTGAAATGCTGTCGATATCTATGGAATTTAAAGTTACTCGACATTCGTCTTCTCAGGACAAGGGAAACTCCCGAAAAAAGCCTTATCCGGGTATCACCCGAAGCGAGATTCAAACTCACGACCTGTTGAATGTGAGGCAGACACGCTACCACCACACTACCCAGGCGGACTTAAGGAATTTTGTTTACAAACAATGGAGAATACAATTAATCTTACCATTCCTTAACCTTAAATGTGTTGTAACCAAACTTCAGTCATCGATTTGATGATAGATTAAAAATGCTAATCATGATCCTGTTTAACTATTTTTAAAATAAATTTACCATGTTTACTTTGAGAATAGAAACCGATTTAACTCCAGCTCTATCTGAATAATATCTGCGTTACATGTGTTAAATTCAGTGCGAATTGAGATCGTTTTGAACATGCAAGGTTCGTGTTGGTCGACTTGGATTTACGTTGGCGAACCTTTTCACATAGCTCTGTGCATTATAAGCAGGTTTTGAGGTTAGTGAATGTTTTGAGGAGAATAAATTGCGAGATATCGAAACGATAAAAATAGCGCAGTTGTGCGTTTTATGATACCTGGCAAGATTATCGAAAACAAAAGGGTGATAGAATATGTTACAAAGAGAACAGTAGAAGGTAGCAACTTTGGTGTAGGTTTGAATACGATTTGTTTCCATGCAGTCAGATCTCAGGTGTCGCCCTCCGTGGTGTAATGGTTACCAAGCTTACTCTTTATATACCCAAAGAGTATATAGAGAGTTTCGGGTTCAAACCTGGCGTTGGATTTCTTCGGGCGTAAAAATCCTTATCATGGCTTCCTTCGGAAGGGAAGTAAAGCCGTTGGTCCTGTGTCGTAGATTTACTGCATGTAAAACGACCTCAAGCCAGATAAAGAGGCCTCTGAGCAAAATTAAGCGCTCTTTCACGCCTAGTATAGAATGGGATGCTGAGAACCAGGGCAGTTAGGGGTACTTATGACTGAGATTTCATGAAAAAAGAAAAAAAAAAACAGCAGCAGAAGAGAGGAATGGGAAATTTGGGCCCAATCTGATAACCTGGTGAATTTTAATGTGAGCCATGCATTCGAACCTTTCCTTGTTTTCTCGCTATTTTTTTTTTGTATTGTTTCATTTATATAATGTCTTAGGTTAACATCTAAAGTCATATGGGGGGGGCCTTTGAATTAGAAACAATTCGTCTGTAGGTTCTTAAGTTGGGCTTAAATCGTTAAATTTTCCTTACCACACACACACACTATAATTACTTACTTCCAGACTCTGTGGGGGGGGGGTAGAGAATATTTCTGGTTAAAGAAAAATTCCCCGCCTCAGCCGGGAATCGAACCCAGAACCTTCGGGTGAGAAGTCAGCTCGCTGTCCACTCGACCAGAGAGGCAGTCTTTGTCAGCGGAACTGTTTTTCTGTTACACAAATAAAACGTGCTGTACATGTTCACAGACGTGCAACGAATGACATTTGCTGTCAGATTATTTAAGCATATGTTTCCAATTCTCAAACACAAAAATTATATTTTTTACGACATAAAAATAGATTCATAACTTTAAAAACTGTTGGTGCCTAAACCAAAGAAGACACACAGAAACTTAGAGCAATTTCAAAAAGTAGATGTATTGTGAACCTAGGGTTAAATTCTAGACTAAGTGTTTAATTTCTTTGTCGCAAGAGACTTTTTACTTTCTTTACACTTACATGTACGCAGTATATAGAGAAGGTATTGTATTGCACTTAAAATTCTATAATAAGATTTCACCGGAAATATATGTTTTGGGACCTCCTGAATAAAAAAAACAAAAAAAAAAAAACATTTCCAGAAAAAAGTCCGTGTGTGAGGAGGGGAATGAAATGGCGTTTTATTTATGGACATTCTTATACTGGGCGTGAAAGACCGCTTAATTTTGTTCAGAGGCCTCTCTATCAGGCTTGAGGTTCTATTACATGCCGTAAATTTACGATACGGGACCCACGGCTTTGCTTCCCCTTCCGAAGGCAGCCATGCTGAGGATTTTTACGCCCGAAAAAATATATCGTCCTCTGCCGGGTTTGAACCCGCGACCTTGGGTATATGAAGTTAGCATGGTAACCATTACACCACGGAGGGAGAGGGGGGAGCATAGCTCAGTTATATACCAAACTTGGTATTTAAGTTCAGTATTTTCCAAAGGTGCGACACGAAGGTTTTCAAGAAAATCTCCCCACCCTCCAACTACCTTTTACATGGAAAACATTTTCAAAAATTTTGATTTTCTCAAAAATGATTCTAACGATTTTATTTAAAATATCGTATAGGCACTAAAGACAAATAAAATGAATACCATGAATTTTCTGGGAATAGCATCTGAAGACATTTTTATTCTGAATGAATTTTTCGGAACTTTGCATAACCGGTAAAGCGTAAGAGATAGACAAAAACTTAACTTTCAAGAAACGTAGAGCTCATTAAAACACACAATTTATGTGAGATGTATTTTTTTCCTGGAGTTGGCGGTTTTTAAGATATTCCTTGTTATTGCTTTCAGTTTTAAAATACTTAATACTTTTCTCTTACGGGAATTTGTCAACTCCTGTCCATACAAACAGAGGAACATCAGTCACATAGCAACCAGCTTTTGACTAGCACTTTAGCTAATGTTACTCCATTACTTCCCTTGTAATTACGTGGAAATCAGCAATAAGACGATTTCTGTTAATTTTGTCTGAATTAGCATGAAGTAAATAGAAGAATAAGCTTTTCAACAATAATTTGTTGCCCGCCTGGGTAGTGTGGTGGTAGCGTGTCTGATTCACATTCAACAGGTCGTGAGCTCGAATCTCGCTTAGGGTGACTTACCCGGATAAGGCTTTTATTGGGGTTTTCCCTTATCCTGAAAAGACGAATGTCGAGTAACTTTAAGCTCCATGGGCCCCGAGATCATTTGAGCATCATTTCACCAATTTCATTCATCGTCCGATATGACCAACCAGGTTAAAGGATGTTAAACTACAAAAAAAAAAAAAATAATAATAATTTATTAGAGATGTAAAGAAAGTCATATGAATGCAACAGATCAGATTTTTTATTTGTGATGTGACAAAAACATAAATAAATTTGAACATGACTTCCAAGCCATTAGAGCAAAACGGATGAAATTTGCACTATAACTTAATGCACTTGTATTATATTACATATGTGGTATAAATTTTAGAAGCTAGCATTACTAGTTTTGAATTTGAAACTTTGTCATGCATGTAAAGAATGTCCATAAATGGAACTCCATTTCCATTTTCCAATCCCAGATTCTAAAGGATTGGATCTAAAATTCGATACGATCCGAATCCCAAGTTCCCATGCAGTATTTATTACGGAATATGTACTCAAATCGATTTTAACCCTCCATTGTTAAGTTTAACATGGCATGGTAGCATATAGAAAGCGCATATTGAAATCAATAACCATCCTCTTGAAAAAGGGAGAGTATTAACTCGCTCCATGTGGAAAATCTGTGTCCCATTCACATGACTTTCTCTACTTGCTCTGCAAACAAACTTCTTACAAAAGATTGTTCTTCTTTCTACTGCATACTAATGGAGATAAAATTAACAGAATGTTCTTACATGTTAGGTATTAATTACTTCATTGAAAGTAAAAAGGAAATACGGGAATACACTAGGATAAAGCGATAGTCAAATGTTTTAAAAACTGTCGCTATGCGGTTGTTATTGGAAAATTCTTCTTTGCATGGCCGGAGTAAAACAAAAGAAACACGGATAGCTTCCTGTTTGAGAAAAGTTTAAATGTTTTAAAATTGAAAACGAAATCTATATTTTTTGTGTAGTACTTTTTTGTCTATCTCTTACTGTTTACCAGTTATGTAAAGGTCATCCAGAATAAAGAGGTTTTCAGAGGCTGGTTGTTACCAAAAAATTCAAGATATACGTTTTATTTCTGATGAAAATATCTTTAACATACGCTGTTTAATCAAATTTGTTAAAGATATTTTTGAGAAAATCAAACTTTTCGAAAAATGTTGCATGTAAAGGGTAATTTGGGATGGGGAGATTTTCTTGGGGAGATTTTCTTGAAAATCTTCATGTAGCATCCTTAGAAGATACCAAACTTAAATACCAAGTTTGGTATTTAACGGTCTTTCGTTTTTGAGCATCGCGCGAGCGGACCTTTTTCTAAAAATGCTTTTTTTGATTCATGGTGTCTCAATACCTACATATATTTCTGATGAAATCACGGTATCAAATTTTTGGGTGGAATAAAATACTTTCTCTATACCATAGTACGTATAGAGAACGTAAAAATGCTTTTATTAATTCATGGTGCCTCAAAACAAGTAATTACTGTGAAATCTGGTTGAGTTTTCTAGAATTTTACATAACGCTTAAACCGTAAGATACAGACAAAAACCAACTTCACTGGTTAAAAAACAATTTGTATCATATACAATTTTTTCGTGGAATTGGCGATTTTTTTTATATTGCTTATTATATGTTTCAGTTTTAAAGTACTTTTTAATGTTTGTCATACAGGAATTTGAAAACTTCTGGCCACGTAAAGAAACGAATTTCAACCACATGTAAACCAGTTTTTAAAAGAATACACTAGGTTTAGTCTAGCGTATTCCCTTATTTCCCTTTTACTTACAAGGAACTAAGTAATAAGACAGTTTCTGCTAATGTTTATTTCGATTAGCATGAAGTAAACAGAGGAATAAGCTTTTTAACAATAATTTGTTACAGAGGTGTAGAGAAAGTCATGTGAAGGAAACACATAATGCTTTTACGTTGTTTTTGTTCTGATCAGGAACCTCAAAAACATTTCCTGTGAAATTTCGGTATCGAATTTTTGGATGGAATGAATTACCTTCTTTACCTCTAAGTACATATTGCAATGCGGAAAAAATAAAAATCTGATGTGTTCCATTCACATGGCTTTCTCTACATCCCTGCAACAAACTATTGTTAATAAGCTTATTCTTCTATTTATTTCATAATAATCAAGAAAAAAAATAGCAGAAATAGTCTTATTACTTAGTTCCTTGTAAGTAAAAGGGAAACATGTGAATACACTAGGCTAACCCTAATGTATTCTTTTAAAAACTGGTTTACATGTGGTTGAAATTCGTTTCTTTACGTGGCCAGAAGTAAGTAGAAGCGAAATAAGTGAATACCATAAGTTAAAGTTAAAGTGATAATCAAAAGCTTGTTGCTATGTGACTGAAGTTGTTGACAAATTCCTGTATGAAAAAATATAAGTTTTTCAAAGCTGAAACCAAAAACAAGGAATATCTAAAAACCGATCAACTCCACGAAAAAATGTATATAACAAAAATTGTGTTTTATGTGGTAAGTTTTTGTCCATTTCTTTCGGTTTAGCAGTTATGCAAAACTCCGTAAAATTGATCCAGAATAAAGTAGTCTTCAGAGGCTATTCCCAGAAAATTCAAGATATACATTTTATTTCTCAGGTAAATATCTTTAATATGCGATATTTTAATCAAAATCGTTAGAGCCATTTTTAAGAAAATAAATATTCCCGAAAAAAGTTCCATGTAAAGGATAGTTGGGGGTGGGGAAAATTTCTTGAAAATCTTTGTGTCGCATCCTTGGAAGATACTAAACTTAAATACCAAGTTTGGTATTTAACGGTCTTTTCGTTTTTGAGCATAGTCCACAGACACACACGCGGACCTTTTTCTGAAAATGCTTTTTTTTTTCTTTTTTGGATTCAGGGGGGCCCAAAAAATTTGTTTCCGGTGAAATCTCGGTATCAAATTTTGAGTGGAATGCAATACCTTCCCTTTAGACTATGTACATAGTACGTGTAGAGAAAGTAAAAATGGAACAAGACGTTGGTGCACGAATTTCCTCCAGAGAGCAAGGTCAGTAACTTTTGGAGATCATTTAGATTACATCAGACGAGAGACAAAAAGGAACTAATATTTCTCGTCACGTGACCAGTTGCAGTTTATAATAATGATTTCCTCGTGGGAACAAGATGTAAATCAGTCTCGGAAGTAAATGCTATACTACGCATGCAACCAAAACAAAACAACATCTACGGAACTTGTTAGTAAATTGGCGAGCTCTTTTGAAATGATATGTGCACGTGTCTATCCATGTGGTGTAGAGAATAACAGCTGCACGGAGCTAGCAAATTAAGTCAGGACGTTTTGCAATCCGGATAGAGCAATTTTAAAACAGTTTATCTTTAAACTGCTTTAAGAACGTAAACTTTCGACATTTGACATAGTTGTGATAATATAATGTGACTCTATTTTCTGACGCTAAAACCTGGATATTTTTCAACTGGTATTTTAATTTATCTACACGTATATAGTGTGTGTATAGTACGTAGAGAATATATTGTACCCCTAATAAAAATTTGATGTTGAGATATATGTTTTGACGTCCCCTGAAAAAATTTAAGAAAGAACTCCGTGTGTGTGTGTGTGTGTGTGTGTGTGTGTGTGCGTGCGTGCAGAATAACTCAAAAACGCAAAGGCCATTAAATACCAAACTTGGTATGTGAAATGTTGTGAAATTTGACTGCATCACGTTTCACAACCACGCGAGAATCAAAAAGAAACTTTACGCTCGCGTATCATACAATGCTTTTTCTACGAGAATTTTCTGATATAAAAAGAAAAGCAACGAAAGATGAAATAAATTTGAGGTTAAGTTTGAGCAACTCAGCAAAAGCGAGATTGCAAATTCTAGTTTAATTTTAGACAAAGGCTCTTTCCTGAGCCTTTCTTATTGGCTACGGAGACAATATGCCTACGTGACAGGTGAACGACAGGTTTCGAGGTTAGCCTACCTTAGGTTAGGTGTATGTAAATGAATGGATCGAACTAAGGGGTAAAAAATGGACTTTCTGAAAATCAGTTCTTCTTTCCAATGAGATATGCACAGTCTTACGCATGGGCAGCCATGTTGGTCAATCGACGAATGGCAGAGACAAATCTAAAACTGAACTAGAACCTGCAATATCGCATTCCGCAAGGGTTATAGTTCGTTTATTATTTCGCTGTGTTAGGATAGGGTGCGTTCAGTGTGTATAGTTTCGCTTTGTGGTTGCTGGGCGCGATGACGGTACGGTTATAGCAGTCCGTGACAAATTATTGTTGTTCTGGTGTATGTTGACAGAATGGCAGATTTTGAGAATTATGATGTCCTTAGAGCTGCGAAGGAATATTTGTCTCTTATTGAAGTTGAACATAACATTATATCGTACACGACTAACTTTAATTGTTAGTCTGTTGATCAGTGATGTATATATACTAATAACGTGAATTATTTTGGCGAGCGCAAAGTTGGAACAAAATTACTTTACGCTTGCTGAGCTTCTTTGCGTGCGGATTCCATAAAAATCAATTTTGTAATCTGAAATGAGCTCGTCACCTACTCAATTACGCTCGGTTTCAGGGATCTTCAAAACATATTTATCCGCTGAAACCTCGACTTCGATTTTTTGGTCGGAATACATACACGTATGTACATTGGATGTACATACGTGCTAGAAAAAGTAAAAAGTGTCCAGAATGAATGCCACTAGTGCTCAAACATTTGAACGATATTCCCCGTATGATGCGCATAACAAAGCATTTAGGGCTCAATCGCTAAGGCGTCTCGCTTTGGTGCTTCGTGGGCAGGGGATCGTGGGTTCGAGTCCCGCCTTGGGCATGGGTGTTATATGTTTGTGTAAAGGAACAGTAAAACCAGTAATCATACAGTAAACTAGGTGGGGAAATGTAAACGGCAGAGCATGGCTTCCTTCGGAAGGGAAGTAAAGCCGTGGGTTCCGTGTGCTAGATTTACGGCACGTAAAGAAAGCTCAGGCCTGATAAACAGGCCACTGAGGAAACTTAAGTGGTCTTTCACGCCCAATATAGAACCACAGTAAAGAGCATACATTTCATTTCATTTAGGGCTTACCTTTAAATGCTTTGCAAAACTCGAACGTAAAAACGTGCTTAGAAGACACTGTTTAAATGAACAGTGTAATATATGGAATAAAGTAGAACATGTGGATGTGGTACGCGCACCAAGAGTGGCTGCCAAGGGTCGCCCGGCTGCAAGTTGGAAGCGATTGCTCGTAAATCCACCAGCTGCTGGACGGTCGAAGTCCAGTCCACTGTCTCGAGATTCAGACTTCGAACTCCAACTCTATGGAAAGGTTTCAAAGAGGAAAAGTACAGATCTATGATCAAAGAGTACAGGGGTGACAACCTGGGTCATTAATTTTCCTTCATTTTTTCTGTACGACCTCGATAAAATACTTCCGATGTTTATAAGCAAGAGCTTTACATCTGGAGAATTTAAGCTAAAATGTCACTCTATATCAAAAGTGGAAAAATTAAACTGTCTGCAACTATGAGGAGGAATCTAAATATTTACTATCTTTTGCAGGTAGGTAGGAGAAAGTATTTTACTTTCTCTACACGTACTACGTACATAGTGTACAGAGAAGGTATTGCACTCCACCCAAAAATTCGATGCTGAGATTTTACCGGAAATATATGTTTTAGGGTCCCCTGTATCAAAAAAAAATTCAGAAAAAGATCCGTGTGTCTTTGAACACGATAACTCAAAAACGAAAAGTCGGTAAAATACCAAACTTGGTATTTAAGTTTAGTATCTTCCAGGGATGCGACACGAAGATTTTGAGAAAAATCCCCCACCTTAGACTACCGTTTACATGGAACTTCTTTTTTTTTTGAAATGTTTGATTTTCTCAAAAATGGCTATAACGATTTTGATTAAAATACCGTAAATTAAAGATATTTGCCTGACAAATAAAATTTATATCTTGAATTTTCTGGGAATTGCTTCTGAAGACTACTTTATTCTGGATGAATTTTACGAAATTTTGAATAACTGCTAAACCGTAAGAGATAGACAAAAACTTACCACACAAATAATGTAGAGCACTTTAAAACACACATTTTATGTTATATACATTTTATCGGGGAATTGATCGTTTTTTTTTATATTTCCTTTGACTATCACTTTAACCTATGGTACTCCATTATTTCACTTCTACTTATAACACTATTTCTGCTAATTTTTTCTTGATTAGCATGAAGTAAATAAAAGCATAAGCTTTTTAACAATAATATGTTGCAGAGATGTAGAAAAAGTCATGTGAATGGAACACATCAGATTTTGTTATTAATGTTTATTTAAGGTCACTTTGACTACAAGGTCTTATCAACGACCGATCATACATTGTATATCCATTTACAGTTACACAGTCTCTCAGTTAGGCTAACATTTACAATAAATCAGAAAGTTTTGTATGCATTAGAAACTGTAGCGTCCTCTTCAGCATGTTGACCGCATTAGGAAGACCGGCTAGTTTTCTTCTTCTGCTATGCAGTGGCTACAGGGATGTGGTGTATGATTAGAGGTCTGTCACAGCTCGTACAGTTTTGAGGTTGGTCCTTAGTTAGGAGATAGTATTGTATTCCACGCCAAAATTCGATACCGAAATTTCACTATAAATACACGATTTGAGGTGCTCTGGATCAAAAAAGGAAGCATTGTTAGAAAAAGGTCAGTGTTTGTGTCTGTCTGTCTGTCTCTCTGTGGAATGGCATAAGTAAAAAAAGTTAGTATCTTCCAACAATGTGACAGGAAGAATTCGTGGAAAATACCCCACCCCAAACTTCCCAATACATGGGAAAAATTTCGAAAAAATGGCTCTAATAATTTTGATCAAAATACCGTGTATCAAAAATATTTACATGAACAAATAAGATGTGTATCTTCAATTTTGTGGGAATACTCTAAAGACATCTTCATTCTGGATGACTTTTGAATAACTGGTAAACTGTAAGAGATAGACAAAAGTTTATTACACAAAAAGATAGATGACGTTAAAACACACAGTTTATGTCATATACACTTTTTATTCGTGGAATTCACCATTTCCGATATATTCGTTGTTATTGGTTTCAAATTTAAACTATTTATAAACTTCTCTCAAACGAAAAGTGTTCTTTCATTTCATATCTCTTTTATTTTACTCCTAGACACGCAAAGATAATCAAATTTCATTTTTTTTCACATAGCGATCAGCTTTTAAAAGATTTGATTATCGAGTTAGCGTGGTGTATTCCCTTATTTCCCTCCTACTAACAAGGAAGTAAGTAACAAGTCATTTTCTGCTAATGTTTATCTCAATTTTCATGGTACAGATAAAAGACTAATCTGTGGCAAAGGAAACTTTTTGTGGAAAAACTAGAGAAAGTCATGTGAATGGGACAGATCAGATATTTTTATTTTCTTTACCCATAAATATTACAATATAAGTGTGTGTGTGTGTGTGTGTAGTGTCGGAGGGAATTACACACTACAGCCATTAATGTATTGTACGTCAGACCCCATGAGGATAGAATGAGATGAGAGTAATGTTAACGGGCGGCCGAAACAGGATGGCGGTGGAAGAGCCACAATGGAGGGTCCTAACAGATTCCAAGTACTTTTTCATCTCGACGCGTGCAGCGCTAGGAGCCCGTGCCTCGGGTCTGACTGAACTCCTTGGGTCTAGAGGAGGCTTCCAATGCCATCGCGCCATCGAGGGCTGTATTTCCAGAGCACAGCCATCACCACGGAAGGGCGCCACCGACACTGAGAACCTGAAAGAGACCAGTTGGTTAAAATGGAGGGACCTTCCCAGTATCTGATTATTGACCTCAGAAAACCCCGAGAAAAAAACAAAAAACAAAAAACCATGGGTCAGAGAGGTCGGTCGCATGACGTCCCGAATGCTAGTCTCTGACGAAACGCCTGATTCATCTGGCTTAGTACAATATAAGTTACTTTACAAACTTTAAAGACAGTGGGACGTGTGGAAACCACAATACTTGTGTTTAACTACGCACTTTTGAAAAATCAAAATTCATGGGTTTGCTTTGTCCCAGGACAATGAAATTCATACCATGTAACAAACAACTATTTCTTAACATGTTGATAATGTAAATTATGTAATATACATTCACACTTTTTCTCAGAAGGTTTCTAAAGTGACGTCAACAAACAAAATTTTCAAAACACATATTATGACTTAGGTACACATAATGGGCAAAACATTTTTCACAGAAAATCCACTTTTATAGGAGAGATAAAACACTTAGTGGTGCATAAAATGAGCGGAAAGATATTTTGAAATACAACATTTTGAATTTTTAAAAATTTAAAAACTCTGAATTTTAAGGGAAAGAATATTTTTATCAACTTCAACAATTTTTACTTTCTCTTGCCCCGTATGTACAATGTACATAGAGATAGAGAAGTATTGCATTCCACCCAAAAATTCAATGTCGAGATTTCACCGGAAATACATGTTTTAGGATCCCCTGAATCAAAAAAAAAACATTTCCAGAAAAAGGTCCGTGTGTGTGTGTCCGTGTGCCTGTGAACAAACGAAAAGTAGCTAAAATACCAAACTTGGTATATAAGTTCAGTATCTTCCAGGGATGCGACACGAAGATTTTGAGAAAAATCCCCCACCCCAAACTACCCTTTACATGGAACTTTTTTCAAAAATTTTTGATTTTCTTAAAAACGGCTCTAACGATTTTGATTAAAATATCGTATATTAAAGATATTTACCTGACAAATAAAATGTATATATTGAATTTTCTGGGAATAGCTTCTAAACACCTGTTTATTCTGGATGAATTTTGCTTATGTTGGCATAACTAATAAACCGTAAGAGATAGACAAAAACTTACAATACAAAAATGTAGGCCTTGTTAAAATACACAATTTACGTCATATACATTTTTCTCGTGGAGCTTACCGTTTTCGAGGTATTCATTGTTATTAGTTTCAGTTGTGAAGTACTTATACTTTTCTCAGACGGGAGTGTCCGTTTTTCTTTTGTTCTACTCCTGGCCAAGAAAAGAAGCGGTTTGTAATGACAATCGCATAACGACAGCTTTTAAAACATTTGACTATTGGTTTAGTCTAGTGTATTCCCTTATTTTCTTCCTTCTTATACGGAACTAAGTAATAAAAACATTGTGCTGAATACCTCGATTAACATGGTGCAGAAAGAAGAATAATCTTATGTAAGAAGTTTGTAGAACGGCTAGAGAAAATCACGTGAGTGTAACACATAAGATTTTTTTGTCTATGTATTTCAATATATAAACATTCTAATCCCCTCATTTCAGGCACCACTAAGTGTTTTAACTCTCCTAAAAATTGGATTTCCTTTAAAAAAAAAATGTGCCCGTATGTGTACCTAAATATTAATATGTGTTTTGAAAATTTAGTTTGTTGACGTCACTTTAGAAACCTTCTGAGAAAAAGTTTGAATGTATATTACATACTTTACATTATCAACATGTTAAGAAATAGTTGCTTGTTACATGGTATGAAGTTCATTGTCCTGTGATAAGCAAACCCATGAATTTTGATTTTTCAAAAGTGGGTAGTTAAAGACAAGTAATTGTGCTTCCCATACGTCCCACTGTCAAGCCTTTAAGGTGGACCGGGGCGAGGTGAGCGGTTCCGTCGGGTGGCAACAGACCGCGACACCAACCTATGTGGCACTCGCTAGCGCTATTTTGGCGCGAAAGCATTAACTGTTTCTCCGCTTTGAAACCATAAAATAAGGTCTAAAACTGTCACCTTGTTAATGGTGCGCAATTGTTTTAAAGTGTGTATGAATAAGTAGGAGAACAGAATGGAATAGAAGTTGCAAAAGCCAGGCCACAGCGAATTAAAAGCAAAGTCACTCTAGGGTAGAGAAACAAGTAGGTCAGTAAATGACGGTGGTTATTGTGCTGAATGTGCCACTAACAATACATGTGTTACTCTCACATGGTTTTCTCTACCTCTCTACAACAAATTATTGTTAAAAAGCTTATGCTTCTATCTACTTAATGCTGATCGAGATAAACTAACAGAAATAGTCTAATTACTTGCTTCCTTGTAAGTAGAAGCGAAATAATGGAATACCACAGGTTAAAGTGATAGTCTAAAGCTGGTTGCTATGTGCCTGAAGTTCCTTTGTTTGTATGGACAGGAGTTGACAAATTCATGTATGAGTTTTTTAAAGACGAAACCAAAAACAAGGGATATCTCAAAAACGATCACCTCCACGAACAAAATGTATATAACATAAATTGCGTGTTTTAACGTGCTCTGCATCCTTTGTGTTGTAAGCTTATGTCCATCTGTTACGGTTTAGCAGTTATGCAAAATTCCGTAAAATTCATCCAGAATAAAGTAGACTTCAGAGGCTATTCCCAGCAAATTCAAGATATACATATTATTTGTTACGTAAATGTGTTTTATATACGATATTTTAATCAAAATCGTTAGAGCCATTTTTAAGGGAATCAACATTTTCTAAAAACGTACCATGTAAAGGGTAGTTTGGGTTGGGGGGATTTTCTTGAAAATCTTCGTGTCGCATCCCTGGAAGATACTAAACTTAAATACCAAAACACTTATAATTACTAATAGTAGCGTAACGTCAACTGGCCTTTATATAGAAAAGGCTACTCAGTGAACACCACTTCCGCGCCAAACCTAAACTCCCAATTTTAGCTCGCTTTTTGATCCTTCAAACCTTAAGTTGGGCAAACACAAATTACAAATATATGAAATTAGCTATTTAATTGGATAGGCAGAATCAGATTGAAAAATTCAACTCCATAGCCGGGATTTGAACCTAGGATCTCCCGATCTCTATCCGGCTGCTCTGCCACTGAGTTACCACGGCAACATGGCTGTATAGCAAGACAGTCGGGAGATCCGTGGTTCAAATCGGGGCTATGGCGTTGAGTTTTTCAGCCTGACTCTACCTATCCAACTCCTGTCCTTCACACGCTTGTGTAAAATAAAAAAAAACAATTAAATCAACACAAATTGACCATAATAGTTGGCTATACTATGAATCCTGGGACTTAAAGTACTTAAAACACTGTAAGTCGCCATTGGGGTTGCCATCTCAAAATAATTTGAGATCACCTTGTGGTTTACCGGGAAACATGCGAGTCAGTTGAGAAATTCAGCGCTATGCTGGTCTGTTGCCATGGTAGCTCAGTGGCAGAGCTACCGGCTAGAGATCCGGATATCCGTGGTTCGAATCCCAGCTATGGCATTAAATTTTTCAGTCTGACTCTACCTATCCAACTCCTGTCCTACACACGGCTTGTGTGAAAAAAACAATTAATCTAATAGCTATTTAATTGTCTGATGTGCTCCATTCACATAACTTTCTCTCGCTGTTTCTCAAACTTTCTTTAAAAAAGATTATTCTTTTATCTTCATCAAGAAATAAGAGAATACACTAGGCTAAAGTGATACTCAAATCTTTCAAAATCCGGTCTTTAAGTGAAACAATTGGAATTCCGTTCTGTTTGCTTGCTAGGAGTAAACAAAAGAGAGGCGAAAAGAAAGATGGAGAACTATTTAAGTGCCTTAAACCTTAAACAAATAACTTGGAATCTCTCGAAAACGGTTAATTCGACAAAAAAGAATATTGCATAAATTGTGAATTTTAATGAGATCTTCATTTTTTGTGTATTAAGTTTTGTCTATCTCTTACGGTTTACAAAAATTATACATTAGTCATTCAGAATGAAGAGGCCTTCAGAGGTTATTCCCAGAAAAGTCAAGATATACATTTTGATTGCCTTGAAAATATCTTAAACATGACACTTTTGAGATGGTCAAAATTAAAAAAAAAAAAAAAAAAAAATGTTGTATTTCAAGGGTATTGGGGACTGGGGAATTTTCTTGAAAATTTTCTTGTCAACTTAAACGCCAAGTTTAGTATTTAACCGACTTCTCGTTTTTGAACTATGCTGGACACACACACGCACATGTTTTCAATTTTTTTTATTCAAGGGGACCCAAAGCGTATATTTCTGTTGAAATCTGTGTGTCGAATTATTGGGTGGCATACAATGGCTTCTCTATCCACCATGTGCTTTGTACATAGGCAAATAACTGGTGATTTAGTGTGTGCGAAAATTGTTTTATGATTCGAATTTACTTTATTTTATGTTAATTTGTTTCAATATGTGTTAATTTTTAGTTATTAGTATATTAGTAATATTTGTAAAATAATGAGTATGACAAGAATTTTAAAGTGGGAAATAAATTATAAAGTTTGCAATATACGTCCTGCTATAGAGAAATAGATGCCAGCATGTTGTATCACACATTTTATTTTATTGGTTTTGTACATACATGCTAGAGAAAGTAAGAGAACTTGTAAACTATAAAACATCACTTGTAAATCTTCAAGTTGTGATTTTAAGGTTCAATTTTACAAATTTCCATTGTGAAACATATTTTTACAAATTACAAAGTTTACAGGCCCGGATACGATCCCGAGCGCCCGCATGTGGTGGACAAAGCGGCGTCTGGGCGGGTTTTCTTCGGTCCTTCGGTTTTCCCCCGCCACTCATTCTACCACTTGCTCCATCACCACCTTTCCATTCATCGATTTCCTTTACATTTCATCTCATCCAGTGCTTCAGGATACGGGCCAACCCCTCGTAACAGGTTCTCCATTCTGTGGTTTCGTGCCGTTGGTTCCCCGACAGGCTTCTGGCCCCTAGGCATTGGCTTGTAAGTCCCAGGAGAGTGTCAGTCTTACAATTACGGGGAGGGTCAGCCGATTACGAAAGGAAACAAAGTTTGTAAACATTGTAAAACAGGTTCCAGGTGTATCCAGCACCAGCCTTCCAATTTTGGATGGAAAGGCCAAGAAGAAGCGAACCACTAAACTTGTCCCTGGTTGCACGCGTTTTATGCTTCGTATGATGTAATCATCCTGTTTACTTGCCTCATTTTCCTCTCTCTCCCCCTTAAGCTTTTGTTGTATTCCTAGCACATTCCAGTGCTTCCTTTTTCGTCTGGCAGTGATACATATTCACCAAGCCACTTCCGCACGAGTCTGGCCTTCCTAATGTCAACAGGCGATTTATTGCTCTTACCAAGTCAGGCCATGTTTAACAGTTGAACCGCGCGGAGTTTATCTTTCGTCCTCAATGCCACACATCTTCAGTTTGAGGTTATGATCTGGATTACGACATTTACTATCTCTATACGTACTATGTACACAGTGTATAGAGAAGGTATTGTATTGCACCCAAAAATTCCATACCGAAATTTCACCGGAATACGTTTTGGTACTCCCTGATTAAAAAAATATGATGTTTTCCATTCACATGACTTTCTCTATATCCCTGCAACAAATTATTCTTAAAAAACTTATACTTCTATTTACCTTATGCTAATCCGAAAAATGAGCAGAAATAGTCTTATTACTTGCTTTCTGTAAGTAGAAGCGAAATAAGGGACTACCATACTTAAAATGATAGTCAAAAGCTGGTTGCTATGTCAATGAAGTTCCTTTGTTTGTATGGACAGCAGTTGACAAATTCCTGTATGAAAAATGTATAAGTTTTTCATAGCAGAAACCAAAAATAAGGAATGTCTGTAGAACGACGAAATCACGAAAAAAATTGTATATAACATAAATTGTGTGTTTTAACGTGCTCTACATTTTTTGTGTAGTAAGTTTTTGTCCATCTCTTACGGTTTAGCAGTTATTCAAAATTCAGTAAAATGCATCCAGAATAAAGTACTCTTCAGAGGCTATTCCCAGAAAATTCAAGATATAACTTTTATTTGTCAGGTGAATATCTTTAATATACGAAATTTTAATCAAAATCGTTAGAGCCATTTTTGAGAAAATCAAAAATCTTCTAAAAAAGTTCCATTTAAAGGGTAGTTGGAGGTGGGGGATTTTTCTCAAAGTCTTCATGTCGCATCCCTGGAAGATACTAAACTTAAATACCAAGTTTGGTATTTTACCGACTTTTCCTTTTTGAGTAATCGTGTTCACAGACACACACACACACACACACACACACACACGGACCTTTTTGTGAAAATTCTTTTTTTTTATATTGGAGATCCTAAAACATATATTTCCGGTGAAATCTCGGTATCGAATTTTTGGGCGGAGTGCAATACCTTCTCTATACACTATGTACATAGTGTGTATAGAGAAAGTAAAAAAAAATCTGATGTGTACCATTCACATGACTTTCTACATATCCCTGCAACAAATAATTCTTAAAAAGCTTATACTTCTATTTACTTTATGCTAATCAGAAAAAAATAGTAGAAATAGTCTAATTACTCGCTTCGTTGTAAGCAGAAGCGAAATAAGGGACAACCGTAGGTTAAAGTGATAGTCAAAAGCTGGTTGCTATGTCAATGAGGTTCCTTTGTTTATTTGGATAGGAGTTGACAAGTTCCAGTATGAGAAAAGTATACGTTTTTCATAGCAGAAACCAAAAATAAGCAATGTCACAAAAACGACGAACTCCACGAAAAAAATGTTTATAACATAAATTGTGTGTTTTAATGTGCTCTATATTTTTGTGTAGTAAGTTTTTGTCCATCTCTTACGATTTAACAGTTATTCAAAATTTAGTAAAATTCATCCAGAATAAACTACTCTTCAGAGGCTATTCCCAGAAAATTCAAGATATACATTTTATTTGTCGGACAAATATCTTTAATATCCGAAATTTTAATCAAAATCGTTACAGCCATTTTTGAGAAAATCAAAATTTTTGAAAAAAGTTCCATGTAAAGGGTAGTTGGGGGTGGGGGGATTTTTCTCAAAATCTTCGTGTCGCATCCGTGGAAGATAATAAACTTAAATACCAAGTTTGGTATTTTACCTGCTTTTCGTTTTTGAGTTATCGTGTTTACAGACACACGGACACACACTCGCACACACACGGACCTTTTTGTGAAAATGCTTTTTATTTTCTCCATACGCACTATGTACATAGTGTATAGAGAAAGTATTGCACTCCACCAAAAATTCGATACCGAGATTTCACCGGAAATATGTTTTAGGGTCCCCAATATCCAAAAAAGCATTTTCACAAAAAGATCCGTGTGTGTGTGTGTGTGTCCGTGTGTCTGTGAACACGATAACTCAAAAACGAAAAGTCGGTAAAATACCAAACTTGGTATTTAAGTTTAGTATCTTCCAAGGATGCGACACGAAGATTTTGAGAAAAATCCCCCCACCCCCAACTACCCTTTACATGGAACTTTTTTCGACAATTTTGATTTTCTCAAAAATGGCTCTAACAATTTTAATTAAAATTTCGGATATTAAATATATTTACCTGACAAATGAAATGTATATCTTGAATTTTCTGGGAATAGCCTCTGAAGAGTAGTTTATTCTGGATGTATTTTACTAAATTTTGAATAACTGCTAAACCGTAAGAGATGGACGAAAGCTTACTGCACAAAAAATGTAGAGCACATTAAAGCACACAATTTATGTTATAAACATTTTTTTCGTGGAGTTCGTCGTTTTTGTGACATTGCTTATTTTTGGTTTCTGCTATGAAAAACGTATACTTTTCTCATACTGGAACTTGTCAACTCCTATCCAAATAAACAAAGGAACCTCATTGACATAGCAACCAGCTTTTGACTATCACTTTAACCTACGGTTGTCCGTTATTTCGCTTCTGCTTACAAGGATGCGAGTAATAAGACTATTTCTGCTAATTTTTTCTGATTAGCATAAAGTAAATAGAAGTATAAGCCTTTTAAGAATTATTTGTTGCAGGGATATGGAGAAAGTCATGTGAATGGTACACATCAGATTTTTTTTGGATATTGGGGACCCTAAAACATATATTTCCGGTGAAATCTCGGTATCGAATGTTTTGTGGAGTGCAATACTTTCTCTATACACTATGTACATAGTACGTATGGAGAAAGTAAAAATTAGAAACATGTCCGTGTGTGTGTGCGTTTGTGAACGTAATAGCTCAACTTGGTATTTAAGTTGAGTATCTTCCAGGGATGCGACATGACGATTTTCCAGAAAAGCCCCCCTTTAAATGGAAAAATTCTCGAAGATTTTGTTTTTCTTAAAAATGCCTCTAACGATTTCGCTTAAAATACCACATATTAAAGCCATTTCCATCACAAATAAAATGTATATCTTGAATTCTCTGTAAATAGCTTCTGAAGAACCTGATTATTTATAGTGAATTTTGCTGAGTTTTCAATAACTAGTAAACCGTAAGAGATAGACAAAAACTTATTACACAAAAAATGTAGAGCTCATTAAAGAAAATCATATCATACATTTTTACTTTCTCTATACGTACTATGTATATAGTGTATAGAGAAGGTATTGCACTCCAACAAGAAATTCGATACCGAGATTTCACCGGAAATATGTGTTACGGTCTCCTTTATCTAAAAAAAGGTATTTTCAGAAAAAGGTCCGTGTGTCTGTGAACACGATAACTCAAAAACGAAAAGTCAGGAAAATACCAAACTTAGTATTTAAGTATAGAATGATCCAGGGATGCGACACGAAGATTTTGAGAAAAATCCCCCCACCCCAAACTACCCTTTACATGGAACATTTTTCGAAAATTTTGATTTTCTAAAAAAATGGCTGTAACGATTTTGATAAAAATATCGTATATTAAAGATATTTACGTGAAAAATAAAATTTATATCTTGAATTTTCTGGGAATAGGCTCTGAAGACTGCTTTATTCTGAGTGAATTTTCTAGAATTTTGTATAACTGCTAAACCGTAAGAGATAGACAAAAACTTACCACACAAAAAAGGTAGAACACATTAAAACACACAATTTATGTTGTATACATTTTTTTCTTGGAGTTGATCGTTTTTGAGATATTCCTTGTTTTTGTTTTCAGGGTCGAAAATCTTAACTTTTCTATACAGGAATTTGACAACTCATGTCCATACAAACAAAGGAACTTCAGTCACATAGTAACCAGCTTTTGACTATCGCTTTAACCTATGCTACTCCCTTATTTCCTTTCTACTTACAAGGAAGAAAGTAATAAGACTATTTCTACTCATTTTTCTAGATTAGCATGAAGTAAATAGAAGCATAAGCTTTTTAACTACAATTTTTTGCATAGATGTAGAGAAAGTCATGTAAATGGAACACATTAGATTTTTTTTCGCGGTATTTACCGTTTTCGAGGCATTCCTCGTTATTAGTTTCAGTTGTAAAGTCTTTTTAGCAATAATTTGTTGCAGAGATGTAGAGAAAGTCGTGTGAATGGAACACGTCAGATCTTTTTTTCGATATACTCCATGCTAATTGAAATAAACATTAGCAGGAATAGTCTTATTACTTACTTTCTTGTAAGTGGAAGGAAAATAGGGGAATACACTAGGCTAAAACGACAATCAAATCTTTTAAAAGCTAGATGTCATTTGTTTGAAATCCATATGTTTACATGGCCAGGAGTTTACAAATTCCTGTATGTGAAGCGTTTTAAGTATTTGAAAACTGAGACTAATAACAAGGAATGTCTCAAAAATAGTTAATTGCACAAAAGAAAATGTATAGAACATAATTTGTGTGCTTTAACGAAATGTATAGTAAGTTTTTGTCTATCTCTTACGGTTTGCTAGTTATACTAAGTACAGCAAAATTCATCCAAAATAAAAAGGTCTTGATAGACTATTCCGACAAAATTCAAGATGTGATTTTCTTTGTCGTGCCTTATCTTTAATATAAGATATTTTAAACAAAATCGTTAGAGCCATTAGAACATCAAATTTTTTCAACATTTTTTCCATGTAAATGGTAATCTGGGATTTTCCTCAAAATCTTCGTATCGCATCCTTGGAAGATACTGAACTTAACTATTACAACGGACCTTTAGTTTGTGAGCTATACTGTCCTTGACACACACGGACCTTCTTCTAAAAATGCTTTTTTTAGGACTCAGGGGACCTCAAAACCTATAGGATTTACGTTGAAATCTTAACATCAGTTTTTGGATATAATACAACACATTCTCTATACATATACACATAGCACGTGTAGAAAAAGTAAAAATGTTGTGTTGGGATTCAGAGGTCCCAAAACATATTCTGCCAGTGAAATCTCGGTTTCGAAGTTTTGGGTGGACTGCAACACCTTCTCTATACACTATGTACAAAGTACGTGTAGAGAAATTAAAATGCAATTTCACTAAAACATAGGACGTATTACACATTTTTTGTGACATAAGCAGTTTCCGAGATATTTGTTGTTAATGGTTCGAATTTTTCAGTACGTCATTTTCATGAATTCGGACCCATGATATGGTTTATATACACGCTAGCAATGAGAATCAAACTACAATTAAAATACAGGGTTATTCAAAATGAAAGAGCAGATTTCAAATATTTATTGCTTCCAAACTACAAAAGATAGAAACATGATTCCAACGATAATGGAGACAGAAAAGTGTACATTTTTATAATATGCATTCAATATGAGCTCTGTGTGTTACACGACATATGTCAACGCGGTGGCACATTTCTTGCCACACACGAATCAGCTGATCTCCAGTTATCGAATTCACAGCTTCAACAATTCGATGTCGTAGATCTTCAAGAGTGCCAGGCATAAGAGGGATAAAAACACACCCTATAGATAAAAATCACATGGAGTGAGATCTGGAGACCTGGGAGGCCATTGGCGATAAGGTTGATCTGCTCCTCCTCTCGCAATCAACGTCCTGCAAACGTGTTGTTCCAGTAACGTCGGACGTGGTAAGAGAAATGAGGCGGGGCACCATCTTGCATGAAAAAAATTCATTGTAAAACATTAATCGTTGAGTAAAATTGTCTTCTTCCACATCTTCTAACATGCCAATGTACAATTCGTACCTTTTGCTGTGGTCGTCAGGATTCAATGCTTGCAATAACTGCAGCTTGTATGTCTTCAGGTGCAGACGATGTTTTAGAACTCGCCATACCGTTGGTTGCTTGCTCGTGATGGGGATCCTTTCGTATATTGTACGAATATGCTCGACATTCGCGTCCGATGTGCGAGGACGTCCCGTGCTTTTCCTTGTGCACATGCAATCATCGTCTACGAATTTTCGATGCCACTCGTAAATTTGCTTGTGACGCGGCGATTGTTTATTAAATTGACGGCGAAATGCACGAACTGCAACAATGGACTCTAGCTTTGCTAATTGCAGTACACAAAATGCTTTCTCTTGAGGTGTCGCCGCCATTTCACTACAGACATACAACATCAAACAACAGCGCCAATGCGGCCGTGATTGGAACTTCTACCCCCCCCCCCCCGCGCTATTTTAATTGTAAACTTTTCTCTCTCCATGAACGCTGGAATCATGCTTCTATCTTTTGTAGTTTGGAAGCAATAAAAGTTTGAAATTTGTTCTTTCTTTTTGAATAACCCTGTATATGTCATCAGAATCCGGACCCTGATAGTAAACCACTTTCAACTTTTATATCTGAATGTATTGTCTTGTAAATGTCTATTGAGATATTTATGTCAATTCGAAGTAACGTATTCTTGTCTGGTCTTTTCTGGAAGAATGACGCGCTTAGACTGTTGTTACCTAATCGTGCTATAGATGGAAGATATCTGAAGGGTTTATCGACAGACAAGCAGCAGTAACCGCATTTCGGCGGTTTTGCCAACCTTCTACGCTCAATATTTATCAGCTGTCACAAAAAGGAGACATCTGAATGAAAACGTACCTTTGTTAAGTACCATAGCACAATTATATACCTGCACTTGGATTTAGTAACGGTCTTATACACGGTGTTTCAGAAATACTTTTACAAACTTCGGGTATGGGTTCCTTACACCATAAGAAGGAAAAAATCTGATGTGTTACACTCACATGAGTTTCTCTAGCTGTTCTACAAACATCATACATAAGATTCTTCTTCTTTCTGCACCTTGCTAATCGTGGTACTCATTAGCACAATGTTCTTATTATTTAGTTCCGTATAAGTAGGAAGAAAATAAGGGAATACACTAGGCTAAACCAATAGTCAAATGTTTTAAAAGCTGTCGTTATGCGATTTTCATGTCAAAACGCTTCTTTCCTTGGCCAGGAGTAGAACAAAAGAAAATCGGACACTCCCGTCTGAGAAAAGTATAAGTACTTCACAACTGAAACTAATAACAATGAATACCTCGAAAACGGTAAGCTCCACGAGAAAAATGTATATGACATAACTTGTGTATTTTAACAAGACCTAAACTTTTTGTACAGTAAGTGTTTGTCTATCTCTTACGGTTTACTAGTTAGGCCAAATTAAGCAAAATTCTTTCAGAATAAACAGGTCTTCAGAAGCTATTTCCAGAAAATTCAAGATATACATTTTATTTGTTAGGTAAATATCTTTAATATATGATATTTTAATCAAAACCGTTAGAGCCATTTTTAAGAAAATCAAAATTTTCGAAAAAAGTTCCATGTAAAGGGCAGTTTGGGGTGGGGGGATTTTTCTCAAAATCTTCGTGTCGCATCCCTGGAAGATACTAAACTTAAATACCAAGTTTGGTATTTTAGCTACTTTTCGTTTTTGAGTTATCGTGTTCACGGACACACACACACGGACCTTTTTCTCAAAATGCGTTTTTTTTTATACAGGGGGTCCTAAAACATGTATTTTCGGTGAAATCTCGGTATGCCTATGTACACTGTACATATGGGGCTAGAGAAAGTAAAAAGATCATATGAAAAATGACCAACAATCCCTTGTTTTCTCGTCAGGAGGTGTTCAACACAGTGGTACACTTATAACACACAAAAGTCATAATAAATGCTCGAAATGTCCTCCTCTTGCTTCTATGCATGCCTGCACTCGTCGAATCATGGAACGTCGCACACTGTCAAAAACTCCGGGATGGTCTCGAATGGTTTCGCAGGCTTCCATGACACATCGATGAAGCGTTTCTGCATCTGAGATGGCTGCTCCATAAACCAATGATTTAAGATGCTACCAGTGGTAAAAACCCTCAGGATTGAGGTCGGGAGAACCTGCAGGCCATGGAACTGGTCCTCCTCTGCCTATCCATCGGTCATGGTAGATACCAGTCAGTGCATCTCAACAATGCGACTAAAATGTGCAACAGTTCCTGTCACAGCAAGGCGACGATAAACAGTGACAAAGGTTGGATGACCCGGTCTGGAAACTCCATCTGAGAAAGCCGTGCAGCCTCGCGTCCATTACCATACATAACAATCATGACTGCCTGTTCACGAAATGAATATCGAGCCATGGTGCAACGAAACACGTGCAGTTAACTAACTGCATGTGCACAATTGAAACGTTGAAGACAGACTAATTACAAATGACAAACGTCAACAAGTCTCCATGGCAACACTTCGTCATCTACTGTATGTAGTACTATAGGTCAACGCCTTCTATGAGTGCATAGAGAAATGACGTTTTGAGGTTGGATCCCGAAGACCATTGAACTCACAGCTTCATTGTGACAGGAATAACGCGAAAACCAAGGATTATGGGACATAGGTTTATATGAACATTTTCCCTTCTTTTGGTGTGAGAAACCCATACCCGAAGTTTGTAAAAGTATTTCTGAAACATTCTGTATACTTCAGATGAAATTGCGGCAATTTTTTGATTATCCAAGAAAGCGAAGCGGTGGTAGTTATGATGGTGGTGGTGGTAGTGGTAGTTTTTTTATAGGTTTTAACGCTCGCTTTTACTACATATGGAACCGCAGGCGATGACACTAACGATACATGAACTGAAGATGGAGTAATGGTGGCCCTCGATGGCGGGGGAAACCGGAGTAGCCGGATAAATCTCGCGCCCATGCCGTTTTGTCCATCACAAATCCCACTAGCGGTCACCTAGCATCGAGCTCGGGACGTCTTGGAGAGAGACAAGGCCATGTGGTGGTGGTGGTGGTGGTGGTGGTGATGGTGGTGGAAGTAGTATATGATAGTGGTTTTTTGTTTTGTTTTTTTTATAGTGTTTAACACTCGCTTTTACTGCATATGGCACCGCATGCACTGATTTTAGTTATAGCATCAGCATTTATAGGTTATATATTACCTTGAGGACAAATATCTTTTTGCGGAGCTACAATACATGCAATGGAGATGGGGCACCGGTAGAATACGATGGCGGGGGAAACCGGAGAACTCGGATAAAAACCGCCCCTATGCCGCTTTGTCCACCACACATCCCACATGTGGTCACCTAGCATCGAGCCTTGGTGAGAGGCGAAGCAATGTGTTGCTCTTGTTGGTAGTGGTGGTGGTAGTGGTGGTGCTGGTGGTGGTGTGGTGGTGTTGTGCTGGTGCTGATGGTGGTGCAGGTGATGGTGGTGATGGTGGTGGTGGTGTTGTGCTGGTGGTGCTGGTGGTGGTGTTGTGCTGGTGGTGGTGTTGTGCTGGTGGTGGTGGTGTTGTGCTGGTGGTGAAGGTGGTGCTGGTGGTGGTGTTGTGCAGGTGGTGTTGTGCTGGTGGTGTTGTGCTGGTGGTAATGGTGGTACTGGTGGTGGTGGAGCTGGTGCTGGTAGTGGTAGTGCTGGTAGTGGTGTTGTGCTGGTGGTGATGGTGGTGCTGGTGGTGGTGGTGTGCTGGTGGTGATGTTGTGCTGGTGGTGGTGGTGTTGTGCTGGTGGTGATGGTGGTGCTGGTGGTGGTGTTGTGCGGGTGGTGTTGTGCTGGTGGTGCTGGTGGTACTGGTGGTGGTGGAGCTGGTGCTGGTAGTGGTGGTGCTGGTAGTCGTGATGTGCTGGTGGTGGTGGTGTTGTGCTGGTGGTGATGGTGGTGCTGGTGGTGGTGTTGTATTGGTGGTGGTGTTGTGCTGGTGGTGCTGGTGGTGGTGATTTTGGTGGTGCTGGTGGTGGTGTTCTACTGGTGGTGATGGTGGTGCTGGTGGTGGAGGTCGTGGTACTGATAGTGGTGGTGGTGCTGGTGAAGGTGGTGGTGGTGCTGGTGGTGGTGGTGCTGGCGATGGTGATCGTGGTGCTGATGGTGGTTGTGGTGCTGGTGGTGCTGGTGCTGGTGGTGGTGTTGCGGCTTTTGGTGATGGTGCCGCTTTTGGTGGTGATGCTGGTGGTGGTGCCGGCGCTGCTGGTGGTGGTGCTGGTGCTGATGGTGGTGGTGCTGATGATGGTGGTGGTGCTGGTGCTGGTGGTGGTGCTGGTGGTGATGGTGGTGCTGCTGGTGGTGGTGCTGCTGGTGGTGCTGGTGGTGGGTCTGGTGATGGTGGTGCTGGTGATGGTGGTGCTGGCGGTGGCGGTCGTGGTGCTGATGGTGGTGGTAGTGCTGTTGGTGGTAGTGGTGCTGGTGGTGGTAGTGCTGGCGGTGGTGGACGTTGTACTGATGGTGATGGCGCTGGTGGTGATGCTGCTGATGGTGGTGGTGCTGGCGGTGGTGGTCTTGGTGCTGGTGGTGCTACTGGTGGTAGTGCTGGTGGTGGTGCTGGTGATGCTGGTGGTGGTGCTGGTGGGAGTGCTGGTGGTGATGCTGGTGCTGGTGGTGCTGGTGGTCGTGGTGGTGCTGGTGGTCGTGGTGGTGCTGGTGGTGGTGCTGGTGGTGGTGCTGGTGGTGGTGCTGGTGGTGGTGCTGGTGGTGGTGCTGCTGGAGTGGTGGTGCTGGTGCTGGTGGCGGTGCTGGTGGTGGTGGTGCTGGTGGTGCTGGCGGTGCTGGTCGTAGTGCTGGTGGTGCTGGGGCTGGCGGTGGTGGTGCTGGTGGTGGTGCTGCTGGAGTGGTGGTTCTGGGGGTGGTGATGGAGATGGTGGTGGTGCTGGTGCTTCAGGTTGTGGTGCTGGTGGTGGTGCTCCTGGTGGTGGTCTGCTGATGGTGGTGGTGCTGGTGGTGGTTGTGGTGGTGGTGATGGTGGTGGTTGTGGTGGTGGTGCTGGTGGTGCTGCTGGAGTGGTGGTGCTGCTGGTGCTGGTGGCGGTGCTGGTGGTGGTTGCGGTGCTGGTGGTGGTGGTGGTGCTGCTGATGCTGGCGGTGCTGGTGGTGCTGGCGGTGCTGGTCGTAATGCTGGTGGTGGTGTTAGTACTGGTGGTGCTGGTGGTGGTGCTGGTGGTGCTGGCGGTGGTGGTGCTGGTGGTAGTGCTGGTGCTGCTGGAGTGGTGGTTCTGGTGGTGGTGATGGAGATGGTGGTGGTGCTGGTGCTTCAGGTTGTGGTGCTGGTGGTGCTGCTGGAGTGGTGGTGCTGGTACTGGTGGTGGTGCTGGTACTGGTGGTGGTGGTGGTGGCGGTGGTGGTCGTAGTGCTGGTGGTGGTGCTGCTGATAGTGCTGGTGCTGGTGGTGGTGCTGCTGATAGTGCTGGTGCTGGTGGTGGTGCTGCTGGTGGTGCTGGTTCTGCTGGTGGTGCTGGTGGTGGTCTGCTGATGTGGTAGTGCTGCTGCTAGTAGTGGTGCTGGTGGTGGTGTTGCTGGAGTGGTGGTGCTGGTGGTAGTAATGCTTTTGGTGGTGGTGCTGCTGCTGGAGTGGTGTTGTGGTGCTGGTTGTGGTGCTAGTGGTGGTGCTGGTGGTGCTGGTGGTGGTGGTGCTGGTGGTGGTGGTGTTGGTGCTGCTAGTGGTGCTGAGGTGGTGCTGGTGGTGGTGCTGGTGCTGGTGCTGGTGGCGTTGGTGCTGGTGGTGCTGGTGGTGGTGGCGCTGGTGTATGTGCTGGTGGTGGCGCTGGTGGTGGCGCTGCTGGTGGTGCTGGTGGTGGTGCTGGTGATGCTGGTGGTGGTGCTGGTGGTGCTGGTGCTGCTGGTGGTGCTGGTGCTGCTGGTGGTGGTGCTGCTGGTGGTGCTGCTGGTGATGGTGGTGGTAGTGCTGGTGGTGGTGCTGGAGGTGGTGTTGGTGGTCATGGTGCTGATGGTGTTGATGGTGCTGCTGGAGTGGTGGTTCTGGTGCTGGTGATGGAGATGGTAGTGCTGGTGGTGGTGCTGGTGGTTGTACGGGTGGTGGTGGTGGTGCTGGTGGTGGTGTAGCTGGTGTGTGTGTGGTGGTGCCGGTGGTGGTGCTGGTACTGGTGGTGGTGGTGCTGGTGGTGCTGGCTGCTGGTGGTGCTGGTGGTGGAGGTGCTGGTGGTGCTGGTGCTGGTGGTGGTGGAATTGGTGGTGGTGGTGCTGGTACTGGTGGTGGTGCTGGTACTGGTGGTGGTGGTGCTGGTACTGGTGGTGGTGCTGGTACTGGTGGTGGTGCTGGTGCTGGTGGTGGTTCTGGTACTGGTGGTGGTGCTGGTACTGGTGGTGGTGCTTGTGCTGGTGGTGCTGGTGCTGGTGGTGGTGGAGCTGGTGGTGGTGGTGCTGGTATTGGTGAAGGTGCTGGTGATGGTGGAGCTGGTGGTGGTGCAGCTGATGCTGGTAGTGGTGGTGCTGGTGGTGTTGGTGCTGGTAGTGGTGGTGCTGCTGCCGGTGCTGGTGGTGGAGCTGGTGGTGCTGCTGGTGCTGGTGGTGTTGGTGCTAGTAGTGGTGGTGCTGCTGCTGTTGGTGGTGTAGCTGATGGTGGTGGTGCTGGTGCTGGTGGTGTTGGTGCTGGTAGTGGTGGTGCTGGTGGTGTTGGTGCTGGTAGTGGTGGTGCTGGTGGTGTTGCTGCTGGTAGTGTTGGTGCTGCTGCTGGTGGTGTTGGTGCTGGTAGTGGCTGTGCTGCTGCTGGTGCTGGTGGTGATGGAGCTGATGGTGGTACTGCTGCTGGTGGTGTTGGTGGTGGTAGTGGTGGTGCTGCTGCTGGTGCTGGTGGAGCTGGTGGTGGTGCTGCTGGTGGTGCTGCTGCTGGTGTTGGTGCTGGTGGTGGTGCTGGTGGTGGTGGTGGTGCTGGTGGTGGTGGTGGTGGTGGTAGAGCTGGTGGTGGTGCTGCTGGTGCTGGTAGTGTTGGTGCTGGTGGTGGTGTTGGTGCTGGTGCTGGTGGTCGTGGTGTTGGAGCTGGTGCTGGTGGTGTTGGTGCTGGTGCTGGTGGTGGTGGTGGTGGTGGTGGAGCTGGTTGTGTTGCTGCTGGTAGTGGTGGTGCTGCTGGTGCTGGTAGTGGTGGTGCTGGTGGTGTTGGTGCTGGTGATGCTGGTGGTGGTGCTGCTGGTGCTGGTGGTGTTAGTGTTGGTAGTGGTGGTGCTGCTGATGGTGTTGGTGTTAGTGCTGGTAGTGGTGGTGCTGCTGGTGGAGCTGGTGGTGGTGGTGTTGGTGGTGGTGCTGCTGGTACTGCTGGTGGTGGTGCTGCTGGTGGTGTTGGTGGAGCTGGTGGTGGTGCTGGTGGAGCTGGTGCTGCTGGTGGTGGTGCTGGTGGTGGTGTTGGTGGTCGTGGTGGTGGTGCTGGTGGTGCTAGTGGCGGTGGTGGAGCTGGTGGTGGTGCTGGTGGTGTTGCTGCTGGTGGTGCTGGTGGTGGTGGTGCTGGTGGTGGTGTTGCTGCTGGTGGTGGTGCTGGTGGTGGTGGTGTTGGTGGTGGTGCTGCTGGTACTGCTGGTGGTGGTGCTGCTGGTGGTGTTGGTGGAGCTGGTGGTGGTGCTGGTGGAGCTGGTGCTGCTGGTGGTGGTGCTGGTGGTGGTGTTGGTGGTCGTGGTGGTGGTGCTGGTGGTGCTAGTGGCGGTGGTGGAGCTGGTGGTGGTGCTGGTGGTGTTGCTGCTGGTGGTGCTGGTGGTGGTGGTGCTGGTGGTGGTCGTGGTATGAGATCTTTCCTGGTTTTGAGAAGGGTTAACAATGCTCTTTGGTAAGCCAAAGCATGTCGTAACCTCAGATTGAAATTCAGATAGTAAACTTAAAAACGAAAAGTCAGTTAATACCTAACTTGGTATTTAAGTTCACTATTTGTCAAGCATGCGATACGAAGATTTTCAGGAAAATTCCGCTCTTCAAACTACGCTTTACATGAAGACGTTTCGGAATTTTCGATTTTCTCCTAAATGGGCCTGATGATGTTTATTAAAGTACCATATATTACAGATATTTATATTGAAAATAAATATCTATATACTATTTTCTGGAAATAACTTCTGAAGTCCTATTCATTATGGATTGGGCTTTGCATAATTAGTAAAGCATTACAGATATGTTACTACTGAAAAAAAAAAACCGATGTATTCCATTCACATGACTTTTTCTATTTCTCTGCAAAAAAAATGTTGTTAAAAAGCTTATGCTTCTATTTACTTTATACTAATCGACAAAATATTAGAAGAAATAGTCTCATTACTTGCTTACTTGTAAGTAGAGGGGAAATAAGGGAGTACCATAGGTTAAAGTGATACTCAAAAGCTAGTTGCTATGTGACTGAACTTTCTTTGTTTGTATGGACAGGCGTTTACAAATTCCTGTGTGAGAAAAGTAAAGTTTTTCAAAGCTGAAACTAAAAGCAAGGAATATATCAAAAACGACCAACTACAAGAATAAAATGTATATTACATAAATTGTGTGTTTTATCGTGATCTACATTTTCTGTATGGTAAGTTTTTGTCCATTTCTTACGATTCAGCAGTTATGCAAAATTCAGTAAAATGCATCCAGAATAAACTAGGTCTTTAGAGGCTATTCCCAGAAAATTCAAGATATATCTTTTGTTTGTCATGAAATTATTATTTTAATATGCGATATTTTAATCAAAATCGTTAGAGCCATTTTTGAGAAAATCAAAAAATTTCCATGTAAAGGGTAGTTTGGTGTGGGGGCATTTTCTTGAAAATCTCGTGTCGTATCCTTGGAATACACCAAATTTAAATACGAAATTTGGTATTCAATGGTCTTTTCGTATTTGAGCTATGCTGTATCGAATTTTTGGGTCCATTACAAAGCCTTCTCTATACGTAGAGAAATTGTGCGTGTAGAGAAAATAAAAATATAGATATCGTTAAAATACACAATTAATATTAATCCTTTCTTTTTCTATTGAGTTCTGTTAGTAGGTAGAGAAGGTATTGAATTCCACCCAAAATTCGATAGCAGATTTCGCCGAAAATACTGTTTTGAGGACCCCTGAATCCAAATAAAATAATTTTTGGAAAAAGTCCATGTGTCTGTCCATCCATCCCTCTGTGTGCATGTGTGTGTGTGTGTGTGTGTGTGTGTAGTGGGGCGTCATAGCTCAAAAACGAAAAGTTCATTAAATACCAAATTTAATTTGGTATCTTCTAAGAGTGTGACATGAAGACGTACGAGAAAATCGCCCTTTGCATACAACATTCTTAAAAAATATTTGATGCTCTGAAAAATGACTAATGATTTTGATTAAAACACCGTATACTTAAGATATTCTAATGATAAAGGAAATGTATCTGGAACTTTCTGGGAATAGTCTCTGAGGACCTTTTCATTCCGGATGACTTCTGTGTAAGTGGCAAGCAGTAGGATAGACACAAACAATTTAGACCTCATTAAGACACAGTTAATGTGATATACATTTTTGCAGCAGGAATTCAACTTTCGTTTCGTATTTCTTTTGTTTTACGCCTAGCAAAACAAAACTCCTAATTTTCTTTAACCAGAATTATTCCCTATCCCCCACAGAATCTGGAAGTATGTATGTAACAGTGATTGTAAGTGTCTGAGGAAAATAAAACGATTTAATGCCCGCTTGGGTAGTGTGGTGGTAGCGTATCTGCCTCACATTCAAAAGGTCGAGAGTTCGGATCTTGCTTAGGGTGAGTTACTGGAATCGGGGGGTTTCCTTATCCTGAGAAGACGAATGTCGAGTAACTTAAAGCTCGTCCGATATGACCAACTAAGTTAAAGGAAGTTAAGTAAAAAAAAAAACAAAAAAAACAAAAAAAAACAAAAAAAATGATTTAAACCTAACGTAAAGAATCTACAGACAACGAGTTGTTTCTAATGCAAAACCCCCGATATGACCTTACATGTTAAAGGGGACTATATACATAAAACAACACAAAAAATCCTAGCAAAGAGAACCGTATTTCAATTGTTTCACAGAGCGATAGGTTTTAAAAGATTGGACTATCGGTTTAACCTAGTGTATTCCGTTATTTCCCTTCTACTTAGAAGGAAGCAAGTACTGCTAAGATTTATCTCGATTAGCATGATGTAGATATGTGAATAATGTTCTATAAGAATAGTTTGTTTATAGATTAGGTAGAGAAAGTCATATGAATGGAACACATTTCTTCCTAATGTTACTCAGGGTCTAAGGTTATTTACGTTACTCAAAAGGGTTATTGTTTATCTGAAAGGCGTCTGCATCAGCAACATTGCAACAGAATTAGCAACAAAACAACATTATTATCGTTGTCATTTGGCGGCTTTTGATCTTTGGCCCGAAGCTTTATTTGTCCTCTTCATATTGAAAAAGCTTTCCATTCTCGGGTTTGCGTCAGTGATAACCACTGCTTATCTTCCATTGTTGCGGATGAAGTAGGTTGAGCCTACTTGAAATCCTGACAGTAATGCTCAAAGGTGCAGGGTTGCATCTTGCCTCGTCATTTCGTTTATCAACATTTGCTGTTCAAGTGAAGGTGACTTGAAAGTTTTTATGTATTCCAAAGGGCAAACATATGTTACTAACTGAATCTCGCACTCAAGGTCTAAGTGGAGTACTTTTTCTATACAGTAGAGCCCCCAGGTTCCGTGTAAATCAGATGTTCCTAAGACATTTTACATAAAACGAGAGCAGAATCGTGGGTTTTTTGAACCTTCGAACAGGTTAATTTTGAATTTTCTTTCAATTTTCCATGAACAACAAAGGTAAAAACTGTCCCACTTAAGGGTTTCGTACATAGCGCACAGAAATAACCTCGACTATGTATTTATATTACAGATTGACAGATACACTTAGGTTTGGAAAAGCGCGCTTGCTCTGACAAATCGCGCTCCAGTTCTTGACGAATGCTATTTTAAATGAGTGGTTAGATGCGACTCACTTACTCACCTTTACTGGAGCATTGGTACATAGAAGCAAGAACGGCAGTCAGATGTGTGAGCATGCTCTTTCTTTGTGACCCTTCAGTACAAGTCGCGCGCCAGTTCTTGACGAATGATCTTTTAATTGAGAGGATAGATGTGAGTCATTTACTCATATTTTCTGCAGCATTGTCACACAGAAGCAAAAATGGCAGTCAGATGCGTTCATTTGCTCTTTCTTTGTCGACCCTTCACTATAGGTCGCGCGCCAGTTCTTGAAGAATGATAATTTAGAGGTTAGATGCTAGTCACTTACCTTTACTAGAGCATTGGCACACAGAAGCAAAAACGGCAGTCAGATGTGTGCGTTTGCTCGTTTTTTGTCGACCCTTCACTACAGGACGGACACCAGTTCTTGACGAATGACATTTTAAATTAGATGTTAGAAGCGAGTCACTTACCTTTGCTGGAGCATTGGTACACAGAAGCAAGAATGGCAGTCAGATGTGTGCGCTTGCTGGTTTTTTGTCGACCCCTCGCTACAGGGCGGACACCAGTTCTTGACGAATTCTATTTTAAATTAGAGGTTAGAAGCGAGTCACTTACCTTTGCTGGAGCATTGGTACACAGAAGCAAGAATGGCAGATGCGTTCATTTGCTCTTTCTTTGTCACCCTTCACTACAGGACGGACGCCAGTTCTTGACGAATTCTATTTTAAATGAGAGGTTAGATGCGACTCACTTACTCACCTTTACTGGATCATTCGTACACAGAAGCAAGAACGGCAGTCAGATGTGTGCGCTTGCTCTTTATTCGTCGGCCCTTCGCTATAGGTCGCGCGCCAGTTCTTGACGAATGATATTTTAATTGAGAGGTTAGATGCGAATCACTTACTTTTATTGGAGCATTGGCACACAGAAGCAAGAACGGCAGTCAGATGTGTGCATTTGCTCTTTCTTTGTCGACCCTAGACTATAGGTGGCGTGCCAGTTCTTGACGAGTTATAATTTAAATGAGAGGTTAGATGCGAGTCACTTATTCACCTTTACCATAGCATTGGTGCACAAAAGCAGGAATGACAGTCAGATGTTGTGTACGTTATTCTCATGTTTCGGCGCTGCAGTAGTACAATCCTTACAAAGCAAATATCCAGTTCCAGTCACTTGTATTCACTCTCCAACTCGGTTATTGCTTACATTACACTTTACACCTAATTTTCTTGTATTTCTTCTATTCCCGACCCTTCTCCCTCATCTTCTTCTGAATTGATGTAATTTTTTATTAAATACTAAGTATCTCTCTTTAAAACACTTCCAATGACATAAACCCGTAACGCACAACACTTTGCAGTCAACTGTGCGCTGTGTATTCTCGAAACGTAATCATAAGGAAGCAGAGCTGTTTGTTATGTAACAAAACTATTTGCTGACCTGTTTATCAAGGGTAGGCTAGTTCACTGTATCTTCGCTAAAATTCATTCGTCTAGAAGGAACGAGCAGCCTATAATTGAGATCGCGTGTCAATTAATTCTACAGTGCATACCATCCTTTCACGAAAAATCTGATGTGTTACATTCACATGCCTTTCTCTAGCTGTTCCAAAACTAAAATTTTCCTACAAAAGAGTATTCTTTTATACAGTCGCGCTAATCAAAATAAACACTGTCAGAATTTTCATATTACTTGCGTCATAGTAAGTAGAAAGGAAATAAGGGAATACACTAGGCTAAAACGATAGTGCAATATTCCAAAAGCCGGTCGCTAAGTGAAACAATTAAGAATCGGTTCTATTTGCTTGCTAACAGTAAACAAAAGAGAGACAAAAAGAAAGATGTCTCCCGTTTGAGAAAAGTTTAAGTTGCTTAAAACTGAAACCAATAACCCGGGATACCTTGAATACGGTTAACTGTACAAAAAATTGACACAAATTGTGTTTTAATATCTACATTTTTTGTGTAATAAGTTTTTGTCTATCTCAGTTATACAGCAACCCAGAATAAAGAGGTCTTCAGATGCCATTACCAGAAAATTCAAGCAATAGAATTAATTTATTATGAAAATACATTAAACATGTGGCATTTTAATAAAACTTTTAGAGCCCGTTTGAGAAAATAAAACATTTCGACAAAATTTTCCATGTATTTGGGGATGGAAGGGTTTTATTGAAAATCTTCGTATGTCATCCTTGGAAGATACTGAACTTAAATATTAAGTTTGGTGTTTGGGCTGTGTTACCCACACACACACACACACACACAAACACAAACACAGACACAAACACAGACACACAAACACAAACACAGACACAGACACAAACACAGACACAGACACAAACACAGACGCAAACACACACACAAACACAAACACACACAAACACACACAAACACACAAACACAAACACACACAAACACAAACACTCACACACAAACACACACACAACACACACAAACACACACAAACACACACACACACAAACATTTTTCTTAAAATGCTTTTTTTGGATTCAGGGGCCTCCAAAATTTTCGGTGAAATATCGGTTTGGAATTTTTGGGTGCAATACAATAACTTCTCTGTACACTATGTGTAGAGAAAGTAAAAAACAGGAGCGAAGAACTAGTGGAATATTTCATTTCCTCGGTGTATATTATCTACTACATATAATGATAATTTAAAATAATTTATGTTCAGTTTGACCTTGTTGCTCATGGTCTTTTGGACCATATCAAGGTAGTCTGAGATGACCATACAGTTGTCTGATTCTACAAGCACATAATGGGAGCAAGGATATTCTTTGCCCTAGTTCTAACACCATCTCTAACAAAGCCTCCTCTTGTAAAGTAAGTGCTGCCATGTTTTAATTCCACTCTTTCCTTAATGGACTCCAAAACAAATAGGACGAAGGGCTTTTGAAGAATACACAAATGATATGTCTGATCCTTTGTTCATCTGACATTGAAGGAAGTTAGCGCCTGTTTATCTTGCTAAAGGAAAACTGTGCTAATTCAACACATTTAATGTTTCAACTTTGTATCACCTTCGATTAATGGGAGTCGAGAAGGGATTTTCATAATTTTTTTCCATGTTTACCTTCTCTACGCGTACTATCTATAAAGTGTAGTCCTATCTACATAGAGTATAGAGCAGGTATTGCACTCCACCCAAAAAAATCGATACCGAGATTTCACCGGAAATATATGTTTTAGGGTTCCCTGTAAACAAAAAAAGAAAAAAAAAACATTTTCAAAAACATCTGATGTGTTCCATTCACATGACTTTCTCCACATCTCTGCAACAACTTATTCTTAAAAAGCTTATGCTTCTATTTACTTCATGCTAATCAAAACAAAATAAGCAGAAATAGTCTTATTACTTGCTTCCTTGTAAGTAGAAACGAAATAAAAGAGTACCAAAGGTTAAAGTGATAGTCAAAAGCTGGTTGCTATGTAACTAAAGTTCCTTTATCTGTATGGAAAGCAGTGGACAAATTCTTGTATGAGAAAAATATACGTTTTTCAAAATAAAAACCAAAAACAAGAAATGTCTCAAAAATGATGTACTCCACGAAAAAAAAATATGTATATAAGATAAATTGTGCGTTTTAAGGTGGCCTACATTTTTTGTGTTGTAAGTTTTTCTGCATCTTTTACGGTTTAGGAGTTATGCAAAAATCCATAAAATTCATCCAGAATAAAGTAGTCTTCAGAGGCTATTCCCAGAAAATTCAAGATATACATTTTATTTGTCGTGTAAACATCTTTAATTTATGAAATTTTAATCAAAATCGTTAGAGCCATTTTTAAAAAAATCAAACATTTTGAAAAAAGTTCCATGTAAAGGGTAGTTAGGGTTGGGGGGATTTCTCTCAAAAGCTTCGTGTCGCATCCCTGGAAGATACTAAACTTAAATACCAAGCTTGGTATTTTACCGACTTTTCGTTTTTGAGTTATCGTGTTCACAGACACACAGACACACACACGGACCTTTTTCCGAAAATGCTTTTTACTTTCTCTTGCCCCGTATGTACAATGTACATAGGGATAGAGAAGTATTGCATTCCACCCAAAAATTCGATGTCGTGATTTCATCGGAAATATTTGTTTTAGAACACCCTGAATCCAAAAAAAGCATTTCCAGAAAAAGGTCTGCGATTTTGATTAAAATATCATACAGGAATTTGTCAATTCCTGTCCATACAAACAAAGGAACTTCAGCCATATAGCAACCAGCTTTTGACTACCACTTTAACCTATGGTAGCTCCCTTATTTTGCTTCTGCTTACAAGTAAGCAACTAATAAGAATATTTCTGCTAATTTTTTCTTGGTTAGCATGAAGTAAATAGAAGCCTAGGTATTTTAATAATAATTTGTTGCAGATATGTAGAAAAAGTCATGTGAATGGAACACGCCAGATTTTTATGTTTTAATTGAATATGCATATTTCGAATCTCGTGCTCATTTTTTTGTATAATTTTCATAGAGGTACGCTAATTGTAAATAGTTTTAAAATATTGTACCAAGTAATCCTACGTAGTGTTTTTAAAGCATTTTGGTACACTCACTTGGCAAAATATGAATAACTTTGTAAATGTTAAAGTTAGAGAAACCTTTTGAATTATTTTGATCCTAAATTTTACTTTAGCATTTGCATCCCGCCAATATTCCCTTCATGAGAGAGTTTCGAAATACAGGGAAGTTGTGTTTGGAAAGTTAGGTTACACTTTTTTACTTTCTCTACACGTACGATGTACATAGTGTATAGAGAAGGTATTGCACTCCACCAAAAAATTCGATACCGAGATTTCACCGGAAATATATGTTTTAGGGTCCCCTGTATCCAAAAAATGTATTTTCAGAAAAACGTCCGTGTGTCAGCGTGTCCGTGTGTCTGTGAACACGATAACTCAAAATCTAAAAGTCGGTAAAATACCAAACTTTCTATTTAAGTTAAGTGTCTTCAAGGGATGTGACACGAAGGTTTTGAGCAAAATCCCCCCACCCCAACTACCTTTTACATGGAACTTTTTTCGACATTTTTGATTTTCTAAAAAATGGCGCTAATTTTGATTAAAATATCGTATATTAAAGATATCTACCCGACAAATAAAATGTATATTTTGAATTTTCTGGGAATACCCTCTGAAGACTACTTTATTCTGGGTCAATTTTACGGAATTTTGAATAACTGCTAAACCGTAAGGGATGAACAAAAACTTACCACCAAACAAATGTAGAGCACCTTAAAACACACAATTTATGTTATATACATTTTTTTCGTGGAGTTGATTGTTTTTTAGATATTCCTTGTTTTTGGTTTCAGCTATAAAAAAATTACACTTTTCTCATACAGGACTTTGTGAACTCGTGTCCATACAAACAAAGGAACTTCAGTCGCAGTACAACCAGCTTTTGACTATCACTTTAACCTATGGTACCACGTTGTTTCGCTTCTACTATCAAGGAAGCAAGTAATAAGACTATTTCTGATAATTTTTGCTCCATTAGATGAAGTAAATAAAATTTGTTGCAGTGATATAGAGAAAGCCATGTGAATGGAATACATCCGATTTTTTTTAAAAAATGTTATGTCTGAAAGCAATTTCTGAATGCACCATTGTCTCTAAGGCCTGAAATGTTTACCACTCATTTCATGTATGTGGATTAGTTATTTTTTTAAGTTTTAAAGTCGTTTTATTGTTCCATTCAAATGACTTTCTCTATATCTCCGCATCAATATCCACTTTAACATCAATGGTCATATCGGGGGCTTTAACTTGTGAAACTGTAGGTTCAGAACATTATGTTAAACTTTATATTACTAAGCACACGCACATTCACTCTCACATGCATACTTCCAGACTCTATGGGGGATAGGGAATAATTCCGGTTAAAGAAAAATTCCCCGCCCCAGCCGGGAAGTCAGCTCGCTGACCACTCGACCACGGATGCAGTCGTCAAATTATTGTTATAAAGATTGTGCTTCTATTTACTTCATACTAATCCATGCTGTCCACAGATACATATACGCACACACACGGACCTTTTTCCAAAAATGCTTTATTTGGATTCAGGAGTACCCCAAACATGTATTTTCATTGAAATCTCGGTATCGGATTTTTGGGTGCATTACAATACTTTTCCTATACACTATTTACATAGTAGGTGTAGAGAAAGTAAAAAAAAATGATGTGTTATATTCACATGACTTTCTCTACATCTCTATAACGAGTTATTGTTAAAAAGCTTATGCTTCTATTTACTTCATGCTAATCGAGGAAAAAAAAAAAAAAAAAAAATAGCAGAAATAGTCTTATTACTTGTTTTCTTGAAAGTAGAAGCGAAATAAGGGAGTACCATAGGTTAAAGTGGTAGTCAAAAGCTGGTTGCTGTGTGACTGAAGTTCCTTTGTTTGTATGGACAGGAGTTGACAAATTCCTGTATGAGAAAAGCATATAGCTGAAACCAATAAGAAGGAATATCTCAAAAACGACCAACTCCATGAAAAAAATGTATGTAACATAAATTATGTGTTTTAATGTACCCTACATTTTTTGTGGGTAAGGTTTTATTCATCTCTTACGGTTTAGCAGTTATGCAAAATTCTGTAAAATTCATCCAGAATAAAGTAGTCTTCAGAGGCTATTCTCAGAAAATTCAAGATATACGTTTGATTTGTTAAGTAAATATCTTAGATATAGAATATTTTAATCAAAATCTTCTGAGCCAGTTTTTAGAAAATCAAAATATTTCGAAAATTTCTCCTTGTAAAGGGTAGTTTGTGGTGGTGGGATTTTCTTGAAAATCTTCATATCGCATCCTTGGAAGATACCGAACTTAAATACCAAGTTTGATATTTAACGGTCTTTTCGTTTTTTAAGATATGCTGTCCACAGGCACACATGGACCTTTTTCTAAAAATGCTATTTTTTTTTATTCAGGGGAACAAAAGTATATATTTCCGGTGAAATCTCGGTATCGATTTTTTAGGTTGAAATAGAATACCTTCTCTATCCACTATGTACATTCGGGGTTAAGGAAAGTAAAGAGAATATTTTTAAAGTTTTTCCCAATTTTGTTTAAATTTCAGAGATATAGACCTCCTTGAAGTGTATCTAGCAGTTATTTAATCTGTATCTTGTACAAATTCTTTAACATATTCTGCTACTCATAAGCAATGGATCTGTGTTTTGAAAGTCAATTAGATAAGTGCGGATGTGATTTTATTTGTTCAGTCGACAATCAACTTCAGTTTCTCCCATTATTGTTTTCAGTTTTTGCCTTAGTCATTGAGAAATTGAGTCTAGGTCGCATTATCATAGATCGGAAATGTCCTCATTAAACACAGAGGACCGTTTATTCAACAAACGAAGCTTGCTTTCAATAAACGCCCTTACTGAAAACCTGCCAAGTTTTAACAGGAACATTGATCATTTCCTGAAAAAACTCTGATGTGTTCCATTCACATGACTTTCTCTACATCTTTGCAACAAATTATTTTTAAAAAGCTTGTTTCTTTTTACTTTATTCTAATCGAGAAAAAATTATCAGAAATAGTCTTATTACTTGCTTCCTTGTAAATAGAAGCGAAATAAGGGAGTACCATAGGTTAAAGTGATAGTCAAAAGCTGGTTGATATGTGACTGAAGTTCCTTTGGTTCTATGGACAGGGGTTGACAAATTCCTGTATGACAAAAGTACGTTTTTCAAAGCTGAAACCAAAAACAAGCAATATCTAAAAATTCTTATGTAAACCATTCACATGACTTTCTCTATATCTCTGCAACAAATTACTCTTAATAAGCTTATACTTCTATTTACTTCATGTTAGTCAGTCTAAAATAGCAGAAATAGTCTTATTACTTGGTTCCTTGTTGCTATGTTTGCTTTCTTCCTTGCTGGTTGCTGTCACTGAAATTCCTTTGTTTGTATGGAAGCCGTTGACAAATTCCTGTATGAGAAAAGTATGTCTTCATAGCAGAATCCAAAAACAAGGAATGACTCAAAATAAATGACTCCACGAAAAAAATGTATATAACATAAATAGTGTTAATTCAAAATCTTCTCGGGCTTCTAGCCAGGTAAAAACTTGGTTTGACACCAACGTTTCGAAGAAGTGCATCTTCCTCGTCTTCAGGGTGAACTGATGACGAGGAAGATGCACTTCTTCGAAACGTTGGTGTCAAACCAAGTTTTTACCTGGCTAGAAGCCCGAGAAGATTTTGAATTAATACGTCGCCAGGAAAGCTTCAGTTCTTATTATAAATAGTGTGTTTTAACGTGCTCTATATTTTTCGTGCAGTAATATTTTGTTCATCTCTTACGGTTTAGCAGTTATTCAAAATTCCGTAAAATTCATCTAGCATAAAGAAGTCTTCAGAGGCTATTCCCAGAAAATTCAAGATATACATTTTATTTGTCAGGTACATATCTTTAATATACGAAATTTTAATCAAAATCGTTGGAGCTATTTTTAAGAAAATCAACATTTTAGAAAAACGTTCCATGTAAAGGGTAGTTTGGGGTGGGGGGGCTTTTCTCAAAATCTTCGTGTCGCATCCCTGGAAGATACTAAACTTAAATACTAAGTTTGGTATTCTACCGACTTTTCGTTTTTGGGTTATCGTGTTCAGAGACACACGGACACACACACATACACACACAGACCTTTTTCTGGAAATGCTTTTTTTTGGATTCAGGGGACCCTAAAGCATATATTTGCGTTGAAATCTCGGTATCGAATTTTTGGGTGGAGTGCAATACTTTCTCTATACACTATGTACATAGTGCGTATAGAGAAAATAAAAACGCTTAGCTTTTTCTCGATTAGAATGAAGTAAAAAGTAGAATAAGTTGTTTAACAATAATTTGTTGCAGAGATGAGAGAACGTCATGTGAATGGATCACATCAGAGTTTTAAAGATTGTGTAATATATGGTAGACCTTATATCATGGTTGGTTTTGTGAACAGTAGGTATGAGTTGAAGAAAGAAGACTTTTTTCATTGAATTCTTTCTCGCTTATTATTATAATTGAGAAATATGTGATGAAACCAGCTGAATTTGCTGAAATTCGTAAAAATGATGATATCAGCAATTCGAGTTTGTCTAGATAAGTCGAGTCGGATATTTGCAGAATGAAAAATGATGAAATTGGGCTGTTATTAGCATTAGATAATCCTAACAGCTATTCCTTGTTTCTCATTCGACAAACGCGATAACAGTTGCGATGCGATTGATTCTAATGCTGCTATTATCTCCTGATCTACACCAATATTCCGTGCCCTTACATCATTTGTCCATCTAGATAGCTTTTGTTTTGTTTTTCTTTTTGTAAGTCTTGTTTTTCTGTTGCCAACCAAGATGATGTAATATTTCTGAAGAAAATAGAATAAAAATCTTTATGTCTCGCACGAAATTGGGCATTAAAACAAGCCAAATCATTCTCAAGGCTACGGTAACACTGAACTTTTCGAAATGTAGATAAAATCTGATGTGTTACATTCACATAACTTTCTGTAACAGTTCCATAATATGCAAACTATTCTTACAATAAATGATTTTTATCTATATCATGCTAATCGACTCAAACATTAGTAGAATAATCTTATTAGTTGCTTCCTTGTAATTAAAATGGAAATAAGGGAATAGATCGGGCTAAAGCGATAGTCAAACCTTTTAAAAGCTGGTCTCTTGTGAAACAATTGAGGTTCGATTCGCTTTACATGGTCCCCGCTTGAGAAAAGTTAGCTTCAATTTCAAACTAATAACAAATAATATGTCGAAAACCGACCACTCTACAAGAAAATCTGATGTATTACACTCACATAACTTTCTCTAGCTGTTCTACAAACTTCATGCATAAGATTCTTCTTTCTGCACCTTGCTAATCGAGGTACTCATTAGCACAATGTTCTTATTATTTAGTTCCGTATAAGTAGGAAGAAAATAAGGGAGTACACTAGGCTAAACCAATAGTCAAATGTTTTAAAAGCTGTCGTTATGCGATTGTCATTACAAATCGCTTCTTTTCTTGGCCAGGAGTAGAACAAAAGAAAAACGGACACTCCCGTCTGAGAAAAGTATAAGTACTTCACCACTGAAACTAATAACAATGAATACCTCGAAAACGGTAAGCTCCACGAGAAAAATGTATATGACATAACTTGTGTATTTTAACAAGACCTATAAGTTTTGTAGAGTAAGTTTTTGTCTCTCTGTTACGGTTTACTAGTTATGCCAAATTAAGCAAAATTCATCCATAATAAACAGGTCTTCAGAAGCTATTCCCAGAAAATTCAAGATATACATTTTATTTGTTAGGTAAATATCTTTTATATGATATTTTAATCAAAATCGTTAGAGCCATTTTTAAGAAAATCAAAATTTTCTAAAAAAGTGCCATGTAAAGGGTAGTTTGGGGTGGGAGGATTTTTCTTAAAATCTTCGTGTCGCATCCCTGGAAAATACTAAACTTAAATACCAAGTTTGGTATTTAAGCTACTTTTCGTTTTTGAGTTATCGTGTTCACAGACACATGGACCTTTTTCTGAAAATGCTTTTTTTGGATACAGGGGGTCCTAAAACATGTATTTCCGATGAAATCTCGGTATGGAATTTGTGGGTGGAATACAATACTTCTCTATCCCTATGTACATTGTACATATGGGGCTAGAGAAAGTAAAAAATGTATATGACAAATTATGACTTAACGAGATCTACATGAAGGTAAAATTTATGCCATGTATATGTACATCACTTCAAAAAGGTTTCCCTTGGCTATACAAATGCAAAAAGATGGTTATTCTCTCTGGTTCTAAAGCTGCCCTCCAGGCTATTGGTTCTACTGCTTGGCTCAAAATAATGAAGATCAAAGAAATACAGAGACCACATAAAAAAATGTGATGTGTTCCATTCACATAACTTTCTCTACACCTGTAACACATTATTGCTAAAAAGCTTATGCTTCTATTTACTTCATTCTAATCGAGAAAAAAATAGCAGAAATAGTCTTAATACTTGCTTCCTTGTAAGTAGAAGGGAAATAAGGGAGTACCATAGGTTAAAGTGATAGTCAAAAGCTGGTTACTATGTGACTGAAGTTCTTTTGTTTGTATGGACAGGAGCTGACAAAGTCCTGTGTGAGAAAGAAACGCTTTTCAAATTTGAAACCAAAAACAAGAAATATGTCAAAAATGATCAACTCCACGAAAAAAAATTATATGACATAAATTGTGTGTTTTAATGTGCTCTACATGTTTTGTGTTGTAAGTTTTTGTCCATCTCTTACGGTTCAGCAGTTATGCAAAATTCCGTAAAATTCATCTTGAATAAAGTAGTCTTCAGAGGCTATTCCCAGAAAATTCAAGATATACATTTTATTTGTCGGGTAAATATCTTTAATATACAATATTTTAATCAAAATCATTTTTGAGAAAATCAAAATTTTCACGCAAAGGGTAGTTGGGGGTTGGTGGATTTTCTTGAAAATTTTCGTGTCGCATCCTTGGAAGATACCAAACTTAAATACTAAGTTTGGTATTTAACGGTCTTTTTTTGTTTTTGAGCTATGCTCCCCTCCCCCACCCACACACAGGGATATTTTTCTAAAATTGCTTTTTTTTGGATTCAGGTGGACCCAAAACATGTATTTCCGGTGAAATCTTGGTATCGAATTTTTGGGTGCATTACAATACCTTCTCTATACACTATGTACATAGTAAGTGTAGAGAAAGTAAAATATAATCTTACTGTGGAATACTGCACAGTATGGTGTTTTTGGAAACGAAATGTCTTGATATTTTAGCAAAGAAATTTAGTGTTAAACGAAATTTATCTTATGAATCAATTAAAAGAGCTGTTCAAAGAGAACTTCAAATTATAATCAACAAATAACACTTCGAAATGAACAGTCAAATTTGAAGAAAAGTTTGATGATCCAGATTTAACAAGAAAATCCTCTGTTGCTGCATTTCGACTGATCATAGGAATAGTGGCATCTCCAAATTGTTCCGTTGTGCTCCAAAAAAGAAGAAATGGTCAGGATCATCTAAAAATTGTGAATCCCTTATGGTTTTCGAAACTCTTAACTTCAAAATGTTGGGAAGCAAGAAGGAGAATCATTTCATTGTTAAATCCTGAGCATGAGACACACACACACGCACACACACACATTTTTGTGTATTTGGTTCTTGTCTATCTCTTACGGTACGAGGTTGTTCTCAGAAAAGTCAAAATATACATTTTATTTGTGATGTAAATATCTTTAATACAGGTTATTTTAATCAAAATCGTTAGAACCATTTTTGAGAAAAAAAAAACTTAAAAAATATTCCCATTAGGTATGCTGTAAATTGGGTTGGAGGTATTTTCTTGAAAACCTTAGAGTGGCATTCTTGGAAGATACTGAAGATAAATACCAAATTTGATATTTAATGGTCTTTTCATTTTTGAGTTTTACTATCACACACACACGGACCTTTCCTAAAATTACTTTTTTCGGATTCGGAGGGCCTCAAAACATATCTACATTTCCTGTAAAATCAAGACATCGAATTTTTGGATGAAATACAATACCTTCTCTAGCCACTCTGTACATTGTATTTACGAGGGCCGTTTTTTTTTTTCAACCTCCGATAGGCTATAAATAAAATACAAGTTTATAGAAAACAATTATTTTATTATTAAAAGTTTTGTGTACTTATGGTTAATTTTCAACATAATCACTGAAAAGATTGAGACATTTATCGTACCTGTGCACAAGGTTTGCAATACCCGCTTTAAAAATGTTGCCGCCAATGATTTCAAATGAGCATTGACGTTGTTTTGAAGATCTTCGTTGGTTTGAAAGTGCTGCCCTCCTAGCCACGTCTTCAGTTCAGGGAAAAGGTGAAAGTCGCTGGATGCCAGGTCAGGACTGTACGGCGGATGATCGAAAATGTCCCAATGAAATTGTTCAAGGAGCCGATGGGTTGTGCCAGCAGTGTGTGGACGAGCGTTGTCATGGATCAACACAATTCCTGAAGTCAGCATTTCTCTTCGTTTGTTTTGAATGGCTCTCCGGTAACGTTGTAAAATACGAAAATCTTCAAAAAAAAAGTCAATGCTTCGTTTTTTGTATAGCAAGTTTTTGTCTATCTCTTACGGTTTATTAGTTATGCCAAATTAAGTAAAATTCGTCCAGAATAAACCGGTCTTTAGAAGCTATCCCCAGAAAATTCAAGATATACATTTCGTTTGTCTTAAAAATATCTTAAACATAAGGTATTTGAATCAAAATCGTTAAAGTCATTTTTGAGAAAATCAAAATTTTCAAAATATTTTCCATATAAAGGGTTGTTGGGGTTGGGGGCGTTTTCTTGAAAGCATTCGTGTCGCATCCTTGGAAGGTACTAAACTTAAATAGGTACCAAGTTTGGTATTTAGCGGTCTTTGCGTTTCTGAGCTATACTGTCCATAGACACACATACACGCACACAAACACACACGCACAATGGACCTTTTTCTAAACATGCTTGTATTGGATTCAGGAGGTCCAAAGCATATATTTTCGGTGAAATTTCGTTATCGAATTTTCTAACACTATGTACACTTCCCTATACACTATGTAAATAGTACACACGGGCTAGAGAAAGTAAAGGATATTTTATTGATAATTACTGTGTACTCTTACAACTAATTATTACATTTTCGATTTACCATTTTGTACAACTCGCTATACATAGAATTCAAAGAAAGACCATAGTACGTGAGGTTTATGTTGAAACATAACCAGTTTTACTTTTTCTAGCTCTTATGTACAGGTACATAGTCGATGAGAAAGTTTTGTATTGTACCAAATAATTCGATACGGACATTTCACCGGAAATGTATGTTTTGAGGTCCCAGAGTCCGATAAAACATTTTTAGAAAGAGGTCCCTATATGTGTCTGTGGACAGCATAGCTCAAAAACGAGACGATCATTAAACACCAAATTTGGTATTTAAGTTTAGTATCTTCCAAATATACGATACTAAAATTTTCAAGATAATCCCCCCATCCTCAACTACTTTTCACGTGGAAAATTTTTCGAAAAATTTGTTTTACTCAAAAACGGCTCTAACGATTTCAATTAAAATATCATACATTAAAGCTATTCTCATGACAAATAAAATGCATATTTTAAATTTTGTGGGTATAAACTCTGAAGACGTCTTTATTCAGGATGAGTTTTGCTGAATTTTATATAAATGGTAAACCGTAAGAAATAGACAAAACTTTACCGCACAAAAATGTAGATCTTGTTAAAATACATAATTTATGTTATATACTTTTTTTTTTAGACTTGACCATTTCTGAGATTATTCCTTGTTATTGGTTTCAGCTTTAAAATACTTATAGTTTTCTCATACAGGAATTTGACAACTCGTGTCCATGGAAACAAAGGAACGTCAGTCACTTAGCAACCAGCTTTTGACCATCACTTTAACCTATGGTACTCCCATATTTCGCTTCTACTTACAAGGAAGCAAGTAATAAGACTATATCAGCTATTTTTTTTTTTTTCGATTAACATGAAGTAGGTAAAAGAATAATCTTTTGTATGAATAGTTTGTGTAGCAGATAGAGAAAGTCATGTGAATGGAACAAATTAGATTGTTTCTTTAAGTTCCTGTTTTTTTTTTTTTTTTTTTTTTCCCTTCATACTTTAGGAAACTTCAAAAGGGACATTACTGGTTAAATCTCGCCATCAGTAGCTTGGATGCAACATATTTCTTCATTTACCTTTTTGAAAGTTTCGTTTCGTTTTGTAGCTGGCTTACCCTCCCCATATTTAGGAGTCAACGGCACGAAACCACGGAATGGAGAACCTGGAACGAATGGTCGACATGAGCGTGGAAGTGGATGATGTGAAATGCAGGCGAAATGGATTATAGGAAAGGTGATGGTGAAGTAATTGATTGAGTGGCGCGGGAAACCGGAGGACCCGGAGAAAAGCTGCCCAGACGCTGCTTCCGTCCTCTAAAGGTCCCACATGCAAGTGCTTGGGATCGAACCCAGACGCCTAGATGGGAGGCGAGCGGTCTAACCACTCCGCCTCTTTGGTAAGTAGTAGAGAAATTAATAAAGAACTCAGTACCACCATTTCAATAGAGTGCTTTTTACTTTCTCTACTAGTATTTGTCGCCCTCCGTGGTGTAGTGGTTACCATGCTAACTTCATGTACCCAAGATCGCGGGTTCAAACCCGGCGGAAGACGATGGATTTTTTCGGGCGTACAAATCTTTAGCATGGCTTCCTTCGGAAGTAAAGTAAAGCCGTTGGTCCCGTGTCGTAGATTTACGGCACGTAAAATAACCTCAAGCCTCACAGAGAGGCCTCTGAGCAAAATTAAGCGGATTTAAACGAAAATACATGTTTTTTGTCACCCTGAATCCAAAAAAAATCTTAAGTGTTGCATTCATATGACTTTCTCTCATCTCCGCAAAAAATTATTGTTAAAAAGCTTATGCTTCTATTTACTTCACTCTAATCGAGAAAAAAAGTAGCAGAAATAGTCTTATTACTTGCTTCCTTGTAAGTAGAATCGAAATAAGGGAGTACCATAGGTTAAAGTGATAGTCAAAAGCTGGTTGCTATGTTACTGAAGTACCTTTGTTTGTATGCACAGGATTTGACAAAGTCCCGTATAAGAAAAATATACGTATTTTAAAGCTGAAACCAATAACAAGGAGTATCTCAGAAAGTATCAACTTCACAAAAAAAAAATGTATATAACATAAATTATGTGTTTTAACGAGAAATACATTTTCTATTCAGTAAGTGTTTGTCTATCTCTTACGGTTTGCCAGTTATGCAAAATTCAGTAAAATTCATCTAGAATAAAGTAGCTGTCAGAGGCTATTTCCAGAAAATTCAAGATATACATTTTATTTATCGGGTGAATATCTTTAATACACGATATTTTAATCAAAATCGTTAGGGCCATTTTTGAGAGAGTTAAAAATTTCGAGAAAAGTTCCATATAAAAATAAGTTGGGGTGGGGGATTTTCTTGAAAATCTTCGTGTCGCATCCTTGGAAGATACTGAACTTAACTACCAAGTTTCGTATTTAACGGGCTTTTCGTTTTTGAGTTATGCTGTGCACATACACACACACGGACCTTTTTCCAGAAATGCTTTTTTAGGACTCAGGTGGACCCAAAACGTATTTCCGGTGAAATCTCGGTATCGAATTTTTGGGTGGAATGTAATATCTTCTCAATACGCTATGTACATTGTACGTGTAGAAAAAGTAGAAAGGTCCATGTGTGTGCCTGTGTGTGTGTCTGTGGACAGCAAAACTTAAAAACTAAAAGAGTTAAATACTAAACTTGATGTTTAAGTTTGGTATCTTCCAAGGATGCGACACTAATGTTTTGAGAAAAATCCTCCCACCCCAAACTACCCTTTAGTGGAAACAATTTCAAAAATATTGATTTTGTTAAAAATGACTCTAACGATTTTCGATTAAAATACTGTATATTAAAGATGTTTAGGTCGTAAATAAAATGAATATCTTGAATTTTCTAGGAATAGCCTCTAAAGGGTGAATTTTGCTGAATTGCGCGTAACTGGTAAACCGTAAGAGATAGACAAAACTTACTACACAAAAAATATAGATCTCGTTAAAACACACAATTTATGTCCTTTACGTTTTTGTTGTGGAGGTAACCGTTTCCAAGATATTCCTCATTATTGGTTTCAATTGTAAGGTACTTACACTTTTCTCAGACAGGAAGTGTCCGCTTTTCTTTTGTTATTCCCCCTGGCCAAGCATAGAAGCGAATGACAATCACATAACGATAGCTTTTAAAACATTTGACTATCAATTTAGCATAGTGCGTTCCTTTAGTTCCCTTCTACTTATAAGAAACTAAGTAATAAGAACATTCTGCTAACGTTTATCTCGATTACAATTGCGTAGAAAGAAGAATAATCTTTTGTTAGAAGTTTGTTTGTAGAACAGCTAGAGAAATTCGTGTGAGTGTAACACATCAGGTTTTTTTTTTTTTTATTTTTTTAGAATTATCCTCATTAGAAATATGTGCAAGGTGAATTTTCAAAGCCAGGGAAGAAGACTGGCAAAAGAAATCTTTCCTAGTTCTTCCTCTTGAACGCCGAAGACGAACAGGAGCTAAAAATATCGAGAGTTGGTTGCTAATTCGAATATCAAACACGAGACGCCGGGCCCAAGGCCTCCCTCGGTCACTGCAGTGTTGCTATGGCAACAAACAGCTGTCCGCGTGATGACGTATGTGCCAGTGATGTCATAATCCGCGAATCTTCCCTCGAGAACAATAGCAGATAACCTTGCTGTGTAAGGTTCATCCACAGCATGGAAGATGCTGCAACAGTGATTAAATATCACTTAATCCTTATCAAACAATTGACTCACGTTTTATTGCCCGTGATTTTAATGATGGACTTGATAACACAAGGTCGTGTGTGTTCGGGTTCATTGCAAATGACGTTCGTTCATTGTGCTAATTTTGACACTTTGAATTTAAAAACATATACTGTTTATGCCAAATTTATATCGGTTCCCAACTGGTGGTACGCGTACCGCTGGGAAAAGCTCTAGGCCGTCCAGGAAGACATCAGTAATGGTGAAAAATTACTAGGGACACTGGAAGTGAAATTTTGAATATGTACAGTCGGTTAAGAAGTCCAAAATTGTTTTTTACTTTCTCTACATGTACTATATACATAGTGTATAGAGAAGGTATTGTATTGCACCCAAAAAATTTACACCGAGATATCACCGGAAATATGTGTTTTGAAACACCCTGAATCAAACAAAAAACATCATTTTACAAAAAGATTCGTATGTGTGTGTGAGTGTGTTAGTGGGCAGCATAGCTCATTAAGTCCGTTAAATACAAAACTTGATATTTAAGTTCAGTATCTTCCAAGGATGCTGAATTCCCTTTACATAGAAATTTTTTTGAACATTTTTATTTTCTCAAAAATGGCTCAAACGATTTTGATTTAAAAATCTCTTCAATTTGAGACATTTATGTCACAAATAAAATGTATATCTTCAATTTTCTGGGAATAGCCTCTGAAGACACGTTTATTCTGGATGGACTTTGTGGAATTTTGTATAACTGGTGAACTATAGGAGACAAAAACTTACCAGACAAAACATATAGAGCTCGTTAAAACACATAATTTATGTTACATACATTTTTTTCGTGGAGTTGACCGTTTTTGAGACATTCCTTGTTATTAGTTTCAGCTTTAAAACACTTAAAACTTTTCTCACACAGGAATTTGTCAACTCCTGGCCACGCAAAGAAACGGATTTCAATCACATAGCAACCACATTTTAAAACATTTGACTGTCGGGTTAACCTAGTGTATTCCCTTATTTCACTTCTACTTATACAGGAACCAAGTCATAAGACCGTTTCTACCAGTGCTTTAGCACTAAATAGAAGAATAATAACATTATCAGCTACAATTTGTACCAGGGATGTAGAGAAAGTCATCTGAATGGAGCACATCAGATTTATTTTTCTCATTTTATTACTTTCAAAATGTTCCACACATCTCTATACAACGAAAATTTCCTTGAACCTACAGAAGTAACTATTGTAATATTACAGGCGACAAATTTTCTTACACAAATAGTAATTTTTCAAAAAAAAAAAAAAAAAAATATTTAATGAATAAATTATTTATTTTAGAAATTAAATTTTACAATTTTAAAACAAATTGATATACGATATTTAATAAATAAAGTTATTGAAATATCACCGTGCCAAGTTTCGCGTGTCCTTTAAAGCTCCAGTTCCAAAAATTACAACCAATTTTCTCAAATTTTGAGGCGAATGGAATATTTTAATTATTCAATATATTTGCATAATATATGAAATAAGTTTTAAATATAGTAATTTTAAATTTCAACTCCCAATGCCCCATAAATGAAATCCGTAAATATTAGAGGTGTAACAAATACGTAGATTTCTTTCTTACTTCTTCTAACATACATGTACAATGTACATAGTAGGTAGAGAAGGTATTGCATTCCACCCAAAAAATTCTATACCGTGATTTGATCGGAAACGTTCTTTTAAGGAACCCTGTGTGGTGTGTGTGTGTGTGCGCGTGCGTGCGTGCGTGGGTGTGTGCGTGCGTGCGTGTGTGTGTGAATACGATAACTCAAAAAAGGAAATTTGGTAAAATATCAAACTGGATATTTAAGTTTAGTATCTTCCAAGGATGCGACACAAAGATTTTGAGGAAAATCCCTCCACCCCAAGCTACCCGTTATATGGAACAACTTCGAAAATTTTGAATTTCTCAAAAATGGTTCTATGTAATATATGTAAGACATTTAAATGTCAAATAAAACGTATATCTTGAATTTCTGATGATAGTCTCTGAAGAACCCTTCATTCTGGATGACTTTTGTACAATCGTAAACCGTAAGAGATAGACAAATTCTTTCTACTCGCATAATAGATCTCGTTAAAACATGCAATTTGTCAACTCCGGTCCATACAAACAAAGGAACATCAGTCACATAGCAACCAGCTTTTGGCTTTCACTTTAACCTATGGTACTCCCTTATTTCGCTTCTATTTACAATAAAGCAAGAAATAAGAGTATTTCTGCTAATTTGTCTCGATTAACATGAAATAAATAAAATATACGCTTATTAACAATAATTTGTTACAGAGATATAGAGAAAGTCATGTGAATGGAACACATAAGATTTTTTTAAAAGTTTTAAAACATTTCTCTACTAACTTTTCATTGGATGCTGGCCATTTTGCTCTGGAATTAACAATGTTGTTCACTTTTTTGTTCTTTGATCTTTTAAGAATTTACAATTATAAATAGGTGGTTAATAGATTGATTTTCTTCCTCGCTTATACACATTCGACCGTATATTATTTTAAATCTACTTAAATATTTCCTTATCTTTCGATGTTCAGTTAATGTTATCTGTGCGGAAATTATTTATAAGCCCATGTACTTACATAAAATAGTGGAACATCAGCAATAATGCAACGGTTAGAGAAAGGAAGAAAAAGAACACCAGTTTTAGAACGGGGACAGTTAAATCAGATAAGCATACACCAAGCGCTCTAGGGTTATAAGGGAAAACAGAAGACTAAACAGCCAAAGAATTAAAAACAAATATCCAGAAAGATAATTATTTCGGATGATAACACAACCCTTCTTTAAAAGACTGTAACTTGACCGTTCTACCAACTGGCCCGTTAGCTCAGTTGGTTAGAGCGTCGTGCTAATAACGCGAAGGTCGTGGGTTCGATCCCCCCACGGGCCATAATTTTTTTTTTTCGCTTCAGATAAACAGGGCACCTCACTTATCCTAGTTTTTATAAATTATTCAAAGTTATCTCTCACTATTCCACAATACAATTGATATATTGTATCTTTAAACTACTTCGAAACCTAAGACTACGTAATTTTTATTACTATGTTACTGCTCAGTTTAGGCAGCTGGCCCGTTAGCTCAGTTGGTTAGAGCGTCGTGCTAATAACGCGAAGGTCGTGGGTTCGATCCCCCCACGGGCCAATGAATATTTTGTATTACCCTAAATAAATTAAGAATTTTCCTTACCTTAACTTAACACAACAATTTAGTTAATATAATGGTCTTTTCAACAATAGCCTTGAATATTTAACTACTTCGGGGAAGATCTGTATTACATCCAAATTTCCGAAATCTCGCCGGAAATGATAACAAAAAAAGTGTGTGGATAGCTAGAGTCAAGACTGAAAAAGTCAATGCCATCCTGACATGTTGCCATGGTAACTCAGTGGCAGAGCAACCGGCTAGAGCTCGGGAGATCCGTGGTTCAAATCTCGACTAATGCATTGAATTTTTCAGTCTGACTCTAGCTAACTTTATATTTAAATTCAATATATTCAAAAGAAGATGTAAGGCGATTTTGAAGAAAATCCCACCTCACCTAACTACGCTTCATGTGTAACATTTTTTCGATTTTTCAAAAATGATTCATAGATTTTTTATTAAAACATCATACTAGGTGTATAAAAGATAATTTCATTACAAATAAAATATCTTGACTTTTCTGAAAACATCATCTACAGTCCTCTTCATTCGGAAGGAACTTTGTAAGAGTAATCACGTATTACTGATAAAAGGTAGGTGAAGGACGAATTCCCGGTACCACAGAAATATAAATCACATGAATTTCTCCTATATCTCTGTACAAATTATAATTAAAAATCTTATGTGTTCCATTCACATGGCTTTCTCTACATCTCTGCAAAAAATGATTCTATTTACTTCATCTAATCGAGAAAAAATTAGCACAAATAGTCTTATTACTTGCTTCCTTGTTAGTAGAAGCGAAATGGGGGGTACAATAGGTTAAAGTGAGTCAAAATCTGGTTGCTATGTGACTGAAGTTCATTTGTTTGTATAGACAGTCCTGTATGCGAAAAGTATAAGTTTTTTTTATTCCTGAAACCAAAAACAAGGAATATCTCAAAAACAATCAACTCCACAAAAAACATTTATATAATATAAATTGTGTGTTTTAAAGTGCTCTACATTTGTTGTGTGGTAAGTTTTTTTCCACCTCTTACGGTTTGGAAGTTATGCAAAATTACGTAAAATTGATCCAGAATAAAGTAGTCTTCAGAGGCTATTACCAGAAAATTCAAAATATACATTTGATTTTTCAGGTAAATGCCTTTTATATACTATATTTTAATCAAAATTGTTAGAGACATTTTTTAGAAAATCAAAATTTTCGAAAATAAATTCCATGTAAAGGGTAGTTGGGGGTAGGGGGATTTTTCTCAAAATCTTCGTGTCGTATCCCTGGAAGATACTAAACTTAAATACCAAGTTTGGTATGTTACCGACTTTTCAGTTTTGAGTTATGTTCAGACACACGGACACACACACCTTTTTCTAAAAATACTTTTTTTTGGATACAGGGGACCCTAAAACATATATTTCCGGTGTAATCTCGGTATCGAATTTTTTGGTGGAGTGCAATACCTTCTCTATACACTATGTACCTAGTACGTATAGAGAAAGTAAAAATATTTTAAAATAAAACCAATAACAACGAATATCTTAAAAATGGTCAAATCCACGAATAAAATATATATGATATAAGTGGTGTGCTTCAACGATATACATTTTTTCTGTAGTAAGTTTTTGTCTATCTCTTACGGTTTACTAGTTATGCCAAATTAAGCAAAATTCATGCAGAATAAAGGGACCTTCAGATGCTATTTCCAGAAAATTCAAGATATACAGTTTATTTGCCATATAAATATCTTTAAGATATCGCATTTTAATCAAAATCGTTCGAGCCATTATTGAGAAAATCAAAATTTTCGAATTTTTTCCAAGTAAAGGGTAGTTTGGTGTGGGGTGATTTGCTTCAAACTGTTCGTGTCGCAGATAGTTACTTATATACCAAGTTCGGTATTTTACCGACTTTTCGTATTTTAGTTATCGTGTTCACAGACACACCCACACACACGCAGCCTTTTTTCTCTAAAAAATGCTTTTCTTTATGTATAGGGGGACCCTAAAAGGTCTATTTCCGGCGAAATCTCGGTATCTAATTTTGGGTGGAATGCAATACCTTCTCTATACACTATGTAGATAATACGTTTAGAGAAAATAAAAATTATGTAATTAAAGTGTACATATCTTTAAAAGACAGACTTTATTCCAAATAGTTTTATTATGTCATAAGCATTTTCAATATTCAATTTTTCAATACTTTATCATTTTTACTTTCTCTACACTTACTATGCTTACAGTGTATAGAGAAGATATTGCATCCAGAAATTCGATACCGAGATTTCATGGGGAGTATATATTTGAAGACCTCCTGGTTCCATTTTGAGAAAAATCTGTGTGTGTGTGTGTGTGTGTGTGTGTGTGTGTGTGTGTGTGTGTGTGTGTATGTATGTATGTGTGTGGACAGCCTAGCTCAAAAACGAAAAGACCGTTAAATACCAAACTTGGTATTTAGGTTTAGTATCTTCCAAGGATGCGACAGGAAAATTTCTAAGAAAATCCCTCGCCTCTAACTACCCTTTAAATGTAAATTTTTTCAAACATTTTTAATTTCTCAAAAATGGCTCTAACTATTTTGATATCGGTAAATATCGATATCAATGATATTTACACGAGAAATAAAATGCATATCATGAATTTTCTGGTAATAGCCTCAGAAAGCACATATTTCCTGAATGAATTCTGCGGAATTTTGCATAACTGGTAAACCGCAAGAGATAGACAAAAACTTATTTAACGCAAAATGTAGAGCTCGATAAAAACAGAAAATTTATATAATATACATTTTTTCTTGGAGTTGACCGTTTTTGAGATATTCCTTGATATTGGTTTCAGTTGTAAAGAACTTACACTTTTCTCAGACGGAAGTGTCCATCTACTTTCTCTACACGTACTATGCACATAGTGTATAGAGAAGGTAATGCACTCCACCAAAAAATTCGATGCCGAGATTTCACCGGAAATATGTGTTTTAGGGTCCAAAAAAAGTATTTTCAGAAAAAGGTCCGTGTTTGTCCGGTGTCCGTGTGTCAGTGTGTCCGTGTGTCTGTGAACACGATAACTCAAAAACGAAAAGTCGGTAAAATACCAAACTTGGTATTTAAGTTTAGTATCTTCCAAGGATGCGACACGAAGATTTTGAGAAAAATCCCCCACCACAAACTATACTTTAATGTAACTCTTTTTGAAATTTTTGAATTTCTCAAAAATGGCTCTAACGATTTTGATTTAAATATCGTATATTAAAGATATTTACCTGACAAATAAAATGTATATTTTGAATTTTTTGGGAATAGCCTCTGAAGACTACGTTATTCTGGGTGAATTTTACGGAATTTTGAATAACTGCTAAACCGTAAGAGATGGATAAAAACTTACCACACAAAAAATATAGAGTACATTAAAATATACAATTATGTTTTATACATTTTTTTCATGGAGTTGATGGTTTTTTTTTAGATAATCCTTGTTTTTGGTTTCAGCTTTGAAAAAGTCTACTTTTCTCATACAGGAATTTGTCAACTCCTGTTCATACAAATAAAGGAACTTCAGTCACATAGCAACCAGCTTTTGATTATCAGTTTAGCCTATGGTACTCCCTTATTTCCCCTCTACTTATAAGGAAGCAAGTAATAAGACTACTTCTGCTATTTTTTCTCGATTAGTATGAAGTAAATGGAAGCATAAGCTTTTTAACAATAATTTTTTGCAGAAATGTAGAGAAAGTTTTGTGATGGAAACACATCAGATTTTTACTTTCTCTACACTCATTATGTGCAGAGTGTATAGAGAAGGTAGTGCAGTGTGTGTGTGTGTCTGTGAACACGATAACTCAAAAACGAAAAGTTGGTAAAGTACCAAACTTGGTATTTAAGTTTAATATCTTCCAGGGATGCGACACGAAGATTTTGTGAAAAATTCCCCCACCCCAAACTTCCCTTTACATGGAAAAAATTTCGATCATTTTGATTTTCTAAAAAATAGCTCTAATGATTTTGATTAAAATGTCGTATATTAAATATATTTGCCTGACAAATAAAATGTATATCTTGGATTTTCTGGGAATAGCCTCTTAAGACTAATTTATTCTGAATCAATTTTATGGAATTTTGCATAACTGCTGAACCGTAAGAGATGGACAAATACTTACCACACAAAAAATGTACGGCATGTTAAAACACTCAATTTATAAAATAACATTTTTTTCATTGTGTTGGTCGTTTTTAGTTTCAGCTTTGAAAATCATACTGGAATTTGTCACCTCCTGTCCATACAAACAAAGGAACTTCAGTCACATAGCAACCAGCTTTTAGAACCTATGGTACTCCCTTATTTCGCTTCTGCTTACAAGGAAACAAGTAATGACTGTTTCGGCTAATTTTTTCTCGATTAGCATGAAATAGAGGCATAAGCTTTTTAACAAAATTTGTTGCAGAGCTGTAGAGAAAGTCATGTGAATGGAACACATCAGATTTTTTCTTTTGTTCTACTCCTGGCCAAGCAAAGAAGCGATTTGCAACGACAATCGCATAACGACCGGTTTTAAAACATTTGACTATCACTTTAGCATAGCGCATTTCTTTAGTTCCCTTCTACTTATAAGGAACTAGCGGGTAATAAAGAACATTCTGCTAATGTTTATCTGGATATAGAAAAAAGAATAATCTTTTGTAAGAAGTTCGTTAGTAGAACAGCTAGAGAAATTCATGTGAGTGTATCACACCAGATTTATCAACGTTAGTTTTCATTTTTTTTTTTTTTTTTGGTGAATCTAGATAATAGTATGGCATTTTAGTGCAACTATATAGCGTTGCATCAATAAAACGAAGTGGGCAATATAGCTAGCTATTATCTGCAAACATTTATCCTAATTAACGGATATAAGAGTGACATTTCAGATATCTATATTTCTATGTATCTACTTTTTTCTTTTAGGATTTACTTGATAGCATTATTATTATTATTATTATTATTATTATTATTATGTTAATATGAATATCAAATTTCATTTATATTACACAAATACTTTGGAAGTTGCAATTTGTTTAAAATATCCGCTTTAAACTATACACAACCATAAATAGGGATATTTTAATAACTTTGATAATTGAATTAATATATATTTTTTAAAAAGTTACGATTTTAATCTCTAAAATTAATCATTCTCTGTAAATATACATTTTCAGTTTCTCCAGCAGCTATGAACATAGAAGGTAGAGAAGGTACTGCATTCCACCAAAAAATTTGATACCGAAATATCATAGGAAATACACATTTTAGGGTACCCTGTATCCACAAAAATACATTTTTTAGAAAAATGGTCTGTATCTGTGAACAGGATTACTCAAAAACAAAAAGTCGGTTAAATACCAAACTTGATATTTAAATTTAGTATCTTCCTAAGATGCGAAACGAAGATTTGCAACAAAATTCCCCCGAACCAAACTATCCATTACATGGAAAAAAATTCAATTTTTTTGATTTTCTAAAAACTGGTCTCTAACGATTTGGAATAAAATACCGTATATTAAAGATATTTACATGGAAAATAAAATATGTATCTTGAATTTCTAGGAATAGCGTCTGAACACCTATTTGAATATTGGGTGACTTTAACATAACTGGTAAATCGTTAGAAATAGAGGAGTGTGTGTGTGTGTGTGTGTGTGTGTGTGTCTGAGAGAGAGAGAGAGAGAGAGAGAGAGAGAGAGAGAGAGAGAGAGAGAGAGAAGTGGAGTGGATCGTTTATGAGATATTCCTTGTTATTGTTTCCAGCTTTGAAAAACTTATACTTTTCTCATACAGGAATTTGTCAATTCCTGTCCATACAAACAAAGGAACTTCAGTCACATAGCAACCAGCATTTTAACCTATGGTAGTCCCTTATTTCTCTTCTACTTACAAGGAAGCAAGTAATACGACTATTTCTGCTAATTTTTTCTCGATTAGCATGAAGTAGAAAGAAGTATAAGCATTTTAACAATAATTTGTTGCAGAGATGTAGAGAAAGTCATGTAAATGGAACACATCAGACTATTTTAAAACGTGTTCCATGTAAAGAGTAGTTGGGGGTAGAGAGATTTTCAAGATTTGTATTCTTGGAAGAATTTAAACTTAAATACTAAGTTTCGTATTTAATTGGATTTTCGTTTTTGAACAGAGCTATCCACAAACCCACACACACACTCACCACAGACAGACCTTTTTCTAAAAAAAAATTTTTTTAATTCAGTGTGACCCAAAACATGTATTTCCAGTGAAATCTCGGTATCGATTTTTTGGGTTCAATACAATATCTTCTCTATCCATTATGTGCATTGTATAAACGGGCTAAAGGAGGTAAAAATGATAAGGCGGGGGAATTTTCTTGAAAATCATCCAGCCATATCATGGTAAAATGCTGAATTTATATATGAAGTTTGGTTATGAGCTATGCTGTTAACAGACTTATTACGTACATGATAGAGATGAAAATATAAGAAAAACATTTATTTTGAAGGTCGAAGAAAGGGATAAAGTGAGGAAAATCCGCTTGAACCTAGTTAGGCACTCTTCCAGGTGTTTGATGATGGAACCTGTTGGACCCAAACCGGATTTATCCGGTTTAAAGGTCTGCTCGTGGGTTAATTGCTCAACCTTTGCACAGCTGTCGAGGTAACTGCATCCGACATTTGCTTTCCTTCCTCTCTTTTCGTCTGCCCAATTCCGTGCTACAGCACTTGCCGTTCACAAAACAAATCTGATGTCTTACATTCACATAACTTTCTCTAGCTGGTCCATACACAAACTATTCTTACCAAAGATTACTATTCTTCTATCTACCTCATGCTAATCGAGATAAACATTAGCAGAAATTGTCTTATTACTTAGTTCCTTATAAGGAGGCAAATAAATCTTAAACGATAGTCAAAGCCAGTCGCTAAGTGAAACAATTGAGGTTCGGTTCGCTTTGCATGGTCCCGTTTGAGAAACGTTAAGGTGGTTTAAAATAACAAGAAATATCTCGAATACGGCTAATTCTACAAGAAAAACATATACTACATAAAGTATGCGTTTTAACGAGATCTACATTATTTGTATAGTAAGTTTTTATCAATCTCTTACGGCTTAACCGTTAAGAACAATTCTGCAAAACTCATCCAGAGACTATTCCCAGAAAATGCAAAATATACATTTTATTTGTGATACACATGTCTTTAATATACGGTATTTTAATCAAAGTCGTTAGACCATTTTTGAGAAAATCAAAAATTTTAAAAAAAATTCCATGTAAAGAGTACTTTGGGATGGGGGGCTTTTCCTTAAAATCTTCGTGTCGCATCCTTGGAATACTAAATATAAATTCCAATTTTGGTATTTAACGATCTTTTTGTTTTTGAGCTATGCTGTCCACAGGTACACACATAGACACACACGGACCTTTTTCTGAAAATGTTTTTTTTATTCAGGGGGTCCTAATACGTGTATTTCCGGTGAAATCTCGGTATCGAATTTTTGGATGGAATACAATAGTTCTTCTATACACTATGTACGTAGTATGTGTAGAGAAAATAAAAATATTACTAGTCTTTTATTTACATCATGCTAATCGAGAGAAACATTAGCAGAAATGGTCTTATTATTTAGTTCCTTATAAGTAGGAGGTAAATAAGGCTTAAGCGGTAGTCAAAGCCGTTTGAGCAAAGTTAAGGTAGTTTAAAATTGAAATCAATAATAAGGAATATTTCGTATACGGTCAGTTCTACAAGAAAAGCATATATTACATAAATTATGTGTTTTAACGAGATCTACATTATTTGTGTAGTAAGTTTTTATTTATCTCTTACAATTTAACCGTTATGAAAAATTTAGCAAAACTCATCCTGAATAAAGAGTTCTTTAGAGGTTTTTCCAGAAAATGTAAAATATACATTTTATTTGTGACGCAAATATGTTTAATATACGGTATTTCAATCAAAATCGTTAGGGCCATTTTTGAGAGAGTCAATTTTCCATGTAAAGAGAGTTTGTGGTGAGGGGATTTTCTTGAAAATCTTCGTGTCCCATCCTTGAATTATACTAAACCTAAATTCCAAGGTTGGTCTTTTAGTTTAAAGAACAGAGTTGCAAATACTTGTACGCTGGTTTGAGTTATGTATTTGTTCAATAAATCCACATTTAAATAAAGTATAATAATGCCACTGTGTTCAAACGTTTTAAGATGCACCTTTCATTCATTGTGAATTCTAATCAGATATTGTATGAAAAAAGAAAAGAAGAAGAAAGAAGCGTGTGATTACGTAGGTTGAAATTTCAGAGCGGCCGCTCACATAACACCAGATAAAGTCGGCCAGGGCAAAGCGCAGATAGCAGAGGAAATACAGCTCTCTGCTGTAAAAAAATTTTTTTCGGACTCAGGGGACCTCAAAACATACATTTCCGGTGAAATCTCGACATCGAATTTTTGGGTGGAATACAATACCTTTCATAGCTACTACGTACGTTTTACAAGGGCCGTTTTTTTTTCAAGCTCCGATAGGCTATAAATAAAAGACAAGTCAATAGAAAACAATCATTTTATTACTAAAAGTTTTGTACACTTATGGTTACTTTTCAACATGATCACCGAAAAGATTGAGACATTTATCGTACCTGTTTACAAGCTTTGCAACACCCGCTACAAAAAATGTTGCCGCCAATGATTTCAAATGAGCATTGACGTTGTTTTGAAGATCTTCGTTGGTTTGAAAGTGCTGCCCTCCTAGCCACGTCTTTAGTGCAGAGAAAAGGTGAAAATTGTTGGGTGCCAGGTCAGATCGAAAATGTCCCATTGAAATTTTTCAAGGAGCCGATGGGTTGTGCCAGCAGTGTGTGGACGAGCGTTGTCATGGATCAACACAATTCCTGAAGTCAGCATTCCTCTTCGTTTGTTTTGAATGGCTCTCCGCAAACGTCGTAAAGTACGAAGATCTTCAAAACAACGTCAATGCTCATTTGAAATCATTGGTGACAACATTTTTTGAAGCGGGTATTGCAAAGCTTGTGCACGGTACGATACATGTCTCAATCTTTTCTGTGATTATGTTGAAAAGTAACCATAAGTGTACAAAACTTTTAGTAATAACATAATTCCTCGTATGTACGTACGGGCTAGAGAAAGAAATACATGCACATTTTAATGATTAATTGTGGTCAATTAATCTACATATAAACTTATACACGGTGGGAGCTGAATAAGTGCAAATATGTGTATCAGTGTTTGAGGGTGATGTGGTGATGTAGGTTTGCAGTTTTCTGCTATGTTCTAAAGTTATGTCTTTGAGGAAATTTTCACCATGTTTTTAGGATGGCTATCTCAGACGTTCGGTGTTTGTTTACGTAACAGGTCACACTAGATACTAGAAAAAAAAAAAAAAAAAAAAACTAACATCCATCATCCAGTGTAAATCTTTCTTGCTTTCAGAAAGAATTATATTATGAAACTATAAAATGATTCAATGCTCTTCCTAATGATCTAAAGGGAAATAATTGACAATTGCAATGCTTTTAAAATAGCTGCTGAACAGTACCTTTGCACAAAATCATTTTACTCTGTACAAATTATCTTTAGGACAAGTTATCCGGATGACTAAAATGATGTAGCTCTGTAAGTAGTATCTAGGTGTTTTAATGGCAAATCATTGTTAGCCACAGAGGGTAGAGGGTAGAATATGTTAACAGCGGGGGACACTCGGCAATTGCGACCAAGTACTCATCTATTGATAAGAGAAAGGGAAACCACAGGCCAGCACACAGGAAACGACGGAGCTAAGTGCAGAGACGCGCGGAAGTCCCTAACAGTCACTAGATGACCCTGGCGCGCCATGGAGGCTACACAGGCAGTCGGAAAGAGGTCTCTACAACGGCACCTAGCGTCAACCAGCGTAAGGGGTATCGTGCTATCTGCCTGCAAAGCCTCAAGCATCACCTGAGTCGACCTGAAAGATAAAAAATCTGACGTGTTCCATTCACATGACTTTCTCTACATCTCTGCAACAAATTAGTGTTAAAAAGCTTAAGCTTCTATTTACTTCATACTAATTCAGAAAAAAATAGCAGAATGGTCTTATTACTTGCTTCCTTGTAAATAGAAGCGAAATAAGGTGGTACCATAGGTTAAAGTGATAGTCAAAAGCTGGTTGCTATGTGACTGAAGCTCCTTTGTTTGTATGGACAAGAGTTGACAAATTCCTGCATGAGAAAAGTATGTTTTTCAAAGCTGAAACGAAAAACCAGGAATATCTTAAAAACGATCAACTTCACGAAAGTATGTATATGACATAAATTGTGTGTTTTAATGTGCTCTACAGTTTTATTGTGGTAAGGTTTTGTCCATCTCTTACGATTTAGCAGTTATGAAAAATTCCGTAAAATTCATCCAGAAAAAAGTAGTCTTCAGAGGCTATTCCCAGAAAAGTCAAGATATACATTTTATTAGTCAGGTAAATATCTTTAGCAAATGACATTTTAATAAAACTCGTTAGAGCCATTTTTGAGAAAATCAAAATATTCGAAAAAAGTTCCATGTGAAGGGTAGTTGGGGGGAAAATCTTAGTGTCGCATCTTTGCAAGATACCAAACTTAAATACCAAGTTTGGTATTTTACGATCTTTTCGTTTTTGATCTATACTGCCACACACACACACACACACACACACACACACGGATCTTTTTCCAGAAGTGCTTTTTTTTTATTCAGGGGGACCCAAAACATGTATTTCCGGTGACATCTCGGTATGGAATGTTTGGGTGCAATACAATACCTTCTCTATACACTATATACATAGTACATGTAGAGAAAGTAAAAATCAAGTAATAAAATTGTTCCTATTAAAGTTTATCTTGAATAATCTTTTGCAGGAATAGTTTGAAGAACAGGTAGAGAAAGTCACGTGATGGAACACAGAGTTGGAGATGCACGCCTTGCTCACGTGAACATGTCCTGGTGTAGCCCCACCTATCCTGGAGCCGGTCCAAGAAAATATTATCGTAAAGAATAATTATTGTAATTAGTAACAGAAGAAGAGTGAAACGGGCTTTAGAATGAACCCAGTGCTGCCCTCAGCTGGTCAGTTTTACACACAGTCATGTCGAGCACGTGTTCATACATTCGTGTGTATGGAAAACAAACCTATAGGTAGAAGCAAGAATTTATGTTGACAATAATTCAGCTCCATATTAATGACCGAGATTAGGACATTTCAACCAATTGCGGTCATCTGACTGGAGCGATATTGTCGAAACATCTTATCGAAGCTGATGTTCATTTCTTTGAAATCTTGTTGTATCTTACGTACTTTTCTACTTTCTTTTCACGTACTATATACATAATGTATAGAGAAGGTATTGTATTGCACCCAAAAATTCCAAACCGAGATTTCTCCGGAAATATATGTTTTGAGACCCGCTGATTCCAAAAAAAGCATTTTTAGAAAAATCTCCGTGTTCTCATACAGGAATTAGTCAACTCGTGTCCATGCAAACAAAGGAACTTCAGTCACATAGAAACCAGCTTTTGGCTTATTTCGCTTCTACTTTTCAAGGAAACAAGTAATAAGACTATTTCTGCTAATTTTTTTCTGGATTAACATGAAGTAAATAGAAGAGTAAGCTTTTTAGCAATTATTTGTCACAGAGATGTAGAGAAAGTGATGTGAATGGAACATATTAGATTTTTTACTTTCTCTATTCGTACTATGTACATAGTTTATAGAGAAGGTATTGCATTCCACCCGAAAGTTCGGTATCAAGATTTCACCGGAAATACATGTTTTGGGTCTCCCTGAATCCCAAAAAAGCAATTTTACGTAAAGGTCCAGGTGTGTGTGTGTGTGTGTGTGTGTGTGTGTGTGTGTGTGTCTGTGGACAGTATAGCTCGAAAATGAAAAGATCGTTGAATACCAAACTTGGTATTTAAGTTTGGTTTCTTCCAAGGATGCGACACGAAGATTTTCAAGAAAATCCCCCCACCACAAACTACCCTTTACATGGAACTTTTTTCGAAAATTTTTATTTTCTCAAAAATGGCTCTGACGATTTTGATTAAAATATCGTATATTAAAGATATTTATCTGACAAATAAAATGTATATCTTGAATATTCTGGGAATAGTCTCTGAAGACTACTTTATTCTGGATGAATTTTACGGAACTGTACATAACTGCTAAACCGAATGAGATGGACAAAAACTTACCACATAAAAAGTGTAGAGCACGTTAAAACACACAATTCATATTTTATACATTTTTTCGTGGAGTTAATCGTTTTTGAGATGTTCCTTATTTTTGTTTTCAGCTTTGAAAAACAAACTTTTCTCATACAGGAATATGTCATCTCGTGTCTATACAAACAAAGGATCTTCAGTCACATAGCAACTAGCCTTTGTCTAACACTTTAACCTATGGTACTCCCTTATTTCGCTCCTACTTACAAGGAAGCAAGTAATAAGGGTATTTCTGCCAATTTTTTCTCTATTAGCATGAAGTAAATAGAAGCAAGAACTTTTTAATGATAATTTTTTGAAGAGATGTAGAGAAAGTCGTGTGAATGGAACACATCAGATTTTTATTTTTTTTCCAAATGACATCTTTTTCTTTTCACCTCATCACTCAAACGTTGTAGTAGGCTTGCGTAGTAGTCACCAGTGATACTTTTATCCTTTTCCAAGTAATCAATAAAAATAATTCCCTGTGCATCCCAGAAATTACTCGCCATAAGCTTGTTAGCTGACAAAATTGACTTTGCATGTCTTGGAGTTGGTTCAGCTGGTGCAATCCACTGTTTTGACTGTGATTTACTTTCTGTAGTGTAGTGACGTATTAAAATGTCATCCATGGTAGTAAGACGACTCAAAAATTCACTGGGATTTTTATGATAGAGCTCCACATTCTTAACGGAAACAGTTTTTCTTTGAAACTTTTGATCAGGTGTCAACAAACGCGGCACCCATCTTGCACAGACCTTGTGAAAGCCCAAAACATTACTTAAAATATTACCTGCACGTTCTTTTGATATGTTTACAGTCTCTGCTATCTCAAACAACTTTAATCTGCGGTCTTCCAGTACTAAACGATGACTTTTTCCAATGATCTCTGGAGTTGTCACTTCTACAGGGCGTCCAGAGCGAGGCTCATCACTAGTGCTCGTACGCCCCATTTTAAACTGTGAAACCCATCTTTTAATCATTAAATATGAATTGGCAGATTCTTTCAATGTACTGTCCATTTCCTCCTTGATTTCTTTAGGCTTTAACTTTCAAATGGAAGTGTTTAATCACTGCTCGTTTTTCCAAATTGTCCATTTTCGTGAAAACCCTAAAGTTGTCTTGTTTAAAATGCTGTCATTGGAAAACTAAACAAGCTATTGACCTGTAACTATGGATACAAGCTAGTCTAGAGTTAAAGTATACGATACCACCGTCTAACTGGCCTAGTGGCACCATATATGTGTGAGCCTGGGACTCATCAGCTGCCCCTCGTATATTTGGTGTTTGAGTGGTCTATATCTGTGAATACGTACGTGATGTAGTTGTGAGTGCAAATGGGTGTGTTTGTGTGTGCTACCAGAGTGTTCTTTCTTTAATTTGGTTCTGTTGTCATAGCGCGCGAACGTGGGTATGTGTGTGTGACAATTTCCAATGTTGTAAATACTAGCGGGCCCGACAGACGTTGTCCTGTAGTCACGTCTTTAATTCGAAAATTTAAAACTTTTTTGTAGGTTAGGGTGGTGTTAATTAACGCACGTGTAAATTTGATAGAAAATTATACAAAGTACTCACATCAATTCCACACTGAATTTGCAAAATGTATAGTTTTTTAAACCTCTTGAAGCATTAATTGAATCTTATTGTAATATTTCAATTAGCACACGTTTTGTTTTTGTAACACAATAATAACACGAAGTTATAAAATATTTTCCTGAATTTGATTGTAGCACCACCTGTCGGGAAAAACTGGAATTGGAATAAAATATTATTGAATATTCGATACTGCGATTGTAGCGCAGTCTGCGGGATCCAATCTAAAACATTCCAAAATCAACAACAACAATTTATATATAAAAAATTAATTAAATAAACAATTTCCATTGAACCTAACTGAGAATCTAAACCATTCTCGAGTCCACTGCAACACACACAAAAAATGTCATTAAAATCGGTCCAGTCGTTTAGGAGCTCAGTCACATATGAAGATATATCTAGGTAATGTTTTAAATCCAAGTATTTTTAGACAGCATGTACAGTCACCCGATCCATGCGACTGTGACGGAAACATTGTACTATTGTAAACTTAACTAGTTTCGCTGAAGAGTGCGCTAATTGCATGTGTTGAAGGAGATGTTTGATGACGCACATTCGAACATAATTACCATACAAATATCCACTCGATACCAAGGAATTTTTCCTATTTTCTGAAGGATCAGTTTGTTATGTCTGTTGGCCTTGACTTTAAGCATGCCACATGTTTTTCTTCTGACGTGTTTTAACGTTACCTGCTTCATAACGAGTTCACTTTTATTTACTCCGTTTAATTGTTAATTATGTTAAAGTAGTTAAGTCCTTTTAACCTGTTTTGTTTTCCCTTCGTTCTAGTTTCAGCATACCTTTGAATTATGTGTAAAACAGTTTAGATGTCGTAATAATACAAGTTTAGAGGCAATACATGACATCATTTTATAGGCTAGTTCCAATCTTTAACCAAACCAGGAAGTTGAAAGTTGCTAAATGGCAATTTGAGGTATCTTTTGTTACTTTTACTTTCTCTACACATATAGTAAGTAGGTATAGAAGGTATTTTATTCCACTCAAAAATGCGATACAGAGGTTTCACGGGAAATATATATTTTAAGGGCCGCTGAATGTAAAAAAAAAAAAAAAAAAAAAAAAAAATCTGATGTGTTCCATTTACATGACTTTCTCTACAACTCTGCAACAAATTATTGTTAAAAAGCTTATGCTTCTATTTACATCATGGTAATCAACAAAAAACAAAATAGAAATAGTCTTACTTGCTTCCTTGTAAGTGGAAGCGAAATAAGGGAGTACCAAAGGTTAAAGTGAAAGCCAAAAGCTGGTTGCTATGTGACTGAAGTTCCTTTGTTTGTATGGACAGGAGTTGACAAATTACTGTATGAGAAAAGTATAAGATTTTTAAAGCTGAAACCAATAACAAAAAATATCTCAAAAACGATCAACTCCACGAAAAAAATGTATGTAACATAAACTGTGTGTTTTATCGTGATCTACATTTTCTGTGCAGTAAGTTTATCTCTTACGGTTTGCCAGTTACACAAAATTCCGTAATATTCATCAAGAATAAAGTAGTCTTCATAGGCTATTCCCAGAAAATTCAAGATATACATTTTATTTGTAAGGTAAATATCTTTAATATACTATATTTTAATCAAAATAGTTTTAGCCATTTTTGAGATAATGAAAATTTTAGAAAAATTTTCCATGTAAAGGGTAGTTGGGAGTGGGAAGATTTTCTTGAAAATCTTCGTGTCGCATCCTTGGAAGATACCAAACTTAAATACCAAGTTTTGTTTTTGAGCTATGCTGTCCACAGACACAGACACACACATACAAACACAAACACACACGCACACACACGGACCTTTTTCCAAAAATTCTTTTTTTGGATTCAGGAGGACCCAAAAATGTATTTCCGGTGAAATTTCGCTATCGAATTTTTGGGTGGAATACAATACCTTTTCTGTGCACACATAGTACGCGTAGAGAAAGTAAAAAAAATAGAAACAAGATTAGTGTGTCTGTGGTTAGCATAACTGAAAAATGAAAAGTCTGTTAAATATCAAACTTGGTATTTAAGTTGAGTATCTTACAAGGATGCGACACCAAGATATTCAGAAAAATCCCCCCTGCCCAAACTACTCTTTACTTGAAATATTTTTCGAAATTTTCTATTTTCTCAAAATTAGCTCTAACGAAATTGATTAAAATACAGTATATTAAATATATTTACATGACAAACTAAATGTATATCTTGAATTTTCTGTGAATAACCTCTGAAGACCTCTTCATTCTGGAACTTTTTTAGTTTAACCTGGTTGGTGATATCGTACTATGAATGAAATGACGTTCAAATGTCCTGGGGCCCATAGGGCTTAAAATTCCTCGACATTCGTCCTCTCAAGATAAGGGAAAACCCCCTTATCCAGGTAACTGACCTTAAGTGGGATTCGAACTCGGGACCTGTTTAATGTGAGGCTGACACGCTACTACCCAGGCGGGCTGGAACACTTCTGTATAACTGTTGAACGTAAGAAACAGACAAAAATGAAGATCTCGTTAAAACAGGCAATTTATGCCATATACTTTTTTGTGTACAGCTAATCGTTTCCGAGACATTATTTGTTAATTGTTTCAAATTTAAACTGCTTCAACGTTTCTAAAATGGGAGGTCACATTTCGATTTAGCTCTCTTTTGTTTTACGGCTGATATTTGCAGAGGAAATCGAATTTCATTGTTTCACATAGCGACAGATTTTTAAGGTTGACTGCCGCATTAGCCCTTATTCTCCTCATTTATAAGGAACTAAGTAATAAGACTATTTTGGTGCTGTTTATTTTGATTAGTGTGAATTTGAGGCTGGATTATTGGTCCCACGTGATGGTAGCCAGACATGAAACGTTTACCTCCAGGTTAGAGATCCAGATATGCAGCAGTTGAATTGTTACACCACTTTGTGTGTGTGTGTCAGGTTGGCGGGTGCTTCCAGACTCACTCCACTACCAAATGAGAAGACCTTCACGTACCTTTGTTTAGAAGATCTACTACCGGTGATTTGCCTCGGTCAGCTCAGTCTGCATGTGGGTTTGATGGTAGCAATGAGGGTAGCTTGGGGAGTGATCTTTTACAATAATTAAACACACTTTACCTTCTATTTCGATTTATTCCAAACTAGAAGACTTCGAGACAAGCACTTTGCTTTACAATCTAATAGGTTACTACAGAGTGATTTATGTAGAACTGACACATTTCTTTCTTTAATTATTCCGTTGGAAAGTCATTCAATGACCCAATTTTAGCACCAAATTAAGCAGAATGTTCTAGAGTTACGAATCCTTGTCACTAGATGTTTGGTTTTATTCCTAATTGTATTCTTGGCAGCTGTTTCGACATTTTGTTCTTATAGTCAACGTGAAAATTCAGTACGATATAGAGCTGAGTCAAGTATATTTTCAGCAAGATGGCGCTATATGCCATTAATCAAATGCATCCATGAACCTAATTGCAAGTTTCTTTGACGACCGGATAATTTCCAGGAACATGTGGCCACCGAGATCTCCGGATTTGACTTCTTTCTGTAGGGTTACTTAAAAGACAGGGTTTACGCCACACGTCTCCAGGCATTGGACGATCTGAAGCACATCACAAAGGAGATTCAAGCTATTGACAACAGAGTCCTCCAACGAGTGGCCAGTGTTGAGTTGTGTCTTATGAAGGATGGAGGACATTTTCAACATTTGCTATAGAGGTAAATAGTCTCCCAAAATTCTTCTACAATTTAGGTATAATAAGTTGTCGCTAGCATAACACATTTTGAAACAATTGATTTAAAAAATGTGTCGGTTCTATATAAATCACCCTGTAGAACTTCTAGGAGCTTTCCTTGCTTGTTTCACTCAATAAACTTGTTTCTTTCTCTTATTACTTTAAACTGTACCAATGAGTATAGCCTTGATGCGCGTAAGACTGAGTACGGGCGTAATACTGACTGCGTAACTGTGGGCCCGTATGCGTAACTGAGTACCTAAATATCCATCACCGAGAGAGCGTAGCTGTGTTTAACTGAGTGCCCCAAAGCTTTTTTGTTGTTTTTTTTTCGAGTGGAGGGGAAAAATCCACCTTAGGTGTGTCGGGGTCTCCCATGTGGGCATACCGACTAAAAACCCCTCCACCGGTATTGGAAGGAAGAAAGGAGAGGCGGTACCACATGATTGCACCCACGGAATCAAGGTGATAGATATCTGACTGCAGTGTGCAGTCAGGGGAGTGAAATGAGGGCAGGAGACAGCCTTGACCGAGGCCCAGACTGTCACCGCGGAGGATTCTGGGAGAGAAATGGAGGAATTTAGAGCTGAAGGATGGAGTTAGTGTTTGTTGACTCTTCTTAGCCAGTCGGCATACCCTGGATGTCTTCACGCCTAAGGTCTTGACGTCTACTCTGTAGGTTGAATCGTGAAAGTGTTTGAGGTTCCGACTTCTCCAATAGAGTTCTCACCTCCTCGCTGAAGATGAGTCGGATGTCGTTGACTGCTGTTGCTATTGCTTGGTGAACGTCAGGAAGTGAAGTGGTGTTGTCCTGCTCCTGCAGCCTGTCCTCCAAGGCCGTCAGCTTAGCCGTAAGTATCAGGACCTCCGCGTTGGCTGCCGGTGAGCGGAGATGCCGGCGAACGTTTCCTACCGACGGATGCCGGAGAAGCGGTGACTGCTGGAGAAGCTACTGGTCTGCGCTGGTGCTTTCTCTTCGGCATCTCGAAGCGAAGTGCTACACTCCTTTACTTATATAGTGGAATTACTGTCATGGCGGCTTCTTTCTGATTGGTCAGAGAGACCGCGAACTTGGCGTTGATATAGCCCACAACGCATCATTTGCTACCCAGAATGCATCATAACACCCACGTGACAAACATTACACAATTGAAAAAGACTGATCTCGCTACTAGAAGGGTCTTCACCATCACTCATGTATCTATTGCACTCACACGCTCCTTGTACGTGCCTGACAAAAGAGTGGTCTCCCCCTTTCCACTTTCCAGGTTTGGAGTAAAAACTCTGAACTGCTCTTGCTGTAAGCTAGTTTTACACTCTCAAACAAATGAAATAATTGATTATTAACACTCTTAAATATGAACTGATGAACAATTGATAGAAATAACAATAGTCATTATAGCCAGGTCGATTAACGGTCTCAAATTGATGGAATAAGTTTTTTTAAGAATTGTTTGTCATAGCTAAGGCATATAAAGTCATGTGAACGTGACACATAATTATTTATTTATTTATTTATTCCTCTTTTCATCGCAATGACAAAATGCTTTTCTCTGACGTATTTTAACATTGCCTGCTTCATGTCACACACAGTTTTGTATACTACTTTAGTTGTTAATTATGTCAAAGTAATTAAGTACTTATTACCTGTTTTGTTATCTCTTCGTGAGGAATTTAGCATGTATTATGTCTAAAACGGTTTTAGTTGTATGATAATACAGCTGTAAGGAATTTCTAAACATACAGGTGTATATAAATGAACATCGGGGTTTTAACACTTTATAATATTTATTACATTCAACTTACAGTTATGAATAATATTTATTACATTCAACTTACAGTTATGAATGATATGTCAAATGAAAAAGCAACTCAAACAGTTCTACCAAGAAGTTATAAATGTTCAATGTGGCTACCCTTTGTCACACGGCACACATCAAGTCTATAGCCGAGTTCTTCCCAAACGTTGATACGTGTGTATTCAGTAATTGTAGCAACAGCTGCTTCAATCCGGTTTCTTAATTCAGGGAGGTCAGCTGGTAGCGGAGGCACGTACACACGATCCTTGATGAAGCCCCAAAGGTAAAAATCGCATGGCGTTAGGTCAGGAGAACGTGGAGGCCATGCACAGCAAGCCCTGTCATTGGGGCCCTTGCGGCCTATCCAGCGCTCGGGCACAGTGATGTTCAACCAATCGCGTACTTCGTTATGCCAGTGAGATGGCGCAACATCCTGCTGGAAAATTAAGTTCTCTGGTTCATTTTATTCCAACTGAGGGAAGAGCCATTGCTCTAGTGTATCAAGGTAAGAAGTGCCAGTTACAGTAGGTTCACCAAAAACGAAAGGCCCATAAACTTTTCGCCGGGATACGGCACAAAAAGCATTCACTTTAGGGGAATCTCGTTGCATTTGTACCATCTCGTGAGGATTTTCTGAGCCCCAGATGCGCACATTATGAGTGTTAACATGTCCACTAAGGTGAAAGGTCGATTCATCACTGAAGACAACACGATCCACAAAATCGTCATAAAACAACATGTCGTTTGCGAATTTGGCACGTAATCAGTGGTCTGTCGGCTTTAGAGCCTGTAATAATTGTAAACGGTAAGGGCGTAGCTGTAAGCGTTTTCTTACAACTTTCCGAACAGTCGACAAAGGAACTTGTAATTCACGACTAGCCTTCCGGACTGATTTCTTTGGGCTACGAGTGAACGACTCTCTCACTCGCTCAACAGTCTCTTCACTTTTTTCTGGTCGTCCCGTGCTCTTCCCTTTACAAAGGCAGCCGGTTTCTTCAAACTGATTATACCATCTACGAATGTTTTTATCACTAGGAGGATCACAACCGAACTTACTACGGAACGCACGTTGCACAGTAACTACAGATTCGGTCTTTGCAAACTGCAAAACACAAAATGCTTTCTGTTTACTAGTCGCCATCTTTGCTACTACCGCTGTCTAGCGGATTGCGGCAGAAACATTGCACGCACATGCGCAACTGTTTGAGTTGCTTTTTCATTCGACATATCATTTATAACTGTAAGTTGAATGTAATAAATATTATAAAGAGTTAAAACCCCGATATTCATTTATGTACACCTGTATTTTATGGACTAGTTCTAATCTTTAACCAAACCAGGAATTTAAAAGTAGCTAAAAGGCAATTTGTGTTTCTTTTCTTATTGATTTTTCTACACGTACTATGTACATGGTATATGGAGAAGGTATTGCATTCCACCCAAAAATTCGATACCGAAATTTCACCGGAAATACATGTTTTAGGACCCCCTGAATCCAAAAAAAGCAATTTTGGAAAAAGGTCCACGTATGTGCGCCCGTTGTCTGTGAACACAAGTAAAAATCTGATGTGTACCATTCACATGACTTTCTCTACTTCTCTGTAACAGATTATTCTTAAAAAGCTAACACTCCTATTTACTTCATGATAATCTAAAAAAATTAGCAGAAATAGTCTTATTACTTGCTTCCTTGTAAGTGGAAGCGAAATAAGGGAGTACCATAGGTTAAAGTGATAGTCAAAAGCTGGTTGCTATGTGACTGATGTTCCTTTGTTTGTATGTACAGCAGTTGACAAATTCCAGTAAGAGAAAAGTATAATTTTTTCTTAGTAGAAACCAAAAATCAAGGAATGTCTCAAAAACGATGAACTCCACGAAAAAATGTATAGAACATAAACAATGTGTTTTAACGTGCTCTGCATTTTATATGTAGTAAGTTTTTGTCCATCTCTTAGGGTTTAGGGGTTATTAAAAAATTCCGTAAAATTGATACAGAATAAACTACTCTTCAGAGGCTATTCCCAGAAAATTCAAGATATACATTTTATTTGTCAAGTAAATATCTTTAATATGATATTTTAATCAAAATCGTTACAGCCATTTTTGAGAAAATTGAAATTTTCGAAAATAAGTTCCATGTAAAGGGTAATTTGGGGTGGAGGGATTTTTCTCAAAATGTTCGTGTCAATCCCTGTAAAATACTAAACTTAAATATCACTCACACACACACACACACACACACACACAAACGGATCTTTTTGTGAAAATGCTTTCTTTGGATATAGGGGACCCTAAAACATATATTTCCGGTGAAATCTCGGTATCAAATTTTTGTATGGCGTGCAATACCTTCTCTATACACTATGTACATAGTAAGTGTTGAGAAAGTAAAAACGAAAAGTCGGTAAATTACCAAACTTGGTATTTAAGTTTAGTATCTTCCAGGAATGCGACACAAGATAGTGAGAAAAATCCCACCACTCCAATATACTCTTTACTGGGAAAAAAGTTGGGACATTTAGATTTTGATCATAGATATTTATATGGCAAATAAAATGTATATTTTGAATTTCCCGGGAATAGCCTCTAAAGACCTCTTTATTCTGAATGAATTTTGCGTAACTGGTAAATCGTAAAAGATAGACCAAAAAATACTCAAAAAATATAGATCACGTTAAAACACACAATTTGTGTCATATACGTTTTTTCGTGGAATTGGCCATTTCTGAGATATTCCTTGTTCTTTTTTTTCAGATTTAAAATACTTAAACTCTTCTCACACAGAGAGCTGTAAGCTCCTAGCTCTGTATAGAAACGGATTTCATCCATATGGCAACCAGCTTTTAAGAGATTGGCCTATCGTTTTAGCCTAGTGTATTCCCTTATTTCCCTTTTACTTACAAGAAAGCAAGTAATTAAGACAATTTCTGCTAATGTTTATCTCAATTATCATAAAGAAGGTAAAAGAATGTTTTTAACAATAATTTGGTACAGCGATTTGGAGAAAGTCATGTGAATAGAACACAGCAGATTTTTCCTACCGTGGCGTTTATCTGTTATGTGGCATTCATAACTTCAATATTGACATTTCACCGTAAGCACATGTGGTCCCCGATAAAACACTGATATTTTAATAACGATTCACGTGTGTTTTTTCTCTGTCAGTGAGCAACAAATTCAAAATATCTTATGTATTCCACACAAATGACTTTCTCTAGCTAATCAGCAACAGATTATATTTTCTCTCTAATTCGTGCCAGTCATTAGCAGAAATGATCGTATTACTTAATTCCTTGTAAGCAGAAGAGAAATAAGGGAATAAACAAGGCTAAAGCGATAGTCAAATATTTTAAAAACTGCTGCTATGTGCTCTATACGTTATCGGGCTTCAAGCCAGGTGAGGTGAATTGGAGACATCGACGTTTCGGGAGTGTACATCTCTCCCTTCTTCAGGATGCTGAATGATTGGATCGGTATTGGGGCTGCGGGCATTGGGGTAGAAAACGCAGTCCGTGTCCGCCGCCATGACAAGATGTATATATAAACAACCCCAATACCGATCCAATCATTCAGCATCCTGAAGAAGGGAGAGATGTACACTCCCGAAACGTCGATGTCTCCACATCACCTCACCAGGCTTGAAGCCCGAGAACGTCTAGAGCATATTCGTCGCCAGGAAAGCTTCAACTCTTATTTTTCTGTTGCTATGTGTTTGAAAACGTGTCTTTGCTTGGCCAGGAGTTGACAAATGAGAAAAGTTTAAGTATTTTAAAACTGAAGCCAATAACAAGAAATATCTTGGAAATGGTCAGCTTCATGAAAAAAAAATACGTTTTGCATAAATTATGTGTTTTAACAAGATCTACATTTTATGCAGTAAGTTTTGTCTTTTACTTACGGTTTTCTAGTTATGAAAAATTCAGCAAAATTCTTCCAGAATGAACAGGTCTTCAGAAGCTAATCTCAGAAAATTCAAGATATAAATGTTAATTGTAATACAAATATCTATAGTACACGTATTTTAATCAAAATCGTTAGATAAATTGTTAAAAAAAACTTTTTAAAAAGTTTTTCCATGTAAAGGTTAGTTTGGGATGGGGGGGGGTTCTTGAAAATCTTCGTGTGGTATTCTTGGAAGATAATAAACTTAAATACTAAGTTTGGTATTTAACGGTTACACATACACAATCCAACCTTTTTTTTAAAAGGCTCTTTTATATTCAGGGGACCTCAAAACATACATTTCCGGTGAAATCTCGGTATTGGAATTTTGGGTTTAATATAATACCTCCTCTATACACTCTGTGTACATAGTACGTGTAGAGAAAGTAAAAATCCAGTGAAGAAGCATATATATTTTAAAAGGGGTTACAAAGGTTTTCCAAACATGCAACTGGTGGCATGATGGATTGTTAACAAGAAAATTAGAGAGCACACGTTCATTAGTGAAGCAAAGACATCGTGTAGTATGTAATTCCAATTTTAACAGCTTAATAATGCACTTGAGGACAGAGGGGTCGTTGTTTTAGTGTGATATGTGTATTTTTTACTTTCTCTACACGTACTATGTACATAGTGTATAGAGAGGGTATTGTATTGCACCCAAAAATTACATACCGATATTTCACCGGAAATATATGTTTTGAGACGCCCTGAATCCAAAATAAGCATTTTAGAAACATGTCCATGTGTGTGTGTGTGTGTGTGTGTATGTGTGTGTATGTGTGTGTGTCTGTGGGCAGCATAGCTCAAAAACGAAAAGACCGTTAAAAACCAAACATGGTATTTAAGTTTTTATCTTCCAAGGATGTGACACGAAGATTTTCAAGAAAATATCCCCACCCCAAACTACCCTTTACATGGAACATTTTTCGAAAAATTTTATTTTCTAAAAATGGCTCTAACGATTTTGATTAAAATCCCGTATATTACACATATTTACATACCAAATAAAATATATATCTTGAATTTTCTGGGAATAGTCTCTGAAAACCTCTTTATTCTGGATGAATTCTGACGAATTTTGCTTAACTGTTAAACGGTAAGAGGCAGACAAATGCTTACTACACAGAAAATGTAGAGCACGTTAAAACACACAATTTATGTTATATGCTTTTTTTCTTGGAGTTGATCGTTTTTGAGCTATTCATTGTTTATGATATCACCTTTCAGAAACTTGTATTTTCTCATACAGAATTTGTCAACTCGTGTCCATACAAACAAATGAACTTCACTCACATAGCAACCAGCTTTTCAGTATCACTTTAATCAAGGTACTCTCTTATTTCGCTTCTGCTTAAAAGGAAGCAAGTAATAAGACTATTTCTGCCATTTTTTTCTCGATTAGCATGAAATAAATAGAAGCATAAATTTTTTAACAATAATTTGTTGCAGAGATATAGAGAAAGTCATGTGAATGGAACACATCAGATTTTTTTTTTTTAATTTGTCTACTTATGATACAGAAATATCATTCTATTCCAACAAAGATTCGATATGTAGATTTCACTGAAAGTATACGAAGCATGTTTAAAAATCTAATGTGTTCCATTCACATAGCTTTCTCTACATCTCTGCTATAAATCATTGTTTAAAAGCTTATTCTTCTATGTATTTAGTGCTAAAGCTATAGCAGAAACGATCTTGTTACTTAGTTCCTTATTAGTATAAGCGAAATAAGGGAATACACTAGGCTAAACCGACAGTCACATGTTTTAAAATGTAGTTGCTATGGGTTTGAAATCCGTTTCTTTGCCAAGTGCCGAAAATATCAAGTATGAGAAAAGTTTTAAATATTTTAAAACTGAAATGAATATCAAGAAATATCTCGAAAACGGCCAACTCGACGAAAAAAAATGTATATGAGATAATTGTGTGTTTTATCGTGATCTACATTTTTTGTTAATTAAGGTTTTATCTCTCTCTTACGGTTAGTTACGCAATCTTCAGCAAAATTCATTCAGAATAAAGATGTCTTTAAAGAAAATTCAAGATATACATTTTATTTGCCATATAAGTAACTTTAATATACGGTATTTTAATCAAAATTGTTAGTCATTTTTGACAAAATAAACATTTACGAATTTTTTTCCATGTCAAGGGTAGTTTGGTATGAGGGGATTTTTCTCAAAATGTTCGTGTCGCATCCCTGAAAGTTTGGTATTTTACCGACTTTTCGTTTTTGAGTTATCGTGTTCACAGACACAGGGACACACACACACACACAAGCACCTTTTTCTACAAATGCCTTTTTTTTGGATACACGGTACCCTAAAATGTGTATTTCCGGTCAAATTGGTATCGGATTTTTGAGCGGAATGCAATATCTTCTCTATACACTATGTATATAGTACGTGCAGAGAAAGTAAAAATCTAATGTGTTCCATTCACATGATGTCCTCCAGCTATTCGGTCAACAAGCCTTTTATTCACAACATTAATCTGTTATCTACATCATGCTTCCTTGTAAGTAGAAGGGAAATAAGAAAATGCACAGGCTAAAGCGATTATCTCGTTCTTTAAAAACCGGGCACTAAGTGAAACAATTGAAATTCCAATATCTGTGCTTGCCAGAACTAAACAAACGAGAAACGTGAAGAAAGATGTCTTCCTATTTGAGAAAAGTTTAAGCAGGTTAAAATTAAAACCAATAATCCGGAATATTTTGAAAACGGTTAAGTCTACAAAAATGTATATGACATAGATTGTGTGCTTTCATGAGATCTACATTTTTGTGTGGTAAGTTTTTGTATATCTCTTACGGTTTAGCAGTTATATAAAACTCATCCAGAATGAAGAGGTCTTCAGAGGCTATTCCCAGAAAATTCAACATATACATTTTATTTGCCACAAAAATATCTTATACATAAAGTATTATAATCAAGAGCTATTTTTGAGAAAATCATAATTTTCGAAAAACGTTCCATGTAAAGGGTATTTGGGGGTTGGGTTCTTGAAAATCTTCGTGTCGCATCCTCGTAAGATACTGAACTTAGTTTGGTATTTAACGGACGATTCGTTTCTTAGTTATGCTACCCAGAGACACACACACATACGCATAAACACACACGGACATTTTTCTAAAAATGTTTTTTCTTGATTCAGGGGGCCCAAAACAGAAAGTTTCCGGTGAAATCTCGGTATCGAATTTTTGGGTGTACTATGTATATAGTACGTGTAGAGAAAGTAATATTACATGCTCCATCTGCCCGGCACCACCGACATTGTAGGTCCTGAAACATGAAAGAGAAATGAAATGAGGGAAAGGAGAAACGTGGTAAATACAACACTGATATTCACCTTGGAGACCAGAGAAAAAGCTGAAAAGTCCCACGGTCAGAGTGGGCATTCTCGGGAATCGAAGCCAGGAGTTCGATCCCAAGTGACTGCATGTGAGTTTTGTGGTGGACAAAGCGGCGCTGGGGCGGGTTTTCTCCGGGTACTCCGGTTTCCCCCTTCATCGCATTCCACCGGTGCTCCATCATCCATGTATCACCAGTGTCACCGCCTGCGGTGCCATAAGTAGTTAAAGCGGGCGTTCAACACTACAAAAAAAATCTGATGTGTTCCATTCACATGACTTTCTCTACATCTCTGCAACAAATTTTAGTTAAAAACCTTATGCTTCTATTTACTTCATGCTATTTGAGAAAACATTAGCAGAAATAGTCTCATTACTTGCTTCCTTGTAAGTAGAAGGGAAATAAGGGAGTACCATAGGCTAAAGTGGTAGTCAAAAGTTGGTTGCTATGTGACTAAAGTTCCTTTGTTTGTATGGGCAGGAGTTGACAAATTCCTGTATGAGAAAAGTATGTATTTCAAAGCTGAAACCAAAAATAAGGAATATCTAAAAAATGATCAACTCCATGAACAAAATGTATATAATATAAATTGTGTGTTTTAACGTGTTTTAAATTGTGTGGTAAGTTTTTGTCCAACTCTTTTAGTTTAGCAGTTATGCAAAATTTCGTAAAATTCATCCAGAATAAAGTAGTCTTCAGAGGCTATTCCTAGAAAATTCAAGATATACATTTTATTTGTCAGGTAAATATCTTTAATATACGATATTTTAATCGAAATCATTAGAGCCATTTTTAAGAAAATCAAAATTTTTGAAAATGTTTCCATGTGAAGGGTAGTTGGGGGTGGGGGGATTTTCTTGAAAATCTTCGTGTCGCATCCTTGGAAGATACTAAACTTAAATACCAATTTTGGTGACTGAGAAAGTAAAAATGTTTTTCGAAATGCTATTGAAAGTAAAGTGCTAAGAAATGGAACGAATTTTCTGCAGCCCATACCACAAACAAAGGAAGACCGGTCCGACAGTTAACCAAAATTTCCAGATCTCCAGGTAACCTTGGCCTTGTCTAATGTGCGTAAGCTGGGGAAATTCCAGCCAAGAAAGCGACGATCCAGTGACCTCGACTTTAGTATATTTGTTTATTCTATCACATTTACATTCAAGCCACACGTCTCACTACCGCATTGCGTAAAGCGCTAGGCGTGCTCCAAAACTTCAACAACGTCGCTGTGATGGAGGATTGGGAGCATTTGCTGACAACAACAATGATGATGATAATAACATAACTCCATGACACGACAGCTCACGGGGAACCTTGGCTTACCGCCCGGCCGCTGCGTCCTCCATCTCAGTCCACTACAGACGTCATGGATGGGGTACAGTATTGGAGGGTGAGACGTGGTCAGCGTCTCGAGCCGGTTAATGCGGTTCTTATGACCTGGAGCCGCTACTTCTCCATCAAGGAACTCCTCAATTGGCCCCCCAGGGACCTCACGAGGCTGAGTGCACCTCGGGCCAGGTCTCTGAAAATAATAATATTAATAATAATAATAATAATAATAAATAATAATAAATAATAACATGTATTTTCTTAGCTTCTGAGCTTCTTCTGGGCTCTTGTGCCAAAAGAGCCCAGAAGAAGCTCATGGCAAGATGAGCGAAACGTCGGCATTGCCATACAAGATAACGCGGCCTTCTCCGGAAGCTAAGAAGACACATCAAGACACAGGTCGTGGAAGCCTACGCATTCATAATAATAATAATAATAATAATAATAATAATAATAATAATAATAATTAATAATAGGTATTGATTTAATTGTTTTTTTCACACAAGCCGTGTGTTGGATAGGTAGAGTCAAACTGAAAAATTCAATGCCATAGGCGGGATTTGAACCATGGATCTCCCGGTCTCTATCCGGTTGCTCTACCACTGATATGGCAACATACCGGCATAGCATTGAATTCTCAACTGACTCGCATGTTTCCATTATTTTGAGATTACAACCCCAATGCTATTGCATTTTTCAGTCTGACTCTACCTATCCAACTCATGTCCTACACACGGCTTTTGTTAAAAGCAATTATATTAACACTATTTGACCATAATAGTTGGCTATACTATGAATCCTGTGACTTAAAGTACTTACAACATTGTAGGTCGCCATTGAGGTTGTCATCTCTAAATAATTTGAGATCACCTTGTGGTTTACCGGGAAACATGCGAGTCCGTTGAGAAATTCAGTGCTATGCCGGCATGTGGCCATGGTAGCTCAGTTGTAGAGCAACCGGCTAGAGATTGAATTTTTCAGTCTGACTCTACCTATCTAACAACAATTTTTCAACAGAGTTACAACATAAATGACCGTCTCCTTAGCGCGGCTGCTTACCAAGCGGCAGACCTGGGTTCGATTTCCAGCACCGGCATGGGGATTTTTCCCCCGCTGAGAGACCTGGACCGGGGTGCACTCGGCTCGTGAGGTCCCTGCGGGGCCAACTGAGGCTTATTTGATGTAGAAGTAGCGGCTCCAGGTAATGAGGACCGCATTAACCAGCCGGTGGGTCCTTTGTTGACAAATTCCTGTGTGAGAAAAGTATAAGTTTTTTAAAGCTGAAACCAATAGCAACAAATATCTCAAAACGATCAACTCCACGAAAAAAAAAAAAACGTATTTAACATAAATTGAGTGTTTTAACGTACTCTACATTTTCTGTGTGGTACATTTTTACCCATCTCTTACGGTTTAGTATGTATGCAAAATTCTATAAAATTCATTCAGAACAAAGTAGTCTTCAGAGGCTATTCCCAGAAAATTCAAGCTATACACTTTATTTATCACGTAAATATCTTTAATATACATTTTAATCAAAATAATTAGATCAATTTTGGACAAAAGCAAAAATTTTTAAAAAGTTCCATGTAAAGGGTAGTTGGGGGTGGGTGTCGCATCCTTGGAAGATACGAAACTTAAATGCCAAGTTTGGTACTTAACGGTCTTTTCGTTTTTGAGCTATGCTGCCCACAGACACACACACACAGATACACACAGACAGACACACATACACACATTTTTCTAAAAATGCTTTTTTTGGATTCAAAAGGTCTCAAAACATGTATTTGTGTTGAATACAATACCTTCTCAATATACTATATACATAGTACGTATAGAGAAAGTAAAAATGCACCAATATCTCTTTGAAGTTCACAATTTGTCACTTTTTGTGAAGTTAACAACAACGAGATATTCCTTGTTATCGGTTTAAGTTTTCATGAATGGGAAACTGTCATTATTTTTTTAAACTCCTAAACCTGCAAGTAGAACGAATTTCAATGCTATCACTTAGCGACCAGCTTTTAAAAGATTTGACTATCACTTTAGTCTAGAGTATCCCCTTATTTCCCTCCTACTTACAACGAAGCAAGTATTAAAGCGCTTTTTTTTAATGTTTATCTCGATTACCATGAAGTAGATTGAAAAACAAGCTTTTGTAGGAATATTTTGTTGTAGAATAATTTGAGAAAGTCATTTGAATGGAACACATCAGATTTTATAAAGCACTGTAGCTATTCCGTTGTTTCTCCCAATGTCACATAAAGAGTATTAAATTTCAAGACTAGCTTTGAAACATCTGACTATTGATTCAATTTCCTCTATCTCCTTTGTATCTACAACGAAATATGTAATGCAATTATTTATGCACACGTTTTTCGATTAATATGAATCAAACAGCAAAAAATCTGATGTGTTCCATTCACACGGCTCTACATCTCTGTAAGATATTATGGTTAAAAATCTGATATGTGTTACATTCACATGACTTTCTCTAGCTATTCTACAAACTTCTTATATAAGATTATTCTTTTTTCTGCACCTTGCTAATCGTGGTACCCATTAGCACAATGTTCTTATTACTTAGTTCCTTACAAGTAGGAAGAAAATAAGGGAATACACTAGGCTAAACCCATTGTCAAATGTTTTAAAAGCTGTCGTTATGCGATAGTCATTACAAATCGCATCTTTTCTTGGCCAGGAGTAGAAAAAAAAAAAAACAAAAAAAAACGGACACTGCCGTCTGAGAAAAGTATAAGTACTTCACGACTGAAACTAATAACAATGAATACCTCTAAAACGATAAGCTCCACGAAAAAAATGCATATGACATAACTTGTGTATTTTAACAAGACCTACATTTTTGTATAGTAAGTTTTTGTCTATCTCTTACTGTTTACTAGTTATGCCAAATTAAGCAAAATTCATTCAGAATAAACAGGTCTTTAGAAGCTATTCCCAGAAAATTCAAGATGTACATTTTATTTGTCAGGTAAATCTCTTTAATATACGATATTTTAAACAAAATCGTTAGAGCCATTTTTAAGAAAATCAAAATTTTCGAAAAAAGTTCCATGTAAAGGGTAGTTTGGTGTGGGGGGATTTTTCTCAAAATCTTCGTGTCGCATCCCTGGAAGATACTGAACTGAAATACCAAGTTTGGTATTTCAGCTACTTTTCGTTTTTGGGTTATAGTGTTCACAGACACACGGACACACACACGGACACACACACATGGACACACACGGACCTTTTTCTGAAAATGCTTTTTTTGGATACAGGGGGTCCTAAAACATATATTTGCGGTGAAATCTCGGTATCGAATTTTTGGGTGGAATGCAATACTTCTCTATCCCTATGTACATTGTACATACGGGGTTAGAGAAAGTAAAAATCGTACTTATCTATCTACTTCATGCTAATCGAGGTAAACATTAGCAGAAATTGTCTTGTTACTTGCTTTCTTGTAGGTAGGAGGGAAATAAGGGAGTACCTTACGCTAAAACGATACTGAAATGTTTTAAAAGCTAGTTGCTATGTGATTGCATGACCACGAGTTGACAAATTCCCGAATGAGAAAAGTTTAAGTATTTTAAAACTGAAACTAATAACAAGAAATATCTCGGAAATATCAGCTACATGAAAAAAAGGCATATGACATAAATTGTATGTTTTAATGAGATCTAATTTTTTTGTGCAGTAAGTTTTCCGTTTATTTCTTACGGTTTACCAGTGACGAGGATCTCGGAGGCTATTCCCAGAAAATTCAACATATACAATTTATTTGTGCTGTGCATATCTTTAATATATGGTATTTTAACCAAAATAGGGTCATTTCAGAAAAAATAAACATTTTCGAAAGTTGTTTCGAAGAGCTTGGGGTGGAGGATTTATCTGAAAATCTTCGTGTCGCATCCTTGGAAGGTACTAAACCTAAATACGAAGTTTAGTATTTAACGCTGTTCGTTTTTGAGCTGTGCTATTCATACACAGAGTGACTTTTTTTTTTTTAAATTCAGGGGTTCTCAAAATATATTTTTCCAGTTAAATCTTGGTATCGAATTTTTGGGTGCAATACAACCCCTTCTGTGTGCATACGTGATAGAGTAGGCAAAAAGTGTGACGTAGGTAACTGAAAGTGTAATTCCCCAATAACTGAGAGGGTTCATTGACATTCGGAAGCTGCTAGTCCATCCGTCGTAGCAAGGTGAGCAAGTTACATAACCTCACTCACGCTGGAAAATCACTACCTTCTAAATAATACACCTGATGACGTCAAACAATTACGCCCTAGGATGCTGCACTTATATGAGAGCTCAGGGTTATTTTTTTCTCGGTGATGTTTGTGTTATGTTTCTTAAATATTCCTTGTTATGACCGTTGCCAAGAAATTTTCCGAGATTCTAGGAATTACCGGGACAGCACTTTCGTTGTTCCACATATCATGTTGGTAAACATGAGCTGTGGGAACAATTGCATTTGCTTATCAGAATTAATGCAAATTTAGGAAAAACATGGAACACTTTCGGTTGAAAATTTTGCAAATTAATAGTTTGGAAGACAAGAAATGTTGAAATGAATAATGTATTTGGCTATCAAAATTAAAAAAAATTGATGTGTTCCATTCACATGACTTTCTCTACATCTCTGCAACACGGACACACTAGTACCTTTTTTCAGAAAATACTTTTTTTGGATACAGGAGAACCTGAAACGTATATTTCCGTATGATAGGAAAGGTGATAATAGAGGACCCGGAGAAAACCCGCCCAGACGCCGCTTTGTCCACCACAAATCCCACATGTGGGCGCTTGGGACCGAACCCGGGCCGCCTAGACGGGAGGCGAGCGGTCTAACCACTCAACCCTGCTTCAATATAGAAAAGAAAAATAAAGCATTTTTACTTTCTCTATGTACGTAGTGTATAGAGAAGGTATTTTAATGCACCCAAAAATTCGATACCGAGATTTCACCGCAAATATAGTTTTGAGACCCCCTGAATAAAAAAAAACAGTTTTAGAAAAATGTCCGTGTGTGAGTATGTCTGTGTGTGTTTGGGGGGGGGGGGCAGCATAGCTCAAAAACGAAAAGACCGTTAAAACCAAACTTGATATTTCTGTTTGGTATCTTCCAAGAATGCGACACGAAGATTTTCAAGAAAATCCCTCCACCCTAAACTACCCTTTACACAAAAAACAATTCGAAAATGTTGATTTCTCAAAAATGGCTCTAACGATTTTGATTAAAATCTCATATTTAAAATAAAATGTATACCTTGTATTTTCTGGGAATAGCCTCTAAAGACCTCTTTATTCTGCATGATTTTTATTTAATTTTGCATAACTGGAAAACCATAAGAGGTAGACAAAAGCTCACACTAAAAATGTTGATCACATTAAAACACACAATTTATGTTATATACATGTTTTTCGTGGAGTTGACCGTTTTTGAGGTATTCCTTGTTATTGGTTTCAGCTTTGAAAAACTTATACTTTTCTCATAAAGGAATTTGTCAACTCGTGTCCATACAAACAAAGGAACTTCAGTCACATAGCAACCAGCTTTTGACTATCACTTTAACCTATGGTACTCCCTTATTTCCCTTCTACTTACAAGGAACTAAGTAATAAGACTATTTCTGCTAATGTTTATCTCGATTAGGATGAAATAAATAGAAGAATAAAATTTTTATTAATAATTTGTTGCAGAGATGTAGAGAAAGTCATGTGAATGAAACATATCAGATTTTTTATCTTGTAATTTTTTAATTATCTTTGGTTTATTTTATTAAGAGGAGGGTATTTTAGTATCTCGGTAGGGATGTTTCATATCAACAACCTGGTAACACTGACTTGTGTTTAAGGCAGTTCTTTGTCAATGCCCCTGGCAGAGGCGGCAACCATACAGTCACTCACTTACGCTGTGCCAGAGACGGCCATGAATCCACGTGCAGCTGTTTCGCGGAACTGCATTTATAATCACTATTCCGTCCCCCCCCCCATCATATACACACATGGACCTTTTTCTAAAAATCTGATGCCTTCCATGTCTTTCTCTAGCTGTTCCATATACAAACTTTCATTACAAAAGGTTATTGCTTTCTCTATACGTGCTGTGTACATAGTGTATAGAGAAGGTATTGTATTGCACCCAAAAATTCCATACCGAGATTTCACCGGAAATATATGTTTTGACACCCTCTGAAACAAAAAACAAAAAAATCTGAAGTGTTCTATTCACATGACTTTCTCTACTTCCGTGTAAAAAATTATTGTTAATAAGCTTATTCTTCTATTTACTTCATGCTAATCGGGAAAAAAATAGCAGAAATAGTCTCATTACTTGCTTCCTTCTAAGTAGAAGCAAAATATGGGAGTATCATAGTTAGAGTGAAGCCAAAAGCTGGTTACTATGTGACTGAAGTTCCTTTGTTTGTATGGACACGAATTGACAAATATCTGCATCAGAAAAGTACAAGTTTTTCAAAACTGAAAACAAAAACAAGGAATATCTCAAAAACGATCAACTCCTCGAAAAAAATGTATATAACTTAAATTGTGTGTTTTAATGTGCTCTACATTTTTGTGTGGTAAGTTTTTGTCCATTTCTTACGGTTTAGCAGTTATGCAAAATGTCGATAAATTCTTCCAGAATAAAGTAGCCTTCAGAAGCTACTTCCAGAAAATTCAAGAATTTTTGTCAGGTAAATATCTTAAATATACGATATTTTAATCAAAATCGTTAGAGCCATTTTTGAGAAAGTCAACATTTTCGAAAAAAGTTCCATGTAAAGAGTAGTTGGGGGTGGGGGGTTTTCTTGAAAATCTTCGTGTCACATCCTTGGAAGATACCAAACTTAAATACCAAAGAGCTATGCTGACCACAGACACACACACGCACGCACACATAAACGCGGACCTTTTCCCAAAAATGCTTCTTTTGGATTCAGGGGGACCCAAAACAGGTATTTCCGGTGAAATCTCGGTATTGAATTTTTGGGTGCATTACAATACCTTCTGTATACATATGTACATAGTACGTGTAAAGAAAGTAAAAACATTTTTAGAAAAATGTCCAGGTGCGTCTGTGTGTATGTGTGTGTGTCTTTTGGCAACATAGCTCAAAAAGGAAAGAACCGTTAAAGCCCAAACTTGGTGTTTAAGTTTGGTATCTTCCAAGGATGCGACACGAAGATTTTCAAGAAAATCCCTTCACCCCAAACTGCGCTTTACATGGAAAGAATTTCGAAAATTTTGATTTTCTTAAAAATGGCTCTAACAATTTTTATTAAAATCTCTTATATCTAAGACCTTTACTTGCCAAATAAAATGTATAATTTGAATTTTCTGGGAATAGCCTCTGAAGACTAATTTATTCTGGATGAATTTTATGCAATTTTGCATAACTGCTAAACCGTAAGAAATGGACAAAAACTTACAGCTCAAACAATGCAGATCACGATAAAACACACAGTTTATGTCATATACCTTTTTTCGTGGAGTTGATCGTTTTGAGATATTCCTTGTTATTGGTTTCAGCTTTGAAAAATGTATACTTTTCTCATACGGGAATTTGTCAACTCCTGTCCATACAAACAAAGGAACATCAGTCACATGGCAACCAGCTTTTGAATATCACTTTAACCTATGCTACTCCCTTATTTTGCTTCTAATTACTAGAAAGCAAGTAATAAGACTATTTCTGCTAATTTTTTCTCTATTATCATGAAATAAATAGAAGCATAAGCTTTTTAAAAATAATTTGTTGCAGAGATGTAGAGAAAGTCATGTGAATGGAACACATCAGATTTTTCTCTTTTTTCTCAGTGTCCCGTCATTTTCTTTGTTGATCTATTTGATTTACATTTTGCTTCTAAATACACACATTAACACAGAAACACCCATGACCAAGGTGAGTCTCGAACCGACGTTCCCCTACGCCACGAAGCACCAAAGGGAGACACTTTAGCGAGCGCGGTCATGGGGACCGACATTATATTGAATCCTCTTCCTCCAATGTAGCTTCCAAGAGTAACTCAGGAAGACACGAATCGTTGTCCAGTTTATCCATACTGTCATTAAATATCTTCAGCATTTCCTCTGTTACTGGATAGTCACTACACACTTTGATTCTTAGTCATCCTGTTACGTAAAGAATTCAAACTATTTCTTTTCTTGCATTTAATATGTACCGCCATAGAGATAATTTCTCAACGTCCGCATTTTAATATGGCAAGGCCAAAAAATCTGATGTGTTCCATTGACATAAGTTTCTCTAGCTGTTCCGAAAAAAAAAATCTTACAAAAGCTTATTCTTTTATCTACGCCATTCTAATCTAGCTAAACACTACCAGAATTGGTCTTATTACTTGCTATCTTGTAAGTAGAAGAGAAATAATGGAATATACTAGGCTAAAGCGATAGTCAAATCTTTTTAAAGATGGTCAATAGGTGAAACAATTGAAGTTCGTTTCGCTTTGCATCTCGGAAACGGTCAACTGTACAAGAAAAATGTATATGACGTAAATTGTGTGTTTTAACGGGATCTACATTTTTTTTTTTTTTTGTACAGTACGTTTTTGTCTAGATATATCTCACGGTTTAATCACATGTAAAACTCTGCAAAATTCAACTAGAATAAAGAGTTCTTTAGAGACTATTCCCAGAAAATACAACATATACATATTATTTGCTACGGCATTTTAATCATAATTCTTAGAGCCATTTTTGAGAAAATTAAAATTTTAGAAAAATGTTCAATGTAAAGTGTAGTTGGGGGTGGGGGATTTTCTTTTTAATCTTCGTGTGGTCATGTTTGGAGATACTGAACGTAAATACCAAGTTTGATATTTAACAGACTCTTCGTTTTGAACTATGCTGTCCACAGACAGACGCACACATGGACCTTTTTATAAAAATGCCTTTTTCGGATCAGGAGACCTCAAAAAATATATATTTCCGGTGAAATCTCGGTGTCAAATTTTTGGGTGGAATATAATCCATTCGCTATCCATTGTGTGCATTGTACATATGGGCTAGAGAAAGTAAAAATTAAAGCTAAAGCACATTTGTCGTTGAACTTATAAAATTGACATCCTTTCCTCCAGAATTAGATGGCTTCTAATTTCGTTGTCATGTTTCTCACGATCAGATAAACAGTTGCGGATAGTATTTCATTCATCTATCACTTTATTGGGATCCACTTTTGTTGGAATATCCCTGCTAAACTATTCAACTGAACACGGGGCCGGCTGGTTGTATCCATAACAATGTCAGATCGTATATAGAAATAAAATCTACAAAGATTCTTCTGAAGCGAAAGCCTCTTAACAGTCTCAGAAATGCATTCTGATAAAACTAAAAGCATTTAATGGTAAAATTCCTGAATTTGAAAATGTGACAAGCTATGAGATTTAATTTCCTGTAAGGCTGTTTTCTTTACTTACTCAAAAACGACTCTTAACGATTATGATTAAAATATCGTATATTAAAGATATTTACCTGACAAAAAACATGTATATCTTGAATTTTTTGGGAATAGCCTCTGAAGACTACTTTATTCTGAATGAATTTTTAAGGAATTTTACATAACTGCTAAACCGTAAGAGATGGACAAAAACTTACCACACAAAAATGTACAGCACGTTAAAACACAAAATTTATGTTGTATACATTTTTTTTCGTGGAGTTGATCGTTTTTGGGATATTCATTGTTTTTGTTTTCAGCTTTAAAAAACTTATACTTTTCTCATACAGGAATTTGTGAACTCGTGTCCATACGAACAAAGGAACTTCAGTCACATAGCAATAGACTTTTGTCTATCACTTTAACCTATGGTTAAAGTGATAGACAAAATGAAGAACGAGGGCCGTTTTCGATACCGAGATTTCACCTGAAATATATGTTTTAGGGTCCCCTTTATCTAAAAAAAAAAAGCATTTTCGGAAAAAGGTCCGTGTGTCTGTGAACAAGATAACTCAAAAACGAGAAGTGAACAAAATGAAGCATTTAGAGTGACTTGTTCACTTTGTATTTCGATTACTAAGTATAGGAGTTCGTTTGCTTGAATTCTGGCTTTTCTTTTCCTATACCATCGGCATGGATTTAGGTTGAACGTTAAATTTGCCTTTTGAGCTACTGCTAACATTTGATGCATGCCAAAAAATCTTGAAGATGATTAAGTTCGTCTTCATGCAGGTGTCTTCTTGAATGTATTATATAAATTGTGCCAATAATAGCACCTTGAAGAGTTGTAGATCTAAAGTATAGATGGAGCTTCCAGCCTAACAGTGTCCCAGAATCGGACACTGTCCAAAGTTTAATGCAGTGGTATCGATCAGTTTGCAAATTGTTGTCAATTGCGTGTGTTATTGTGTCGATATTGCGCCTTCTGTTATAATAACGTCTGCGTGCTGGCGGCATAGCTGCAGGAATGACAAGTTTGAACGCATTATCAGGCGGGAAGCGTTATTTCGCTTCTGCTTACACGGAAGTAAGTAATAAGATTATTTCTGCTAATATTTTCTCCGTTTAGCATGAAGTAAATAGATGCATAAGCTTTTTAACAATAATTTGTTGCAGAGATGTAGAGGAAGTCATGTGAATGGAACATAACAGATTTTTCATCATTTAGCAGTAAAAGTATTGCTGAATATACCTGAAAAGTTTGCTCATTATCTTAAATAGTTGCTGAGATGATGGACCAAACTTTAACTTTGGCAAGATAGGGCGTTTCGATTCCCCTAAAACGCATTTAACCCTACGATTTCAAAACTATATCACATTAAAGAGACACTGTGACTTTTGAATGAGTTGTTTCATAGTAATGAATTTATTTGGATCGAGTGTGTTTAATGCGATAATACTGATGTATAGGAACATTAAAAGCTATTAATAGTACACGCGCTTTCTATTTCTAACTGATAAAAGCCGGCACGAATGTAAAAGGAAAGATAACAGCTACATTAGTAGTTTAAACATTGGAAGTTAAGATAACGATACTAATATTAGGCATTCACATTGATTCAGATCTAGGATGGGCAACTTTGTGTTCCATTCACATGACTTTCTCTACATATCCGGCAACAAATTATTCTTACAAAAGCTTATTGTTCTGTCTAATTCATGCTAATCGAGATATACATTATCAGAAACGGTCTTGTATTTATGTATTTATTCTCTGCAATTGGGTATTGACCGGTGGCACAGTTAAATGTACAAAATTCACTTACAATAATAATAATCTTAAGAATAGTTATATAATTAACATATTATATATACATGCTTTTTTACTTTCTCTATACGCACTATGTATGGTAAAGTCATGTAGAATGGAACACACCAGATTTTTAGTTATGTCTTCCGCAGAGATACCATAATTCTTTTTAATGTTATGCAGGTAACCTCAAAAGTATGTATTTGTGGTGATAATTTAAATAGAATGGAGCACACCAGATTTTAGTTATGTCTTCCGCAGAGATACCATAATTCTTTTTAATCTTATGCAGGTAACCTCAAAATTATGTATTTGTGGTGATAATTTAAATAGAATTTTAGAGGAATGAATTGTTTGTTCTATCAATGGTATAAAAAGTAAAGCCCTTTCCTTGCTCTAAAATTCGTAAAGGGATTTCGGTATATTGAAGGAGGAAAACTCTCCTAACACGTACATGGGGCCAAATCCGATGACGCACAATGCTTTTGTAGAGGTGATGGTGTAGGAGTTTTCAACGCCCCCGTGCTAGTCGTCAGCGCCCGCCAACGCTCTTGGAGAAACATAAGTGTTTTTACTTTCTCTACACGTACATAGTGCATAGAGAAGAAATTGTATTCAACTCAAAAATACGATGTTGCGGAAATAAATGTTTTGGGGTTCCCTGAGTCAAAAAAAAAAAAAAGCATTTTATTAAAATTCCGTGTGTATGTAGGTGTCTGTGGACACCAAAAAACAAAAGTCCGTCAAACACCAAACTTGGTATTTAAATTTAGTATCTCCTAAGGACGAGACACGAAGGTTTTCAAGAAAATCACCCACCTACGACTCCCTTTTAAAATCTTCAAAAATTTTGATTTTCTTAAAATATCACATATTAAAGATATTTACTTCACAAATAATATATATGTATATATTTAATTTCCTAGGAATAGCCTCTGAAGACCTCTTTATTCTGGATGAAATTTGCCGAATTTTGCTTAACTGCTAAACGGTAAGGCTTAGATAATAATTTGCAGTACAAAAAATGTAGATCTCATTAAAACACATTTATATCATATACGGTTGTTTTTTTTGTTTTTTGTTTTTGTAGAATTGACCGTTTTCGAGATATTCCCTGTTATTGGTACACAAGGTCGCGGGTTCAAACCCGCCGGAGGTCGATGGATTTTTTCGGTCGTAAAAATCCTTAGCAATGCTTCCTTCGGAAGGGAAGTAAAACCGTTGGTCTCGTGTCGTAGATTTACGGCAATATAGAATGGGACGCTGAGAACCAGAGTAGTTAAAGAGCGTCCATAAACAACACGCCATTAATATTTGTATTTACTTAAATTTATCTCATACAGGAACTCGTGGTCACCAAAGAAACGGGTTTCAATGCCGTAGCAACATTTTAAAACATGTGACTGTCGGTTTAGCCTAGTGTATTCTCTTATTTGCCTTCTACTTATAAGGAATTAAGTAATACGATAATTTCTGCTAATGTTTATCTCGATTAGCATGATGTAGATAGCAGAATAAGCTTATTAATAATAATTTGTAATAGATAATAGAGAAAGTTTGAATGGAACACATGAGATGTGTTAGTCAGCAGTCGGAACTATTGAGCATCAGGAAGAATCCTCCCAAACAGCTCAAAATCAGGAAGCTCTGCTCTGCCCACGTGTGAAGTCCTACAATCCAATCGATCAGCCAGTTACGTCACTTCCTCCCACATAACCGCGAGTAAATCTTTAGCACAATTCATTTAACGTTTTTAAGCTCTTTCTTGTTAGAAAAAAAAAATCTTTTATGTTCCATTCACTTTGTTCCGCAAAAAAGCTATTCTTACAAAAGATTATGAATTTCTCTACACGTACTATGTACATAGGTTAGAGAAGGTATTGTATTGCACCCAATACAATACGTTTTCGGGCCCCTTGAATCCAAAAAAAAAAAAAAAAAATGGCTCCAACGATTTTGATTAAAATTTCGTATATTAAAGATATTTACAAGACAAATAAAATGTATATCGGTAGTCATATATTAATGCTTTATGTTTATTTCTCTGTGTAATAACAGAACCACATTTATGGTCTCTATAGTTTGCAATGTATTCTCAAATATCATTATTTAACTTCAAAATCTGCTTATAGTACACAGATAAAAAATATATATTTAGCAGATTCTCCAACGCAATCCCAAGTTGACCAACATAAATGGACGATAAGATTATTTTCTAAGCTTGTGTATTCAATGCGTATGAATTTAAATGTGAAACACGGATCGTATTGAGTTGGAATTGGACTCAAATCGATTTCAATTCCCCATGGAAACGTCGTAACTGATTTCATTCCTTGTCCGATATGACCAACCAAGTTAAAGGACGTTAAGCATAGGACATAAATAAATAAACAACAACAATAATGTCGGGTAACTAAGCTCTAAGGACCCCTGGTACATTTGATATTATCTCAACCATTTATTTCATTCATACATCGTCCAATATGAATCTACTAGGTTAAAGAATATTTTAACTTCAGGCAAAGAAATCGACTATATTTCGACCTTCATCTGCTCGATTGTTGTTAGGTAGCGAACATTAAAATGCTGGGCTGAACGTTATACTGTAAGTCTGCATTTTATCTAATATATTATGATAATATATTATTATTATTTGTTAAAATAAATGTGAAAATAGTTCCATGTTCTCCCGAAATAAATTCTAGAGGTGTCGTTATATGTATTACTATGGAATGGAGTATTGAAATGCAAGAGTAGGACAGACTATAGTGGAATTAATATACATGCATACATTTGCCAATTTATCCATTATTATATTACTATGGAGTACCTATTTTACTTATATAGCATCACCTGCTTTCCACCAATAAATGGAAAACAAATACCTACTTTCAATCCATCGGTTGCGTTCCAAATTACGAATTTATTACTTAGAATGTCCCAATGAGCATATAGATAGGGCCTGCACTTTAGTGAGGCGTTAAGCAAAATACAAAGAATAAAAGAATCAAATATAAAAAGGAGTACAGTATAATTTTTAAACCTATTTTAATGCAATATTTCAACATTTGTCGTTTTGGTTTTATTCCTTTCCTAGCATTTGTTTTACAAACCTTTTCTGTCTGAAATGTTAGTGGTAGGCGTAGGTTAGTCTTCTTGCGATTTACTGAATAAAAGTTATTAGTGCGTAATTCCCATATATGAGTAATAAAATACTACAAATGAAATGAAATGTCGTGTTATTTATGGACGCTCTTTAACTGCTTTGGTTCTCGGCGTCCCATTCTATATTGGGCGTGAAAGATCGCTTAATTTTGCACAGAGGCCTCTCTTATCAGGCTTGAGGTTCTTTTACGTGTCGTAAATCTACGACACGGGACCCACGGCTTTACTTCCCTTCCCGCCCGAAAAAAATCCAACGTCCTCCGCCGGGTTTGAACCCGCGACCTTGGGTGTATGAAGTCAGCATGGTAACCATTACACCACGGAGGGCGACATAAAATGTTACGATCATGTGATGAATATAATAATTTCGAGACGTTCCGGGTCCACTATTACTAACAATGTTACGTCCTCTCTGTGCTTAATTCAGAATATTTAAACATTACTCTAGGTGAGAACTTGAAGCCTAAACGTTAAATGAAACGCTGAGTCAGTGGTAAATGATTTTTTTTTAAAAAAAAAAATCTGCTTATATGTGTTGAAATATTATGAATTAGTATTGACATTATGGGAAATGGCTACTAAATAAATATGTATATGGATAGGTAGAGTCAGACTAAAAAATGCAATGCTATAACCGGGATTTGAACCACTATGGCATTGAATTTTTACTTTCTCCATACGCACTATGTATATAGTGTATAAAGTATTGCATTCCACCAAAAAATTCGATACCGAGATTTCACCGGAAATATATGTTTTAGGGTCCCCAATATCCAAAGAAAGCATTTTCACAAAAAGGTCCATGTGTGTGGTGTGTGTGTGTGTGTGTGTGTGAACATGAACATGATAACTCAAAAACGAAAAGTCGGTAAAATACCAAACTTGGTATTTAAGTTTAGTATCTTCCAGGGATACGACACGAAGATTTTGAAAAAAATACCCCCACCCCCAACTACCCTTTACATGGAACTTTTTTCGAAAATTTTGATTTTCTCAAAAATGGCTCTAACGATTTTGATTACAATTTCGTATATTAAACATATTTACCTGACAAATGAAATGTATATCTTGAATTTTCTGAGAATAGCCTCTGAAGAGTAGTTTATTCTGAATGAATTTTACTAAATTTTGAATAACTACTAAACCGTAAGAGATGGACAAACACTTACTACACAAAAAATGTAGAGCACATTAAAACACACAATTTATGTTATATACATTTTTTTCGTGGAGTTCGTCGTTTTTTGTGACATTCCTTATTTTTGGTTTCTGCTATGAAAAACGTATACTTTTCTCATACAGGAACTTGTCAACTCCTATCCATATAAACAAAGGAACTTCATTCACATAGTAAGCAGCTTTTGACTATCACTTTAACCTACGGTTGTCCGTTATTTCGCTTCTACTTACAAGGAAGCGAGTAATAAGACTATTTCTGCTAATTTTTTCTGATTAGCATAAAGTAAATGGAAGTATAAGCTTTTTAAGAATAATTTGTTGCAGGGATATGGAGAAAGTCATGTGAATGGTACACATCAGATTTTTCAGTGTGGCTCCACGTATTCAACATACAGCTCTTACGCCTGTGTGAAAAAACAATTAGTTGAAATAGCTGTTCTTTGGAGACGGAGGACCAGGTAGGCCCGTTAGCTCAGTTGGTTAGAGCGTCGTGCTAATAACGCGAAGGTCGTGGGTTCGATCCCCCCACGGGCCACTATTTTTTTCTTCCTGTTTTCGTGTCACATAAAGGTAGATAATATAATATTTATTTAACTCCTCTGCTTGGTATTAAAAAAAGAAAAGAAGAAAAAAAAAAAAAAAAAGCAGATGCAGAAACTACAAGTGTCAATCTCCAATCAAAACATTTAGGGCAAGGTGTGTTTAATATTCAGACTTCACATATCCTGTTATCAAGAACAACTTAAAAGTTTCTCAGAAGCTTAAACTCGCTTAACAAATAGTAAATATCGCTAATATGCATGTATAGAAGTAGGAAAGAAGATTTCCGCTCATTCTAATAAGTAATAATACCAACAATATCAGTGTAAAGTATTTATAAGTATAAATAAGAGTACCTACTGTGAGTAGGGGAACAAATAGTTTGAAATGCTAAGGATTAATAAATCTTCAAACCCAAACGACCAAATAATTTATCTGCCCATGGATATTGGAACAGTTTTTAGTATATCAGCGACCTTTGATTTCTGTTGTTTTGTATTCTTTGTAGTGATAATTTTTAGTGTGGATATCTTGAGTCCAATTGCTTAAGAATTCCTATACCTTGGTTATCAACATTACAATAGAATGGACTAAATTAATAAACACTGCAGCATAGTTAATTATAACATCTACATAAAACTATAAGTAATTGATGTATAATATGTCATAGACCTTTCTGTTTTGCGTAACACATGTAAATCGTTCTAAGCTGAATATTGGCTCTTCAGGGGTAGCCACAGAACACCCAACTAGGTGGAGAGTAGCCTCCTTGGCTTCTGCACCGCTGTTTTAAATGCCCAAAAGGTACTGGGTTCATCATTTCGAATCTGAGCCGCCTCCTATGACTGCTTGTGTTCAACATACATTTAATATTTTGACTCATAACTGGTTGACGTTATCTAGCAGCCCGTACGTTAATTACCCGCGTGCTTCTATGCCAAAGGGGTGAGACACTATCGCAAATTTCATTTTCGCTGTCCCTTGTGTACATGTACATTTGACCGGCTTTTCTTTTCAGCATGTGAAGCGGGATATTTTCTAAGTCCAACGTGAGCGTAAATAAAAGCAAATGCTGTTTGATAAATGGCAGAATTGGGAATACTTGGTTGTACTGCAGTAGTTGGCTATAGAATAAGAAAACTTGAGCATCACGATAACTTGGCGCACCTGTTTATGGCGGAAAAAGTTAAAATGAGAGAAAATGTATTTATAGTATAAAAACAAAGCTTTTAATAACTGCATATATACTGCTGAAATAATGAACGCATGTTACGTTTCTGATATTTATAATGTAGATTTGCTTGAAAAATGTATGGTAAGTAATTTAGTCATATTTAATATTTACATATTAAAAAGAAGCAAGACAGTCGAAATTGTCATCTTTAACGAGAATATTACGTACATTATATACAATTTGATTGATGAGCTTGTATTATTACGTTTGCCTCACTTTTAGATCTATAGTATTATAAAATTTAAAAATGCTGTTGTAGATTAACATAACTTCAACCTCAACATAACCTCAAGTCAATTCGGGGCCTCACCCATACTCGTGACACATTTGGTGCAAAATATAACCGAAGGATGTGCGAAACAAAATCTCAATCCCGCGGCAAGTATGGGAGAAACTCTACATTTTTATGATTTTAAATTATTTAGTAGGACATTTCTAGGTTATATCGGAGTTATTTTGTTGACTTTTGTGCTAGGTTTGGAATTTTTTAAAGGCATTCAGTATGGTCAACATAAAGAAACAACGGTATTAAAAAAAAAGAAAAAAAAAAGGCAGATAATTGCCGTTTGTTATTCACTTTATGTTTTTAACCTATGATGTACAGAGTTTTAAAATTTAGTTACCTATATTTTATTTCACTTGCTTAATACTATTATCAATTGGAGACCACCAGCTTATTTTCGTTTAAACTTATCAGTATTTAATGTAAATTACACAAAGTAATGTTATTACAATGTAGTTTTGAGCTTTCACTGCCTGAGTCAGTAATATTCTTTGCAATGTGAACATGCCTTAAACGCCAATGGGTACACATATATGAATATGTAATACTTGTTTAATAGATTTAATTATGTCACCATAATTCTACTACTTTAGTCATAAGGTAAAAAGTTGCTTACATTAACATCTTATATGTTTTCAGTACATATCAAGCTACCCTAATGAAGAAGATATACAGTTCTTGAAGAACTTGAGTTCTAAATGTGGTGTGACTGATACATCGCTGAAAAGGAGGAGTGAAGCCTTTCAACATCTTTTGAAAGCTAAACAGGAAAGGCATCTCTCAGAAGTAAATATTTTTAAATTTTCAACTAATCGTGTAAAATTACAAACTGTGATTTTCACCTTGTTTGTGTTATTTACCACATTTGCATTGAATAATTTGGTTGGATTGCTAGTTTACATTGGTAACAGTACTAAAACTACTTTTAAATATAGCTATGTATTATTTGCAGAGCAGTTGATTTATTAAACATTTTAATCTGCTAATCAAATGCCTTTAAATGATTAATCTGTCTATTGATTGAATTTTATTATTTTATATTGGGCCTTTCTTTCTGTGAACTTTAAAGAGAATTTAATTGTGTTCACACAGTATAGTTGCAAGAAAAACACTTGACATTAAATTTTTACTGTCTCTATACGTACTGTGTATATAGAGAAGGAATTGTATTGCACCCAAAAATTTGATACCGAGATTTCACCAAAAATACATGTTTTGAGACCCCCTGAATAAAAAAAAACATTTTAAGAAAATTGTCTGTGTGTGTCTGGGTTCAGGTATGGGGGGGCAGCATAGCTCAAAAACGAAAAGACTGTTAAATACCAAAATTGGTATTTAAGTTTAGTATCTTCCAAGGATGCGACACAAAGATTTTCAAGAAAATTTCCCCCCCCCCCTCCCCAACTACCCTTTACACGGAACAGTTTTTAAACATTTTTATTTTCTTAAAAATGGCTGTAATCATTTTGATTAAAATACTGTATGTTTAAGATACTTTTATGACAAACAAAATGTATATCTTGGATATTCTGGGAATAGCCTCTGAAGACCTCTTCATTCTGGATGATTTTTATTGAATTTAGCATAACTGAGAAACCATAAGAGATAGACAAAAACTTCACAAAAGATGTAGATCTCAATAAAACACACATTTTATGTAATATTCATTTTTTTCGTGGAGTTGGCCGTTTTTGAAATATTGCTTGTTAATGTTTTCAGTTTTAAAAAACTTAAAACTTTCCGCAAACAGGTCTTGTCAACTTCTGGCCATACATAGAAACTGATTTCAATCCCATAGCAACCATCTTTTAAAACATTTGACTGTCGGTTTAGCCTAGTGTATTCCCTTATTTCCCTTCTACTAATGAGGAACTAAGTAATAAGAACGTTTCTGCTAATGCTTTAGCATAGCATAGACTGAAGAATAAGCTTATTAACAATAATTTGTTACAGAGATGTAGGGAAAGTCATGTGAATAGAACACATCAGATTTTTAAATATATAATTCCATATGTAATAAATAAGAAATATTTATAATATAAAGTTTTAACTTTATAAGTGTATTTGGTAGCTTGCAGGTAGTAACAAATAAATAAAACACAGTTAAGTTTACATTTTTAATACTCTTTTAATATGAAACAAAAGTTTAAAACTGTGAAGTTTACAATTATGTCCCATCTCATCGCTCCAGGACATAGTACATTGTTGCCCATATAAACCTGAACCATTTTAATGGACCATAACTTTTTAACCAATAATAAGACATATGCACAGCTTTGGGAGAATATAATACACAAGTGGGAGATTGCTCCTTAGAATAAATGTTGGAAGTGTCTTCCATCAGCTTCCATACATATCTGCACTCATTTCACCATATTCTGTGACATTCTACAAAGAGTATCCTTGCCAATGTTGCATGTTTTTTTTTTTTTTTTTTCGATACCCCCATAAGAAAAAGTCTGGCGAGGTTAGGTCAGATGAACTGGGGGGGTGGGGGGAGGCTCAGAGCTTTTGAGATTATTCGATTATCAAAGAAACTGATTATAAGTTGTGTAGTGGAGTTAGATGTGTGATACATTGCTCCATTTTACTAGAAATAAAGCTTCTGTCAATTGGATATCATCCAACTGCTTCTCAAATGTTTAAAAGATGCCTGTATAAACTGCAGAGTCTACAGTTTTATAATGGAAAATAGAACTAACAATCCTAGAAGCTGACACCATGCACCACACTCTCAGTGGTGTTTCGTGTATGGTATCAGAGTTTACAGCAGCCTAGTATCTACTGTTTTATGTGTTGATGTAGCCTGACAGATGTAACCATGCCCCATCTGTAAACCACATAAAGAGAATGTCTGGTTGTGGGTCTCCCTCCATGGTGTAGTGGTTATGCTAGCTGCATATACCCTAGGTCATGCGTTCAAACCCAACAGAGTTCAATGGATTTTTTTTTGGGCATAAAGTCCTTAGCATGGCTTCCTTTGGAAGGGAAGTAAAGCTATTGGTCCCTTGTCATAGGTTTACGACACGTAAAAGAACCTCAAGCCTAATTAAAAGGCCTCTTAAGCAAAATTCAACACACTTTCACACTAAATATAGAACCGCTGTAGTGAAAGAGCACCTATAAATAAAACTCCACTTCATTTCATTTTCTGGGCATGGAATAAGAAAACCCTGAAACCATCAACAATAACACATTCGTTTTCACGATATATATGCTACTCTCAATTGCTGCACTACATGCACTTTATATGGTAGCAATCCCAATTTCTCCATAACACTTTGACATGTGCTATATGAATAACCTGTGTACTGGCTCAGTTGGTGTGTTAATTTCTTCGGAAAATTCACTAAGCATCTTTGAACATTATCAACAGACACTGCACTAAATGCTGGTCTATATTTTCCACTCTTGCGAATTCACTAGTTGTCTTCAGCTGTATTACTACTGATAAAATTGTTGCCTTTGGTGAAACATTCTCTTTGAAATTCCAATTGTGTTGTTGTCAATGCATTTATCTTTCAATTAGTTTTCACAATAAAAACACGCTCTCAAAGTGAGTATTGCAGGTTTCTGTTAACTAACTCCATGGCACGACAGCTCACGGGGAACCTTGGCCTACCGCCCGGCCGCTGCGTCCCCCATCTCGGTCCACTACAGACGTCATGGATGGGGTGCAGTATTGGAGGGTGAGACGTGGTCAGTGCCTCGAGTCCCCCCCGGCCGGTTAATGCGGTCCTCATGACCTGGAGCCGCTACTTCTCCATCAAGTAGCTCCTCAATTGGCCCCCCAGGGACCTTACGAGGGTGAGTGCACCCCAGGCCAGGTCTCCCAGCGGGGGAAAAATCCCCACGCCGGTACTGGGGATCAAACCCAGGTCTCCCGCTTGGTAAGCAGCAACGCTACCACCGCGCTAAGGAGACGACCGCAGGTTTCTGTTATGACTGCAAATTAAAGACTGTCAACATTGTTCATAATTACCATAAAATCAACAATATATGCAACAATGGGCAGTGGTACTGATTCTCCGAGAGCTACTGATATAATTAAAACAGATTTCTACAAGCTTTTAGAGGAAATAAGAATCTATTGAAGTAGTACAGCTTTATATGTATTGTACTGTACTTCAGATGTTTAGAACTAAGGGCAGCCCTTAGTAACAATATTTATATCATTGAATATAGTTAATTGTTTCCAAGATACTACTTGTTATTGGTTGCAATTTCAAACTGCTTAAACTTTTGTCAAATGGAAAGTATTCTTTCCTTTCATCACTCATTTGTTTCACTGCTGGCCGTGCAAAGAGAACCCAATTTCAATTGTTTCACATAGGGACTAGCTTTGAAAAAATCTAACTATTGAATTAGCCTAGTGTATCCCCTTATTTCCCTTCTACTTACAACGAAGCAAGTATTAGACCATTTCTGCTAATGTTTATCTCAATTAGTTTGAAGTAGATAGAATAATAATCATTTGTAAGGAAACAAGTAGAGAAAGTTATGTGAATGGAACACATCAGATGTTTTATTATTATATTTTATTTATTTTAATCATGTTTATTATTTTTAGTATTATAACAGCATGTACAGTCTGTGAACCTGTGCAACTGATATAGTATAATTACTACTATTTAAATAAATATTCACTCATTCCTATAATGAATATTGGGCTTGAATATGTTATATAATTTTACAGATGACAATAAATAAAGCACTATAGCACACATAATCAACATTTCAAACCATGAGAGTGTACTACAACTCTGTTCTTTTGGTTTTATAGGTGTTGGCAGGTTTAATTGAGTTTGCAGAAGACGAAGAAGAAGCACCTTTGCTGCAGAAAGATGTGTCTTTGCTGGCAGCCAACATTTGTGCAGATGCTGTTGAAAGTATTTTATCTTCTTCCGAGTCAAAGATTTTTCTGGCTGTGGAGTCACAAGCAGATATGCAGATGATATTGCAGACAATAAAGTGCCTGATATTTAAAAAGGCCTTTCACATAGAACTTTTCTCTTACAGGTATTTCAGAATGGTAAGCATATGGATAATATATCAAACATGCCTTTAACACTTTTAGTGCCAATCACGATCTATATGTGATCAAAAATTGTAGAAGAATTGCCAATCTCGATCTATTTGTGATCCGAAAATTCTGGAAGAATTGCCAATCTCCATCTAATCATGATGCTATTTTCATATATTTTAACTCTTTCTAGTAGGAAAATCTGTATACTTTCTACGTCATTGCCGTAGAGAAAGGTTTTCTGGAGCATTTCAGGAATTTATCTTCACTCCAAAACTCTAATTAGCTCCAAATTTAATTTCTTTAGCTGGTGTTTGTTTATACTGGTTGAAACATGGTGTCATCTAGCCAACAGTTACAAACCGAAGAAGAAATGAGAGCTGCATTTGCAATTTATTAGAAGAAAGCAAGTGATTTTGAATTTTCAGACCTTGATGAAGTGTTGCTTACATCAACATAAGAGAAAAAGATATATATTCTAGCTTCAGCAATGAAAATGCATTCAATAACAACAGACCTGAGGTATACAATGTGAATCAACCATTCAGCTATGCAACAACACATTATGTTTGTATCCTATTGCTTTATGCCATTTTCAGTAATAGTGGTATGTTTGTGTGTGTGTGTGGTGATTTTTTTTTCAGTTTTCAGCCTTCAGGTTACATGAATTAATTTTTTTTTATATCTAAAAATAAAACAGACCAAAACAGATGCTGTTTTAGTAAAAAATATCTGCATTTTCATTTAATTAGCCTGAACTTTCTGTATAGTAAGGTTTTGTATGCCTAATTATTATTGATTATTTTGGGATTTTTAATTGTATTTTCAAATTTTTCTTTGGTTTTTAATGTTTTAGAAATATTGGAGAGACTTCTCGTCCATATAATGCATATTATACAGTAGACAAAAGGGTTTACTAAAACTGAAAAAAAATATTCATCTCTCTGTCGTTTGGTACATTTTATTACTAATAATTTGAAACCCTGCATTCTCCTCCAAAATTGCTTGGCACTTATCAGATAGCATTTTGCTATTTGGGCTGGCACTAAAAGGGTTAAAGTACCTCCTGGTAATTTTTGAAATTTAAGGCACTGGATCCATCTTAATTGTATCACTAGAACATAAGGGAATATTTATCTTACATGTTAAATTCACATAGGCTTCTCTATTCACTATTGCTTATTACTTTCTTTAGCACATAGTTGGTAGAGAAGGTAGTACATTCCATTCAAAATTATGAGACCCCCTGAATCCGAAAAAAAGCATTTTTAGAAAAAAAGGTCTGTGTGCGCATGAGTGTTGGAGTTGGAGTACTATTTTCTCTACACATACTATGTACATAGTGTACAGTGTTGTATTCCACCCAAAAATTTGATACCAAGATTTCACTGGAAACTTATATTTTGAGGTCCCGTGAGTTAAAAAAAAAGTATTTTTAGAAAAAAAAAAAGTATGTTTAGAAAAAAAAAAAATCTGTGTGTGTGTGTGTTTGTCTGTAGACAGCATAGGTCCAAAACTAAAAGACCATTAAATACTTTGTATTTAAGTTTGTATACTCCAAGGATGCAACAGATTGATTTTCAAGAAAATCCCCCTTTCCTGTGGTGCTACAAGCATTAAAAACAGGCATTAAACACTCCAAAAAATAAATCTCCCCATTCCAAATTACCCTTTACATGAAATATGTTTTGAAAATTTTGTTTTTCTCAATAATGGTGCTATGATTTTGACTAAAGTACAGTATATTAAAGCTATTTACATCACAAATAGAATGCATTACTTGAACTTTCTGAAGACCTCTTCATTCTGGACGAATTTTGCATAACTGGCAAACTGAAAGAGAGAGACAAAGCTTACTACACAACAAATGTAGCTCTCGTTAAAACATACAATTTATATAAGATGCAGTTTTTCTGTAGAGTTAACTATTTCCAAGTTATTTCTTGTTATATGTTCCAGTGTTAAGCTATTTAAAGTTTTCTTAAACATGTATTCTTCTTTTGTTTCAACTCTTTTGTTTAATCCTGGCAATATTCACATTTCACATAGCTTTTAAAAGATTTGACTTGATTTAGTTTCATGTATTACCTTATTTCCCTTCTACTTACAAGAAACTAATATAACCATTTCTTTTAATATTTATCTCTATTACTATGATGTAGATAGAGGAATAATCTTTTGTAACAATAGTTTGTAGAGAAAAATGTATGAAACACATCAGATTTTTACTTTTTCTACACATACTATGTACATAGTGTATAGAGAAGGTATTGTATTGCACCCAAAAATTCGATACCAAGATTTCACCGGGTTCCCCTGAATCCAAAACAAGCATTTTTAGAACAAGGTCTGGGTGTGTTGGGGTAGGGGTGTGTGCATGTGTGAGCAAAAATGAAAAGACTACCCTTTACATGGAAAAATTTTCCAAAATGTTGATTTTCTCAAAAAGGGCTCTACCGATTTTGATTAATATATCATATATTAAAGATATTTTCATGACAAACAAAATGTATATCTTCAGTTTTCTGGGAATAACTTCTGAAGACATCTTTATTCTAGATGAATTTTGTGGAATTTTGCATACTGTAAGAGATAGACAAAAACTTTATACAAGACTTGTAGACCTCGATAAAGCACCATTTATGTTGTAAACATTTTTTTCATGGAGTTGGCTGTTTTTGAGGTGTTCCTTGTTAATGGTTACAGCTTTTAAATACTTTTCTCATATGGGGCTTTGTCTTCTCCTGGCCATTCAAACAAAGGCACTTCAATCACATGGCAACCAGCTTTCTTTTAAAAGATTTGATCATCATTTTAGCCTAGTGTATTCCCTTATTTCCCTTCTAATTACAAATAAGCAAATAAAAAGACCATTTCTGCTAATTTGTTGCAGAGATGTAGAGAAAGTCATGTGAATGGAACACATAAGATTTTTTACTTTCTGTACACTTACTATGTACATAGTGTATAGAGAAGGTATTGTAATGCACCCAAAAATTCAATACCAAGATTTCACCGTAAATACATGTTTTAGGACACCCTGAATACAAAAAAAGCATTTTTACAAAAATGTCTGTCTCTGTGTGTGTGTGTTTGTGGGTGTGGTGTGTGTGTGTGTGTGTGTGTGTGTGTGTGTGTGTCATAGTTCAAAAACGAAAAGTCTGTTAAATACCAAACTTGGTATTTAAGTTCAGTATCTTCCAAGGATGTGACACAAATATTAAAATCCCCCCTGTCCCCAACTACCCTTTACATGGAAAAATTTTCAAAAATTTTGATTTTCTGAAAAATGATTCTAATGATTTTGATTAAAATATTGTATATTAAAGACATTTACCTGAAAAATAAAATGTATACCATGAATTTTCCAGCAATAGCTGCTGAAGACTACTTTATTCTGGATGAATTTCACAGAAATTTGCATAACTGGCAAATCGTAAGAGATAGACAAAAATTACTTAAATGAAAAAGTAGATCACGTTAAAACATACACTTTATGTTGAATACATTTTTTTCGTGGAGTGGATTGTTTTTGAGATATTCCTAGTTTTTTTTTTTTTTTTGGGTAGTTTAACGTCCTTTAACTTGGTTTGGTCATATCGGACGATGAATGAAATTGGTGAAATGATGCCCAAATGGTCTCGGGGTCCATGGAGCTTAAAGTTACTCGACATTCGTCTTCTCAGAATAAGGGAAAACCCCAAAAAAAACCTTATCCGGTAACTCACCCTAAGCAAGATTCAAACTCACGACCTTTTGAATGTGAGGCAGACATGCTACCACCACACTATCCAGGCGGGCATTTCCTTGTTATTGGTTTCAGCTTTAAAAAACATACTTTTCTCATATAGGAATTTGTCAACTTATGTCTATACAAATAAAGTGTCTTCAGTCACATAGCAACCATCTTTTGACGAATACTTTAGCCTATGCTTCTCCCTTATTTCCCTTCTACTTGCATGGCTGCAAGTAATAAGGCTATTTCTGCTAATTTTTTCTGGATTAGCATTAAGTAAAAATAAGCATAAGCTTTTTAACAATAATTTGTTGCAGAGATGTAGAGAAATTCATGTGAATGGAACACATCAGATTTTTTTAATCAGTGAAGTTTGAAGGTAATGTTGGTTTCTACTCTTAATTGATTAGTTACTTCAATGTCTGTTTCCATTAATGTTTTAATAAATTCATTTTTTGTATTTTTACAGAGTACAGTACCACTGCAAGTTCTTTGGTTATTTCATAAGGAAGAACTAGTTGTGTTTACATCTTATGTGCACCAGTAAGTGTTCAGAAGCATTCTAAAATTAGTTACATGTTTCACTATTTTCTTGTGTACAATAAGTTTCTTTGTGTTATGTGTACTAAGTCTTTTAGGTTTTAATTTTTAGGTGAAAAATGAGGAGTGAAGGTGAACTAGAAGAGCAGTAACAGTGAATTATTTCAGAAAGTATAGTCTAAAATTTTTGAGACAAAAATGCAAAGTTTAATACCAAGATTTCACCTTAAATACATGCTTTGAAACTCCCTAAGTCCAAAAAAATCCTTTTGAAAACTTATGACATTTATGAAAGCCACAAAAATGACATAAAACCACAGATATAGTTTATTCAGCATTGCAGTAAAGAACCACAGACATTCGTAGTGTCTGAAACTTGATATTGCCAGTTATCCTGAAGAACAGTTCTGTATGTTGAAATACTTCTTTCCACTTCAATTGATGTCTAGAATGCATAGCTGAAATAGGCAATGTCTCCTATTAAAAGACATCCACAAATACATCAATTTTCATCTTACAGAACTTTATCAATTTTACACTTATTGGGTGGTTTCAACTTAAAAATTTGACACAGGTTTGTAATGACTTTTCTATCTGACAGCACTGATAACAAGGCTGTGAAAACAGAAAAATAGGAATGACTCAGTTTTCAAGAACATAGGGCATGTTTTTTAAGTACTGTTTTGAAATTCTGCCTCTACAGCGCTGTGGTTGGTGTCACGCATTAGCGCACTGTTGGCAAGCCACAAATGCCATTGCAATGATCATGTTTACATTTGCTTTTGTATATTCAAAATGCCTCCACCAATTGAGAATCCCTTCAACAGTGAAGTATGCAGTGTTATTCGTTTTCTAAGTGCTAAAAGCGTGAAAAAAGTTGACATTCACTGTCCGCTTTGTGGAGTATACATAAAACAAAACATTATGAGTGCTGGAACGGTATGCAAATACGTAAGAGCTTTCAAAGAGGCACAGAATTGGCGACTCTCAGTGATCGCTGGCGATTTGCTGCCAAAAGTCAACAAAAAAGTGAAAGAGAACATGTGCATCACGATTTCTTTGTTATCAGAGGCACTTCCTAAAGTTTCAAAAAGTATTGTCTACAAAATTCTTACTGGGCGCATACACTATGGAAAATGTGCTCACGGTGGCTTCCAAAAATGTTTTGACACAAAATCAAACATTTAGGTAGCGTCTTGACTTTTCTTGAGCATTATAATGCTAAAGGTGACAAACTGTAACAAGCAATGAAACATAGGTGCCGTACGTTACACCAGAAACAAAACAATAATCCATGAAATGGTGACATTCAAAATTGCCCATGAAGGTGAAGTTTGACAATTTCAGCCTGGTAAATCATGTATTTTGCTCAGTAAAATGGTCGTTATGCTGCATGACAATGCCCATCTACACAGGGCCAAGCAAACTCGTAATCTCATTGCATCATTTGGCTGAGAATCATTCTGCAAACAGCCCCGGTGTACCACGTATTTCTGTAATTGAAGAAGTATCTTGGAGATTAATGCCACAAAATGGAAATGCTGCAGTTTCTGTCAAGTTAGGCAACAACCCTCTATTACGACGAAATACAAAAGCTTGTTGTTCAATATAAGTGCCTTGGTAATTACGTGGAAAAATTGCTATATTAATTTGTTGAGTTGGTTTATTAACACTATGTCACTTACATTCTTATTATGAGGGACTAGTTTCGGAAGCCTATGCTTCCATTTTCAACCTTACGGGTCCAACTCACTGAGCATAGGCTTTCGAAACTAGTCCCTCATAATAAGAATGTAAGTACATAGTGTTAAAAAACCAACTCAACAAATTAATATAACATATAATTTGACCGTCATTGTTATTAAATTCCTCCAAACATCAATCAAATAAAAATAAGCTGTAAAAGAATGTTAACATAACAAATATGTCACCTCATAGTTAAAAAATTGTGACATTGCTTTGTCTGCAATGTTGAAAAATCTACCGATATCAAAAAAAGAAAAATGTAACAAAATATTAACTTATTTCTTAAAGATGTCTAGTAGATAGTAAAATGCTGAAAAAAAATAAAATTAAGCCATTTTACTTTATATTGTGGTGAAATGAATTTGTTTCCCTCTGGCATTTTCTGCAATGTCTCAGAAAAATTACAAGAAAACATTTCATCAACTTTTTGTTTTGTTTGTTTGTTTCTTTTTTTTTATTTATTTTAGCTTAACGTTCCTTTAACATGATTGGTCATAACGGACGGTAAATGAAATTGGTGAAATGATGCTCAAGGAGCTTAAAATTACTGGACATTTGTCTTCTCAGCATAAGGGAAAACCCTGAGGAAACCTTATCTGGGTAACTCACCCTATGCGAGAACTCGCAACCTGCTGAATGTGAGGTAGATACGCTACCATCACATTACTAAGGTGGGCTTTATCAACTTCTTAGCCCTAATTATAAAGTTATAATATTATTGGCACTATGAAATTAATATAACTTAAACAAATAATGTTCATTTTCTTGCGTAAGCTTCGGCGGCTAGTGTCCAAGGTATCTTGGTCTTCTGGGAAGGCCGCGTCTTGGCTTGAAATGTTGCCGACGTTTCGCCTCACTATGTGGGGCTTCCTCAGGGCATGTGCTCTCATCACGACGGTGCCAGGTGAACTGTGTTCTGACAGCGCGGCCGATCGCTCTTTATACTGTGGTGGGAGGGGGCAAAGGCCGGCCCCTCTCGCGCCTATTGGCTGGTGGTCTGCCAATCCCCGCATTCCTAATTAGGGTCTGCCAGATTGAGCTGAGACAGCCTTTGCCCCCTCCCACCACAGTATAAAGAGCGCTCGGCCGTGCTGTCGGAACACAGTTCACCTGGCACCGTCGTGATGAGAGCACATGCCCTGAGGAAGCCCCACATAGTGAGGCGAAACGTCGGCAACATTTCAAGCCAAGACGCGGCCTTCCCGGAAGACCAAGATACCACAAATAATGTTCATTTTCCATGCAATTCCAACGAATGCTATCCCATTTTTACTGTATAGTGTGATTTTGTCATAAAAATACTGCTCTGGTTTTAAACAAGGCCACAGCTCTAGTTCTGGTGATGGTACAAGAAAGTAATAAAACCATTTCTGCTAATGCTTATTACAATAGTATGAAGTAGATAGAAGAATGAGCCTTTGTAAGAGCAGTTTGTTGTACAGTAGGCAGAGAATGGATCACATCAGATTTTAAGTTGGCTCAGCCTTCTAGCTTATTGCCTATAGGTACATGGCTAGTGTAAAAGTATCATCATTGCATATTTTGTGTTGCAGCAATCGAAATGAATTGACTGCTTTGGATTATATCAAATCTCAGATGGTGACACTGTTGTGCCATTTGAGTGGACCTGAAAATATGGAGGGCTCAGTGGATCCTAATGGTAAGCAAAACATTCACCTGAAGTATTGTCATAAATTAATTAAACCATCTTAAACGAGTTGAATTCTGTTTATTCGGTGATATAAAGATATTTACATAACAAATTAAGTTTATATCTTGAATTTTCTGGGAATAACATCTGGAGTCTTCTTCATTTGGAATTACTTTTGCATAACTGGTAAATAGTAATAGATGGACAAAAGCACTGCACAAAAAATATAGATTTCATTATAACACACAGTTTATGTCAAATATATTTTTTGTTGAGTTAACTGCTTCCAAAATATGCCTTGTTATAGGTTTCAATTTTAAACTATTTAAGCTGGAAGTCCTCTTTTGATTCATACCTCTTTTGTTGTACTCTTGGCTTGCAAAGAGAACCAAATTTTTAATTGTTTCACACAGTGACCAAATTTTAAAAGATTTAACTATCATGTTAGCCTAGTGTACTCGCATATTTCCCTTCTACTTACAAGGAAGAAAGCTATAAGACAATTTCTGATAATGTTTGTCATGAGTAACATGATTTAGATAAAAGAACTGTTAGAGAAATTTATTTAAATGGAATACATCAGATTTGTGTCTTTAACATTAAATAAAGCTCACAGCTGCTTTCCTTGCACCTAAATATAAGTGCATCACAAAACATATTATATTGCGGCAGATAGCGTTTCCAGTCATGGCTGCAAATGGAAAAACAGCCAAGCATACTTGCAAAGTTAAAATTTTGTTTAGTTGAGTCGATTTTGTAACACTACATCACTTACTTTTTTATTTCGGAAAACATGTTTCAGAAGCCATGTGCTTCCATTGTCAATTCCTTTGGTCGACGGATAATACTTGCAAAGACTTCAAAGGGGAAGAGGTTAAAGAAGTTAGATATACCACTTCATGAATATCAGGATTTTTCATTTGCTATGAGAAATCTCTGAGCTGTTGGAAATTGCAATTACAAGGGAAAAGGGGAGGATAGCCATTACATAGTGTAGATGATTTACAATGATTGAATAAAGAATGGCATTCAAAAGGTTCCTGGAATGTGTAAATAAAACAGAAACAAATTACTGTAAGACAATTTACTCAACATTTCCTTCCCTTCTGCAATGACACACTTCTGCCACCGCATGTAAAGAGACTGGACCATTCCGGGAAGCTATTTTCAGTTACCTGTCCTAGAGCCCTTGTTGCATGTACAGTAATTTCTTCAGCATTGAAAAGTTTATGTCATTCATACACCTGAGTTTTCTTCATCGCTGCTTCACCATAAGCTTCTTCCATCATTCTCAATGTCTCTGAGGGAGATTTTTTAGCAAAAAACAAAACTTTATGTTTGAACGTGTTCCGTTGCCGACATTATGAAATGTGATAAAAGGACATGCTTATACAGCAAAATCTAGTTGCCAAGCAAAGACGACAACCATTATTAGCATGAATATTGAAATGAAGTGTTGTTACCTACATCTAAAAATAAAATATCCTTTACTTTCGTATACATTAAAAGGAAAATAAATGATTCCAGAGACTTTTTTAATCTAGGATTATATCACATTAGTTGTAACATCATTTGAATTTAAGAAGCCACCCATGAAATGTTGGATAAACGAGTCTTTTCCAATATTTGGAAATAATTTGTCTCTTTCTATGACCTTATGCTTTTTCCTTTTATGCAGAAACATTTTCTTGCTATCTGTAAATACAATTCTATCATAATTACTATTGCTAGTGATAAGAATTCTGGTAGCCCTGAATGTAAAAACTTATTTGTCATTTAATGAAGTATTGGCTACTTCAACTAGACGAAAACTTTTTGGCAAACATACGAGGTACGTTCAGAAAGTAAGCTCCGTTTCAATTTATCTCCGCTGCAGCGCTTCGATCGCAGTTCCGCACATGCGCGGTAGACGCTCTGTATCAAGGAGAAGAAACGTGCGCCATTTTGAGATCGCTGTCAGCCACATACACTTTGTTGTGCTTGTTTACAATGTCGGTGTTGATTGAAAATCCCGCCGCTTGTGAAATCACATCTGTGATTCATTTTCTGAATACTAGGAAAGTGAAACCAATTGAAATTTATTGGCAAATTTGCGAAGTTTACGGACAAAATGTGATGAGTGATTCAATGGTAAGAAGATGGGTCCGACAGTTCAATGAAAGACGTAGTGAAGTGCACGATGAAGAACAAAGTGGGCGTCCATCTTTGGTTACAGAAGAACTGGTTCACGCGATTGATGACAAGATTGACCATCCTCTGTTCAGCCCTGACCTCGCTCCTAGCGACTTTCATCTTTTCTTACATCTCAAGATTTTCCTTGGCGGTCAACACTTCAACAATGATGAAGCGCTGAAAGAAAATGTTACCAACTTTTTGAAGACACAGGCGGCAAACTTCTATGAAGATGGTATACAAAAACCTGTGCCACGCTATGACAAATGCCTGCAAAATTTCGGCAGTTATGTGGAAAAGTAGTTTAAGAGTTGTAGAATTTTGTGCAATAAATAATTATTCTGTATCTGTACACAATTTAATTTTATTACCAAACGGAACTTACTTTCTGGACATACCATACATATACTGAGTAGTGCAGTTAAAGTTTTAGCTATATCCAGCAGTGGTTTTGTTGCCATAGGCAATTGAATCAACAATCTTGTGCTTCTTTAGAAAGATGGAAAAAAACAAGTTTCATGCAGTGATTAAACACTTCTACTTAAAAGGCGCAACACTGGAAGAGATTAAAGCCGAGTTGGATGAAGTTCATGAAGTTCTGCTCCTGGGTTTGTAACAATTTACAATTGGATAAATGAATTTAAACATGGCCATATGTCCACAAATGATGAACATTGTTCCAGATATCCAGTAGAAGTGACTTCCTCCGAAATTATTGATAAAATTCAGGATATGGTTTTGAGTGATTGACGAATCAGAGTTTGTGAAATAGTAGAGGCTGCCCCGTATTTATGCAAAGGTCACCGTCTAGAAATCAGGAGATCTGTGGTTCAAATCCCGGCTATGGCATTGAATTTTTCAGTCTGACTCTACTTATCCAACAGTCAGTTGAGAAATCCAATGCTATGCCGTCATGTTGCCATGGTAGCTCAGTGGCAGAGTAACCGGCTAGAGATTGGAAGATCCTTGGTTCAAATCCCGACTATGGCATTGAATTTTTCAGTCTGACTCTACCTATCCAACTCCTGTCCTACATACGGCTTGTGTAAAAAATCAATCCAAAGGTTGGAGAAATGCTGGGAAAAGTTTATTGAGCTAGAAGAAGATTATGTTCAAGAATAAAAATAAAGAAACTAACAAAAATAATTTGTTTTTCTATCTTTTTCTAAGGACTCGCATCTAAAACTGTAGAATGGTAATCCCCTAGAAATTTGGTGCATAGCTTTATTGGTAAGTGATCAGCAGATTGTGGAACTGTGCCTCAGTCATGAAAACTGTTTAATATGTAATACAAACCATATTGTAACAAAAACTCTGTTTTAATTTCTTCAATCTGCAACTCTCTATTTCTTTCACTGATTGCAAATAAAAATGTGTTCACAAATTAATGCGTTTCTTTAATAGTTTTGCAAAAATTCCCTTTCAATGCTTGACAGTTGTGACTTCCACAGCATGCTCCAAACTTCCCATTGTAACGTGCTCAACTGCTAGACACAATTGAAACTGAACTCTGGGCATGGCTCATTCCCCTTGTTATGCCTGTGGATCACATTTCATCAAACTTCTAGAAGCAGTCACACATGTAAACCACTGTAGGTATATATACAGGCCGCACCGTGGTCGATTGGTTAGACCACTTGCCTCTCACCTAGGCAACCGCATGTGAGATTTGTGTTGGACAAAGCGGCGCTGGGGCAGGTTTTCTCTGGGTACTCCAGTTTCCCCCAACATCGCATTCCACTGGTGCTCCATCATCATTCATATATCACCAGTGTCACCGCCTGCGATGCCATAAGTAGTTAAAAAAAAAAAAAAAAACTGTAGGTATCGCAATGTCAGGTGTAGCAATGCATGGCTTTGACGTCAAAAGAATTTACAGATACCACATGTGTTCACTCACACAGGTGTAACAATTACAGCTTCAAACTTGCCCAACGCCACACTTGTCCACTAATGTAGGTGTAACAATGGATGACTATAACTTATGAAGTATAGCTTGTTCTGGTTCAGGCTACTGCTGACGGTAGTGTTGCTAGTGTTGTTGTCTAATGAATGTAGACTACTGGGGGGTTGCGGGAGTTGTGTGGATCAAGCACATGGCACAGTCCATCATGTAATATACTATAAACAGTGGTCATTAATGTTGATATTACATTTATCTCATTAACACTAGACAATAGTTGTCAGGTTTATTGTAACTCATTTACTGTAATGGGGCATCGTACACAATGAGTAAACACGTTCGTTTAACACACCACTGCACTCAAACACTCGTTTAATGCACACTGACTTTCCACTAACCTGTCTAGTGTATGACGTAACAGTTACTGTGAGTGTTTGTCACTGGCAACATAAAGGTGGGACAGGTAGTAAGCCGTTCACACAAGTTCGGCGATTATGGCCACAGGGCCATAATATTACGTTTCATTCACATTGCTCAGTATGTTTAACAGATGTGTAAGCAGAAAATATAGTGATTCATAGTGTTTCCCAAACTTTCAGACATTCTCAGCTGATACTCTCTTTTATACTGTTGGACCACCAAAAGAAGGTGAGAAAAGGGATAGCTGCTCACATGTTCAATTTGTTTGCTATGAAATATATGTATTATGTGTGTACATTTTGTAGGCGCTAGTTTTGCAGGGAAGCAAGGGATGGGGTAAAGAAGAGCTAGCCCACCTTTCTTTCCATAGACTTTCCAATCAAAGAAAGTTTCTTTTACCACTGACTGAGTTAATGGTTGGTTAAACTATAAAGTCTGGGACTTAGAATGCTACTTTAAGTTAGCATTGAGATATGCCATCTTAAAATAATTTGAGATCTCCTGGTGGTTTGCCAGGAAACATGCTAGACAGTTGGGGAATGTAATAATAGCATGTCAGCATGTTTGTCATTGTACTTCAGTTGGTAAGAGCAGCTTGATGGAGATCGGGAGATCCTTGGTTCAAATCCTGGCTATGCCATTTTATTTTTCAGTCTGAATGTACCTTTCCAGCTTTTTACTTTCTCTACTCATACTATGTACATAGTGTATAGAGAAGGTATTGTACTGCGCCCAAAAATTTGATACTGAGATTTCACTGGAAATACATGTTTTGGGACCTTCTGGATCCAAAAAATGCATTTTTAGAAGAGGGTTCATGTGTGTGTGTGTGTGTGTGTGTGTGTGTGTGTGTGTATCTGTGTACGTGGGTGTGGGTGGTTGAGTATGTGCAGCATAGCTCTAAAACGAAAGTTCATTAAATTATAAACTTGATATTTAAGTTTAGTATCTTCCAAGGATGTGACACAAAGATTTTCAAGAAAATCGCCCCACCCCAACTACCCTTTACATGGAAAAAATTCCCAAAATGGCTTTCTCAAAAATGCCTCTAACAATTTTGATTAAAATCTCTTATATTTAAGATATTGACCAATAAAATGCATATCTTATATGTTCTGTGAATACCCTCTGAAGACCACTCTATTCTGGATGAATTTTTCTGAATTTTGCATAACTGGTAAACCATAAGAGATAGACAAAAACTTATTGCTCAAAAAGTGTAGATCTCATTAAAACACATAATTCATGTCATATACATTTTTTTCGTGGGGTTCACCATTTCCGAGATATTTCTTGTTATTAGTTTCAGTTTTAAAATACTTTTCTCATATGGAAACTTGTCAGCTCCTGGTCATGCAAAGAAACGGATTTCAATCCCATAGCAATGACATTTTAAAATATTTGACTGTCAGTTTAGCCTAGCATATATTCTCTTATTTTCCTTCTACTTACAAGTAAGTAATTAAGACAATTTCTGATAATGTTTATCTTGATTATCAAATTAGATAGAAGTATATGCTTTTTAACAATAGTTTGTTACAGCGATATAGAGAAAGTCATGTGAATGTATCATGAGATTTTATGATGTGCATTTTTATTGATTTAAAGAAGTGGTTTGTTATATTTTTACTATTTAGGAAATGGGTCTGTGATGCAGGAAATGGCCAGGGATCTTGTATTTCCGTTGCTGTGCATTTCCTGGGGACCTGGATTCTTAGCCTTGGGCAGAGAGTGCAGTGCTATTCTGAACGCAGTGCTCAGAGAGGTAAATGAAAGAGAAAATCCTATACTTAAGACAGTGTAATTTGAATTGTATCACACACTTTGGACATATCTCAAAACAGGTTTGTTTTAAGAATAATTTTAATGAAAAGATGTTTTGGAACAGTGATACATATGAAATGAATATTTTTGAGTTGGTTTTGTAACACTTAAATATTACTTAAGTATAATTTTTCCAGACCGGTGGTCTACTAATCATGAAATAGTACCTAACATACACCTTATAAAACCCGCCAGATATGTGGCAGAGCTCGACGTCTGGGGAAAAATCCACATCATTAAAAACCAATACCATGTATTCAACCTTGAACTGTTGCCACAAAATATATTGTGGAGGTTCGTCAGTCACCAGGGACTCTCACACCTCAACGTAGAACACCCTGTAGAAATTCAGTTGGAAACCATCAACAATGATGCCCACATGGCTTCAAAACCAGTCTGAGAAAATTATACTAAGTGACATTTAAGTGTTACAAAACCAACTCAATTTTTTTTTTGGGGTAGTTTAACGTCCTTTAACCTGGTTGGTCATATCGGACGATGAATGAAATTGGTGAAATGATGCTCAAATGATCTCGGGGTCCATGGATCTTAAAGTTACTTTAACCTGGTTGATTATATCGGACGATGAATGAAATTGTCGAAATGATGCTCAAATGATCTCGGGGTCCATGGATCTTAAAGTTACTTTAACCTGGTTGATTATATCGGACGTTGAATGAAATTGGTGAAATGATGCTCAAATGATCTCGGGTCCATGGATCTTAAAGTTACTTTAACCTGGTTGATTATATCGGACGATGAATGAAATTGGTGAAATGATGCTCAAATGATCTCGGGGTCCATGGATCTTAAAGTTACTCGACATTCATCTTCTCAGGATAAGGGAAAACCCTGAGAAAAAAAACCTTATCTGGGTAACTCACCCTAAGCGAGATTCAAACTCACAACCTTTTGAATGTGAGGCAGACACGCTACCACCACACTACTCAGGCAGGCAAAACAGTTTTGTTACTATGAATGAAATAAAAATTCATGAATTTAATGTAATTTTGGGGTTAGTCTTTCTTCAGTTAACTCTTCATTTGGTATTTCTGCCTTAATACTGCAGCAGGATTTGTGGTCAAGGTCCGGCTGTTTTGGAAACATGTCCTCTCATCTCAGGTGCTGGGTTGTATTTAAACTATTAAGAAATTTAAGCAGGTTGAATTTTAAATTATTTCCTTTATTGGTAATGAATGCAATTCACATTTAAATAACGCTGTGCTAAATTCTGCTGTTAAGATAGAAAATAAACTCATGATGCAAAAGATGATTGAATACAAGAATACAAACCAATCTACCCAATAAAATTTGCGATCTTTACTAGCTTTTGTATACATTATAATCATTCCTGGAAGCGACCCTTTTAAAACTATCCTGTTTTAAAGTGTATTTCAATAATTCATTAAACTCTGTTGGGTGTCCACAGATGCATAAAAATCTAAGACATGTCCAAGGAATGTCAGACATCTGGTATTGCTAATCTAACGTCATAAACACATTTTAAAAATTTGAGCATTGCGCTTATTACATTTAATAGGCTTCACATGTTTAGCTTACTTTACAAATTTAACAAATTATTTAATCAATTTAATATAGCACAATAAATATTTCTTTTAACTCTTTAATGGCTAGTGTTATGAATGCAGCAAACCACTATTTTGTAATTGTTTTTATGTATTATAGGTTTATTATTTAAAAAAAAACAACTAATCAAACTAGCTAGGATGAAAAAATCTTATAGTGGTAATATTTTGCAATATATTAAAATGTATATTAAAATATGAAGCCCAGAGGTACAACACGCTCTTTTTAATTTGACTTGAAATTAGGCCAGTTGAACCCCACAATCGTCATACAACACTTCTTTATTGTCTATGTTGTAAGTCAAAATAACAACTTGGGCAATCTAATCCATGATTCCTTTCTGATGTTCATAACTTTATTTGTAGCATTCTAAAACAGATAAATTCTAGTCGCTACTGTATTTTTTCAAATTACTTCCATAAAAGGTTTATTGAATTTCTATCTCAAAGTGCTATTGATAAGTTTGGTTTTCTGTTTTACAGAGTTTGGAAAAGGTGCTAGAAAAAATGCTGGAATCATCTTATGAAGACAAATCAGAAAATAGTTTTGTGGAATGCATAGCTTTGGATCCTCTGTTAAGTGAAGAGATAGTGGAAAGATTATTCAGTTTGCTCTTAACATCAGTATTGGAGTTCAGACCAGATGTAACACCTCTTAGAGCTCTTGCAAGACAGGCAGAATGGACCTACAACAAAACTAGTTTAAGCCTGAAATCTCTACTGAAATGTGTATGTAAACCTTTACTTTTAATTGTCATATGTATGGTGTAATTGAAATACATTTCGTTCTGATGATAGTAGGCACCATTGTGAGTAAATAATTTTTCTTTTAAATGTTTAATGCTTGCTTAGTATAAAATCACATGTTTTGAAGTTGGATAGCAGGATGACATAAGCCATTTTGCAGTGGTTGTCTTGAGCTATTCATTATTGAAAATGATCATGCGCTGAATGGAGTTGGAAAGTTGAAGTAAAGCAGATACCACATAAAAGACTGTTGTGGCGGTGCCAGCTTGTGCAGTGGTTCTCACGTTCACCTAGATATATGAGTCATCACTGTTGGGAAGCATAAACAACACTGAAGAGCAGTGTGACATACAGGAATCTTCGAAATGAGAGAATCTTCTCACGAGAACATGACATCTTGATTCTTCTCCAAGCTTCAGCTTCCAGGAGCTTCTGTGGCAGTATTCTCTAGCTATAAAGGAGGAAGAATTGAATCTTGTGTTGTGAATTGTACTGAGTCATGAGTGACTGAAGATTTAGTATGCAGTGGTGTGTGAGCAATGAACGGCATGCAGTCATACACTCTATGTGTTGAAACATTGAGCGAACTGTTTGCAAGAGTGATATAAGACTATTGTAAACAATTTTGAGTTAATAAATACATTTTTTACACTTGTGTCAGGAGTGGGTTATTTACTTTCAAAATGGAGGTCATAATGAATAGTTGGTTGACTGAAATGAAGGAAATGAAAATCAGAGTGGAGAAAATGATGGAGGAGAAGAGGGAATCCAGAATAGAGAAGATGGATGAGAACCTGAAAACCGGAATGGACACTGCAATGGAAAAGAAGGAATCCTATAAAGGGAAAATGGTATTAAAAATAGAAAAAAATGAAACTATATGGAGAAGATGGAAGATAAAATGGAGTTGGCAATGGAGAAATGGAACTTTCTACCAAAATCAATGAACAAGTGGCCAGAGTGAAGAACAATGTGGCAGAACTTTGGGGAAAAAGTGGAAGATCTTCGGGAAAAGGTAGAAGAGCTTGGTGGAACAATGAAAGATCACGACTAATGCCTTAATGCCCTGGAAGAAAGAGTGGAGAGAAGCATCAAGGAACTGAACATCATGGTGCAAAGAAGCCTTAAGGATCTGAAGGTCAAGATTTCACATGCAAGTCACCCAAGTACAATGGTGCATCAAACTTCAAAGCCTTCTGCATATAGTTTGCTGCAGTTGCCATCCACAACAGCTGGTCAGAAGAGGAGGAAGCTGCACAGCTAACAGCAGGCCTCCAGGGATGGGCAGCAGAAATACTGAATATAATCCTGATGTCATCAAAGTTCGGGGAGATCTGGGAGCCCCTTGAGAACTGCTTTGGGAACCATTGCTTGGCTGCAGCCCACTGTAGTCGCTTAAGGTGAGACTGCAATAGCCAGGTTAGACTATGCAGGAGTTCACCCTAACCATCAAACACAGACCTGGTGAGTCTACCACCCAGCTACCTGTCCCAAGAAGCTGCCTGTTCTTTTGTCAGTGGGATGTGTGATGCCGAGATATGACAGTGCCTGATGCTCAGTGATTATAAGAAGATCCATTAGGCGTTAAGGCGGTACTCAGAATGGAGGTGGCCAAGACAGCAGTTGCACCTACCTTGAAGGCCAGGAGTATTTGCTATGGCAGGGAGAGATACAACCCGGAGACAATGATGATCTTCAGTGGTGTGTGTTGGGGGGGTGTAGTGAGCCAGGTCACCTAGTGAAGGACTGTCCACACCAAGATGATGAGCAGATGGAAAATGATAAGAATCATGTAATGAGGAGTACATCGGGACCATCTTCACCACCCCTTCAAATGACACTACATGCCTTGGGTAGAAGATAGTTGCATCGCAGATGGCTGGATACAAGGGAGGTTGTGTCGCATACTTGTAGACACAGGTGTAGCTGTGACTAATCAAACCTGATGTGGTAAAGGACTTGCCAACACCAACATCCAGTTGGCTCTATCAGCTAGTGACATGGTCAGATAACATTTTGACTGTCGAGAAGGGGACCCTACTGGAGTTGATGCTGAGACTGAGCATTGTGAGCTTGTGGGTGTTTGTCATGAGGGTGATTGAAGATGTGATAAAGGGATTGGATGCCCTCAGGTGCCACGAGGTGATGACAACTTGGCCAAGATGAGGTGTTGCTCAGTAGCCCACATGAACATCCGAGGAGCTCTAGAGAGGTCCTAAAGGAAGATGTAAGTATGCCCACAAGAAGCAAGGTGCTGATGAAGTCACACTTGGAAGGTCAAAGGTCAAGAAACTTGGTATTGGAACCGGAAGACATCACTACAGGGACTATGTGTTGCCCTGCCAGGAAGAATACCTACGAGGCTGCTGCATGTGATGGACATCAACCAGGACATTCAGGCTGGAACGCAGTTAGGGAAGTGCAAGCCCGCTGTCAGTGTAACACTGAGGGATGAATCTGAACAGCCAGCACAGTCGAAGGGCCTGGGGCTCTGGCTGAAACTGAATAGGTCAGCTGACTATCTGACCGCTTCACAATTGGAGAGGTCCGGTGTCTTCTCAGTCGATACCAATCTGTCTTCATCAAAGGGAATGGTGACTACAGTCGCACTGATTGAGTACCTCACAAAATTGACACCAGAGATGTGCAACCTATCTGGCAACAACCAAGCTGTATTCCCTTGGCGAAGCAAGCAGAAGTATGTGATAAGTTGAAGGACATGAAGTCTAGCGTAATCATTGAAGAATTTGACAACCCTTGGTGATCTCCTGTAATCTTGGTGAAGAAGAAGAACAGTGAGCTATGCTTCTGATTGGACTACAGAAAATTGTATGTAGTCATCAGAAAGGACTGTTTCCACTTAACCCATTGGTGACACGCTGGACATACTTGCTGGTGCCCAATGGTTCTTGACTTTGGATTTGAAATCAGGATACTGGCAAGTGGCCTTAGATCCTAGAGACAAGGAGAATATCACATTTTCTACAAGCCAAAGGCTTTGGCAATTTACGTTATGTCCTGTGGCATCTTTAATGTACCAGCCACTTTCAGCACCTTATGAAATCAGTGATGAGAGGGTTGACCTCTGACACCTGCCTGCTCTATTTGGATGACATCTTTGTGGGTACTAATTTTGAAGAACATCTCGAGCACCTGACCAAGATACAGTAGGCAGCTAACTTGAAGTTGAATGTGCAGAAGTGCCAACTCTTCTGCAAGGAAGTGGACTACTTGGGCCATATAGTCTAGCCATCTGGAGTGGCCATGGGCTCGGAGAAGGCTTGGGCGGTGAGAGATTGGCCACGCCCAAAGACAAACGAGAGATGTGAAGTTTCCTGGACCTATGCAGCTACTACTGCTGGTTCGTCAGAGATTTCTTGAACATCATGAAACCTCTCACCTGTATGGCAGAAGAGCACTTGTCTTTCATGTGGTCAACAGAGACAGAGAGCACATTCCAACTCTGTGGTGTTCCTATTTTAGAATTTCCACGACCTGGAGGCAACCTTATTACGGACACTGATGGCAGTGACCCCGGCATTGGTGGGATTCTATCATAGATCCAGGATGGCTAGGATCTGGTTATAGCCTAATGCAGCAAGACACTCTCCAAAGCAGAAAAGAACTACTGTATACCTGGCAGTAGTGAAGGCGCTAGAATAGTTCCACAAGTCAGCCATTTCACCTGAGGACTGACTACTCCGCCCTCACCTGGCTGTTAAGTTGGAGGGCCAGACAGCCCATTGGGTCCAGAGACTTCAAGAGTACAACTTTACATCAGAACATTGGAAAGGGTGGAGCCACACCAATGCTGCAGACAACCCTGTCCAGAGGACTAAGCTGCAGCACTCTCGTCTTCAACCTGTCCGTATTATTTCAGCTGGATGGGATAGCACAGCGATGAGGAGGGAGCATCTGGCAGATTCTGTCTTGGGAAGTGGAGACAGGTGCTAGGCCAAACTGGGAGGACATTGCACCAAGGAGTGCTGTGTTCAAGTTGTACTGGGCCCAATGAGTGTTGAAGATCAAGGACTGCGTACTGTTCAGAGTATGAGAGTAACTTGATGGGAAAACCAGAGAGAGCAGCAGCTGGTCTTCCCTCGGAGTAAGGTCACGAAAGTACTGGAGGAAGTAGATGCGAGACTTCTGGAGGACATTTGGGACCTAACCAAACTGGCTGAGACTAAGGGCAGATGTTGAGAGATGGTGTTGCCAATATGATGATGTGCAGCAAGTCACAGCTCACAGATCAGCAGCCAGGGTTGCATGTAGCAGTATAATGCAGGATCACTCTTCGGACACATAGCGTCGACATAGCATCTCTGTATCTGACCAAAGCAACTGGTATCCGTTGTTTGCCATGGATTACTTCACTAGTGGCCAGAGATATATGCAAGAACCATTTTATCACTGTTAGGTACCAATGGAGCTACATAGTGATCAGGGCACCAACTTTAATGGGGGAAAAAAAAAAACACACACACGCGCGCGCACACACACACTTTTTTAGATATTTTTTTTAAATTCAGGGGTCTCAAAACATACTTTTGGTCAATCTCGGTATCAAATTTTTGGGTGGAGTACAATACCTTCTCTATCTTTTATGTGCATTATACATACATACTAGAGAAAAAGAGGCCTCTGAGCAAAATTAAACCTCTTTCACGCCCAGTATAGAATGAGAAGCTGAGAATCATAACAGTTCAAGAGCATCCATAAATAAAACTTCATTTACATTTTGCTAGAGAAAGTAAGAATGTAATGCACCAGATGCCATTGATATAAAGTAATCCTATTTATTCTACACTTTAGGAAGTTGTAATAAATATTCTTGATAATGTTTTTCTGATTATTGAGACAAGTACCAGTTACTAAACATGTAGTGTTATTTTATAGCCAGAATTAAGTTTATATACTAACATATTAAAGTTACAGTGTGGCATGTATTCTACTCAGAGAAGTTCATAGTTATGCCTTTCAAGAACAAAATTATTTTAAAGAGAGTTAGAAATAGAAAAATTCTGTGTTATGGCTTGGGTCCAAACTTAAGATGCCCATATTGAACCTTAGACTTTGCTTAAAGAAAAAAAAAAAAGATTCCATTGGCTTAATTTTGTGGCACACTGTAAGCAGATTTAATCACCATATTTCTAGCAAAGTACGCACTGAATATGGTGTGCAAATTACAAATATCTTCTAATATCTGCACCTTTTCACGATCCTACCGCTTACCTCCGAACAATTACAAGATAAGGGGTTAGAGCAGAGGTGCAATCACTTCTGTTGCTATACAAAGCATTCCTCCATTAATCTTTGAAGTGAACCATCAGGATCCTAAAGTAATTTAAATTTTACATATCTGTAAATTGACTATAGAAATGTGTACAATATGTTAAAAGCACAATAATATACAATAAGTGTAATCAACGGAAAATAGCTATGTACCTGGTGTCATGTAGCCTTGGGATGGTGAGGCAAAAACCAACAAATCTAAATTGCTGCGAGTAAATAGAGGTATTAATAATGTGCAAGCACAGCACAAACAATTGAATAGTACATGAGAGGGGACGTCTATTTTCAGTTGTTGACATTTTTTTTTAACATGCTTCTTACAATGATAATAGTATCGAACTGACAAGCAGTCCCTGACTATAGATAAATGGTATCATATACAGTTAATGAGTGCTTTTATAAAACCTTTCTAAAAGTTTAGGATAGGTTATTAATGAGGAAAATGAGTCGTTTAAGGCAGTCTTTGGTGTCTTGTATCTTATGTATTGATTAACATTGTAGTTTCCAAGTTGCTGTACTGCTGGATTTGGACTCAGTTGAAGACGATGGTAGACATCTTGTGTATGTTGTGAAATGTACAGACAAGTCCTCATGTATCTGCCACCTGCAGTGGCCTAAAAGTTGAATCCTCTATGTAGGCCCATGCTGGAGCTGCATAAACCAGTATTGGTGGAACCAGCATTTTGAAGAGTTGTAGCTTCCTTTGTATCGATATACATCCTGACTTGAGTAGTGGATAGAGTTGGATTGTCCTGGCTATTGCTTTTCCTTTTGTTTGTTGTACATGTTTATGCCATAATAAATGCTTATCTAATAGCACACTGAGGTGTTTAACTTGAGTACTGTATTTGAGCTCCTTATTTCTGATTTTCAGTGTATTTATTCTTTTGAGTGAACATTTTGTAAAGCAGATGGTTTGTGTTTTTTCAGTGTTAAGATTTCTTTTCCAATGACTGGCCCAGTTCTCATACAAACATATGTGATTTTGTATTCTTCTAACGGCTCTTGTAGGATCAATATCTGTTGAAAACAAAACTGTATCATCTGCATACTGGGCAACATTTGATCCTGATGTTGTAGGCATATCTGATGTGAAGATGTTGTATAGTACAGGTCCAATGACTGATCCCTGAGGAAGTCCGGTGGTAGGGAAAGAAGTAAAGCTGCTGCCACGATACTATTTAAGGGTCAACAGTAAGTTTAATTTGAACATAATATTATTTCAGATATTGTCAGGCACCGGTGAGTTGGCTGCAATAGAAATTATCAAGGAAATGATAATGAGGGAAGGTATAAACTGGAAGTTATTGCTCATCAACATCTCTGTATATGTGAAGCTATTTCCTGAAGCAAGTAACACTATGAGAGGTGAGTATTCATTAATTTTGTAAACATTTTTACTCATCAGCTAAACTAATATCTGAAATAATATTGGTGATACTTTTAGTAGTTTCATTAGTGCTATCAGGAGAACACATTCCTCAAGGTTGCAAATATTCCACAAACAAAATAAATTGCAAAGATTACAGTAAAATATGTAAATATGTAGAAGTAAAACAAAAAAGAAGCAACAAAATCTGCAGCAGAGAATACTTTTGACATATAAAAAATAAACAAGTAGATTTCTGGGACTTAAATCATGAAATACAGAGTGGCACATGAAAACCAGTCCTGAGTATTAGACATCTTGTTGTCTTCTATTGTTGCGAAGCTGTTGTGACTATGTTTTAGTGCAATAAGACCCATTGTCCAAGTGATGGGGAATAAACTTTTAATATATAGTCAGGGTATTTTTCATTGTCTGCTAGAGTCACATGATCACTTTCAAGTGACAGGTGACTCAGAACACAACCAAAACGTTGGAAATTTACCAATGGGGAGAATCCAACATGACTACTAACGTGACTATATAACCCCAGATTTTGACAGAATCAAAATAGTTCGACTAAATTTCTTAGGGGGGAAATCTGTGGCACAATATTGAAAATCTTCCCACGTTACTAGACTTAGCTTAACACTAATAGTGAATTGTGCAGAAAGTAATGTGTATGTAGGTCGGTGCTAGTGCTTTAATTAATTGATACCTGCAAACAAGTAATAAACATTTAAATTTTGAAGCAGGAAACAACAGTATTTTTACTTAGTAAAAGTGTACTTATTCCTTACTCATATCCCACCCAGAGTGAGTCAATCAGTGCTTTGCCAAATGTAATCTTCTTAGCTGAGCACCAACAGACTAAATATATTACTACATTTTAAAGACGCAGCAAATATAAATAAAGTACACACACAATGAAGAGAACCGCTACACCATACGAGCAGAGAACAGTAAAAAGGATTTGGTGTCAAAGTGGCTTACTGGAGCGCCATTCATACATCTGCTGTGATCATGGATATTTGAGCACAAATGATCCAGAGTCCAAAGAAGTCGACATGCAAATTGCTGCAACAAGAGAACGTTTTGCATAGGTCTTGTCAACATGTTTTACACCATATAGGTATGAGGCCCTACAAAATGACTCATGTCCAAGAACTGAAGGAAGAAGATAATGCAGAACTGTGAATTACTGTACCTGTGGCCTTGTCAAACAATTCAGAGTGGAATTTGGATCTGCTGTTATATTTAATGAGTGATGAAGCCTGGTTCCATCTGACAGGACATGTGGACTCCTGTTGCACCAGATACTGGTCAACAATCGCTAATCATTTAATGAGGAGGCTCTTCATGGTGAAAAAAATCTATGTGTAGTGTGCTGTTCCAGCAAGGCAGATTGGGGGTTCCATATTTTTTGAAACAACAGTAAACACTCATGTTCGAATCTTTGAGGAATTTTACACACTGTTGACCCTGCCATAAATGCTTCTTTGAAAAGGATGGGGTGACCTGTCTTACTTTACTGAGTCAATCTCAGGAATTCATGAAAAATTCGCAGAAGAAAGGACTATGGCCACTGCATTTGCCAGACCTAATCACTTGTGACTTTTATCTGTGGGGCAGTCTAGAGGGAAAAGTGTATGCAAATAATTCCAAATTGCTAAAAGACTTGCAATGAAATTTGGAGAATTGCTGTGGCAAAGTTGCACAAAGTATATATTAACATGTTAGAGTGCACATAAAAGAGCATTGAAGCACAAGGAGGTCATTTTAGCACATAATGTAATGTAAAACACAAGAACAGTTCAGTAAATATATACAGTGCGTTCCCTGAGTGACCGAATCATTTCGCGGCAGCCAGCACTCACCCATTACGGTGTAGCCGTGGGGAGGTTTGGCCGCTCAGAGAAACCACTATATGATTGTATTAGTTTATTTATGTATTATGTGATGATATAGTTGTTTTTGCGTCACGTTGGGAACACCAAGTATGTAACGGCATGGGTGTCACCTATGCATCATCCTCCACTGTGTGTATTAAGCGTGTATGTATGCACTCCCCTACCAATCATTTATAGCAGGTCACTCCACATACATGTTGTAGCGACATCTGGTATGGTGGCTGCCTCAGCTTTGCTCATTCTCCGCTGATGTCAGCCAGCAAGCATGAAATTTGACTCACTCAGGCTGGAGTGATAATGGGGGTAGTTAGGAGTTATATGTCTAAATATTATAACACACTTTAATTTTGATAGCTTAATTTATTCGTGACCAGAATCGTTTGTCTATTCCGACAAGCACTTTGCCTCACATACTAAGATACTCTAATTTCTATCACTTCCTGAAACTTTCTATCTTCGACGACTGAACTTTACTTTGTATATTTAATAACTTTTAATCAAGTTGTGTGCCTAGCAACTAAGTATTGTGGCGTGTATAGCAACCGACCTTCATTTCCAAACTTGACATTGAGTGTCCCAACAGCCTTCAAGCTGTTACTTATATAATAAAATATGGTGTCATGGCTGCTTCATTTCCATTGGTCAGAAAGACCGTGAACTTGGCATCTGTGTGTCCCATAATGCATTTCTCCTTACCCATAATGCATTATAAACACCATGTGACTGCCTCAATACAATGAAGAAAAACTCGCTTCTTAAACATTTAAGGCTTCCCCAAATCGCTTTCACTTATTACTCTGTTGCACGCACATGCATAAAGGAGTATGTGACTTATACCAGCTTTCTACCTCACAAAAGAATCTCCCTTTATGCAGCAACCTAGTTTCATAAACAGTTTAAGCTGTGCTTGCTTCAAGCTAGCTTTCTACACATATTAAGAAATGTTTTTTCGGCACATTAAATAATAATAGTAATAATAATGAGGCCAAATAATGGTCTCAATTATGTAATTATTTTGTATTTATCTAATTGTTGATTCTGCTTGTGGTAGACAACAATTTGTGGGCGAGCAGTCTGTACTCGGGGCTAGTTTTTCATGCTCCATGCTGTAGATGCAAATACAAGCCAAGTAAAACATGCTAGCCATCAGTTACAACTAGACTTGTTAAGCTAAGAAGGCAGGCAGAAGTTAAGGTTTGGTTGCGGGACATGTTGCCATATCATTCCACACATAGAGGAGCGATCAGTATGATACTGACATACCGAACATTCATTCAGCACAGTACTGTAAGAATAACACATTTTGTTTTCTTACACATTAATTAGAGACCAGATAACATAAGAACAAAATAAACAAGAAAAGTGTTTTTTTTTAATTTGACAAGTCAATTAATTACACTAAACAACACTTACTTGGGATTTTTGCCGGTACATATTTCAAAGGACTAGTTTCCTTCATTTTCAACTGGACATTGAATAATTCCATGTGGTGAAGCTGGCAATGTTATAAGTGCTGTCTCCTCTGGTGGTGGCTCAATGAACTTGCTAAACACATCCTTCTGTGGAACATCGAAATTGAAAACCCTATTTCTATTTTTACAATGAAGATGTGTTCTCATGTGGCCAACTCTTGTTTTTCTGCTGTGTGTTTTAGAAGTTTTGGTTCTGAATTTATATTGTAGTGTTTTGTCCAAAAGTGGGTGGCAACTGCTGATTTTTCCAATTGTTTTTGATTTGTATTTCTGAAGTGTTCTTTGGATCTTGTTTCTAGATTTCTTTTTGTTTTTCCAATATAAATCTGAATACAACCATTGCATTCCATTTTGTATATGCCCGATTTTTCTTTGTTGGGATGGCGTCCTTGAGATTTGAGCCTGATTAATTTTTAATGCTGTGACGGTTTACTGGTGCTAGCTGAATATGTGCATGCGTGTGTGCGTGCGTGGGTGTGTGTGTGGGGTGGGTGGGTGGGCGGGCATAACCCAAAAAGGAAGAATTGCTTAAATACCAAATATTTAAGTTGAGTATCTTCCAAGTATACAACACAAAGATTTTCAGACCCCAAACTACCCGTTATATGGAATTTTGAAATTCCTGATTTTCTCAAAAATGACTATGCAATTTTGTTTAATATATGTATATATTATATACTTATATGACAAATAAAATGTATATCTTGAATTTTCTATGAATAGCCTCTGAAGACCTCTTCATCCTGAATAAGTTTTGTATAACTGGTAAACCGTAAGAGATAGACGAAAGCTTACTGCACAAGAAATGTAGGTCTGATTAAAACACACATTTTATGTCATATACATTTTTTTATAAAGATATTCTTAAGGTCAGGAATATATCAAATTAAATGCACAAAAGTGAAAAGTTCTACATAGGACAAACCAAAAGAAGTTTAAAAATCGGATCCAAAGAGCACTTTAGAAACCTAAAATTGAAACAAGAAGATAAATCAGCAGTAGCATTTCACTTTTGGAAAGAAAACCACAATCTAGATCCAAATCCAAAATTGCTAAAAGCCATGTCAGACCACAATGAACTCACAACCTGGGAAAACATCCTCATATGGAAAAACAAAGATCGCCTAATACACTTTGAAATCCCGCCAGTAGACAGCTTAGTTAAGAAGTTCATCATTTTGCCACCAGAGGAGAGAGCACAAGCAAACGCAGCCAGCAATGGCAGTTGGACCCGTGAGGTTGAAAATGAAAGCATAGGCTTTCAAAACTAGTCCCTCATAATAACAATGTAAGTGACTTAGTGTTAAAAAACCAACTAATTAATACACAATTCTTAGTTATTTGTTTCAGATTTTAACTAGATTAACTTTTCTCAAATGGGAAGTCATATTTCATTTCAGCTCTCTCTTGTTTTATGGCTGATCTTTGTAAAGCGAACTGATTTTTAATTAAAAGTAAACATTGAGTCGATTAATGACACTAAACAGCACATATTTAAATTTCCTGGAACATGTTTCGGAGGTTTGTTTGCTCCATTGTCAACCAGACATTGACTAATTGGTGGTGATGGTTCTATGAATTTTTACAATGAGTGTTGTTTAGTGTCATTAATCGACTCAATGTTTACTTTTAATTCAATCTCAACAACACTGTCATCAACTTCCCAAATAAAAAAGTGATTTTCAATTGTTTCACATAGCAACAGCTTTTAAAGGTTTTGACTATCGCTTTAACATAATGTATTCCCTTATTCCCCTTCTTATAAGGAACCAACTACTAAGGCCATTTCTGTTTATATTTATCTTGATTAATGAAGTAGATAGAAGATTAAACTTTTATAAGAATATTTATATAATAATTAATAATTATAACAAATGTTCACTTATCTTTTGAAATCCAAGGACTAGTTTTGCAATAAATTGGTTTATTGCATCCTCAATCCTCAGCTTTGTTTCTTCAAAAAATAAGTGAAGATTTGTTACAATTATTATATTAATAATTGTGTTACCTCACTGCTATTAGCTTCTTTTTACATTTTATAAGAATAGTTTGTTACAGAATAGGCAGAGAAATTCATGTGAAAGTAACACATAAGATTTTTTAAAATTCAATTGCATCATCTGCTCAATAAACTATATAACTATATTTTGAATCAGAAATAAAGAACATTTGAATTTTCATAAAAAAATGGGCAATATATTATTTGAGTATTTTATCTGCTCTGCTTTCCATAAGTGGACCATAACATATGTAATTGTTTCTACAGTCCTCTCTAAGATGCTTAGTATGTATAAAATATTGTAGAAAATGTATAATTGTATTTAAAAATGTTTATTTTCATGTGTCTGCTGACATATTTGCAGTTTTGGTGGATTCCCTTCTTGCTAAAGCATTTCAAGAACACAACAAAGGAGTCCTGTTGTCAGCTTTGTTACTGGCAAGGCAATGCTGTGCAGAAGTTTGCAATCCAGCTTTCCCCTCGTATAGGATCTGGTTTGGGTCTACGTTTGGTTCCAATTCTGTTTGGGCGTCCCATGCCCCATCACAAGCAGTGCAAGAGATGTTGATGGAATTGCTCACCAGTCTAGTACCACATGAGCCACCAGCATTTCTCAGGGTTCACGTCAATAAGGTAACCGTAAGCCTTTCCCTACCTATTCTGCTACAACCTATTCTTAAAAAAGCTAATTCTTCTGTCTACCTCATGTTAATCAATTAGCAGAAATGCTCTTATTACTTAGTTGCTTGTTAAGTAGAAGGGAAATAAAGGAATACACTAGGCTAAAGTGATAGTCACATCTTTTAAAAGCTGGTTACTATGTGATTGAAGCTGGAATAAACAAAAGAAGAATGAAACAATTTATAGTTTCCCATTTGAGAAAAGTTTAAGTATTTTAAAATTGAAATCAATAACAAGGAATATTTCAGAAACAGCTATCTTTGAAAAAAAAAAAAAAAGAAGTATATGACATATATTACATCAATTGTAGTTTTAATGGGTTCTACGTTTTTTGTGCAGTAAGTTTTTGTCATATCTCTTAACGTTTAGCAGTTAAGCAAATGTCATCCAGAATGAAGAGGTCTTCAGAGGCTCTTTGTAGGAAATGCAAGTTGAACATTTCAGGAATATTTCAGAAACGGCTATCTTTGAAAAAAAAAAAAAAAGAAGTATATGACATATATTACATCAATTGTAGTTTTAATGGGTTCTACGTTTTTTGTGCAGTAAGTTTTTGTCATATCTCTTAACGTTTAGCAGTTAAGCAAATGTCATCCAGAATGAAGAGGTCTTCAGAGGCTCTTTGTAGGAAATGCAAGTTGAACATTTCATTTGTCATGTAAATATCTTTAATATACAATATTTTAATCAAAATCATTAGGGCATTTTTGAGCAAATGAAAATTTTTGAAAACGTTTCCATGTAAATTTGGGGAGAGGCAATTTTGTTATAAATCTTCATGTCACATTCTTGTAAGATGCTGAATTTAATTACCAAGTTTGGTGTTTAACAGACTTTTGGCTTTTTAGGTATGTTGTACACACAGACAGATGGTGGGCACTTTTTTCTTGGATATGGGGTACCCTAAAACATGTATTTCCAGTGAAATCTTGGTATCAAATTTATTAGTGGAAATCAATACCTTCTTTAGTAGAGAAAGTAAAAAGATACAAATTAAATTATTTTAACATTTTATTTCTAAATATTTAAGGAAACTAGGTAGTGATTTGGGCTCAAAAAATTGATATTGTTTTGCATCTTAAAAAATAAAGTAAAAATCTTTCTCTTTAAAATGATACACATTTGTAAGGGTATCTACACATTTAAGGCTTTAAATAGTCTGTTTATATATGGCACATAATTGAGGAATTCAAGTTATCTTTGAGCTTTGGCAGAGCCATCAGTCTTGCATTTTCATATTTAAGTGTTCAAGGCCATATGATAGCAAAAATTTAAAGGTGTTTTGACTTTACTTATAATCAAGGATTTGGTTTAGATCATAAATAAATAATTAATATTTGTTCTAAGATGAGATGACAATACTAATAAGAAACTTTTTGATTTTGAGGGTTACCTGTATTTCACATATGCCTTCAGTTGATTTTGAATGTATACTTTATGGACAATTCAGCTCGACTATTAAAGTGCTAATGCAATGGCCGAGGTTAGGCATTTTCAACCAATCGCAGTCATCTGACTGAAACATCTTGTTGCAGCTGACGTTCAGTTCTTAGAAATCTTGGCGCATCTGATGTTCGTGTGTTTAATGGTAACAAGGTGACAATCCAGTCAGCCTTCACTTTTAATAACTTGTCAGTTCCACAATTGTACTTCCAATTAATTCAATTACAATGTTTATTGAAAGTTTTATCCAGTTCATAATGTAATAATAATAAACTACCTTTAAATATAGGATAAACTGTAAATGCAAATTCTTTTAAAATTAGTGTTAAAAACAGAATTAAGCGACTTAATTTTTACAACTTACAAGAATATTTAAATATAGATGCATTTTAATGACTTGCTGACGAAACCTATTGCATTATATGTATGTCAAATGGTAAAATAAATTATTATTATCATTATTTAGTTCAAAATGTATTTCTTATTATGAGATGAGTGCAATAACGTCAAATAAAATAGCGTTTGATTCCATTTCATGTGTTACTTATTAAAAACTGACATAAAGTAATTGTTTCCTATTTATATTGTTGCTATCGATGTTCGTACATTGGGTATAGGCACGGTCAGCCATATCATAATTCAGGAGGCAGTGAAAAAAAAAAAAAAATTGGTAAATAAAGACGGTCGAATGCGTCATCTACTGTTTGAGAATTAATGTATCATAATCATAACCTGATAAAATCTCCCTTTTTATGTATTATAAACAGTCTGAATTATCGACAAGAAGAAAACATCCGTAGTATTACTTATGATAATTAGTAATTGTCAAACAAAATTTGTGTTACTTCACTGCCACTAGTTTCAGTTTTTGTGTGTCATTAGAGTTCTTCATATTGATGACATTTATTTCTATGTTCAACAGCCACCAAGCTTACAAGGAAACCCATCGCTGCTGACAGATTACAATGTTCTGGCCAAGACGAGACTCCGAGATTTGAATGAAGCTATTGGATTTGGATTATTTGGTCCAGAAATGGTAAATATTGCAGTGTGTCATTTCCTATATACAAAAATTAGAAAAGGAAAAATAAACTTGAAAACCAAATCATTCAATTCAGTTTGGCCTGGGCTATAGTTCAGTTGCTAGAGCATTTGCTGCTTTGAGAGGGGTCCTAGGTTCGATTCTCAGCTAGGAGGAACGGAAGTTTTCTGTTACCAAGATTATTCCCTACTCTGGTCCAAGTGAACACCATTACCATGAGCAATTTGTTCCAAAAGAAAATCTGCTGATATGATCTAGATGTTAAAGGTAGCATGGGGGGGAGGAATAAATAAAAAACCTGATGTGTTCCATTTGCCTGACTTTCTTTACATCTCTGCAACAAATTATTGCTAAAAAGCTTAAGCTTCTATTTACTTATGCTAATTGAGAAAAAATTAGCAGAAATACCTTGTTTTCTTGTAAATAGAAGCGAAACAAGGGAGTACCATAGGTTAAAGTGACAGTCAAAAGCTGGTTGCTATGTGGCTGAAGTTCCTTTGTTTGTATGGATAGAAGTTGACAAATTCCTGTATGAGAAAAGTATAAGTTTTTTAATCCTGAAACCAAAAACGATCAACTCCAAGAAAAAAATGTACATAACATAAATTGTGTGTTTTAATGTGCTCTGCATTTTCTGTGTGTTAAGTTTTTGTCCATCTCTTATAGTTTAGCATTTATGCAGAAATCCGTAAAATTCATCCAGAATAAAGTAGTCTTCAGAGGCTATTCCCAGAAAATTCAAGATATACATTTTATTGTCAAGTAAATATCTTAAATATACAAGATTTTAATCAAAATCGTTAGAGCTATTTTTAAGAAAATAAAAATTTTCGAAATTTTTTCCAAGTAAAGGGTAGTTTGGGGTTGGGGGATTTTCTTGAAAATCTTTGTATTGCATCCTTGGAAGATACCAAATTTAAATACCAAGTTTGCTTTTTAATGGTCTTTTCATTTTTGAGCTATGCTACACATGCACGCGTGCACACACGCACGCACGCACGCACACTCACATGCACACATTTTTCTAAAAATGCTTTTTTTGGATTCAGGGGGTCTCAAAACATATATTTCTGGTGAAATCTCAGTATCAAATTTTTAGGTGCAATACAATACCTTCTCTATATACTATGTACATTACGTATAGAGAAAGTAATAAAAATACCTTGTTTTGGTTTTCACTCTTATCGACCCAAGTTTGAAAAAAAGAAGTTTTTTTTTTCAAGTTAAACTGATCCACTAATTATAATTAATTCCTTGCACATATTGGTGTTCAAAATTAATAAACAAACATAAAAATTGCATGTATTCCATTCACATGACTTTCTCTGCCTGTTCTGTCACAAACTATTCTTACAAAAGATTCTTCTATTGCATGATGCTAATCAAGATGAACATCAGTAAAAATTGTCTTATTGCATTTGTCCTTATAAGTAGAAGGTAGTTCACTGGGCTAAAGTGATAGTCAAATATTTTAAAAGCTATCACTATGAATGAATATTTATTTCATAAATTTTACAAATTATTATACATTTCCTTACTTTTTTATCTCTCCAATGAATTACTGTTTACCTTGGGCCCAATAGACTCAAACTCTGGTTGCCAAGCTATTGGACCCTGCTATATCTTAAATCTAATACATTCTACCTCTTAGTGTTTAGAATTCTTCTTTTTCTTTGTCCTGTTTACTAATTTTCCTTATCCATTTGGCTCTTACTCTATTAAACTTTTCAAAAAATGCTCCATGTAAAGGGTAATTTTGAGCTTTTATGGATTCATGGGACCTCAAAACATATATTTCTGATGAAATTTCAACATCATATTTTTTGGTGGAATGCATTTACCTTCTCTTTATACTATTTACATATTAGGTAACTTTTATCTCTTCACTTTCTTTTTTTTTTCCGCTTGGAAGCACTTGTCACTAGCAAATGATTAAACATATCTGAGGCTGATATTCCCTTCACTAAATGAACTCTAGGTTGTAAGTTCTTGTGCACTGGTACTTGTAGCCATAGTTTTTATTATCAGCACCTGACATCATATCAGAACAGCTAATCATTCATTGAACATAACACAGTCGTAAAGCAGCTGTTAAAAGCTAAAACTTGTTAGTTTTTACTTTCTCTACATGTACTATGTGCATAGCATATGGAGAAGGTATTGATACCAAGATTTCACCAGAAATACATTCTTTGAGACCCCCTCAATCCAAAAAAGGCATTTTTAGAAGAGAGAGGGAGGCAGGGAGAGAGAGGGAGAGAGAATGCACGCGTTTGGGTGTCTGTGGCTCAAAAACGAAAAGTTCTGTTATTTAAGTTCAGTATCTTCCAAGAATGCAACACAAAGATTTTCAAGAAAATCCTCCCAATGCCGAACTACCCTTTATATGGAAAATTTTGGTTTTCCTAAAAAATGTCTCTAATGATTTTGATAAAAGTATTGTATATTAAAGATATTTATATGTGGTGTAATGGTTACCATACTAACTTCATATACCCAAGGTCGCAGGTTCAAACCCAACTGGCGTAAAAATCCTTAGCATGGCTTCCTTTGGAAGGGAAGTAAAGCCGTGTGTCCTGTGTCGTAGATTTACTGCATGTAAAAGAACCTCATGCCTGACAGAGAGGCCTCTGAGCAAAATTAAGTGGTCATTCATGACCAAATTAGAATGAGACGCTGAGAACCACGGTAGTTAGAGAGTGTCTGTCCATAAAAAAAAAAAAAAAAAAAAAAAAAAAAAAATGTATACCTCTAATTTTCTGGGAATAGCCTCTGCAGACATTTGACATAAATTTTGTGGAATTTTTCATAACTGTAAGAGACAGAGAAAAGCTTACTTACAAAAATGTAGATCTTGTTGTTAAAACACACAATTTATGTATACACATTTTTTTTCGAGGAGTTAACTGTTTTGAGATATTCCTTGTTATTGGTTTCAGTTTGAAAATACTTATACTTTTCTTATACGGGAATTTGTCATCTCCTGGCCATACAAAGGAACATCAATCATACAGCTTTTAAAAGGTTTGTCTTTTGCTTTAGCTCATGGTACTCCCTTATTTCGCTTCTATTTACAAGGAAGCAAGTAATAAGACTATTTCTTGGTTAGGAGGTTAGGACCAGTTGAAAAATTCAGTGCCACAGCCAGGAATTGAACACGGTTCTCCCACTCTCCGTGCGGTTGCTGTAACCATTGAGCTACTGTGACAATCCGCCAGTATAGCATTCAATTTTCCAACTGATCATGTATGTTTTTACCCGGTATGTCTCACTTCAGAGAAACCACCAGAATGGCGACTTACCATCGTAAGTACATTAGTATCCGGGTAATATTCACTATGTTTCTGCCAACATGTAAGCTATTCTATTATAATTGTAACACTCCTCTCTCCTACATATTATTGAAAGGTACAATGATATACAATTAGTTGGTCAGGACCAGTTGAAAAATTCAGTGCCACAGCTGGGAATTGAACATGGTTCTCCTGCTCTCCGTGCGGTTGCTGTAACCATTGAGCTAGTGTGACAATCCGCCGGTATAGCATTTCTGCTAATTTTTTCTCACTTAACATGAAGTAAATAGAAGAATAAGCTTTTTAACAATAATTTGTTGCAGAGATTTAGAGAAAGTCTTGTGAATGGAACACATCAGACTTTTTTCTGATGAATAGGGACCCTACGGGAGAGAAAGTCCAGAATGATTATTTTTGTTTTTGATGTATTTTCATTATACAAGATAAATATTGCAGCTCAGTCTGTAACATCAGTGTGACAATAGCCTCTTGCTAGACTATTACCAAGTGTAATTCACTATTTGAGCTATATGTTATAGGAGAATGTAAGATTCTATAGGTACCTTTTTCATTTCAGAGTACTGAGCAAGATATAGAGCATGTGCTGAATTTATTTGAAAAAAGTGGGGGAGAGGTTCCTCAGACTCTGCTAGATGCAACAATTTTTCGTCACCACCATTATGAACAAGAATTTTTACCTAAGCTCTTAGATCCTAGCCTTAAGTTTGCAGAATCATACTTGAGCTTAAGAGAGAAATTCATCAAAAAACTGCATTCCATGGGAAAAATCTCAGCCACAGCTATGTCCAAATATCAGCAAGCTTGTGCGCTGCAAAAGTCTAAAGCTGAAATAGGTAAGTCTATTAACAAAATCAGTGCAAGGTCTAAAATACAAGGGAAGTTCAGTAAGTACGTGTGTTACCAATGAAGACACAATTTTTTTTTCAAACGTCAGTTATTTATTTCTCGGCATAGTCCCCTTTTAGGGATATATATTTCTCCCAATACTCCTGCAATTTTTTTAACTTAAAAAAAAACAAAAAAAACTGTCAAGCTCTGCAAAACAATGTCTTTCTCTTGATGTTGACCAATTTTATCTAAATTTTGTTTCCACAAGCCATTTCTTCATGTTTTGGGAACAAGAGGAAATTACGGGGAGATGGTCAGTTGAATATGCTTCTCTCTCCCTCTCCCTCTCCCTTTCCCTCTCCCCCTATCTCTCCCTCCCTCTCTCTCATTATTATAGATAGGTAGTAAAAAAATGCAAATTATTTTGGAACTTTTCGGAGAGTAGAATTGTTCCCAAAAATACCATTAGTCCAACTAAACAGCCCCAAAATAGCCTTTGCATTTATGCAACATATTTTAAGTACATGCTTTTCAACATACAATCAGAATTTTGTGGAAAAAATGTGGGTTTTCATAAAAACTAACTCATAGTATTGTTTTCCTGTGCTACACACATGTGTATGAAAATGAGGAATCTTTCTATTTCTAGAAATTGTTTCTGAAGATGTTGTAATGGAAGAAATTGATCCCATAGAAGCACTAAACATATGCCTCTCAGAACTTGGAACTGCTATTAGGTTAGATGGGTTAATCCTGAACCACAGTTTGGGCAAGTTCCAAGAGTTGAGAGCAACGTTGGGAAAAGCAGCTCCAAAAGATGAAAGCACCAAACCAGTATCCATTGAGGAATTGAACACTGCTACTACTGAAGATATGCCAGTAAGCCAAACTATGATATAAAATTCCATTAATTTTTTTTGTTCCAGAGAGATCATGATTTTCATTTTGACATACTGTATATTTAAATAGAATCTTACGAAAACTGTTTTTTGTTAAGGAAAATTTGTTTTAATTAAGTTTAAAATGTCTCAAGATTTCAATGATACAGCCAATGTTTTAATTTTAAAATTATGTAAATGCAAGTACAGAATGTTGATGCAATAGCAGACTGCAACAGTGGCACAATAAAATGGTCTCAAAGTGTTTGCAGTAATGTAACAGGTGTATGCTTTATGTATTTTCTGAACCTAGTTTCAGGCCCAAAATATGTTTCTAAATATATTATTGTATTTATCTGAATACAAGACAATACATTTTTACTTTCTCTACAGGCTCTATGTACATAGTGTATAGAGAAGGTATTGCACCCAAAAATTTGATACCGAGATTTCTTCCTGAATCCAAAAAAAAAAAAAAAAAAAGCATTTTTAGAAAAAGCCTGTGTGTGTGTGTGTGTGTGTGTCACTCTCTCTCTTTCTCTCTCTCTCCCCCCCCTTCTCTCTCACGAAAATCCCCCCATCCTCAACTACCCTTTACATGGTAAAAATTTCAAAAATTTTGGATTTCTCAAAAATGGCTCTAATGATTTTGATTAAAATCTTGTATATTTAAGATATTTACATGACAACCAATTAGGTGGGGAAAAACAAATTCAAAATATATGTGTAACAATAAATTTCATTTAAGGGGACAAATGGATGTCAATATATTATTTTCTATCAAAAAATCAATTCTGTCTATCTTGTTTTACATATTTCTGAAGTTTTGTAGCCCTACAACATTTGTAACTTAATAAAATACATTACTTTTAAAAGTCTACACCCTTTAAATGCCCTTAAAATATTTAATTTTCTCCTGTTGTAATTTCTTTGCATAGAGGCTAGAGGATTTTCAAGACACTATGACTAATAAAACTAAGCATTGGATTTTGTTTTATATACTAGCTGCCCACCCCAGCTTCGTACGGGTGGTGTACCTAATGAAAAAATCTCAAGACAAAATCTTCCATTTACAGTACGACCATGCAATGAAATAAAATTACAATTAAATAATTTGACAATATTCTATTGTAATGCCTTGTAATGTAAAATTTTCCTTCCGGAGAGAAAACAAATAGCGTGGATGGTTTGCTAACTCTAGAGCACACAAGGTACAACTGCCCAAGCGAAAAACATGACAATTCAAGGCATATCCCACACACTTCTAACAGTTGACCTTGGGATTTATTGTCATTGTGAATGCAAGACACGCCGGAAACTGAACACGCTTAAATTCAAAGGAAAGTCGGTTGACATTAGTGGTATTCTTGGAATAAGTATATCCTCGCCTTTGAACTTTCCTATGTTATGGTAGCTTAAATCAAATTTTTCATAATTTTTTTAACGGCAGGTGTTTTTCCCCTGCATAATTTCGGCTGATTGAGATTGTTTAGCATAATTATCAATGAGTCAACCTTGAGATGTAAATTGTGTTGTGGTAATCCTGGCAAATCCAATGAATTTAGGAATTCAGTTAGATAATTGACGGCTTCATTTGGATTGGTAATGGAATCGATCGACTTAAATAAATGCATTTGTCTATCAATTTTACTCTGAATTTTTATATTCAAATCATCTACATTTTATTGGTTCATTTATATAGCCCCCTTTAACATCTAAGGTCATATCGGGGACTTTGCATTAGAAACAACTCGTTTGCAGGTTCTTTACGTTGGGTTTAAATCATTTTTATTTTCCGCAAACATGCACACATTCACTCTCACATACATACTGCCAGACTCTGTGGGGGATAGGGAATAATTCTGGTTAAAGAAAAATTCCCTGCCCTAGCCGGGAATCGAACCCTGGACCTCTGTTTGAGAAGTCAGCTTGCTGAGCACTTGACTATGGAGGCAGTCTACATTCTTATTAGTTGCTGCTAAAATGGCTCGTTCACTCAACCTAGCATAGTTTTTGTAATTTGCACCAATATTTGGAACCACTTTCGATATTAATTCTTCCTTTGACATTGTGCAGTGATAAAAATGTGATGGAAATGAAATGAGGCCAGTAGAAGTGTCAACAGGAATTTGCCCATTGCCAATGTCTAATAATGCCTTTGCATCTGAAAAGCTCAATGAAGCACAATGATCTGCGCAATGTAGCATAGATAATTGGTATCGCAAAAAGGACAAAGTCAGTGCACCCATAAGGTATTGTGTAAAGGATGACATATACAGTTAACAGCATGAGCAACTAAGGATGTCGTTGGCATAAAAACAGTAATGGCAGCACTTTTATAGTGTGGTAGGTAAACGCTGAAATAGGTAATGAATTACATTAAGGAGAAAGTCACAAAGTAACATTCATGCTTCTTCCAAATCTTTTTCTTTCCTTTACTCCTAATGTTTTCCACCTCTTTCTTTATTTTTTCGTATATCAAAACAGCCATTTTAACGCTCAGAGGCCTCTCTATCAGGCTTGAGGTTCTTTTATGTGCCATAAATCTATGACACGGGACCCATGGCTTTACTTCCCTTCCGAAGGAAGCCATGCTAAGGATTTTTACGCCCATCGTCCTCCGCCAGGTTTGATAAGCTTTTTTTTGATGATAGCTTTGTGTATTAATTTCTCCATTTAACCCAAAATATGATTTGATCAAATGTATTAAGAGCACCGCAATTGCAATATGATGGTGACATGAGTATCTTCATGTTCTTTAGCTAGCTGATGTACAATATAACCTCAAATAACCACTAGTTAAAAAGGAAGTTAACCTAAAATGGATCCCATCATTTCTCTGCCATTTTCAGATTCCAAGAAGGGTTAATGGTTATGTGCATAGTTTGTAACTTGTTCATTTTAAAGAATTACAACAAAAATATACTTGTTTCTTTATTTAAATGGTGTGACCAAGGGAACGATAGTTAATACATAAGAAATATATTTGATTTTCACAATTATCTTGTGTCATTGTCCCCACAACTGTGTGCATTCCCTTATCATTGGATGGGTAAGAAAAATAGAACAGTAGGTACTACGGCCATCTGGTTGCAAATAAATAAGTACACATGTTAGGTGTTCATCGCCAGGAAAGCTTCTTTGTGTCTTTATTTTAAACGATAGGAGTAAGGAAAGGACAGTTAATACAAAAATGTATTTGAATTTCAGTGCTGCGTTGTGTTATTGTCTCGATAAACTGTTGCGTTACCTTAACATTGAATAAGGAGGACAAATAGAGCAGTACTATGGCCATCTAATGGCAAATAAATAAGTGCTTACTTTAGGTGTTCGTCGCCAGGAAAGCTTCTTTATTTTAAACAATAGGAGTAAGGAAAAGACCATTAATATATAAAAATATATTTGAATTTCACTGTTGCTTTGCTTCATTGTATTGATAAACTGGTGCATTACCTTAACATTGAATGGGGAAGGGAAAATATAGCAGTACTACGACCATTTAGTAACGAATTACCTTGGTACCACTGCCATCTGGCAGCTATTAACCAAAATGCCTTCCCTTGGCACTGTTTTTATTCATATTATAATATTTTAAAAACTTTCCCGTACTATTTTTAAATATTTCCTTTTCCACAAACCTTGTTGTGACAATAATGAACACAACAAAATAAGAATTGTTCAATTTAGTGCAGTCGTTTGGAAGTGATGCACATACATACATTTTGACAATTCATTTAAATATATATAGATTGATGGTCATGGAATAAAAAATAAAGTATGAGACATAGAGAGCAAAAAATGACAAATACTTGTCATGAGTACATTAAATGTTTTTATTTTGCACTTGAAATAATAAAAAAATGTAATACTTAGTTTTATTAATCTTAGTTTCTAGAACATTCAATAACACTTTTGGCCTCATTGCATTACAATTGCATGAGGAGATAGATTGTAGAAACACACATTTTTAAACACAAAATCATTAATAACTAAAGCAGTATTAAAGCTGCATAGTTGAAACTTCAATGGGTTATACATAGGTCCTGTAGCATTTGCATACAAACATTTGTTCTTAGCTTTAAAACTCTAGAAGTAATATTTCATACTCATTCGGCCCCTTAAACATGAGATTATTGTTTTTTTTTTTACTTTCTCTAGCCTATATGTACAATGTAGAGAAGGCATTGTATTCACCCACAAATTTTATTTTGATATTTCACCAGAAATGTGTTTTGAGGTCCCCTGAGTCTGAAAAAGTAACATTTTTAGAAAAAGACCCAAATGGGTGGAGTGGATGGATGTATGTGAAAAACAAAATGGTCTATTAAATACAAAACTATGTATTTTAAGTTATGGAAAAAATTCTCAACATGTTTTATTTTCTAAGAAATTGCTCTAATGATTTTGATTAAAATATTGTGTATTAAAGATATTTACATCACAAATAATATGTATATCTTGAATTTTCTAGCAATAGTCTCTGAAGACTTCTTTATTCTGGATGAATTTTGCTGAATTTTGCATAACTGGTAACCATAAGAGATAGACAAAACCTTACCACACAAAAGATGTAGATCTGTTTAAAACACACTCTTTTGTTTTGTAGAACCCAACGTTTCTGAGATATTTCTTGTTATTGTTTTCAGCTTTGAAATACTTATACCTTTCTCAAATGGGATCATACAAAGCGGACGGAACCTCAATTGTTTCACATAGTGATGAGCTTTTAAAGAATTTGACTGTTGCTTTAGTCTAATAAATTCTCTTATTTTCCTTCTACTTAAAAGGAAGCAAGTAATAAGAGTAAATAAGCAATTATGCTAATATTTATCTTGATTAGCATGATGTACATAAAAGAATAATCTTTTGTAATAATAGTATTTGTATTTGAAACAGCTAGAGAAAGTTATGTGAATGGAACACATCATTTTGTGTAGATGTATGCTAAACTCAAAATTAAGTTCTGATAAAAGAGGGTCGTTTTGCATTTGAGGTTGTCTTGTACATATTCAAATAAATATGGTGCTTGTAAAGTTTTAACAGCTTTAATTTATTAATATGCAATTACTATGGCTCAACTTACTACTGTTATAAGATTAACGTGTATTTTACAGTAAAGGTTTAAAGACCTTGATCCTTTTTGTATTATATGTACTCTTGTGATTGTGCAATTTATAAATGATTTTTTGGGATAGTGCAAAAAAGCTGAAAGCAAAAAGTACAGTTTATTATAGAAGTTACAGTGATGCAAATAATTTATCTCTTAAATTTGACAGATTTTGAATTTTGAATGACTTTTGTTCATAGGTGATGGATTTGATCTTAAAATGGTGCACAGGACTGCATGCTGCAGTGGGCAAGAAATCAAATCTCCAGTGGCCTTTAGAAGTCCTCAAAGCTCTACAGCCTTTTCAAAGTCTTAAGCTGGTACTGTTGCAAAGGCTCTGGAGCTGGTGCTTTCCCTTAGATGAAACAAAGGTATGTTTTTGTAAAGCATAACTATTTTGTATATACTGGTCAGCCACAATATGAAGGACGTTGTCACTGTTTAGTCGATAGTGCATGTCATTAAGACTAATGATCAGTGGAGAGTGAGAGACAAAGTGATATGGGGAATATACAGTGCACAGTAAAAACAGCACTAAATTTAAATTTGCAAAAAAGCTTGTGACAGTGATGTATTTAATGGTAAGAGTTTTGCATTCCCAAAACTGGACCAGTAAGTAATTTTTACTTTCTCTACATGCACTATGTACATAGTGTACAAAGAAGGTATTGCACTCCACCAAAAAATTCGATACCGAGATTTCACCGGAAATATATGTTTTAGGGTCCTCAGTATCCAAAAAAAGTATTTTCAAAAAAAGGTCTGTGTGTGTGTCCATGTGTTCGTGAACACGATAACTCAAAAACGAAAAGTTGGTAGAATACCAAACTTGGTATTTAAGTTTAGTATCTTCCAAGGATGCGACACGAAGATTTTCTAAAAATTGACTCTTAACGATTTTGATTAAAATGTCGTATACTAAAGATATTTACCTGACAAATAAAATGTACATTTCGAATTTTCTGGGAATAGCCTCTGAAGGCTACTTTATTCTGAGTGAATTGTATGGAATTTTGCATAAGTGCTAAACTGTAAGAGATAGACAAAAACTTACCACACAAAAAATGTAGAGCACATTAAAACACGCAATTTATGTTGCATACATTTTTTTCTTGGAGTTGATCATTTTTTAGATATTCCTCGTTTTTGTCTTCAGGTTAGAAAAACTTAACTTTACTCATATAGGAATTTGTCAACTCCTGTCCATACAAACAAAGGAACTTCAGTCACATGGCATCCAGCTTTTGCCTATCGCTTTAACCTATGCTACTTATTTCACTTCTACTTACAAGGAAGCAAGTAATAAGACTATTTCTGTTAATTTTTTATCAATTAGCATGAAGTGAATAGAAGCATGAGCTTTTTAACAATAATTTGTTGCAGAGATGTAGAGAAAGTCATGTGAATGAAACACATCAGATTTTTAAATAAAGTTTAGCATTACAAAAATTGATTCAACTCTAACCATCAGACACTAAATTTACAGGTCTCAGCCTCACTGGTAAATGCAGCTTGGAACTGCAGATGTTTTCTTCTTCTTTTTCTTTTTCTTCTTATTGCTGTTTTGTTGTGGTTATGGTTGGTGATTGTTTGTTGTGGTTGTGGTTGTTGTCCATTGCCAAGGTAATATCAGCACCACTGGTGTGTCGGAATTTTGTTCTGCAGGAGTTCTTTTACATGCCAGTAAATCTAGTGACATAGGCTTGTTGCTTTTAAGCACATTTAAAAATTTTTGGTCTGGGCCAGGTTTGAATCCAGAACCTTGAGTTCAGAAGACCAGCTTCTCACCAAGTGAGTTACCCAGACCAACTGCATTTCCCGTGCCCTGCCCACTTAGTCCATAACTTTAATTCCTCTTACAATAAAGGCACTCATAAAATGGCTAAATATACTCCTGCCACAGAATCTTTACACTTGACAGTTCGGTGGCTTAACGTAATATTGGCTATATTGTGGTTGCGATGTTGCTAGTAAACAGCTATTACAAACATTTCTATCATGTCTAAAGTTGCATATAAACAGTGAACCTACATAGAAATAATGCAGAAGAGTAATAACTAATTTGCTATTATTGTTGTTAATTGAAAATAAGACATATATTGCATAAATTACATACTTTCGACAACATAGAACAAATTAATGCAAACTTGCTTCTTACAATGGGACATGAAACAGATATAGGCATGATATAACAGAGTGCTTTTTGTTCATTTTTTTAAATTTGTAAAGGCTCAATTCGATGAGCTTGTCACCATCCTCGGAGACATAATCATTGTCACTCCATTGCTAATAATATTACATTGCAATCTGTATATCCTGTTTTGAGGTTAGACACAAAGTCCAACTCTGGCAGAAAAGATAAATAAGTAATAAAACTAAAAACTAAAATTAAAATTTTGGATTTTACATATAATTACTTTATTATATATTTACATATTTCAGCAATTTTGGTTACATATATATATATGCACATATTTCTTAATTTGATATTATATAAAATCAAGGCCCTAGTTATTATTTACATAAAAGTCAAAGTAATTTTGCATTTTTTTGTTACAGGTTGAAGTAATTGTTGCATTAGTCCATGGTGTAGAATTCTTGGGGAGCAGTGTGTTTCCAGAAATTTACAGGGATGATGGTAGCATTAGCTTTGCTACATATGTTGTTGAATGTTTTCCTTTGCGCACGTCTCAGGAGATGGAACAATGTTATAGGTGAGTCAGTGTAACAGCTTTGCACGTTGTAAAGTTAATTATAGTAGAAACGAAAGTGCAACGTTAAACCAACTTAACACATTGAAGCCCAAGCCCGAGTATAGCTCAGGCCGTGTGAAATATTCATGAGGCCCAAGCCCGAGCTTAGCTCGGGTAGGTATTTCTAATGCTTTTAATGCAATTCCAAGACCATAACTCGGTCTTGGGCTATGCGGCAAAGAACATGCATCAGTTATCGTTTACTCGTCTAATTTATGCTACCATCTGTGCTTGCTTTAGTCAACTATTAGGAAATTCAGGAGGGTTAATGATATTGGCTGCTCTCGGGTAGTCACCATTTCCTTGAAGGTGGTGATCTGTTTGTACCTTTTGTGTTCTTAAATGCTAAAATGCTGCATTTTCCTCAATTTCTGTGAACTGAAGCTGAAATTAGGATACAAATGAACCTCTGGAAAATTCTAATTTCGAGGGAGAGATTTTCGAGGTTTCAATAAATGGAGTGTAAGCTGCTTTACGCAGATGTTTTCAAATTCATATTTGATACTTGTTGTAAATTTAAAATAAAATATTAATATAGAAGTTATGACTATTTTCTTACTTGTTGAGAAATCCTTGAATACCATACTTTTAGATTGTATCAATACCTTTTGGCAGATTTGATTGATGTACAGTAAATAATAACTCAAGGTGGGCATAAAAACCCTGGGTTTCTGGGCCTTTCTACTAAAGAAATGCCTGGGCTTCAATGTGTTAATGCTATGAGGTGGCTGCTAGGTGGCTTGTGAGGTTATGCATTATAATAATTTTTTTTTTATTCACCATTTAGATCATGATACATGATATGGGCTTCGTCAATAGAACAATAATTATATACAATTTGCACAGTACTTATACAAGGTTTATAATGTATATTAATTACAATTGAATTGTCATATATTCACTTACTGAATAAAAGGTATGTTGTAGTAGAAAGGATTTTACTTCTTTATTAAATTGTTTCATGTTTGCTATTTTTTTAATGTTTGCTGGTAGTTTATTATATAGTTTAATTCCTAGATTTGTGACATTATTTTTTAGAATGTTTGTTCTGCATATCTGAACATGAAGGTTATTTTTTATTCTTGTGTCATGAGGATGGATATCTGTATTTGTGCATAATTAGTGTGAAAGCTCCCATATTTTTGTTCATTTTTTGTAAAAATTTGATTGTAAAGAAGGCAAAAGCTTGATATGTGGGACGTTAATCATTGTGTGAAATAGTGTGTGAAATAACTTAGTGTATAGTATTTGTTAAAGTGTAGATTTTGTGTTATTTCTGTTGTCCGTAAATCAGCTGTGAAATCTACCATATTGGAATTGAAGTGTTTTGTTTATAGCAGCTGTATCTCCTGTTTTTTGGTCATACAGTTTGTTTTGTGTTTGTCTTTTCGTTAGTGTTTGGTGAATAAATTACTTCTATAGTGTGAAAATAAATCTTCAGCAAGCTAGTGCTGTGTTGTATCATATTTCATACGTTTAACTCTTGTGACAAACCTGTTCTAACCAGTTAAGCCGTACCGGTTTTTGAATTTAAGTGTAGTGTTTGTGCAAAGTGCTGTGAAATGAGTGGAAAAGCATGTGATCTTAGTGGGATCTGTGGTGCATGCCGTCGTAAGGTTAGTCAAGGTGTCTTTTGTGAAGGTTGCAAGTTTTGGTTTCATTGGGCATGCAGTAACTCTGTTAGTGATGATGTGAGAGATTGTAGTGAATGGTTCTGCGAATGTTGTAGACTTAAAGAATTGGTCAAAAAGCACGAGGAAACCATTTCTAACCTCAGAAAAGAACTGGATTTTTTCAAAAAGGACTTTACAGGATGCGAACTTGCTCCTTTAGAAAATTTGGATTGTAAATCACCCGATTTTAAGGTGCCATCTAGACAAAGTCTGAGGAGGAAACGGCATTTCTCTGCCAATGACCGTCATTATGTCAAACTGAGCAACAGATTCAGTGTTCTTGAAACTGTTGATCAGTCCCCAAATCCTCCTGTGTAGGTTTTAGATGATAACTGCACTAAAAGCAAGGTTTTGTTGCTTGGGAGTAGCCATGGTAGGGGCATAGCATCCCTGCTAAAGGAGGATTTGGGAAGCAGTTATGATGTAGTAGGCATATTTAAACCTAGTGCTGGGCTCTCTCATGTCACTGAAGATCTGGTAAAACTGACTTCTGGTTGTACTAAGAGGGATCATGTAGTTATAGTGGGTAGGCCAGGAAATAACCTGGATAGAGATAGTAATTATTCAATTGAGAGAGATCCGTGTGACATAAGGGAATCCAGTAGCCATACCAGTGTGAAGTTTGTGGGGCTTTTCAATAGGCATGACAAGCAGCAGCTTCATAGGAGGGTGACGGAGATGAATCTGCAACTTGAGCGTGCCTTGTTGAGCCCTGCTGCCTCTCACATTGATATGATACATGTTAGCGGTATAGGCTGAGATGGTTATATATCTCATGGTCTACACCTCAATTCTAGAGGCAAAAGGCAGCTTTCACAGCTAATTGCCGACAGAATTATAGGTAGAATTCCTGTTATGATATCTGATTGGGCTTTTTTAGGTTAAAGGAAATCCCCCAAAATAGTCATGAAAGAACTCTAAAGTCAATTGAAATAAATAAAAGTTCACCAACAAAGAATTTTAGGAATACAGAAAATATCAGTAATTCTATTAAGATAAATAATAGCAGTAGCTCGTTGTGTATATTTCACCAAAATATTAGGGGTTTAAGAAACAAAGTTGATGAACTTTCTCTTAGTCTTCTGAAAAATTACAGCCTCACGTTTTATGCTTATCTGAACATCACTTAACAGAACAGGAATTCTTGCCAATTTCACTGCATGGGTACTCTTTAGGAGCAGCATGTTCAAGGAAAAATCTAAAAAAAGGAGGGGTTTGCATATTTGTAAGACACTATGTACCCTATAAAGTCATTAATCTAAACAAGTTTTGCTTTGAGCTAGACATAGAGATGTGCGCAGTTCAGCTAAACATAAATCAAGTAAATTTTGCAATAATAGCTCTATATCGGTCCCCACTAGGTAACTATGAGTTATTCAAAAAACAGTTGGATGATTCCTTAAAGTTTATATTGAAACCAAAACGAGAAATGATAATTTGTGGTGACATAAATATTGATTATCTTATACCTAGTCTCCGAAAGGACCAACTCAATTCTATATTTTTTACATACAACATGTCACACACAGTACATTTTCCTACAAGAATTCAGGGTAGCTCCTCTTCAGCAATAGATAACATATTCATTAATAAAGATAGACTTAAAACTTCAATAACCTTACCATTTGCAAATGGCCTTTCAGATCATGAGGCACAAATACTTCTCATTAAAGAGATAAACTCAAAGTTAAAACCAATCTATAAATATTGCAGAACACGAAAAGTAGATGAAAGCTCCCTCACATTGTTTAAGTATGCCCTTCAACAAGAACATTTCCTACAACATTTCAACTCTCATTTTGTAGCATCCTTTCCAGTCAAATATTGTAAAATATATAATCAGAAGGAAAATAACACCTGGATTACAACAGGCATTAAAACTTTTTGCAAACATAAGCGAAAATTACACCAAGAATTGAAACATAATAAGTCCCCATACTTAGAATGTCACTACAAAAAGTACTGTAAACTTCTAAGAGAAACAATAAAAGCTGCTAAAATATTGCATTTTAATAAAGAGATATCCAATTCTAATAATAAAATAAAAACTATCTAGAATATAATAAAAAGGGAAACAGGTAAAAAGAGCTCTCAAGAAAGCCCCTCAATTGCACTGAATTCCGGTAATCAAAAAATTGATGATCCTCAAAAGGTTGCAGATATTTTCAACAATTTCTTTTTGAATGTAACAGACAAATTAAAAATAAACTATGGATGTAAAGAATCAGCAATAAATTTTTTGAAAACTTCTTTTGTAAACAAAGTCCCTGAATTTAAAGTAAAAATGACTACACCATTTGAAATAAAAAATATAATAAATTTGCTCAAGACCAAAAATTCCTTGGATATGGTGAAATGTCAAGTAAAATCCTAAAAGCATGTTCTGACCTAATATGCATTCCCCTTAGCTATTTATGTAACGAATCACTAAAGAGTGGAATATTTCCTGACAGAATGAAGTACTCTATTGCTAAACCACTTTTTAAAAAAGGAAAACAAGATAATATATCAAATTATAGACCATATCAAATTATAGACCTATATCTCTCTTGTCTGTTTTCTCAAAAGTATTTGAGAAAGTAATGTTCAATAGGCTCTATAATCACTTGGAAAAGAACAACTTATTTGCCAAAGAACAGTTTGGCTTTAGAAAAGGAGTAGCGACAGATAATGCAACCTACAAGCTCACACATAAAGTGTTAACAGCGTTAAATGAAAAGGAACATGTCGGTGGAATCTTTTGTGACCTAGCGAAGGCTTTTGACTGTGTAAATCATGAGATTCTGATAGCTAAACTAAATTTCTATGGAATAAAGAATAACATATTAGATTGGTTCATTTCATACCTAGAGAAGAGAAAACAAAGGGTCGAAATTAATAACTCCGAAATTAATAACTCTTTTGTTCTTGGTTTACATAAATGACCTCCCATTATACATTAACAGTTTTGCAAGTATTTATTTATTTATTCACAGATGACACTAGTGTTCTAGTAACAAGTAAAGATTTCAATGAATGTGTAGTTAAATTAAACTATGTTCTAAATTGTATGTCAAATTGGTTCAAAGCAAACAAACTCTCAGTAAACCTTGAAAAAACAAAAACAATTAAATTTATAACTACTCGCTCACCACAAACGCACGTAGAAATAGGAATTAATGATACATTGTTAGAACAGCTAAATGAAGTCAAATTTTTTGGCCTTCAGGTAGATAAGCATTTGGACTGGAAGTCACATATTAGCTACATCACACCTAAACTTAGCTCAGCATGTTATACTCTCCGTGCACTGGTTAAATTTCACTCAATCGATACACTTAAGTTGGTGTATTTTGCCTACTTTAACTCCATCATCGAGTATGGAATAATATTCTGGGGTAATTCAGTAGATAGTAAATGCATATTCCGGATACAGAAGAAAGCTATACGAATAATCTGTAATGCTTATAGCAGACAGTCATGCAAAGAACTATTTCAAAAATTGGGCATCCTCACCTTACCTTGTGTTTATATATTATCCATTTTAAAATTCTATGCAGTTAATCGACAGTTTTATAACAAACATGGAAATTCATAACATTAATACTAGACAAAAGGGATTGATTCATCGTCCCAATGCCAATCTTCGTTGCTTTCAGAAAGGTGTATATTATGAAACAATCAAGATATTTAATGCTCTCCCCAGTAATCTCAAAGAAAATGTTGGGAATTTCAGGACTTTTAAGGCCTCTCTTAAGGAGTACCTTTGCAATAAATCATTTTACTCTGTAGATGAATATTTAAGTAACAAATCTGTCTGGCAATACCGTTAATAATTATTGTATTTATAAATATTACAATGTATTGCATTTTGTGTATATTAGTGTGTGTGTTTTATATTAAAATTAAACTAATTTATGTCAAATGAATTTTTTTAGTATTTAGCAATGACACAAGGTCTGTAAAGCCTGATGTTTTGATATTTTACACTCTAGTACATAATTGTAATTTGCATTGGAAATTGTATAACATATTTGTAAATATGTATTGTAATTTGTTGACATTTATGATGAGCACATAATACAATAATCATGTTTGAGTTTATATAATTACTACTAGTAACTATTATATCGATAATTTGAAAACTATCATCTGACATAACATTAGTTTTACATATAATGAAATTATATTTATTTATACATTTTAACACTATATTTTGATACTCTCGGTTTTTATGTGCAAAAAAAAAAAAAAAAAAAAAAAAAAGGATTCTGTTGTTTTTGTAACCTATGCTTTTAGCACTAGAGCTTTATACATTTTTTATTCATAGTATATAAACATATGTATATGTATATGCCTTGACAATTCTATGTTCGGTGGCTTTCTGGCCTAAACGAACCTACAGAACGCTTTCTAATCTAATCTAATCTATGAGGGATAGTCTCTCCATAAATAAAGGCAGACACTTGCTGTATAGACACAGACTTTAAACTGATTGGCTAGGAAGTCACAGAGGTTTTGCTATTGCACAAACCAGATGGGTTTACAGGAACCATTGCAGAGTCCGAGGACACCCATTACTTCCAGCAACACATGCCACTCTTCTCAAACAGGAAATAATTGTTATGAAAGACTGCATTTAAAGGATAAAATAAATGAAGCTTTTCTGGAATATAGCTAGTCGGCTTGTGGGTAGCCATGCCATCACCCAGGGTCGGAGAATTTAGGGGTAGTAAAGCTTTAAAACATAAATAGATTAAGTGAAAATATGAAGGAATTGCAAATGGTACTTAAAATCTAATGACGTTTGTGAATTTTTTTTGTTATGACAACGAAGCACGAGTGTTGGTCAGCTTGGATTTAACCTTCATAATCATCTTCAGAGGTGTCCAGGTGTCCATGCCATGCTTTTCCATTCATTTATGTAATATGATATAATACTGTGATAATACAGAAAGTTAAAAAGCTGAAAAATACTCAAGAATTACATTATAGATGTTGGAATTTAGCAAACTTCCATATTATGACTCAGGGACATAGCTCAGAGGAATCTGACAATGGAAACAGTTAGAGAGCCCTGTTTGATGGTGACAAGGGATAAGCTAAACTAAATTAATAAGATTTGGTTTTCAGTACTTTAAGCTACATTTATTCTCAGAGATATAGGTTTCCTTGGTGGTAAGAGAAATGTGCAACCTGGCTTCTCGCTTAATATGCTTCCTCCTCGAAGGTCTGAACGCACAAAGAAAGAAGCCTCCTTGACACCTCTCAATATTGGCTGTCACATTTCCCCCTCTCTAACACTCTCTTGATATTATTCCTGGCCATTGCCAACCTAATAAAGATATCTACAACACCTGAACTCTACTCTCTGTGACCGCCACCATATATATGATATATTAAAACACTAATGGGAATGCACAGTGAAGTAACTAATCAATTAAGAGTAAACCATGGCATCACACTCAAACTTCACTAGTGAACCCTTGCATTGTTTTGAGGGAAGAGAATCCTTTTCTTTGCCAGATGAGGGCGTTTTTTCTTGATTTCTCTGTCCAACCGGTGCAATAATGATGCATAATACTCTCCATTTATTGTTCTTCTTTTCTGCAAGTAATCATTGTAGATGATTCTGCATGCGTCCCAAAAAACCAAGGCCATCATCATGTGTGCAAATTTCACCAAATTTGCCTTTTTCATAGCCTTTAAAAACCCACTGTTTGAACTGTTCTTTTGTTTTTAGAATGTAGTAGTGTATCCATGTTTCATCCACAGTTATGTATCAATGCAGAAACTTGTCAGGATTGCGACATAAAAGTGCCAAACTGGCTTCCAAATTGATCACACAATTGTGTTTATGAGAGCAAACATGGCACTACCTTGCCGAGATCTTTGTCAGACCTAATTTTTAGTGTATAATTGAAAACACTGTACCTTGTGACATGCCTGTGGCCTCTACTATTTTGCAAACTTTGATTCATATTCTGGATTTTGTCAATAATTTCGGAAGAAGTTACTTCTACTGGACATCTGGAACAATGTTCATCATTTGCGTATGTATGGCCATGTTTAAATTCATTTATCCAATTGTAAATTGTTGCAAGCGCAGGAGCAGATGTGCCATGAACTTCAACTTGGCTTTTATCTGTTTCGGTGTTATGATGGATATAGCTCAAACTTTAACTGTCATCTAGAAGAGATGACAGTTACTAAATACAAGCTTTTTTTCAATACTACGAGTGTATTTTCTTGGATTTTCTAAGGACTTATTCAACACCCATATTTATTCTTTTCAATCTAGAATAAGTGCTAATTGCAGGATTTGGAAACGTTGAAGGGGATAAAATCATGCTGAATAAATAGGGAGCATCATGGGTCTTTACAAATAAAACATAATGAATGGCATAGCATTCTAATCTCAAATGTAATCGTTGCCCTCCATGGTGTAACGGTTACCATGCTGACTTCATATACCTAAGGTCGCGGGTACAAACCCGGCAGAGGACGATGGATTTTTTCAGGCGTAAAATCCTTAGCATGGCTTCCCCCAGAAGGGAAGTAAAGCTGTTGCCTTTGAGCAAAATTAAGCGGTCTTTCACACCCAGTATAGAATGGGACACTGAGAACCAAAGCAGTTAAACCAAAGCATGTCATTTATTTTTTTGAGTGTAATTACAAGGTTTTTACTATATTTCAAAATTTGTTAATCAGTAAAACATTTACTAATGTTGAAGATTTTGTGACAGTGATCTATACTATACATAAGTATTATTTTAGTCAATTGTAACACTTTTATATCACTTATATTTTATAATTAAATACATGTTTTGCAAGCTCTGTTGGTTCCATTATCAAACTTCCCTACAAATAATTTTTCTATCAAATCTCTAGCATTCAAATGTCCAAGATGTAATTACAACAAATAACAGAGCTGGTATACACCAGATAAACTGCTTGGACTGTGATGAATTTTACATAGTGAAAACAAAGAGAAATTTGGCAACCAGGAACAGGGAACATTTCAGGAATATAAAATTAAAACGGGAAGATAAATCTGCAGTGGTATGGTATTTTTGGAGAGAACACAACATAAAAGCACCGAATTTAGTAAAACACATAAGAAACAGTTGGGAATTAGAAACCTGGGAGAGTATCCACATCTGGAAAAAATGTGAACAACTTAATGAACTTCGAGATCCTGTCTGGAGACTTCCTCGTTCAGAGATTCTTAAATCTACCACCAGAGGCGAACCCATCCACCACAACACTGCAAACCTTGATACCAGTAGACGAGGGAAAGTTGATAATGGAAGCAACAGAGCTTCTGTAATGTGTCCTTAATTATAAAATGTAAGTGATGTAAAAGTGTTGCAGTCGACTCAAGTAAAACATTTACTACATGACTTTCTGTAACACTAGAGTGAATAATAAGTTTTGCTACAGGTTTGCTGTACAATATATGTGCTATGCAGAAGACTATCACATCCTGAAGGAAAATACAGAAAGACTACAAACTGTGCCTGTAATTGTTGATAAGAAGTACAGGTTTCTCAGCAAGAGGTATTCGTTTGCAGACACTCACACAGTGAGGTTAGACTTGGCAACGCGAGCAAGACCACATCTCTGGAAGGATATTATGGAACGTAGCAAGGTAAATTAAGATAGAGCCTTGTTAAAGGGGACGTAGCCTTACGAGAGATTACTAAAAGCAAAGATGGTTACTCAAGAGTAGGTACTGGTAAGGAAAGTAACAAATTTGCCCCTTTGGTACCTAAAAGTAACTAATTCGGGAATTTTGGTCATAATGGTAATGAAAATTTCTCCCTCTGTCATCTTGAATGTCTCATAGGATAGTTCGTAGATCACGGATAGCTTTGATTAATCAATTTTCATTTGTGATTGAGTTACCACCATGCCTGTTATTGCACTGTAAGGGACCATTCAAATGAAGAAGTAGCACTAACATAATGCAGCTTAAGCAAAGAGCGAAATAAAAAAAAAAACCATTCACAATGCACCCATAGCTCAGTATGCTTAGTGTGGGGTTAACATCTGCCTTTCATTCAACAGCTCACAAGTTTGAATCTCGCTTAGGGTGAGTTACCTGGATAAGGTTTTTTTTTGGGGGGGTTTCTCTTATCCTGAGAAGATAAATGTCAAGTAACTTTTAAGCTCCATGGGCCCCAAGATCATTGCACCAATGATTTTCATCATTGATATGACCAACCAGGTTAAAGGATGTTAAGCTACAAAACAAAAAAATCTAATGTGTTCCATTCACATGACTTTCTCTGTATCTCTGTAACAAATTATTGTTAATAAGCTTATCTTTTATTTATTTCATGCTAATCGAGAAAAATTAGCAGAAATAGTCTTATTTCTTGCTTTATTGTAAGTAGAAGTGAAATAAGGCATTACCATAAGTTAAAGTGAAAGCCAAAAGCTGGTTGCTATGTAACTGATGTTCCTTTGTTTGTATGGACAGGAGTTGAGAAATTCCTGTATGAGAAAAGTATGTTTTCAAAGCTGAAACTAAGAAAAAGGAATATCTCAAAAACGATCAACTCCATGAAAAAAATGTATATAACATAAATTGTGTGTTTTAACGTGCTCTACATTTTTTGTGTGTAAATTTTTTGTCCATCTCTTACGGTTTAGTAGTTATGCAAAATTCATCCAGAATAAAGTAGTCTTCAGAGGCTATTCCCAGAAAATTCAAAATATACATTTTATTTGTCTGGTAAATATCTTAAATATATGATATTTTAATCAAAATCGTTGGAGCCATTTTTAAGAAAATCAAAATTTTCAAAAAAAGTTCCATGTAAAGGCTAGTTTGGGGTGGGGGGATATTTTTCAAAATCTTCGCCTCGCAACCCTGGAAGATATTAAACTTAAATTCCAAGTTTGGTATGTTAACGACTTTTCGTTTTTGAGTTATCGTGTTCACAGACATACTGACACATGGACACACACACACACACACACACACACACACACACACACACACATATACACATGAACCTTTTTCTGAAAATACTTTTTTTGGATACAGGGGATCCTAAAACATATATTTCCGGTGAAATCTCGGTATCGAATTTTTTGGTGGAGTGCAATACCTTCTCTATACACTATGTACATAGTGCATATAGAGAAAGTAAAAACAAAAGGAATTGCCCGTAGATGTCATCCAAGAAGTTGCCAGTCGACTTGTAGTTCTGTAAATGACATGCAGAACTTCTGAGCATACCACAAGTTTGAAATTTAACAGCTTAGCCAATAATATCCAAAATGAAAATTCATCCAGTCTTTATAAATAAATAGAACATAAAAAAGCCTGCCTGGGTAGTGTGGTGATAGTGTGTCTGCCTCACATTCAAAAGGTCGTGAGTTCAAATCTCGCTAAGGGTGAGTTACCCGGATAAGGTTTTTTTTCTCGAGATTTTCCCTTATCCTGAGAAGATGAATGTCGAGTAACTTTCAGCTCCATGGACCCCGAGATCATTTGAGCATCATTTCACCAATTTCATTCATCGTCCGATATGACCAACCAGGTTAAAGGACGCTAAAAAAAAAAAAAAAAAAAAGGGTTATACCAATCAAACATGTGTACTGTTGAGATCAGTTCTATCATCAATTGGCTCTAGAGGAAAATGAATTGTATTTGTTGCACTATTGATAAAAGCAAGGCAAGATTCATTGACAATGTGTATAGGAACCTATTTCAATTTGACTATGAGAAATTGCTTATTTTTCTTATAATTCCAGTAATTTTCCCAAATTGAATGCCTAATACGATTTTCTTCTATAAAATGTTGATAAAAGTATAAACAACAGAGCATTTTTATAACATAACACATGATACAAATCAGACTGATGTGAAAAAAAAACATACACACTCACTCTCTCTGTTCAGGGGTTCTCAAAACATGCCTTTCTAATGTAATCTTGGCATCAAATTTTTGCATGAAATTCAAAACCTTCTGTACCTATTATGCACATGGTAAACATAAATTCAAACTGTGATTCTCATTTATATAAGACCAACATGAGGTAACATTCAATGCACAGGTTGTAGTATTATTTAGTTAATGCAAAATTAAATGCAACTAAAAAAAAAGAATCTGTAGGATAACAGCAAAGTATACTCATATGTGTCTTTAATTCTTTTCCTTGTTGATGTGTCTATCTGATGTTATCAGTAACAAAATAATAATATTTGTGCTTTTTTTGGCAGATTAGTTTCAACTACTGGTGTGATACAGAGCTGCAGATCCACCCAGAAAAAGATTTTCTAACAAATAAACATCAATACTTTATGGACACATTCACTAGGATGAGCAAGTTCAGTTCCAGAAACATACAACCTCTTGCTTCACATCTCCTCCACTTCATGCTCAATTTGAATCATAGCTGTAAGGTATACAGATTGTTTATTCTTTGGATATTAATGATATAATATTATTATAGTCACTGGCAGAAACGAAGGCAGTAATAAACATTACACTTGCAGGTAGGGGAAGATAGGAGAAGTATTATAACATTTTTCTAGAGACGGAGAAAGGAGTGAAGTATTTGCAAGCATGTGGCAGTTGGCGCAAACCGAAGTTATGCATTCCTTTGTTGTTAAATGTCACAGAACTATATAAACACATATTATCTTATAGTTTTTTATTACTGGAAGTGGTACACTGTGAAGCTAGCAATTAGTAATTTTAATTGGAGTCGAGTATACACACATGTGCTTCACAAAAACTTACTTATGCAGAACTAGTTTTGCATGCGTGTTGCTGCGTTCGACTGTTGGATTCAACATGAGGATCCTTGATGTATGACTGTCTTCCCTCTGGTGTTGGATTGATGAACTTCATTAGCAGATTCTCTTCAAAGGGAAGATCAAAATTCATGAGGTGTGTTTCGTGTTTTTTCATGTATATTTTCTCCTGTGCATCGAGTTCTACTGACTGTTGCACATTTTTCAAAAGATGAATGTCTTGTTTAATTTCATGTTGGTTGTTCCAAAAATGAGCCAATACTGCAGATTTTTCAGTTATTTTTTGTAAGAACCAACATGAAATTAAACAAGACATTCATCTTTTGAAAAATGTGCAACAGACAGTAGAACTTGACATGTGGGAGAAAATATACATGAAAAAACACGAAATGCAACTCATGAATTTTGATCGTCCTTTTGAAGAGAACCCGCTAATGAAGTTCATCAATCCAACACCAGAACACCAGACAGTCATACATCAAGAATCCTCATGTTGAAACCGACAGTCAAAAGCAGTAGACAATGCATGCAACACGCATGCGAAACTAGTTCTGCATAAGTAAGTTTTCGTGAAGCACATGTGTGTATACTCGACTCCAATTAAAATTACATATTATCTTACCTTATTCTTGTCACTGTTTCACTATGAACCAGCTTTTAAATACACCAGCATTCATTTTTGCATGATGGTTAAACTTAGATTTAGGGGGAAAAATAAATTTGCTCTTTGAGATGGAACCTAAATCGGCGGATCTGACATGGCATAAGCTCAAGAGGTCTCCTTTACCAATAGGAACTTTTAAACCTCCACTCCCGTCGCTCATCTGCCAGCAAGCTGATCTGGTATGGTTTGGTGTACTCAGGTTTCATCAAGGTAATACATTTTAGTCTCACCCTGGAATGCATTTTTCTGAGAAACACAACTCTTGTGGCTACAGTGTCACTATATTCCATTATTAAATTTCTTCCCTCTCAGCATTTCCAGTAACAATATCCCATTTTCCTCAAAATGCAGAGCATGGAAGATTCACTACCATCAAAGCCTGTATCTTGTTTTATTTCGATCACAAGATTTTGTGCTGTATGAAACTTTCCATTCTCATACATAAAATGTTTTTTCCATGCAACAAATTCTTGTCAAAATCTTAAGGTCAGTCACTGTTTTGTTCCTTTTATGCACTTTTCCAGCAGAATTAAAAATAATACTTTCTCCTGCATTAACATAAGCTTTTGCTTCACATACAGTTGTTTCTATGGTGAGCATACCCACCTGACAAGCATCAGCTGTTTTCCTGCAACAATCAGCAACATTTACAAATGTAAAAAGAAGCTAGTAACAGTGAAGTAACACAAATATTAATATGACAATTAATAGTTGCAACAAATCTTCACTTATCTTTTGGAATCCTTGGACTAGTTTTGCAATAAATATATTGCATTCTCAACATAAATTTCCTTTGCAACTATTAATTGTTATATTAAATCAGCAACATTGTTTAGAGTGCTCCTCATTTCCTCCATCTTCCCCTGGAAGTATTTGTACATATTATATACCATTTCTCTCGTTTGACTGTAAAGAATACAACTTTGTTTTTTAACTTCAGCCATAGTCAGAACTATTAATGGATTATTACACAATGGAATCAATTTATAGCTTGGAATTATTATATTTCACTGTTAAAATGAAGACAAGTTCTCTCAAACAGACTGTGCCTGACTTGCCGGAAACCATGTAAATATGACGTCATGTATTTATCTACTGCTCCACTGCCTGCATTCCTGATGGAGACTCTAATACTACTTCATTCAATGTATTTATGGCAATGCTGCTGTATTTCCAGTACTGACATTTTGCACAACCAAGATAGATAGTTTGCATATTCTTGCCACTGCTGTGTATTGTCGCATGTATGTGTAGCAGGACCATTTTTAATTTACAATACTTTGAAATATATTATTGCCCTCGTCACACTTCTAAATTCTTTTGGTTTCGTATTTTATATTTTCTGACTAAAGAGACTTTGCTAAGATTCATTCGTGACAGGATGTGAGTGGGCATACCAAACCTCCTTAGGATTGCCACAAGGGACTTTTCAAATGACATTATTTCCATGGAAAATTCTAGAACAATGTTGCATCGGACAACATGGAACGATCATGTGTTTCCGCTCATTCTGACACACAAGTTAGGCGTCAACTCACAGATCAAACCGATATAAGGGAGCGCGATAACAATGATCGAGGAAGATAGTCACATTCTGGAATGAGGGCTGCGACGCTGTCCGTCTCGCAGATCCGCCAAGTCTGAACGATGCAGCCCACGACTCCTCCTCGGTGCCTGACAATGTTTCAAGGTAAGACTCGCTAAGTACTCTAGGTTTCCTCCCCTTAAGATTGTAAACTGCTCAACACTGCTTAGAATTAATGAGGCGTCAAACCAATAAAATAAACGATTTACTATGCAAAACCTTGAGTTGCTTCTACCCTAATCAACTACACCTCTAAGCTCCAACCATCATGATTGTGACAGTATACCCATGCTATTTTTTTGTAATATGTAAACAATGAAAGTTGTAATATTAATTATAATAACTACAACTATAACTATAAGAATAACTCTATAAGGATGATGTAGTAAATCGCACATGCACCAAAAATCCATTTCACCTGGACCATAGGAAACAAATATTTGCGACATATGCTCTGATTACAGGAGAATTGACAACAGTTGAACAGTCAGTGCCAGCACATAATTAGTCTTAGCAGACAGGTTCCACACTTTGCTGTGCACATCAGCTCAGTACTGCAAACCTTACCTGGTTTTTCTTACCTATTTTCGTGTTGCATTTTGCATGTAGCAAAGCTCTAAGCAACAACAGTAAACTATATTTATTAAAAGTGTTCTGAGAAATCAAATTAGAGTGCCGATGTATCTGTAGAAATGAATCAGAATAACTTTCTTTACTGTGCAAATTTATTGCTAAAGGTGGTCATTCTGATATTCATCTATCACTTTTTTTTTACCCTCATGAAATGTCAGTGCCAGAGATACAGTGGCAATACAATAAGTGTAAAGTAGAGTATATTCTGGTCATCTGGGCTAATCACTGGGAATATGTGCCAGCCCCCCCCCCCTGCAAAATGTACGAGTTTTAACAAAAGAAGCATTATACCTGTGAAGTAATTTTAATTTAATCAACTTTTTGAAATTATGGGTTGATGTTCACACTTAAGCTATATGAATAAAATCATGGAATATCTTCGGAGACATTTGTCTCCATCCTCAGCATGTTGGTGACTGACAGCTGTTATCTATTCTTTCTCTTTCCTCATCATGAGCATGTAAGTGCTGCTGCCAGGTGGTAATTTTTAAACAAATTGTTAAATTTATTATTGTTATTATTATTACAAATTTTTATAGATATATGCCAGAAGTGCACTTGAGAATCATTGTTGTGAGAACTTCTGCAGAGACATGGCAAATGTACTTGGTTCTCTTCTTGAAAAATATCCACTAAACTGTGAATCGAGTACATCACCTTGGTTGTTTGCAGAATGGCTTGCTCTTCCAGGTGTGCCCCCTGATGATGCACTCTTCTTCAGGTAAGTATAATGTTGTTATATTGGTAATGTTGCTATAGTTACATAGGTATTTCCTTACTGATAGAACCAGCTAAATAATTCAATGCCACATCCGAGATCTGAACTTGATGCTCCCACTTTCTGTGTGGTTGCTCTAATTACTGAGCCAGTATGACATTCAATCCACCAACTTATTTATGTTTTTCTAAAAATACATAACTTTTACTAAGTGGCCCTCAAAACCTGTATTTATGGTGAAATCTCGACATTGACATTGTGGAATACATAACCCCTTCTTTACCTGTTTTCAAACAAATTATTCTCTCATAAGATTATTCTTCTATTTACTTCATGCTAATTGAGATAAACATTAGCAGAAATGATCTTAATACTTGATACTAGAGAGATGAAACAAATGACATCTTCCCTTTGAGAAAAGTATAAGTATTTTAAAATTGAAACAAGTAACAAGGAATATCTCAGAAATTGTTAACTCTACCAAAAAAAAAAGTATATGACATAAATTGTCTGTTTTTATGGTTTATCAGTTATGCAGAAGTCATTCAGAATGAAGAGAACTTGAGGATATTCCCAAGAAATTCAGGATATATATTTTATTTGCCATGTAAATATATTTAATTTTCCATATTTTAATCAAAATTATTATAGCCATTTTTGAGAAAATACAATATAAGAAACATTTTGTAATAAAAATTACTTTCAGGTGTGGGATTTTCTTGAAAATCTGGTTGCATATTCAGAAGATCCTGAAACTTAAACACTATACTTTTTATGTGTAACCATGTTGTTATTTCTGATTTAAGATGTTAATAGGCATTAGGACACACAAAAAACAAAATTTTTCCAAAACCACTTATTTTTACTTTCTCTAGCCCCATATATACAACGTGTTTAGTGGAGTAGAGAAGGTATTGTATTCCACCAAAAAATTCAATGACAAAATTTCACTGCAACTATATGTTTTGAGGTCCCTGAGTCCCAAAAAAGCATTTTTTGAAAAAGGTTTATGTGTGTGTGTGTGTGTGTCTGTGGGCAGTATAGCTCAAAAACGAAAAGACCGTTAAATACCAAACTATTTTTTTTGTGGTAGTTTAATGTCCTTTAACCTGGTTTGGTCATATCGGATGATGAATGAAATTGATCTCGGAGTCCACGGAGCTTAAAGTTACTCAATATTCATCTTCTCAAGATAAAGGGAAAACCCCGAAAAAAAACCTTATCCGGGTAACTCACCCTAAGTGAGATTCGAACTCACGACCTTTTGAATGTGAGGCAGACACGCTACCACCACACTACCCAGGTGGGCCATACCAAACTTGTTATTTAGGTTTAGTATGTTCCAAGGATGTGACATGATTTTCTAGAAAATCCAGCCTCTCCAAACTACCCTTTATGTGGGAAAATTTTATTTTTCCCAAAAATGGCTCTAAGAATTTTAATTAAAATACAGTGTATTAAAGTTATTTACATCACAAACAAAATGATATTTTGAATTTTCTGGGAATAGCCCCTGAAGACCCCTTTATTCTGGATGAGTTTTGAATAATAGTTAAACCATGAGATAGACAAAAGCTTACTACACAAAAAATGTAGATCTCGTTAAAACATATAATTTATGTCATATACAATTTTACTTTCTTTATACATACTATGTACATAGTGTATAGAGAAGGTATTGTCATGCCCCAAAAATTTGATACCGAGATTTCACCAGAAATACATGTTTTGGGTCCCCCTGAATCCAAAAAAAAGCATTTTTGGAAAAAAAGTCTGTGTGTGTGTATGTGTATGTGTCTGTGTGTTTGTGTTTGTGGACAGCATAGCTCAAAAACGAAAAGGCCAAGGATGCGACACAAAGATTTTCAAGAAAATCCCCCAAACCCCAGCTACCCTTTACATGGAACTTTTTTCCAAAATTTTGATTTTCTCAAAAATGGACCTAACGATTTTGATTAAAATATTGTATACTAAAGATATTTATCTGACAAATAGTATATGTATCTTGAATTTTCTGGGAATAACCTCTCAGGACTATAGGGTTACTACAAAAGAAATAGACAACTTCAACTGCCTGTAAAACAAAAACTATTAGAGATAGCAACCTAATTATTTTGGAGGTATGTTGAGAAACTATCAAAGTTTCGTTTGTTACTATTGGTAACGCTGTAGTGTTTTGTTTGTTTGTTGCAGAAGCTGAAATGGCGGAAAATCCTGAGGAAAAGGCATATTGTGTGTTGGAATTTGCTAGAACGCAATCAGCAACTGATGTCCAATGACATTTTAGGACACGTTACCAAAAAAATGAAATGATGCGCTCACAAAAACGAGCATCGTCTTCATCATGTCGCAACATGTCGATGCAAAAGTCACGCCATATGACCTTATCTTCTTCACTCAGAAACTGCAACATCTGTAATCTGTAAGGCATCATGTGCAGTCGCTTCCGCAAGATTTTCCATACAGTTTGCTGTGGAATTTGTAATTGCATGCTTGCCCTAGATGTCGATTTCTGTGGGCTTCTTATATAGGCAGAATGAACACGTTCAACGTTTTCTTCCGAAACTCTTGGTCTTCCCGAGCTCTTCCCTTTGCACAAATATCCCGTTGTCTCGAATTTTCTATACCAGTCGTAGATTGACTGTCTAGTCGGTGGCGTTTTGTGGTAACGTGTTCTAAAATGTCGTTGGACAACAGTTGCTGATTGCATTCTAGCAAATTCCAACACGCAATATGCCTTTTCCACAGGATTTTCCGCCTTTTCAGCTTCTGCAACAACAAACAAAACACTACAGCGTTACCAATAGTAACAAACGAAACTTTGAGAGTTTCTCAACATACCTCCAAAATAATTAGGTTGCTATCTCTAATAGTTTTTGTTTTACAGGCAGTTGAAGTTGTCTATTTCTTTTGTAGTAATCCTGTACTTTATTCTGGATGAATTTTACAGAATTTTGCATTACTGCTAAACCATAAGGGATGGACAAAAACTTGCCGCACAAAGAATGTAGAGCACATTAAAACACACAATTTATAATACATACATTTTTTTCATGTAGTTGATCGTTTTTGAGATATTCCTTGCTTTTGGTTTCAGCTTTGAAAAACTTGTACTTTTCTCATACAGGGCTTTGTCAACTCCTGTCCATACAAATCAAGGAACTTCAGTCACTTAGCAACCAGCTTTTGACTATCACTTTAACCTATGGTACTCCCTTATTTCACTTCTACTTTTAAGGAAGTAAGTAATCGGATTATTTCTGCTAATTTTTTCTCCATTAGCATGAAGTGAATATAAGCATAAGCTTTTTAACAATAATTTGTTGTAGAGAAAGTCATGTGAGTGGAACATATAAGATTTTTTATGTAGAGCTGACCGTTTCTGAGATATTCCTTGTTATTGATTTCAATTTTAAAGTATTTTAACATTTCTCAAACAGGAAGTGATGTTTCGATTCATCTCTCTTGTTTTACTGCAGGCCATGCAAAGGTAATCAAACTTTGGCTGTTTCATATAAGACCAGCTTTTAAAAGATATGACTCTCAATTTAGCCTAACATATTCCCTTATGTTCGTTCTACTTACAAGAATGCAAATAATAAGACAATTTCTGCTAATGTATACCTTGTTTAGCATGTCATAGATAAAAGAATAATCTTTTGTAAGGAAATTTGTTTGTGTAACTCCTAGAGAAAGTCATATGAATGGAACACATCAGATTTTTTTTATTCAGGGGGTCTTAGAGCATGTATTTCTGGTGAAATCACATATCAAATTTTCCTGTGGAATGCAGTACTTCATCTATATAAATAGTAGAGAAAGTAATAACTAAAATGTGTTCAGCATATAATATATTTGCAGTACAAAATAATATATTGTAAAATCTTATTCCTTCAGGATTGTTGAATCTCTACCATCGTGGCTACTTTTCACAAATTCGTCCAATATCTCACCTTCAGAGGATGTGGTACTTTCTGTGGCACAATTTATTAATTCACGCTTGGTAAGTTTTCCAGCTGTATATTTATAAGCTAAATTTTTAAATGTTACTGGGTAGCCAAAAATAATGGACAGATGTTTGATAAGAAATACAAAGTCTCACAAAATATATTATTCGCTTTGTTACAATTAAAAAATCTGTAGATTATAAAAAACTTTCTGTTTATCTGTTTCACTGCTGACCAATTTTACTGCTAAATACTTACGGATTCCAATAATTATTATACCCAGTATAATCCTGAAGGAGTAAGGAATATATGAAGCAGATGATGTTGCTCTGGCAAAGTCATATTACCCATCCACCGAGCCAGTGTAACCTTTCTTATATATGGCAAAATATTGCCATTATCAACCACAGTTTAGCAGTGAAACAATGTCGCCAACCTATGAAAATATTGCTAAATCATGTTTTGATATTTAGATGGGTTTAGGCGTGACATATTCCTCAGCTACACTGAGTTCATTTGCTCTTCACAGGTCCCTTACCTGTCTGTCATCGTTCCACAGCTGCTACCAAAGGCAGATTTTAGTACCTTTGGCTGTGCTCAGTTTGTGAATGTTGGTAACTCATAAAGAGTCAAAAAGACAGCAATGTTCCCATGATGCCTCAGGTGGGACATGTGTTACTTTTGTGTGATGCTTGTTGTTTATGAGGAACAGAAGCGACAAAAGTGAAAAGTGTTGGTGATAATTGCATTAAAACATAATAAATAAAGAATGAAATTACTAGTGTATATTCCCACATTTTGATAATAAAGTCCAGCATATGCGTATTTAGCAAGTAAAACATTAGTTAATACGATGGGAAGTTTTTTTTTCTACCTAGTCAGCTCCATTGAAGTTGACATTGGTTTGAAGTCTTTTCACATGCCTTTCTGCAGATCTCTATGAGAATTAAATTTAGTTCTTGAGTGATAATCTGTGCAGATGATTTCAATTGGATATAATGCTTGTCAATATTATCCTTTAAAAACCCCAAAGAAAAAATCTGGAGGAGTTATGTAAGTTGATCTTGGAGGCCATTAAGTAGAACCCAGGCTACCGATTGACTCATCAAGCCATTCTTGTACTATCAGTGTGTACCATGTTTGTAAGGGAGGACCAACATTGTTTTGAGGCAGATATTGGTACATTTCTCTGTGACATTCACATTGTAAAATAGGTCCAATTAAGCCCCAGTATGTCACTCTTAGAGACAGGTAATCATGTTGAGTGGTAAGATTTTAATTTTCACATTCTAGTAAGCACAGCTATTCTCAACTGAAACATCAGTGAAGTAACTAACCAACAGTAAAAACCATCATCACTCTCAAACTTTACTAGTTAAAATAAGTAACTTCAAGCATGTTTTCAGTGGAGTTCATCAGTAAATCTCTGCTGAAAATGGAGGCAAAAGCCAGTGAAACATGTTGAAGTAACTATAGTGAAGTTTGAGCGTGATGCTGGTTTTTACTCTTAAACACAGTTATGTCTGTTAACAGAGCCCTACATGTGAAATTTGGCCTCAATGGACCAAAATGGAATGCTGGAATTGAATACATTTCATCTGTTTCTCCATAGACGGTCTTGCTTCTGTCATTATCTTTAACAGTAACTTTCTTTGGTTGGAAATGCTGTGAACTCTGTCATCTGGACCTCACATCCCCTGTAAATCTAGTATCCAAGAAAATGTGTATGTTACTTCCACTTAAAACAAGCTAAATTTTAGCAGTCTAGCCCATAAAGTTGCTGATTCAAGATTTTTTTTTTTTTTCCTGAAATGAAACACAGTATAATGAAATAACTGTTACAGTAGTATTTGTAAAAAAAGTATTTAAAGTACATTGGATACACCTAAACCCATGAAAAATATATTAAATTATGCAGAAAACTTCAGATAATATAACTACATAAAAATAAACAATGTAAATGTTTTGAAAAAATGACTAATATCAAATCTTCTGTGTGCTTTAACCTTGAAGAATTGTAAATTCCTTTGAGATTAAGTTTGTCATAATAAAGCTCTTATAACCATAATTTGCTTTTCAGAAGGATACATTGACTGAGTTGGACAGAGGGTTTCTGCCAGCCCCATTGGTTTGTTATCTGTTAAATGGATTGTGCACTGCTGCAAGCAACTCCAATACCAGTTCAGAAGTACACCATTTATTTTCTATTTTGCTGGAAACTTCTCCAGAACTGCTGCTGGCTTCCAAGGTACAACATAATTCATGATTTTGCCAGTTTTTAAATATTCCATGTTGCATGTTCAAGTGATGCTTGAGCATCTTGAATTTTCTGTAAATACACATTGAACTTAACTTTTGTTTCCATCAGAAGAGATCAATATCATGAATAAACAGTGTTGGGATCTAGTGGATCATAGAATACTACTAAATAAATAATCACACTATGGAATTAGGGGAGTTGCATATAATTGGTTTGAGTCTTATTTAAGAGAGCAAATGAAACATGTTCTGAATAAAAACAAACAAAATAAAGACTTGGAAACTGAAGTCACCTATATAGAATGTGGAATCCCTTAGGTCCATTATTGTTTATTTTGTGTTTTAATAATCTTGCTACTCAATCAAATAATTCCACAAAATGTTCACTATTTGCAGATAACATTAGCATAATGATTTTGGATCCAAATGAGAATGCGCTAAAAGGAAATACATAAATAATCTCAAAGAAATATCTACTTGGTTTCAATCTAATACATTAGTCTTATAAGGACAAGAGTCAGGAATTGGGATTCCATCATAAATTGAACAAAACAATTGCTTAGAAATTACGGCATTGGAATAGTAACACTGAAAACACCATGAAAAGCAATTTTACCTGGACATACCTTTTGTGGCATTTCCAGTATTACTTTTATTAATGTACTTTGAAAATGTCTATTGCCTGTACTGTGCTCAGTGACAAATAAAGTGTCATTGTTATTCTAACTGGTAATTTATAATTCATATATAAATCACAGTTGGATAGGATAGGATAGATTCAATGCCATAGCTGAACTATGGATCTCCCAGTTTCTAGCTGGTTGCTCTAACCACTGAGCTAACATGGCAACATGCTGATGGGAATTAAATTCAACTGACTTGCAGTTTCCCGGTCAACCACAAGGTAATCTTAAATTATATTTAGGTATGCCATGTAATTTATAGATGCTCTTTAACTGCTGTGGTTTTCAGTGTCCCATTCTAAATTGGGCATGAAAGACCACTTAATTGTGCTCAGAGGCCCCTCATTTATTTTGAGATGACATACCTCAGTGGTGACTTACATTGTTGTAAGTCCTGGGCTTTTTCAATCTGACTCTACCTATCCAAACCCTGTCATACACATGACTTGTGTGAAAAAAATAATACTAATTGACCTAATAGGTGGTTAAATTTAAGCCCAGAACACACATCAATTTTAAAAATCTGATGTGTACCATTCACATGACTTTCTCCATATCCCTGCAGCAAATAATTCTTAAAAAGCCTATACTTCTATATACTTTATGCTAATCAGAAAAAATTAGCAGAAATAGTCTTATTACTTGCTTCCTTGTAAGTAGAAGCGAAATAAGGGACAACCGTAGGTTAAAGTGATAGTCAAAAGCTGGTTGCCATGTCAATGAAGTTCCTTTGTTTATATGGATAGGAGTTGACAAGTTCCTGTATGAGAAAAGTATACGTTTTTCATAGCAGAAACCAAAAATAAGGAATGTCACAAAAACGGCGAACTCCATGAAAAAATGTATATAACATAAATTGTGTGTTTTAAAGAGCTCTACATTTTTTGTGTAGTAAGTTTTTGTCCATCTCTTACGGTTTAGAAGTCATTCAAAATTTAGTAAAATTCATCCAGAATAAACTACTCTTCAGAGGCTATTCCCAGAAAAATCAAGATATACATTTCATTTGCCAGGTAAATATGTTTAATATCCGAAATTTTAATCAAAATCGTTAGAGCCATTTTTGAGAAAATCAAAATTTTCGAAAAAAGTTCCATGTAAAGGGTAGTTGGGGTGGGGGGATTTTTCTCGAAATCTTCATGTCGCATCCCTGGAAGATACTAAACTTAAATACCAAGTTTGGTATTTTACCAACTTTTCGTTTTTGAGTTATCGTGTTCACAGACACACGAACCTTTTTGTGAAAATGCTTTTTTTGGATATCAGGGACCCTAAAACATATATTTCCGGTGAAATCTCGGTATCGAATTTTTGGGTGGAGTGCAATACTTTCTCTATACACTATGTACATAGTGCGTATGGAGAAAGTAAAAATATAGTGTTTTGCTTAAGGATAACCTGTTATGTAAGTTATTGTACCACCACTGTATCTCCAGCCCTGACGTTCATGAGGGTAAAGAAAGGACATCAGAAATGCCATCTGTAGTAATACTAGTGCTGTGAATTTCCACAGTAAAGGAAGTTATTCTGATTCCTTGTAACATACGAGGGGTGTTAAATAAGTCCTTAGAAAAAGGTAGAAAAACAAATTATTTTTGGTAGATTTTTTTTCAACATAATCTCTTCATAGCTCGATACACATTTCCCAGCATTTCTCTTTCCAAAAAATAGGATTTTGGAAGGTCCTCAAAATAGGCATCTGTTTGGGAGTTAACCTCTTTGTTAGATGTGAATCAATTTCTGCCAAGCCTTGTATTGCATTGTATTTATTTTCATCCATAGAAACACGATACATGTTATAGGACACGTCAATTAAGATATAAGAAAAAATAAAATATTATCAAACTAGATTAAAATATAGAAATATAAGATTTAACAAATTTAAAATATAAAAGAAAATAATATACAGAATTGAGTCATAAAGACAAGTTTTACAAATTGTACAATTTACACCAGTTCCTGATATATAAATTCATCCACACTATAAATGTTCTTTATATATTGGGGTAGTTTGTTGTATAAATGTAGACCAGCATATGTGAAGCTATTTTCATACAGTTTGGTTCTATGCAAATTTACAAATAAATTTTTCTTTGTTCTGGTGTTATGTGCATGAACTTCAGCATTTGTTTTGAAGGACTTTAAGTTTTCTTTTGTATAGTTTAGTGTTTCATAAATAAACATGCATGGTAAAGGTAAAATTTAAAATTTTTTAAAATATGGTTTACAACTGGTTTTATTTGCGACATTAGCCATAATTCTTATCACTTTCTTTTGCATCCTGAAGACCTTAATACTGTTTTTAGAATTTTCCCAAAAGATAATACCGTATACTAATAGACTATGAAAGTATGCAAAATAAACTACTTTAAGAATATGCAGACTGGACATAAATTTGAGCGACCTTACTAAGAAGCATATCTTACTAAGTTTCAGTCAGGCTGTCTATATGTAATTCCCAACTTAAATTTTCATCTAGTAACAAACCCAAGAATTTATTAGATTTTACATACTTTATTTCATCTTGGTCCAGTTTAATTTTTGGATATATAACATTTTTATTAAGTTTATTATGGAAGCTTAGAGCTGCTGTTTTTTCTTTACTTAGTAGTAATAAGTTTGCACTAAACCATTTTTGAATATGCTCTAGAGCATTACATATTTGATGATTGTGATTTGCCCCAGTTATAAAGATGCTTGTATCATCTGCAAAAAGTGTTACATTCACATTTATCAGACTATTTACATTATCAGCTAGGTCATTTATGTACAATATAAATAATAATGGCCCAAGAACAGATCCTTGAGGTACGCCATATTTTATATTTTTAAAACCAGAGAGGTCAACGTGGGATATTTCTTACATAGTTTGTGAAAAATTCAAATTATACCTTTCTCGCCAATCGTTACCTCTGCGATGTATTATAAACTGCATTTGTTTGGCCATGACGGTTTATGTACTAACAGCCTCACCTTCCCGCTTTCAAAACTCACCAGCAGAAGGCACTCTGGCATGCTGTTTGCTCATTTTCTAATTAAGTCCAATTTGATTGTTTACTTTAGATTTATTTTGCTCAAACTACTCATAATCACACACTAAATATCCTGTTTTTACGTAATACAGAGGAGACCCAATAGTTTTTGTTAGTACTCGGCAAACCACTTTGTAACTGATGTACCTTGTGGTATGCAGCATCAACCAATGAACATATACTTGATTCAATTTTGTGCACATGTCTCTGTTTACATGAGTACCTTATTCGCTCAGTGAAAATGGTCAGGCACGTGTCTTCACGTTTGCTTTGGTCCAGGTGAACTTGGTTTTTTGTGCATATTGATTACTGCTTTATTCCTTGTTATAGTTATTTTTATATACCCCTGTTGCTGAATCCTTGCACTTGACAGTTCGGATGGTTTCGCATAAGGTTGGCTATGCTGATTTTGCGGCATTGCCAGAGTAACTAGTAAACAGCAACAGTTGATTAAAAATGTCTCTATCGTGTGTAAAGATGAATATAAACAGTGTGCATAGTAAATGAATGCCAATGATTAATGAAAATAATGCATTATTATTTGTGTTAATTGAAAATATCAGTGATACTATAGCGTATGTAGCATACATTACGTATTTACAACAATACAGAGCAAATTAATGTAAAATAGCTTGTTACAATGAGAGAAAAGTTTAACAAAGTGATTTTTAATGGTTTAGAATTTTAGTGGCTCAATTCCATCCAAGTCTCCGTCGTCATTCTCGGAAGCATCACTGTCATTGTTGTTGTCATCACCAAGACATATCATTAGTGGTTGACATTCTCTGATCATTCCATCCAATTCCTGTGCTTTTCGTATTATTTTGTACACATGATTCACTTTTTTCTTTCATGAAGCCACGTCTACCCTCGCCACACCTTCCTGTAAAACTCTATCCACCTCTGTAATTGTGAAGGTCTTGTTACATTCCCTCACGTACAAACACCAACAACGCTATTAACAATAACAACGAATAATATGTAGCTTGCACAGAACAACTCAGCGCATGTGTTAGGAGTTCAGAAATTGAGCACACGGTTGGAAATAGCCAGACATTGCAACAGTGCGGCATCCAGATCCATTTCTGTTATCTGATTGGCTAGAATGCTGCTTTGTGATTGGTTCAGAAAATCAAATGGATAAAGCTTTTCCTCTGTTTTTTGCAACTGTCAAGCGCAAGGAATCAGCGGTGGGGTTATAGTTGCTGTAGTTGTTGTTATAGTTAGTGTTACAGCTTTCATTGTTTGCATTTTACAAAGAGATAGCATATGTGTACACAGTAGTGGCAAAAGTTGGCAACACTGCATCTCTCAGTCACAGAAAATGTCAGACCCAAAGATACAGTGGTGGTACTATAGCATGAATTATTTATCAAAATTGAAAATTTCTAGCAAAATGTTAACTATGTGCATACATTTTGATTTGCAGGTATATCGAAATGAAGAGGACAATGTTTTGCAGAAGCATGCCAGAGCTGTCACACTATTTGACTGGGTATTAAATGAAAGAATCACTGGAGATAATGCACTGCAACATTTTGGTACAGCGCTGCAATCCTGGAAAACACAGACGCCCACAATTACTGATAAACCTGAATCAAAGTGGCTTTTCTTCCTTAATATGCTGACACTGAGCTCCATTCTGGACAGTGGTGATTTACAGCTTATCTTTGAGTAAGTACAAGTTTTGTGGTTTTATTGGTTAAACATTTCTTAGTGTTGGATAACTACCCATCATCATGGAAGCAGGTTTACTGCCAACTGAAATGCTCTGCACTTATGTGACAAAACTATAATGAAGTAAAAAATCTTGTGTGTTCAATTCACAAGGCTTTCTCTAGCAGTTCCGTAAACAATCTTTTCTTAAAAAAGACTATTTTATCTACATAATGCTAATCAGATAAAACTTTAGCAGATTTATTCTTTGCTTGGGCTAGAAATGGAAAGCCTTGGGAAGAGAGAGTGATATAGAGAAATGCCCCTTGTCACCTCAAGGATAAAGAATGGCATATAGTTTCAGAATGTGAAGAAACTGGAATGCTTAGGGATAGGATAGGAAAAAAAGAAAGGATAATGTTACCAAAAGAAATCCAAGCAAGAAAGTTAATGAATATAAAATTTAGGAGAAACTTAATTGAAATTGGTAACTTTTTGGGTAGAGTAAGAGCCAAATGGATAAGGAAATTTAGTAAACAGGACGAAGAAAAAGAAGAAAATTAAACACTAAGAGGTAGTGTGTATTAGATTTAAGATATAGAAGGACCCAATATCTTGGCAACCAGGGTTTGAGTCTATTGGGCCCAAGGTAAACTGTAACTCATTGGAGAAATGTATGTGAGTGAATCTCCATTGAAAACATGTCCGAAGTAAGTTACTTTATTTCAAGAATGAAGTTTGAGTGCAATCTATGTTTTTACTCCTAATTAAATGTATAATTAGTTCTAAAATTTGTGAAAATAAATATTCAAAAAACATACACAAAAGTCATCTGGAATAAAGAGATCTTCAGGGCCTGTTCCCAGAAAATTCAGGGTATACATTTTGTATGTCATAAAAATGCCTAAAAAATATGGTATTTTCATTAAAATCATTACAGCCATTTTTGAGAAAATCAAAATTTTTAAAAATTGTTCCATGTAAAGTGTAGTTGGCAATGGGGGATTTTCCTGAAAATCTTTATTTTACATCCTTGGAATATACTGAATTTAAATACCAAGTTTGGTATTTAATTGACTATTCGTTTTTACTTTCTCTATACGCACTATGCACATAACGTATAGAGAAGGTATTGCACTCCACCCAAAAAATTCGATACCGAGATTTCACCGGAAATATATGTTTTAGGGTCCCCTATATCCAAAAAAAGCATTTTTACAGTAGGTCCATGTGTGTATGTCCGTGTCTCTGAACACTATAACTCAAAAACGAAAAGTCGGTAAAATACCAAACTTGGTATTTAGGTTTAGTGTCTTCCAGGGATGCGACACGAAGATTTTGAGAAAGATCCCCCCACCCCAAACTACCCTTTACATGGAACTTTTTTAAAAATTTTCGATTTTCTCAAAAATGGCTCTAACGATTTTGATTAAAATTTCGTATATTAAAGATATTTACACGACAAATAAAATGTATATTTTGAATTTTCTGGGAATAGCCTCTGAAGACTACTATATTCTGGATGAATTTTATGGATTTTTGCATAACTGCTAAACCGTAAGAGATAGAGAAAAACTTGCACTATAAAATAAATGTAGAGCACCTTAAAACGCACAATTTAACTTATATACATTTTTTTCGTGGAGTTGATCATTTTTGACATATTCCTTGTTTTCAGCTATGAAAAACTTTACTTTTCTCATACAGAAATTTGTCAACTCCTGTCCATACAAACAAAGAAACTTCAGTCACATAGCAACCAGCTTTTGATTATTAGTTTAGCACCTATATTACTCCCTTATTTCTCTTCTGCTTAGAAGGAAGCAAGTAATAAGACTATTTGTGCTAATTTGTTCTCCATTAGCATGAAGTAAATAGAAGCATAAGCTTTTTAACAATAATTTGTTGCAGATAGGTAGAGAAAGTCATGTGAATGGAACGCATCAGATTTTTTAGTTGTGCTGTCCACAGATACACACACTGACCTCCTTATAAAACCAAATTTTTTTGGATTCAGAGAATCATAAAACATGTATTTCCGGTATCAAATTTTTGGATGGAATACCATACCTTCTGCATCTATTGTACGTACACATTGTACATATGTGCTAGAGAAAGTAAACATGAGTCAAACTTAACACTCTTAAGCTTGTTATTTAAGTATTTACCTAGAACATGTTTCAGGATGTTCCCTACATCTTCAGCTAAATACTTAAATAACAAAGCTTAAGAATGTTTGAACTCATTTTTACTTTCTCTACATGTACTATTTTCTAGTATATAGAGAAGGTATTGTATTGCTCCCAAAAATTCAATACTGGGATTTCACCAGAAATACTGCGACCCCCTGAATCCAAATAAATCACTTTTAGAAATATGTCTGTGTGTGTCTGTGGGCAGTATCGCTCAAAAACGAAAAGTCAGTTAAATACCAAACTTGATATCTAAATGCATATGTTCTAAGCATGCAGTACAAAGATTTTCAAGAAACTGCCCCCATCCCCAACTACCCTTTACATGGAAAAAATTTCAAAAATTGTGGTTTTCTCAAAAATGCGTCTAATGATTTTGATTAAATTCTCTTGTATATAACATATTTACATGAGAATTAAAATGTACATCTTGAACTTTGCCTAACTGATAAACCATAAGAGACGGACAAAAAGTTACCACAGAAAAATGTAGAGCTCCTTAATAAAACACAATTTATGTCATACACATTTTTTTCGTGGAGTTGTACGCTTTTGAGATATTCCTTGTTATTTGTTTCAGTTTTAAAATACCTAAAAATTTTCTCAAAGGAGATCTTGTCAACTCCTGGCCATGCAAAGAAATGGATTTACATCCTATAGCAACATTTTAAAACATTTGACTGTTGGTTTAGCTTAGTATATTCCCTTGTTTCCCTTCTTCTTATAAGGAACTAAGTAACAAAACTGTTTCTGCTAATGTTTATCTCGATTGGCATGAAGTAGACAGAAGGATAGGCTTATTAACAATAATTTGTTACTGCAATGTAGAGAAAGTCATGTGAATGTAACACATCAGATTTTTTAATTTAATTTTTGAGCTACATTGTATGGATCCCCATTCTTAATTTGGTTAAGATTATAGTGGTTATGATTACGCCAAACTGAAAAATTCAATGCCATAACTGGGATCTGAATCATGGATCTCCTGGTTTACGTCCAGTTGTTCTAATCACGAGCTACAATGGCAACATGCCAACACATTAAATCCCTAATTGACTTGCATTTTTATTGTTAAACCACAAGGAGATGTCAAATTATTTTGAGATGACATACCCCAGTGGTGACTTACAACTATCTCTACCTTTCTAACCCCTGTACTGTACACGCTAGTGGGAGGAAACAAGTAATTGATGTAATAGTTGGTTAAACTATGTAGCCTGGGACTTAAAGTACTTACAACATTTTAAATTGCATTGGGGTATGTCATCTCAAAATAATTTTAGATCTCTTGTGGCTTACCAGGAAAATGTATCAGTTGGGGAATTGAATTCCATGCTGGTATGCTGCTATTTTAACTCAGTGGTTAGATCAACTGGACAAAAATCATGAAATCCATGGTTCAAATCCCAGCTATAGCACTGAAATTTATAGTCTGGTTCTACCTTTCCAACTCCTATCCTACACTGGCTAGAGTGAAAGAAACAATTAATACCCAATAATTGATCTAAAAGAGAGAATATTTATGAAATGAGTTGTATCGAGTTTTATAATTGTTATAAAACTACACTATAATTTCAAAACTTTTGAGTGTTTTTCATGCAGTGTACAATACTCATTTGCACAAAAGTTGGGACAGTGCGAAAACAATATTTATTTGACGAGTCAATTAACTAGACTAAACAACACTTATTGGGATTTTTGCCGGAACACGTTTCGAAGGACTGGTTTCCTTCATTTTCAACCGGACATTGACTAATTCCTTGCGGTAAAGCTGGTGTTGTAAGTGCTGTCTCTTCTGGTGGTGGTTCAAAGTACTTGCTAAACACATCCTTTTGTGGAATGTTGAAATTGAAAACCCTATTTTATTTTTGTAGAAGTTTGTAAACAGAGTTGTTATATTCATTTATCTGACGAGTCGATTAATTACACTAAACATCAATAGGGTTTTCAATTTTGACATTCCACAGAAGGATGTGTTTAGCAAGTTCATTGAACCACCACCAGAAGAGACAGCACTGACAACATCACCAGCTTCACCACAAGGTATTAGTCAATGTCCAGTTGAAAATGAAGGAAACTACTCCTTCGAAACAAGTTCTGGAAAAAATCCCAAGTAAGTGTTGTTTAGTGTAATTAATCGACTCGTAGTCAAATAAATGAATATAACACTGTTTACAAACTTCCATAAAAAGAAAAGGGACAATAATATTTGTTTGTAGTATGTTTATATCAGCTTAATACAAAAACTACATAAATGAAACATTTGGGCATTGGATCACATCTTTGATATGCTTAAATAAAGATGTAGGTGGTTGTCCTTTTTTGGAAATGCAACACAATCCAAAAACATTGGGACAGCACTGCATTTACCACAGTATGACATCACCTCTTCTCTCAATGACACTATGCATTCTTCTGGGCATTGACACCAATCTTTCTGCTTGCAACCGGAATACTGTCCCACTCCTGTTGGATGTAGGTTTTCAGCTGTTCAACTGTCCAGGGTCATCGCTATCATAATTTTTGTTGCATAATATGTCAAACTTTTTCTATTGGCAACAGATGCAGGGTGCCTATGTAGTAGCCATGCAGAGGTTATGTGCGCTGTATGAGGTTTGGTGTTGTCTTGTCGAAATACACAATGATGTCGACCAAACAGGCACCTCTTAGAAGACAACATAGAATCTGCATTTAATCATTTATTTATTCATCCTTTGAAACATGTACATGCTATTGGACACATTAAGTTTAAAACAGAATAAATATATACATACATGGATACAATAAATGCAGCCATATTATTAACATTAATGGAAAATATCTGCATATGTCATAAGAATACCTTGCTGACCTAGATTTATTATGTTATTTATGCGAAAACAAGAGTTCTTTACAGCAAAAGTAAAATAGTAAACATAACACATAACATATTTGTAATGAACTACTTAACTAAACAATTTCAAAACATCATTTTGCCATTGAGTATATTGAAAAATGGAGCTCAGCATTTATTTCGATTTTAAATATTCTGTTGCTTTCAGCGACTTATTTGTAGGTACACAATATTGATTAAATTCCTCAGCTGAGTAAAATTGGTTTGAAAGCAAGAATTTACTTAAGTCAGGTTTGAATTTTTTAACACACCCTATTTTCCTCACACTAGATGGTAAGCTATATATTTAAATGACTTATCAAATAGTTTATTGGAATGCTCAGTTTATTTTTATTATTTTTATATGCTTCAGCATTGACGTGTCATTGCAGATGTGCAAGGTTCCCAGTCACTGGCCACTCGTGCAGCCCCAGACCATTACTGAGCGCTGGTTTTTGAACCGAACACCTGTAGCCTTTGGGAATATCCTTTTCCTATTTGGTCCTGTGTATACAGCGTCCATTATTTCTGTAAATAATCATAAAGGTTGATTCATTGGTCCACAATATGTTCTTACAGCATGCTTGAGACCAAGCCCATTTCACACGACGATGTTTCTGTCATTTGTTGATGTATGGCTTCCGTTGTGCACAGTATAAGTTAAATTTGCATTTGTGGATGCACAGTATTGAATGATAATAGTGGGCCCATGTGGCTACATCCATATCGTAGCATTTCTTTGTGAGATGTAGTGACGTCGGAGGATCCAAAAAGCTCGGGCATTCAGAATAGGTTTCCTGCCTTGGCCTTTACGAACTGTGATTTCACTACTTTCACGGTAGCGCTATTATGTACTGTAGATGATGACAGCTTAAACCCTCTGGCTATGGCATGCTGAGAAATGTTTCTGAATTCCTGTATGATTTGAACACAAAGATCTTTGCTAACTGGCTTGCCTTGACCCATCATTAAGAATAAGAGACCAGAATGTCGAATGACAACTGCTATTTATGTGGAATGTGGTATGCTGTCATCATTCTAGATTGTTTGTGACCAATCGTGACAGTCCCAGTACTAACGGCACATTCAGTTACCTATGTCCCAACGTTAGAGCTGGTCCCTATGGCCGTGCTCGCCAAGGCATCTCGCTTTGATGCTTCATAGCGCAGGGAATCATGGGTTCTAGTCCCGCCTTGGGCGTGGGTGTTATATGTTTGTGTACATATGTGTGTGTGGGTGTGGGGGTGGGGGTGCGGGTGCGCGTGCGTGTGGGTGCGTGTGTGTGTGACAGAAGAAAAAAAGCAATTCAGTAATCATACAGCAAACGAAGTAAAACAATTAGGTAAATAAAAGTAGGATATACAGCGCCGGAGTCCCGACCAGATTCCGGAGCTGTATTTAAAAAAAAACAAAAAATAAACGTTTTGGAACATGTTGCAACACACCCATTCAACATCCTGGCCACAATACACAATGGTTTGGTGCATGCATTATATTTATTTCAGTTTATAAAGGTATCGTCTGTTTAATATTCGCCAGAGAGTGTATGACATTAGCCATTTTGTTCATTTGGATATATTTCGCAGTGTCCCAACTTTTGTGGAAATGGGTATTGCAATAAAATACTAATCATTGTTATTTTAGCACAAGTGGAGTGACTGTCGCATCTAATTTTGGCCTGCTGACATGGCTGAGTGACCAAGTTAAATATAATCCTGGAATTTGGGAAGTATTGGATTTCAGCAAGAACATGTCTCACCTTCCTTACGCTGGATTCTCAGTTGATGTTCTCAATTCCATTGCTGCAGCAGGTCTTTTATTCATGCTACTGCTTGTTTCTAAGCATGAGGAACAGGGATATAAACTTACTGACAGCAAGAAGATGAGCACATTGTTCTGCAGAGTCTCCCTCCACTGCTTAGTGAGATGGAAAACGTCTAGGATACCCTTTAAGGGATGGTGAGTGTATTATGTAAATGGGAATGAGAATACAAATGCTTTATTGTTATCTTATAATTTCTTATTTTTATAGCTTCCTTTATTGCATGGTTGCCTCAAGGATAAAGTTGAACAAATATGAGGGCTGTTTTTTTTTTGAACCTCCGATAGGCTATAAATAAAAGACAAGTTCATAGAAAACAATTATTTTATTTCTAAAAGTTTTGTACACTAATGGTTACTTTTCAACATAATCACCAAAAGATTGAGACATTTATTGTACCTGTGCACAAGCTTTGCAATACCCGCTTCAAAAAATGTTGCCGCCAATGATTTCAAATGAGCATTGACATTATTTTGAAGATCTTCGTACTTTACAATGTTTGCGGAGAGCCATTCAAAACAAACAAAGAGGAATGCTGACTTCAGGAATTGTGTTGATCCATGACAATGCTCGTCCACACACTGCTGGCACAACCCATCGGCTCCTTGAACAATTTCAATGGGACATTTTCGATCATCTGCAGTACAGTCCTGACCTGGCACCCAGCGACTTTCACCTTTTCCCTGAGCTGAAGACGTGGCTAGGAGGGCAGCGCTTTCAAACCAATGAAGATCTTCAAAACAACGTCAATACTTATTTGAAATCATTGGCGACAACATTTTTTGAAGCGGGTATTGCAAAGCTTGTGCACAGGTACAATAAATGTCTCAATCTTTTTGGTGATTATGTTGAAAAGTAACCATTAATATACAAAACTTTTAGTAATAAAATAATTGTTTTCTATGAACTTGTCTTTTAGACTATCGGAGATTGATAAAAAAAAAATGGCCCTCGTACAAACATTAGCAAGAACACATATAAATGGTTGAGTATAGAAATAGGTAATAAACAATATACAGTATCAAAATTGAAGTTATAAATTTTTAAGTGAGGCGGTGGAAGAACATGGGCTACTCATTAAATAAGAATGTCATTGATGATGAAGACTATAAATATGAATCCTTAGAAGAGCTATTGAGCCCTTAGATTAGTAGATGTACTAATTGATCTAATATCTGTGGCGTGTGAGCCTAACATCTTACAAGTGTCGGCGAAGAACTTTGGAATTGTTCCACGGACACCAATTAGTAATATGGTCAAGTGCATGTTTTTCTTTGTAGCATGGAACTGTTGGTTTGTGGATGTTCTTTTTTTCGTTGTTAACCTTGTCTTGGGTAGGCCTCGTTTCAAATTCTATTGTTGGATCTAATATATAGCCAGTATGTGAACCAGATTTAGCGACAATTATGTCAATACATGGTATTCCCTTGTGTGGCGATTCCAGAGATCTCTTCATGAGTCACATACCCAACTTTCTGGAGAGAATTAGCCAACATATGTTGGATTGTGTGGTGGCAAATATTCCTTAGTGTCTAACTGTTGGCCCAGGAATGTGTGAAAGGATTTTGAACTCTACATGGCAGCGCCAACAACGGCTATTGTCTCTACTTTGACCCAGTAAAGATTGCACAGCAGCTATATTGCATGTCATCTTTAGGGCTTCCTTCCATTTAGTGCTGGATAGTCTTTTATGGTTTACAATCCAGTTCTTAGCCGGAGTGTGTTCCTTATATAGAATGACAGCTTTGCCTTTATGAGATAACTCACACCAGTGTTTATATTCTTTATCTCTTAGTTAGTTCCTGATCTTATGAGGATGGATGTAGTGATCTTTAGGATTGGTTTATTTGATGGAGGGTGTTAGTTTCAACCGGTGCAGACATTTGTCAATTTTCTTTGGAATATTATGGGATTTCAAGATGTATGGGTCCAACCTTTTAGCATTGAGTTGCTTGATTACAATCACTGAACTTTGAATAATCCGAGGCCGTTATATATTCTATGTGTGTATACCATGGAGTTGGTACATCTTTTAGGGCGCTTCTTATTATGATGTCTGCAATAGTAAGGAATGCCTATGGGATATTTTCTAAAGGCATGGTTTGAAATGTATAATAGCAATTTTATATGTATTGTCAGTGTAATAATGATTAACACTAAATCAAACATCCTTTTTGAAATTCAATTAAGAAGGAACTTAACACAGTGAAAAAAAAAAAAAAAAATTAAGATTATATTTTGTGGAGATGCAGTCAACTAAATTCAAAGTTTTCATTCACCATACAATAAATACAGAAACATGTTTTCACAGGCTTTTGGCTTCATTATCAACTGCTGTTGGCTGGCTTGAGTATCTGGGAACACTTGGTTGGTGGTGTATCACTTGGCAACATAGATTGGAACCATTTAGAATAAAAGCTGATGTCATTCGGAATTTCAAAGTCCATGACTTGTCCTTTGTTCTTCTTAATAATGATCTCCGAAAACTAATTCTAAAATTTCTTATGGGCTTTATCTTTACTGAAGTTATGGTTGGTCATCAAAAAATGATTGGCTACTGCTGATTTGTCTGTCTGTATCTAATGTTCCTAAAGTGTTCTTTTTGTCTAATCTTTAAACTTCTCTTAGTTTTTCCTATGTATGTCGACTTCATCTCTACAAAATTTAATCCTACTGAAAAATCCATTTTATAAGAGCTGGTTTTCTGAACTCAATAATATTTCTTGTAGCTTTTTAAATACCAGGATATTTGAAAAATAATGGCAATACTGCTATAACATTTACAAAAAAAATCTTATGTGTTCCATTTACATGACTTTCTCTAGCTATTAACACAGAAAACTTTCCTTACAAAAGATTATAAGGAAATATACTAGGCTAAATTGATTGTGAAATCTTTTAAAAACTGGTCCTATGTGAAACAACTGAAGTTTGGCTCGCTTTGCATGGCCTGCAGTAAAACAAGAGAGATGAAATGAAACATCACTTCACCTTTGAAAAATGTATATTACATATGTGTTTTAAAGAAATCTATAATTTTTGTGTGGTAAGTTTTTGTTTATCTCTTATGGTTTAACTGCTATGCAAAATTCATCCAGAATAAATAGGTCTTCGGAGACTATTCCCAGAAAATTCAAAATATACAGTTTATTTGTGATGTAAATATCTTTAATATATATTATTTTAATGAAAGTCGTTAGAGCTATTTTTGAGTAAACAATATTTTCAAACATTTTTCCATGTAAAGGGTAGTTTAGGGTGGGGAGATTTTCTTCAAAATCTTGGTGTTCACATCCTTGGAAGATACTAAACTTAAATATCACATTTGGTTTTTAATGGACTTCATTTTTGAGCAACACTGCCCCCCACACATGCGCACACACACACGCGCACGCCCACACACACACATGCACACACACTAAAAATGCTTTTTTTTTATTCAGGGGGGTCTCAAATTATATTCAGTAAAATCTCAATATCAAATTTTTGGTTGCAATACCTGCTCTATACACTATGTACATGGTATGTGTAGAGAAAATAAAAAAGAAAGAAAGGAAAAAATAAAAAAAACAAAAATGATTTGTGGCTTACCGTTTCAGAAAAGCTTAAAATTGGAACATTTAGCACATTAACAAGGAATAGCTTGGAAATGGTAAGCTCCACAAATAAATATGGACATAAATTGTATGTTTTAATAAAATGTAAATTTTTTTATGGTTTAATATCTTTTCTATCTCTTACAGTTTACTATTCCTTCAGATGTCATTTCCAGAAAATTCAAGATGTATTTTATTGCAATATAAAAATCTTTAATGTATGGTATTTTATTCAAAATCGTTTGAGCATTTTTGAGAATAACAAAAATTTGAAATAATCTTCCATCCAAATGGCAGTGGGGTGATTTTGTCGAACATTTTGGTTCGCATCTTTGGATTGAATTGAACTGAATCAAATTATTTCCATTTATGTTTCTCTGTAATTTCAACCTTGCAGTTATTCAACTATCAGGTTACCTTATATCTAGAAATTACCTCAATCTCTATCCATATTATATTATGTTTTAGCCAGTCTAGTTCTGTTGATCATCTTCAACCATTTTCTTTTTATCTTGCCTAGATAATCCCCAAAGTCTGCCAAGCTTTCACATTCACTAAACCGCCCCCCCCCCTCTTATCTCTATTGGTAAATTAGCCTGCTTCTCAATCCTAAGTTTTACTCTCATTTTCACATATTTGGAAGATACTGAAATTATATAACAAGTTTGGTGTTTAATCAATGTTTACTTTCTCTACATAGTACATGGTATGTAAGTAGAGAAGGTATTGCATTCCACTCAAAAATTTGATGCTGAGATTTCACCATTTTAGGATCCTCTGTACCCAAAAAATGTATTTTTAGAAGAAGGCACACTATGGTGTGAGTCTGTGTGGCTCTGAATATGATAACTCAAAAACGAAATGTTTGTAAAATACAAAACATATTTAAGTTTAGTATGTTCCAAGGATGCCACCCCAAACTATCCTTTACATGGAAAAATTTTCAAAAATGGCTCTAATGATTTTGATTAAAATACTGTGTATTAATGATACTCACATAACATATAACTTGTATATTTTGAATTTTTTTGGAACAGCCTCTGAAAACCACTGTAAGAGATAGCAAAAACCTGCTACTCAAAAAATGTAGATCTAGTTAAATCACAATTTATGTCATATTCATTTGTTTTGTGGAATTGGCCAGTTTTGAGATATGTCTTGTTGTTGGTTTCAGTTTTAAAATACTTAAAAATTTTTCTCACAATGGAATTTGTCAATTCCTGTTCATGCAAAGGAATGGGTTTCAATCACATAGCGATGGGCTTTTAAAAGATGTGACTATCACTTTAGCTCTAGTGTATTCCCTTATTTTCTTTATACTTACAAGGAAATAGGTAATAAGACCATTTCTGCTAATGTTTATCTTGATTAGCATGAAGTAGATAGAGGAATAAGCTTTTCAACAATAGTTTGTTAGCAAGATGAAGAGAAAGTCATGTGAATGGGACATCTTTGCTTTATGAGTCATTTTATTCACATTTTTTCCAAAATACTTTCATTTTTGGATTCAGGGGATCTCAAAACATTTATTTCCAGTGAATAAGTGATTGTGATGCTATGTAGTGGTAGATCATGAGGTAGGCTATTATAAATTTGCACTTTTTGATGAAAGCATAAAATGAATGATTTTTGAACAGTTGTCTGAAATACAGTTGCATTTTATATATATTTTTAAAATGTGTTTTTTTTTTTTTTTTTTTTTCCAGGAAGGATGTAAATACAGGAATAGGGCAAAGAAGAGGCTGTTTGGTGCCCAATATATGGTTGTTAAGTGAGAGTAGGAAATTGCTGTATTCTATTCTTAGAAAGTTGGTTCTGAAACATAGCATAACACTACTTCCAGAACTAGTTTCCAACACTAAAGATATTTTCTTAATCAACATATTTCAAGAAAATATTAGGAAGTGATAATGCTGCACAGACAAACTGGGGAAAAATTAATCTTCACAAACATATAGTTAATAATTTTTTATACAAAGGTTACATTGTATAGATTTACTTTGCACCAACAATGTAATGGGTGAAAATTAGTTTTATTCCATTTCTAGAGTTCATTAATTGAAGGTATATGCTTAAAAACGGTTTAACCCTCAAAACCAAAAAGTTTCTGATTAGTTCTTTCATCTCTTATTTAGGAAAAATTGTTAAATTGAATATAAACTTCTGATGTATATTTTGAACAAATTAAGGCACACTTAAGCTGATTATCTTATTTTTTTTTTTTTTTTTTTTTTACTTTCTCTAGCCTGCATGTACAATGTACATAGTGGATAGAGAAGGTATTGTACTCACCCCACAAATTTGATGTCAAGATTTCGCCAGAAATATATGTTTTAGGGTCCCCTGAGTCTGAAAAAAGCATTTTTAGAAAAAAGGTCCTTGTGTGTATGTCTGTGGACAGCATAGCTTAAAGACCACTAGTATCTATCAAGGACGTAACACAAAGATTTTCAAGAAAATCCCCCCAAGACAAACTAGCCTTTACATGGAAAATTTTGAATTTCTTAAAAATGACCAACGATTTTTATTAAAATTCCATATATTAAAGGTACTTACATCCCAAATAAAATTTATATCTTGAATTTTTTGGGAATAGCCTCCAAAAACCCCTTTATTTTGGATGAATTTTGCTTATTTGCTAAACCATAAAAGATAGACAAAAACTTACTACGTAAAATATGTAGATCTTATAAAAGCACACAATTTATGTCCTTTATTACTACATAAAATATGTAGATCTTATAAAAGCACACAATTTATGTCCTTTATGTTTTTGTTATGGAGGTAACTGTTTCTGAGATATTCCTTGTTATTGGTTTCAATTGAGAAGTACTTATACTTTTCTCAGACAGGAAGTGTCTGTTTTTCTTTTGTACTACTCCTGGCCAAGCAAAGAAGTGATTTGCAATGACAATTGCATAACCATAGCTTTTAAAACATTTGCCTAGCGCATTCCTTTAGTTGCCTTCTATTCATAAAGAACTAAGTAATAAGAACATTCTGCTAATATTTATCTCAATTAGCATTGTATAGAAAGAAGAATAATCTTTTGTAAGAAGTTTGTGGAGCAGCGAGAGAAACTCATGCGAATTTAACACATCAGGTTTTGTTTTTTGCTTCATTTGAATTTGTGTGGAAGAAGTGAAAATGATGCAGTGGTATTTGTGGGATCAGGGATAATACACCATTGTTAAAATTCTACCTTAGTTAATTATTTGAATTAGCACAGGAACACAAGTTTTGAACAGAAGAGAGATGGAGCGGAGAATACGGAAATGTACCGGCACATGCAGTGAGAGAACATGACAACGGTGGCAATAGCATAGCTGTAACAATAATGATGAATGCAATTTTCTAACTTGAGAACACACCAAATAAAACACATCTTTGAATTTGCACATTATGAGTGGGAGAATGGAAACGTATCCGTGTGTCTGTGCTGGTGGCAGCAGCTTGGCCGTTATAACGATGATGAATACGATTTTATATTAAGACAACATAGTGTATCGTTATAAAAAGTTTTAGCTAATTTGAGTTTGCGCATAAATTCATGTTATGAACTCAAAGGGGCCCACCAAAATATACGGTATATGTACGGCAGGAGAAGGGAAACAGGCAGCTAAACCTCTTTTCTTTCTGCTTGATTGTTTTTGTAGCTTAATGTCCTTTAATCTGGTTGGTCATATCGGACAATGAATGAAGTTGGTGGTATGATGCTCAAATGATCTCGGGGTCCATTTAGCTTAAAGTTACTTGACATTCATCTTCTCAGGATAAGGGAAAACCCCCAAAAAAAACCTTATCCGGGTAACTGACCCTAAGCGAGATTCGAACTCACAATCTGTTGAATATGAGGCAGACACGCTATCACCACACTACCCATGTGGGCACTTGATCATTGGCTCCAAATACATCATATAAAACCACCAAGGCAACAAGAAGCCTTCTATTTTTATTTTAATCTCGGAGAGAAACATTTTTTCTAATCAGGAGCTTATAAGCCATTAACAGCTAAATTTGTAGTGCAAAAGGAAATGCATAGAATCGTCTACATTGGTCAGACCTTGGTGATAATCTTTACCATTTCCCCTCACAATTTACCGCTGCCCTACCCGCGAAGTTTGAAACATACCTTTCCTACATGCTATTTGGAAAACATATAACGCGAATGCAAGATAACCCCTAGTTTTCAAACTTAATATTTTGGAAAAAAAACATTGTCTTGTATTCAGATAAATATGCTATAACATCTTTTGTTTCTTGTGATCATGTGTATGCCACATAAGATTGAAAATTTAAGGCACATAGCTGTGCACAAACTCAAAGATCTACTTGAACTGCTAAGTCATGTGCCTCCAATTTTACATGAATATTACATAAGTCTTTCATCTCTGTCTGACGAAGGTAATGATGTCTATGAAAAATCTGTTATGTTCCATTCATAGGACTTTCTCTATTTGTTTCTCAAACATTTCTTACAAAAATTATTCTTTTATCTACATCATGCTAACTGAGATAAACATTAGCAGAATTGGTCTTATTACTTGGTGTCTTAAAAGAAGAAGAGAAATAACAGAATATACTAGGCTAAAGTGATAGTCAAATCTTTTAAAAGCTGATTGCCATGTGAAACAATACAAGTTTGGTTTAATTTTTTTTCCCCCACACAAACTGTGTGTAGGTCAAGAGTCGGATAGGTAGAGTCAGACTGAAAAATTTGATGCCATAGCCGGGATTTGAACCATGATCTCCTGGTCTCTAGCCGGTTGCTCTTCCACTGAGCTACCATGGCAATTAAACCAATACCTTTGACCATAGTAGTTGGCTATACTATGAATCCTGGGACTTTAAAGTACTTGCAACGTTGTAAGTCGCCATTGGGGTTGTCATCTCAAAATAATTTGAGAGCACATTGTGGTTTACCGGGAAACATGTGAGTCAGTTGAGAAATTCAATGCTATGCCGGCATGTTGCCATGGTAGCTCAGTGGAAAAGCAACCGGCTAGAGACTGGGAGATCCATGGTTCAAATCCCGGCTATGGCATCATGACTCTACCTATCCAATAGAAGTTTGGTTTGCTTTGCATGGCCAGCAGTAAAACTAGAGAGACAAAATGACAAAATGAAAGGCAGCTTCCTGTATGAGAAGAGTTAACATAGTTTAAAAGTGAAACCAATAACAAGGAATATCTCAAAAATGGTGAACTCTGCAAGAAAAACATATATGACATTTGATATTGTATTTGTGATGTAAATATATTTAATATGCTGTACTTTAAGCAAAATCATTAGAGCCATTTTTCAGATAAACAAATTTTCAAAGATGTTTAAATGTAAAGAGTAGTTTAGGGTGGGGGTATTTTATTAAAAATGTTTGTTTCGCATCCTTGGAAGATACTAAACATAAATAGCAAGTTTGGTACTTAATGATCTTTTCATTGAGCTATGCTGCCCACACACACATGCACGCACCCCCCTCACACACAAACACATACACGCGCACATACACTTTTTCTAAAAATGCTTTCACTGCTTGGACTCAGGGGACCTTAAAATCTTTATAACTGGTGAAATCTAGACATCAAATTTTTGGGTGGAAGGCAATACCTTCTCTAGCACATATGTATATATGTGCTAGAGAAAATAATAAGTTTGAAATGAGTGCTTTAACCCTAACTATAATAAAATATACTTCAGTGCGAACTAAAACTTCCTTTTCTAGTGGGTACAAAAACTCATTTTCTCACTTTTAAAAATGTGAGGTAGATCTTTTTTATGCAAGTTTCTTTCATAGGAAAGAAACATTTGTTCATATGTGTATATTAAAATATATTATTTTAACAAGGACATTTTCTTTTACATCCTGAGCCTTTATCCATTAGAAAAATATTCCAAAGCTGAATACTGCATATAGCCTTAGATAAGCAGGTTCCATGCAAAAGATTCCAAGCAAAATATAACTTTAATTATAGACTGAGTTAAGCTGTTGGTTCAAGCAAAATATTCCAAAGGAGAAGAAAAATATAAGTTGAGAACCATGCAAAATTAGAAGAGGGCAGTAAGTATGCCTAAGGGTTAATTGATACTGGGATCCATGAGGTAGATACCCCAGGAGAAAGCAGTACATAGGGTAAAGTGATACTGGGGTCCATCCTATATATTCCACAGGAGAAGGAAGTACATAGGGTAAGTAATACTGAGGTCCATCCTATATATTCCACAGGAGAACGCAAAGTGATACTGGGGTCCATCCTATATATTCCACGAGAAGGAAGTACATAGTGTAAAGTGATACTGGGGTCCATCCTATATATTCCACAGGAGAAGGAAGTACATAGGGTAAAGTGATACTGGGGCCCATCCTATATATTCCATAGGAGAAGGAAGCACATAGGGTAAAGTGATACTGGGGTCCAGCAGCGGCTGCTGTGTAGGAGCACAAGAGCACGTGAACCTCCAATATTTCTTAGTGAATCTCCTTTTTCTCTTTCAGGAAACATTTAATAAAATGAGCTATCAGGTGCCACTTATTTAAATATACCGCGCTCTGCTCTTCAGATTGAACACAGCCAAGAACCTGAGAATGTGACAACAACGCTTGTAGCACAAGCCTCGTGTGCTAGCATATAACTAACGTTTAGTAGCTCTGCGCTTGCGTGGGTATCAAAGCAGCTCGGAATTTTATAGCCAGAAATGAGCACGGTGCGACCGTGCACATTATCACCTCCAGGGTTCTGGTTATCAGCGAGAGGTACTGCTATCTTTGAGATTTAGTTGAAGTATCCGGAAATGCAACTGCAGTCTTTGTGAGACGCGCTATTTTTCTTAGTAATTTGCATTTTATGCAAGTTAAGTTTAAGAGAGAGTTAGGCAGTTCATAACAGAAAACAATCTTAATGAAGGAACTTTTCTGCAATTAACCGAGCTACTGAAGATGGTTATCACTACGACCAGAACCAGAATATGCTTTTCCACGATAAAAAGAATTAAAACCTTTACTAGGAATACGGTGGGTGAAGACCGACTTTCAGCACTGGCAATGCTTGCTATTGAGAAGAAACTGGTCAACAGCATAAAATACTATAATCACCGAGTGATAGAAAAGTTTGCACTTTTGAAAAACCGGCGCGTGGAATTTCGGTACAAATAAATTTGGTGTTAATTGCATAATTCAAACAATGTAAATATTATTCGCTGTAAATACCATTCTTCACATGAACTGCATCAAAGGACTTCACCCCTTCATCACCTCATATTGCTGTTAACTCTCGGATACTAAGAAATTCAATATCTTTACAATACTGGGTGGGTGACGATTTGTATAACACATTTATAGTTCTTGTTATTAGGCACTATCATTGTTTCTAATATTATTAGAATTGATGTTGCGGCGACGGTGGTAGCGGCAGCGGCTATGGTGGTGGTAAATTGCTGATTTTGTGAACACCTAAATTTTCAATCCACGAACCGCAACTGCTGGGGTCCATCCTATGTATTCCATAGGAGAAGGCAGTACATATGGTAAGTACAGTGGCTGTCCCAGAAGTACCAGACTGACATATAGATAGCACAACAATAGTAAAAAGTACCAATGTTAGAAAGCTTAAGTTTGATTTTACATTGTTTAGCATTTGTTTGGCAACCATCATTAGTGAATGCTCTCAGCGAATTTGTAAACATGGATAAAAACTGGTTATCGTTATGGATACTTCCATTTGAAAGTCCAACTAATATTAAAGATGAGCTAGATTCTACTTGGGGGAGTCTGCTCCTTTGTTTACAACAGTGAAATATGGGGTGGCAAGGTTTAAGCACGGCCGTATGAGCTGCCAAGATGGACATTGCAGTGGTCGACAAATGAGGTTACCAGTCCATAAATTGTAGAGAAAGTCCACAAAATGGAATTGGATGACCGTCGCTGAGAGTGCATGAGCTAGCAGATATTACAGGCATTTCAAAAGGAAGTACATAAGGTAAGTGATTCTGGAGTCCAACCTATATATTCCACAGAGAGGGAAGTACATAGGGTAAGTGATTCTGGGGTCCAACCTATGTATTCCACAGGAGAAGGAAGTACATAGGGTAAGTGAATCTGGAGTCCAACCTATATATTCCACAGAAGGAAGTACATAGGGTAAGTGATTCTGGGTATGGAATTTTTGGGTGGAATACAATACTTTCTCCACCCACTATGTACATTGTACATGCTAGAGAAAGTAAAAAGGAAGGAAAAAAAAAAACAATGATGTAAATCTTCAGAATATTCCACCAAATATTGCAGACATGATAATTATTGTTTAAAGCTTTTGCAATAATAAGGTGAATAACAAATGATAGTGGCTAGAGAAAGTCATGTCAATGTAATCAGATTTTTCCAATCTTTAAACAGTTCACACACACAGACCTTTTTCTAAAAAAAATTTTTATACAGGGAACCCTAAAATGTGTATTTCCGGAATATCTCTGGCATCGAAATTTTAAGTGGAGTGAATACCTTCTCTAAACACTAAATAGAGAAAGTAAAAATTGGTTCGATTGGCGGGTGTATGAAAGAGCGCTTATCAGAAAAAGTATCCATCACATATCTACAGCATCAGCTGAGCGCTAAGAAGTGCTGCATCAAAATGGACGGTTCAATGTCAGTTTTTTTTTCTCTCTCTTTCCCTTTACATACCATTGCAGTGAGCAATATAATGAGAAGATATTGATGAATTTTAAATCCAAGTGTACAATGAATACGTGTATTTAAAAGTGCGTCATTACGAGAGTTGATGCAGAGCTTAAAATATCCCACAAATAAATATATATGTGACTACAGATATTTGAAACGAGCCGACAATTGGCCATTATAGTTCAAGATAATGGAGACTTAATAATAGATCGAATCCTTTTCAACAATTGTCTGTTATGAGAATTTACTACACATTAAGCCATGTGTGTTGGCTATCCTGCCAAATGTGCAATCGACATTTATTTTCATGTTGGAGTTATGGCTCTTGTCTTCGGAGCGTGCGATAGGCGAGGGAGAGTGGAAAAAAGGGAATGGAATAGTTTTTTGGATGTTGGATTTTTCTCCACCCCAATGAGGAAAAACACAATCGAAGATAAAAGCAGTAATCATCACCTTCATTTTATCAAGTCTCCATCATGAATCCTATGACGTAAGTTTCGCGTTAAATTTGGGTACCTACTTGTAGCTTACGTGACTCATTTGCAGAACGGAATCTATTTTGGTTTGGGCGACCTAACCTCCCAGTGAACGTGCTTCGATTACTAATTTGCATTTATTTTGCAGAAATGTGAAGAACGTAAAGAAGCTGAGTGAACTTGAATTAAAAAGAAACAGCAAAACTTCATGGCATGACCAATACAAGGATAGTGCTTGGATTTTTGTTGGAGGATTGCCGTATGACTTAACGGAGGGTGATGTGATCTGCGTTTTTTCACAGTAAGTTAACGTTTTTAAAATGCTAATTAAAAGTCTTAACTTTTGCTAAACTTAATTTTCTCTGTAAAAGTAACAACTGCGAAAGCTGAACTTTTAATTTCCATTGTAAAAGTTTTATGTAATTCGAAATTGATGAGTCTAGTATTATTCACTTGTTTCAAAACAAAAAAAGTTCTCTTGCCTAAAATAATGATGATTGAGGTTTAAGGGCGCTGAACGGCTGGGTTATTAGCGTCCTACTTGCCCATAATCAGAGGCTTATGACGGTACGAGAAATTGTCATTGACCCCACCCCCTTCATTTTTATTTGTTTTACGTTTAAAATCCAAATAATTTCAGCAGTATTAGTAGCAGTTAACATTTAGATAAAATTCTTATTATAGATGTTATATATTTACAATTTGTAATTGTTTATCAACGTTAAAAAGGGGGAAAGTGTGAATGCTTTTCCACCTTTATAATTGTCCTTGATTGTCTTGTATCTATGCTGAACCAAGAAGCAGTGGTGCAGAGGCATGGTTGCTGCTTCTGCATGCTGCATAACCTTGTAATAAAAATAATGCTGCATGAATCATCCATTTACAAAGTGTAATAATTCTTTTGATAAGAGGTGTGAAGCAATTGCAGCCAAAGGCATAGCCAAGGAGTCCATCTAAACCTCTAATAGTCCCTTTGCAGAATTTTGAGTACCCTTGCCACTTTGTAGGTAAGCCTAGAAAAGGTGGGAAAATTTAAAAAACAAAAAAAGAAAGGAAGAAGAGGCAAAGCAAATAAGCTCAGAATATTATTTAGCCAGGCACCACTTAAGGATGCAAGGTTAAGAATTTAAGGAAATTTCACTCTCTTAAAATAACCCTTTGCAAGGTTCCATTCCTGTAGAAGATGGGAACAAACTTTATACAGCAAAAATACTTCACAAAGTCATTGTTGTAGATATATGATGCTATTAATGGATCATTGAAGTTTGAGCACAACATCAGCTACACTGTGCAACTAAGGGCCCTCAACATTGAGTTATGTTTAGGGTCCTCTGTTGGCAGCAGTCCTTATCTCTGCTATGTTTGGATTGCCAATTTTGATGTTTTATGCATATAATGAGTAGGATGATTCCAGTACAGGAATAATCCATCGGAGTGGGTGTTTAGTATCCCTCCCCCCCTAAAATGACTGTAATCATTTTGGTGGTGTGTTATTGGATTAATGAACAAAATCTTCTGTAAATAGCCACTGAAGTTCTATTTATTCTTGTAGAATTTTATATAACTGCTAAATCTTTGAGACAAAACATGTAGGTCATTAAATTCATTTTGCCTAATCCTTGCTATAAAGCAGGTATATTGTGCTTGCTTTTGTTCAGTAATGAAATATGGTCTTCTATGCTGGGGCAATTTGATTGAAAGTAAGCAAGTATTTATATTACAAAAGTGAGCCATCTGAACCATGTATGACATCATGTGAGGATCTGTTTCTAAGGATGTGCATTTTGACACCCTTGTGAATTCCTTCTCATGCTATGTATGCCCATATCAAAATCAAGAATACTTTGTAAAAAAATATAAGTGTACATAGTAATAGTATGAAAATAGTTGAAATCTGGTGTTATATCCTATAGTGTTGAGGCTTATGTGACAGAATCTCCTCTCGTTTAAAATAGGCATAACTTGGTATATCTGTGCTCAAGTTGCTCACATTTCATGCCTACTGATATTTTATTGTAAATAGACCACACTTGCTGCTTAAAGAATTTGTACTGTATTTACTATTGTAAATATCTTTTACTTATGACTTTAAATTGACGTATTCCAATATCATGTACATGATCAAACTGGACAAAATAAATTGAACTGAATACTAGGCAAAGAATGAATATACACAAACTCAGTGCTAGCTTAATTTGTTACCAACAACTTTGCCATTGTTTATCTCAATTAGAATGTCATAGACATAAGAATAACCTTTTGTAAGAAAACTTTGTTTGTGGAACAGCTGGAGAAAATTGTGCAAAGGTAGAGCAATAATAATTAGAAGGCTAATTATTTTCTTAAAGTAGGGGGGGCATTGTCCCCTGCCTCTGTAAATGGGGTTTATGGTTAATATAATTTTGTGGGATTAGGTTATAGTTTAATACGAGGGTGATCAAATATAAACAGTAATTGTTGCACATCATGGAGGAAGCAGTTCAGAGTGGGGTCATGGAGTGGGGGGTTGAAGGTCGGTGTGTTAGGGAGGGGGAACCAGCTTTGTTAGCCGCTTTGCTAGGTTCTGGCATCAGTACAGTCATGAGTGAGCAAGATATCCCTTCATCTGTTGCACAACGCATGATTATCATGTTTTTAACCTAGGAAGGGGTTAAACCTTCAGAGATTTTAACTCATTTATGGGCACAGTTTAGGGACACTACACTGTCACAGAATTGAATGTTTACTTGGGCCAGACAATTTAAGGGCGGCTGAGAATTTGTGGAAAATGAAGGTCATGCTCGATGCCAAACAATGCCACTCAGCTGGAAAAGTCCTCACGACTGTGTTTTTCGACTACAGAGGAGTTTTGCTGGTTGATTTTCTTCAAGATCGACGTACAGTGACTGCAGCTTACTATTGCCAATTGTTAAGGTCTGTAAAAGCTGCCTACCGAAGCAAAATACATTGTATGCCCATCAAAGATGTCATCCTTCTCCAAGACAACGCTATGCCTCACACCACCAATTTGACAATGGACACTGGTGGACATGCACTGGGAAACCCTTGATCACCCTCCCTAAGTCCAGACTTGTTCCCCCCAGACTATTTTTTTGTTTGCACCCATGAAAGAATCACTTGGAGGGAAACATTTTGAAAACAAAGAGGACGCTGAGGAGCATGTGCGCAATTGGTTGGCGACACATCCTCAAACTTTGTTTGAAGAAGGAATGTTCAAGCTTCCAAAACGTTGGCAAAAATGTGTAGAGTGTGAAGGAGGCTATGTTGAGAAATGCTGATGATGTGACTAGTGTATATATTTAATCAATAAATATTTTTAACAAAATTACCATTTATATTTGAATCACCTTTGTAGTTATCTCAGGTTTTGTGGCACACAGCCACGTGCAACTCTTTTTGTTAAACATATAGGTAAAAAAAAATATATTAAGATTTTAAGGTTAATTTAATATTGTAGAAATGTATTATATGTATTGTAGTATCAACTTGATAGCAATCATTGTATTTCCCTCCACCTTCACCAAATACCATTTAGTAACAATACTGGAAAATTACAATTTAACATAGGAATGGCTGGAGACAATGATGGTGCTGCCATCTAACTTAGTGGTTTGGAATACATCAGCTGATTTAACTCAATGGAAGTGATGCTGTTACACATGTGATTTTTATTTAAAGCAGAATCACTACACCAATTTATGCATTTCCTTTTCTATGTAGGCCACAAACAAGAATGCATCTTTAATATTTCAAGTCAAAATTGAGTTATTAATCTTTATAGGTTATATAATAAAGTTGTTTTATTATTACTCTTCATTTAAGCCTATATTAGTGGGAAAAGAATGAATTGAAACAATTATAATATATGTCTTGAAGCTCAATTTTTAATTATTTTATGTCTTGTGATGCTACTAATAAAATTTGATTTTAACAATTGTTTTATGCTGAAAATACAAATATGAGTGCCAAAGTGTGTTTTGGAGAAAAGCCCATTTTGACCCAGATATAGGTTGGCTTATGTTTGCTAATCTTTAGTGGTAGTGGTAATAATAATGTTATTATTAATAATCATAATATGTAATAATTATTTTAATTACTTACTCTCTGGCACTATGCCTTATGTGAGCTTTGGTCTCCATGCTTTCCTATTGTTAATATTTTCTCTTCATCCTTTTACCTTCATAATCTTCAATTTGTCTTATCACTCCATCAATCAATCTTATTCTGTATCTTCCATTTTTTCTCGTCAAGTACAATCTTGTTTAATACTCTTATAGGTATTCTATTCATCTCCATTCGTTCCTAGATGACCCATCTATTGTAGCCTTAATTCGAAAACATACTGTATCTTCTCTGTTTATAATTTAATTAATTTCTTTATTATAAGGCATTTTCTACACACCCTGTTCACTACAGGTATATATAGCCTTTTTATCTTAATGTTCAAGTTTGCTTAATGCCTCTTGGTCAGACATTGTCAAAGTTTCTGCTCTCTATGTGACTACCGGTCTAATCAATGTTTTATATATATAAATAAAGGGATTTTATCCTTCTTAGTTAGTAATTTTAATTATATAATTATTATATGTATTATAATATGATAATTATATAGTAATATAATTAGTAGCAGCAGTAGTAATAGTAGTAAATTGAGGCCTAACTTAACCAAAAATTTCTGTTAGTACCACTTTATATTCCCTTTTTACCTTTTAGATTTCTTATTTTAATATTTTGCACATATGAAAGCGGCACATAGGTGCAGTAGAACTTGAATAATTCAAAGCTGAAAGCACAAGAAACAATTTTGAAATATCCAAAAATTCAAATTACAAAGTTAACATTTAAAATTGATATTTTAGCAATACAGGTACATATATCCATTTCTAATTAAGGCTATAGGTAAGGTAAAGAAACTACATTTGAACAAAATTCTATTTATTTTTACATTAAGCACAATGCATCAAAGTAGTACAACTTGAAATGATATACTGTAGGCCTACAGTGATCACTCATTTAATCCTATACTCTAGTAAACGAAATATCTGATTGTTTTGCAGAATTTAGTCAGTTAAGGTTTGCAAACTCTTCAAACAGGTTTAGTGATGGAAAAACTACTCCACCTACGCTGGCCTGTCCCTTGACTTACCGACAAATTTCACACATGACGAAGTGCCTCCGATGTGGGAATTGTCATCTCTTCATCTTCTCATTCCTCTTCTGCGCCAGACAAATTGACACACAGTTTACTAGACCTTTTTCCCTGGATGAATTTGTCCTCGCGTAAACAACGCACAAATTGTACACCTCCTCTGATTGGAGGGGTAATGGGACTACTTTCATAACCATGTTGTGCCAAGGGGGATAACCACATGGAACCTTGGAACTGTCATTGCTTTACTTCTACCTGTTCTTCGTAGGATAGTTTAGAAATATGCTACTGTTAAGATAACAGTTGTGTATAACATTCCAAACTAAAAATATAAATAAGAAATACAACAATCACTATGCAAAAACAAATACGAAAAACATACATAATGTGAATGAGAGAGGTTGTATTCCATGAAGATGAGATTTGTGCTCCTCCTCTCTCCCTTCATCTTCTGCTTGCATTTTATTCTTAATGGTGATGTCTATCCATACCTGGGAAGTTGAATGGTCTTCTACGCATATTTCATTGAGAAATACAGCTTCTGTCTGTAGTACAATACATCCTCACAGTCAACAATGATATACTGTTTCTTTTCCACAATTCAAAATCAATGTCAAGTAATGTTCGTTTGAATGTAGGAAGGTATGTCACCATATACAGACACAAGTAGTTTCTCCATTGTTGGTGGCTCATTAATGTGGAAGAAATTATGAACCTTATGATGCATGCAGTCGTAACAAATTCATCACACTGAACTTCTAGCACTGGCATTTTGTTTTTCCTTGATTTTCTAAGTGTGATTAACCTTTCACTGCGAGCAGAATTTATACTTAAAGCACACAAACACACCTGTAAACTGCTGTCATGTTAGCCATATCCTTGGTGATCAACTTGGGATATTTCTAACTAAAAATAAGGGAGACTTCAGGAATGGTTTTCCAGACACCTTGACAAGGACTATCAACCTTTTACTTTGTTGATTTCAGCAGAAAATGTGTACAGAACTAAAATATATTTGGTACGCTAGTATAATTGAAAACAATAATAGGTATATAGATTGCCTCCATGGTCAAGTGGTCAGCGAGCTGACTTCTCACCCGGAGGTCCCGGGTTCGATTCCCGGCTGGGGTGGCGAATTTTTCTTTAACCGGAATTAGAGTCTGGAAGTGTGAATGTGCGTGTGTTTAGTAATATAAAATTTAACCTAATGTCTGAACCTACAGTTTCACAAGTCAAAGCCCCCGATATGACCATTGATGTTAAAGGGGACTATACAAATGAAGCAAAAAAAAAAATAGGTATAAGTATTTACAAAATGATATGAAACTATTGTGTAACTATTGATAAAATAAGGCTGAAATGTGGGAGACCTGGCAACCCTATTTCTTACATAGTTTGTGGCACAATTCAAAATTACGCCTTTCTCACCACTCATTAAAAGACTTATATCTGCAATGTTTTACAAACTGCATTTGTTTGCCCATGATGGTTGTGTGCTAACCTCTTCACATTTCCACTTCCAAAACTCACCAGCAGAAAGCAGTCTGCGCATCCTGTTTGTTATTTTCTAATTAAGTTCAATTTGATTGTGTACTTTAGATTTTATTTTGCTGCAATTCTACATAATCATATGCTAAACATACTGTTGTTATGTAATACAGAGGAGAGCCATTAGTTTTTGTTAGTACTCAGCAAACTATTTGGTAACCGATGTATCTTGTAATACGCAGCATCAGCCAATGAACGTAAACCTGATTCACTTTTGTGCACATGTGTCTGTTTACATGAGGACCTATTCACTGGGTGAAAATGGTCTAAGAGACATAGTGCATTATTTGCAACACTGAACAGTAGAAAGCTCCAGTGATAACTAAAGGTGCATATGTTTTAAACAAGGGGATGTGGAAGCAGGTATAGGAAGCTCAAAGCTGGCAGCTAGGAAAGCTATTTCACCCCTCAAACTGCACTCTGATAAAACAAACAACCCCAGAGCAATGACCTCTTTTGCAAAAAGACATGGACGAAGTTATCATATTGAATTTTTGCATTTAGATTCATTTTCAACTGACATTTCTGAACAAAAACTTTAAATTAAGGAAAAAAATTGATTTACATGTGATTTTTTATGTAGCTTTAATATAAAGTTCAAGGGATCAAAAAAAATCTTCAAACTAACAATTTCAAATCATAAACATGAATTATCTGAGTTCCACTGTATGTGAAATACGACAGATTGTGTGTTATGCTACATTCACAATGAAATGCAAGCGCAGATGCAATGTAAGCACAAGAGTTTGGGCTCATATTATTTAATGTAAGCATTCACTTAGAAACATGCAAGAGACAACACATAAGTTTGCAAACTCCAAACTTTATCCTTGCATTACATCCAAAGAGGATGAAGTTTGCTTCTTTTCTCTATGCACTGCCTATGAAATCAACAACAAACGATCGCACTGCAAGATTTTACAGGACCTGCTGTACATGCATGCTCTTCTATTTGACCGTGCAGTTCCGCGCAATCTCTAATTTCCCTAGAGAGGTTATGGCTGTCTGCTTGCAAATCCTTTGATTTAATGGATGTAATTATCATCTGCATCTAGGTTTCTTGGTTCTCATAAATCGAAGGCGCAGACAGATAGTTCTAGTCCATTAAATGTGTAGTTTTATCATTTTCTGTAGTCTCTATGCGTGTACTATTTACAATAATTTTGAATGAGAAATAATTGTGATGTCACTGCCTGAGCATCATTTGTTAGTATGTAAGATTTTTATAACATATTTATAAAAGATTGAGTGAATTTTGTTAAGGGTGTTATTGGTTATATTATTCAGTTTGAAACTTGTGGTTGGTTTGGAAGATATCCATATTTAATTTACAGATCCAGAAACCTGTGCCAACTTCTTGCATTATATGTGGTACTAATTTGTTGAGTTGGTTTTTTAACACTACGTCACTTACATTGTTATTATGAGGGACTAGTTTCGAAAGCCTATGCTTTCATTTTCAACCTCACAGGTCCAACTGCCATTGCTGACTGCGTTTGCTTGTGCTCTCTTCTCTGGTGGCAAAATGATGAACTTCTTAACTAAGCTGTCTACTGGCGGGATTTCAAAGTTTATTAGGTGATCTTTGTTTTTCCATATGAGGATGTTTTCCCAGGTTGCGAGTTCATTGTGGCCTGACATGGTTTTTAGCAATTTTGGATTTGGATCTAGATTGTGGTTTTCTTTCCAAAAGTGAAATGCTACTGCCGATTTATCTTCTTGTTTCAATTTTAGGTTTTAAAGTGCTCTTTGGATCTGATTTTTAAACTTTTTTTGGTTTAGTCCTATGTAGAACTTTTCACAATTTGTGCATTTAATTTGATATATTCCAGACCTATTTTCTTGCATTATGCTTACGATTACATGGAATGGTCTTCCCTTAGGCTTGTTCTTATGCTACATTATGTCTGTGTTTGCATCTTATTGTGAATATAGCATTATTCTTAACCCTCTCCAGTTAGAAAAGTTCTGATAAAACAGTGTTACTCTTGACTAGTAAGGTTTGGATTTTAAAAATCTGAAGTATTGAAGTGTTAAGCACAGATCCTATAGGAGAGTTCAACAAAGTTGAGCCATTGCTTTTAAAAATCTTGTCCAAATCTTGGCTTTGACACTTGCTTACCCATTGAGCACAGCTGCATTAATGAAAAGCAGGACTTAACCTACGCATATAGACCAGAACTATTATATGTTACATATGTATATTGATCCAAGAATTATTGCAATTGTGTACTTTTCTCAACATGCCTTTATATTTATTACTTAAACAAGACATAACCTCCTAGAGAAGCACTGATCTTGTGCATCAAAGCAGTACTTACCAACTCTATCTTAAGGAAATAGAAAGAAAGATGGAGGTTACTTTGTTGGGTATAGTTCTGGCCATAATGTACTTCACACACTTTTCCATCCTTTAACGTTTTCATTGTTTAAAACTAGAAAAAAGCAAACCTGAACACCTATTTCACCATGTTCTCTAAACAGCTGATGCGAATAGTACAGGCCACTACTCAGTTGTGTTTCTTGTGTCCAGTTTTTTTGGCAGAGTTTCCGGTATTGATAATGAATGGTATTTCCCTTACAGAAGGTATGAATATATAGCACCACCTAAATAATTAGGAGTGCGGAACACCATTATAATGGAATTGTTTAAAGTGAGTCAAAATTTTAAACACTTCAAAATTCTTCACTTACAGTAAGATCTTTTTAAGACTAATTTCATAGAATATCCTCCCTATCTTCAGTTAATTTGTTAACTGCTGCTCCCATGTTGTGACTGGTTCCATTAAGAGCTGCACTGCCATCTCTTGTCTTTGTTAACCGAATGCAAAATCTATGGAGATTTCCTTCATATTTATGAATAAAGATGTTTCCCATGTGTTTAGTTCCCAAGGATGTTTTAAGTATTTGTTCAATTTTATTTGTGGTTCTATTTAGTGATTCTTTGGCCAAAAATGAGCAATGCCATACTTGACTATTTATTTGAATCTAATGTTTCTCATGTGTTCCTAATGTCCAGATTTCTCCTTGTTTATCCAATGTATATTTTGCTGCAATCAGTTCAAATGGTAAATGTTGGATAATTTTGTTTATGACATGCTATTTTTCAAAATGTGGTGTGGTAGATTTCTGATGTTATATTTATTTTGTCGTAACAAGTGAATGTTGTAATCTCTAAATAATTTCCTAAATTTTCAGAAGTATCTTGGATGGAAGGTAAATTTGCAGTAATTGTGCATGGATTTCTTTAAAGTAATAGTTTCATTTAGTTTATGTTTATGAATTATCTTATAAATGGAGTTTGAACTGAAATTATAAATTTTGCTGCATCATGTATGTGTGTATTCGGTTTCTGTTAGTGGAATGTTGAGTCTGTGACTCAAGCTGTGGAAAATGGCATATTGATGTGGTTTTGGGGTGAATTCATTGCATTAGTTTTAAAGTCTTAAATGTAAATGGAGAATTTTAAACTGTTTAAAATTTTGACTCATTGTTAAGCTTTTTAGTGCCAGCCTATCTGAAAAATGCCAAGCAATTTTAGTGGTGAATGCAGGGTTTTAAATTATTAGTAATAAAATGAGTATCAAATGACGTTGATTTTTTTCATTTTTAGTAGACCCTTTTCTGTACTGCTTAATATGTATTATATGGATGAGAAACCTCTTCAGATTGAAAGTAAAGACATTTCTTTACTAAAGCAGTATCCTGTTTTGATTGGGTGTTTTAGTTTTTAAAATACAAAAAACAAATTCACATAACCCGAAGGCTGAAAACTGGAAAAAAAAAAAAATCCCCTAAACCCCCCCCCCACACACACATGCGCGCACACCCCCCCCACACCCCACACACACACAGGCACGCATGCGTGCGCGCACACACACCCCACACACACACACACACACCCCACACAGAGAGAGAGAGTATGGTACCACTATTGATGAAAACAGCATAAAACAATGATACAAATGTAACATAGATTACTGTACAATTTAGCAGTTGTGTTATTGCATAGCTGAATGCTTGATTCACATGTACTTGTCGTCTGGTTACACCTCCGTAAATCCATTTTGATAAGTACACATTATTTGATGTGTACGAGGGCTGTTATCAGATGCATTTTCATCGCTGAAGCTAGAATATACATAGTCTTACCATAAATACAGTCACAAAGTTTTCAATCAATTTACACAATGTGTTTTGAAATGTTTTAATATACTGATAATATTAGTTACATGTATGTTTTAAGAATCAAATTTACAAATAATTGTTCAAAATGACTACCTCTGGCATGCACATTCTCTTAGGAAGGCAGCAACAGATTTCCCATTGGAAACGTTGCATAATTCAATAGTTTTTGTGGCCACTCATCTATTGAATTACGCAACGTTTCCAGTGGGAAATCTGTTGCTGCCTTCCTAAGAGAATGCTTCAAACTTTCAATATTAATATATTCTTGCGAGCCATTTCTTCAAGCTTAGACCACAATTTGTAGTCCAGCGGGCTCAGGTCCGGACTTGCAGAAGGCCAATCTGAGGTCGAACATTAGCCTGAGCCACTCTTGAGTTGTCCTTGCCTTATGCACTGGGGCTGAATCTTGTTGGAAGCTCCAGTTTTGCCCGTGGAAGAGTGTGTTGCTGAGAGGCTTGACCACTCTCTCCAGCACTGTCTCCTGGTACACTTTGGCCAATGTTTTCACACCTTTTTCGCAGAAGTGGTGCTCTGTGGTTCCTTCGTAGTTCACACCCCACCAAACCATGACAGATGCAGGATGATGGCCCCTCTGGATCCTTGGAGCCTTTTCAGCAGCTTCTTTAGATGATCTGGCATATACTCGGTCATTTTGGGCATTGAAAGCCTCAACACAGGACATTTTTTTGTCAGTGAAAAGGATTCTTCTGTGACCATTTGCTGCATAACGCTGCAATAACCATTTTGATTTAAGAAGCCTCTGGTGCTTCAGCTCACTTGTGAGGAGCTGCCCTTTCAGCCGTTTGTAGGTGCACAGACCCAGGTTACTGTGCAATGTGCGCGACAGACATTTTAGAAATTTTCCGTTCCTGAGCCATCACTGATTGTCTCTGTACAGGATTTCTTCGGATGCGAGCCGCCACTGCTTTCACCAACTCTGGAGTGCACACAGTGCGTGGTCTTCCTTGCCTGTGGTGGTCTTTTCTCAAGGAAGCGCTGGACAGTGCGGTACATGAACCTCTTGCTTATTTTCAACTTCTGGAGAATTTTGAAGATCTCACCTGGGGATTTGCCTAACTTGTGCAAGGCTACTACAGCTACACGATTTTTGTAATCACCCCATTCCATTGTGGCAACTAACACAAACAACCTTCTTGTTCTGCAGTTGAATTCTCAATTACTCATCGCTGAATAGCACAACAAAGGAATGTGCAGGCAGGCAGAGGCAGGAGGTACAGCTACTCTCAAAAGTTATGACAGTATTTATGTTAAGACTGTGTCTATTATGTTCAATGTCAGAAACTCTTTCATCAAGGTCTGAAAATTCAAAATCACTCGCTTTCTTGTAACACACTGCAAACTGCAGTTCTCATTTCCTCTTTGGTTCGTAACCTTTGGCTAGGCGACACCATATTTCATCAACATATACTACCATTGGCTAGAGAAATTAAATGTGGAGCTAATTCAGTGCTTTGGAATGAAGATAAGGTCCTGAAACACTCCAGAAAACCTTTCTTTATGGCTATGATGTAGAAAGTACACAGACTTTTCCCACTGGAAAGAGTTAAAAAGTATGAAAATGCCATCATGATTAGATCGTGATTGGCACTAAAAGAGTTAAATGATTCCATGTAATATCATCTTCATACCTCGTAAATTGGCTTGAAATTCTGCTAGATTTGGTTTTCATAGCTGCTGCCTGATGTTATGCATCTATGGACACAAAAACAAGCAACATCCTATTCCATTAAATGAAATTTCTCTTGTTCGCAGGTATGGAGAAGTGGTAAATATAAATCTAGTGCGTGATAAGAGTACAGGAAAGTCTAAAGGATATTGTTTCCTGTGTTATGAAGATCAGCGCAGCACTGTGCTAGCAGTTGATAACCTGAATGGCATAAAGGTAAGAGTAAAAGCTTTTGTCATTGATTAGTTTATCTTGTGGTTTGGTTTGCAAGAAGCTTTATTATTGAATACTTAGAGTGCAGGCTGCAACATGATTTGTTTGCAAACATTTGTGCTTAGCTTTTGGGGCGCACCATTCGAGTGGATCATGTAGCTGACTACAAACCTCCAAAAGACTCGGACAAGCTGGACGACGAGACAAAGAGGTTACATGAAGAGGGATGTGCTCCAGGCACCAGGAATCCTCCAGAAATTAAACGAGAACCACCTGATGATGCTGCCAAATCTAAACAAGTAAAGAAAGGTAATTTGCACATAAAGCATACGCAGGAGGGGTGGGGGGCTAACTTTTGTAGAGATTTGCAGCATAAATGTTATAAATAGAGCTTGATTCCTAATACAGAGTGGAGCAAAATATTCAGTACAAAAACAACAATGGCTTAATACCTAATTTATTTGAAAACAAGACCCATACTTTGCTATTTAATGAAAACAGATTATATTCTTAAAATGATATCTTTAAATGTCTTTCATTCACTTCACAAGTATGCAGTTGACTCAGGAAGCTATCCATCACACTTATAGTGCCCCTATGTGATGTAGTGGTTATACCTATGGTCGCAGGTTCAAACCTAGCAGATGACATCTTTTTTCGGTTGTAAAAATCCTTAGCATGGTTTCCTTTGGAAGGGAAGTAAAGTGTAAAAGAACCTCAAGCCTGACAAAGAGTCCTCTGAGCAAAATTAAGTGGTATTTCATGTCCAATATAAAATGGTATGCTGTGAACTGCAGCAGTGAAAAGAGCATCCATAAAACTCCATTTCTGTCACACTTTAGCGTGTTGTACATAATGTCTACAATTTCTTGATGAATGGAAGCCTTTTAATTCTACAGTTGCCTCTTGTGAATGGAATTGGCTGTGGACAGTAGCCCCATCTTGCTGGAACAAGTCAAGATGTCATTCTGAGTTAACAGTACAGTTCGACCCTGGAGATTCTGGAAAAAGTATGCTCCAGTAATTCCAAATTTTGCTACACAGCATAGCACTAAGATTGCCATATGGTTTCATGAAGCAAGCTAGAGTTGGTGTCTGACCAATATCAAAAGCTTTTCTTGCTAACAAATCCGTTCAAATGGAAATGTGCTTCATTTGACATAAACAGATTAGGTAGAATATTGTTCTCAGCAATCATTTCCTGAAGTTGTGCATAGGATGTTATTCTCATTTGTTGATCAGTTTGACATAACTTATGAATAACTTGCAGCTTATAAGGATGGAATTTCAATTCTGCTTTCAATATCTGGCAAAGTGATTGTTGGCATTGTCAGCAAATGTCCATGGGATGAATGCTGTGGACTTGCTTGGGCATGATTGGCATTCTCAGGCTTTTGGACGGCTCTTGGTCTGTCTTATGATTTACTTTCCATGTTCCCTCTATGACTTGACCCATCATAGAATTTTCTGTCTTGTCAGGAACAAGATCTAGAAGTTAGAAGCTGTGAACAATGATTATACTATTTAAATAAATAAAAAAATCCAAAGCTACTGTTGCTATATACAATTGCATTATATAAATGTGCTATGTATGGGGCTGTTTTTTTTTTTTTTCTTCTTCCAACCTCCAATAGGCCATAAATAAAAGACAAGTTCACAAAAAACAATTATTTTATTACTAAAAGTTTTATACACTTACAGTTACTTTTCAGCATAATCACTGAAAAGATTGAGACATTTATTGTACCTGTGCACAAGCTTTGCAATACCCGCTTCAAAAAATGTTGCTGCCAATGATTTCAAATGAGCATTGACGTTGGTTTGAAAGTGCTACCCTCCTAGCCACATCTTCAGTTCAGGGAAAAGGTGAAAGTCGCTGGGTGCCAGGTCTGGACTGTATGGTGGATGACCGAAAATAACCCATTGAAATTGTTCAAGGCACCAATGGGTTCTGCCAGCAGTGTGATGACGAGCATTGTCATGGAGCAACACAATTCCTGAAGTCGGCATTCCTCTTTGTTTGTTTTGAATGGCTCTCCGCAAACTTCGTAAAGTACGAAGATCTTCAAAACAACATCAGTGCTTATTTGAAATCATTGGCGGCAACATTTTTTGAAGCAGGTATTGCAAAGGTTGTGCATAGGTATGATAAATGTCTCAATCTTCTTGGTGATTATGTTGAAAAGTAATTATAAGTTTACAAAACTTTTAGTAATAAAATAATTGTTTTCTATGAATGTCTCTTTTATTTATAGCCTATCAGAGGTTGAAACAAAAAACGGCTCTTGTATTTTGCTCCACCTTATATTAAGTAGTTTTGCACACATTATTTATGTGTGAAAAACAGACTGTAAATAATGTGAAGTAACACTATAAATTCAATACTGCCAAACTTTAGAGTTTACCCATAAAATGTGTAAGACTGTGTGGGCAGATTCAAAGGGATGCAGATCTTTACCACAAACATGACAAAGCATGAAATTCTTTTGCATTATGTTGTAACTTAAGATTACAGACTGAATACTCAGTAGATGTGCGCACATTTTCTTGAATGCTCTGCTCCCATCTTTATTCAGTAGGTTTTGCGCAATTTCAGAAGCAGAGCAACAACATTGAGACTTGAAGTACTTATACAGTAGAACCTCATTAATCCGGTCCCATTGGGGCTCAAGCTTGTCTTGAGTTAATGAAAGTCCAGATTAAACAAAATAACCTATGGAATGAGCTAAGATACATATTTAAACTGTTCAGTAAAAAGAACGTGTATTTTAAATCTAGGAAATACAAAGGTTATTTAGTATACAAGATATTGTCGTTGTGCAGTACATAATTAGAACATGGCAATCAAGGCACACTCATTGAACACACTTGACGCACTTAATGGTTTGAAGAAACTGCTGATCTTTTGTTGTCTTTCTTTAACATTAATTTCTTTAATAATTAACTCGTGCAGTTGCCTCAAACGTTCGTAATATGCAGATATGTTTTCATCATCTTCAACCTTGGGAAGGTCAACAATCTGCTACTAGCTGTGGCACAAGCAGGCAACTGACAAACTGAGAATGATGGGAGGCAGCGTGAGTGAAGGTTGCAATAAACAGCTGTCTGGATTAATGAGGTTCTAATGTGGCCTCAAACCCAGTAGAGGACGATGGATTTTTTGGGCTTCCTTGGAAGGGAAGTCCTGTACCATAATCTCAAGCCTGATAAAGATGCCTCTGAGAAAAATTAAGTCCAATAGAGAATGGGATGCTGAGAACTGTAGTAGTTGCAGAGCGTCCATACAAAGAAGAAAGACTGGCAAGTGACCCCTCTCTTCTTCCCCTGGCCCTTGCTTCACTGTAAACTAGTGCTCAAGAGAAGATGTACACATATTACTATGATAGGCCAGGGCTTAATGGTTTTTCCATCAGGTGCATCTGCATATTTTCTCTTGGAATTATAATTGATTTCATATCTGCATACCAGAAAAAAGTTTGTGTGCATTGCTGTAGGTCCACCATTTTGTTTTGTCATTGTTGCAGCATCAAGAAACAGCAGCCAAGTTCTAACTAGAGAAACAAAATTTTTTTGAGTTTCTCTTTCTGTTAGTGCTGTAATTCTGCATACTTTGTTAGTACATAATTATTATTTTATAATTTTGAATACTGGAAGTGGTACACTGTGAAGCTAGCAATTAGTTTTTAATTGGTAGTCGAATATACACACATGTGCTTCACAATGAAGCACATGTGTGTATATTCGACTACCAATTAAAAACTAAAAACTAAAAAAACTACATAATTATTAATTAAAATGTGGCATCTTCATTCTGGAGGACTTTTGTGTAACTCGTAAACTGCATGTGATAGACAAAGACTTACTACACAGAAATGTAGATATCATTGAACCACACAATTTGTTATGTCTTTTTTTTTTTTTTTTTTCTTTTTTTTTTGTAGAGTTATCTATTTCTGAGCTATTCCTTGTTATTAGTTTGTTTTAAAACTACTCCCACTTTTTACTTTCTCAACATTTAGTATGTACATTGTGTATAGAGAAGGTATTGCAATGCACCAAAAAATTTGATACTGAGATTTCACCAGAAATACATGTTTTGGGTGCCCCTGAATCCAAAAAAAGGTCCATGTGTGTGTGTGTGTCTGTGGACAGCATAGCTCAAAAATGAAAGGAACGTTGAATACCAAACTTGGTATTTAAGTTAAAATTTTGATTTTCTCAAAAATGGCTCTCAACTATTTTGATTAAAATGTATATTAAAGATTTACCTGACAAATAAAATGTATATCTTGAATTTTCTGGGAATAGCCTCTGTATGAATTTTACAGAATTTTGTATAACTGCTAAGCCTTAAGAGATAGACAAAAATGTAGAGCACGTTAAAACACACAATTTATGTTATATATATTTTTTTGCGGAGTTGATGATCGTTTTTGAGGTATTCTTTGTTTTTAGTTTCAGCTTTGAGCAACTTATACTTTTCTCATAACAGGAATTTGTCAACTCCTGTCCATACAAAGGAACATAGCAATCAGCTTTTGACTATCACTTTAACCTATGATACTGTCTTATTTCGCTTCTACTTGCAAGGAAGCAAGTAATAATGTTATTTTTTTCTCGATTAGAATGAAGTAAATAGAGGCATAAGCTTTTCAACAATAATTTGCTGCAGAGATGTAGAGAAAGTCATGTGAATGGGACACATCAGATTTTTTCAATTGGAAAGTCAACTTTCATTTCATCTCTTTGGTTTTACTTCTGGGAAAGTAAAAGACAACTAAATTCCATTTGTTTCCTCATAGCAACCAGCATTTAAAAGATTTGACTATTGTTTTAGCCTAGCTTATTCCCTTATTTCCCTTCTGTTTACAAGAAAGCATATAAGATCATTTCTGCTGTTTACCTTGATTAGCATGTGGTAGATAAAATCTTTTGTAAAGAAAATTTGTAGAACAGTTAAGAGAAAGTTTTGTGAATAGAACACTTCTCTCTCTCTCTCTCTCTCTCTCTCTCTCTCTCTCTCTCTCTCTCTCTCTCTCTCTCTCTCTCTCTCTCTCTCTCTCTCCTTTTTTTTTTTTTCATTATTATTATATATAATGCCAGGAGGTACTGTAAATTTAGGCCTGGCAACTTCATTCTCAAATATAATTTCATTACATGAAGTAATCTGTTATGTCTACCATTTGTGGTGCTGTATCTAGTATGAAAGGTAGTTAAACACTGCTAAGGGAGCAAATTGAGCAAAAAAGGTGAAAGATTTGAGCATATTGGGTATTTAATAATTCACAACAAACTGTGGATGGAAATAGGTAAATAATATCAATTAATATATTATGATAACCATGCAAATATGATTTTGCTCTCTCTTATATTGGTTAAAAACAGACCAAATTAAATACAGTAAACATTTTTAAAAAATCTAATGTGTTACATTCATATAACATACTTTCATTTTCTATTATTTTTATGTAGCTTTTACACACTATTCTTACAAAGGCTTATTACTTTCTGTACCATGTAGTGAAGGTATTACATTCTGCCCAAAAATTTGATATCTAAGATTTCACTAGAAATATATGTTTTGAGGACTTCTGAACATTTTTTTTTTTTTTTTTTTTTTTTTTAGAAAAAGTCTCTGCACATGTGTGTATGTTGAGGGGGGGCACCAAAACTCAAAAACGAAAAGTGTTGTAAAGTACCAAACATTGGTATTTAAGTCTTCCAAGGATGCAACATAAATATTTTCAGGAAAATCTCATCCCAAACTAACCTTTACATGGACAATTTTGAAATTTTCAATTTTATCAATGTATTAACAATAACATCACATATTCTTTGCTGGTGTACTTGCTTTTGTGTACAGACTTTGATAGTAAGTGATTTAAAATTATCAGGTAATCCCTGTAGATAGTAATGGTATGCATAAAATGGCTGTGCTTTGGTTAAACTCAAGGTGATCAAAGAAAGATCTTTCATTAAATTTCTAAAATTACAAGGTGTTCATTTTACACTTAGTTATCTAGTTTAAAGAATAGCTTGTGCATTATAGTGGGCAGATAATTAACTTTACATTCAAAATGAATGTCAGTATTTTGTTATGTGTGCATTCTGATAAAATAACATACAGTATACTACCCCCCCCCCCCAAATTATTTTGTTTTTTTTTGTTTCTGTGCCATCTCTTTCACAAATTTCTTTTAACTTGCTTCGTTGAAACTTACACGGGACAGGCAGACTGATAACAATGGAAACACTGTTGTTATACTGTGATCGTTTAAATAATGGAAATGGCGCTTATTGTCACACAGATTTTTTTATTGCTGTTTCCTAAAGAAAAACAATATCTTTGCACAGAAGTAGAAAAAACTTTTGAACAAAGAATACATGTTGAAGAAAACTTCTAACATAATTTCCTATTTACATATGTATGTTGTACCTTAAAAGCATTAAAATACAGGTTTTTTGATTACTTTTTTTTTTTTTTTTTTTTTTATGCTGAACGTCCTTTGACCTGGTTGGTCATATCGGACGATGAATGAAATTGGTGCAGTTGTCCTCTCAGGATAAGGGAAAACCCTGGGAAAAAAACCTTATTCTGGTAAGTCACCCTAAGCGAGATTCAAACTTGCGACCTGTTGGGTGTGAGGCAGACACTCTACCACCATACTACCCAGGCAGGCTATTCATGCTTCTTCACCCATCACCCCAGATAATCGGGAGTATGCTGTATTTTTATATACTAATAAATGTTGGATACTTTGATGGTCATGTGAGAAACTTGATATAGAAGGATTAAGTGTTTCACTTTTTGTTGCAGACAAGAAGGATAAACTCAAAGCAAGAGGAAGGAAAGAAAAGAAGAAAAAGAAACGAAAGAAGAAGAAAAAGAAGCAGGTGTCTAGTAGTGAATCAAGTTCAAGTGAAGAATCAGATTCAGACTCAGAGAGTGAATCTGAGAGCAATTCAAGCAGCAGTAGCAGTCATAGTAGTCGAAAAAGGAAACAGAAGAAAGATGGGAGAAAAAAGAAGAAGCGCAAGAAGAAGAAGCCAGCTCCCAGCGAAAGTACAAGTGAGGATGAGGCCGTGGACTCTCAAGAGAAACGACGGCGCCTTGTAGAAAAAATTAAATCCTTACAGGCCGTGCTGAAGGCAGCCAAGAAGTCCGAAGAAGCTGCAAACAAAGGCAGGCAAGATGAACCACAAAGTAAACACGATGCTCATCGAGAAAGACAAGAAACTTCGCGTGAGAGACAGAATGCTCGATACCATGAGAACGGGACTGCCTTGGAGAGGAGGTCAAGTTACAATGAAGACAGGAGGCGAGAAAGGATAAATGATGAGAGGTATAGAAAAATGGAAGACCCTCGGCGGGAACACAGTTATGACAGAGACTCTAGAGGTGCAAGAGACAGAAATTACAGAGACACAAAAGAACGTCGGAGTGACCGGAGTTATGATAGAAACCATGAACGATATAGGAGATAGGAGTGACTGGTTACCTGCTATTGGTAAAATATTTATACAGTGTAGAATAAGTTTTTACACCCATTCTTCATTTAAAAATTTTATTGAAATTTGCACATGCACAAACACACAGTGGGGGGGAGGGGTTAAATTCAGAAAATCTCTGACGCTTGTCGTTTCACTTATTTGTTACCATTTTGAAAAGAAAACAAGAGGAAAGTATTGTGTGTTGTATAGATACAGAGCATAGACTTAGACTAGTGACCTTGCATCATCCTACTGTTATAGTTGCTTTTTCTATAGTAAATAAAGCAAACTGTTTCCAAGAAAGAAGGCATACAAGATTTAAATGTACTCTTCCAGAATCGAACTGCACCATTTTGTTAAACAAGCATGAGTGTTATGTCATAATTATTTATCAATAATTAATCTTAAAAGAGTCATTATTACCGTAAGATTTTCCCACAGACCTTCCACTTCCTACACCATCAGAAGGTTGTTTTCTTGGCTGTCCTGGGCATCATTGTCTCGGCAGTAGTTTGTGTTGGAACAGGATGAATTACATGTTATTCGGTTCTAACTGAAACACCCAGCATTATTCGTGGTTTGACGAGTGATCCCTATAACATTTATCCCTAGGTTGCACATGCCCAATAGCCTTGCATTTCTTTAAGAGGTATTTAAAAAGTGCCATATTTATCCGAATACAAGACCACCTCAAATACAAGATGACCCCATTCTTCAGAGCTAAGTTTGGAATTTAGCATTTTATCTACATGTTTAAAAGACATATATAAAAAGATTTTTAAATTGGGTGTTCCCCCCCCCCCCTTTTTTGTTTTGCCTAGCCTATTTGAATCTGCACAGAAATTCACATTTTGAGCAATTGACGGAGAAGAGAATATGGAAATGTATATGGTATGCATGCCGTGGTATGTGACAGTGGCAGTGTAACTGAAATGATGATTCATATGATTTTGTAATTAGACAGCATTTAATATTTTTACTTAATTTGAGCCACCCTCGATGGTGTAATGGTTACCATGCTAACTTCATATACCCAAGGTAATGGGTTCAAACCTGGTGGAGGATGATGGGTTTTTTCAGGTGTAAAAATCCTTTGCATGGCTTCCATCGGAAGGGAAGTAAAGCTGTTGGTCCTGTGTCGTAAATTTATGGCATGTAAAAAAACCTCAAGCCTGATTGAGAGGCATCTGAGCAAAATTGAGCAGTCTTTGAGAACCACAGTAGTTAAAGAGTGTCCATAAATAACACACCATTTACATTTACCTAATTTTTACAGAAATTTACATTGTGAGTGAAAGTTATAGAGAATGTAAATGTATGAAATGTGATGATAGAACTTCACAGCAGTGGTAGCAGCTGCATGACGTAATGATGATGATGGATAGGATTTTCTATTTACACAATATACTGTGCTTTTTTGTATATATACCTAATTTGAATTTACGGAGAGAGCTGGAGAAGAGAAATGTACTGGTATGTCTGAGTTTGGTGGTGACAACATAATATATCATAAAACATTCTACCTAATTCGAATTTACGTGTAAATTCACATTTTCTCCTATAGTATTCAGAAAATATATATATATCACAAATACAAAATAACGCCTCATTTCTGAACATTAATATCTTGGGGAAAAAAAAACAAAACGTTGTCTTGTATTCGGATAAATGTGGTAATATTACTACTCTTAAACCATCTCGCTCTATTAATGTTTTAATTCTAGACTGGTTCTACTAAACTTTATGAATTTTTCAGGTGTATTTTTGGCCATAAGTTTCAATAAAACAGGCAATTGGCATTCAAATACATTGCTGAGATAGCTTTAAGTAAGATAAGCTTTTTATTCACCAAAAAAATTACAGTAATTCAAAGGCTTCATCATAACAAATTATATTTTTCTAGTATACAATTTACATCTAATATGTACAGTTTTATAGAAACTTAATCCTTTTAGTTCCAGCCTGAATAGCAAACTGCTGTCTGAAAAGTGCCAAGCAATTTTAGAGGAGAATGCAGGATTTTAAATTATTAGTAATAAAATGAGTACCAAATAACATAGAGAGCTGAATCTTTTTTCATTTTTAGTAAACCCCTTTGTCTACTGTGTAATATGCATTATATGGATGAATTAAAAACATAGGAAAATTTGAAAATAAAATTGAAGGTCCCAAAATAATCAATAATTAGGCATACAAAACTGTACTATACAGAAAGTTCAGGCAAATAAAATGAAAGTACGGATATTTCTTTACTAAAACAGCATCCTGTTTTCGTCTGGTGTTTTATTTTTTAAAATACAAGAAAATGAATTCACCTAACCTAAGGTTGAAAACCAAAAGGGGGGGGGGGGGAGAGCAGAAAGAGATACACACACACACACGCACAAAAGCATGATACATCTATTAATGAAAATGGCATAAAGCAATAGGATAAAAATGTAACATAGATTATTGTACAATTTAGCACTTGTGTTGTTGAATAGCTGTATGGTTGATTAACATTGTATGCGTGTTCTGGTTAGATCTCCATAACTTATTTTGATAAGTACATAGATTATTGCATGTACACGAGGGCCATTGCTATTGGATGCATTTTCATTACTGAAGCTAGAATATATATTTCTTTCTTATGCTAATGCCAGAAACTCTTTCATTAAGGTCGGAAAATTCAAAATCGCTCGCTTTCTTCTAATACATCGCGAACTGTAGCTCTTATTTCCTCTTCAGTTCATAACCTTTGGATAGACAATGCCATATTTCAACCAACACCGGCTAGAGAAATAAAAAATGGAGCTAATTTTGTGCTTTGGGGTGTAAAGATAAAGTCCTGAAATACTCCAAAAAAACCTTTCTCTCTGGCTATGACGTAGAAAGTAAACAGATTTTCCCCCTGGAAAGAGTTAAAAAGTATGAAAATGGCATCATGATTAGATTAGTGGCAATTCTTGCAGAATTTTTGGATCACAATTAGATCGTGATTGGCACTAAAAGGGTTAAAACGATTACAAATTCTTATACAAGGGTTGGTATAAGTTTAAGAAAGTGGAGTAGTCATGAATTCATTGTAGAACATGTGAATTAAGATAATTTTTAACTTTGTTTGAAATGTTTCTGATTTAAGAGTTTCCAGTTACCAAGTGAGTTGTTACAAATAGATAGTCCTTGATGCAGCATGCTCTGTAGACAGATCTTACTGCTTTGATGATTGAGATGCAAGTTTTGTGATCCCCTGGTATTATAGGAATGGTAGTTAGAATTCCTGCTAAAATGTAATAGATTGTTGTGTTGTGCAAAATGCAACTGCAGAGTTACCTTCTGTTTTATCAAATTTTAGGTCTAGTCTAGTATGTGTGTAAATAAACTACAGAGTGAAATTTTGCTGAAGCAAGTGTCACACCACCACAGCCCGCTTGGGTAGTGTGGTGGTAGCATGTCTGCCTTGCATTCAAAAGGTTGTGAGTTCAAATCTCACTTAGGGTGAGTTATCCAGATAAGGTTTTTTTCGGGGTTTTCCCTTGTCCTGAGAAGAAGAATGTCTAGTAACTTTAAGCTCCATGGATCAATTGAGCATAATTTCACAAATTTCATTCATTTAACGTCCGATATGACCAACCAGGTTAAAGGACGTTAAACCACAGGAAAAAACAAAAGTGTCACACCCAACTGCCATCTTGTGGCACTACATACCATATGCAGTTTTACATACATGTCAAATTAATTGTTTTTCCAAGTTTTTGAAGGAAAGAACAAAGGATATGAAAAGGGAGAATAGGAGTAGTTTAAGGAATATTTAATACAATCATATTTTTTGACATGTCAGAAGTTGTTATTATTGTTATATTTATTATTATTATTATTATAAATTGGTATTATTGCAGTTAACATTGGAAAGGTCATAGCTTAATTTTGTTCTAATTTCTTGATACTAATTATTTCTTGCAACAGCTGCTAAATGGGCGAATTAGCAAGAGGTTTCTTATAAACCAGCGCAGGTTGCCAATTTTGCCTGCAAATCGCCTTTACCCAAGCATCTTTCTGAGTTGGAAATCTAAAATCTAGCAAACGATACAGAATCGTTTTTGTTGATAATGTGTAACTTATTTCGTTGAGTATACACCGAAAAATCACTTAAATAAGTACATTAACCTGTGTATTGAAACACATTTCCCTTTCCCTGTTTTTGCTTCTGCTATTTGAGAAATGGCAACCAAACCCCACAGAGTATTGATCATTATACTGGTTTAAAATTTACAGTCAGAATTCACTGCTTAGTTGAACATTTAACACCACAAAATGTTATTTTTGGGTGCACATTTAACCCCCACAAGGCGTGCTCATCTCGTAAGTGTAGTGACTAACTATGGCAGCTGCGCAAAATCCTGCTTCACCAACCACAATGCATAAGGATAGGGCATTTCCAATTTAATCTCTTTGTATATTTGTGTAATAAACTGATTTTCATGCAACTTAGATGCCAATCTAGTGAGTTTCCCTCCCTATTGTCATGCTTTTCTTCCCTCAATGCAATGGTATTTAAGCAAGTGTCCTGATAGGGCAGGTGCGGCATGTTTGTTTCAAGGCATGAGGACATCATCATGGCTACTAGATGCTCAGAAGTAGATAATGTGGTTAATTTCAGTTTTCAAATACCTAATTTGCTCCCGGGGTCAGTGGTGGAGTGGTATCTAAACTTATACACAAGCTGTTTAAACAGTGACTTAATTAAAACTCTCAGGACACTACAAATAAGCTGCTGTTTACATCCTAGTTTTGTTGCCAAAGTATTTCTGGTTTACATTGAAACTATACTTTTTAATATTGCATTAGAGGTTGCACGGCAGACACCGTTAATGTGCAATGTCAGCTACCAACGCTAAGCATATAAATTGCTGTGGCCAAAGGAAACTAAGAAGTGGTTGAGTTGCAAAATGCTGTATACTACAGTAAAAGAAAAGCAGAAAAACTAAATAAATACAAAACAGTGCAAAATTTTCACGTGCAAAGCTACATGGGTTGGATAAAAAGTAGTGGCAGTACTGTTATAATTTTCTCCAGTCTTTATTGACATATTACATGCTCTTAATATAATCACTCCACATCTCGATCACCTTCCCCCACACAGATGGAAGGCATCATACACTGTCAGTACATCCATCCTTATAGATGTCTTGCAAGGACTGCCCTATGGCCTGATGTCGTTTTAACAGATAAGTTTTTTTCTCTATGTTGTGAGGCCATCCAAAAGTGTAGCCCTTTATTCTTGATGATACCGAAATGTTCCTTTAATCCAATTCTGATGTTCCTTTTGGTCTTATTAACGTATACTTTTTTGCTGTCAGAACAGTTGATTTTATAAATGCCAGACTTCTTTTTTTTGGGGGGGGGGGAATTCTATCAGTTGTTGGTTTCTTCAGTAATTTCCAGCCAGTTGACCCTTAATGAAGCCTTCAACTGAAGGTGAAACGTGTCGGGAATAAAGTTGAGGTATGTGAAGCCATAGAATGTCTCAATATGTATTATTTTACAAATCATTACAGTGTTTTCAAACCATGGATATCATAAGCCACAATAATCATCACTTTTGTGCCAGCTGATTCACAGCACATGGTCTGTGGGTGAGGAGAACCAGGATTGCTGCTTTAATTGTGGCTTGTACCACGGAGCCCAGATTTTGTCTAGTGACAATCCTTCCAAAGAAGTGTTCAGCCTCTCTGTGCTAGCAATGAGCAAGTGCATATCGATGTCACCGTTGCACCTCGGTCATTGCATGTGGTATTCAACATGCTGCAATTTTCTGGAACCCAAGAGTACAAGGGGCATTCAATAAATCTTTTGAAGTAGATAGAAAAACTAATTATTTTTGGTAGATTTTTTTTTTTCACATTTCAACTTAATTTTTTAGTTTGATACACTTCCCAGCATTTGTTCAACTGTTTTAAGCCTTTCAAAAAGTAGGATTTTGGAAGGTCCTCAAAATAGGTATGTGTTTGAAAGATAACCCGTTCATTAGATATGAATCATTTTCTTCCAAGCCACTTTTTCAAGTTTGGAAAAAAAAAGAAAAAAAAAGAGAAGTCACTGGGGGTCTAAAGCTGGTGAACGCAGTGGATGTTGTAATTCAAACCTTAATTCTGCAATTTTTGCATTTGAAACTGCACAGGTTTACACCCATCCATTATCTTGATGGAAGAGAATGTTTTTCTTTGCCAGATGACATTTTTTTTTCTTGATTTCTCTGTTCAACCAGTGCAATAAAGATGTATAATACTCTCCATTTATCGTTCTTCCTTTCTGCAAGTAATCAATGTAGATGATTCTGAGGTCATCACCATGACTGCAGATTTCACCCCCTTTGCTTCGAAGCTGGTTCGTCTTTACAAACCCACTGTTTCTACTGTACTTTTGTCTGGAGTATATAGTGTATCCATGTTTCATCCACAGTTACGTATCGATGTAGAAACTTGTCAGGATGGTGACCTTTGTTAGATCTAATTTTTTGTGCAAAATTGAGAACGTACCTTGTGATGTGCCTGTGGCTTCTACTATACTTGATTCGTTGATCACTCAAAGCCATATCCTGGGTTTTGTCAATAATTTCAGAGGAAGTCACTTCTACTGGACATTCGGAATGATGTTCATCATTTGTGGATGTATGGCCACATTTAAATACATTTATCCAATTGTAAATTATTGCAAACACACAAGCAGATGTGCAATGAACTTCATCCAACTTGGCTTTTATCTCTTTTGGTGCTAAGCCTTTTTAATAGAAGTGTTAAATCACTGCATAAAACTAGTTTGTTTTCTATCTTTATAAAATAGTACAAGATTTTGAATCGATCATCTATGGCAATAAAACCATGTGATGGATATAGCTGAAACTTTAACTGCCATCTAGTAAGAGACGACGATTACTAAATAGAAATTTTTCGATGTTACATATGCAATTTCTTGGATTTTCAATGCCCCTCGTATCATGCAAAATGCATAGCACTGTTTTGTGGCGCACAACTACCTCTGTGCCCCTAACTCTCACACAATCCATCAGCAATCCACATCCAGTAAGGAGGCAAGGAGTTCAATTGTCATGTTGTCCATGGGGTCCATCCTGAATGGTGCCAGTTTGAATGACATCCCTGTCATGAAATGCTTTCACCCATCTCACCATGTACTATATGGCAATGCCGCATCACCACAAGCCTCATGCAGTCCCTGAAAGCACTATTGTGCACTATGACCCTGTATGACTTCAGTCTTGATCCACGCATATTTGTGTTTCCTAAACGTACTGTTAGTGTGCTTGAACTGCCTTCCACACTTTCAGACATGACACAGTAAAACGGACACAAACACAGCTATTGCTGCTCACTACACTACTTCAACTGACCTTCTGTTATCAGTTACAGATAACGCGAATGCCATTTGATGCATATCTTTTAAGTTACGGCAGTGTTGCCACTACTGTGTATCCAATCCTATAATTGGTGAGAAATTACCTTGTGATTGACATTTCTGCTGACAAGTGACTGTCTCGGTACGCTGTTGCCATATTTATTTGCTGGCTGCCTGCAGCGCCATATATTCCACTGCTTTCTCTACTCCCTCACAAGGTACTTGCCGACAACCCCAAAGTGGTAGATATGGTTTTCACTTTTTTATCAAAACTGACGTTCCCATTCTGCATTTAATTTTAGTTTTTGCCGCTGTAGTTTTTGCAAATTTAGTTATGAGTTTGCCTGTTTTGTCTCTTTTAGTGTTTTTTAACCTGAGAACTTTGTTTTAAATTTCATATTAGTATCATTTTTGTTCCTTTTTTGCATGTTTTTAGTTTCATCTGTGGCTTTTGACCCCTGTCATTTTCAACTGGTTTTATTATCACTAGATTGTTATTTTATCATCTGTTTTATATGACTTTTAACCTCTGGTGTTTGCTATGTTTTGTTTTATTAAGATGCTAATGACCTCAGCATTTTTTTAATACAGTTCCGGAGTCTGCAATATTAGGTATAAAAATATAAAATGTAGTAATGATTATAAATGTAAATTCTTATGGAATCACTGTGTATAACACAACTGAACATAGAATGAAATCAAAACAATCATATCAGTCATGCATGAGAATGTGCACATAAATTTCCACTTAACCTGTAGGTGTTGCAACACCAATGACATGGTTATGTATTCTTACACTATGATTGGTCAGCAATGTGATGAGCCCCTGCCAGCAGATGACACACCCCACAAGCATCAATCACAAGGAAATTTCTCACCGACCGTAGTATCTTTTCCTTGCATTTTTAAAGTGAATGCATTACAAAACATATTATAGCACCACGGCCTCGATGCTCTGCAGTAGATAATGTCTGTTTCACTTCTTAAATGCACCATATTACCAACTATCCTTCTCTTTTAAGTAAATACATAAAAATTAATGCATTATAAAACATAACTCGTGGCTTCTACACAGGTATTCTGCAGAGGATAACATCACTTTCACTTCTTAAATATGTTATATTAGTTGTGTAATCAACGTTAACTGTTACTTAATATGTATGCAAAAGCACTTGAACAACCATATGTACCATAGTTCATAACAATGACTTACATTAATAGAATTGAGTGTCCTCCATGTTGGCATATTCCGGCTGCCTCATGGCTGTGTATAGAGAAAATCTCATTTGCGAAGAAATAATAGCAATGTAAGTAACGAAATATAACCTTGTTTACTCTCAGTAAATATGTATACAGAAATACTAAGAAAATGCACAAACAACAGAACAGAATAAAGACAAACAACTGATGTGCTCCATTTACATGATTTTCTCTACCTCTCTGTAACAAATTATTGTTAATAAGCTTCCATCTACTTTATGCTGATCAAGATAAACATTAGCAGAAATGGTTTTATTTCTCAGTTCCTTATAGGTAGAAGGGAAATAGGCTAAACTAACAGTCAAATGTTTTAAAATGTGGTTGCTATGGTATAGAAATCCAATTCTTTGTGTGGTCAGGTTTTGAGAAAAGTATTAAGTATCTTAAAACTGAAATCAATAATAAGGAATATCTTAAACTCCAGGAAAAAAAATGCATATACCAGAAATTGTGTGTTTTAACGAGCTCTAGATTTTTGGTGTAGTAAGTTTTTAGCTATCTCTTACAATTTACCAATTATGTAAAATTCTGCAAAATTCATACAGAATAAAGATGTCTTCGGAGGCTATTCCCAGAGAATTCAATATATACATTTTATTTATCATATAAATATCTTTAATGTACAATATTTTAATCAAAACCATTAAAGTAATTTTTAAGAAAATAAACATTTTCAAAAACTTTTCCATTGTAAAGGGTAGTTGAGGGTGGGGGGATTTTCTTGAAAATCTTTGTGTCACATCCTTGAAAGTTACTGAACTTAAATACCAGGTATATGTTGTCCACAGTCACACATGAATGCACACAGACCTTTTTCTAGAAATGCTTTTTTTGGATTCAGATTCCAGTGAAATCTTGGTATTGGATTTTTGGGTGCAAAACAATACCTTCTCTATACTTTATGTACATAGTATGTGTAAAGAAAGTAAACATTAATATACAAATAATCAGATGCTTCTTGAGTTTGGTCATAGTTACACTATAACATTACTTGCAGATAAATTTTACCTGGACATGTTTCAAAGCGTGTGTGCTGACTTGTCCAGGTAAAATTTATCTGTTAGTGATGTTAAAGTGTTACCATGATCCAACTCTAAAGAACTTCTAATTCAAATACATCACAGTTGCTAACTTCTGCATACACATTGTATACAAATTATTATTTCGAGCTATTTCCATTTGTTGAGAAAGATCGGATCTTGTCAGCTTTGGTAGGCTTAACATAAAATTAATACCCCACATTTTCCTAACGCGCCATATATAATACATAATGTAAAATTTACATGCATACTAAAAGTGTACAAACTCTTTTTGCTCACTGTATGTCCAGTGTTATGACACTATTTTTACTTTCTCTATATGTACTTTGTACATAGTATATAGAGAAGGTATTGCACTCCATCCAAAAATTCAATATGAGATTACACTGGAAATATATGTTTTAGGGTCCCCTGTATCCAAAAAAAAGCATTTTCAGAAAAAGGCCCATGTGTGTCTGTGAACATATAACTCAAAAATGAAAAGTTGGTAAAATACTAAACTTGGTATTTAAGTTAAGTATCTTCCAGGTATGCGACAAAGATTTCGAGAAAAATCCCCCCACTCCAAGCTACCCTTTACATGGAACTTTTTTCGAAAATGTTGATTTTTTTAAAAAATGGCTAACGATTTTGATTAAAATATTGTATATTAAAGATATTTACCTGACAAATAAAATGTATATCTTGAATTTCAGGGAATAGCCTCTGAAGACTTCTTTATTCTGGATGCATTTTATGGAATTTTCATAACTGCTAAACCGTAAGAGATGGACAAAAGCTTACCACAGAAAAAAATGTAGAGCACGTTAAAACACCCAATTTATGTTATATACATTTTTTTCGTGGAGTTTATCGTTTTTGAGTTATTTCTTGTTTTTTATTCCATCTTTAAAAAACATACTTTTCTCATACAGGAATTTGTCAACCCCTGTCCATATAAACAAAGGAACTTCAGTCACATAGCAAGCAGCCTTTTACTATCACCTTAACCTGTGATACTCCCTTATTTCCCTTCTACTTGCATGGAAGCAAGTAATAAGAATATTTCTGCTATTTTTCTCTCAATTACCATGAAGTAAATAGAAGCATAAACTTTTTAACAATAATCTGTTGCAGAGCTGTAGAGAAAATCATGTGAATGGAACGCATTGATTTGTAGGATTTTGTGGCATGAATTAAGTGCTTTATAAACACACAAGGAAAATAATGTTAATTTCTATTGTGCTTGAATAACTCCCTACAAGATTCACAAGAATTTAAGTTGTATATCAATCTGATTGTTTTCTTTTGCAGTTTAAATATCCTTTGCAAACACGTGACCACAGCACATCACCAAATCTATTCCATATAGCAGATGTGGGTATATAAGCCCATAGTAAACCATTTTGAGCTCTTAAACCATGCAGCATAAGGGGAACTTATTAGCAAATGTTAGTCATGAATAAAAACAAGCGCAGGATCAAATACATTGTGGGTTATTAACTGTGCAGTCAATCATCAAATATGTTTTCATTTTTACTTTCTCTACATGTACTATATACATAGTGTACAGAGAACACATTGCATTCCACCAAAAAATTTAATATTGAGATTTCACCAGAAATACATGTTTTAGGGTCCCCTATATCCAAAAAAAGAGCATTTTTAGGAAAAGGTCCATATGTGTGTATGTGAAGAACAAAAACGAAAAGTCAGTAAAATACCAAACTTGGTATTTATATTTAGTATCATCTAGAGATACAACATGATTCTGAGAAGTATCCCCCACCCCAAACTATCCTTTATATGGAAAAAAATTCAAAAATTTTGATTTTCTCAAAAATGGCTTACACTTTTGAGTAAAATACTGTATATTAAAGATATTTATATGGCAAATAAAATGTATATTTTGAATTTTCTTGGAATAGACAGAAACTTACTACACAAAAAATGTTGATCATGTTAAAACACAATTTATGACATATACATTTTTTTTCGTGGAATTGATTATTTCTGAAGTACTCCTTGTTATTTGTTTCAGATTTAAAATACTTAAAATTTTCTCACACGGTAAGTTGTAAACCCATAGAAACTGCATAGAAACTGATTTCAACCACATGACAACCTCAGATTTGACATTTGTTTTAGCCTAGTTTATTCCCTTATTTTCCTTCTACTTACAAGGAAGCAAGTAATTAAGAACATTTCTACTAATGTTTATCTCATTATCATAAAGAAGATGATAATTTATTACAACGATGTAGAAAAAGTTATGTGTGTGGAACATCAGATTTTTGTGTTTTTAGTCTTTATGACGAGGTAAATATGAAATATGGAACGTTTTTACTGTTATACGTTTTACTCAGAACAATTTTGTTTCACGTCATATAGGTATATGTTGTTGAGTTTAATTATTGATTAAATATATATATCTCTTAACTTTCTGGTTCCCCTCCGTGGTGTAATGGTTACCATGCTAACTTCATACACCCAAGGGTGGGGGGTTCAAACTCAGCAGAAGATGATGGATTTTTTTGGGTATAATGTCTTCCTTTGGAAGGGAAGTAAAGCCGTTGGTCCTGCGTCATAGATTTACAGCATGCAAAAGAACCTCAATTCTGATTTAAGAGGTCTCTGAGCAAAATTAAGTGGTCTTTCATACCCAGTATAGAATGGGATGCTGAGAACCACAGCAGTTAAAGAGCATCCATAAATAAAACTCCATTAATCATATTGAATTAATCATATAGAACTGACATTGCAAAATTGAATTGCTGTGCAGGCGAGATCTGGTAGACTCATGGTGAGTGGTGGTGGTGTTGCTGTGTACCTAGGGCTTAACCACAAGAATGATGGATGTTTTAAGTTTGATGATTTTGGTGCAGTTTCGGGTGTTGGTGTTAAGGAGGTAGCACTATTGATAGGTTCCTCAGTGGTTGCTATTTTAGGAGCAGCATCCTTTTCCTCTGCTCCACTAGTGTTTTGTTTGTTTTTGTTGGTTTGAATTTTTATTGACCACTCCCAAAGTTGGGAGGGGGCAGTACTTGTATCAGCTTGTTGGCTGGATTGAAACACCTTCCTGTTTGAGAAAGCTTTAAACCTTTTTAAAATGTAAACCATAAACAAGGAATAACTTGGAAATGGCTAATTCCAAAAAATCAAAAAAATCTGGTGTTATGCTCACATGACTTTCTCTACCTGCTTCACAAACACGCTTCTTACAAAAGATTATTCTACTTTCTTCATGCTAATCGAGATAAGCATTAGCAGAATGTTCTTATTACTTAGTTCCTTTTAAGTAGAAGGGAAATAAAGGAATGCACTTTGCTAAAGTGATAAACAAATGTTTTAAAAGTTAATGTTAGGTGATTGGAACAAAAGAAAATCTGACACTTCCTGTCTGAGAAAAGTATAAGTACTTTACAATTGAAACCAATTACAAGGAATATCTTGGAAATGGTTACCTCCACAACAAAAGTGTAATGGACAAATTGTGTGTTTTGACAAGAGTAAGTTTTGTCTACCTCTTACAGTTTAGCAAAATTCATCCAGAACAAAGAGGTTTTCAGAGGCTATTCCCAGAAAAATCAAGATATACACTTTATCTGGGATGCAAATATCTTTAATATATAGGATTTTAATCCAAATCGTTATCCATTTTGAGAGAATTTTTCAATTGTTTTTGTGTGTGAAGGGTAGTTTGGGGTGGGAGAATTTTTCTGTAAATCTTTGTGTGACATCCTTGAAATATATCAACTAAATTTAAATATCAAGTTTATTTTACCGACTTTTCGTTTTTGTCTTATGTTGTCCAGGCATTTACACTGACGTTTTTCTGAAAATGATTTTTTTTTTTTTTTTAGATTCAGGGGTTGTCAAAATATAAATAAGTATTTCTGGTGAAATCTCTGTATCAAATTTTTTGGGTGGAATACAATACCTTCTCTGCCTACTGTATACAGTGTACACGAGTGCTAAGGAAAGTAAAAATTACACTCACTTAGCGATGTGATTTATTTAAAGATTTCAAGACATGCGTTAGATACATCAAAGAGTTTGGTGGCAAAATCTATGATCGGAACTATTGTAATCATTGTTCAACTCAACCGCCAAAACGGTAACAAACCATTGCCAACTGTTTAGAGATAACCCGATGCTGTATGTTCAAAGTATTAGTGCAGATTGTTGAGATTATGAGTTTCATGGGATTTATTCCTGCTGCTAGTATTTTGGAACCTATATTTTGTTTAAAATGCCATATTGTGGTGTTTTAAAATGCGCGTTTAAAACACGCACTTGGCTAACATGATAGCAGCTGATAAGTTTTCTGGAGGGGGGTTTCCAAGGGCTGTTAAACATAAACATAGGAATGTGTTTGTAGAAAACTGTTTGCTAACATTATTACAATCATCTGTGATATTTTAACAATTTTGTGGTACATATTTATTTTGAAAGTTACCGTGAACGTGCTGTGAGCGCCTTTTTACGGATATGGTTAGTAAATACCAGTAAACGTCATGCGCTAACAATGTGAATACAGTCTATGACGTTTGTTTTGCTGATTTGTAGTTTTAGTTTAAATGTTCTGGTTTGCAATTAATCAGTTGCGCTTATGAAATAGATTCTAAATATTGTTTTTCTTCCTTCGACAGAGTTCTCGGGCGAAACATCTTTTCCTTGTCAGCATATTTTCTGTTTTAATGACTAAGGTTAGGACAATGATGAGTTGTTTTTTTTCATATATGGGATAAAGAAAGGTTGCTTTGGGTGCTACGCTTATTCTTGTAAGTCAGTAATAAGGCACTTAAATTAAGCGGCATGGTGATGGAACTGCTGTGAAGACTGAATCTAGCAGTCTTGGCATGAGGCGCAAAAGAATGTTTTATGCATGATAGTATGCAGCTGTTTTTTTGTTTTTATCTTAGAATGCTATGGGAATCTCTTGCATCTTGCTCCAAAGAAATAAGCTGTCACATTAAAACCTGAAAGTCTCTTGTAATTCTAATTAACTGCTACATTCAGGACTGCATTTATTTATTCAGTTAAAGGGATTTGCTAATGTTTATCGTGATTAGTATTAAATAAATAGAAGAATTAGCTTTTGTAAGAATATTTTGCTGCAGAATTGGTGTAAAAAGTTATATGAATGTAACACATCAAATTTTTTTCAACCTGATTCTGCCATTTAATTTCATTGCTTTAATGAAATTAGATATAGAGTCAGAATTTAATAAATGTGTTGGAATTTCAAAGTTATAAAGGGCTTTCATGGTGTATAGGTGTTATAAAAAGTTATAAATGATAATTGTAAATTATAAATGAAATTATAAATATACTTCTTTATTGGAAGTAAATTATTAAGATTTAAGCTAATCACGCAAAAGGTGTGCATCGTAAACATTAAAGCAGGGGCTCTCAACCTTCTCCACTGACCACTATTATATTCAACACAGACTGTTGTACAAAGAAATACATTTTATAAAAAAAAAAACCATGATTTTGTGGCACAAGGGTCAAAATGAGTACTTCTCTACATTTATGACAATAATAGTGATTTGGGAGTTACTCCTGTACTTGTCACGGTTTTATATATTAAGAAAATGAAAGTAAGGAATGTTTGACCTTTAGTTCCACCATCTAATATAACATATTTAAAAATAACCATATTATCTGCTGTGGAGCATTTAGGAGCCAAGATGTTTGGCCTTGGTATACACCTTTAAAGACACTTTCTAAAGTGGCAATGTTTACAAAAATTTGCATATCAGGGGAAGATATAACAGTGATTGATAAGTGGGAAGAAACTGTTTTGGGCCAGAAGCAATGAAATTTGGATGCAGTCAACATAGAAAAAGTCATCAGAGAAGAATCCAGTAGAAATTTCTAAAAATTAAGCACACAGAAATTTTGCTTCACTCACATGCTTTGGTAAAATCGGTGGAAACGATTAAAACCAGGTATAGGAAAATCAGTTTATCCACATACACACTAACACAGTGCATAGCCAATTTGCTCTGCTTTAACAATCTTTTAATGGCTAGAAATAAGTTGTATTCAAATATTGATAGTTCTGAATTTTGCGATATGAAAGCTTTCAATGCTATCTGTCCAATAGCTAGTGAAACAAGAAATTGTTGTAAGAAACCAAAGCAAATGTGTGTTGTTTTTCTGGCTTAACGTCCTTTAACTGGTTGGTCATAATGGACGATGAATAAACTGGTGAAATGATGCTCAAATGATCACCATGGAGCTTAAAGTTACTCTACATTCATCTTCTTAGAACATGGGAAAACCCCTAAAAACCTTATTCAGGTAACTCACCCTAAGTGAGATTCAAACTCATGACCTGTTGAATGTGAGGCAGACACGCTACCACCACACTACCCAGGTGGGCTTCAAATGTGGTTTGTGTCAATATAAATTACGTTTTAGTGTATCTTAAGAATTAAAAATATACTTAGAAATTCTTAAAGCTTTGTAATAGGATAATACACTGAAAAAGTGAAGAAATAATAACTAGTTAGATTTAAATGATAGTTTTATGTGGTGTTACCAACAAATTAGAAATAAATGAAATAATAATGATTGAATTGCCTTATTATTTGAGTCAGGAACAATTGCAGACACCTTGGGAGCATGTAAACTACTTGCTCACTCTAAATAGGATGTTTTTTATAGAGAGAAGAACCTAATGATCCAAAAACATACGAACCGGCTGCGCAGTGTTTTGCCTGTCCGTTCACTTGGTGCTTGTTCTGCTGCATTCTTAGAAAGGCACGGATGAAACCATGCAACATTTTTAAAACTACTTTTAAAGGCTTTAATTACTAGTATTATTATTATTATTATTATTATTATTTTTTTTTTTTTATTTATAGTTGAACGTCCTTTAACCTGGTTTGGTCATATCGGACGATGAATGAAATTGATGATATGATGCTCAAATGATCTCGGGGTCCATGGAGCTTAAAGTTACTCAACATTCGTCTTCTCAGGATATGGGAAAACCCCGAAAAAAACCTTACCCGGGTAACTCACCCTAAGCGAGATTCGAACTCACGACCTTTTGAACGTGAGGCAGACACGTTACCACCACGCTACCCAGGCGGGCACCAGTATTATTATTCTTCTTTAGGAAACTATCCATCACTCGCCGTAGTTCAGGTTGCTGGCAATTTCCTGACAGATATTTTGTTTTAATTCTTCCAGGGTGTGTGGGGTACAGCAGTTGTGTGTTATTATGTTTCTGTGTGCACAGTGGAAAACAACACAATGGTTCTGATGTTTTTGGGGCTCAGTATTTTTCGAGCCAACAGTTCAGGCCAGTACATTTGTGAATACAATTTTGTCCCCTTTTTTTAGAGAATTAACAGACAGAGAGTGTGATTTTGCCTTTTTTCAACAAGACTCTGCAACAGTTCATACAGCCAATCTTTCAATGAGAACAATTGAAAAGGTGTTTCAGGACAGAATTATTAGTAGAGATTTTTGGTTATTTGGTTCCCCAACCTAACCGCCTGTGATCTCTATCTCTGGGATAACTTCAAGTATAAAGACAAATCCACACACTTTGAAAGAATTAAAACAAAATATCCGCCAGGAAACTGCCAGCATTTCTCAAAATGAACTACGGCGAATGATGGATAATTTCCTGAAGAGGTGCCTAAAATGTATGGACTGACGGTGGCCAATTTGGCATCTCATTTCATAACATTGATAGGTAAAGCCTTTAAAAGTAGTTTTAAAAATGTTGTATGATTTCATCCGCGCCTTTCTATGATAGGGTAGACGGGAACAAGAGCCGAGGGAGTGGACAGGCAAAACATTGTGCAGCCGGTTCAGATGTTTTTGGATCACCAAGTGCTGTGAGAAGCAGTGAAAAACTTGCCATATCACCCATTATCAGTCTAAAGTAAAGATAGAGAAGCAAGGCCCCTGTATGATTAAGCGTTTAGTTGCACAGATCCCTCAGTTACGCCCTGTCATCCCTCCTCTCCTAAAATAACATCTTTTGGCTATGGTTTGCAGCGTAGGGGATGGTATGTTGGCAGCTCAACTTCAGTAGATGGCATAAGCAACAACTGTGGGGATAAGGCATGTTCAATATGGAGTGTGATTTATTTAGGTTTTTATTTTAATCTTTATGTCCATTAACCTGATGGGTCATATCGGTAAATGAATGAAATTGGTGGAATTGATGCTGAATGATAAATGATTCCTTGCAGCTTAAAGTTACTCAACCTTTGTCTTTCCAGGATAATGGGAATCCCACAAAAAAGCCTTGTCCAGGTAACTCACCCTAAGCGAGATTCAAACTTACAGTTCTCGAATGTGAGGCAGACACGCTACCCCACATTGATATTTATAAATAGATATTTGTTGAAGAAAACCCTGTTCAATCTATTCCCATCTAATGTATTGTTCTGTGAAATGTCTTACAAAGCTGAATTTGTTAGCACTAAAATATGTCCCCCTCTGTGGTGTAGTGGTCACCAGCCTCTAAAACCCAAACCTGGTGGAGGGTATTGGATTTTTTTTTGGAAGCAAAAACCCTTAGCATGGCTTCCTCCGGGAAGAAAGTAAAGCCAGTGGTCCCGTGTAACGTTTTTTTATTCATAAAGATATCCCATACCTTGAAAGAAGAAGGTTTCTGGACTAAATTCTGCATCCACAAGTCATGATTTTATCCTACAGTTTGTAGGCGATGAGCCAATCCCTCATCACGATGGCACAAGTGGTGAACTCATGAACAAGCAGTTCAAATCTGATTAAGGAAACATCGTAATGATGCCCTATGCTCCACTTAGGAGCAACAGAAAATTAACTAACAAACAATATAGCAATAAATACATAAGCAAGCTTTTTACTTTCCCTACACGTACTATGCACATAGTGTATAGAGAAGGTATTGTATTGCAACCAAAAATTTTATACCGAAGTTTCACAGGAAATACATGTTTTAGGACCCTCTGAATCAAAAAAAAAAAGCATTTTTACTTTCTCTGTAAGTACTATGTACATAGTGTATAGAGAAGGTATTGTAATGCACCCAAAAATTTGATACTGAGATTTCACCAGAAATACATGTTTTGGGTCCCTCTGAAACAAAAAAAAGTATTTTGAGAAAAAGGTCCACGTGTGCGTGTCTGTGGTTAGCATAGCTCAAAAACGTAAAGACTGTTGTTATTTAAGTTTGGGATCTTGCACACATGAAGATTTTCAAGAAAATCACCTCCCCTCCCCCGCCAACTACCTTTTACATGGAACATTTTTCAAAAATGTTGATTAAAATACTGTATGTCTTAAGATAGTTTTATGAGAAACAAAATGTATATCTTGGATTTTCTGGGAATAGCCTCTGAAGACCTCTTCATTCTGGATGACTTTTGTATAACTGCAAACCTTAAGAGATATAAAAAAACTTACTACACAAAAAATGTAGATATAATTAAAACACACAATTTAAGTTATATCCTTTTTTTTTGTATGGTTAACTGTTTTCGAGATATTCCAGATTATTAGTTTCAGTTTTAGCCACTTAAAACTTTTCTCAAACGGGAATACATCTTTCTTCTCACTTCTTGTTTGTTTTCTCCTGGCAAGCAAAGAGATTGGACTTTCAATTGTTTCACATAGCGACCAGCTTTTGAAGGACGATACTATCACTTTAGCTTGTGCATTTTCTTACTTCCCTTTTACTTGCAAGGAGCTGGTAATAAGACTAATTCTGCTTATGTTTATCTTGATTAGCATGATGTAAATAACAGATTAATCTTTTGTGTAAAAGGTTTGTTTGCCGAACAGCTAGAGGACATCAAGTGAATGGAACATATTATTTATTTCCTGCTACTTACAAGGGACCAAGTAATAAGGACAATTTCTGATAATGTTTATCTCAATTATCATGATATATATAGAAGAAAAAGCTTTTTAACAATAATGTAAATATAGAGAAAGTTATGTGAACGGAACACGTCACATTTTTAGAAAAAGACCCATGTGTGTCTGTGGGCAGCGTAGCTCAAAAATGAAAAGGCTGTTAAATACCAATTTTGATAAAATTTAATATCACCCAAGAATAAGACACAAAGATTTGCATGAGAATCCCCCCATCCCCAACTACCCTTTACATGGAAAGAATTTAAAAAATTTAGATTTTCTCAAAAATGGCTAACAAATTTGATTAAAATCTCTTATATTTAAGATATTTACATGACCAAATATAAAGTATATCTTGAATTTCTGGTATAGCCTCCAAAGCCCTCTTTATTCTGAATGAATTTTTTTAAATCTTGCAAAGTAGTAAACCGTGAGAGATAGACAAAAACTTACTACGCAAAAATTGTAGAGCTCATTAAAACACACAATTTATGTCTTATACACTGGCAGCAATGACATGATCCTGGCAATTGACAGAATTATTAACAAACATTTTTTGTTACTTTCTCTAAGCTACTGTATTGTACTAAAAATTTGATTCCGAGATATCACCGGGAATACATGTTTTGGGGTCCCATCATTAAAAGCATATCTGTGGACAGCATAGCTCAAAAACAAAAAGACCGTCAAATACCAAAACTGATATTTAAGTTTGTTATTTTCTAAGGATGTGACACAAAGATTTTCAACAAAATCCCTCCACCTCAAACTACACTTTACATGGACATTTTTTTTAAATAGTTTATTTTCTCAAAAATGGCTGTAACAATTCTGATAAAAATACCATATATTAAAGATATTTACATGGCAAATACAATTTATATGTTAAATTTTCTGGGAATAGCCTCTGAAAATCCCTTCATTCATGATGACTTTTGCATAAATGTTAAACTGTGAGAGATAGACAAAAACTTATTACATAAAAAAATATACGTCTTACTGAAATACATAATAATTCTAATACATCTTTTTTGTAGAGTTACCATTTCTGAGATATTCCTTGTTATGGTTTATATTTTTCTCAGATGGGAAGTCGTGAATCTTTTTATTTTTTTTAATTCATCCTGGGCATACTATAAACAGAACAGAATTTCAATGCCATGGCACTGTCTAAGTAATAAGACAATTTCTGTTATAGTTTATCTCGGTTAGTATGAAGTAGATAAAAGAATAAACTTTTGTTGTTGAAAAGATAAAGTCATGTGAATGTAACACATCAGATTATTTTAAAAATATTTTATGATAATGCAAAATCTGTTGCACAAAAATTTTTGATATTTTAAGATTACAGTTTAATTCTGTTAAATGTAGTAAACAGTACAATTTTTACCTAAGACTACCTTCAAAAAATGTTTTTCCATAAAGATTATAAGATATACCAATGAATATAAAATTTTCTAAAAAGAAAGAAAGTTAATTTATATTCTTTGTTAAAATGTAAACATACCACCCATTCATAGCTCATGTACCATAGGTTGGGAACCCCTGTATTAGAGAGTAAGAAACCTGCATTGTTTGAGACTATTCAGTATATTAAATTATCTCCCAACAATAACCAAATGCACACCTTTATTCCAAAAGATTGGCAGCTCTTAAAATGGAACTTGAATAGAAACATAGAGAGTCAATAAAGCATTGATAAGGAGCACACTTGCATGCTTAGGTATTTTGCATGTTTTAGGAAATTTTAATGCATATTATATATTGTCTGTGCTTGTGTTTTTGTACTTTTCTTATTATTTCAATTTATTACACAAACGAGGTGAGAAATTCTAGGTAAGGTACGTATTAAGTTTCCAATAGCCACTTTTTACTCTTCAGAAATATTTTGTTGTTGCTTTAATGCAATTATATTGTTTTCCTATGTAAAACGTTAATTTAAATAATTTTTTGAAATATTTGATATGTAAGTTAATCATTCTGAACACACATTTGGTGATGTAAGCTAAATTTACAATTCATTTTAATTGCCATGCCAACAAGCAATGTAAGAGTTTGAGAGGTCATTAATACTTACAGTACAATTAGGAAATGATGTAACCATCAACATATTTTTGCTTCGACTTTGCTGGTAAAAGTGAAGCACATGCACTTGAGAAAATCAACATTTTCGAAAAATGTTCCATGTAAAGGGTAGTTTGTTGCAAATCTTTGTTGCATCCTTGGAGGATATTGAAATATCAAGTTTAGTGTTTAACCGTCTTTTCTTTTGTGAGCTATGCTGTTCTCAGATAGAGACACACACACACACACACTCATGCACATCCACACACCCCCACACCCACACACAGACCTTTTTCTAAAAATGCTTTTGCTGGACTCCAGGAAACTCAAAGCATATTTCTGGTGAAGTCTCAGTATCAAATTTTTGGTGGTGCAATACCTTCTCTATCCACTATGTACATGTGGGCTAGAGAAAGTAATAAAGTGTACATAATTGTATAGTTTTACTTTCTCTGCATGTACTATGTACATAGTGTATAGAGAAGGTATTGCACTCCACCAAAAAATTGTATGGCGAGATTTCACCGGAAATACACGTTTGAGGCCCCCCCTGTACCCAAAAAAAATTTTTAGAAAAATGTCTTTGTGTCTGTGAATACGATATCTCAAAAACGTAAAGTTAGTAAAATACCAAACTTGGTATTTAACTTTAAGATCCAGGAATGCAGCATGAAGATTTTGAGAAAAATCCCTCCAACCTACTCTTTTCATGGAAAAAATTTCGAAAATTTTAATTTTCTCAAAAATGGCTATAATGATTTTGATTAAAATGCTGTATTTTAAAGTTATTTATATGGCAAATAAAATATATATCTTGGATTTTCTAGGAATAGCCTCTAAAGACCTCTTTATTTTGAATGAATTTTGTGTAACTGGTAATCCATAAGGGCTAGACAAAAACTTACTACACAAAACATGTAGACAAGTAAAAACACATAATTTATGTCATATACGTTTTTTACATGGAATTGGCCATTTCTTAGATATTCCTTGTTATTTGTTTCAGATTGAAAATACTTTTTTTCACACGAAAGTTGTAAACTCCTGACCCTGCATAGAAACGGATTTCATCCACATATCTTTTAGCTTTTAAAAGATTTTACTATCGTTTTAGCCTTGTGTATTTTCTTATTTTCCTTCTACTTACAAGGAATCAAGTAATTAAGACAGTTTTTGCTAATATTTATCTCAATTTTCATAAATTAGATAATATGCTTTTTAACAATAATTTGTAATGTGATGGAATACCTCAGATTTTTTTAAATTGCTATTTTTGGTTAAAATGCATTAATCTTTCACCAGCTTTGTCAAATAACATATTTTTAAAGTGACATCTGAAGTGTCTAACTTCAATTGTTTAAAGGAAAAATGCACCTAAAGAAGAAAATATGCAATAATTTATGCAAAATTTTTTGTTTATTCAATATCAACAAGTTAGCAATTATTAACCTAAGTTGTGACTTGACTATAGTTGCTGAATTAGAAGCTGTTTTTTAAGTGGTAAAATTGTCATTATAATAGCTTGTACAGTTTTCAAGAAACCTTAATACATATATTTCATTGAGATTCAATATGGAAATTGCTACTCTGTCTCTAACAAGGGTCCTTAAATAAAACTCAGTTTAATTTCATTTCAAAATTACCTCTCTCTAATATTTCACATTTGGCTCTCAGCGAGTTCTTTTGGGATAAAATGAGGTGAACTGCAGGTTTTTCTTCAGATTCAAATTCTAGTTTTGGATCTGTTACCAACCTGAAAATTTCAAAAACAGAACTTTTTCTTGCTTGATACCTTATTCTTGTAAGTATTGTAACTGCTAACTCCTTTACTTTGAAAGTAATTAGTTTTACAACTTCTAGTACTCTTAAGAAGCAAATGTTACAATAAAGTTTTTATTATTGTAACTTGAAATAAATGCACATTTTCTATGCAAATAGAAAAATAGATTTTACTCATTTATCACTCATTTGTGAACAATTCTCAAAAAATTTACAAAAAACTGAGTTTTATAGTCATTTTAAAATTATGTGAAATGCATACAAAGCATTTTGTCTTTTTAATTCAACAACTTAGTCTGACTTTGCCTATCCAACTCCTGTCCTATACACGGCTTGTGTGAAAAAACAATTAATCCAATACCTATTGACCATAATAGTTGGCTATACTATGAAACCTGGGACTTACAACATTGTAAGTCGCCATTGGGGAATGTCATCTCAAAAATAATTTGGGATTACCTTGTGGTTTACTGGGAAGCATGCAAGTCAATTGAGGAATTTAATGGTATGCTGGCATGTTGCCATGGTACCTCAGTGGTTAGAGTGACTGGCTAGAGACTGGGACATCCGTAGTTCAAATCCTGGCTATGGCATTGATTTTTTTCAGTCTGACTCTATCTTTTTCCTGTCTTACATGCAGCTTGTGTGAAAAAACAGTTGAATTAAATTTCTTATTTATCGTAAAAAACTCTTACCTCATATGACTGTTCAATAAAACCATGCATTTATATGCAAATCCTCGGCCTAGTTTTGATCCACTTGAACATGGGGGTGGGGGGCATAGAGTTTTTGAGCTACCCAACAACTGAGATTTGAGCTTGGAGGTCTGTAATAAGGTTTTTATTGTTTTCTTTCAGTACCTAGAGTGAATGTCACATAGCTTTAGGATTCATTTTTATTGCCCTGGTGGTTTAATTACCAGTTTTTAAAACATCACATGGCTTGTAAGTTGCATGGAGGGGAGAGATAGAAGTGAGGTGAATAGAGGGGAAGTTTGGAGAAAGAGAAAAGAAAAGTAGAATCTCCATGTTTAACGTAATAATAGAAACAGAACTGCAAGTCCTGCTAGTTTCTTTAGTAACAAATATAGAGTCATTAAACTAAAAGGTAACCTTTCTCTATCCACTGCGTAAGAGGTCCAAGAGCCACCGGGAAAGTGGTGCCAGCAAAGATACACTGGAGTCCTTACCTTAAATAAATGCTGACCATCTGCTCCCAAACAGGCAACATAACAAGTTAAAGTCCCCCTCCGTGGTGTAGTGGATACACTGGAGTCCTTACCTTAAATAAATATTGACCATCTGCTCCCAAACAGGCAACATAACAAGTTAAAGTCCCCCTCCGTGGTGTAGTGGATACCATGCTAGCCTCATATACCCAAGGTCACAGATTCAAACCTGGCGGAGGACGATGGATTTTTTCGGGCAAAAATCCTTAGCACGACTTCCTTCAGAAGGAAAGTAAAGCCACGGGTCCCGTGTCTAGATTTATGGCACGTAAAAGAACCTCAAGCCTGAAAGAATAGGCCTCTGAGCAAAATTAAGGGGTCTTTAATGCCCAACATAGAATGGGACGCTAAGAACCACAGCAGTTAAACAGCATCCATAAATAAAGCTCAATTTAAATTTATAATGTGTTAAAGATGTTCTCGCTCAGCAGCAGAAATTCCTGTGTAATATACAGAAACTTAGTGATAAAATCATGCAAGAAATCACAAGGATTCCTGCTGCTAAGCTTAGATAAATGAGCAAGAATATTTTAGCAAATTGTGCTGTCCATATGTGAGCAAAGGTCAACATCTCTGTAATTTATCTTAAGATATGTATTTTAGTACGCTTTTACTGTCACTACTTTCCCAGTGACTCTCGGATCTCTCGTGCAGTGGAGAGAGCCCGTGACAGGGGTTAGTTATAATTTAATGACCTTATATAAAATTAAATTCAATAAATGAATGAAATTGAACAGAAAGATAAAAATAAGTTTAAATTGCTGTTCCTTTTTGATTTAAAAAAACTAATATAATCCTTTTCCTTGAACCTATTTCAATCTTTTAATTGTTTATATTTATAACTGCTTTTCTCTACCAGAATTGAGATGCTTTATGCATGCAAATAATTTCAAGAGTATTTCCTGGCTTCCTTGAAGTCCACGCTTCCTTTCTGTTTCTCTCACATTACTACCATACAATTTTCCAGGATAATGAACATGCACGTTATGCTTTCAATGTGGAGTGGTTTGATCCTGAAGCTGGAATTGCAAGGCCATTTTTGATGACGTTTTATGCAAAGGATGAAACTGTTGAATTGGTATGTAAGGGATTGTTATACTAAAGTAACAGCTACTTTATTAATAAGTCATTTTAAACAGTTTGTAATATTTAAGGAATGTCAAGACTGAATTTAATGCAAAATGGAAAAATTATTGAAAATATAGATTATAAATAAAAGTTGACTTGGGCTCTGACACAATTAGCATTATTTTTTGCACTCTCCCATTCTAAAAGTGTATTGTAATGAAAAACTAGTCTTCTCAAGCATGTTTCCTTTTTATTTAAACATGTTAATTTTACAGAATTTATGTATTTTTGTTTTCTCTACTACTTGTGAATGGATTTGGCCCAAAAAATTCATTATAAAGGTTTCATCAGAAATACATGTTTTTAAATCACTCTCAAAACTTTATGCCACTATAAGCCACCCTTTAGATGGAAATTTTCTTTTTATAATTTTTTATTTACTTAAAAAGGCCTTAAAACTAAGTTGGTGCATGTAACTTTCATTCGGATTCAAAACATTGGGATAGTTTGGTTAACATATTTTCCTATCTTTTCTTTCATCACTACATTTAATTTTTTTCTTCTTCACCATAACAGGTATTGGGCTGATCACCCATCCAGAGTTGTTGCTCTTCAAGATACTGACTTATAATTCCTTGGGGCTGTCATGTAGGTAGTTTGGAGTAGGGAGATTTTCAAAATCTTCATGTCACATCCTTGGAAGATACTAAACTTAAATACAAGTTTGGTATTTAACGACATTGTTTTTGAGTCATGCTGTTCACAGACAAACTATCACACAGCCCTACACATGGACTTCTCCCTGAATATGCTTTTTTGCTTTCTCTACTTCGTACATAGGTCATAGAAAAACATACATAGAAAAAGGTCATATGTGTGTTTGTGAATACAATAATTAAAAAACAAAAAGTCAGTTAAAGTTACAAACTTAATACTTAAGTTCAGCCTTTACCAAAAATACGGCATGAAGATTTTCAAGAGAATCCCACCCACCCCAAACTATTCATTACATGGAAAAATGTTTCGAAAATGGTAATTTTTTCAAAAATGTCTCCAACAATTTTGTCTAAAATGCCATACGTTTAAGATATTTTTATGAAAAATGTATCTCTTGAATTTTCTGGAAATAGCCTCTAAAGATCTCTTCATTCTGGACGACTTTTGCATAGCTGGTAAAGTATAAGAAATAGAAAGAATTTGTTGCACAAAAAATGTAGATCTCGTTAAAACATATAATTAATGTAACATGCACTTTTTTGTAGAGTTAACGATTTCTGAAATAATCCCTGATGTTGCTTTCAGTTTAAATTTTTCTCACATAGGAAGTCCTCAACCATTTATATATTTCTTTTGTTTTACTCCTGGCCATAAAAGTAGAACTGATTCAATGTCAATCGCAGAGCAACCAGCTTTTAAAAGATTTGATTATTGCTTTAGCCTAGTGTACACCCTTATTTCCCTTCTGCTTAAGGAAGCGAGTAATAAATCCATTTCTGTTAATGCTTATCTTCATTACCATGGCGTAGATAAAAGAATAATCTTTTGTAAGAGAGTTTGTGTGTAGAACATGTACAGAAAGTCATGTGAATGGAGCACATTAGATTTTTTTTAAGGCATCTTCAATGCATGTATTTCTGATGAAATTTGGGTGGAATGCAATACTTTCTCTACCTACTGTGTATGTTGTATGTGGTAGACAAAGTAAAGATTGAATTACGTTCCACTCCAATTTTTATGCAATAAGGAATCTCCAGAAGTCTACCAGTGTCATATATACAACTCAAAAGTAATCATATCAAATTGAAATTTTGCACTTTTAAGTTATTTCTGTTTTGAGACTCATGTGTATAAACGTTGAACTTAAAGCTTTTAAAGTTACAGAAATGAATAAAAGTTATTGCTTTAACTGACTGGAAAATTTTATTTGAGTTTAAATTCCAAACATAGCTGAATTCCATTTGATGCTTTCGCCTTTTGAGATGCATGCAAAGAATTGTATTGCTAGTGTTGAAGCTTAATTGTATAATGCATTTGTTTCAGTTTGATACCAAATTTCATCGTCTGTTTTTGAGAAGAACAAAATGCAACACTGTTACTGCTGATGACCTGCATATTGGAGCATCTCTTAATGTCTTTTCCCGCCAGATAAAGATTTTATCCTTTGCAGATGAATACACAAAGACAAGGCTTGGAGTGCTCAAGCAAAGGTACAGATTTCATAAAAGAGAAAAAATTGGATTTTTTTTTTTTTTTTATTTAAAACAATGTTTTGGGTTTAGTTTTAGGTTTGCCACTTAGTTTGGCAACACTTTTTGAAATATGAAGGCCTTTACGTTGGATGCCAATTTGAAATATTACTTCATTTTTTACTTTTGGTATTTTACCGACTTTTCGTTCTTGAGTTATCGTGTTCACGGACACACGCACACACACGCACGCACACACACAGACACACACACACAAACACACACACACACATAAACACACACACACACAAACACACACACACACACAGACGTTTTTGTGAAAATGCTTTTTTTGGATATTGGGGACCCTAAAACATATATTTCTGGTGAAATCTCAGTATCAAATTTTTTGGTGGAGTGCAATACATTCTCTATACACTATTTATATAGTGCGTATAGAGAAAGTAAAAATTTGATTTTCTCAAAAATAGGTCTAACAATTTTGATTGAAATATTGTATATTAAAGATATTTATCTCAGAAATATAATGCATATCATGAATTTTCGGGGAATAGCCTCTGAAGACTACTTTATTCTGGGTGAATTTTACGGAATTTTATATAACTGCTAAACCGTAAGAGATGTACAAAAACTTACCACACAAAGCATGTAGAGCACTTTACAACACACAATTTATGTGATATATGTATTTTTCTTGTGTAGTTGGTCGTTTTTGAGTTATTCCTTGTTTTAGATTTCACCTTTAAACAACTTATAATTTTCTCATACAGGAATTTGTCAACTCCTGTCCATACAAACAAAGGAACTTCAGTCACATAGCAACCAGCTTTCGACTTATCACTTTAACCTATGGTTCTTCCTTATTTCGCTTCTACTGACAGGGAAGCAAATAATAAGACTATTTCTGCTAATTTTTTCTCGATTAGCATGAAGTAAATAGAAGCATAAGTTTTTTAACAATTTGTTGCAGAGATGTAGAGAAAGTCCTTTGAATGGAACACATCAGCTTTTTTTTTAGTTTGCCCCTTGGTTAGCCAGTTGTAGAGAAACATTAAAGGCTCTTTCCACCTATCGCTTGCAGCAAATCTTTAATCCTAGTTGATTAGTGTCGTAGAGGACGCTAAGGAACAATAGTATAATACAAATGATTTCACATGATTTCCTCTTTTCCAGAATAAACTATATTTTCCTTTAATACTCATATAAAATATTCACATGAATGGCATGCTTTACATATATCAATCACTGTAACAATTATTATTATTTGAAGTAAACTTTTTTCCGGACTTGTAGACTGTGATCGAAAGGTAGGATTTTCTCCTGACATTTCACTCAAAACTGTGTTAAGCATTATCAGAGGATTCAAAGAGTGAATTGCATGTTTTTTTACTTTCTCTACACGTACTATGTACATAGTGTATAGAGAAGGTATTGTATTGCAGCCAAAAATTCAATACCGAGTTTCACCGGAAATACATGTTTTGGGAACCCCTGAATTCAAAAAATGCATTTTTAGAAAAATGTCCATGTGTGTGTGTGTGTGGGTGGGTCAGCATAGCTCAAAAACAAAAAGTCGGTTAAAAACCAAACTTGGTATTTAGGTTTGGTATTTTCGAAAAATGTTGATTTTCTAAAAAATGGCTCTAATGATTTTGACTAAAATATTGTATATTAAAGATATTTACCTGACAAAATGAATATCTTGAATTTTCTGAGAATAGCCTTATTCTGCATGAATTTTATGGAACTTTACATAACTGCTAAACCATAAGAGATGGACAAAAGCTTACCACACTAAAAATGAAGAGCATGTTAAAACACTCAATTTATGTAATATACATTTTTTTGTGGAGTTTACCTTTTTTGAGATATTCCTTGTAATTGGTTTCAGCTTTGAAAAACTTATACTTTTCTGATACAGGAATTTGTCAACGCGTGTCCATACAAAAACTGGAACTTCAGTCACATAGCAACCAGCTTTTGACTATCACTTTAACCTATGGTATGCCCTTATTTCGCTTCTACTTACAAGGAAGCAAGTAATAAGACTATTTCTGCAAATGTTTTCTTGATTAGCATGAAGTAAATGGAAGCATAAGCTTTTTAATAATAATGTAGAGAAAGTCATGTGAATGCAACACATCAGATTTTTTTTCAAGTGCAGGAAAAATCTAGCTTATAAATTACCTAGGCACGTCCGGAGTGTCTGGTTCTGCCTCGCAGCTATACCGACTAAAAAACCTCCACCGGTGCTGCAGTGGGTGGAAGAAGGAGTACTGGCATGTGGGATTTGTGGTGAACAAAGCGACATAGGGGCAGGTTTTCTCTGCATTAATATAATAATTAATAATTGTAACAAATCTTCACGTATCTTTTGGAATCCAAAGACTAGTTTTGCAATAAATTTATCTATTGCATCGTGTGGCGGGAACTGGTGGACATACCTGGTGGGGCTGGGCTGCGCAGCGGCGACTGGTCCTCTCTCCGGCATTGCAGCTGCTAAAGTCGATTCTCGATGCTCCTCGGCTATTGGTGGGCTCAGCGACAAGCAATTGAGACCTATTTATATCTAGCTTTGGTATTTATGTACAGTGATCTCTAGGGTGTGGTACAGAAATTAACTTAAAATAACGTTGGCACTTTTCGTTCAGTCCAGGTTTATTTCTCTTTTACAAGCGTTCCCGAGAATGTTCCTGGCGTGATTGAGTTTTGATAATTTCCCTCGAACAAGAGCGTAATACGCATAAAGGTAACTAAACTTCACGCGGCGACGAGTGCAACTGTTACATGCAGAATAATTGTAGACACTTAAAATTCCACTGTGGCTTCCTTGTTTCCGGCGTCGCTGTTACGCATGACATTTATTTCTACTGTTGAATCACTGTAATAACTTTACTATATTTATGAGGATTCTTGTTTTGGATGTCACAGATTTCCCCTTGGAGTTACATGTCAACTGCCTCAATCACTGTAATAACTCTACCAATTCACGCATACTCTGGCTGTGTGCGTCTCAGGTTTCCCCTTGGAGTTACATCTCAACTGCATGAAAATTGCGGCAAATACTCTATACTTATAACAAATTCTACCCACGCGCAAAACCCTCAACGCGTAATCTTATTGGCACTTTTTTGGCACTGAAAGTGGCTTGGGGTGCGCTTCTGCCATGACGTGATTAATTGTAATTGGTCAGTGCATCATTCACGTGATTCTTGACCTAAATTTCCTCGTGGTTCCCCGGTTTGTGTGTCACCTTCTTTCTCTTAAGGAGACGTGACCACACAATAGCATCTTTCCCCTCTTGCAGTATACAAAGAACTAGTGTAAGCAACTGAATTCGTCGCTTGAGAACTTTCGGGTTGAAGTTAGAAACGCTTTCCAGGAACAATCTCCCTGAACATTCAATATACAATAAATACATGACATCTTACTTACTAATTAACCTAAACAATTTAATCAACTACACCTATTGGTTATGCACTTATTCACATGGGCGATAATCCATCTCAATCGTCAGCATTATTTTTTTTTTAATCTTTTTTATTTGCATTGTTATGGTTACTGCTACTAGGTGGATTGTGTACTAAGGCATTGCTAACTATTGGAATCTAAACAAATTTGGCGAGAGAGTCAATTGGTAGTATATCAAAATTTATTGCATGACTTTTATACTTTGATGATAAAAATATTTTCTCCCAAACCATTAAATCTATGGGTCCATTTAAGTGTTTTAATAATTTAACATCTGGATTTATTTCATGATTAAATTTCCAAAAATGTTCTGCCACAGCTGTTATATCAATTTGTTTATATTTAATATTTCTAAAGTATTCTTTTACTCTAGTTTCTAAAGTGTTTCTGCCTTAGTACACAATCCACCTAGTAACAGTAACCATAATAATGCAAATAAACAAGATCAAAAAAAAAACTGACGCCAAAAAGAAACTGAGCTGATGATGCAATAGATAAATGTATTGCGAAACTAGTCCTTGGATTCCAAAAGATAAGTGAAGATTTGTTAGTATTATGAATTATTTATTATATTAATATTTGTGTTACCACTGTTAATAGCTTCTTGCTACATTTATTGTATATATGTGTTCCACCTTTTAGGCTTCATAATTAATAAGATTATATTTTTGGTGACTATTTCATTCATGACAGGTGATTGTAGGAAGTGGCCTATCCAGTACATGGTGTAAAATTCCAAGCAATCAAAACTCATTATCTCAACATTTTACTCATTTGTTTATCACATCCACATGCAGTTCTTTTTCTAAATTTATTGCAACCAAGCACATTTATTTTCTCTCTGAACTAATGTTTGTCTCATAATAATAGAATCAGTGTGCAGTGATGTTCCCCTACATATGGCAGAAGTTCCAAAACGTTCGCTGAAATAGACATATTAATTGAAAACTCAAAGCCGCAGAATACTAAAAACAACAGAGAGAGTGTGTGGAACCAGTTTAACGAATTCTGTAAGCAACGAGGCCATGATTACGATACGGACATCAAGTGATTTTGGTGCAAATATACATCAAGACAAATGGGATTTTAGGAATATTATTTTTCGAGTCCATATAGGCTAATAATTGTTATTTTAGTCTTATTAAATACAGCTTGAGGTACACCTTTTCTCTAGATAAATTCGCTCACAACAAGTTGCTCATGAATTTATCCATAAAAGTTGTGTGTGTGTCTGTCTGTCTGTCAGTCAGTCAGTCAGTGAGTCAGAGTGTGTATGTGCATATTTGCAGCATAGCTCAAAAATGAAAAGTCCATAAAATACCAAACTTGGTACCTATTTAAGTTCAGTGACTTCCAAGGATGCGACACAACTACCCTTTACATGGAAAAATTTTCAAAAATGTTGACTTTCTCAAAAATAGCTCACATGATTTTCATTAAAATATCTTACATTAAAGATATTTACATGGTAAATAAAACATATGTCTTGAATTATCTGGGAATAGCCTCTGAAGACATGTTTATTCTGGACAAATTTTGCGAAATTTTGCTTATCTGGTAAACTGTAAGAGATAGACAAAAACTTACTTTACAAAACATGTAGAGCTCATTAAAATTCACAATGTATGTTATATACACCATTTTTTTGTGGAGTTGACCATTTTTGAGATATTCCTTGTTATTGGTTTCAGTTTTAAAATACTTATACTTTTCTCATACAGGATTCATGAACTCCTTGTCATACAAACAAAGGAACTTCAATCACATAGTAAACATCTTTTAAAATATTTGATTATTGCTTTATCCTATGGTACTCCCTTATTTCTCTTCTACTTACATGGAAGCAAGTAGTAAGACCATTTCTACTAATTTTTTGTCAATTAGCATGAAGTAAATAGAAGAATAAGCTTTTTAAGAGCTTGTAGAGATGAAGAGAAAATCATGTAAATGGAACACAGATTTTTTGGTGTAGTATGTTTTTGTGTATCTCTTACAGTTATGCAAAATTCATAAAAATTCATCCAAAATAAAGAGGTCTTCAGAGGCTATTCCCAAAAAAGTCAAGATAAGTATTTTATTTGTCATATAAAAATCATAAATATTACAGATTTTAATCAGAATCATTAGAGCCATTTTGAGAAAATCAAAATTTTCGAAATTTTTTCCAAGTGAAGGGTAGTTGGAGGTGGGGGGATTTTCTTGAAAATCTTAATGTCACATCCTTTGAAGATACTGAACTTAAATATCAAGTTTGGTATTTAACGGATTTTTCGTTTTTGAGCTATGCTGCCTACAAACACACATACACATGGACATTTTTCTAAAGATATCTTGATAAATGTTATTACTTGGTAAAGGAATATATGGATGTTACTATATAAATGTAAATGGCAACTGTAATTCTTTCAACATGTGGTCTTGACCGAAATTATTTATAAGTTAATGATCTGTTGTACATTACTGTAATTCTCATAGCTTTTCCTTCACATGTCACCAGTTTACAGAGCTATTACTCAACATCTTGTAAATGTATGTGATGAATAAAGTTATGTTATACAATAGTAGATTCTGGATAACAATTAGATGTATACAATAATAGATTCTGGATAACAATTAGATGGTAGATTGTGTTTGCAGAAACTATCTTTTGTTTACTTCATGTAATATGTAATGAATTAATTTGACTACATTTTTAAAGATTTTAAATATAAAGCAGTATGATTTTGTATTTAAACAATAAGCAGTTGGTAGATGTTATTCCTTCCTTTTTTCATTTGTTTTATTTCCTTCTCTCAGATTCTCTTTTGTTCTGAATAGGAAAATAATTTCCAGTATGGTATTAAGTGTTTACAGTCTGTGTAGTACAAGTTTTCTGCTACTATGTATCCATTTCAAATGGAAAATGTGAGAAAGTAAGAAACTTTAAACTTATGTTGATGCATTATTAAGCTCTGGCTGAAAGTGGGAAATGGAGTTACTATTTTTTTGCTTTAAGGCTGATGTTATTATTTTGACAGTTTAATTTTTAACATTATTATTTTAAAGGAACAAGGAAGTGCAATTTGATTAAACTTGATTTTAATACAAATAAATGCTATGATTTATTCTGAGACAGAGTGTAATATATTATGGTTTATTGAGAGTTTGAAGTATTTAACCTTAAAAAAATCATTTAAATGGAATTTTTATCCCTTAAAGACTGATTTTACTGCAATTGTTAGTATAAAGTGTCTCACATAAGTATATTGCTAATGTCAACATATGGGAGGGAGAAAAAGAGTAGAGATAGTTATACTCTTGGGTTGCTGATTGGTGGAGTGAAGTCCATGGGCTTTTTATTTGCTACCGTACAATAACCATCTCTAAGAAGTAGTTACAGCATTCTAAATAGTTTTGTAATCACTGAACTGCGTGAACTGATTTTGGGGAAGGAAACATATACAAATATTTGTGTTCATTTCTCTGTATCTTGTACTTATGCCATAAACTTTATTTATTTATTTTTTTTTTTTTGTAGCTTAATGTCCTTTTAACCTGGTTGGTCATATTGAACGATGAATGAAATTGGTGAAATGGTCTCAAATGATCTCGGGGTTCATGGAGCTTAAATCTAATCAACATTTGTCTTCTCAGGATAAGGGAAAACCCCGAAAAAAAAAAAAACCATATCTCGGTAGCTCACCCTAAGCGAGATTCGAACTCGTGATATGAGTCACGCTACCACCACACTACCCTGGCGGGCCTTAATAAACATTTTTACTTTCTCTGGCATGCATGTACATAGTAGCTAGAGAAAGGTTTACATTCACATGACTTTCTCTAACTGTTCTACAGACTTCTTACAAAAGATTGTAAATTGAGATAAGCATTAGCAGAATGTACTTATTACTTAGTTCTTTATAAGTAGAAAGGAATTAAAGAAATGCGCTATGCTAAAATGATAGTCAAATGTTTTGAAAGCTATCGTTATGTGATTGTCATTGAAATTGGCTTCTTTGCTTGGCCAGGAGTACAACAAAAGAAAAACGGACACTTTCTGTCTGAGATAAGTATAAGTATTTTAAACTTGAAACCAATAAAGAATATCTTGGAAATGGCCAACTCTACAACAAAAATGCATATGACATAAATTGTCTGTTATAATGAGATCTACATTTTTTGTGTAAGTAAGTTTTTGTCTATCTCTTACAGTTTAACCATTATACAAATTTCTGCAAAAATAAACCGGAATAAAATGTTCTTCAGAGACTATTCCCAGAAAATTCTAAATGTACACTTTATTTATGTTGTGAATAACTTTAATGTACAGTATTTTAATCAAAATTGTTAGAACCATTTTTGAGAAAAACAACATTTTCAAAAACTTTTTCATGTAAAGGGTAGTTTGGGTTGCAGGGGTTTTCTTGAAAATCTTTGTGCCATATCCTTGTAAGATAATAGAAAAACACATACGCACGCACAGTTTCTCTGACCATTTGTTTTAGGAACCCTAAAAATATGTATTTATGATGAAAACTCTATACCATTTGAAGACCCATGCTAACTACTAATATGTACTTTATTTCACAGGACATTTGCAATGTTGAAACCAGAAGCTGTTGGAAAAATGGGTAAAATATTCAAAATCGTCACAGAAAATGGTCTAAAAATAACAAAAATGAGAATGGCTCAGATGTCAAAGGAACAAGCAGAGGAATTTTATGAAGAGCACGCCGGAAAACTATTCTTACCGTAAGTTTAGACTTTAACTTATTTTTCTTCCCCTCCTTCACAGTGTAGACCATTTTAACTTGAAATTATAAATGATCTTAATATATTTAATACAATTATTGATCCAACACGAGAAGCATACATCTATACTGATTAGCACAAAACCCATTTGCAAGGTTATGAAATAGTTTCTTATAATGTTTGTATTAAGTTAGAGCAAATATTAAAAGTGTTTTTATATAAAGTGTTTTTAAGTGCTCATTTTTTGTATTTTCAAAGAGCTCACAACATTCCTTGTAAACAATTTAAATTTCCCAGTTAGATACTGGGTTTTTCTTGTCAAAGCATGGGCTAAAGTTCACCGCAGGATATTTTGGGGATGTGGGGTTGCATACAGATTCAGTTTATGCATTATATAAGTAGGTACATGCCATTATATCAAATTATGTATGTACTTATTTTAAACAAAATTCACTTAAATACAGTTTGTAACACAGGTCAACTAAAAGCCTGTAGGCTACTGAAGCAATTCAGTCTTATTTGGACGGAGAGAGAGACAGAGAGAGGGAGAGAGAGAGAGAGGGAGAGAGAGAGAGACAGAGACGGAGAGAGAGAGAGACGGAGACGGAGAGAGAGAGAGACGGAGACGGGGAGAGAGAGAGATGGAGAGAGAGAGAGAGAGAGAGAGAGAGAGTGCGTTGGGGGGGGTAAAGGGTAGGTTAGTTTAGTTAGGGAAAAAAGATGTTAAATTAAATCCTACAAATAGTGTTAAAAAGGGCCTTAATCAATTGGGATTAAGGGATAAATAGTAAATAGTGAAGCTAACTAATTAGCTAGATTGATTGATTGTTTCTGCAGTTTAGCTCTGAAATTGAGTTTTATGTATGGATGGTATTTAACTACTGAGTTATTATTGGCCCATTCTATGAGGTGTTTCAAAACGAATATAGGCTATGTAGAATTTATTAAATGTAGCCTACAAGTATAAGGCCTGTATCAATTACAAGAGCAACTCAAGCCCTTTTGTTGTGTCCGCCTATTTCTCTTGTCCTCCATTAGAAAGCGCTAGTAGCAAAGATAGTGAATAGTAAACAAAAAGCTTTCTGAGTTTTGCAGTTTGCAAGTACAAGTACCTATAGTGCAACGTAAATTCTGTCTTAAGTTCCATTGTAATCCTGAGAAAGTGGTAATAACATTTGTAGATGGTACCATCAGTCTTTTAAAGGGAAGAGTACGGGACATCCAAGATTGCTTAAAGAATGTGTTACGATCGAGAGAGGATTTCACGCACAGCCCCAAGAAGTCAGGTTAGAAGGCTCGTTATGCATTAGCAATTCCAGTGATGTCTGTGTGGAGAGTTTTAAGGAAGAAGTGAAGTGGAGTGTTATTTATGGACACTCTTTAACTGCTGTGGTTCTCAGCATCCCATTCTATACTGGGCGTGAAAGACCGCTTCATTTTGCTCAGAGGGCTCTCTATCAGGCTTGAGGTTCTTTTACGTTCCGTAAATCTATGACACAGGACTAATGGTTTACTTTCCTTCTGAAGGAAGCCATGCTAAGAATTTTTACTCCCAAAAAAAATCCCCCATCCTCCGCCGGGTTTGAACCCGTGACCTTGGGTATATGAAGTTAGCATGTTAACCACTACACCACAGAAGGCAACAAGAGTTTTAAGGAGATGCTTATTGTTTTCAGTTATTACAATCTCTAAAGCCTACAGACTACAGTTTTATGTGCCAACTTTACAAATGAAATGTTGCTGCATAAAGATGAAGGTTTTCTGGATTATGTCATCTTCAGTGATGAATCAACATTTCACCTAAATGGAAATGTGAACACTCATAATATGCACATCTAAGGATCATCTAATCGTCACAACATAATACAGCTGCAATAATACTCCCCAAAATATATTTTTTATGCCATACCACAACGGAAAGTTTATGGGCCCCTTAATTTTTTGGTGAGGAAACTATAACGGGTGTGTCTTACCTTGATGAACTGCAAATATGGCTCTTTCCTCAATTGCAAGAAGCTGAACCAGAGACCTTTAGTTGGTAGCAAAATGGTGTGTTGCCTCAATGACATAACTCGGTATGTGATTGCTTAAACAATGTTGTACCCAACTGTTAGATTGGCTGCAAGGGGCTGGATGATAGCTCGTTTCGCATGGCTTTCATGTTCACCTGATCTAATGCCGTGCAACTTTCACTTCATAAAGGATCATGTACATTTTAATGTGTCAAGAAAGTTCTGGGAATTTGCCAATAAAACACAAAAAATTAATCAAAATAGGCCCCTTATGAAATTAAACATTTATGCCAACAAATAATCCAATCATCAAAACATTTTTTGTAGGCACTTTTAGGAATCGATGTCAATTGTCACCGCAAATTTTCCTTTACATCTTCTATCGACTGAAAACGGGTGCCTTGAAGTAGTAACTTGAGTTTTGGAAAGAAAGAAATCAGCAGGAGCCAGATCAGGTGGATATGGTGGTTGTTTGGTGAAATTTGTTGAGTTTTTGGCCAGAAATTCATTCACAATAATAGCATTGTGAGCTGGTGCATTATCGTGGTGCAGAATCCATGAGTTGTCGTTCCACAAATCTGGCCTTTTTTACTGTATTTGTTTTCTCAAACGCCGCATAATGCTCAGATAATAGTCTTATTTACCATCTAACCTTCTGGCAAGAACTCTTTGAGTGCACGACACTGCGATAATTGAAAAAAACTGTCAACATGACCTTCAGTTTTGATCGACTTTGACGTGCTCTTTTAGGTTTGGGTTCAGTTGGAAGGCGCCATTCGGAAGCTTGTTGACTGGTTTAAGTGTCAAACTTGTAAACCCACGTCTCATCACCAGTTACAATGTGTTTCATGAATGTGGGGTGGAACTGGCTCGTTCTAGCATGTCTTCAGCAATCCTTACGCGATTGAGTTTTTGTAGAAAATTCAAGTCTTTCAGAACTAACTGAGCTGCAACACGTGTCATGCCCAAAAAAAGCATTTAAAATGGTTCGAATCGATTCGTGAGACACAGAAAGTTCAGCAGCAATCTCTCTCAGACCTAAATGATGATTTTCAGACACCATTTTCTTCACTTTAGCAATGTTCAGTTCAGTTGAAACTGTTGATGCCCGACCGAGCGAGGCAAATCTTCCACCACATCTCAACCACTTTTGAATGCACTGTACCACTGATATGCATGTGTTTTTGATAAAGTTGATTCACCGTAAGCCCTCTGTAACATTTTCAGCGACTTGGCACATGAAATACCATTTGCAATGCAAAATTTGAGACAGATTCTTTGTTCAATATTTGTATCCATCGTAAAATCGCAAATCACCTTTGAGATGAACTAACAAAATGGCGTACTGTAAACAAACTAGATGACAGATGACAATCAAACTCCACGAGGGTATAGAGGAAAGTTGTATCAACTTAGCGACAACAATAATTTTGAATCCCCTTTTAAACAGGATTTTTAAAAGATCAATTCCCGGTACTTTCTTGACGGAAGGTATGCCTCTGTTACCAGCTGACTTACCCGACATAATAGAATATGTTATTTGTCATGTAAACATCTCTAATATATAGTATTTTAATCAAAATTGTTAAAGCCATTTTTGAGAAAATCAAACTTTTTAGAAATCTTTTCCATATAAACAATAGTTTGGTGAGGGTTATGGTCCTTAAAATCTTTGTGTTGCATCCTTGGAAGAAACTGAACTTAAATACCAATTTTTCGTTTTTGGGTTATCTTGTTCACAGACACACGAACAAACACCTCATGCAAACAGACCTCTTTTTTTTTGGATACAGGGGACCCTAAAACGTATATTTCTGGTGAAATCTCGATATCAAATTTTTGGGTGGAGTGCAATACCTTCTCTGCCTATATACCATGTACAGAAAGTAAAAACTTTTTGAGTTGCTCTTTCTTTTGATGTTTATTTATAATTATAAGTTACATGTAATTAATACTACAAAGCCTTAAAAACATATAATCATTTTGAAATATCCAGTAATATTGGGCATGAAAGACTAGAAATTTTGCTCAGAGCCTCAACTAGGCTTGAGGTTCTTTTATATGCTGTAAATCTATGATATGGGACCACAGGCCTTACTTCCCTTCCAAATGAAGCCACGTTCAGGAGTTTTATGCCTTAAAAACTCCATTGCCCTCAGCTGGTTTTGAACCTGCGACCTTGGAAACTGCAGGCTAGCATGGTAACTCTTGACCATGGAGGAAGAGAAGATTTTAGCTTTGTGAGAAGATGAAAACATTAAGCATTTGTTTTGTTATTGCAGAAGTTTGATAGACTACATCACTTCAGGACCAGTAGTGGGAATGGAATTGGTTGCAGAAAATGCAGTCAAGAGATGGAGAGAATTATTGGGGCCAACAGATTCGGAAGTGGCTCGCAGAGACTCTCCAACAAGTATCCGTGCTAGGTTTGGTACAGACAAAACACACAATGCTGCTCACGGCTCCGATGCTACCACATCTGCTGAGCGTGTGAGTACAAAATATTCTCTACATATTTAATTATTTGTTAAATGCTTAGGCAATTTTTCTTCAAGCATATTTTTAATGTTACTAGCACATGTGTACAATGTATATTAATGGGTACTATTTATATTTTGAGTCTTATAATAATAATAATAATAATAATAATAATAAAAATTCATTGACAATTGAAATATTCTTCTTTATGATATTAATTTTATTTGTCTCGTAAATATCTATAATACACGATATTTTAATCAAAATGATTAGAGCCATGTTTGAGAAAATATAATTTTTAAAAATTTTTCTATATAAAGGGAAGTTGAGAATGGGGGCATTTTCTTGAAAATCTTCCTGTCACATCTTTGGAAGACACTGAACTTAAATACCAAGTTTGGTACTTTACAGACTTTTCATTTTTTACCTATACTGCCACATGCACACATGGACATTTTTCTAAAATGCCTTCTTCTTCTTTTTTTTTAATCAAGGGGTCTCAAAACATATATTTCTGGTGAAATATCATTATCAAATTTTTGGGTGCAATACAATACCTTCTTTATACACGATGTACATAGTATGTGTAGAGAAAATAGAAAAAATGAAGCTCCCACTGTTCAACAAAACAGAATTTGTATTAAATTGTGTTAAAGCTGCTACTTTGTTATGCTAATGCTTAATGGCCTTTAATGCTTGGAGAGACTAGCTTGAACAGAATTACTGTTACAAAACTTTTGCTCTGACTTTCAGGAGCTGAATTTTTTCTTTTCCCCTGCTCGTGGGACAAGAGGGTTGGCCCCAAAAACGACTGCAACTTTCAAGAACTGTACCTTATGTGTCATCAAGCCTCATGCTGTCCTAGATGGTAATATCTCTTTCCGGTTCTCCATACAACCAGAACTTTAAAAGGCTTAAGAAATGATGCATTCAAAAATATTGTTTACAGGATTTGCAAGTGACATAATAGAGACAATTCAAGAGAATGGCTTCAAGGTGACTGCTCTTCAGATGTTTGACGTAGAACATGCAAGTGCTGAAGAGTTCTATGAGGTGTACAAAGGTGTAGTAGCGGAATATCCGGTAAGCTACCCTTTGTCTCACGCTACCCTAGCTCTGCTGTTCCCAGGGCTCCAGTGTGTTGCCTAAATGATTTTTCTTTGATTATGAGCATTTCTGTTTCTGCAAGAATTATTCTGAGATAACACATATATCTACTTATCTGAATACAAGACGACCTCCATTTTTCAGAACTTAATTTTGGAATTTAGCATATCATCTACATAAGACATGTTTAAAAGACAGGTATATAAAAAGAAGAATTTTTAAGGCTAAAAATGGCAAATTTTTCAATGTTTTTTTATTTCACTAATTAATTGCTAATACATTCAGCTTTATGTTCCCAAAGTTTCATAACCTAATTTGATTTCTTTGTGGTCCAAATAAATTAAAACGTTAGGGCTTGTCATGCCACACCCACTTTTCTGCTTGCTTGATTATCAGCTTTGATCCCTTGTTTTCCTAAATTTCTAACAGGCAAACAGTTATAAATATTTAGAAGATATGTTTCTTTAGTTTCTGACCAGGAAGAAGAAGCTGACTACAGTTATGGTGGATTTTAGGCAGTATTTAAGTTTGTAGACCATTCCCTAAATAAAACAATGAAACAAAATTTTCTTTTCTCATTTTCTCAGTTTTATAATTTTTCACACTTATGTACCTTTTTCTTGGAAACTATTTGAGATATAGTAATGACATTTTATACACGCATATTTCAGTCCACAATGAGTATTTTGGTGCAGCTAGTTTCTATAGGCATTGTGCTATGAAACACATAATAATTTGAAGTAAAAACTCACATACCTTGAAAAGTACTTTAAAAAGCATTGAAGGGAGATAGAGAAAAAATTTCTGCACCAAAATATAGCATAATTCTAATATTTTATGTACACTTGTTTTCAAGCAACTTCACCAAAGGGATACTAAGAAAAAGGTAGATAAGTTTTATGATGTTTTGAAAATTCCAATGTTGTGTAATTTCTTTATTTGTTGACAAAATTACTTATAAAATAGCACAGTCATAGAAGATGTCAAGACAATTAACTGTGCAAAATTTCATTGCTTTAGGACAAAAACTATGGCCTTGGTAGAATCTTTGTTGTATCGAGGTATTTCTGCTTACGTTTCCCCCCTTAAATGGAATTTAAAGAATATTTTTGAGTTGGGTTTGTAACACTTAAGTATCACTTACGTATAATTTTTCCAGACCGGTTTCGAAGCCATGTGGGCATCATTGTCGATGGTTTCTAACTGAATTTCCACAGGGTGTTCTATGTTGAGCTGTGATGGTCCCTGGTGGCTGAGTGACAAACCTCCACAATATATTTTGTGTTGGGTTTTACTAGGTGTATGTTAGGTACTATTTCAGGTTAGTAGACCAAAAGTGGTGTGCAATGGCCGATTTGTCAGTTTGTTTGTATTTTACTGCTCTCATGTGTTCTTTAAGTCTTATTTCAAGGTGTATTTTTGTTTTACCAATGTAAAGTTTGTCCTAACCCAACCTAACTCAAAAATATTCTATTCATAGTATCACTGTTCCAAAATTCCCTTTCATTAAAATTGTTTTGGAATTTAAAGGTTTGCCATATATTTTGAACAAACTATTGGACACTTAAGCTGATTTAGTCACTTATTTATTTATTACTTTCTCAATACTCACTATGTACATAGTGCATAGAGAATGTATTGCACTCCACCAAAAAATTTGATACCGAGATTTCACCGGAAATATATGTTTTAGGGTCCCCTGTATCCAAAAAAAGTATTTTCAGAAAAAGGTCCATGTGTCTGTGAACACGATAACTCAAAAACGAAAAGTCGGTAAAATACCAAACTTGGTATTTAAGTTTAGTATCTTCCAGGGATGCGACACAAAGATTTTGAGAAAAATCCCCCCACCCCAAACTACCCTTTACATGGAACTTTTTTCGAAAATTTTGATTTTCTAAAAAATGGCTCTAACGATTTTGATTAAAATTTCGTATATTAAAGTTATTTACCTGACAAATAAAATGAATATTTTGAATTTTCTGGGAATAGTCTCTGAAGACTACTTTATTCTGGATGAATTTTTCATAACTCTAAACCGTAAGAGATGGACAAAAACTTAACCCACAAAAAATGTAGAGCACGTTAAAACACATAATTTGTGTTATAAACATCTTTTCGTGGAGTTGATCGTTTTTGAGATTTTCCTTTTTATTGGTTTCAGCTTTGAAAAACTTATACTTTTCTCATACAGGAATTTGTCAACTCCTGTCCATACAAACAAAGGAACATCAGTCACATAGTAACCAGCTTTTGGCTTTCACTTTAACCTATGGTACTCCCTAATTTCGTTTCTACTTACATTTAGCAAGAAATATGACTATTTCTGCTAATTTTTCTCGAGAAGCATGAAATAAATAAAAGATAAGCTTATAACAATAATAATTTACAGAGATATAGAGAAAGTCATGTGAATGGAACACATCAGATTTTTTTTTGTACTTAATTTAGATTTGTGCGGAAATTCATGTTTTGAGAAGTTGCCAGAGACGGGAGTATGGAAATGTACAGTATGGGTGTGATGGTACAAGATGATGGCGGTGGTGGCTTAACTGTAATGACAATGATGGATATGATTTTGTATTTAGAAAACATACTTAATATAACACATTGTAAATGTTTTTACCTAATTTGAGTTCACACAGAAATTCACATTGCAAGTGGGAGAGACGGAGAAGGGATGGTATATGCAATGATAAAACATGATGACGGCAGCAGTGGTGGCAGTGTAGCTGTAACAGTGATAATTATGGATGGTATTTTCTCTTAAAACAACATACCTAATATAATATATTGTAAAACGTTTTACCTAGTTTGTGCATAAATTCCTTGAGGAGGGGAAATGCACAGCTAACCTTTCTGTTTCTGCTTGATCATTGACTCCCAATGCAACATAACATGCAACCACCGATGTGAAAAATTGTAAATGGCGTGTTATTTATGGACGCTCTTTAACTACTATGGTTCTCAGTGTCCCATTCTAAATTGGGCGAGAAAGACTGCTTAATTTTGCTTAGGGGCTTCTCTATGAGGCTTGAGGTTGTTTTACATGTTGTAAATCTACAACATGGGACCAACAGCTTTACTTCCCTCCCAAAGGAAGCCATGCTAAGGCTTTTTACACCCAAAAAAATCCATCGTCCTCTGCCGGGTTTGAACCTGTGATCTTGGGTATATGAAGTTAGCATGGTAACCATTACACCACGAAGGACGACACCGATGTAAAAGGAGGTCCTGTAATTTTATTTTAATCTCAGAGAGTAATCTTTTTACAGTAAGAATGCCCATATGCTCCTTAATGGCTAATTTTTTGGTGTGAAATGAAATACTCAAAATCTACCACATGTGTTGTGACTTGGTGGTAATGTATACCATTTCTCCTAGGCTTTGCCTCTGTGATACCCGCAAAGTATCCACCTATGGTGTTCAGAAAACATAATGCAAATGCAAGACATTAACATTTTGGAAAAAAGCATTGTGTTTGTATTCAAATAAATACGATACTTTAATAACTTCAGTATTGTTTTAGGTTCACTTCAAAGATAACTTTGTCTTCTAAGATCCACTAACCAAGTTCCTGTGTTCTTTGAGCGTGTCACTTATGGCATGAATATATTTGATGATGAGATCCTTTCTGTTTGAAAACTGAAATCCATAACATATTCTCTGTTCTTTTGTTTACAGTTTTTCCCATATTATTAAATCTATTGGCATGTTATCCTCTTTTAGATATTACGGTTTTTTACCCAAAATGGTTGGCTACTAGATTTTTCTGTTTCCTTGTATTTAACTTGCTTTAGGTGTTCTCTAGGGCTTAAACCAATGTTTTTTTTTTTTTTTTTTTTTCATTTATCCTGTATGAGTTAAATGCTAAACCTTACATTTGATTTGGTAAATACCTGGCATCTAATTCTTTAGAATGTTGCCTTTTGTGTTGGTTTTCAGGGGCAGCACCATGGTATAGTGGTTAGACCACTTGCCTTCCACGTAAGCAGCTCAGGTTCAATCCCAGGAGACTGCATGTGGGATTTGTAGTGGATGAAGCAGCATCTGGACGGTTTTTTCTGATTCTTCCAGTTTCCCACCATTCATTTCATCAATTCCTCCATCATCACCTCTCCTATCATCCATTTCATATCATCTATTTCCTCACATTTATGCAAGGTATTGGGCTGATTCCCCATCTATTTGATCCATAGCTCTTCTGCTTCTAAACAGGCATAAACTTGTTAGCCCTGGGGTTTAAATCCTCTATATGAGGAGGGTAACCAGGTGAAAAAGAAATATTGGTTTCAGTATGTTGTATAGACTATTATTAATAGATGATGATGTAACATTCTATTGTTTAAATATTTTTTTTAAATTTGTCAAATGCCCAAGGATGATAACTAAACCTTTTAAAGATCTTTGTTTCTGCAAGTTTTTGTAATATTGTAGGTGTTTTTAATTTCTTTTTTAAGAGTCTGTATGTAAATGTGAGTTTGTGTGCCTTTCAGTTACAATATGACACTCGACTTCTCAGGACTGCTATTAGGTAGTTGCCTGAATACAGGCATATTTTGTGGATGAGATATAAGTTTATCCACTATTAAGGAGGAAAATGAAAACTTGTAAATTGTAAACTTGTATGTCAGGAGAAAAGAAATGCACTTTTTATCATGTTCAAGGAATTCACACATGGAGTGATGAACACAAGTCCTTATTAAAGTATATGATAGAAAAACAACTAATCTACAATTTTTGCTACTGTCATTTTCTTCCTTAAGCATCCAGTTTAATCACAATTTAGCAATTTTGTTTTGTAAAATTTATAAATTACACCAGAATTATGTAGCTTAATAATTGACAAACACACATTTGTGAAATATTACCTGCTAAGTATTAAGCATTTATACCTAAAGTACAAAGATCGTTACTAACTGTGTACATTATTTTTATTTCCTTTTAATAATCATTTAAATAACAAAATATTTTAGTGGGTAGTCTTGCTTATTAAATGCTTAAATCATGTAGTTTGTTTTATTGCACTTGAATTAGCAAGATAGGGCATTTCGACTCCCCTTAAGTAAATGTCTCTGTTTACCAAAGTGAGGAAGAAGCAGATGCCATACTTGAGTGAGTGATAAATGAGTGTCCCTTAAAGTAAGGACTATGGATTTGTCTTTAAGTGAAGTTTGAATAACACTTCCCTTCACTGATGTACACAATCCTTATTTATGATAAAAATGGCGTGTTATTTATGGACACTCTTTAACTGCCCTGATTCTCAGCATCCTATTCTATACTGGACGTGAAAGACTGCTTAATTTTGCTCAGAGGCCTCTCTATCAGGCTTGAGGTTCTTTTGAGTGCCCTAAATCTATGACATGGGACCCACGGCTTTACTTCCCTTCTGAAGGAAGCCATGCTAAGGATTTTTACGCCCGAAAAAATCCATCGTCCTCCGCCGGGTTTGAACCTGCGACCTTGGGTATATGAAGTTAGCAGGGTAACCATTACACCACAGAGGGCGACCTTATTTATGATGCATTGTTTAGTTACATACTGATGTTGTGATTACAGGGCATGGTTTCACAGCTTTCATCTGGAGCCAGCATTGCAATGGAAATAGTAGGTGATGATGAAAATACACCTTCTAAATTTCGTGCTCTTGTTGGACCACCAGATCCTGTAAGTACCTTCTTTTAGGAACTAACAATTTTGGAAGCTGTCTGCACTGTATAGACTCAATAATTTTTCACTATATTGATAATATTATAAAAAAAGTTTGATGTGTTCAAATCACAAAACTTTCTGTGTCTGTTCTGTAAACAAACTATTTTTACAAAGGGTTATTCTTTTAACTACTTCATGCTAACCAAGATAATATTACTAGAAATGATTTTATTACTTAGTTTCTTGTAAGTAGAAGGGAAATTAGGGAATATACTAGGCTAAAGCACTCGTCAAATCTTTTAAAATCTGTTGAAATTCAATTCTCTTTTACGTGGTCAGAAGTAAAGCAAAGGAAAACTGAAAGATGACTTCCTGTTTGAGAAGAGTGTAAAGATTTTAAAATTGAAACCAATGGCAAGAAATATCTTTGCAAATGGATTAACTCCACAAAAATTGTGTCTTAACGGGATCTACATTTCCTGTACAGTAAGTTTTTGTCTGTCTCTTACAGTTTACCAATTATGCAAAACCTCTCCAGACTGAAGAGGGCTTTCGAGGCTATTGTCAGAAAATTTAAGATGTACATTTTATTTGACATAGAAATATCTTTAATATATGGATGGCATTTTAATCAAAATTGTTAGAGCTATTTTTCAGAAAATCAAACTTTTTGAAAAATGTTCCATGTAAGCGGTAGTTTGGGGTAGCAGGATTCTCTTGAAATTGTTCATGTCACATCCTTGGATTGTTGCATTTATTACTTTTCCTTCACACTGTAGTCACTGCACTGCTGTTTGCGTGCCAGTCTCAACGGCTCAGACTTCACCAAAAGTTATAATATCCCTGCAGCCGCCTGTCCTCATACAAGGGTTGTCCAATAAATAATGTCCCACAATTTATTTTGCGGTGAAAAACATTTTTGAGAAATGTACAAGTTTACGTGCGACTTACTTGAAGTTTACCACATGTGCATGCAAAGTTTCAGTTTCTTCCGACAGAAAGCGTAGGTGTAGGAATGTTTTAAAATAGTGTCTGTAAGTGAAATCCATCATAAACGCGTGCTATGATTGAATTTCTTGTAGCAGAGAAAGAAACCATGGGGAATATTCATAAACATTTGTGCAAAGTCTATGTAACATCCACAGTACCGTTGGTTGTTGGGCACAGAGGGTGGTGCTGCAGAACTCCAAGATTTGCCGCGGGCAGGAAGGCCCCCATCACGCCTGACATGTTGCAGCGGCTGATGTCATTCGAGAGGATCGACACATTGCAACTTGACAATTGGCGTTGAAGCTAAGCTGTCAGTAAGCAAAGGAAGAGTGAATGTGATTATCAATGAGCTCAGATACACAAAAGTGTGTGTCTTACTGTGGATCACAAATCTCAAAGAAAAGACATTTCTTCCGATTTGTTGCAATGCTTTGAAGCTGGCAGGGAGGCCTTCTTGTCCCAGACTGGAACAGGTGATTAAACATGGGTGCATCACTTTGAGCCCAAAACAAAAAGACAATCGATGAAGTGGCATCATGTTCACTCTACAGAAGAAAAAATTGAAAACAGTTCCTTCAGCCAGAACAGTCATGATCACAGTGTTTTGGGATTGTGAGGGCATAATTCGCATTGATGTGATGCCAAAATGTACCATTAATTCAGAAAGTTACGTCAAAACATTAAACAAACTAAAGCAACGGTTCCAGCAACTGCAGCGCCACACAAGTTTGAGGACTTCTGCTCATATCGTTAAACAGGGTTGGACCCTATAGTCCCGATTTAGCTCCCTCAGATTTACACTTGTTTGGGCCACTGAAGAATTCCATTCGTGGAAGACATTTTGAGATGACGAAGAGGTGAAAACCTGGCTCCAGGCAGAGTAAAGATTTTTACCAACAGGGAATACACCCCTTGTGTCTCGCAGACAAAACATTATTCTTTCATATACGTAAATTTCATTTTTGTGGAATAAATACTTTTGGAGAAAAAAAATATGAGGCATTATTTATTGGGCAACCCTCGTACAATTAAAATGATAAGTACTTTATTCTCAGAAACGTTGGAAATGTTACACATTTCTGCCATCTGCTCATTCAAATGGAAAGTTCAATATCCAATTATGAATTTTTAACCAGATGTTTTCTTTTAGTTCTTACATTGTATGGGGGATTTGTTACTCACACCTTCTTTTTCATGTGATCTTCAGAGATGGGTAAATTTCTATAACTGGATTTTGTGAAATGACAAGAGTAATTGGCCCATGCTTAGTATGCATAGTTATGTTTATGTTTTGTCACAAAATAACAGATATTGGAGTACAGAAAAACCTGATTTTACACACAAGATTCCCTTGTATGTCACAAAAATTGTTGTGCAGTAAACACATACATAATCATAAGGTCTATATGAACAACCAAACACAACTTTGAACACCTGATCAATATTGATGTCAGTCTAGATTTTTCGAGACTTTGTTACCGCATGTGCTGCTGATGAGTCATTAAATTGAATTAAGGACATTTTTAAAGATAAGGTATTTAGTAAAGAATTATGGCCCTCACAATAACGTGATTTAACTAACTGAAAATTTCACTCTAAGACTTCAACAGGCTCAGAATACGCTTTGTATGCAATAATAATAATAATTTATTGATTCAGTAAATCCTTTGTACATTGTACAGTTGACATTGGAAGGTCATTTGTTACATAAATATATAACATACATATAGTTGCTTACAATGTGCTATTTACAATTCATCTAAATTATACAGACACTTATTAATGAGATATTCTTTCAGCTTATGTTTGAATCGTGTTTTTTGGGCGTTGCCTAAATTTTTTAGTGCTACTGGTAACATTGAATAAAATTGCCCCTCTTGTACCAACATCCCTTTCAGTGAAACTTTTATTTGAGTGTCTAAAGAGATTGCAGTTATTTCTTGTATAATGATTGTGCACTTGATTATTTCTTATTAATGGTTGCTTATCTGTTATGTACAATATAGTTCTATAAACATACAGAGAATAAATGGTTCCGTTGATTTGATCATGTTACACCAAACTTTCAAAACACTTAACTGGCTCCAGCTTAGGGATAGAAGAAAATTGCATTCTTTATCATTTCTCTATCAATTCCTTCATTCTCGCATTCTAAACTATCTTTCTGACTGTGATAATCGAGAAACTCGCTCACGTACTCTTTCCTTTTTGCTATACCTGCTCATCATACAACCTTCTATTCATCATTATTTACAATAGATTTAGCTCATCTTTAGAATTCCCTCCCTGAAGACGTGAGGGACTGCCGGAACGTTATACTGTTCAAGCAGAAAATTAGGACATACATTTGTAATCAAACCTAATCTGTTGCTGTATTAATATGATAAATACATCACTACTTTCATTTATTGTTATTAATATTTTTTGTGCTCGTGAGTAATATTCATTCAATTGTAAATATCACTAATATGTGTTTCAACCTATGTGAATATTTCACGTAAAATAATTTTGTTTACAGTTTTTTTCTTTTCATTTCAGTATATTTGTTGCACCTTTTTATTTTCTCTATACATACTATGTACATAGTGTATAGAGAAGGTATTGCACTCCACCAAAAAAGTTGATACCGAAATTTCACCGGAAATATATGTTTTAGGATCCCCTGTATCCAAAAAAAGTATTTTCAGAAAAAGGTCCATAGGTCCATGTATGTGTGTGTGTGTGTGTCTGTGAACATGATAGCTCAAAAAACGAAAAGTCGGTAAAATACCAAACTTGGTATTTAAGTTTAGTATCTTCCAGTAATGCGACATGAAGATTTTGAGTAAAATCCCCCCACCCAAACTACCCTTTACATGAAACATTTTTCGAAAATTTTGATTTTCTAAAAAATGGCTCTAACGATTTTGATTAAAATATCGTATATTAAAGTTATTTACCTGACAAATAAAATGTATATTTCGAATTTTCTGGGAATAGCCTCTGAAGACTACTTTATTCTGAGTGAATTTTACGGAATGTTGCATAACTGCTAAACCGTAAGAGATAGACAAAGACTTACAACACAAAAAATGTAGAGCACATTAAAACACACAATTTATGTTGTATATATATTTTTTTGTGGAGTTGGTCGTTTTTGAGATATTCCTTGTTTTTGTTTTCAGCTTCAAAAAACTTAACCTTTCTCATACTGGAATTTGTCAACTCCTGTCCATACAAATAAAGGAACTTCAGTCACATAGCAACCTGTTTTGGACTATCACTTTAACCTATGGTACTCCCTTATTTCTCTTCTACTTACAAGGAAGCAAGTAATAAGACTATTTCTGCTAATTTTTTGTTGATTAGCATGAAATGAATAGAAACATAAGCTTTTTAAAAATAATTTGTTGCAGAGATGTAGAGAAAGTCATGTGAATGAAACACATCAGATTTTTATATATTTTTATTAAGTTGTATAGAATTGTATTTTTGTTCGTTATACCTTTATTCATTGTATCATTGCTGAGTTGATTTAATGTATTGCCTGGTAGAGTGGAAGAGAAGGCCTTATGACCTTAACTGCAACCAGAATAAATAAATAAGATAAAAATAAATATATTATTTTTATCTCTGGGGTAAGTTAAAAAGTAAGGTGTGCAACAAACCCCATATATTGTAAGAACAAAAAGAAACCCCAGTTAAGAAATTCACTCAGTTTTTAATACTGAACTAACTGGTCATAGTGAATGAAAGTTTCCTGAGCAGATGCCAGAAATGTATGTATAGGTAAGGACAATGTTTTGAACATCTTGAAGTAGTTATTTTACTCACAAACTGTTTATGTTTATTATGAGTTTTTATTGCTCATTCTTAATGTATTATTCTATGCTCATTAATTTATTAGGTTAGGAAATGAAATAAGTTAAGGAGGAAAATATTAAAGAGAAATAAAAGAAGACTGGCATGACCAACTTTATTATTCATATAGAATTTGTAAAGAAGGATCAGTCATTTGTAACCAGAGAAATAACAAGGATCAATAGTTGTTGACAGGTCACTGTGGAGACAGTGACCCAACAGTATAGTTGATACATTTATTTGACTACGAGTTGATTAATTACACTAAACAATACTTACTTGGGATTTTTGCTGGAACATGTTTCAAAGGAGTAGTTTCCTTGTCGATGTCCAGTTGAAAATGAAGGAAACTAGTCCTTTGAAACATGTTCCGGCAAAAATCCCAAGTAAGTGTTGTTTAGTGTAATTAATTGACTTGTAGTCAAATGAATATAATAACAGTGTTTACAAACTTGAACAAAAAGAAAAGATAGTAGATACACTTTTTACTTTCTCTATACATACTATATACATAGTGTATAGAGAAGGTATTGTATTGCACCCAAAAATTTTATACCGAGATTTCACCAAAATATGTTTTGAGGCCCCCTGAAGCCAAAAAAAGCATTTTTAGAAAAATATTCATTTGTGTGTCTGTCTGTCTGTGGGCAGCATAGCTCAAAAATGAAAAAACTGTTAAAAACCAAACTTGGTATTTAAGTTTGGTATCTTCCAAAAATGCAACACAAAGATTTTCAAGAAAATCCCCCACCCTGAACTACCCTTACATGGAAAAAATCTTGAAAATTTTGATTTTCTTAAAAATGGCTCAAACAATTTTGATTAAATTTTTGTATATTTAAGATACTTATTTGACAAATAAAATGTATATCTTGAATTTTCTGGGAATAGCCTCTGAAGACTACTTTATTCTGGATGAATTTTACGAAATTTTGTATAACTGCTAAACATTAAGAGATGGACAAAAACTTACCACACAGAAAATGTAGAGCACATTAAAACACACAATTTATGTTATATACATTTTTTTCGTGGAATGGATCGCTTTTAAGATATTCCTTGTTTTTAGTTTCAGCTTTGAAAAACATACTTTTCTCATACTGAAATTTGTCAAACAAAGGAACTTCAATCACATAGCAACCAGCTTTTGACTATGACTTCAACCTATGCTACTCCCTTATTTCACTTCTACATACAAGGAAGCAAGTAATAAGACTATTTCTGCTAATTTTTTATCGATTAGAATGTAGTAAATAGAAGCATAAGCTTTGTTGCAGAGATGTAGAGATAGTCATGTGAATGGAACACATCAGATTTTTCATTCATTGTGTTAGATGCCCAGCCTGAAGTTTGGCGTTAGGTAAGGAAAGCATTTATAATCAGGAATCATGTCGGTATTAAATAGATAGTATAGTCAAATTGAATTAATTAAAGTGGTACTGTTAACACATACTTCACTTACTTTATACATTTACTCACTTATACATTTATAAAAGATATAGTGTATAACACATATAAAAGAAGTGCTAAAAGCTGTATTTAATATCTTTAAAAGCCCAAATATGATATTTGAAAAATACATAGTGTTTCCCATACTACAACCTGAGAGAAGAAAATAGTTCTCACTGCTCCTGCAACCTACTATAAGGTATTTATAGTAACATGTTCATGAGGGGCTGCTGCAGTATCTTATGATAAAATGTGCCTAATATAATTTTAATTGTAACTATGAGACATGAGGTGATTGTGGTGATGCTATAATGGTTTTGACATGATCTGAGCTGCAGTGGCCAGCCATGTGGTAGCCAGTGTGAAGAAAAATCACTATAGCTGAAGAACCTCACATTCTTTCTGTTTTTCAATAATGGTTATAGTAAAATTAAATGCAATACTCCTTTTATTGTGTTTGTAATTTTAACATATGATAGTAGACCACTAATTTATGTTATCTATACTTTAAATATAATTTTCTTTTCAGGATATTGCAAAACAATTGCGTCCGAATACCCTACGAGCAAGATTTGGCAAGACCAAGCTGGAAAATGCCATACATTGCACTGATTTACCTGAAGATGGTGTTCTTGAGGTAAATAAAATATAAACAGTATTCTTGACATTCTTTCCTACGATGCTTTGAATTAGTTATTTATGATGCAAGTGGTAAAAATGGTTTTTATATTGCGAGTAGGAAGCTTGCGAAACGAGACCGTAAGCGGCCGAGTACAGTAATCCTACGAACAATTTAAAACCATTTTAACACATGTGTCATACACTATTTTTAGACAGTTCTCAATATTTATAGACATATTAGAATTATAAATAGATTGCTTTACCTATTTCATGGGGTTCATGCTTAATGGTCTGTAATATTCAATTGTTACCTTGCTTAGTATCAGTGCTGACAACATGATGACTTACTCGTACAGAATGAAAACATTCTGTACAACAGAGGCAGTGTAGCAATTGTAATTTTGCTCTCACTGCTTGCATAATTTTGTCTGGTTCAGCAGAGTCCATGTTCATGACATTGAAATCATCCGCCATTTTATCAAACTTTTACCGTCTCCCTGAATTTATTTACAAGCAAACGAACAGCCCCTCTGCTGGGAACACGCATGCCAGGAAATTTAGTTTCAAATTGCCTTACAACTTCCCTATGAGATGGTGTAAGCAGTTATGTATCATACATAAACACTGTTTGTGGTACTGTTTACTGCATTTTGAAAGCACTTCAAGCAAAACTAAACACGTCTAAACATTCCTAATGTTATCAACAAAGTATGCTGTGAAGTGATATATACAGTGAAACTTTTAATTTTCTTACGTAGCTAATTTGAGTCAAATGTAGAACTTATTAAACATGTAAAACCCAACTGAACTAGCAATTTGGGAAAGGATACACATAAGGAAAAATGCACTCAGAGTTATAAATTTTGAAATACCACCGGCAGACAACACCGTAATATTACCTCCAAAAAAAACAGATGGCAGCACAGAGGTAATTACGAATGTAATCTCCCCTTCTGAAGCTAGTCAAATACCCGCCAATGATGAAGATGAACATCTTTGAAATGCATCCAGGAAAAAACTGTAAGTTTGACTCAAATTAGCTACGAAATAACATACCTAATGTTATTTACATTTGAACTCGACTAGAGCAGAAGCAACAGCTGTAGGATGTGCACACAAAGAAAGGCAGTGAAGGTCACATGGACAATGCTCCTCGTGGCCAAGTTTTGTAACAAACAAACTGTACATTTACAATAATACATAGTGAGAGTTGAATGAGACCCATTCCATAAATTTGTTTTTGTTGCAGGTAGAATATTTCTTCCGTCTCCTCCAGTAACAATGAAGACTGCTGCTTGAGTGTAAATGCTCCAAGGTGCCTTTTCTAAGAATGTTATGAAATGTTGTTAAGATACAGCCTAAGTATTGTATTTTCAACAGTACACAAAAAAAATGCTTAATGCAGACATGAGGCTCATTAATTATTTAATCTAAGTCATACATTTATTTAGATGTAGCATATATTTTAAGAATACATTATTTTTTGTGAGTTTAGAATGTGATATACATATATATTCCATACTTCTCATTAATAATGATGTTTGAAATGGTTAACACATATATAAATATTGAAAATATGGTTTAGAATTGAAGGTTTCTTAAAGGATACATGTACATCACTTAACATTTTGGACATAGAAAATTTACCTCAGATTTACAGGATGTATTAAAATACACATTTTCCTTAAATGACATTTAAAAAAAGAGTAATGTTTATAATTTTTATATAAGCAGTTTATGTTACATTTTCCTACCCATTTAAATAAGGATAGAGAAAAATTAAGATTATAAAAGAAATAAAATAGTACCATGTTTATCCGAATACAATACAATGCTTGCTCTTTTTTTTTTCTTTTTTTTTTCTTTTTTTTTTCTTCTTTTTCTTTCTTTCTTTCTTTCTTTTTTTTTTTTTTTTTTTTTTTTTTTTTTTTTTTTTTTTTTTTTTTTTTCCCTCTCCCAAAATATAGGGTGGGGCATAAGTTCCTGACACTTTTTAAACCAATGGTAACATTTTGTATTTGGTGAAAGATACATTTTAGTCATTACATAATGACATGGTTCATTGATTTTTACTTTCTCTACATGTACTATGTACATATTGTGTAAAGGAAGTATTGTATTCTGCCCAAATATTTGATACCAAGATTTTACTGGAAATATATGTTTTGAGGTCCCCAGAATTAAAAAAAAATGTAGAAAAAGGTCCATATGTGTGTGTGTGTGTGTGTGTGTGTGTGTGTGGACAACATAGCTCAAAAACTAAAATACTGTTTAATACCAAACTTAGTATTAGAGTTTAGTATCTTCCAAGGATACAACATGAAGATTTTCAAGAAAATCCTCCTACCCTGTCCTACCCTTTACATGGAAAAATTTTTGAATTTTTTTGTCTCATAAATGGTCTAATGATTTTTATTAAAAACACTGTGTATTGAAGTTATTTACATCACAAATAAAATGTATAACTTGAATTTTCTGTAATAGCTTTTGAAAACCTATTCATTTTGGATGAATTTTGCATAACTGGTAAGTTGTAAGAGGTACACAAAAATTTACTACATAAAAAATGTAGATCTCCTTTTGTTTCATCTCTCTTTTGTTTTTCTGGAAATGCAAACCTTATCAAATTCAGTGTTCACATATCAGTTGACTTTTAAAAGATTTGACCAATCATTTTAGTCTGATATATTCCTTCTGCTTCTAAGGAACTAAGTAGTAAGACAAATTGTGTTAATATTTATCTAGCATGATGTAGATAGAAGAACAAGCTTTTGTAAGAATAGTTTGGTTGCGTGGTAGGTAAAAAAGTCATGTGATTGTGACACATGAGTTGCAGTTATGGTCTGGCAATGCACTGCTTGTAGTTCAGTTGTGATGGAGCGTTGGTCTGTAGCGAAGAGTATTCAGTCAGTAGAAATGTTGATCAGATTAAATTCAATTACAGCTGTTGAGTTGAAACGGAGGCATTTCAATAGACCAATGCTTGCTACTGGATTCCTGCTTCATCATAACTGAATTGGAAGCAGTATTGTGTCAGAGTATAACAGTCAGCAATTATGGTCACCTCTAGAGTAGCAGCAGCAGCAGCAGGAAAATGCAAAGTTGATTCGCAGAAAATTGCTAAATAAATGGAGCAAATTGGAAAAAATTACATAATGAAATCCGGAATCGTTGGCATTTAGCTTTGTGGATCATTGCACTTAGCTCTTAGTCCATTCCCACAATTCCTCAACCCTTATAACTTGTATTTTCAAGCGGCATTTGCTTTTTACTTTTTCTCCACGTACTATGTAGATAGTGTATAAAGAAGGTATTGTAATGCTCCCAAATTTTTATACCGAGATTTCAATAAAATTGCATATTTTGGGTCCCTCTGAGTAAAAAAAAACAAATATTTTTAGAAAAAGATGCATGTGTGTGTGTGTGTCTGTAGACATCATAGTTCAAAGTCGTCTTCATCTGTGTTATAAACCTTAAAAAAAAAAAAAAAAAAAAAAAAAAAAAAAAAAAAACATTCACATGACTTTCTCTACATCAACAAATTATTGTTAAAAAGCTAATGCTTAGGTTAATGTGATAGTCAAAAGCTGGTTGCTATTGACTGAAGTTCTTTTGTTTGTACAATCAGGAGTTGACAAATCCCTGTATGAGAAAAGTAAGTTTTTTAAAGATGAAACCAAAAACAAGGAATATCTAAAAAATGATCAACTACACAAAAAAAAAGAATTATATAATATAAATTGTGTGTTTTAATGTGCTCTACATTTTTTGTGTGGTAAGTTTTTGTCTATCTCTTACGGTTTACAGTTATGCAAAATTCCATTAAATTCATCCAGAATAAAGTAGACCAGAGGCTATTCCCAGAAAATTCAAGATATACATTTTATTTGTCAGGTAAATATCTTTAATATATACAATATTTTAATCAAAATTGTTAGAGACATTTTTGAGAAAATCCAAATTTTCAAAACAAGTTCCATATAAAGTAGCTGGGAGTTGGTGGGGATTTCTTGAAAATCTTCGTGTTGCATCCTTGCATGATACCAAACTTAAATACTCTGGTATTAAACAGTCTTTTTATTTGTGAGCTATGCTCCGCCCTCCCCCCCCACATACACACACACCCCCCACATCCACACGTGCACAGACACACAGTGAGCAGGAGCATTATCCATATGAGTGGTTTTGCGAGAATTCTGGATTCATTTCTTTGAATGAATTCATGCAAATGGTGCATAACTTCCTTATTGACTGTATAACCATATGGCAGAACCATTTGTTTGCATCTTCCACATTGTCGTTGGTGATTGATGTGTTAGGACGTCCAGAGGATCATCATCTTCAGAGTCTTCTTGACCTCTTTGAAATATTGATACCACACAAAATCCCTTGTCTTATAGTAGATTTGCGAAAAGCCACAGCCAAAATTTCAAACACTTTACTCTATTTTTCAAACAAAATTTCAAACACTTTACTCTATTTTTCAAACAAAATTTAATGCATATTTGCTGAGTCTTCCAAAACATGTCTAGCTATTTTAGCTGCCAACAATAAACTAAGCATTTAAAACAGCTGAAAATGCAAACATATATCAGGAACATGTCTATCTACAAGATTAAAATAAAGTTTTGAAAATCGGTTGTATAAAGCCTGCAAAATTAAAAAAAATTCCCATTATTTTTTTATCACACCTCGTATGTGGCAGATTTTTTAGTTTCAGTTTGTAAAGTTAACTTTTTACAGACTTTCAAAGGTTATAAATGTTGTCAGTGGAGAAAAGGTTTTTCTCCAAGACTAAATTAAAAATAGAGGATTCCTTTCACATTAGTAGTGTATTTAGGAGCCAATGATCGAAGAGAAAGTTTTAGCTGCGGGTTTCCTGCTCGAACTGTACACCTTACAGTATGCAGTACATTTTTGTTTTCCCCTCTCTATTTTTCAGCCATCCAACATGTAAATTCCCAAGCAAATTCAAATTGGGTAAAATATAAAAAAATAATACAGCAAACTTTGGAAGTTCCTAGATCCAGCATCAGATGCCTCCAAAAGTGATGCACCGTCACCCTCATTGTTGACGTCAATGAAGGAGATTCAGTTGGAATTAAGGGTTGAAAATGGGAACAAGTATTCCTGAAACCAGTCCCAGTAAGAAATTACCAAGTGATGTTTTTGTATTAACAATGGCAGACTCAAATTCATTCCATTTAATATTAATCGCATCACTGTCACAAATTTCTTTGCATTTTTGCAAATTTTCAAATTTTGATTGACCACCATACAGAGACCTTTGGAAGTTCATAGATTCAGCACCAGATGCCTAAAAGATGATGCACACAGTCAGAATTAAGGGGTTAAAAATTGGAACAAGTGTTCCCGAAACCAATCCCCATAAATAATCACTAAGTGATGTTTTTGCAGTAGGAAAACCAGCTCAAATTCATTCCATTTAATAAGGGACTTGATTAGTTTAACCCATTCAAGGATACCCAATAATGGAGTGAGGTGTTAAAATAATTTAAAAAAATCTGATGTGCTACACTCACATGACTTTCTCTAGCTGCTGTAAAAATCAAATCAAAATTCCTTTTTCACCATGCCAATCGAGATTAACATAGCAGAATTTTATTACTTAGTTCCTTATAAGTAGAAGGGAACTAAGAGAATGCGCTAGGCTAAAGTGATAGTCAAATGTTTTAAAAGCTGTCGTTATGCGATTGTCACTGCAAATTGCTTCTTTGCTGCCAGGAGTAGAACAAAAGAAAAACGGACACTTCCATCTGAGAAAAGTATAAGTACTTCACAATTGAAACATTAAAAGGAACAGCTCGAAAACTGTAAGCTCCTTGAAAAAAATGTATATGACATAACTTGTGTACTTTAACAAGATCTACATTTTTTGTCTATCTCTTACGGTTTACTAGTTATGCCAAATTAAGCAAAATTCATCCAGAATAAACAGAACTTTAGAAGCTATTTCCAGAAAATTCAAGATATACATTTTGTTTGTGATAGAAATGACTTTAATATGTGGTATTTTAATAAAACTCTTGAGAGCCTTTTTTAAGAAAAACAAAATTTTCAAAAATGTTTCCATGTAAAGGGTAGTTAGGGGTGGGGGGATTTTCCTGAAAATCTTTGTGTTGCATCCTTGGAAGATACCAAACCTAAATATCAAGTTTGGTATTTAACCGTCTTCATTTTTGAGCTATGCTGTCCACAGACACACACACACACATGGACCTGTTTCTGAAAATGCTTTTTTTGGACTCAGGGGGTCCTAAAACATGTATTTCTGGTGAAATCTCGACATTGAATTTTTGGGTGGAAAACAATACTTCTCTATCCCTGTGTTCATTGTACATATAGGGCTAGAAAACGTAAAAAAAAAAAGTGTATATATATTTTGGTCCTTTGGGGTGCAAACCTCCAACCATATAGCAGTATTGTCAACTCTCAATACCATGTCTTGCACCCTGTGTCCATTTGGATATGTGATAGCTGCAGTATTATCTGATCTAATAATCTTATAATGCTGCATATTGGTGTGAGTGATATATATATATTTTTTTTTGCACTCAATCCCATCAGTGTTCAACCTGCCATGACACTGATTGCTTTAGTTGGGCCCTCTCCATCCATTACCACAGTTTCTCTTGAATCAGAACATGTATTTGACTGAATGTGATCCTGCAATCCTTGGTTTGATAGTTTAGCCACTCCTATTGTGCTCTAGATGTCGCTGTCATAAATCCAGATATCAAGGTTTTTATTATTCAACACATTGAAGCCTAGTAGTTGAAGTGCCAAGAAACCCAGGGTTTATACACCTACTTTAAGTTATTATTTACAGTACATCAATCAAATCTACCAAAAAGTATTGGGACAATCTAAAAGTATGGTATTCAAGGATTTGTCAACAAGTAAGAGAATAGTCATAACTTCCGTATTAATATTTTATTTTAAATTTACAAGTATCAAATATGAGTTTGAAAAAATCTGTGTAAAGCAGCTTACACTCCATTATTGAAAATTTGAAAAACTGTACCTCGGAATCGGAATTTTCCAGAGCTTCATTTGTATACTGAATTTCAGGTTCATTTCACAGAAGTCGAGGAAAATGCAGCACTTTAACATTTAAGAACACAAAACGTAACAAACAGATCACCACCTTTAAGGAAAATGGCGGGACTAACTGCGAGCAACCAATGTTATTAACTCTCCTAAATTTCCTAATAGTTGACTCAAGCAAGGACAGATGTCAGCACAAATCAGACAACCAAGATGTATGTTCTTTGCCGCAAAGCCCAAGAAGTCGTGGAATTGCATTAAAATCGTTAGAAATACCTGCCCAAGCTATACTCGGGCGTGGGCTGCATGAACATTTTGCACGGCCCGAGTTATACATCAAATCACAGCCATATTGCAAAAGAGATTAAGTGACCTTTACTTTGTTCAATGTGTAACACTTTAAATTTCTTTCAAAAATTAAGTTATAATATCTTTTTATATAGATAATATGCTAAATTCCAAAATTAAGATCTAGAAAAGAGATCGCTTTGATTTTGACGTCGTTTTGTGTATTCGGATAAATATGGTAAATAAATCTCACATACAGAGAAACATTTCAAGCCCTGCAAACTGTGTCAAGATTTACTGACTTATGTCCAAGGAGTTCAGCATTTAACATTTTTAAGAACCACACAATTTATAGAATTATAAGCAATAATTAATATCAACTCACTGTATGCAATGTTCATTTACTTGCAAGGTAAACATCCATCATCCAAAAATAGAGCATAGTTTAGGTTGCAAGGGCAACATGGTGACATATTTACAGAAATTATAGCCCAAAATGATATTTGGGATAACTTTCCAGTGTTAAAACTTTGTAACATTTGGCCACTTGCTTGTCGTGTGGATGGAATATGCTATGTCGGAGACAACGACAGAGGAGCATCCTTGTGAATGCATTTGTGCACTGAACACAAGGCTGTCCTCTCAAACTTCATCATCAGGACTCAAAAGTAGCCCCAACTGTAATATTTTGACAAAGTAGTATGAATTTCTAAGAAGAACACCAGCTCTGATAGCCTCATTATAGCGTGATTGAAATTTTGAATGAGTGGTGTGTTTGTTACTTATTTTTAACAGCCTGTTCTTCTTATTACTGCTAAAATATTAAACCAGGTGTCACCATATCACTTTATTTTGCAAGCAGGCTTAAGCTACACTCAATGAGATGCAAGCGCAGACAAACTGCAGCACAAGCACAAGCGAAGACCATTCACAACGTATAAGAAGTTGGCATGGGTTTCTAGATCTGTAAATGGAGATGTCTTTGAAGCGCTCCACGCATTTAAAATTGAATAACACAACCAACACCATGTAAGAAAATTCACTCAATCTATTAAAAATAAATATATTATAAAATTACGTACTAACAACTGATGTTTGCAGCTGTGATGTCACAATAATTGCTCATTCAAAATTATTGAAAATAGTACAAGGATAGAAATTGCAGAAAGTAATAAAGCTACACATTTAATGACCTAAGAATTATCTCACTGCGTCTTCGATTTATGAGAACCAAGAAATCTAGACATAGGTGATGGTTACACTCTTTAAATCAAAGGAGGATTCACAAGGAGACTCATAACCTCTTGAGGAAAATTAAAGATTGCACGACACTGCACGGCCAAATAGAAGAGCATGCATGTATAACAGGCCCTGAAAAATCTTGCAGTGCGATCATTTGTTGTTGAATTCATAGCTTTGTCTAAGAAGCAGAATTGCTCCTCTTTGCATGCAATGCAAGGATAAATTTGGAGTTTGCAAACTCTTGCATGGCATTGCATAGCGCCTTGCATGTTTTATGTGAATGCTTACATTAAATAACATGAGTACAAAGTTTTGTGCTCACATAACGTGTGCACTTGCATCTTATTGTGGATGTAGCGTTACTCGGAGCACTGCAGTGTGTAAGCATAGGGTACTTCAGAGACAGGCTTCTGACAGCAGTGGTGGGTCTTGTTCCTTACCAGTGTATTATGTGTAAGTTTATAATGTCGGGAACAGAAAGCATCTCCACAAGGGCTATTGATTCATTACCTGAGAGGATCTTAATTATTTACAGAAACTGGCGTACATTGCTTGTGTTTCAGCTATTTTGTAATTCTTATATTGTGTTACATACTGTTTACTTAACAAAATACTTGTTCATATTCATTGCTATAAATGTAAAACTGTTTTGAATTGTGTTGGATACCAGTCTGCATTTTAAAACTTTTTGTCAGATGAGTTCTTAAAAGTAGATGTTCTTGAATCAACTTTTCATGATGATTCTAGAAATAACTTCCGTTTTTCTCTATCATGTCATGTTTTTATACAAAATAAGAAGTAATGGTTTGACAATTTTACTTATGAGAACATAGAAAAATATTCAAATACCATTTCACACAAGGTAAGTTTTTATTCAAGAAACATTTTAAGAATATTCTCAAGAACTCCCCTAATTTATTTCATGACTACCTTTTAACAAAATAAGCCAAAGTGTTTCATTTAATTTTTTTCAAACTTTCTCTTCTTTCAATTCCTTGCAGATCCTTGAAGATGACTGTCCCTCCCCAAAATCCAACAGTAGTCAGCCGTTATAGTTACATTCCATCTCGCTTGGTACCTCCTCTCCATTTCCTTAATATCTCGCTGAAAACGTTCACTCTGCTCTTCGCTATAATGTTCCAGATTTTCTGAAAAGTAGTTGATATGTGAATACAAAAAATGTATGTTTATGCTCATGTTACAACCCATTTTATTGAAATTTGCCAACATTGTCTTGACAATGGCCTTTAATTAGGATCTTTGTTATTGCCTAAGAAGTTTTGTAGCTGATTGGAAGGTGGCCTGTGCTTCTCTTTCTCTCTCATTCATTGTCTTCTCAAAATGTTCATTCTTCATCGATTTCTTTATTTGAGGACCAACAAAAACTCCAGCCTTTAATTTGTCTTGTGTAATGAAGGGAAATTTCTTGGAAAGGTACTTGAAGCAGGTTCCATCGTGTGGTAGCGCCCTTACAAATTGCCTCATAAGCCCAGTTTTATGTGTAGTGGTGGAAGCAATATATTTTGTTTTTGTACAAGCGGTTCATGCAGGATGTTTTTAGTTCCATGGAACAAGTTTCTCTGCTCTGGCCACACTCCAATGTCTGCTGTGCCTGACTGTCCCATTTGCATAGAAAACAATGTATTTTTGTCAGCCCAGCTTGTTATGCTAATGGTATTCCAATAATTTTGAAATCACTACAGATAAGCCATTTGTGTTCCTCGTATTAGATACTTCTTAAAAGTATCTTCATTTTTTCAACTGTCTCTTTCATTTGAAGTGAATGTGCAACAGGAATGGACCCATACGCATTCCCATTATGTAGTAATGTACTTTTCAGGCTCCTCTTTGATGAATCTTTAAAAAGTCACCACTGAGTAGTATCATGTTCAATGTCAAAAAAGTGTTAGCTCATTTATGTTATTGCAGTAAACCAAGGACTCGATCTGTGAGAAAAAAGGAACTGGTTGTTTTTCTCTGTGTCTGTATCATGAGTAAAGTGTTCCTGGTTCCAGAAGATTTTCTTATTTTTAACACAGGAATCAGTAATTCTGCAGATTGAAATCATGTACTAGATCATTTAGTTCACTGTGAGAGAACAGCTGTGGAGTTGAGTTGTCTTCAGGGCGGCAGAATTGTCTTCGCTGATTGCATGAAGTTCACTTTCAACATCATCTTCTTCCAAGTTCTCTAAAACACTAGAAGAAGAGGGACAGGCAGATCTTCTCGGTGTGCAACTGGCCTGATGGTTGAAGGAGTACTTGGATGCATAATGTCTTCTTTCTCAGCAAAAAGTATCCAAGAATGTTGTTTTAAGAAAACTAAATTTAATGTTCTAAAAAGGGGCATTGCATGACAGTTTTAAACAAATGCAGACTTAGCATTTAAATGCCTTAAAAGCCTCTTAACCCCCCCAAAAGTATATATTTTCCGAAACTGGAAATAATAGAGTTTTTATTAGCACCTAAAATAAAAAATGTGATTTTGTATTGCTTCAGAGTATCTTATCTTCTTAAGGAACTTGTTGTTTTACTATGTTAATACTAATTATCATTATTTTTTAAATGTTTATGTTACTAATACAAACCCATGAAACATGTTTATGCATGTTGTAATGCAAGAAACATTATAGTAGAGCAATGATTCTACCAATCATGAAGCTACAATTAAACTATGAACAGTGCTTTACATGTTTTAAATGCAAAATGTTGCATACCACCTTGTACTGAACAAATTTCTGTGTAGTTGAAGATGACACTATGCACAGTAAGTGATTAAGTGAAGCAACAAACAAGGAGACTGTCTCTGTTTTACTCAAAGAGCAGACAGTGGTGACACCTGTGTTAAGAAAACAAGAAAGAGTGATACGGTTTTTGACTTGTATGGAACACTTTCAAATTTAAAGGTTTAAACTACCGTATTTATCCGAATACAAGATGACCCCCATGTTTCAGAACTTAATTTTGGAATTTAGCATATTATCTATATAAATATATGATATATATTTTGAGCGAACTAAGATACACTTAAGCTAATCTTTTTTTATACATAACTAGCTGACCTGGTGAACTTTCTTCAACTTTAGAAGCAATAAATGAGCAGATTTTGGAATTTATTAAGTTCAGTTTTTTTATTAGAATAATAAATATAAATACAAAAAATCAAGTATTTTAATGATTATTTATTGGCTGTGTATTTTGGTGCATGGGTTGCAATCTTGTTATAGACGACATTTATTGTTTTATTATCAGGCGCAAGAACAAATAACGCAGAAGGTCTTCCAACCCGTGAGCATGCCACATATAATTGACCATGGGAAAAACATGGATTTTCTAAATTCAGACCACAAACTTTCAAGGATTGGCCTTGTGATTTGTTAATGATCATGACAAATGCAAGACGGATTGGAAATTGAAGTCGTTTAAACTCAAACGGCAAATTGGTTGGGGTCATCGGGATCCTCGGAATGAGAACTTCGTCACCTTCGAATTTTCCTTTGAGTGTCATCGCGTAAATCGCATTGTTCATCAATTTACTTACCACAAAACGCCTTCCGTTGTACAGTTTTGGTTGGTTTATGTTTCGAAGCAAGATTACTACGGAGCGAACCTTTAGTCGTGAATTGTGTCGTGGTAAGCCAGGCACATCCAAGGAGTTTAAAAATTAAATTGGATAGTTGCTCTTCACATGCAATTTCATTCGCAATGTTTCGAATCCGAAAGATTTGATTGTCTTGGTCGCAGCATTGTTAATGATAATATTGGCACAATAAGCTAATAGAAACTCGAAACAAACACCATAGACAACAATGCATTAAGCTGTCTGCTGCGTTTTGTTATACCACATTTTATGTCATGTCCCATGGAAATGGGATTAAAAAAGTGTCCTATATCCGTCTCCTGGTTCTAAGCTACCTCCCCACCGATTTTCGGCCAAATCGGTTCAGCCGTTCTTGAGTTATACATAGTGTAACTAACACGACTTTCTTTTATATACATAGATTTGAAATTGTGCAGAAATTCACAAAGTGGGTATGTGTGTGATCAGAGATAATAAATGTAAAAAGTTTTACCTTAGTTAATTATTTGAATTCGCATAGAAATAAACATTTTGAACAGGGAGAGGCAGAGTGGGGGTATGGAAATGTACAATGGCAGCAGTGGTAGCAGCATAGCTGTAACAACAATGATAAATATGATCTTCTATTTAGAGAACATACTAAATGTAACATATCGTTGAATTTTCAAATTTGCACATTTTGAGCAGGAGAGAGACAGAGAACGGAAATGTTTGTGTATGTCTGCGGTGGTGATGAAGGAACTTAGCTGTGACAATGACGATGGCTGCGATTGTCAATTAAGACAACATACTTAATATACTCGTAATATGCTATTATAAAAATGTTAGCTAATTCGAATTTGTGCAAAAATCACGAAATGGACTGCAGAGGGGTGAACCAAAATGTACAGTATATGTGTGATGGGAGGAGGGAAACGTGCAGCAAAACCTCTTTTCTTTCTGCTTGACTGTTGGCTCTGAATATTATGTGCAACCACCGATGCGAAAAGAAGTCTTCTATTTTTTTTTTTATTGATTTATTTATATAGCCCCCTTTAACATCTCAGGTCATATCGAGGGCTATGCATTAAAAACAACTCGTCTGTAGCTTTTTTACGTTGGATTTAAATTGTTTTATTTTCCTCAAACACAAACACATTCAAACTCCCAGACTCTGTGGGAGTTAGGCAATAATTCCGATTAAGGAAAAATGCCCTGCCCCAGCCGTGAATGGAACCCCAGACCTCCGGGTGGGAAGTCAGCTGGCTGACCACAGAGGCCGTCGTCTTCTATTTTTATTTTAGTCTTGGAGAGAAATATTTTTTCTAATGAGAATGCTTATAACAGCTAATTTTTCACCATGAAAGGAAAGGCATAGAATTTGTTGCATATGTCAGTCAGACCTTGGCCATAATCTTTACCATTTCCCGTTGCTGTACCCATGAAGTTTGAAACTTACTTTTCCCACATGCTATTTGGAAAACATTGTGAATGTAAGACGACCCTCAGTTTTCAATTCTTTTTTTTTTTTTTTAAAAAGCATTGTCTTGTATTCGGATAAATACAGTAATTCCTCATTCATTCTGCTGCACTACCTTTCGCCATATAATGTTGATGCATCAGAATATTAGAGCAATAAATTCCCTTTTTATGGCTTTTAAACCCTTAGGTAAATTCAGTGTTTGCTTCACAATCAAGAGCCATGCATATATCTTAAAGTTTTTGTACAGAAATTATTACTCCTACCACTTATGCTATCATGACTATTCACATATCTCTCTGGTAGTGATTTTGATGGCATAATTAAACAGAATTCACTTGTTAAAATAAAATCATCCTGTTAGAGTGCTGCTACTTGGTCAAAGCTCTAGTCATAATGTAAATACCTCTGTAGCTCTTCTTATGCTCATAGGGCCCATTCACATAGAAACAGTAGTGCAAATACAACACAGACACAAAAGTTTGTGCCCAAGATAAGAATAGGAGCCATTCACAATGGGGCCTAAACTTACAATCTGCAAGCGTTCATGTTCACAATATTAAGATTTAAAAGCAAAATGAGCCACTATCACACTGCATAGAAACAGGAAAGAGAAAAAATGGAGTTATTTGATGATAAGTTAAATATTTGATTTGAAATGTATGACAAAAAGCATAAATCTTACAAAGATAATTCATTAGTGCAAAACATTTTGAAATAGATTGTGAATGAATTGAAATGTAAAGGTAGATTTTAATTTTATTTTCCCTATTGTTGTTTGGATTAATTTTTTGTTTTGTTTTGAGGTTCATAATTTAACAATGTTTTCACAGCACTCACAGATAATCTACACTGCAGATAATTGGGGCTTACTGTATTAGGAAAATGTGTGAAATAGTAAATGCCAAACATAAAATCAACATCTATTGGCAGTACTTCTAATAGCATTTAAAATGTTACACATTTTGTTACATATATCATATAGCTTTCCCCCCCTTAGGTTCATTTTTGCATTATAGCTGGTGAAAGAATATATCTTCTTTAAGCTAGCAGCATTTAAAATTTCTCTTGCTCATTCCCAAATAAGTGACTCAATAAAAGAATCCTAATGGTGCCATAGGCTGTGTGTAAGGAAAACATGGCTGTGTACTAGTTTCAAGAAATTATTGCTTCCATAGGCATTAATGTATAGAAATATTTATTAAGATTTGTGCTACATTTCAATAGCTATAAGAATAACCAACGATGCACATAAGTCCATCCTAACCAGCACTTTTGTGACAAAAATATAGTTTATAATGAATTTAATAAAATGTATTATTTGATGCAAGTGTAGTCATTTTTAATTCATATTTCCTGCACCCCTGATTCTATCTTAACCCTTTTAGTGCCAGCCCGAATAACAGAATGCTGTCTGAAAAGTGCCAGCAATTTTAGAGAAGAATAAAGGATTTTAAATTATTTTTAGTAAACCCTTTTGCTTACTGTTAAATATGTATTATATGATTGGGAAGTCCCTTCAGTATTTTTAAAAAATTAAAAACAAAATTAAATTTTGAAATTAAAATAAAAAATCCCAAGATAATCAATAATTAGGCATACAGAACCTTACTATACAGACAGTTTAGGCTAATGAAATGAAAGTACAGATCTTTCTTTACTGAAACAGCAATCTGTCTTGGTTTGATGTTTTATTTTTTTTAAAATACAAAAAATGAATTCATGTAACCTGACGGCTGAAAACAAAAAAATCACCAAAAAATACACACACACACACAAACTAAGAATGAAAATGTCATAAAGAAAATAGGATACAGATGTAACATAGATTAGTGTACAATTTAGCACTTTTGTTTTTGCATAGCTGAATGGTTGATTCACATTGCATCGTCAGGTTACACCTCCGTAAATCCCTATTTTCATAATTACACTGATTGTTTGTGTGCGTACAGTGGCCATCGGATGCATTTTCATCACTGAAGTTAGAATATATATTCTCTCTCTCATCAAGGTCTGAAAATTCAAAGCCTCTCGCTTTCTTCTAATACATTGCGAACTGCAGCTCATATTTACTCCTCAGTTTGTTGCCTTTTGCCAGATGATGCCATTTTTCAATCAGCATAAATACCGGCTAGAGAAATTAAATTTGAAACTAATATAGAATTTTGGAGTGTAAAGATGAACCCTAAAATGCTCAAAAACTCTTTTTCTATGGTTATGATGTAGAAAATACACGGACTTTCTCGCTGGAGAGATCTAAAACATACAAATATGCCATCATGATTAGATCGTGCTTGGTGATTCTCGCAACATTTTCAGATCAGGATTGGCAGTAAAAGGGATGTCACCAGTGTGTAAAGAATAAAAAGCAGAGTCATTTCCTTCAGAGACTAAGTTCATTCATTTAAATCTTAATAGGGTACAATAAAATAAAGGCATTTTATCTGTTTGTTGATGATGTTTGTATTGCTTGAGAATGCTCGTATTCACATGCCTACAATAAAAAAAAATCTGATGTGTACCATTCACATGACTTTCTCTATATCCCTGCAACAAATTATTCTTAAAAAGCTTATACTTCTATTTACTTTATGCTAATCAGAAAAAATTAGCAGAAATAGTCTTATTACTTGCTTCCTTGTAAGTAGAAGCGAAATAAGGGACTACCATAGGTTAAAGTGATAGTCAAAAGCTGGTTGCTATGTCAATGAAGTTCCTTTGTTTATATGGATAGGAGTTGACAAGTTCCTGTATGAGAAAAGTATACGTTTTTCATAGCAGAAACCAAAAATAAGGAATGTCTCAAAAACGAACTCCACGAAAAAAATGTATATAACATAAATTATGTGTTTTAATGTGCTCTACAGTTTTTGTGTAGTAAGTTTTTGTCCATCTCTTACAGTTTAGCAGTTATTCAAAATTCAGTAAAATTCATCAAGAATAAACTACTCTTCAGAGGCTATTCCAAGAAAATTCAAGATATGCATTTTATTTGTCAGGTAAATATCTTTAATATACGAAATTTTAATCAAAATCGTTAGAGCCATTTTTGAGAAAATCAAAATTTTCGAAAAAAGTTCCATGTAAAGGGTAGTTGGGGTGGGGGGATTTTTCTCCAAATCTTCGTGTCGCATCCCTGGAAGATATTAAACTTAAATACCAAGTTTGGTATTTTACCGACTTTTCGTTTTTGAGTTATCGTGTTCACGGACACACACACACACACGGACCTTTTTGTGAAAATGCTTTTTTTGGATATTGGGGACCCTAAAACATATATTTCCGGTGAAATCTCGGTATCGAATTATTGGGTGGCGTGCAATACCTTCTCTATACACTATGTACATAGTGCGTATAGGGAAAGTAATGTAGATATCCCGGAATTACTTTATGGTGGTGATCTGGTGGTATGCTCAGTAGCTATTGCAAAAATTGAGTGAGAAGTGAATCAGGAAAAAATTGAAATTATGGTCTTCAAGAAGGGGAATAAACTACATAAAAATGAGAGAAAAGTGGTTTCTAACAGGCAAATTCAAGTTTTCAATGAGTTCTTATATCTGAGCAGTAATGGAGGCTGGGAAAAACAGAAAACAAAAGCAATGGGGAGAATGGCTATGAAAATAATGTTTATATTATGATGCCTGTAATGAGTATTAAGTGGTTTGAAAGGTTTTATTCTGTCTTGGTTGAATATTGATGGAGTTACGGAGGGGAAATTTGCGGAATGGATGAGGGTGGTTGTGATATGGATTTAGTGTTAAGAGGTTTCTGTAGCTTAATTTTGGGAGTTCCCTTAATACTGAAAACATAGCAGCGCTATTGGAGCTAGGAAAGATAAGTGTGAGAGGGTTAAAGATGGAGAAAATTCTCAAATATTTATTTTGAGTCATACAAAATTAGTGAAAATTTGCCTGATATTACCAAGAGAGAAATTTGAGTACTATAACAAATGTGTGGATAGAGAAATCACGGAACAGTAATTTTTACTTTCTCTACACGTACTATGTACGTAACGTATCAAGAAGGTATTGTGTTCCACCCAAAAATTCGATACCGAGATTTCACCGGAAATAGACACGGGTCCCCTGTATCCAAAAAAGCATTTTTAGAAAAAGGGCCGTGTGTGTGTGTCTGTCTGTCTGTGTATACGATAACTCAAAAACGAAAAGTCGGTAAAATACCAAATTTGGTATATATGCAAGTTCAGTATCTCCCACCCCAAACTACCCTTTACATGGAAATAATTTTGAAAATTCTGATTTTCTCAAAATGGCTCTAACGATTCTGATTACAATACTGTATGTTAAAGATATTTACATATCTTTAGTTTTCTGGGAATAGCTTCTGAAGACCTCTTCATTCAGGATGTATTTTCCTGAATTTTGCATAACTGGTAAACCGTAAGAAATACACAAAACGTACTACACAAAAAGCAGTAGATCATTCTAAAACACACAATTTATGTCATATATATTTTTATCGTGCAGTCGGCCGTTTTCGAGATATTCCTAATTACTGGTTTCAATTTTAAAGTACCTAAACTTTTCTCAAACGGGGTCACGTTTTATTTCATCTTTCTTTTGTTTATCTGCAAGCAAATAACCAAACTTCATTATTTCACATAGCAGCCAACTTGACTATCGCTTTAACCTAATGTATACCCTAATTTCCCTTCTGCCTAGAAGGAAGCAAATAAAAAGGCCGTTTCTGTTAATGTTTATTTCGATTACCATGATTTAGATAAAAGAATAATCTTTTGTAAGAATACTTTTTTTTTCAGAACTAGAGAAGGCCATGTGAATGGAACACATTTTTTCTTTTGGAATAAACTCTAGATGTCAGGAGACCATGGAAATAAAAAAACAACTGATATGCTACATTCACATAACTTTCTCTAGCTGTTACATATACAAACAATGCTTACTAACTATTTTTTTTTATTTTATCTACATCATGCTAATCAAGATAAACCTTAGCATCTTATTACTTGCTTCCTTGTAAGTAGGAGGGAAATAAGGGAATACAATAGGATAAAACGATAATCAAATTATTTAAAAGTTGGTTGCTATGTGATTGAAGTTCCTTTGTTCGCATGATCAGGAGTTGACAGGTTCCCATATGAGAAAAGTATAAGTATTTTAAGGCTGAAACCAATAACAACGAATATCTAAAACTGTTTACTTTACAAAAAAAAAAAAGGTACGTGACAAAATTTCTGCGTTTTAACAAGATCTACATTTTTTGTGTAGTAAGTTTTTGCCTATCTCTCACGGTTTACCAGTTATACAAAATGTAGTAAAATTCTTTCAGAATAAAGAGCTCTTCAGAGGCTATTTCCAGAAAATTCAAAATATACATTTTATTTGTGATGTAATTATCTTTAATATACGGTATTTTAATTAAAATCATTGGAGCCATTTTTGAGAAAAGCAGAATGTTACAAATTGTTCAATGTAAAGGATAGTTTGGGGTGGGGGATTTTCTTGAAAATCTTCGTGTCGCATCCTTGGAAGATACTAAGCTTAAATACCAAGTTTATCGACCAATGGCATAGTCAAATCTAAAACTGAACTATGTATGTAAATGAACTGGATCGAAAGGGGTAAAAATGGACTTTCTGAAAATCGGTACTTCTTTCCAATGCGAAATGCACAGTCTTCCGTTCGTTTTGTCTGCTTGTGCATGGGCAGCCATGTTGGTTAATCGACCAATGGCAGAGTCAAATCTAAAACTGAACTAGAAACTGCAATGTCGCATGCGGTATGTTAAAGCGATAGTCAAATGTTTAAAAAGCTGTTGTGCGATTATTATTGTAAATTGCTTCTTTGCTTGGCCAGGAGTAGAACAAAAGAAAAACGGGCACTTCCTGTCTAGGAAAAGTATAAGTTCCTACTTTACAATTAAACCAGTAATAAGAAATATCTCGAAAACGGTTATCTCCACAACAAAAACGTAAAGGACAAATTGCGTGTTTTGACGAGATGTACATTCTTTGTGAGATAATTTGTCTATCTCCTACACTTTAATAGTTAAGCAAAGTTCGGAAAAAGTCATCCAAAAGAAAGAGGTCTTCAGAGGCTATTCCCAGAAAACTCAAAATATACATTTTATTTGACATGTAAGTATCTTTAATTCACGGGATTTTAATTTAGAATCGTTAGAGCCATTTTTGAGAATCATTTTCAAAAATCTTTCCGTGTAAAGGGTAGTTTGGGGTGGGGAGGGGAGTATTTTCTTTAACATCTTGGTGTCGCATTCTTGGAAGCAAATGCACTTCATACTAATACAGGAAACTGCCTCAATTTAACATGGGAACGGCTGGCGAAATGCGATGGTGCTACCATCTAGTCTAGCGGTCTGCAGTACACACGTCAGCTGATCTAAATCAATGGAAATGATGCTGTTAAATACGTCGCGATTTCTATTAAAATCGGAATAAATACACAAATTTATGCATTTTTCTTTCAATGTAGGTCACATTTATGGAGCAAGCTTTAGTATAGTTCAAGTGCGGGTTGAATTAACCTTTACAGGCCAGAGGATAAAATTGTTTATTTAGCGTTCAGTTAGACGCACATTATCGGGAAGAATATGAACGTTAATAGCTTATAATATTTGCTCTGAAGTTCATTTTTAAATTAGGTATATGTTTTCGGTGCTGCTGAATGAAATCTAATTCTAACACAATTGTTTTGTAATGAAAATACAATACCCGGAACTCCCGAGGCGTATTTTAGAGAGAAGCCGATTTCCACCCAGAGAATCTGTCAAAACTTAGAAATCCGGTTCGTACGTGAGCTGTTTAACTTAGTCGGTCCATTCACTTTAAAAACCTGGTCCAAGTCGGCTCTTCGGCACTTTCTTACCCATTCAGCACAGCTGCAAATTTGAATGAAAAACAAGCCTCAACCAACGCACTTAGTCACAGCTATTGCACATTACGTACCTATTGCTCCAAGAATATTTGTCATTGTGCACTTTGGAGTATTTTCTTAATATGCGTATATATTTATGACTAACGAAATGTAACCTCGTGGAGAATCACTAATCCTGTACATTAAAACAGTACTTACATGGCTTTATCTCGAGGACATCGAAAGAAAGAGACGGCATTTTTTTGCCAGGTATAGTTATGGCAATAAAATACTGCACATACTTTCCCGTCCTTGTAGGTTTGCATTGCCTAAAATTATAAAAAGGAAATCTTACACCATACGCCTTATACAGATCCCCACAGGTGTCCAGACCGCTACACTAGGATCGCTGGTGTTCCTTGTCGCCGCTCTTTTGGCGGACTTTCCTGTATTATATTCAAGGGTATTTGTTGGAAGTTACTAAACTTAAATACTAAGGTTGGTATTTAACGGACTTTTCGGTTTTGAGCTATGCTGTCCACACACACACACACACACACACACACACACACACGGACCTTTTGCTAAAAATGCCTCTTTTTTTTTTTATTCGGGTCTCAAAACATATTTCGGGCGAAATCTTGGTATCGAATTTTTGGGTGCAATACAATACTCTCTCTGTATACTATGTATATAGTATATGTAGAGAAGGTAAAAATACACTTGCGAAACGCTGTAAAAGTAACGAAGCGGAAAGGTAGCCAAAAATTTGTGACGCACGAACACCCTACGTTATACCTAAGGCTATAGGTGAATATGAACATTTTATAGATTTTTAAACACTTCCTTGTTGCAGGGACTTCACTAAGCAGAGGTGAACTACCGACCGCCGATTGCGTTGCCAACCCAGTTCGGGTATAAACTCAATGTGAAAGATTTAGCATATCGAGACAATAACTTCCTCATCAACGGTAGATCCCCTCACCTGCCTGATGTATATCAGCTTATTACGTAAGAGCTGCAAATTCACGAGAACTTAACCGCAAACACCTGTGTTAATCACGATAATCTAGCGAAAGGAAAACTTATAGGCGTGCATTTTTACAGGCTGTTAATAAATTATGGGTACAAACTTCAAGGGAGAGGTACATCATTATTATTATTACCTATTATTATTATTATTATTATTATTATTATTATTATTATTATTATTATTATTATAATACTTTCTCCAACACGTATGTACATACTGGATGAAGAAGGTATTGTATTCCACCCAAAGATTCGATACCGGGATTTCATCCCCTGAATAAAAAATCTGATCTACTCCATTCACATGACTTTCTCTACATCTCTGTGACAATTTTGTTTATTTATTTTTTTGTAGCTTAACGTCCTTTAACCTGGTTGGTCATATCCGGCAATGAATGAAATTGGCGTGAAACGATGCTCAATTGATCTCGGGGTCCATGGAGCTCAAATATGCTCGACATTCGTTTTCTCAGGATAAACCTCACCCTAAGCGAGATTCGAACTCACGGCCTGTTGATATGAGGCAGATAAGCTACCACCACACTACCCGGGCGGGCTAACAAATTATTGTAATAAGCATATTCTTCTATCTATTTAATGCTAAAACGTTAGCAGAAACGGTCTTATTACTGAGTTCCTTTTAAGTAGAAATCACAGTTTTTAAAATGTGGTTGCTATGGGAATGAAATCCGTTTCTTTACGTGGCTAAGCATTGACAAGTTCCAGTGTGATAAAAGTTTAAGTATTTTAAAACTGAAATCAACGACAAGGAATATCTTAAAAACGGACAACTCCACAGAAAAAAAAAAAAAAAATGTGTAGAACATAAATTGTGTATTTTATCGAGATCTACATTTTTTTTGTGTAGTAAGTTTTTGTCTACCTCTTGCGGTTTACCAGTTATGCAAAATCCAATAAAACGATCCAGAATAAAGATGTCTTCAGAGGTTATTCCCAGAAAATTGAAGATATACATTTTATTTGTCAAGTAAATATCTTAAATATAAGAGATTTTAATCAAAATCGTTAGAGCCATTTTTTAGAAAATAAAAAATTTCGGAAATTTTCCATGTAAAAGGTAGTTGGGGTGGGAGGATTTTCTTGAAAATCTTCGTGTCGCATCCTTGGAAGATACCAAACCTAAATACCAAGTTTGGTACTTAACGGTCTTTTCGTTTTGTAAACATTTTTTTTTCGGACTCAGGGGACCCAGGTGAAATCTCGGTATCAAATTTTTGGGTAGAATACAATACCTTCTCTATCCCTATGTACAATGTACTTACGGAGCTAGAGAAAGTAAAAAGAATTTAGAAACATGCCCGTGTGTGTCTGTGTCTGAGTTTTAATGGTGTTTAACGCCCGCTTTTACTACTTTTGGCACCGCAGGCGATGACACTGCTGATACATGAAGTGAAGATGGAGCACCGGTGGAATGCAATGGCGGGGGAAACCGGAGAACCCGGATAAAACCCGCCTCTGCGCCGCTTTGTGCACCACAAATCTCACATTCGGTCGCTTAAACCCTCGGCTACGGAGGTGTGTGTGCGTGTGTGTGGCTAGCATAGCTCAAAAACGATAAGTCGGTTAAATACCAAAATTCGTATTTAAGTTCAAATATCTTCCAAGAATGCGACACGAAGATTTTGAAGAAAATCGCCTCCCAACTACCCTTTACTTGGAACAAGTTTTAGAAAATGTTGATTTTCTCAAAACTGGCTCTAACAATTTTGATTAAAATGCCATATGTTTTTTTTGGTTTTAAGTCCGCACCGTGTCCGAGTGGTTAGAACATTCGCCTCTCACCTAGACGGCCCGGGTTCGATCCCAAGCGACCACATGTGAGATTTGTGGTGGACAAAGCGGCGCAGGGGCGGGTTTTCTCCGGATTTTCTGGTTTCCCCCGCCATCTCTTTCATGTATCATCGCCTGCGGTGCCAGAGCAGTAAAAGCGGGCCACATCTTTTAGATGTTTCCATGACAAACGACATGTGAAGACCTTTTCATTCTGGATGACTTTTGTGTAACTGGTAAACCGAAAGAGATTGACAGAAAGTTACTATATAAAATGTAGATCTCCTTATAACACACACTTTATGTCATAAACATTTTTTGTGGAGCAAACCGTTTTCAGGATATTCCTTGTTGTTGGTTTAAATTCAAAGTTTTCTCAAACGGAAAGTGGTCTTTTCTTCATCTCTTTATTTTGCTCCTAGCAAGCAAAACGAACGAAATTTGAGTTGTTTGATATAGCGCCGGCTTTTAAAGAATTTGACTGTCGATTTAGCCTAGCCTAGTGTATTCCCTTATTTCCCTTTTACTTATAAGGAACTAAGTAATAAGACCGTTTCTGCTAATGTTTATCTCGATTAGCATGAAGTGGATAGAAGAATAACCTTTGTAAGAACGTTTCTTTGTGTAACATCTAGAGGAAGTACCGTGTAAGGTTTTTTTTTTTTTACTTTCTCTACACGTACTATGTACATTCCACCCAAAAATTCAATATCGAGATTTCACGGAAATACAAGTTTTGGGTCCCCCTGAATCCCCCCCCCCCAAAAATTATTTTTCGATAAAAGTCCATGTGTGTGTCTGTCTGTCTGTCTGTCTGTCTGTCTGTCTGTATATCTGTGGACAGCATAGCTCGAAGACGACAAGACCGTTAAAAATCAAACCTGGTACTTAAGATTGGTATCTTCCAAGGATGCGACATGAAGATTTTCAGGAAAATCTCCCCAGCCCCAACTGCCCTTTACATGCAACTTTTTTCGAACATTTTGAATTCCTCAAAAATGGCTCTAACGATTTGCATTAAAATATCGTATATTAAAGATATTTACCTGACAAATAAAATGTATATCTTGAATTTTCTGGGAATAGCCTCTGAAGACTACTTTATTCTGGATGAACTTTACGGAATTTTGCATAACTGGCAAACGGTAAGAGATAGACAAAAACTTACTTAACAGAAAATGTAGAGCCCGTTAAAACGCGCAAATTATGCTAAATACATTTTTTCGTGGGGTGAATCGTTTTTGAGATTTTTCTTGTTATTGGTTTCAGTTTTAAAATACAAACTTTTCTCATACGGGATTTGTCAACTCCTGTCCATGCAAACAAAGGAACTTCAATCACATAGCAACCAGCTTTTGAGTACCACTATAACCTATAGTACTCCCTTATTTCGCTTCTACTTACAAGGAAGCAAGTAATAAGACTATTTGTATTTTTTTCTCGATTAGCATGAAGTAAAAAGAAGCATAAGCTTTTTAACAACAATTTGTTGCAGAGACGTAGAGAAAGTCATGTGAATGGAACACATCAGATATATATTTATTTTTTTTTATTTATTTTTGCATTGAAAGCATCAAACAAGAATGATAATCTGATTGAGAAATTCTGTGGTTTGCAATTTTTACTTTATCTACCATGTACATAGTTGGTAGATCAAGAATTGCATTCCACTGAAAAATTTTATACCAATATCTCACTGAAAAACACGTTTTGGGGTACCTTCCTAAAAGCGGCATTTTTAGAACAAGGTTCGTGTGTATGAGAGTGAGTGAGTATGTATATATTTTTTTTTTAATTGAAAATAATTGCATGCCTCATTAAAAAAATATTTTGTGCCTTAAATGACATTACATTTTAAATATATATTCTATTACATTTAGAATAACATTATTTATTGAGGATTTTAAACATATTAGTTCACATTATTGTATATTAAGTTATTTTACACTGAGTCTATAGTAAGACTCTAGTGTTTATATAATATAATGCTGTTTAACAGAATCGATTACAGATCAATTGAGAGGGCAAATTCACAGAATGCTTTCAAGTGATTATTTATAAGATTCTGATTTGTCACTGGCCAGTTTCCATCTCATATGGATGATGGATGGATGTATGGACGGATAGGAGGATGAACGGACGGTCGGAGGGAGAGTTTGGGATGGGATGGAAGGATGGATGGGTGGATAGCTGGTTGGATGGATAGCTGGTTGATTGGGTGGATGGATGGGTGGGTGGATGGTTAGGTGGATGAATGGTTGGGTGGATATATGTATGGTTGGATGGATGGATGGGTGGGAGGATGGATGAGTGGATGGATGTGTTGGTGGCTGGCTGATTGAATAGGTGAGGGTTGGGTGGATGGGTGGGTAGATGGTTGGTTTGAAGTAGGGTTGGGTGATGGATGGATGAATGGTTGGGTTGGAGGACGGGTGGATGGTTGTGTGGATGGATGGGTGGATAGTTGTGTGGATGGATGGTTGTATGGATGAATGGGTGGAAGGATGGGTGGGAAGGTGGGTGTAGAATGGGTGGATGGTTAGGTGGATGGATGGGTGGATGGATGGGTGGGAGAATGGGTTGATGGATGGGTGGATGGTTGGGTGGATGGATGGGTTGATGGATGGGTAGTAGGATGGGTGGATGGTTGTATGGATGAATGGGTGGAAGGATGGGTGGGAATGTGGGTGTAGGATGGGTGGATGGTTGGGTGGATGGATGGGTGGGAGGGTGGTTGGATGGATGGGTGAGAGGATGGTTGTATGGATGAATGGGTGGAAGGATGGGTGGGAATGTGGGTGTAGGATGGGTGGATGGTTGGGTGGATGGATGGGTGGGAGGGTGGTTGGATGGATGGGTGGATAGTTGGGTGGATGGATGGGTGGATAGTTGGATGGATGGATGGGTGAGAGGATGGGTGGATTGGTTGGGTGGATGGATGAGTGGGATGATGGGTAGATGGATGGGTGGATGGATGGGTTGATGGTTGGATGGGTGGATGGTTAGGTGGATGGATGGGTGGATGGATGGGTGGATGGTTAGGTGGATGGATGGGTGGATGATTGTGTGGATGGATGGGTGGGAGGATGGGTGGGAGGATGGGTGGGTGGGAGGATGGGTGGGTGGGAGGATGGGTGGATGGTTGGGTGGATGGATGGGTGGGAGGATGGGTGGATGGATGGGTGGGTGGGAGGATGGGTGGATGGATGGGTGGGAGGATGGGTGGATGGTTGGGTGGGAGGATGGGTGGGTGGGAGGATGGGTGGATGGATGGGTGGGAGGATGGGTGGATGGTTGGGTGGATGGACGGATGGGTGGGAGGATGGGTGGATGGTTGGGTGGATGGACGCATGGGTGGGAGGATGGGTGGATGGTTGGGTGGATGGACGGATGGGTGGGAGGATGGGTGGATGGATGGGTGGGTGGGAGGATGGGTGGGAGGATGGGTGGGAGGATGGGTGGATGGTTGGGTGGATGGACGCATGGGTGGGAGGATGGGTGGATGGATGTGTGGGAGGATGGGTGGATGGTTGGGTGGATGGACGGATGGGTGGGAGGATGGGTCGGTGGATGGATGGGTGGGAGGATGGGTGGATGGATGGGTGGGTGGGAAGATGGGTGGATGGATGGGTGGGTGGATGGGTCAATGGATGGGTGGGTGGATGGATGGATGGGTGGATGGATGGGTGGGTGGATGGGTGGGTGGATGGGTGGGTGGATGGGTGGATGGGTGGGCGGATGTGTGGGTGGATGGATGGGTGGGTGGATGGGTGGATGGATGGGTGGATGGATGGGTGGATGGATGGGTGGGTGGATGGGTGGGTGGATGGGTGGATGGATGGGTGGGTGGGAGGATGGGTGGATGGATGGGTGGGTGGGAGGATGGGTGGGAGGATGGGTGGATGGATGGATGGGTGGATGGGTGGGTGGATGGGTGGGTGGATGGGTGGGTGGATGGGTGGGCGGATGGGTGGGTGGATGGATGGGTGGGTGGATGGGTGGGTGGATGGGTGGATGGATGGGTGGATGGATGGGTGGATGGATGGGTGGATGGATGGGTGGATGGATGGGTGGGTGGATGGGTGGATGGATGGGTGGGTGGGAGGATGGGTGGATGGATGGGTGGGTGGGAGGATGGGTGGGAGGATGGGTGGATTGGTTGGGTGGATGGATGAGTGGGATGATGGGTAGATGGATGGGTGGATGGATGGGTTGATGGTTGGATGGGTGGATGGTTAGGTGGATGGATGGGTGGATGGATGGGTGGATGGTTAGGTGGATGGTTAGGTGGATGGATGGGTGGATGATTGTGTGGATGGGTGGGAGGATGGGTGGGAGGATGGGTGGATGGTTGGGTGGATGGATGGATGGGTGGATGGATGGATGGGTGGATGGACGGATGGGTGGGAGGATGTGTGGATGGATGGGTGGGTGGGAGGATGGGTGGGAGGATGGGTGGTAGGATGGGTGGGAGGATGGGTGGGTGGATGGGTGGATGGATGAGTGGATGGGTGGGTGGATGGGTGGATGGATGGGTGGATGGATGGGTGGATAGTTGGGTGGATGGATGGGTGGATGGTTGGGTGGATGGATGGGTGGGAGGATGGGTGGGAGGATGGGTGGGAGGATGGGTGGATGGTTGGGTGGATGGATGGGTTGGTGGGAGGATGGGTGGTAGGATGGGTGGGAGGATGGGTGGATGGTTGGGTGGATGGATGGGTGGGTGGATGGATGGATGGGTGGATAGTTGGGTGGATGGATGGGTGGATGGTTGGGTGGATGGATGGGTGGGAGGATGGGTGGATGGATGGGTGGATGGATGGGTGGGAGGATGGATGGATGGATGGTTGGGTGGATGGATGGGTGGATGGTTGGGTGGATGGATGGGTGGATGGATGGGTGGGTGGGAGGATGGGTGGATGGTTGGGTGGATGGACGGATGGGTGGGAGGATGGGTGGATGGTTGGGTGGATGGACGGATGGGTGGGTGGATGGTTGGGTGGATGGATGGGTGGGAGGATGGGTGGATGGTTGGGTGGATAGATGGGTGGATGGTTGGGTGGATGGATGGGTGGATGGTTGGGTGGATGGATGGGTGGATGGTTGGGTGGATGGATGGGTGGGAGAATGGGTGGATGGTTGGGTGGATGGATGGGTGGATGGTTGGGTGGATGGATGGGTGGATGGTAGGATGGATGGGTGGATGGTTGGGTGGATGGATGGGTGGGAGGATGGGTGGATGGTTGGGTGGATGGATGGGTGGGAGGATGGGTGGATGGTTGGGTGGATGGATGGGTGGGAGGATGGGTGGATGGTTGGGTGAATGGATGGGTGGATGGTTGAGTGGGAGGATGGTTGGATGGATGGTTGGGTGGGAGGATGGGTGATTCGGTGGATGGTTTTGTCAATTTATGTCAAACATTTTTGTTGGTAGAGTTGGCCGTTTAAGAGATATTCCGAGTTGGTTTCAGCTCAAGATACTTAAACTTTCCTTAAACGCGAAGTCATCCCTAGCAAGCAAAGAGAACCGATAATCAATTGTTTAACATAGGTTTTTAAAAGAAGGAGTGCTTTAGCCTGGGCATCCTCTTATTTCCCTTCCACTTACAAAGAAGCAAGTGACAAGACTATTTCTGGTAATTTTTATTTTGATTAGTATATATAGATAAAGGAATAAGCTTTTGTAAAGAAAGTTTGTGCAACAGCTACAGAAAGTCATGTGAATGGAATATATCAGATTTTGTTTTCCGTTTTACTTTCTCTATACGTACTATGTACATAGTGTATAGAGAAGGTATTGCACTCCACCCAAAAATTCGATACCGACATTTCACCGGAAATATATATTTTAGGGTCCCCTGTATCCAAGAAAAGCATTTTCAGAAAAAGGTCCGCGTGTGTGTCCGTGTGTCCCCCCACCCCAACTACCCTTTACATACAACTTTTTTCGAACATTTTGAATTCCTCAAAAATGGCTCTAACGATTTCCATTAAAATATCGTATATTAAAGATATTTACCTGACAAATAAAATGTATATCTTGAATTTTCTGGGAATAGCCTCTGAAGACTACTTTATTCTGGATGAATTTTACGGAATTTTGCATAACTGGCAAACGGTAAGAGATAGACAAAAATTTACCTAACAGAAAATGTAGAGCCCGTTAAAACGCGCAAATTATGCTAAATACATTTTTTTGTGGGGTGGATCGTTTTTGAGATTTTTCTTGTTATTGGTTTCAGTTTTAAAATACAAACTTTTCTCATACGGGATTTGTCAACTCCTGTCCATGCAAACAAAGGAACTTCAATCACATAGCAACCAGCTTTTAACTAATACTTTAGCTTATGATACTGTCTTATTTTCCATCTACTTACGAGGAAGCAAGTAATAAGACTATTTATGCTAATTTTTTTCTCGATTATCATAAAGTAAAAAGAAGATTAAGCTTTTTATCAATAATTTGTTGCAGATATGTAGAGAAAGTGATGTGAATGGAATACACCAGATATATGTGAGGCAGATGAGAGTACAGTCCGTTATTTACTTAACAATTCCTGTGAAAACTACGAGGATTAGCCGGTTCCTACATGCAATTTGAACTGGCAAACTCTCGAAATGACCCACAGGCGCCTGAACCATCCAGTTCAACATTCATTGCCTCTTCTAATCAGCTGAACAGATAGAACTGTAACACTCTTTCTCTAGGAAGAAAAAGACTTCTTGGAAAACTCATTAAAATGGTATGCCATTATTACACACTGTTTTTAAAACCAGTATTTTGTCATACATTTCCAAATAATAGTTATTCACTTGGTCTTCTGTTAAGGATAGGATCAGGTTAGTTTTGGGTCTAGGTTTTGACAGATTTGTTCCCAAAATGAACAACACTTAGTCGTTTTAAAAAAATCTGATGTGTTGCATTCACATGACTTTCTCTACATCTCTGCACAAACTTATTGTTAAAAAGCTTCTGCTTCTATTTACTTCACTCTAATAGAGAAAAAATTAACAGGAATAATCTTATTACTTGCTTCCTTGTAAGTAGAAGCGAAATAAGACAGTACCATAGGTTAAAGTGATAGTCAAAAGCTGGTTGCTATGTGACTGAAGTTTGTTTGTTTGTTTGGACACGAGTTGACAAATTCCTGTATGAAAAAACTACAAGTTTTTCAAAGCTGAAACCAAAAACAAGGAATATCTAAAAAACGATCAACTCCACGAAAAAAAATTATACAACATAAATTGTGTGTTTTAATGCGATCTACATTTTTTATGTGGTAAGTTTTTGTGCATTTGTTACGGTTTATCAGTTATACAAAATTTCGTAAAATTCATCCTGAATAAAGTAGTCTTCAGAGGCTATTCTCAGAAAATTCAAGATATGCATATTATTTGTCAGGTAAATATCTTAAATATACGATATTTTAATCAAAATCGTTAGTCATTTTCAAGAAAATAAAACTTTTCGAAAAAAGTTCCATGTAAAGGGTAGTGGGGGTGGGGAAGAAACCAAACTTAAATATCAGCTTTGGTATTCAACGGTCTTTTCGTTTTTGAGCTATGCTGTCCACAGACACACACACGGGCCTTTTTGTAAAAATGTTTTTTTTTGATCCCGGGGGACCCAATACATGTATTTATGGTGAAATCTCGATATGGAATTTTTGGGTGGAATGCAATGCCTTCTCTATACACTATGTACGTAGTACGTGTACAGCAAGTAAAAAAGGCGACTTCACATAATTTAACAGCAGAACTGGATTCTAAATGAGCGACCAGATGTTCTTCTAGGGCATGTTTTCAGGGGAAGAAGACAGGCTGGGAGAATTTCTTGGAAGTGCTGTGTGGACGAGACCTCAGACAGCTTGGGGACAAGTACTGGAGAGATGGGTTTTTGACCTGAACTAGGTCAAGACTTCGAATACATTCTGAGTGATAGTTCCCAACAGATAAACTACCAAAATGGTCCATGTTGTGTATTCAAGATCAGATACAACATGGCTTATCTGCATGTTTACAGAACCGTCCATGTCAAGGATGTGTCCGTCCGAAACCAGAAACCCAAAAATACCAGTTCTGGTACAAAGCCAAATATCCGGAAGAAAATTCTTATGTGTTCCAGTCTCATGATTTTCTCTACCTGTTCTACAAACGAAATGTTCTTACAAAGTACTATTTTTTTATCTATATCATGCTAATCGAGATAAACATTAGCAGAAATTGTCTTATTTCTTGCATCCTTGTAAGTAGAAGGGAATACATTAGTCTAACGCGATGGCCAAATATTTTAAAACCTATGTGAAACAATTGAAACTTACTCTCTTTGCTTGGCTAGGGCTAACACAAAAGAAGCACGACTCGAAAGTTCTGTTCGTGAACCAGAACTCTGAACTACTAAACTAAAATTCTACAAGCTCCAAAAACTCAACTCTAAAAATAAAAATAAATATATTTATATGATGTTAATTATGTGTTTTAACGAGATCTACATTTTTGTGTCGTAAGTTTTTGTCTATTTCTTACGCTTTACTATTTATGTAAAATTCAGCAAAATTCATCCAGAATAAACAGGTCTTCAAAAGCTATTACTAGAAAATTCAAGATATACATTTTATCTGTAATATAAACATATACAAAAAACTATATTTCAATCAAAATCGTTACAGTCAGTTTTGAAAAAAACAAACTTTTCAAAAAAATGTCCGTGTAAAGGGTAGTTTGTATGGAGGGATTTTGTTGAAAATATTCGTGTCGCATCCTTGGGAAATACTGAACTTTAATACCAAGTTTGGTGTTTAATGGAATTCTCGTTTATGAAATTTGGTATTTAATGCACTTTTCGTTTTTGAGCTATGCTGTCCACATATTCACGTTTCGAATTTTTGGGTGCAATACATTGGCTCTCTATACACTATATACATAGTCCGCTAGAGGTAATAAAAATTTAAAAACCTTATCTCTTTTATCATACATACCCAGGGCCTCCGCAAGGCACCTGCGAAGTTGTTCAATCCTGAGAGGGAGATGATCAGGGGATGATGGGAACACGAAATGATGGACCAAAAATTTTGGGGGATGTAAGGAACCTGGCGACCCGCCGGAAACCCTCCAAAAACATGGGTCAGACAATAATAATAATAATAATAATAATAATAAGACCAGTTCTGCTAGTGATTTCCTCGATGAATACAAAAATAAATCATTAATAAAATAACAGTGAAATTAGATAGAAAACTCAGCGTAAATAAAAGTATCCATGGCAAAAAGTATTTATGAATGTAAAAAAAAAAAAAAATGTGTATATAGCCTAATAACAGCAAAATAAAACGTGCAGGAGGGCGACTATGCAACTAAGGACATCTGTCTAGTTACCTAGGAAGGTGACTACCGAACTAAGCACATCTATCAACCATCTCAATGACTTCGTACACCTCAAAACACACATTTCCGGTGAAAAATCGAGCTTGAATTTTGCTTGGAATGCAGTACCTTCTCTATCTACTATGTACATTGTACACACGTGCTAGACGAAGTAAAAGCTTTTGGTGGATTAAGAATGCTGTGTTAATGGCCTTTAAATATATTCCTAAACTAGATTGTGCGCATAGACTGGACGTGTCTGGCGGATTGCAGACAATTATTGCTCTTTTTAACTGGGCTGCAATCTTGAGACCGGTTATTTTACCTGTTTTTTCGTGCAATTTCTGTTGATCACGAGATCAGTGCTTTATCTTACATCTTATAAATGACGCTCGTAATCATACACTGGCATTATATTAGATGTTCATTCGTAAAGTGACAGACGATTTGGCGTAACTAAACAATAACAAAAGATATCAACACAAAACTTTATTTACAAAGTTACAATACCTTACTTTTTTACTTTCCCTACACGTACTATGTACATAGTGTATAGAGAAGGTACTGCACTCCACCCAAAAATTCGATATCGAGATTTCACCGGAAATATAAGTTTTAGGGTCCCCTGTATCCAAAAGAAAAGTATTTTCAGAAAAACGTCCGTGTGTGTCCGTGTGTCTGTGAGCACGATAACTCAAAAACGAAAAGTCGGTAAAATACCAAACTTGGTATTTAAGTTTGGTAGCTTCCAAGAATGTGACACGAAGATTTTCAAGAAAATCCCCCCACCCCTAACTACCCTTTAAATGGAAACATTTTCGAAAATGCTGTTTTTCTTTTCTTAAAAATGGTTGTAACGATTTTGATTAAAATACCACATATTAAAGCTATATCTATTACAAATAAAATGTATATCTTGAATTTACTGGGAATAGTCTCTGAAGAGTACTTCATTCTGGATGAAATTTATGGAATTTTGGATAACTAGTAAACCGTAAGCAATGGACAAAAACTTACCACACAAAAAATGTAGAGCACGTTAAAACACATAATTTATGTTATATATTTTTTTTTGTGGAGATGACTGTTTTTGATATACTCCTTGTTTTGTGTTTCAGCTTAGAAAAACTTATACTTTTCTCATACGGGAATTTGTCAACTGCTGTCCATACAAACAAAGGAACATCAGTCACATAGCAACCAGCTTTTGACTATCACTTTAACCTATCGTACTCCCTTATTTCGCTTCTTCTTACAAGGAAGCAAGTAATAAGGCTATTTCTGCTATTTTTTTCTCGATTAGCATGAAGTAAATATAAGCATAAGCTTTTTAACAATAATTTGTTGCAGAGTTGTAGAGAAAGTCATGTGAATGGAACACATTAGATTTTTTGGGTGTACGGGCACCCTAAAATGTTTATTTGCAGTGAAAATTCTGTAGATATTGAATTTTTGGATGGAATGCAATATCTTCTCTACATATGTACTATATAGAGAAGTAAAAAGGCTTATAGAGAAAGCTAGTGATTGGAGCACATCAGACCTTTGTTATTTTCTCACCATTGTGTTCCCCAGGCCTTCTGAAGAAAAATCCTGTTGGTTCCTTTATCAGCGTTTGAGCAGCATATCGAGAAGTTTTACTATGTTATTATCTTGGTACGGAAAAAGTGAAGAGCGCTCAACAATGAAGTGGTGTCGCCGAGCTGATTGGTTAAGACTGCCCCACTATAATACTCATGATGATGGTGGGGGCCTTGGGAGAGGTTTCTGCAATGTCTGTCTGGCCTAGGGACGACCAGTTGGTGTGCTGACTCCAAGTGCGTGTATAGTGTTCCTTTCTGACAACCACAGCCCTCCGGAGGGCGTTCTCAGCTAAGGTAAGTGTCTTACATAACTATCCGGCACAGGTCACTGCAAAACATGCACAGCGCCACTACACACAATAACAAAAAATCTGATGTGTTCCATTCACACGACTTTCTCTACACCCCTGCAACAAACTATTGTTAAAACGCTTAAGTTTCTATTTAAATCATACTAAAAGAGAAAAAATTAACAAAAATAGTCTTATTATTTGCTTCCTTGTAAGTAGAAGCGAAATAAGGGAGTACCATAGGTTAAAGTGACAGTCAAAAGCTGGTTGTTATGTGACTGAAGTTCCTTTGTATTGACAGGAGTTGACAAATTCCGGTATGAGAAAATTATAACTTTTTCAAAGCTGAAACCAAAAACAAGGAATATCTCAAAAACGATTAACTCTACGAAAACAATTTATATAACATAAATTGTGTGTTTTAAGGTGCTCTACATTTTTTGTGTGGTAAGTTTTTGTCCATCTCATACCGCTTAGTAGTTATGCAAAATTCCGTAAAATTCATCCAGAACAAAGTAGTCTTCAGAGGTTATTCCCAGAAAGTTCAAGATATACATATTATTTTTCAGGTAAATATCTTTAATATACGACATTTTAATCAAAATCGTTAGAGCTGTTTTTGAGAAAATCAAAATTTTCGAAAAAAGTTCCATGTAAAGGGTAGCTGGGGGTGGGTGATTTTCTTGAAAATCTTTGTGTCGCATCTTTGGAAGATACTGAACTTAAATACCAAGTTTGGTATTTAACGGGCTTTTGGTTTTTTTTATCTATGCTGCACACACACCCCTATAGACAGAAAGAAACACACGGACATTTTTCTTAAAATGCTTTTTTTTTTTCTTTCTTTCTTTTTTTATTCTGAGGGTCCTAAAACATGTATTTCCAGTGAAACCTCGGTTTCGAACTTTGGGTGCAATACAATACACTATGTACATATTACGTTTAAAGTAAAGTTCTGATGTGTTACATTCACGTGACTTTTTCTACACATGCTTCAAAAAGCTATTCTAAAAAAAGTATTCTTTATCTACCTCACGTTAATTGACATAAACCATAATTATAGAAATACTTTTATTAGTATTTCCTCTTAAATGCAACAGAAATAAGGGTATGCACTAGGCTTAAGCGATATCAAAATTTCAAGAACTGGCTGCTATGTGATGGCTTTGAAATTCTGTTAGCTTTACTTGGGCAGAAGAAAGAAAAACATTATCTACTTCCTATTTAAGAAAAGAAAACATTTTAAAATTATAATCAATAACAGGAAATATCTCCAAAATGGTTAACTTTAGGAAAAAATCTGATGTGTTCCAATTACATAACTTTTTCTAGCTGTTCCATATAAAACTATTCTTAGAAAAAATATTCTTCTATTTACTTCATGCTAATCGTGATAAACGTTAGCAGAAATGACCTTATAACTTACTTCCTTGTAAGTAGAAGGGAATACACTAGGCTAAACCGACGGTCAAATGTTTTAAAATGTGGTTGCTATAGGATTGAAATCCGTTTCTTTACGTGGACAGCAGTTGACAAGTCCCCGCGAGAGATAAGTTTAAGTATTTTATTACTGAAATGAATAACATGGTATATCTCGAAGACGGTTAACTCCACGAAAAGATTGTACATGACATAAAGTGTGTGTTTTAAGCAGATCTACATTTTTTGTTTAGTAAGTTTTTGTCTATCTCTTATAGTTTACCAGTTATGGAAAATTCAGAAAAATTCATCCAGAATAAAGAGGTCTTCAGGGACTATGCCCAGAAAATTCAAGATACACATTTTATTTGGCATTTAAATATCTTTAATATACGATATTTTAACAAAAATCGTCAAAGCCGTTTTTGAGAAAATCAGAATTTTCGAAAATTTTTCCATGTAAAGGTTAGTTGAGGGTGGGGGGATTTTCTTGAAAATCTTCGTGTCACATCCTTGGAATTTATAAAGTTTGGTATTTAACGTACTTTTCGTTTTTTAGCTATGCTTACCACACACACACACACACACACACACACATTTTTACTTTTTCTACACTTACTATGTACATAGTGTATAGAGAAGGTATTGTAATGCACCCAAAAATTTGATACCGAGATTTCACCGGAAATACATGTCCTCCTGAATTTAAAAAAAAAAACATTTCTGGAAAAAGGTCCGTGTGCATGTGTGTGCGTGTGTGTTTGTGGACAGCATAGCTCAAAAACGAAAAGACCGTTAAATAGCAAATTTGGAATTTAAATTTGGTATCTTGCAAAGATGCGACACGAAGATTTTCAAGTAAATCCCTCATCCCCAACTACCCTTTACATGAAACTTTTTTCGAAAATGTTGATTTTCTCAAAAATGGCTGTAACGATTTTTATTAAAATGCCATATAATTAAGATATTTTCATGATAAAAAGCATATCTTGAGTTTTGTAGGAATAGTCTCTGGAGAACTCTTCATTCTGGATGACTGTTGTATAATTTTGGTAAACCGTAAGAGATAGACAAAAACTTATGACATAAAAATGTAGATCTCATTAAAGCACACAATTTATACCTACATTTTTTGTAGAGTTAACCGTTTTTGAGCTATTCCAATTTATTAGTTTCCGTTTTAAGCCACTTAATGGCAAAACATCTTACTTTTCGTCTCTCATTTGTTTAATCCTAGCAAGCAAAGAGAATCACTTACGGTTATACATCCAGAATAAAGAAGTCTTCAGGGGCTATTTCCACAAAATTCAACATATGGCTTTTATTTGTCATGTAGATGTTTTTTAAATATGGGATTTTAATCAAAATCATTAGAACTTTTTTTTTAAAAAAAACAACAAATTTTATAACCTTTCCCATGGGATTTTCTTGAAAATCTTCGTGTCGTATCCATACTAAATTTGAATACCAAGTTTGGGTTTTTAATTTTCGTTTTGGAGTTATCGTGTTTACAGGCACACGGGTATTTTTCTAAAAGAACTTGTTGTTATGGATACAGGGGACCCTAAAAATTGTATTTCCGGTAAAATCTCGGTGTCGAATTGTTGGCTGGAATGCAATACATTCTCTAGCTATGTGGGCACAATGAACTATGTAGGGAAAGTAAAAATATACTGCAAATCGATGAAAAGCGTTTAAAAGTTTCAAGTAAAGAACTGAAGTGTTCCAGGAATCAGTACAATAGATATGAACACAATGCTGTTTTAAACGGCATATTAGAATTCACTGCAAGACTCTCTATGGTTGAATACCATTCTTACGTAAGTCATGAAGCATGCTTTGGTTTAAATCATGATGTAGAATCTATTTTGCTGTTTATATAAAAAAGCACGCACCAAACGTTACATAACCTAGAAATAAAGGAATAGAGCAACTGCGCAACTTGGTGATATTAGAACAAGAGAGTAACGACGATTTACAGGATTGTTTGTACGATAAATTAAAAAATCTGATGTGCTCCGCTTACATGACTTTCTGTACATATGTGTAACAAATTAATATTAACAAGCTATTTTTCTATCTATTTAATGCTAAAACATTACCAGAAACAGTCTTATAACTTAGTTCCTTTATAAGTAGAAGCGAATACACCAGACTAAACCGTTAGTCAAACGTTTTGCAATGTGGTTGCTATGGGGTTGAAATCCGTTGTTGTTGTTGTTGGTTTTTTTTTTTTTTTTTTTTTTTTTTTTTTTTTTGCGTGGCCAGGAATTGACAAGTTCCCGTATTACAAAAGTTTTAAAACTGGAATGTACAAGGAATATCTTGAAAACGGCCAACTCGACGAAAAAAGTGTATATGACATAAATTGTGTGTTTTATCTTGCTCTACATTTTTTGTGCAGTAAGTTTTTGTCTATCTCTCACGGTTTACCAGTTATGCAAAATTCAATAAAAATCATCCAGAATAAAGAGGTCTTTAGAGGCTATTCCCAGAAATTCAAGATATACATTTTATTTGCCATGTAAATATTTTTAATATACGACATTTCAATAAACGTCGTTACATGCATTTTTGAGAAAATCAAAATTTTCAAAAAATTTTCCATGTAAAGGGTCGTTGGGTGTGTGGGGACTTTCTTGAAAATCTTCATGTCGCATCCTTGGAAGATAGCAAACCTAAATACCAGGTTTGGTATTTAAGGAACTTTTCGTTTTTGAGCTATGCTGCACAGTCACACAGACAGACAGACCGACAGACACACACACGGACATTTTTCTAAAAATGCATTTTTTTTTTTTTTGATTCAGCAGGACCCAAAACATATATTTCCGGTGAAATCTCGGTATCGAATTCTTGGATGCATTTCAATACCTTCTCTATACAATATGTATATAATACGTGTAGAGAAAGCAAAAAGCCATATTTCAGTGAAAAGAAACTGGAGTTTCGATAGCGCTGAATAACGTGTAATACTGGCTTTATGTTTCATGGAAATGTACAAGTCAATTCTTTTTACCAAGGAAATGTTGACTTTTTTGCGCTCTTTTGTTCCGCCTGTCTTTGAATAAGAAGTAATTACAAACCTTAAGGTATTCAAATATAATTTAAGATTACATAATGGAAAACTATTGTGAACAAGAAAGCTTCCCGTAGAGGTTTTTTTTTTTTTTTCAATTATGTCATAACTACCCGTTATGGTCTTATATTATGAATGTGAAGCAGTCATATATTAGTTATTTATGACATAAGCGTGTAAAATCGTGGTTTTTACTTTCTCTAGCCCGAATGTTCAATGTACATAGTGAATACAGAAGGTATTGTATTTCACCCAAAAATTCGATGTCGAGATTTCACCGGAAATATATGTTTTGAGATTCCCTGAGTCCGAAAAAGAGCATTTTAATTTACTCTACACGTAATAGTTTACAGAGCAGGTATTGTATTGTACCCAAAAATTCGATACCGAGATTTCACCGGAAATACATGTTTTGAGACCCCCTGAATAAAAAAACATGTTTAGAAAAATATTCGTGTGCGTTTTGTGTGTGTGTATGTATGTGTGTGTGTGTGTGTGTGTGTCTGCGGGCAGCACAACTAAAAAAGCTGATGTGTTCCATTCACATGACTTTCTCTATATCACTGCAACACATTATTCTATTTACTTCATCTAAAGGAGCAAAAATTAGCAGAAATAGTCTTATTACTTGCTTCCTTGTTAGTAGAAGCGAAATAAGGGAGTACCATAGGTTAAAGTGATAGTCAAAAGCTGGTTGCTCTGCGACTGAAGTTCCTTTGTTTGTTTGGACACGAGTTCACAAAGTCCTGTATGAGAAAAGTATAAGTTTTTATAGCTGAAACCAAAAATAAGGAATATCTCAAAAACAATCAACTCCACGAAAAAAGGTATATAACATAAATTGTGTATTTTAAGGTGCTCTACATTTGTTGTGTGGTAAGTTTTTGTCCATCTCTTACGGTTTAGCTGTTATGCAAAATTCCGTAAAATTTACCCTGAATAAAGTAGTCTTCAGAGGCTATTCCCAGGAAATTCAAAATATACGTTTTATTTATTAGGTAAATATTTTTAATATACGATATTTTAATCAAAATCATTAGAGCCATTTTTGAGAAAGTCAAAATTTTCGAAAACAGTTCCATGGAAAGAGTAGTTTGGGGTGGGTGGATTTTTCTCAAAATCTTCGTGTCGGATCCCTGGAAGATATTAAACTTAAATATCAAGTTTGGTATTTTACGGACTGTTCGTTTTTGAGTTATCGTGTTCACAGGCTCACGGACACACACACAGACCTTTTTCTGAAAAATACTATTTTTTGGATACAGGAGACCCCAAAACATATATTTCCGGTGAAATCTCGGTATCCAATTTTTGGTGGAGTGCAATACCTTCTCTATACACTATGTACATAGCACGTATAGAGAAAATAAAAACGTTAAATACCAAACTTGATATTTAAGTTCAGTATCACCCAAGGATGCAACACGATGATTTTTCAAGAAAATCCCCCCGCCCCCAACTACCCTTTACATGGAAAAATATTCGTAAAATTTGCGTTTCTCAAAAACGCTGTAACGATTTTGATTAAAATCTCTTATATTTAAGATATTTACATGTATATATTGAATTTTCTGGAAATAGCCTCCGAAGACTTCTTTATTCTGAATGAATTTTTGTGAATTTTGCATAACTGGTAAACCGTAAGATATAGACAAAAAGTTACTAAACAAAAAATATAGATCTTCTTAAAACACACAATTTACGTCATATATTTTTTCGCGCAGTTTGTTTACTTGTTATTGGTTTCAGTTTTAAAATGTTTAAATTTTTCTCATACAGGAACTTGTCAGCTCATGGTCACGCAAAGAAACGGAGTTCAATCCCATGAAAACCACATTTTAAAACATTTGACTGTCAGTTTAGCCTAGAGTATTCCCTTATTTCCCTTCTATTTATAAGGAACTAAGTAATAAGACCGTTTCTGCTAATGTTTATATCGATTATTATGAAGTAGATAGAAGAATATGATTATTAACAATAATTTGTTACAGAGATGTAGAGAAAGTCATGTGAATGGGACACATCAGAATTTTACCAAGGAAATACTGTGCTTTTTTGCGCTCTTTTGTTTCACCTGGCTTTGGGTAAGAAATAATTGCAAACCTTAACGCATTCAAATGTAATTTAAGATTACATAATAGAAAACTTTTGTGGACGAGAAAGTGCCCCGTAGAATTGCTACAACAAATCGTAGTAGAGTTTTTTTATTCTTTTTTTATTATGTCATAACTACCGATATGGACTGCCCATATAAATAGATAGTTATTTATGATATAAGCGTGAAATATCGTCTGTTTTTAATCGAGTGTGCATTTTATGTTTCAAAGCCACACGAGAGTCGCAAAAACTCTTTGCACATGCGTATCATTTACTAGTTTTTGCAATTAAATAAATATTAGAAAGCACTTGCCGTTTTGACGGATATAACAGCGATTATTTTGTAGTCATAAATATTTAAATAAACATTGGAAATAATTAAATAAAGGTGGCCACTAAATGAGAACAATTGCTTTGCCTAGTTATTTTTTACTTTTTCTACACGTACTATGTCCATAGTGTATAGAGAAGGTGGTGTTGCACTCCACCCAAAAATTCGATACCGACATTTCACCGGAAATTTATGTTTTAGGGTCCCCTGTATCCAAAAAACGTATTTTCAGAAAAAGTGTGTCCGTGTGTCAGTGTGTGTATGAACACGATAACTCAAAAACGAAAAGTCGCTAAAATACCAAACTTGGTATTTAAGTTTAGTATCTTCCAGGGATGCGACACGAAGATTTTAAAGAAAATCCCCCCACTCCAAACTACCCTTTACGTGGAATTTTTTCAAAAATTTTGATTTTCTTAAAAATGGCTCTAACGATTTTGATTCAAATATCGTATATTAAAGATATTTACCTGACAAATAAAGTGTATATCTTGAATTTTCTGGGAATAGCCTCTGAAGACTACTTTATTCTGGATGAATTTTGAGGAATAACTGCTAAACCGAAAGAGATGGACAAAAACTTACTACACAAGAAATGTAGAGCACGTTAAAACACATAGTTTATGTCATATACATTTTTTTCGCGGTGTTCACCGTTTTTGAGACATTCCTTGTTTTTGGTTCCTGCTATGAAAAACATACTTTTCTCATAAGGAATTTGTGAACTCCTGTCCATACAAACAAAGGAACTTCAGTCACATAGCAACCAGCTTTTGACTGTCCCTTTAACCTATGGTACTCCCACATTTCGCTTCTACTTACAAGGAAGCAAGTAATAAGACTATTTCTGCTAATTTGTTCTGATTAGCATGAAGTAAATAGAAGTATAAGCTTTTTAAGAATAATTTGTTGCAGAGATGTAGAAAAAGTCATGTGAATGGTACACATCAGATTTTTACTTTCTCTACACGTACTATGTACATAGTATATAGAGAAGATAATGTATTGCACCCAAAAATTTGATATCGAGATTTCACCCGAAATACATGTTTTGGGTTCCACTGAATCGAAAAAAAGCATTTTTGGAAAAAGGTCGGTGTTGCTGCGCGCGAGCGTGTGTCTGCGGATAGCACAGCTCAAAAACGAAAAATCTGATAAATGAAATATTTTATATTTATGTTCAGTATCTTCTAAGGATACGACACGAAGATTTTCAAGAAAATCCTTCCACCCCCAACTACCATATACATGGAAAAATTTTCGAAATTTGTTATTTTCTCAAAAATGGTTCTAAAGATTTTGATTAAAATCTCTTATATTTAAGAAATTTACAAGCCAAATAAAATGTGTATGTTAAATTTTCTGTGAATAGCCTCAGAAGACTACTTTATTCTGAATGAATTTTGCCGAATTTTGTGTAACTGCTAAACCGTGTTCCATTCACATAGTTTTCTCTATATCTCTGTAATAAATTATTGTTGAAAGCTTACTCTTCTGTCTACATTATGCTAATCGAGATAAACGTTACCTGAAATTGTCTTATTACTTGGCTCCTTGTAAATAGAAGGGGGAAAAGTCTAATGTGTTTCATTCCATTCTAGCTGTTCGGTAAACAAACCTTTTATTCAAAACATTAATCTGTTATCTACATCATACTAATCAACATAAAAATTAGCAGAATTAGTATTATTACTGGCTTTCGTGTAAGTAGACGGGAAGTAAGAATTTGCTCAGGCTAAAGCGATAGACTCATGCTTCAAAAGCCGATTGCTATGTGAAACAATTGAAATTCCAATCTCTTCGCTTGTCAGGAGTAAACAACCGCGAAGAAAGATGTTCTGCCCTTCGAGAAAATTTAAGTGACGCAAAATTTAAACCAAGAGTCCGGAATATCTCGAAAACAGCTAACTCTACAGAAAAATGTATATGACATAAATTGTGTTTTTTAATGAAATCTATATTCTTTGTGTAGTAAGTTTTGTATGTCCCTTACGGTTATCCAGTTATACAAAAGTCATCCAGAATGAAGAGGTCTTCAGAGGCTATTACCAGAAAATTCAAGATACACATTTCGTTGGTCTTATAAGTAGGTATCTTTAATCAAAATTGTTAGAACTATTTTTTAGAACATTGAAAATTTCGAAAAATGTTTTATGTAAGGGTAGTTTAGGGACTGGAATTTTCTCAGCATCTCTTTGTCGCAGCCTTGGAAGACACTAATCTAAATACCAAATTTTTACTTTCTCTACACGCACTATGTACATAGTGTATAGAGAAGCTATTGAATATCACCCAAAAATTCGATACCGAAATTTCACCGGAAATACATGTTTTAGGTCTCCTGAATCCAGAAAAAAAAATTACAAAAAGGTCCGTGGGTGCGCGTGTGTGTCTGTGTGTCTTTGGACATCATAGCTCAAAAACAAATGAATACCAAACTTAGTATTTAGGTTTTGTATCTTCCAAGGATACGACACGAGGATTTTCAAGGAAATTCCCTCACCCCCAACTATCCTTTACATGAAACTTTGTACAAAATTTTTGATTTTCTCAAAAATCGCACTAACGATTTTGATTAAAATCTCTTATATTTAAGATATTTATATGCCAAATAAAACGTATATCTTGAATTTTCTGGGAATAGCCTCTGGAGACTACTTTATTGAGAATGAATTTTACGAAATTTTGCATAACTGCTAAACCGTAAGAGATGGACAAAAATTGACCACACAAAAAAATGTAGAGCACTTTAAAAACCACAATTTATGTTATATACATTTCTTTCATGGAGTTGATTTTTTCTGAGATATTTCCTGTTTTTGGTTTCAGCTTTAAAAAATTATACTTTTCTCATGCAGGAATTTGTCAACTCTTGTCCATACAAACAAAGTAACTTCAGTGACATAGCAACCAGCTTTTGATTATCACTTTAACCTATGGTAGTCCCTTATTTCGCTTCTACTTACAAGGAAGCAAGTAATAAGACTGTTTTTGCTACTTTTTTCTCGATTAGCATGAAGTAAATATAAGCATGAGCTTTTTAACAATAATTTGTTGCAGAGATGTAGAGAAAGCTATGTGAATGGAACACACAGGATTTTTGTGTGACTAATACTAAAGGCATGTTACCGCAGTTTTTATACCGCACGGTTTGCTGCTAATAGCTATTTCAGTTAGATAACATTGTGAAAGAATTTCTGAAGGTGAGATAAACACGAGTCGAAGATTAACTAATACAGAAGAAATGAAAATAAAACTACTGGTGACGATTTTACATTCTGATGTGTTCCATTCACATGACTTTCTCTACAGCTCTGCAACAAATTAGTTTTAGAAAGCTCTTGCTTCTATTTACTTCATGCTAATCGACAAAAAATTAGCAGCAATAGTCTTATTACTTGCTTCCTTGTAAGTAGAAGCGAAATAAGGGAGTACCATAGGTTAAAGTGATAGTCAAAAGCTGGTTGCCATGTGACTGAAGTTCCTTTGTTTGTATGGACACCTGTAAAAAAAAGCAAGGAATGTCTGAAAAACTATCAACTCCACGAAAAAAATGTATGCAACATAAATTGTGTGTTTTAATGTGCCCTATGTTTTTTGTGTGGTAAGTTTTTGTCTATCTCTTAAGGTTTAGTAGTTATGCAAAATTCCATAAAATTCACTCAAAATAGAGTAGTGTTCAGAGACTATTCCCAGAAAAGTCAAAATATAATTTTGTTTGTCAGGTAAATATCTTTAATATAAGATATTTGAATCAAAATCGTTAGAGCCTTTTTTTTTAGAAAATCAAAATTTTAGAAACAAGTTCCATGTAAAGGGTAGTTTGGGGTGGGGGGATTTTTCTCAAAATCTTCATGTCGCATCCCTAACAGATACTAAACTTAAATACCAAGTTTGGTATTTTACCGACTTTTCGTGTTTGAGTTATCGTGTTAACAGACACTCGGACACACACACGGGCCTTTTTCTGAAAATACCTTTTTTGGATACAGGGGACCCTAAAACATATATTTCCGGTGAAATCTCGGTATCGAATTTTTTGGTGGAGTGCAATACCTTCTCTATACACTATGTACATAGTACATGTAGAGAAAGTAAAAAGTATTGCATTTCACCGAAACATTTAATGCGTTTTGAGACTCCCCGAAATAAAATCTGATGTGTTCCGTTCACATGGCCATCTCCACATCTCTGTAACAAATCATTGTTAGCAGGCTTATGCTTCTATTCACTTCATGCTAAGCGGGAAAAAATTAGCAGAAATAAGGGAGTACCATAGGCTAAAGTGATAGTCAAAAGCTGGTTGCATGAGTTCACAAATTCCTATATGAGAAAAGTATACGTTTTTAAAGCTGAATCCAAAATGTCAAGTTATACATTTTATTTGTCAGGTAAATATGTTTATCTTTTGAGCATCATTTCACCAATTTCATCCATCGTCCGTTATGACCAAGCAGGTTTAAGGACGTTAAGCTATTAAAACAATTGTTGCTGAGTTGTAGCGAAAGTCATATGAATAGAACGCATCAGAGTTGTTTTTGTTTTGTGTGCATGATAGTTTATCGCATTGTCGGCAACGGAGCAACGTTCGAACATAAAGTGTTGTGTTTTGTTAAACAAATCCCCCTCAGAGACATTGAGAATAATGGTGAAGCAGCGATGAAGAAAACTCAGATTATGAATGGCATAAACGTTTCAGTCAAGATTTTCGAACGCTGAAGAAATTACTGTACATGCGGCAAGGGCACTACGACAGGTATCTGAAAAGGGCTTCCAAGAGTACTTCCAAAATCCCTGCCATGGCATTGAATTTTTCAGTCTGAACTGTATCTATCCAACGCCTGTCCTACACACGGCTTGTGTAAAAAAAAATTAAATCAATACTAATTGACCATAATAATTGGCTATACTATGAATCCTGGGACTTAATGTGCTTACAATATTGTAAGTCGCCATTGGGGTTGTCATCTCAAAATAATTTGAGAACACCTTGTGGTTTACCGGGAAACATGCGAGTCAGTCGAGAAATTCAAAGCTATGCCGGTATGTTGCTATGGTAGCTCGGTGGCAGAGCAACCGGCTAGAAACCGGGAGATCCTTGGTTTAAATCCCGGCTATGGCATTGAATTTTTCAGTCTGACACTACCCATCCAACTCCTGTCCTACATACGGCTTGTGTGATAAACAATTAAATGAAGAACTTCCAGTCTCTTTGCAAGTGGTGGCAGAAGTGGGTCGCTGCGGAAGGGAACTATTTTGAAGGAAATGTGTAAATTGTCTTATGGTAACTTAATTCTATGTTGTTTACACATTCTGGGAACTTTTTGGATGTAGTATACTGTTTTTATACCTATTTAAGTGGTACGGCATTCCATGTCCATCCTGTTACATAACTTTCGACTCCAAGGCGTTTAAAGGTACGTAGAAAACCTAACTGTTTCATAACATTTTGTATCCTGTGGACCTAGGTAGAGGCTCGTTCTAAAGCCCCTGCCCGGATCTTAGATGCAATGGTAAGCTATTCGGATTGCATACACAGTCGCCTAGAAAGTGGCTGTTATATAAAGCATTCGGTTAATGAACTGTATTGGTAAGGCGTGTAGAGTTTTTCCTTCGCCCGCGCAAATCATTATAAAAAGTGGTCTTCTAACAAGGTAACCGAATTCACGAAATATCAGTAACTGCTCTTTGCATTAAACATTCTAAGTGAAACTAGTGGATAAAAATGTGATATGTTCCATTCATACGAGATAAACATTAGCAGAAATGGTTATTACTTGCATTTCTTGTAAGTAGAAGGGAAATAATTAGATGCACTAAGCTAAAACGATAGTCAAATCTTTTAAAAGCTGGTTGCTATGTGACTGAAATTAGTTTCTTTATATGGGAGAAAAGTAATTTAAAACTGAAATATCTCGGAAATAGTCGATTTCACGAAAAAAATAAAATCTGATGTGCTCCATTCACATGACTTTCTCCACATCTCTACAACAAAGTATTGTTAAGAAACTTGTGCTTCTTTTTACTTCATGATAATCAAGAAAAAATTAGCAGAAATAGACTTATTACTTGCTTCCTTGTGAGTAGAAGGGAAATAAGGTAGTAATATAGGCTATAGGCTGGTTGCTATATGACTGAGGTTCCTTTGTTTGTATGGACAGGAGATGAGAAATTCCCGTATCAGAAAAGTATGATTTTTAAAGCTGAAATCAATAACAAGGAATATCTCAAAAACGATCCACTCGACGAAAAAAATGTATGTGACATAAATTGTGTGTTTTAACGAGCTCTACAGTTTCTGCCTAGTAAGGTTTTGCCTGTCTCTTACGGTTAGTTATGCAAAAGTCATGCAGAAGAAACTAATCTATACAAGCTATTCCCAGAAAATTCAACATATACACATTGTTTGTCAGGTAAATATCTTTAATATACGATATTTTAATCAAAGTCGTTACAGCCATTTTTGAGCAAATGAAACAATTTTAAAAATGTTCCTTGTAAAGGGTAGTTGGGAGTGGGGGGATTTTCTTGGAAATCTTCGTGTCGCACCCTTGAAAGATACCAAACTTAAATACCAACTTTGGTATTTAATCGTCTTTTCGTTTTTGAGCTATGCTGCCCACAAATATACAGACACACACACGGACACTTTTGAAAAAATACCTTTTTTGGATTCAGGGGTCTCAAAACATGTATTTCCGATGAAATCTCGGTATCGAATTTTTGGGTGGAATACTATACCTTCTCTATACACTATGTAGATTTTATATGTCTGCTAGAGAAAGTAAAATGGAGATCTCTTTAAAACATATCTGTGTGTGTGTGTGTGTGTGTGTGTGTGTGTGAAATGTATTTTAATTACACCCAGGTACACGTGGAGTAGGACTTATAACAAAGAAGGCCATGTGTATGGAGCAAAGTCCTTAAATATTTCTAGCTCGTGGCCTGCCTCGATAAGAGTTAGGTAAACTAAATACCATTACAGAAGTTCCAGAAGGCAGCGACTCCAGTAAACAATGATTTACTTAAGCGTGTCTTATCGGTTCAATAGTTTAACAATCTGCCTCACCAGCAGGGGACACTCAAAACGTACATCTGTCACGTTACAAATATTCCAGTTCCAACACGTACAGCAATTCAAATCATGCCTTATCCACCATTATATTGGTATACTGCATTTGAGGGTTGACCCACAAGTACCCGACCTAACAAAAAACAAAACAAAAAAAAAACCATAGGTTAAAGTGATAGTCAAAAGCTGGTTGCTATGTGACTGAAGTTCCTTTGTTTGTATGGACAGCAGTTCACAAATTCCTGTATGAGAAAAGTATAAGTTTTATTCAAGTTGAAACTAAAGACAAGGAATATCTAAAAATCGATCAACTCCACGAAAAAAATGTATATAACATAAATTGTGTGTTTTAACGTGCTCTCCATTTTTGTGTGGTAAGTTTTTGTCCATCTCTTACGCTTTAGCAGTTATATAAAATTCCGTAAAATTCATCCAGAATAAAGTAGTCTTCAGAGGCTATTCCCAGAAAATTCAAGATATATATTTTATTTGTCAGGTAAATATCTTTAATATACAATATTTTAATTAAAATCGTTAAGAGCCATTTTTAAGAAAATCAAAATGTTCGAAAAAGTTCCATGTAAAGGATAGTTTGGGGTGGGGGAATTTTTCTCAAAATCATTGTGTCTCATCCCTGGAAGACACTAAACCTAAATATCAAGTTTGTTTTTTACCTACTTTTCGTTTTTGAGTTATTGTGTTCACAGACACACGGACACACAAACACGGACCTTTTTCTGAAAATGCTTTTTTTTTTTGGGTACAGGGGACCCTAAAATATATATATTTCCGGTGAAATCTCGGTATCGAATTTTTAGGTGGAGTGCAATACCTTCTCTATACACTATGTACATAGTAAGTATAGAGAAAGTAAAAACTGGGGGAAAACATCTTTATTTCTTTACATAGTCTCCTTTCAGCTCTATACACTTTTCCCAGTGATGTTCAATAGCTTCTATACCCTGTTTATAGTGAGAACTATCGAGGGTTGCAAAATAGCCATCAACTGCAGACTCCACCTCTTCATTGTTGGCAAATCTTCTACCAACAAGCCATTTCTTCAAGTTCGAAAACAGAAAATAATCAAAGGGGCTAAATCTGGCGAATAGGGAAGCAATTCGAATTTTAACTCATTGATTTTGGCAGTGACGATAATGGACGTGTGAACTGGAACATTGGCTTGATGAAACAAAATTTTCTTTATCGCTAAATGCGGCCGTTTGTGTTCTATATTCATCACTCAAACGCTGTAACAAGTTCGCATAATATTCGTCATTGATTACTTTCCCTTTTTAGAGATAATCAATGAAAATTATCCCGCGTGCGTCCCAGAAAACTTACGGCATGACCTTGCCTTCAGATAGAATTGTCTTCGCCTTCTTTGGAGCCAATTCTCCCCTTCCAATCCACTGTTTTGATTGTTCCTTCGCCTCAGGTGTTAAGTGATGAAACTAGGTTTCATCCATTGTTAAATATCGATGCAAAAGCTCAGCTTTATTGCAGCGAAACATTGCCAAACACTCGATTGAAACATCCTCACGACGCTGTTTTTGTTCTATTGTGAGCAAACACGGCACCCACCTTTCGCATAACTTTCTCATATCCAAATTTGCAATCAGTAGGTGATGTACAGAACTTTTTGAAATACCTGCAATGTCTGCTAGCTCGTGTACTTTCAGTCGACGGTCATCCGATACCATTTTGTGGATTTTCTTTACAATTTCTAGACTGGTAACCTCATTTGGTCGACCACTGCGATGTTCGTCTTGGCAGCTCGTACAGCCGCGCTTAAACTCTGTTACATAATATTTCACTGTAGAATTTAGCTCAGCTTTAATATTAGTTGGACTAAGACCTTTCAAATGAAAGTATTGTATCACATAACGATGACCAGTTTTATCCATGTTTACAAATTCGCTGAGAGCTAAAGAGTGTAAAATCGCGAACTTCAAACTTAAGCTTTCTGAGGTTGGTACTTTTTACCATTGCTGTTTTTTGAAACATAACCGCTATCTAAACGTCAGTTCGGGTACTTAGGACAGCCCTCGTACCAGACAACCCAATTGTTTCCTATTCGGGGTGCGGAGATATCCCTTCGTGCTTAAAAGAGTTGCAGAACTCAACAGGGTTATTTCAAGTTAAACTTTTGCCAACACATATCAATAGTCAAATTTTAAAATATGTAATTGTCTTTTACTGTTTTTTCATATTTAATGGCATTTAACAATAAAATAAAAATATTTGTAGCTATTTTATATCAAATATATTAATTTATTTCAATATTATTGTAGTGTTTTTTTTAAGAGGCAGTAAAATCCATACAACTAATCAAATGTAATCACATCTCCATCCACACTTACCATCACACTAGTTATTTTACGTGGTCCCTCCCCATTCTTATCACAAGAACATTTTGGTGCAGTCGCTGGGATTCGAATTCACGACGTTTGACTTTGAATGGATGGCGAGCTCATTATGCATCGCCTTAACGACCATGGCTATTCATGCTGCTCACGCTTTTTACTTTCTCTACACGTACTATGTACATAGTGTATAGAGAAGGCATTGTATTGCACCCAAAAATTCGAAACCGAAATTTCACCGAAAATATGTTTTGAGAACCTCTGAGTCAAAAAAAAGGTATTTTTAGAAAAGTGTGTGTGCGCGTGTGTGTGTGTGTGTCTGTGGACAGCATAACTAAAAAACGAAAAGGCCGTTGAATACACAATTTGGTATTTAAGTTTAGTATCTTCCAAGGATGCGACACGATTTTCACGAAAATCTCCCCACCCCCAACTACCCTTTACATGGAACTATTTTCGAAAATTTTGATTTTCTCAAAAATGGCTCTAACGGTTTTGATTAAAATATAGTATATTAAAGATATTCACCTGACAAATAACATGTATATCTTGAATTTTCTGGGAATAGCCTCTGAAGGCTACTTTATTCTGCATCAATTTTACGGAATTTTGCATAACTGCTAAATCGTAAGAGATGGACAAAAACTTACTAAACAAAAAATGTAGAGCACGTTAAAGCACACAATATGTAATATACATTTTTTTCGTGGAGTTGATCGTTTTTTAGATATTCCATGGTGTTGGTTTCAGCTTTGAAAAACTTATACTTTTCTCATACAGGAATGTGTCAACTCGTGTCCAAAACAAAGGAACGTCAGTCACATAGCAACCAGCTTTTGATTATCACTTTAACCTATGGTACTCCTTTATTTCACTTCTACTTACAAGGAATCAAGTAATAAGACTATTTCTGCTAATTTTTTCTCGATTAGCATGAAGTAAATGGAAGCATAAGCTTTTCAACAATAATTTGTTGCACTAAATGTATCAAATCAGAGCTTTGTTGAAAGCAATCTATACGCACCGTTCAGGTGGCCTTGGAAACTTTAAACACGCCAGTTGTAATGCCTTTACGGTATCGCTAAAAAAGCCGTATTTAACCACACAATTGAAGCCTGAGAGAAGTAAAATAGGGAATAAAGAACACCTTCTGTAAAATCCAATTTACCTTGGAGCAAACTTGTTATTTAAAGGACTAGTTACTAAACCTAATTTTGTGACGTGGCGTCTACAATATTTTATCTAAGTGCACAGTATTTTAATATATTTTAGTAAATTTAATGAAATGCATTTATTGCAGAAACTATATTTAAAAAAAGTAAAGTGGGCTTTGGAGAAGAAAAATCTGATGTGTTCCATTCACATGCCTTTCTCTACATCTCTGCAAGAAATTATTATTAAAACGCTTGTGCTTCAATTTACTTCATGATAATCGAGAAAAAAATATCAGAAATAGTCTTATTTGTTTCTTTGTAAGTAGAAGGGAAATAAGGGAGTACCATAGGTTAAAGTGATACTCAAAAACTGGTTGCTATGTGACAGACGTTCCTTTGTTTGTATGGACACGAGTTGACAAATCCCTGTATGAGAAAAGTTTGTTTTTCAAAGCCGAAGCCAAAAACAAGGGATATCTCAAAAACGACCATCTCCACGAAAACAATTTATACAGCATAAATTGTGTGTTTTAATGTGCTCTACATTTTTTGTGGTGTAGGTTTTTGTCCGTCTCTGACGGTTTAGCAGTTATGCAAAATTTCGTAAATTCATCCAGAGTAAAGTAGTCTTGAGAGGCTATTCGCATAAAATTCAAGATATACATGTTATTTGTCAGGTAAATATCTTTAATATACGATATTTGAATCAAGATTGTTAGAGCCATTTTTAAGAAAATCAAAATTTTCGAAAAACATTCCATGTAAAGGGTACTTGGGGTGGGGGGTATTTTATTAAGAATCTTCGTGTCGCATCCTTGGAAGAAACCAAACTTAAATACCAGCTTTGGTATTCAACGGTCTTTTCGTTTTTGAGCTATGCTGTCCACAGACACACACACATGGAACTTTTTGTAAAACCGCTTTTTTTTTTGGATACAAGTGGACCCAAAACATGTATTTCCAGTGAAATCTCGGTATCGAATTTTTAGGTGAATGCAATGCCTTCTCTATACACTATGTACATAGTACTTGTAGAGAAAGTAAACATCTGTGGTGTCCCATTCACATGAACTTTCTCTACATGCCTGAAACGAATTATTGTTCACAAGCTTATTCTTCAATCTACTTCATGCTAATCGAGATAAACGTTACAAAAACGGTTATATTACTTAGTTTCTTGCAAGTAGAAGAAAAATAAGTGAATACACTAGGCTTGACGGTCAGTCAAATGTTTTAAAATGTGGTTGCTAGGGGATTGATATCCATTTCTTTGCGTGGCCAGGAGTTGACAAGTTCCCGAAATATTTATTTTAAAACTGAAACCAATAACAAGGAATATTTCGAAAACGGTCAATTCCACGAAAAAGTATGTGCTATAAATTGTGTGTTTTAATGAGATCTACATTTTTTGTGTAATAAGCTTTTGTCTATCTCTTAGGGTTTAGTAGTTATGCAAAATTCTGCAAAATTCATGCAGAATTAACTTGTCTTCAGAGCCTATTCCCAGAAAATTTAAGATACATATTTTATATATCATGTAAACTCGGTATGGAATTTTTGGGTGCAATACAATACCTTCTCTATACACTATGTACATAGTACATGTAGAGAAAGTAATAAGATATATCCATTATTAAATTATATTTTATGTTTTGATAGCGTGTTTTGTGTTTTGTTAGAATATAAAGTATAGGTTTTGTTGCCTGATAATTACGAACTAAAGCATCACTGAATATTATAATAGTAGGTAAATAATGTTAATAAAGGAACACAAAGATATAGGATCACCCGGAGGTCCCGGGTTCGATTCCTGGCTGGGGCGGGGAATTTTTTTTTCTAGATAGAGTTATTCGGTAGAGTCTGGAAGTATATATGTAAGAGTGAATGTGTGTGTGTGTGTGTGTGTGTGTGTGTTTGTGTGTTTGAGGAAAATGAAATGATTTAAAACCTACAGACAACGAGTTGTTTCAAGTGCAAAGTCCCCGTTATGACCTTAGATTTTAAAGGGGGCTATATAAATGCAACAATAATAATAATAATAATAATAATAATAATAATAAAGATATAGGACTCCAGACTATGGGATACCGTTAACTGTGAGAATAGAATACAGAGCAGTAAGAACACCTGAGGCTATCCAAATTGTAAACTTTGATGTTGTAAACACTTCAACTGCAAACGTGGTTGTTTACACACATGGCATGCAAACAGCAAGGTTATGTGACCGAGTTTACCTAACTGCATGCAAAAGAATACTCTCTAGTGAAAACAAGTGAACCGCTGCATGCACAATGACATATACAAACATGCATGCAGTTTTGCTTTACAATCACTCTCACAGATTCACTCTCCAGAGAGTGTGTATAAAATATGCATCATTTACTTATTAAATGCATTATTAGGAAGCAATCTGATGTACTCCGCTCAAATGCTATTCTCTATTTCTTCTGCAAATAAACCATTCTTTTTACTTTCTCTAGCTCGTATGTACAATGTACATACTGAATACATAAGGTATTGTATTCTACCCAAAGATTCGATGTCGAGATTTCACCGGAAATATGTTTTGAGGTCCTCGGAGTTCGAAAAAAGGCATTTTAGAAAACGGTGCGTCTGTGTCTGTATGTTTGTCCGTGGAAAGCATATCTCAAAAACGAAAAGACTGTTAACAACCAAACATGGTATTTAAGTTTAGTATCTATTTAGCATGCGACACGAAGATTTTGAGGAAAATCCCCTCAACCCAAACTACCCTTTACATGAAAGAGTTTCGGAATATTTGGTTTTCTCAAAAATGGCTATAACGATTTTGATTAAAATATCGTATATTTAAGATATTTACCTGACAAATAAAATGTATATCTTTAATTTTCTGGCAATAGATTCAGAAGACCTCTTTATTCTGGTTGAATTTTGTTGAATTTTGTAGAACTAGTAAACCGTAAGAGAAAAACAAAAGATAGATCTTGTTGAAACGCACAATTTACGTCATATACATTTTTTTTTTCATGGAGTTGACCATTTTTGAGATATTCCTTGTTATTGGTTTCAGTTTTAACTTTTCACATAGGGAATTTATAAACTCCTGGCAAAGCAAAGAAACTGTTTTCATCCTCATGCAAACCAGCTTTAAAAACATTTCACTATCATTTTAACCTAGCGTATTCCTTTATTTCCCTTCTTCTTACAAGTAAACAGTTTTGGTAATGATTATCACGATTAGCATGTAGTAGATAGAAGAATAAGCTTTTTAACAATAACCTATTACAGAGATGTAGAGAAAGTCATGTGAATGGAACACATCAGATTTTTACTTTCTCTAGCCCGGCATGTACAAATGTACCTAAGGAATAGAGAAATATTGTATTCCACCCAAAAATTCGATGTCGAGATTTCACTGGAAATACACGTTTCAGGAACCCCTGAATCCAAAAAAAAGCATTTTCAGAAAGAGGTCCATGTGTGTGTGTGTGTATATGTGTGTGTCTGTGGACAGCATAGCTCAAACACGAAAAGACCGTTGAATACCAAACTTGGTATGCAACACGAATGCGACACGAAGCTTTTAAAGAAAATCCCCACCCTTAACTACCGTTTACATGGAACTTTTTTCGAAAATTTTGATTTTCTTAAAAATGGCTCTAACGATTTTGATTAAAAGCCACACATTAAAGCCATTTCTATCACAAATAAAATGTATATCTTGAATTTTCTAGGAATAGCTTCTAAAGACCTCTTTATTCTGGATGAATTTTGCTTAATTTGGCATAATTAGTAAATCGTAAGAGATAGATAAAAACTTACTGTGCAAAAAAACGTAGATCTTGTTAAAATACACAAATTATGTCGTACACTTTTTTTCGTAGAGCTTACCGTTTTCGAGGTAGCTTTTCATTGGTTTCAGTTGTGAAGTACTTATACTTTTCTCCGACGTGAGAGTCCGTTTCACTTTTGTTCTACTCCTGGTCAAGCAAAGAAGCGATTTGCAATGACAATCGCACAACGACAGCTTTTAAAACATTTGACTATCACTTAAGCCTAGTGCATTCCCTTAGTTCCAGTCTACTTATAAGGAACTGAGTAATAAAATTCTGCTAATGTTTATCTCGATTAACTTTGTGTTGAAAGAAGAATTATCTTTTGTAAGAAGTTTGTTTGTAGAGTAGCTAGAGAAAATCATGTGAGTGTAACACATCAGATTTTTATTATAATACCTTATATTAAAGATATTTACATGGCAAATAAATGATTTTCTCTTAAGTCCTCTTGAATGTGGATTACTTTATCATAACTTGTAAACCTTAAGATAAAGACAAAAGCTTACTGCGCAAAACTTGTAGCTCTCGGCAAAACATCCAATGTATATCTCGGAAACGGTTAACTAAACAAAAATGTACGAGAGCAGTTTTTTTTTCAACCTCCGATAGGCCATAAATAAAAGAGAAGTTCATAGAACACAAGTATTTTATTACTAAAAGTTTTGTACACTTATGGTTACTTTTCCGCATAATCACCGAAAAGATTGAGGCATTTATCGTACCTGTGCACAAGCTTTGCAATACCCGCTTCAAAAAATGTTGCCACCAATGATTTCAAATGAGCATTGACGTTGTTTTGAAGATCTTCGTTGGTTTGAAAGTGCTGCCCTCCTAGCCACGTCTTCAGTTCAGGGAAAAGGTGAAAGTCGCTGGATGCAAGGTCAGGATTGTACGGCAGATGATCGAAAATGTCCCATTGAAATTGTTCAAGGAGCCGATGGGTTGTGCCAGCAGTGTGTGGACGAGCGTTATCATGGATCAACACAATTCCTGAAGTCAGCATTCCTCTACGTTTGTTTTGAATGGCTCTCCGCAAACGTCGTAAAGTACGAAGATCTTCAAAACAACGTCAATGCTCATTTGAAATCATGGTGGCAACATTTTTGGAAGCGGGTATTGCAAAGCTTATGCACAGGCACAGGTCAAAAATGGTTGTAATGATTTTGATTAAAATATATACATGACATATAATATGTATATCTTGACCGTTCTAGGAATAGTCTCTGAAGACATCTTTATTCCGGATGAATTTTGCGAAATTAAGCATAACTTGTAAACTGTAAACTTACTGCACAAAAAAATGTAAATTCTCTTAAAAGACAGGATTTATATCATATACCTTTTTCTTATAGAGTTGGCCGTTTTCGAGCTACTCTTTGTTATGTTTTTAAAATACTTATACATTTCTCATACAGGAACTTGTCAACGCTTGGCCAAGCAAAGAAAACTCATTTTAAAATATTTGACTGTCGGTTTGGCCTAATGTATTCCCTTATTATGTCGTATATAGAGAAAAAAAAATCTGATGTGTTACACTCACATGACTTTCTCTACATCTCCGCAACAAATTATTATTAAAAAGCTTATGCCTCTATTTACTTAATGCTAATCGAGAAAAAAATAACAGAAATACTCTTATTACTTGCTTCCTTGTAAGTAGAAGCGAAGTAAGAGAGTAGCATAAGTTAATGTGATAGTCAAAAGATGGTTACTATGTGACTGACGTTCCTTTGTTTGTATGGACAGGAGTTGACACATTCCTGTAAGTGAAAAGTTCGTTTTTCAAAGCCGAAACCAAAAACAAGGAATACCTCAAAAACGACCATATCCACGAAAACAGTTTATATAGCATAAATTGTGTGTTTTAATGTGCTCTACATTTTTTGTGTGGTAGGGTTTTGTCCATCTCTTACGGTTTAGCAGTTATGCAAAATTTCGTAAAATTCATCCTGAATAAAGTAGTCTTCAGAGGCCATTCACATAAAATTCAAGATATACATATTATTTGTCAGGTAAATATCTTTAACATACAATATTTTAATCAAAATTGTTAGAGCCATTTTTAAGAAAATCAAAAGTTTCGATAAAAGTTCCATGTAAATGGTAGTTGGGGGTGGGGGATTTTCTTGAAAATCTTCGTATCCGATCCTTGCAAGATACCAAACTAAAATACCAAGTTTGGTATTTAAGCATTTTTCGTTTTTGATCTATGCTGTCCAAAAGCACACACATAGGCCTTTTTCTGAAAATGCTTTTTTTTTTTTTTTTTTTTTTTTTTTTTTTTGATTCAGGGGGACCCAAAACATGTATTTCCGGTGAAATCTCGGTACCGATTTTTTGGATGGAATGCAATACCTTCTCTATACACAATGTACATAGTACGTGTAGAAAAAGTAGAAATAGAAATGGCTGAAATAGAATACTTGCTCTACCTAATGCAGGAAGTGGTAGATAAAACTAATGCAGCGAGCTCTGACTACAGTAAGCTTATATAAGTGCAGAGGCTGGTCCCGGAGCGCAGCTAATCTTTATAGACAAATTGCCTGAGCTTCCTATACGGGCTGCATGCTAATCGTTTCGCAAGGCAATCATTTGCAAATGTAGGTTGCTGCCCTCACTGCGAGTATAGCTGACGTTGCGACTGTTACACAACTTGCTGGAGATGCATAGGTGAGGGCGGGAGGGGATTCCCCAAATGGTATACATGCTCAGGTGGTGCGTTAGTGCCAGCAATACATGATTAGAAGTGGCTATACAAGCAGTTCTGTTCTTCAGCTTTTATTACATTTCATTATACAGAGTGGGAGATGAACAAGTGCAAACATTTGAAGGTGATGCGATAATCCAGTATTTGTAGTTTTCTTTCTTTCTCTAGCACATATGTAAAATATACAGAAGCCATTGTGTTCAACCCAAAAAATCGAAACCGACTTTTCAATGAAAATACGTGTTCTCGGGATCCCTGACTGCAAAATAGTTATTCACGATGTAAGAGTGTAAAATTACTATTCTTTTTTTTTTACTTTCTCTATACATACTATGTGCATAGTGTATAGAGAAGGTCAATACCAAAAATTCGATACCGAGATTTCACTAGAAATACATGTTTTGAGACTACCTGAATCCAAAAAAAAGAATTTTTAGAAAAATGTCCGTGTATGTGTGTCTGTGTGTGTGTGTGTGTGTGTGTGTGTGTGTGTGTGTGTGTATGTGTCTGTGGACAGCATAACTAAAAACCGAAAAGGCCGTTGAATACGATTTTGATTAAAATATGGTACATTAGAGATATTTACCTGACAAATGAAATGTATATCTTGAATTTTCTGGGAATAGCCTCTGAAGATTGCTTTATTCTGGATGAATTTTACGGAATTTTGTGTAACTGGTGAATCGTAAGAGATATACAAAAACTTACCATACAAAAATGTAGAGCACATTAAAACACACAATTTATGTTATATACATTTTTTTCGTGGAGTTGATCGTTTTTTAGATATGCCTTGTTTTTTGTTTCAGCCTTAAAAAACTTATACTTTTCTCATACAGGAATTTGTCAACTCCTGTCCATACAAACAAAGGAACTTCGATCACATAGCAATCATCTTTTGCTATCACTTTAACCTGTTACTCCCTTTTTCACTTCTACTTACAGAGAAGCAAGTAATAAGATTATTTCTGCTAATTTTTTCTAACTTTGCTTGAAGTAAATAGAAGCATACACGTTTTAACAAAAATTGTCATGTGAATGGATTACATCAGATTTTCTTTTTTTTTTACGATTGGTTTAAATGATTTCATTTTCATCAAACACACACACGCGTTCACTCTCACATGCATACTTCCAGACTCTGTGGGGGATAGGGAATACTTCTGGCTAAAGCCGGAAATCGAACCCGGGACCTCCGGCTGAGAAGTCAGCTCGCTGACCAATTGACCACGGAGGCAGTCGATGAAAAACTTGTAAGGCTTGCTAGGGGAATGTATTGCATTAAACAGCTGATAAATGACAAATGAGAACAAATACTCATGGCAACACAAGACCAACTTCTCAGGGTAAACTGTGTCAAAGGCTTCTGTGAACGAGTGTATTGTTGACATTCTTAATAAATTGATAACGCGAAAACGAAGCGGTTTAGAGCATTTGTTTATAGGAACACATTTCGTTGTTTCGATGTCCGAAAACCATATCCAGACGTTGTAAAAGTATTTTGAATCGTCCTGTATTATCAGCAGGCCGATGAGTCACCACGATCAGTCATCATCGCTGCTGCAGTATCCAAGTCCCACACGAACTGTTACTTGTCCAGACTTAAATGGAAGGCGGTTCACCTCTTCATTGCCACAAGAAGCAGTACCGCAAGTAGATGACCTCAACGGTTTCACACTAAAACTTTCCATCGTGCAGCAGGTAGACCTTGATCTTGATGCCTAGACTAACGGAATTCCGGAGAAAATATACCTCAGGGATACGGAGCACTTAAATGTACGTATCTAGGTGTCAATGTTCTAGAACAGGAAGCTGCCTGGACCTTCATCTCAAAGCATACTTCCATACTGTGACACCCATTCCGAAGTTTCATCATTGTCCTGGACAATCTGACTTTTCCCAGATGGCAAATAAACAATTCGGCATTCAATAACAAAAACCAACAGAGCTAAAAATCTAATGTGTTCTATGACTTTCTCTACATCTCTGTAACAAATTATTTTTAATGAGCTTATTCTTCTATATTGTGTGTGTCTGAGGGCAGCATAGCTCATGAAACGAAAAGTCCGTTAAATATCAAACTTAATATTGAAGTTCAGTATTTTGCAAAGGTGCGACACGAAGATTTTCAAGAAAATCCTGCCACCACCAACTACCCTTTTCATGGAAAAAATTTCGAAAATTTTATTTTCTCAAAATTGGCCCTAACGATTTTGATTAAAATATTATAGATATTTACACGCCAAACAAAATGCATATCTTGAATTTTCTGGGAATAGCCTCTGAAGACATGTTTATTCTGGGTGAATTTTGCGAAATTTTGCATAAATAGTAAACCGTAAGAGATAGACAAAAACTTGCCTCACAAAAAATGTAGAGCTCGTTAATACACACAATTTATGTTATGTACATTTTATTTTAGATATTCCGTTGTTATTGGTTTCAGCTTTGAAAATGTATACTTTTCTCATAGGGGAATTTGTCAACTCCTGTCCATAGAAACAAAGGAAGTTCAGTCACATAGCAACCAGCTTTTGACTATCACTTTAACCTATGGTACTCCCTTATTTCCCTTCTACTTGCATGAAAGCAATTAATAAGCCTATTTCTGCTAATTTTTTTTTTTCAATTAGCATTAAGTAAAAAGAAGTATAAGCTCTGTAACAATAATTTGTTACAGAGATATAGAAAAGTCGTGTGAATGGAACACATCAGATTTTTTTTTTTCACACAAGCAGTATGTAGGACAAAAGTTGGATAGGTAACGTCTGACTGAAAAGATCAATGCCATAGCCGGGATTTGAACCACGATTCTCCCAGTCTCTAACCGGATGCTCTATCACTGAACTACCATAGCAATATAATAGCATTAAATATTTCAACTGACTCGAATGGTTCCCGGTAGGCCTCAAGGTGGTCACAAATTATTTTGACATGGCTTGTGGGAAAAAAAATCTGATGTGTACCATCCACATGACTTTCTCTACATCTCTGCAACAAATTATTCTTAAAAAGCTTATACTTCTATTCACTGCATGCTAATCAGTAAAAAATTAGCAGAAATATCCATATTACTTGCTTCCTTGTAAGTAGCAGCGAAATAAGGGAGTACTATAGGTTAAAGTGATAGTCAAAAGCTGGTTGCTCTGTCACTGAAGTTCCTTTGTTTGTATAAACAGCAGTTGACAAGTTCCTATATGAGAAAAGTAAAAGTTTTTCATAGCAGAAACCAAAAATAAGGAATGTCTCAAAAACGACGAACTCCACGAAAAAAAGGTATATAACATAAATTGTGTGTTTTAACGTGCTCTACATTTTTTGTGCAGTAAGTTCTTGTCCATTTCTTACGGTTTAGTAGTTATTCAAAGTTTAGTAAAATTCATCCAGAATAAACTACTCTTCAGAGGCTATTTCCAGAAAATTCAAGATAAAAATTTTATTTCTCAAGTAAAATATCTTTAATATACGAAATTTTAATCAAAATCGTTAGAGCGATTTTTGAGAAAATCAAAAATTTTGAAAAAAGTTCCATGTAAAGGGTAATTGGGGGTGGGGGGATTTTTCTCAAAATCTTCGGGTCGCATCCCTGGAAGATACTAAACTTAAATACCAAGTTTGGTATTTTAGCTACTTTTCGTTTTTGAGTTGTCGTGTTCACAGACACACGGACATACACGGACCTTTTTCCGCAAATGCTTTTTTTAGATAAAGGGGACCCTAAAACATATATTTCCGGTGAAATTTCGGTATCGAATTTTTGGGTGGAGTGCAATGCCTTCTCTATACACTATGTAGATAGTACGTATAGAGAAAGTAAAAACAATTAAATTAATACTAATTGACCATAACAGTTTTCTATACTATGAAGCCATGGACTCAAACTACTTACAACATTGTAAGTCGCCATTGGGGTTGTCATCTCAAAATAATTTGAGAACACCTTGTAGTTTACCGGGAAACATGCGAGTCAGTTCAGAAATTCAATTCTATGGCATTGACTGACTCTACCTATCCAATCTGACTGGGACTTTAACATGGTTTCTCTCAGATGGCAAATAAACAATTCGGCATTTACTACCACTAACATAACAAAAACAGACAGAGGTAAAAAATCCGATGTGTTCCATGACTTTCTCTACATCTCTGTAACAAATTATTGTTAAACAGCTTATTCCTCTATCTACTTCGTGCTAATCGAGATAATAAAGAAATTGTCTTATTACTTGCTTTCTTGTAATTAGAAGCGAAATAAGGGAGAATCACAGGTTAAAGTGGTAGCCAAAAGCTGGTTGCTTTGTGACTGATGTTCCTTTGTTTGTATGGACAGGAGTTGACAAAATCCTGTATGAGAAAAGTGTTTTTTAAAGCTGAAACCAACAACAAGGCATATCTCGAAAACGATCAACGTCACGAAAAAAATGGATATGACATAAATTGGGTTTTATTGTGACCTACATTTTTTTGTGTTGTAAGTTTTTGCCTATCTCTTACGGTTTACCAGTTGTGCAAAATTCAATAAAAATCATCCAGAATAAAGAGGTCTTCAGAGGCTATTCCCAGAAAGTTCAGGATATACAGTTTATTTGGCATGTAAATATCTTAAATATAAGAGGTTTTAATCAAAGTCGTTAGAGCCATTTTTGAGAAAATCAAAAGTTTCAAAAAGTTTTCTATGTAAAGGGTAGTTTTGGGTGGGGGCATTTTTTTGAAAATCTTCGTGTCGCATCCTTGATATTTTACGTATTTTTTTCAGTTATCGTGTTCACAGACACACAGACCTTTTTTCTAAAAATGCTTTTTTTTTGGATACAGGGTCCCTAAAACATGTATTTCCGGTGAAATCCCAGTATCGAATTTTTGGGTGCAATACAATAGCCTCTGTATGCGCTATGCACAAAGTACGCGTAGAGAAATTAAAAAGTATGACTATTTCTTGCGCGAATGGCGGAAGGCTACATTATAACGTCGCTTGGGTTTTGTTTTGATGCGGATCAACTTAAAGGCGAGTAGATACTAGTAAAATAAGAGCTATAGTTGGTAGAAACCGTGATATTCTGATAGCTCTTCACAATGGAAGTGGCCAAACTATATTCAGCCGGCGGAGAAAGTCACTGATGGTGCTCAACCAATACAAGCTTAATTTTCAAAAGTGTCACGCCATTTATAAACGAAGATACAGGTGCATTAAGTCTACGTGTAAATCATTCATTAAAGTGAATGAAGACAGCGAAGTATCAACACAATCTTCGCCAGATCACTTCGAGGACAATGAAGTCATCCGCAACAGGCAGCGGATCATCAACCCAGTCAAACTGGAAGATGGTAGAAGATATCTGTGTGACTCTCAGGGAAACTGCTTTGTCGAAAGTTACAAAATGGTAATGGTTCAACAATTAATGATGTTAAATTAATTCCAAAATCTGTTCGTTATGCCCAATCGACAGTTTTTGTAAACCTGTCCACATCTGTAAACAAGCTTCATCAGCACTGACATCAGCACAGACAAACATGAACCGTTTTTGTTAGGGAATATTAGTTAGTACTTTTTCTCAACAGAATGGGGAGGGAAATTATGCATTACCAACTAGATTGAGATTAGTTTCCTGCAGGAAACGGTGAGACTGTTTACATTTTAGAAGATGAGACTAATATAAGCTCTTGGGATTTTGGGCCGATTTAGGAAACTAGAAAATGGGATCGAAATGTATCACACCGTATCAGTATTTGATGACTTTAAAATTTTGTTCTCTTTGTATGACCAGAATGGAGGAAAAAGAAAGAAAGAAAAACGAATGATGAATTATAATTTGGGAAATTATAAGTATTGGGAAATTTAAACAAAAAATCTGATGTGTTACACTCACATGCCTTTCTCTAGCTGTTCTACAAACTTCATACATAAGATTCTTCTTCTTTCTGCACCTTGCTAATCGTGGTACTCATTAGCACAATGTTCTTATTATTTAGTTCCGTATAAGTAGGAAGAAAATAAGGGAATACACTAGGCTAAACCAATAGTCAAATGTTTTAAAAACTGTCGTTATGCGATTGTCATTACAAATCGCTTCTTTTCTTGGCCAGGAGTGGAACAAAAGAATAACGGACACTCCATTTTGAGAAAAGTATAAGTACTTCACAACTGAAACTAATAACAATGAATACCTCGAAAACGGTAAGTTTCACGAGAAAAACGTATATGACATAACTTGTGTATTTTAACAAGACCTAAATTTCTTATATAGTAAGTTTTTGTCTATCTCTTACGGTTTACTAGTTATGCCAAATTAAGCAAAATTCATCCAGAATAAATAGGTCTTCAGAATCTATTCCCAGAAAATTAAATATATACATTTTATTTGTTAGGTAAATATCTTTAATATATGATATTTTTATCAAAATCGTTAGAGCCATTTTTAAGAAAATCAAAATTTTCGAAAAAAAATTCCATGTAAAGGGTAGTTTAGGGTGGGTGGATTTTTCTCAAAATTTTCGTGTCGCATCCCTGGAAAATACTTAACTTAAATACAAAATTTGGTATTTTAGCTACTTTTCGTTTTTGAGTTATCGTGTTCACAGACACACGGACACACGCGGACCTTTTTCTGATAATGGATACAGGGGGTCCTAAAACATTTATTTCCGGTGAAATCTCAGTATCGAATTTTTGGGTGAAATACAATACCTTTCTATCCCTATGTACATATGGGGCTAGAGAAAGTAAAAACGAGATATATCTTGGAAACTCCACAAAAGTGTTTTACATAAAGTATGTGTTTTAACGTGATATAGCTAAATTTTTTGCTGTAGCAAGAGTTTTCTTTTTGCATCTCTTGCGGTTTACCAGTCGTGCAAAAGTCATCCAGGCTGAAGACCTCAAAGTCTATTCCCAGAAAACTTAAGATGTACTTTATTTCAAATGTAAATGCTTTTGATGAGCATTTTAATCAAAATCGTTAGAGCCCATTGTTAGAAAATCTAAATATCCAGAAAAATCCGACATTGGGGGGAGAGATTTTCTTGAAAATCTTTGTGTCGTATCCTTGGAAGATACTAAACTTAAATATCAAGTTTGGCATTTAACCAAACTAACCGAATTTTTGTCTTTTGCTTATGTTGTTCACTCACGCCCACTCAAAATGTTTTTTTATTTTTATTTAGTTTTATCTAGGGGCGGTCAGAACATGTATTTCCGGTAAAACCTCAAAATCGAAATGTTGGGTTGAATAGAGTATCTTCTCTATCTACTATTTATCTATATTTGAACGTGGTAGAGAAATAAATGAATAACGACAGACTAACGGTAGATTAGAAGAACCAAAACAGCTGATATAACTCTCTCCCTTTGACCTTGAGACTGACCAAAACAGCAACTGATTGTTGATCCATTAAAAAACCCATAGTTGAATGGAGCAGGCACAGTGGCGGCTCGTAAGTATACATTCTGGGTGTTCACAAATGTTTAAGAGTCGGATAATGTGAATGGAATCTGTTCCTTAGTAGTTATAATTACTAAAGCTCGGTTTTGGGTTCTGAAGTTACGAACATACAGAGCAGTCAGAGAGGGTAGTGGGTAGGTAAATATGCACACGTTGAGGTATAATCTGCTCCAAAAGTATCTCATTGCGTGTATTGACAGTATCTGCATCGTTCTAATTCATTAAGTAGCACAATAAAACAATTATTTCATAATTTGATTAATAAATAAAAACGCCTTGTAGTTTTAAAAATAAAACTATACAACTTTATACAAAAAATTCAGGATAATAACATGCAGAGATTTGAACAAAAACCAACCAAACTCACTCAGAATTCATTGCAGTGAATTACAAGTTACATCTTTACTGTATCGACAGAAAAGGCTTTTCTCCTGTCACTCAAAACATGTTTGAATTATCCACAAGTTTGTTTAGTACCGAACGCCAACCCTTTTGTATTTTTTGACATATTTTAATCTGCACTCTCTTTCAGTGTTCACTGGTTTATCTACTAGCAGGAAGCGAACGAAGTCAGGCAGTGAGCAATGATAGATACTGCAGCACGTTTTGAAGGGGCTGTAGAGACCAGGCCTACTCCATCACGTCATAGTTACATTTTGTGTGCGCCGAACTTCAATTCGGCAATTTCCTGACCGAGCTCTAATAGCTTCTAACAAATTTATACAACTTCCGATAGCAAAAACAACGATGACGACAACGATGATGATACTTATGTATAAGTTGTCTTACAAGAGCATTTTTGTCGATGTGTGTCGATGTCTGTTGCGTACATGATAAGGAGAGCGTTCTAAGGAAAGAACGAAGTAATGTGGAAATTAAATTGATGTTGAGAATACAGATAATCTGAAACATTATGTTCCGCGCGCGTGTACGTTCTACCCTGTCAAGGTAATGAAAAAGCTGCGCAAAACGTTGTGGGCGCAACTATTGCCGATTACGTCACTCTCCCTTCTCCTGCATGTCCATGTGATTTCAGACACGCAAGTGCATCGCTAGGTTTTTGTCAGTGGTAGCAGAGAGGGTATTGCAAGCGGCAGTGAGTGAATACAAAAATCATAGTGTACTGATTATTATAAGAGCATATAAACTGAGAATTATTAACAGTAATGTCGGGGCCTTCAACTTCTCCTCTGGCAAGTCCCTTGGAGGACAGGCTGGGGAGATTGTTTACAATGTACTTCTTCTCATCCTACATTCAGCCATACTCGCGCGTATTGTAACAACGATATAGCGGTGATGGCAAACTCTTCCTCTATCCCTACCTTTCCTACCACCTCCGAAAAGGGGCCGATTAAAGTGGGATGAGGGGAAGCAGTTGAAGGCGTGAGATGCATGGACAAAAATCTGATATGTTCCTTTCACATGACTTTCTCTACATCTGTGCAAAAATTATTGTTAAAAAGCTTATGCTTCTTTTTACTTCATACTAATCGAGAGAAAAAAACCTACCAGAAATAGTCGTATTACTTGCTTCCTTGAAAGTTGAAGCGAAATAAGGGAGTACCATAGGTTAAAGTGATAGTCAAAAGCTGGTTGCTATGTGACTGAAGTTCCTTTGTTTGTATGGACAGGAGTTGACAAATTCCTGTGTGAGAAAAGAATGTTTTTCATAGCTGAAATAAAAAACAAGGAATATCTCAATAACAATCAACTACACGAAAAAATGTATATTATATAAATTGTGTGTTTTAAAGTGCTCTACATTTGTTGTGTGGTAAGTTTTTGTCCGTCTCTTAGAGTTTAGCAGTTATGAAAAATTCCGTAACATTCACCCAGAATAAAGTAGACTTCAGAGGCTATTCCCAGAAAATTCAAAATATACATTTTATTTGTTAGGTAAATATATTTAATATACGATGTTTTATTCAAAATCGTTAGAGGCATTTTTTAGAAAATCAAAAATTTTGAAAAAGGTTCCATGTAAAGAGTACTTTGTGGTGGTGGGATTTTTCTCAAAATCTTCGTGTCGCATCCCTGGAAGATACTAAACTTAAACACCAAGTTTGGTATTTTACTGACTTTTCGTTTTTGAGTTATCGTGTTCACAGACACACGGACCTTTTTCTGTAAATACTTTTTTTGGATACAGGGGACTCTAAAACATATGTTTCCGGTGAAATCTCGGTATCGAATTTTTTGGTGGAGTGCAATACATTCTCTATACACTATGTACATAGTACGTGTAGAGAAAGTAAAAATATGACTTTCATTATTATTGTAATTATTATTATAATTATTAGCTTAACGTTCTTTAACCTGATTGGTAACATCGGACGACGAATGAAATTGGTGAAATGATACTCAAATGAACTCGGGGTCTACGGAGCTTAAAGTTGTTCGACATTCACCTTCTCAGGATAAGGGAAAACCTTAAGCGAAATTGGAACCCGCGACCTATTAAACGTGGGCAGGCACGCTACCCACCACCGGGCTCCAGCTATACTTTAATTTACTCGATAAATTATACCTACTTCTGGCAAAGTCTCAATGTATTAAGAAATGCAGTGCTAAGAAGCATTAACAATGCTGACCTCTGGCGTCCTTAATTTCTATCACAGTGTGCTACCATCTAGTGTCATTAATGCGAAATTGTACTGATAGAGCGCGGGTTAGTAGTTCTGCACGCTTTCTAGTGTGCACACCGCGTGTATTTGGCCCATAAGGCAAGTACCGTCCGCCCAACACAAGAAGGCATGCGGGGCCTGAGGGTTGAGCGAGTGAGGGGGGACCTTGAACTGTTATCTGGTCACGTACTAGTGGATTTGTTTACGTTTACTACGTGTGTATATGAACCAAGCTAATGCTCGTTTCAGTAACTGCAGTGATGTATTGGCTCTCGCTGCTAACACGCGCTACGGCATATAGTACTGCAGTTATATAATATGTTGTTACTTTTATTCTTGGTTTAATATTTAAATGCAGAGAGCGGCAGCGAAGATGAGGACTTCTCCCACTCGGGTCTTGCACGTCAACTGGAATTCTAGCTAAGTGTGAGTTATGTGACAACACTGTGTAGTTTAGATGAACCTAGCGTCCTTGTCATATCCAGGTGTCGAGCATAAACATCATGCGGACAGCAGAAGTGTTTACATAAGTGCTTACGTTACTCATTCCTCTACCTTGCCTTCTTGTGCTGGGTCACCAATACGTTATTAACCCGCCTGGGTAGTGTGGTGGTAGCGCGTCTGCTTCATGTTCAACAGGTCGTGAGTTCGAATCTCGCTTAGGGTGAGTTACCCGGATAAGGTTTTTATTCGGGGTTTTTCCTTATCCTGAGAAGGCGAATGTCGAGTAACTTTAAGCTCCCTAGACCCCGAGAACATTTGAGCATCATTTCACCAATTTCATTCATCGTCCGATATGACCAACCAGATTAAAGGACGTTAAGCTGTAAAAAAAAAAAAAAAAAAAAAAATCTAGTCGCGCATGCGCAAAAGGCTGATGCTTAAAACGTGCACTACTCATGATGTGCTACCGACACACTGATGCCACATTTCGAGTTGAGAGCAGTAGCGCGATATATTTTAAACGCCATATATTTTAAATGATCACATATACGATACTTTTAACAGCATTCAAAGAAACTTTACCAATAAAACTACAAGATGACAAAAGTTAGGGTGTTGACGTGTTTGTATGCTGTTATATACCAGCCGCCACTGAGCACGCTGCTATGAAAATTAATTTCCTTTTGCACTTCCAGCAGAATGCCAACTAGGTCATTGATACAGCTTGCATTACCTTCTAGCTCTTGCCAAATGTTCGGTAACGTTATTGCAAACTTTTCGTCATGCTTTGCAACGTAGTAGTAGTGTTTATGGGTAGAGACCAGTTCTGTTTCAATAAACAGCGATATTCCACTGTCTCTACCATCATCTAAAGGGTTTTTATTTAATGATGTGTCCACTCACAAACTTTCTCTACATCTCTACAACAGATTATTGTTAAAAAGCATATTCTTCTTTTTACTTCATGCTAATCGACATAAAGATTAGCAGAAACGGTGTTATTACTTGCTGTCTTGTAAGTAAAAGAAAACTGATTGCCACGTGATTGAAGTTCCTTTGTTTGCGTAGGGAGTTGACAAACTGTCGTACGAGAAAACTTAACAAGGTGTATCTCAGAAAAAGTCAATTCCATGAAAAAAAAAATCTGATGTGTTCCATTCACATGACTCTCTACATCTCTGCAAAAAATTATTCTATTTACTTCATCTAATCAAGAAAAAATTAGCAGAAATAGTCTTATAACTTGCTTCCTTGTTAGTAGAAGCGAAATAAGGGGGTACCATAGGTTCAAGTGATAGTCAAAAGCTGGTTGCTATGTGACTGAGGTTCCTTTGTTTGTATGGGCACGAGTTCACAAAGTCCTTTATGAGAAAGGTATAAGTTTTTATAGCTGAAACCAAAAACAAGGATTATCTCGAAAACAATCAACTCCACGAAAAAAATGTATATAGCATATATTGTGTGTTTTATGGTGCCCTACATTTGTTGTGTGGTAAGTTTTTGTCCATCACTTACGATTTAGCAGTTAAGCAAAATTCCGTAAAATTGACCCAGAATAAAGTAGTCTTCAGAGGCTATACTCAGAAAATTCAAAATATACATTTTATTTGGCAGGTAAATATCTTTAATATACGATATTTTAATTAAAATCGTTAGAGCCATTTTTCAGACAATCAAAATTTTCGAAAAAATACCATGTAAAGGGTAGTTTGGGGTGGGGGATTTTTCTCAAAATCTTCATGTTGCATCCCTGGAAGATATTAAACTTAAATACCAAGATTGGTATTTTACCGACTTTTCGTTCTTGAGTTATCGTGTTCACAGGCACACTGACACCTACACACGGACCTTTGTCCAAAAATGTTTTTAGTTAAAGGGGGCCCTAAAACATATATTTCCGGTGAAATCTCGGTATCGAATTTTAAGTGGAGTGCAATACCTTCTCTACCTACCTGCATACCATGTGTTAAGTAGAGAACGTAAAAATCTGATGCGCTCCATTCTCATGATCTTCTCTAACTGCTTTGTAAACAAATTATTCTTACAAAAGATTATTCTTATACCTACATCATGGTAATCGAGATAAATATTTGCAGAAATAGTCTAATTACGTAGTTCCTTATAAGAACAAGAAAAATAAGAGAATACTCTAGGCAACAGTCAAATACTTTAAAAGCTGATCGCTACATGCTATAACTGAAACTCGGTTCTCTTTCAACAATCAGGAGTAAAAGAAATAAACGAATGACGACTTCCCGTTTGAGGAAATGTTAAGTATTTTAAAATTGAAACCAATAACAAGGACTATTTTGGAATAAATTAACTTCACAAAAATGTATCTGTTATAAATTGAGGTCTAAATTTTTGGGCAGTAAGTTTTTGTCTATCTCTTAGTTATAGAAAAGTCATTAGAATGAAAAGAGGCTATTTCCAAGAAATTCAGACTATGCAGTTTATATTCCACATCTGTAATATGTTAATCAAAATCATGATAGCTATTCTTTAGAAAATCCAAAATTTCTGAAAATGTTCAATCTTCTGAAAATCTTCTTGTCGCATCCTTGGAATATATTATCTTAACTAATGGTATTTAATGGATTGTTCGTTTATGAATTATGCCTTCATTTTGGGGGACCTCAAACAAAAATTTCTTGTGAAATCTCGATATCGAATTTTTGATTGGAATACAATACCTTCTCTATGTACTGTGTACGTTACATAGTACTCGGTAGAGAAAGATTATATGTGAAATTAAATTGGATTTATAGGTGCGGTTCTAAGTTTTCATTTTGGGTATGGATGGTTTAAATTACCCGACCGCGTATTCTGAAGCTTTTATTCCTCACAACTCCTTATCCATCGTTTCCTTATCATATTTCATGTGTGAATCTAGACTTATTGTGTGTGGCAGTGTGGCAGATGGCGCGGATGCATGCGTACTGCGAACGTTGTTGAGGTAGCGTTGTGTTCGCGTTGGACGAGACCCGAAACCAGTGGTAATTACGACTACACGGCGCTGGGGTGAAGAACTTTTAGTCTTTGTTTAGGACTTCCGCGCGTCTTATTAGCCGGCCCATAGCTAAGCAGCAGTTACCGAACGCCCCAGGGAATAATCCTGTGAAGTTTTCCATTAGGTCGGTACCTATTTTATAACCCGGCCCCTAGCTGACGGAAGTGGATACGCTACTTACACGCGTCAACCCCATAGGGAGATAACTTCCAAAGACCTCGGAGGGGGCGACAGGAACTAGGTTCAGTCTACTAAGCTCTCTAGGTAGTGGCCGGAGGACATTGAGGTTTCTCACAATTCTACCCTGGCATATCACCACCCATGGCTTTCTGAAACTACTGCCCTGCCAAGTTCAACCCAATCCGAACAGCTCCCTCTCGGTAGGGGCTCAGATGTTCGACCCGACGTACAGTTCTTTTTTCAGAACATGACCCTACCCCACTCTTCTTTAATGTTTGAGATTAGGGTGTTGCGGTTGGAAACCAACGTGGGCTGTTGCCAAGTGTTCCACTTACTGGTCCCTTACTGAGGCGCAATTCTCGACTTGCACGCAGTGTCTCCAGGAAGCAGATTTTACTACGTTGCCTCTCGTCCCTAGTACAGCTGTCTTTTGTTCGCTAATGGTTACTGTCCAGTGACAGGGAGAGTGGTCCCGTTTGAGCCAACATGTTTTGAACAAAACTATATTTCTAATAACGTCGGAAACTACTGCCCTGCCGAGTTCAACCCAATCCGAACAGCTCCCTTTAGGTAGGGGCTGAGATGTTCGACCCGACGTACAGTTTTTTTTCTTCAGAACATGACTCTACCCCACTCTTCTTTAATGTTTGAGATTAGGGTGTGTGCGGTTGAAAACCTTCCGTTGCTGTTGCCAAGTCTTCCACTTACTGGTCTCTTAACTGCGGCGCGATTCTCGACTTGCAAGCAATGTTTCCAGGAAACAGATTTTACTACGTTGCCTCTCGCCCCTAGTACAGAGGTCTTTTGTTTGGTAATGGTTATTGCCCTGTGACAGGAGAGCGGTCTCGTTTGAGGGCCAACATATTTTGGAGAAACTATATTTCTAATAACGTCAGAAGTACGAAGGGGACGTTCAGCGGAGCAGCTGAAGGGGTCGGAACCTCCCCCGACAGGGACATCTGAATAAACGTGCATGAACCCGACAACTCAGGGATGCTTGCCAAACCAGGGACAAGTCCGTGGATTTTTTCCAATACGCCAGTACCTATTTTATACACTGAACCCCCTGCGTGCAAGTACAGAAGTACTTGTATACAGGGGCGGAAGTGGATACGTCACTTACTCGCGTCAACCCTGAGGGGAAGACACGGTAGTGGAGACCTTTACCAGCTTAGGTCTACTAACTTTCCAGGGTAGTGCCGGAGGACATTAAGGTGTGTCACAGCCTCGCCCGGACGTACGCAATCTCCCAGGGGCATGGGGTCGCTGCCACGTCGAGTCCAACCCAATCCGAACAGTTCCCTTTCGGTCCGCAGCGCTCTACGGGGACATGGCACCGGACCAGAGGTTAATGTACCTACACCCCACGAGATGAGGTGTGAGAATACACTGGGCGGCTGAACCACGAGCGACGGCACAGCAATGACGGACAGAAGCATCCCGACAATCAGACAGGTGAACCAAATCCTCGTACCACGGTCCAACGCCCTCGCCAAGAGCCATTCTCATCTTGCCAGTCAACTGAAGTCGAAGGACGAAAATAGTCACTTTGAGCATCCCTTTCCCCTGCCTTGCCGCACCGAGTACCACCACCGACACTTTCAACAGTGAAAAAAACCAACAGAATTAAGGATGAATGAAATGGCAATCGCGACAGAAAATTCTGGGGATGAAAGAAAGCGACTCAGCATGGGAAAACCCCGAAAAAAGGTTCTTGATCACGGGGATCGAACCCACGACCTCTCAGATAGCAAGCCATTGACGTAACCGACAAAGCCATCCTTCATGGTTGAATTTACGTTACGTCATTACTTCTTCCAGGAAGTGTGCGCGATGCCCTTGTGGGTGTGATATACCGGTGCCCTGGAGGTAATACAATGCACGATCTGTGTGTGGTATAGAATTAATCAACTTCTGCTTTTTACTTTCTCTACACGTACTATCTACTTTATACAGAGGAAGTATTCTATTCCAGCCAAAAATTCGATACCGAGATTTCATCGGAAATATGCTTTGAGGTCCCCTGAGTCCAAAAAAATCACTTGTACGTAGTGTATAGCGGAAGTATTGTATTCCACCCAAAAATTCGACACCGAGATTTCACCGGAAATATGTTTTGAGGTACTCGGAGAAAAAAATACTTTATCTACACGTACTATGTACAACATGAATAGATAAGGTATTGTATTCCACCCAAAAGTTCAATGCCGAGATTTCCCCGGAAGTGTTTTGAGGTCCCCTGAGACAAAAGTACTTTCTCTACACGTACTATGTACATAGTGTATAGAGAAAGTATCGTATTCCACCCAAAAGTACGATGTCGAGATTTCACCGGTAACATATATTTCGATGTTCCCTGAGTCCGGAAAAGCATTTTTAGAAAAAGGTCCGTGTGTGCGTGTGTGGCTGTGGACAGCATAATTAAAAACGATAGTCCGTTAATTACCAAACTTGGTATTGAACTTCAGTAACCTTCCAAGGCTGCGACACAAAGATTTTCAAGAAAATACCCCACCCCCAACTACCCTTTACATAGAACATTTTTCGAAAATTTTGATTTTCTCAAACATTGATCTAACGATTCTGATTAACAACTCATATATACAAGATATTTACATGACAAATGAAATGTATATCTTGAATTTTCTGGGAATAACCTCTGAAGACCTGTTCATTCTGGATGAATTTTACTGACGTTTACATAACTGGGAAATCGTAAGAGATAGATATAAACTTACTACACAAACAATATGACGCTTATACTTCTATTTACTTCAAGCTAATCCAGAAAAAATTAGCGGAAATAGTACCATAGGTTAAAATGATTGTCAAAAGCTGGTTGCTATGTGACTGAAGTTCCTTTGCTTGTATGGACAGGAGTTGACAAATTCCTGTATGAGAAAAGTATGTTTTTTAAAGTAGAAACCAAAAACAAGAAATATCTCAAAAACGACCAATTCCACGAAGAAAATGTATATTACATAAATTGTGTATTTTAACCTACTCTACATTTGTTGTGTGGTAAGCTTTTGTCCATCTCTTATGATTTAGCAGTTATGCAAAATTCCGTAAAATTCATCCAGAATAAAGTAGTCTTCAGAGGCTATTCCCAGAAAATTCAAGGTGCACATTTTATTTGTCAGGTAAATATCTTTAATATACGATATTTTAATCAAAATCGTTAGATCCATTTTTGAGAAAATCAAAAATTTGGAAAAGAGTTCTATGTAAAGGGTAGTTGGGAGTGGGAGGGATTTTTTTAAAAATCTTCGTGTCGCATACTTGGAAGATACCAAACCTAAATTCCAAGTTTGGTTTTAACGTAATTTTCGTTTTTGAGTATGTTGCCCGCAGATACACATACAGACACTCTCTCACACACACACGGACCTTTTTTTAAAAATGCTTTTTTCGGACTATGGTGACCCCAAAACATATATTTCCGGTGAAATCTCGGTATCGAATTTTTGGGTGCATTACAATACCTTCTGTATCCCTATGTACATTGTACATATGGGGCTAGATAAAGTAAAAATGTATATTACATAAATTTTGTGTTTTAACGTGCTTTACATTTTTTGTCTATCTCTTACGATTTAGCAGTTATGCAAAATTCCGTAAAATTCATCCAGAATAAAGTAGTCTTCAGAGGCTATTCCCAGAACATTCAAGATACACATTTTATTTGTCATGTAAATATCTTTAATATACGGCATTTTAATCAAAATCGTTAGATCCATTTTTGAGAAAATCAACATTTCCGAAAAAAGTTCCCTGTAAATGGTAGTTGGGAGTGGGGGCGATTTTCTTGAAAATCTTCGTGTCCCATCCTTGGAAGATACCAAATTTAAATACCAAGTTTGTTTTTTAACGGACTTTTCATTTTTGAGCTATGCTGCCCACAAACACACACGGACATTTTTCTAAAAATGCTTTTTTAGATTCAGGGGGACTCAAAACATATTTCCGGTGAAATCTCGGTATGGAACTTTTGGGTGCATTGCAATACCTTCTGTATACACTACGTGTAGTACGTGTAGAGAAAGTAAACATGTAGATCTCGTAAAAACACGTAATTTGGAGTAGCTCAGTGATAGACTCGCGTCTCCAAGGAAGTGACTTGTTATTCCATCAAGAGAAAGCTACCAAACTGTGTCAGATATTGTGTTCCTCTGCTCTCAAACAATCTTGGATAAGAGCCCTTCGTGCCTTGTAGTGGCTAAGCCCATGGTTCATAAAACTACTTTTCAAATTTCATGTTTTGCTTGACTTTGTCAAGAGTGTTTTCATCTTGTTGATAGTTCACGACGGGAGTCAATTGTCCTAAGAGATGAAAACACGAGTTGTACTCGATAATTCAGCGAAATAGACCTTTAGGATTAATTGTTTTTTACTTTCTCTACACGTACTATGTACATAGAGTACAGAGAGGGTATTGCTCTCCACCAAAAAATTCGATACCGAGATTTCACCGAAAATACATGTTTTAGCGTCCCCTATATCCAAAAAAGTATTTTCAGAAAAAGGTCCGTGTGTGTGTGTGTGTGTCCTTGTGTCCGTGTGTCTGTGAACACAATAGCTCATAGTCGGTAAAATACCAAACTTGGTATTTAAGTTTAGTATCTTCCAGGGATGCGACACGAAGATTTTGAGAAAAATTCCCTCACTCCAAACTACCCTTTACATGGAACTGTTTTCGAAAATTTTGATTTTCTAAAAAATGGCTCTAACGATTTTGTTTAAAATATCGTATATTAAAGATATTTAGCTGACAAATAAAATGTATATTTTGAATTTTCTCGGAATAGCCTCTGAAGGCTACTTTATTCTGTTTCAATTTTACGGAATTTTCCATAACTCGTGTCCACACAAACAAAGGAACTTCAGTCACATAGCAACCAGCTTTTAACTATCACTTTAACCCATGATACTCCCTTATTTCGCTTCTACTTACAAGGAAGCAAGTAATAAGAGTGTTTCAGTTATTTTTTCTCGATTAGCATGAAGTAAATAGAAGATTTTTTCCAATACCATGTTAACAGGTATTCCATGCATTTATAACTTTCTCTATACATACAATAAATATACAAGAACTATTATATTCTATCAAAAGTTCGATTTCACCGAAAATATAAACTTTGAGACCCCGTACCTACGGAAGACATTCCATTCACCAAATATGGGATATCGAGATCTCACGAGATTTTACAGTTTTAGGGTCCCCTGAATACAAAATCTGATGTATTCCGTTCACATTACTTTCTCTACATCTCTGAGCTTATGCTTCTATTTATTTCATGCTAATAGAGAAAAAAGTAGCAGAAATAGTCTTATTACTTGCTTCCTTGTAAGTAGAAGCGAAATAAGAGAGTACCATAGGTTAAAGTGATAGTCAAGAGCTGGTTGTTATGTGAATGAAGTTCCTTTGTTTGAACAGGAATTGACAAATTCCTGTATGAGAAAAGAATAAGTTTCTTAAAGCTGAAACCAAAAACAAGAAATATCTAAAAAAAACGATCAGCTCCACGAAAAAACTGTATATAACATAAATTGTGCGTTTTAATATACTCTACATTTTTTTTGCAGTAAGTTTTTTCCCATCTCTTAGGGTTTAGCAGTTATGCAAAATTCCGTAAAATTCATCCAAAATAAGGTAGTCTTCAGAGCCTATTCCTAGAAAATTCAAGATATACATTTTATTTGTCAGGAAAATATCTTTAATATACGATATTTTAATCAAAATCGTTATAGCCATTTTTGAGAAAACCAAATTTTTTTAAAAAAGTTCCATGAAAAGGGTAGTTGGGGGTGGGGGGATTTTGTTGAAAACCTTCGTGTTGCATTCTTGCAAGATACCAAACCTACATACCAAGTTTGGTATTTAACGGTCTTTCCGTTTTTGAGCTATGCTGTCCATAGACACACACACACACACACACACACACACACACACACACACAATGGACCTTTTTCCAGAAATGCTGTTTTTGGATTCAGGGGGACCAAAAACATGTATTCCTGGTGAAATCTCGGTATCGAATTTTTGGGTGCTTTAGAATACCTTCTCTAAAGACTATGTACATAGTGCGTGTAGAGAAAGTAAAAATGGTGTTTTATATTGTGAGTTCCAAAAATGTAAGACACTTTTAACACTGTGTCATTCACTATTTTTAGACAATTCTCAATATTTATAGATATTTTATAATTATAAATAGATTGTTTTACTTCTTTCATGGATGCATGTTTAATGGTCTGCGATATTCTGTGCTGACTACTCGTATAGTACGAAAACAATTTATACAACGGAGGCAGTTGTAATTTTGCTCTCTCCGCTGCTTGCAGAATTTCGGCGGGTTCAGCAGATTCCATGTTCATGAGACTCAAATCATCCGCCATTTTATGGATCGATATGAGCTTTCAGAGTCATAGCCTAGTTGAATGACGCCGTGGACGCATAAAGTTTTTATAATTTTATAACACTGAGTGACAGAATTTTCTGCTTTTAACACTACTGAATCTTGCAAAATACCTACATTTAACACCAACTGTATAAAAAATCTAATGCGTTACACTCAAATGACTTTCTCTAGATATTCTACAAATAAACTTCTTACAAAAGATTATTCTTCTTTCAACACCATGCTAATCGAGATAAACATTAGCAAAATTGTATTACTTAGTTCCTTATAAGTAGAAGGGACTAAGGGAATGCACTAGGCTATAGTCAAATGTTTTAAAGCTGACGTTATTCGATTGTCTTTGCAAATCGCTTCTTTGCTTGGCCAGGAGTAGAACAAAAGAAAAACGGACACTTCCGTCTGAGAAAAGTATAAGGACTTCACAATTGAAACTAACAACAAGGAATAGTAAGCTCCACGAAAAAAATATATATGACATAACTTGTGTATTTTAACAAGATCTACATTACCTGGCTAGAAGCCCGAGAAGATTTTGAATTAACACGTCGCCAGGAAAGCTTCAGTTCTTATTTTAAGATCTACATGTTTTGTAAAAATAAGTTTTAGTCTATCTCTTACGGTTTACTAATTATACTAAAATAAGCAAAATTCATCCAGAATAAACAGGTCTTTAGAAGCTATTCCCAGAAAATTCAAGATATACATTTTATTTGTGATAGATATGGCTTCAATATGTGGTATTTTAATCAAAATCGTAAGAGCCATTTTTAAGAAAAACACATTTTTCGAAAATATTTCCACGTAAAGGGTACTTAGGGGTGGGGAGATTTTCTTGAAAATCTTTGTGTCACATCCTTGGAAGATACCAAACTTAAACACCAAGTTTGGTATTTAACCGTCTTTCCATTTTTGAGCTATGCTGTCCACAGACCCCCACACACAGACAGACAGACACACACGGACCTGTTTCTGAAAATGATTTTTTTTGGACTCAGGAGGTCCTAAAACGTGTATTTTTGGTGAAATCTCGACATCGAATTTTTGGGTGGAATACAATACTTCTGTATCCCTATGTACATTGTACATACGGAGCTAGAAAAAGTAAAAAATGTGATCACATGACTTTCTCTAGCTGTTTTACAAACTTCTTACATAAGAGTATTCTTCTGTCTGCACCTTGCTAATCGAGATAAACATTAGCCGAATGTTACTACTTAGTTCCGTATAAGTAGGAAGAAAATAAGGGAATACACTAGGCTAAACCTATAGTCAAATGTTTTAAAAGGTGTCGTTATGCGATTGTCTTTGCAAATCACGTCTTTGCTTGGCCAGGGGTAGAAACAAAGGAAAACGGGCACTAACTGTCTGAGAGAAATACAAGTACTCACAACTGAAGCAAAAAACAAGGAATATCTCGGAAACGGTTACCTCCACAACAAAAATGTAAGGGACATAAATTGTGTGTTTTGATCAGATGAACATTTTCTGTGGAGTAAGCTTTTGTCTATCTCTTACCGTTTAGCAGTTAAGCAAAATTTAACAAAATTCATCCAGAATAAAGAGGTCTTCAGAGGCTATTCCCAGAAAATTCAAGATATACATTTTATTCCGTATGTAAATATCTTTAATATACGGGATTTTAATCAAAATCGTTAAGCCATTTTTTAGAAAATCAAAATTTTCGAAAATTTTTCCATGTAAAGGGAAGTTGGGGGTGGGGGATTTTCTTGAATATCTTTGTGTCGCAACCTTGAAGGATATCAAATCTAAATACCAAGTTTAGTATTTAACGGACTTTTCATTTTTCAGCTATGCTGTCCACAGACACACACACACACACACACACACACACACACACACAGACACACATATACACGGACCTTTTTCTGAAAATGCGCTTTTTGGTTTCATTGGGTCCTAAAGCATGTATTTCCGGTGAAATCTCGGTATCGAATTTTTGGGTGGAATACAATACTTCCTCTATACACCATGTACATAATACGTATAGAGAAAGTAAAAACTGTTTCAATCCTAGGTAATATGTTTGAGTAAATAAAGGGCCACAAATTTCTGCTTTGAGGTTCTAGTTTGATCTTACCAAAAATGTAAAAGTGCCAAGCTTGTAAAGAAGTCAAGGAATGGCGTAGATGATCTGATACGTGTAAATTGCAAAGCGTTGCCAACTTTGAGATCTCCTTGAGATGGCTACTTCTTATGCTAATCGTTCGACTGCACATTTAAATATTCCACACTCAAGTGGCAACATATTGATTTTCTTTTGTTGCAGTGTAATTAATATCTGTTTAAACGTGCAACGTTTAGGTACAAGAAATCACTATTGTTGTTTCTTAGCTAATTTAACGCGCAAACGTGTTTGTCAAGTACCTTGAGGTCACCTCTAGGCCGAGAGAAGACCCTCAGCATGTAAGCTTTACTGCCCGCATTCAAATAGTCATTACTTGCGGCCACCATCATACGTATATCCTCTTCCGATCATCCACCTAACTTGAAAAAATCTGATGTGTTACACTCACATGACTTTCTCTAGCTATTCTACAAACAAACTTCTTACAAAAGATAACTCTTCTTCCAACACCATGCTAATCGAGAGATAAACATTAGCAGAATTTTATTACTTAGTTCCTTATAAGTAGACTGGAACTAAGGGAATACACTAGGCTAAAGTGATAGTCAAATGTTTTAAAAGCTGTCGTTGTGCGATTGTCATTGCAAATAGCCTATTTGCTTGGCCAGGTGAAGAACAAAAGAAAAACCGTCTGTGAAAAGTATAAGTACTTCACAACTGAAACTAATAACAAGGAATACCTCTAAAACGGCAAGTTCCACGAAAATAATGTATATGACATAAATTGTGTATTTTAACGAGATCTACATTTTTTGTAAAGTAAGTTTTTTTCTATCTCTTACAGTTTACTAGTTATTCTAAATTAAGCAAAATTCATCCAGAATAAACAGGTCTTTAGAATCTATTCCCAGAAAATTCAAGATAAACATTTTATTTGTGATAGAAATGGCTTTAATATGTGATATTTTAATCAAAATCGTTAGAGCCATTTTTAAGAAAAACAAAATTTTCGAAAATTTTTCCATGTAAAGGGTGGTTAGGGGTGGGGGCTTTTATTGAAAATCTTCGTGTCGCAACCTTGGAAGACACCAAATTTAAATACCAAGTTTGGTATTTAACCGCCTTTTCGTTTTGGGGATATGCTGTCCACAGACTCACACACACAGACAGACAGACATACACACACACACATACACACACGTACATGTTTCTAAAAATTTTTTTTTGGATTCAGGGGGTCCTAAAACATGTACTTCCGGTGAAAATTCGACATCGAATTTTTAGGTGGAATGCAATACTTCTCTATTCCTATGTACATTGTACCTAAGGGGCCAGAGAAAGTAAAAAAATCTTATGTGTTCCATTCACATGATTTTCTCTACATCTCTGCAATAATTATTGTTAAAAAGCTTATGCTTCTATCTACTTGATGCTAATCGAGAAAAAATTAGCAGAAATAGTCTTATTACTCGCCTCCTTGTAAGTAGAAGGGAAATAAGGGAGTACCATAGGTAGAAGCTGATAGTCAATAGCTGGTTGCTATGTCACTGAAGTCCCTTTGTATGGACACGAGTTGACAAATTCCTGTATCAGAAGAGTATAAGTTTTTTAAAGCTGAAACCAGTAACAAGGAATATCTCAAAAACGATCAAGTCCACGAAAAACTGTGTTTTAATGTGATCTACATTTTTGTATAATAAGTTTTCGTCTGTCTCTTACGGTTTAGCAGTTATGCAAAATTCTGTAAAATTCATCCAGAATAAAGTAGTCTTCAGAGGCTATTTCCAGAACATTAAAGATATGCATTTTATTTGTCAGTAAATATCTTCAATATACGATATTTTAATCAAAATCGTTAGAGCCATTTTTGAGAAAATCAAAATTTTCGAATTTTTTTCCATGTAAAGGGTAGTTTGGGGTGGGGATTTTCTTGAAAATCTTCATGTCGCATCCTTGGAAGGTACCAAACTTAAATACAAAGTTTGGTATTTAACGGTCTTTTCGTTTTTGAGCTACGCTGTTCATAGATACACGCACGGACCTTTTTCCAAAAATGTTTTTTTTGGATTCACGGGGACCCAAAACATGTGTTTCTGGTGAAATCTAGGTATCAAAATTTTGCGTGCAATACAATACCTTCTATACACACTATGTATATAGTACGTGTGGAGAAAGTAAAAAAAATCCGGCGTCCATTCACATAAATTTCTCTAACTGTTTCATACACAAACTATTCTTACAAAGGACTATTTTTTTTTAATTACATCGTGATAATCTAGATAAATATTAGCACAGTTATTTGCTTTCTTGTAAGTGAAAGGGAAATAATGAAATGGAAATGGCGTGTTATTTATGGACGCTCTTTAACTACTGTGGTTCTCAGCGTCCCATTCTAAATTGGGCGTGAAAGACCGCTTAATTTTGCTCAGAGGCCTCTCTGTCAGGCTTTTACGTGCCGTAAATCTACGACACGGGACCCACGGCTTAACTTCCCTTCCGAAGGAAGCCATGCTGATGATTTTTACACCCGAAAAAAATCCATCGTCCTCCACCGGGTTTGAACCCGCGACCTTGGGTATATGAAATTAGCATGGTAACCATTACACCACGGAGGGCGACAGAAGGGAAATAAGGGAATACACTAGACTAAAGCGACAGTCAAATGTTTTAAAATGTAGTTGCTATTGAATTGAAATCCATTTCTTTGCAAGGCTTGGCCGTTGTTTTCTACTGAGGCTGCTATAAAATGCCTCAGCACTCCCAAATATGTAGGATGCAATATGAAGATTTCAAGAAAATCTCCCAAATCAAACAACCCTTTGCATGGAAAAACTTTTGAAATTTTTGTCTTTCTCACAAATGGATCAAACGGCTTTAATTAAAATGCCGTATATTTAAGTTATTCACAACACAAATAATGAATATTTTGAATTGTCTGGGAAGAGTCTCTGAAGATCTCTTTATTCTGGATGAGTTTTGTAAAGTCGTAAACCGTAAGAGCTAAACAATAACTTACTAATGAAGATCTCATTCAAACACGCAAGTTGTGCTTATACTTTTTTACTTTCTCTACGCTTACTATGTACATAGTGTATAGAGAAGGTATTGTATGCACCCAAAAATTCGATACAGAGATTTCACCGGAAATACATGTTTAGAGACCTCCTGAATCAAAAAAAAAAAAAAAAAAAGCATTTATAGAAAATGTCCGTGTAAGTCTGTCTGTCTATCTGTGTCTGTGGGCAGCATAGCTCAAAAACGAAAAGACCATTAAATACCAAACTTGGTATATAAGTTTGGTATCTTCCTAGGATGCGACACGAAGATTTTCGTCGCGCCGTGGCCGAGTGATTAGATCACTCGCCTTTCACCTAGACGGCCCGGGTTCGATCCCAAGCGACCGCACGTGAGATTTGTGGTGGACAAAACGGCGCTGGGGCGGGTTTTCTCCGGGTACTCCGGTTTCCCCCGCCATCTCATTTCACCAATGCTCCATCATCATTCATGTATCATCAGTGTCACCACCTGCGGTAACATAAGTATTTAAAGCAGGCGTTAAACACTATAAAAAAAACGAAGATTGTCAAGAAAATTCCCCCACACCAATCTTTCCTTTACATGGAACATTTTTAGAAAATTTTGATTTTCTAAAAAATGGCTCTAACGATTTTGATTAAAATATCGTATATTAAAGATATTTACCTGACAAATAAAATGTATATCTTGAATTTTCTGGGAATAGCCTCTGAAAACTACTTTATTCTGGATGAATTTTACGGAATTCTACATTACTGCTAAACCGTATGAGATGGACAAAAACTTGCCACACAAAAAATGTAGAACACATTAAAACACAGAATTTATGTTATATACATTTTTCCGTGGAGTTGATAGTTTTGAGGTATTCCTTTTTTTGGTTCCAGCTTTGAAAAACGTATACTTTTATCATACAGGAACTTGTCAAGTCGTGTCCATACAAACAAAGGAACTTCAGTCACATAGCAACCAGCTTTTGACTATCACTTTAACCTATGGTACTTCCTTATATCGCCTATACTTACAAGGAAGCAAGTAATAAGACTATTTCTGCTAAATTTTCTCGATTGGCACGAAGTAAATAGAAGCATAAGCTTTTTAACAATAATTTTTTGTAGAGAGATAGGGAAATTCATGTGAATGGAACACATCAGATTTTATAAAAGTGTTTGTCTCCAAAAAGACCCATTCTCGATACACTGCCGGTACTTATAAGCATAGCAGCTGTGAAGAGGTCATATTGGACATTTACGTTTTATTTTCAAGCAAATATTGTTGAGTCTGCATGACTCTCAGGTTTGAACATTTGTTACAAAAACACGTGTACCTACTACCTCAGTGTGGAAAAGTGTTTATTAACGTCGAAGGTGCAATTTTCATGAGTTCTGAAATGCCGTTTTATTACGCTACACACCAATTTACATCCCAAGATGAGTAAACACATTTTCTCGGCGTGACGGCGTGACAAAACTGACTAGGAAGCTTAAATGGTTACATATACCACACATTATCCCACCAGAGATTATTTGACGAAATTCGAAACCTCGAAATGTTTTAAAAACTCTGATGTTTTCCATTCACATGACTTTCTCTACGTCTCTGCATCAAAATATCGTTAAAAAGCTTATTCTTCTATTTACTGCATGCTAATTGAGATACAATTACCAGAAATAGTGTTATTACTTACTTCCTTGTAAGTAGAAGCGATATAAGGGAGTGCCATAGGTTAAAGTGATAGTCAAAAGCTGTTTGCTATGTGACTGAAGTTCCTTTGTTTGTATGGACAGGAGTTGACAAATTTCTATATGAGAAAATTAGGTAGAAGTTCTTAAAGCTGAAACCAAAAACAAGGAATATCTAAAAAACAGTTTTGTCTATCTCTTACGGTTTATCAGGTAATCAAAATTTCGTAAAATGTATCCTGTATAAAGTAGTCTTCAGAGGCTATTCCCAGAAAATTGAAGACTTACATTTTGTTTTGCAAGTAAATATCTTAAATATAAGAGATTTTAATCAAAATCGTTAGAGCCTTTTTTGAGAAAATCAAAATTGTCGAAAAAAGTTCCATGTAAAGGGTAGTTGGGGTTGGGGGGATTTTCTTGAAAATCTTCGTGTCGCATCCTTGGAAGATACAAAACTTAAATACCAAGTTTGGTATTCAACGGTCTTTTCGTTTTTGAGTTATGCTGCCCATAGACACACACGCATGTACATTTTTGCGTACAATACAATACCTTCTCTATACACTATATACACAGTACGTGTAAAGAAAAGTAATATAGAAACTTTATTTCCAATGCCCTTTAAGTATACGAAGTGATAGCGTCTGTTCTGCATCCACTTTCGACACCCACGTAAAACTTTGATTTGCATGTGACAAGCTGTTGCAGTATGTATGTCAAGTGTTACTGACGTGTCTGATATAATCGCGCATGTGTGGGGAACAATTCGCTAACAAGACTCCCAAAATCGTGATTTCCACGGAGCTGATAAACCCTTCCCAAGGACTTCCAGCAACATTCTAGAAGCTTCATTAGTGACACTGTTTCTGTTCAATAATACATGTCGCTGGTGGTGCTCTCTGTAAAATTCATGGTGTCAGCACGGAGAAGATTTAAGGCGCCGTCCTTGCACTTTTCTTCCATCAAATATTTCGTCATTCCCTTCAGGTGTCAAATAATATTTCTATACACAAAGCTAAACTGCAATCAATATTCTTGTGTTAATTAATTTCTCTACACGAAATACGTATGTAGAGCAGAGAGAAGATATTGTAATGCACCCAAAAATCCAATACCGAGATTTCACCGGTAGTATATTTTTGGGAACCTCTGAATCTATACAAAACATTTTTAGAGAAAATGTTCGTGTGTGTCTTGAGCACCAAAGCTCAAAAACGAAAAGACCGTTAAATACCAAACTTGGTATATAAGTTCAGTATCTTCCAAGGACGCGACACCAAGATTTTGAGGAAAATCCTCCCCTCCCAAATTGCCCATCACACGGAAAAATTTTCGAAAATTTTTACTTTTTACTTTCTCTACACGTACTATGTACATAGTGTATAGAGAAGGTATTGCACTCCACGAACAAATTCGATACCGACATTTCACCGGAAATATATGTTTTAGGGTCCCTTGTATCCAAATAAGTATTTCCAGAAAAAGGTCCGTGTGTGTCGTCCGTGTGTCAGTGTGTCGTGTGTCTGTGTATCTGTGAACACGATAACTCAAAAACGAAAAGTCAGTAAAACACCGAACTTGGTATTTAAGTTTAGTATCTTCCAGGGATGCGACACGAAGATTTTGAGAAAAATCCCCCACCCCAAATTACCCCTTACATGGAAGTTTTTTCGAAAATTTTGATTTTCTCAAAAATGGCTCTAACGATTTTGATTAAAATATCGTTTATTAAAGATATTTATCTGAAAAATATCATGAATTTTCTGCGAATAGCCTCTGAAAACTACTTTATTCTGAGTAAATTTTACGGAATTTTGCATAACTGCTAAACCGTAAGAGATGGACAAAAACTTACCACGCAAAAAATGTAGAGCACATTAAAACACACAATTTATGTTGTACACATTTTTTCGTGGAGTTGATCGTTTTTAGATATTCCTGGTTTTTGTTTTCAGGTTCGAAAAACTTAACGTTTCTCATACAAGGATTTGTCAACTCCTGTCCATACAAACAAACGAACTTCAGTCGCATAGCAACCAGCTTTTGACTGTCGCTTTAACCTATGCTACTCGCTTATTTCTCTTCTACTTACAAGGAAGCAAGTAATAAGACTATTTCTGCTAATTTTTTGTCGATTAGCTTGAAGTTAATAGAAGCATGAGCCTTTTAAAACTAATTTGTTGCAAGATGTAGAGAAAGTCATGTGAATGGACCACATCAGACTTTTTTATAAATGTCTAACGATTTTGATTAAAATATCGTATATTAAAGATATTTACACGACAAATAAAATGTATATCTTGAATTTTCTGGGAATAACCTTTAAGACCTGTTTATTCTGGATGTCTTTTGTACATATAACTTTTATATAGTCGGTGAACTGTAAGAGATAAACAAAAACTTGCTACACAAGAAATGTAGACCTCATTAAAACACGCAATTTGTGTCATATATATTTTTACTTTCTTTTGGAGAAAGGTCCATGTGTGTGTGTGCGCGCGCGCGCGCGTGTGTGTGCTAGTGTGTGTCTAGACAGCATAGCTCAAAAGCGAAAAGTCCGTTAAATGCCAAACTTGGTATATAAATTTAGTATCTTCCAAGGATGCGATACCCTTTACGTAGAAACATCTCCAAAATTTTTTATTTTCTCAAAAATAGCTCTAACTACTTTGATTTAAATATCGTACATTAAAGGTATTTACACGTCAAATAAAATGAATATTTTGAATTTTCTGGTAATAGCCTCAGAAGACGTCTTTATTCTGGATGGATTTTGCTGGATTTTTCATAACTAGTAAACCGTAAGAGATAGACAAAGACTTACTGCACAAAATACTGCACAGATCTCGTTGAACCACACAATTTATGTCATATGCTATATACAGTTTACTAGTTACGCCAAATCCAGAAAAATCCACCCAGAATGAAGAGGTCTTCAGAGGCTATATATATTTTTTCGTGGAGTTGGCCACTTTCGAGACATTCCTTATTATTGGTTTCAGTTTTAAAATACTTAAACCTTTCACATACGGAAATCTGTCACTCCCAGCAATGCAAAGAAACAGATTTCATCCACATGGCAACAGGCTTATAAAAGATTTGACTATCGCTTTAACCTACATCCCATTATTTCCCTTCTATTTACAAAAAAGCATTTCTACTAATGCTTATCTCGATTAGCATGAAGCAGAGTGAAGAATAAGGTTTTTAACAAAAGATCTTCACTCAAACTAAAAAACTGCACACTACTTTACAGGACTCTATTAAGACCACTCCCAGTATACGCTTGTCCAGTTTGGGGAGGAACCAGTCCTTCAGAAATCAAACGTATCCAGACATTTCAAAACAAAATATTGCGAATCTCAACGAACGCACCAGAAATAGTCAACTACATAGAGAAACTGGAAGCAGGATCATTCAACAGTCAATTTCTTCACAAGTCGAGCAGTTCTACAGCAAGCCAAAAGACGTTTCAGGAGCCATTCACTATTCTCTTGGCAGAAAATCTAGCTATGCAACTCGCATCAAGGGTCGCCTACCACTGGACCAGCTCTCACAACAAGACTTTCTGTAAAATAAAAGCAAACATGTACCTACTTATGAGGGGCCCAATGGGGCTTACCTCATTTCAATGTTATTCAGTATCATGCATGTAATCAATGTTCTGTAGAGCACACATGCGCTGATCGATCAACAAATCATTAAAAATAAATAAATAAAACAATAATTTGTTACAGAGATGCGGAGAAAACTATGTGAATGGAAGAGATTAGATTTTTCAGCATAATCTTTTTTTTGACAGATACACTTCTCCCAGCCTTTCTCCAACTGTTTAAAGCTCTCAAAAAGTAGGAATTCGGAAGGTCCTTAAAATAGGCATCTGTTTGGGAGATGACCTCTTCGTTAAATGTGAATTGTTTTCCGTCGAACCACTTTTTACTTTCTCTATACTCACTATGTACATAGTGTATAGAGAATGTATTGCACTCCACCAAAAAATTCGATACCGAGATTTCACCGGAAATATATGTTTTAGGCTCCCCTGTATCCAAAAAGAGTATTTTCAAAAAAAGGTCCGTGTGTCCATGTGTCTGTGAACACGATAACTCAAAAACGAAAAGTCAGTAAAATACCAAACTTGGTATTTAAGTTTAGTATCTTCCAGGGATGCGACACGAAGATTTTAAGAAAAATCCCCCCATCCCAAACTACCCTTTACATGGAACTTTTTCGAAAATTTTGATTTTCTAAAAAATGGCTCTACAGATTTTGATTAAAATATCGTATATTAAAGTTAAATATCTGACAAATAAAATATATATTTTGAATTTTCTGGGAATAGCTTCTGAAGACCTATTTATTCTGGATGAATTTTGCTTAATTTGGCATAACTAGTAAACCGTAAGAGATAGACAAAAACTTACTGTACAAAAAAGTTAGGTCTTGTTAAAATACAAAAGTTATGTCATATACATTTTTCTCGTGCAGCTTACCTCTTTCGAGGTATTCATTGTTATTAGTTTCAGTTGTGAAGTACTTATACTTTTCTCAGATGGGAGTGTCCGTTTTTCTTTTGTTCTACTCCTGGCCAAGAAAAGCGATTTGTAATGGCAATCGCATAATGACACCTTTTAAAACATTTGACTATTGGTTTAGCCTAGTGTATTCCCTTACTCACGGACCTTTTTGTGAAAATGCTTTTTTTGGATATTGGGGACCATAAAACATATATTTCCGGTGAAAACTCGGTATCGAATTTTTGGGTGGAGTGCAATACTTTCTCTATACACTATGTACATAGTGCGTATGGAGAAAGAAAAAAACAACATTTTCAGAAACAGGTCCGCGTGTGTGTGTCTGTCTGTTTGTGTGTGTATCTCTGGACAGCATAGCTCAAAAACAAAAAAGACGGTTAAATATCAAACTTGGTATTTAAGTTTGGTATCTTCCAAGGATGCGACACGAAGATTAAAAAAAAAAAAAAAAAAAAAAAACCCACAAACTACCCTTTACAAGGAAAAAATGTCAACAATTTTGATTTTCTTAAAAATGGATCTAACGATTTTGATTAAAATCCGTATATTAAAACTATTTATATCCAAAATAAAATGTATATCTAGAATTTTCTGGGAATAGCCTCTGGAGACCTCTGTATTCTGGAAGAATTTTGCCGAATTTTGCTTAACTGCCAAACCATAAGATATAGACAAAAACCCACTGCACCAAAAATGTACATTACGTCAAAAGACACAACTTATGTCCTTTACGTTTTTGTTGTTGAGGTAACCGTTTCCGAGATGTTCCTTGTTATTGGTTTCAATTGTGTAGTGCTTAAACTGTTTTCAGACGGAAGTGTCCGTTTTTCTTTTGTTCTACTCCTGGCCAAGTATAGAAGCGATTTGCAGTAACAAACGCATAACAACAGCTTTTAAAACATTTGATTATCACTTTAGCCTAGTGCATTCCCTTAGTTCTCTTCTACTTAAAAGGAAATAAGTAACAAAATTCTGCTAATGTTTATTTCGATTAGCATAGTGCTGAAGGACGTTTGTTTGTAGAGTAGCTAGAGAAAGTCATGTGAGTGTAACACATCCGATTTTTCATTCAGGGGCCTTTAAAACGCCTGTTTCCGGCGAAAACTGTCGAACTTACTATGTTCATTGTACACACGTGCTGGAGAGAATAAATAGCATTTTCGATTTTTTTTTTACTGATTATGGTTAGCAGCTCTTTTCCAGTATCTATCCCTTAATAAAAGTAATATAATAACTGTGGTTTAAGAAGCATTCTTACGAAATTGTTTCCTGGAACTAGTATCTACGCGTCTCTGTGTAATTTATACCGCCAAGCTGTTTACGTAACGTAAGTTATGCCTGCGATATTCCCTTTTATGTTCTCATTTTCCAAGGTCGTATCAACACGTTGAAGATTTCTAAATAATGCAACTAATGTTTATCTCTCAGGAAAATGTCAAAGAAAATCCGGTTCGCTAGGAGGAGGTTGTGATAAATTTCGTGTCAACAAGCTTCCTGCTTTATTAATATTCATGTTTTTGTTTCTTAACGCCATGTTACACTTATGTAGGAATAAAATACACGTGTTGCAGACAACAGTGGCACAAACTGAAATTGAGTCTTACGACGGCGGATCGAAAAATATTGCACAATAATATTATTCTGTCTTGGTATTGCAGCTGGATGTTGCAAGTTCACACAGATATCGTTTGAAGTTTTCACTACTGAGGGTGTTTTTTGTTTCATGTACAGCTCTAGCGAGAGAAACTGAAATAAGCAACTAAGATGGCGCGCATGCTACTGTCGTCCACGTGTGAAGAGCAGAGTGGTGTGGTTCAATAATTGTGGGCTAAAGGCCATAAACCAAATGAAATTCACAGGGGCATGCTTGGCGTGTATGGGGGGTGATTGTATAGACCGTAGCTCTGTCTCCATGTAGTATGCATTCTTCCAAGAGGACCCTGTGAACCTGTCACGCTCCGGATGGCCGGTAACAGCTGCAACCCCGCAAAATGTCAGAGGCGTGTGCCATTGCAATTTTGTCGCAGCAGCTCAACATTTTCTATGGTCCAGTGTGCAATATTGTTCATGACGCGTTGAAATTTCCTAAAGTTAGTGCTCGTTGGGTGCCTAAGAACCTGACAGACAACCACAAGGGCCAGCAAATGATGACAAGCTTGGATCACTTAACACGGGACACCGCAGAAGGTGTGAACGGAATCCTCACTGGTGATGAGTGGTGGGCATACCACTACACGCCCGAAACAAAGTAGGCAAGTATGGAGTGGAAACATGTTGGTTACCCAGTAAAGAAAAAATTCAAAGCTACTCAATCTGCTGGGAAAATGTGACAGTATTCTGGGATATGCAAGGTGTTTCATTGGTGGACTTTGCTGAACACTGTGGATGCTGCAGCCTGTATTAAAACTTTGGTGAAGTTGCGTCGTGTTCTTCTGACAAACCTCACAATTTAGTGCTGTGGATGTCAAGACTTCTTCATGCTCGCCCCCATGTTGCTGCTGCTGTTCGTCAGAAAATCACCAAATTTGGTTGGGAGGTGCTCCATCATCCACCATACGGTCCGGACCTTGCACCGTCAGACTTTCATCTGTTTGGTCCCATGAAGAAATTCCTGGCCGGCCATCGTTTTGCGACAAATGCGGAAGTGAAATCTATGGCTATACTCCAGGGAAACAGACTTCTACGAACAGGACATGTTGAAACTGATATCACGATGGGACAAATGTGTTGAAGTTGCTGGCTATCGAAAAGTAGGTAAAAGATGCAAGTTAATTTGTGATTTTTTTAACTATTAAACATTTTTTTGTAAAAAAATTATTGTGCATTACTTTTTGATCCACCCTCGTATTTATGGACTTTTTTAACCGCTGTGGTTCTCAGCGTCCCATTCTCAGGAGTCTCTTTATCAGACTTGAGATTCGTTTACGTGCCGTAAGTCTACAGCTTTATTTCCCTTCCGAAGGAAACCATGTTAACGATTTTTACGCCCGAAAAAAAAAAAAAATCCATAGTCTTTTGTAAGAAACGTTTGTTCGCGGAACAGCTAGAGAAACTCATGTGAATGGAACATATCAGATTTTTTTTTAACAGTTTATATAAAGCCAAATAGAAGCATCCACAGGTTTCTTCAGTGTCAAAATCCTGCCCTTTCGTATTTACTATATTTTATCAACCTGCACGCTCTTTCAATGTTCACTGGTTTATCTACTAGCAGGAACTAAACGAGGCCAGGCAGTGAGCAATCTTAGAGAGTGCAGCACGTTTTGAAACGGGCTGTAGAGACCACGCCTACTCTATCATGTCATAGTTATTGCTTTGTGTGCACCAAGTGACCAGTGACCCTAGACCGCAGATATACAGAGAGATTATATCGGAAATGCCCTATCCTTATGCATTGTGGTTGGTGAAGCACGTTTTTGCCAAGTCGCTTTTTTTAGATACTACACTTTTGAGATGGGTACGCCTTATGTGGGTTAAATGTGCACCCAAAAATAAGATTTTGTGGTATTAAATGTTCAATTAAGCAGTAAATTTAGAGTAAGTTTTAAACCAGTGTAATGGTCAATACGTGTGTGGTGTTTGTAGTTTCTCGAATAGCAGAAGCAAAAACAAGGAAAGAGAAATGTGTTTCAAAACATAGGCTATCTAGTGTACTTATTTAGGTAATTTTAGGTGGTATACTTAGTGGAATATTTAAATGCACAGGTTAGTGTACTTTAAGTGACTTTGATGCTTTGCTTAGTGAAATATGTTAAACATTATCAACAGAACGATTCTGTATTGTTTGTTAGATTTTAGATTTCCAACTCGGAAATACCGTTTAGAAGCTTGGATAAAGGCAATTCGCAGACAAATTTGGCAACCTACTCCAGTTTATAAGAAACCTCTTGCTAATTCGTCCATTTAGCAGCTATCGCGAGAAATAATTACTATCAAGTTATGTGGTTATGATACCAGAACCGTGAGAATAGGGGGCGTGTTCCTCGGACTCTGAAAAGAATGGTAATTATCGACCGAAATTCTTTACTAGCATCACAAATTCTACTAAAGCTTTAAAGCAATGCTGTAATGTGTGGCCGCCATGTTTACTGCAATAATGCAATGTATCAATAATAATTTCAGACAGGTCAAAAAATGTGACTGCACTAGGGTCGGCTGATAAGCCCCGTGCCTCTCTTGCTTTAGTTCTCAACATAATTTCCAGAAAGGCTAATAAATGTGTCATATCCGTGTTCTAATTTAATTAAACCATCTCTGTAGCGCAATTTATCAAGGTCCTCAAAATAGCTGTTTACCGCATCTTCGTCCTCCAAGAAATGTTTTGAGGTCTGGGAGCAGATGGTAGTCACCGAGTGCTAGATCTGGCGAATAGGGTGGATGTTCAAGCAATTCCAACTTATTCGCACATTGTTCCCATTGGAATGACTGAAAGATGGGCCGGAGCATTGTCGTGATGATACAATTTTTTTTTTTTTTTTTTTTTTTTTTCCAGAGGTCTTTTTCTTTTCACCTCATCACTCAAACGTAGCAGTCACCAGTTATATTTTTACCCTTTTTCAAATAATCAATAAAAACAATTCCCTGTGCATCCCAGAAAACACTCGCCATAACCTTGTTAGCTGACAAAATTGACTTTGTCCTTTTTGGAGTTGGTTCACCTGGCGGAATCCACTGTTTTGACTGTGGTTTACTTTCTGGAGTGTAGTGATGTTCCATGGTAATAATCCATCTCTAAACTTCACTGGGGTTTTTACGGTAGAGCTCCATATTCTTAACAGAATTAATTTTTCTTTGCAACTTTTGATCAAGTGTCAACAAACGCGGCACCCATCTTGCACAGCCCTTGTGAAAGCCCAAAACATTACTTAAAATATTACCTGTACGTTCTTTTGATATGTTAACAGCCTCTGCTATCTCAAACAACTTTAATGTGCGGTCTTCCAGTACTAAACGATGACTTTTTTCAATGATCTCTGGAGTTGTCAGTTCTACAGGGCGTCCAGAGCGAGGCTCATCACTAGTGCTCGTACGTCCCATTTTAAACTCTGCAACCCACCTTTTAATCATTAAATATGAAGGGGCAGAGTCTATCAATGTACTGTCCATTTCCTCCTTGATTTCTTTAGGAGTTAAACCATTAAAATGGAAGTATTTAATCACTGCTCGTTTTTCCAAATCCTCCATTTTGGTGAAAACTCTAAAGCTGTTTTGTTTAAAATGCTGTCATTCGGAAACTAAACAAACTATTCATCTGTAACTATAGATACAAGCTAGTCTAGAGTTGAGCTATACGACGCTACCGTCTAACTGGCCTAGTGGCGCCATATCTGTATGAGGCCCGGGACTTATCAGCCGACCTCGTATTAAATATTCCTTCATCTTCCACTGTACTTTGTTTTTTTGCTTCAAAAACTTAGAAAAACAATTAATTTAAGAGATGCTGCGTATGGTGTATATGACTGTGAGTAGTGCCACAATATGGCGGAGAATTTCCGTCCTGTGCCTTAGACGGAGCTCTAGTGATAATGTCATTTATATAGGTTTTAAAACAATTGGTTTCTAAACAGCTGTGGATTCGATTGTTCATTTGATGCTTGGCTCATGATATAAATAGTCAATTGTAAATTTGTTTTTAATGTGTAAAGCCATTTTGTGGTCGTTTCAAAATCTAGGTCAAATGGAGACGGTTATAAGAGAAAACAAAGAACAGTCATCATCGCTGTTACAGAGAGTGTTTTGTTTCTGCCAAATGCCAAAGGTTTTAGACGGAAGAGTTATTCTATTGTTTGTGTGCGGTTAAATGTTAGTGTGAATAGGAAGTAGTAAAAATGCCAAGGTCGCCTAGTTGTCTGCTGCTGCTTCTTCCGCGCCAAACATGATTGTGCATTTTTACTTTCTCTATTGCTAACTTCTTGTAAAAATCTGATGTATTCCATTCACATGACTTTCTCTACATAACTATAAGAAAGTATTGTTAAAAAGCTTATTCTTCTATCTACTTCATGATAATCGAGATAAACACTAGCAGAAATTGTCCTATTACTTAGTCCCTTGTAAGTGGAAGAGAAATAGAAAATGCATAGGCTAAAGCGATAGCTTCGTTCTTTAAAAGCCGATCGCTATGTGAAACAATTGACGTTCCAATCTCTTTGCTTGCCAGGAGTAAACAAACGAGAACCGAGAAGAAAGGTTTCTCGTTTGAGAAAAGTTTAAGTGGCTAAATTGAGACCGGAATATCTCGAAAACAGTTAACTCTACTATATGTATGTAATGAGCTGTACATATTTTGTATAGTATACTTTTAACGGCTTGACGGTTATACTAAAGTCACCCAGAATGAAGAGATCTTCATTCCCAGAAAATTCAAGATATACATTTTGTTTGTCATAAAAATATCTTAAACATGAGATATTTTATTCAAAATAGTTAGTCGTTTTTGAGAGAATCGAAATTTTCGAAAAATGTTGAATGTAAGAGTGGTTAGGGGTTAGGGGGATTTTCTTGAAAATCTTCGCGTCGCATCCTTGGAAGATAGTAAGTTTAAATACCAAGTTTGGTATTTAAAGATCTTTTCACTCTTGAGCTATGATTTTACAGGCACACACATACCTTTTTCTAAAAACGTTTCTTTTTTTTTTTGGATTCAGGGGGACATAAAACCTGTATTTTGTTGATATTTTGGTATCGAATTTTTAGGTGTATTACAATAACGTCTCTATACATTAAGTACATAGTGCGTGTAGAGAAAGTAAAAAGCAGTTTTATAAAAGGTCTGAGTGTGTGTGTATGTTCGTCCATGTGCTGTGAACAGGATAACTCAAAAATGAAAAGTCAGTAAAATACCAAACTTATTTAGTAAAGATTTTGAGGAAAACCACCCCACCCCCAAACTACACTTTACATAGAAAAATTTTCGAAAATGTTGATTTTCTCAAAAATGGCTCAAATGATTTTGATTAAAATACTGTATATTAAAAGTATTTAATGGCAAATAAAATGTTTATCTTGAATTTTCTGGGAATAGCCTCTTAAGACTACTTTATTCTAGATGAATTTTACTGAATTTTGCATAACTAGTAAACCGTAAGAGATAAACAAAAACTTACTATACAAAAATCTAGCTCTGGTTAAAACACACAATTTATGTCATATATATCTTTTCGTCTAGTTCACCATTTTTGAGATATTCCCTTATTGGTTTCAGTTTTTAAATGCTTAAAAGTTTTCTCATTCGGGAATATGTCAACTCCTGGCCCTGCAAAGAAATGAATTTCAACCACATAGCAACCAGCTTTTAAAAGATTTGACTATCGCTTTAGCCTAGTGTGTTCCCTTATTTTCCTTCTAATCGAGATAAACATTAGCAGAAATGATGTTATTACTTGCTTCCTTGTAAGTAGAAGGGAAAAAAATCTAATGTGTTCCATTCACATGACTTTCTCTATATCTTGTAAAACATTATTGTTAATAGCTCCATGGCACGACAGCTCACGGGGAACCTTGGCCTACCGCCCGGCCGCTGCGTCCCCCATCTCGGTCCACTACAGACGTCATGGATGGGGTGCAGTATTGGAGGGTGAGACGTGGTCAGCGCCTCGAGCCCCTCCCGGCCGGTTAATGCGGTCCTCACGACCTGGAGCCACTACTTCTCCATCAAGTAGCTCCTCAATTGGCCCCCCAGGGACCTCACGAGGCTGAGTGCACCCCGGTCCAGGTCTCCCAGCGGGGGGAAAATCCCCACGCCGGTACTGGGGATCGAACCCAGGTCTCCCGCTTGGTGGGCAGCTGCGCTACCACCGCGCTAAGGAGACGACCTTATTGTTAATAGGCTTATCTTTTATTTATTTCATGCAAATCGAGAAAAATTAGCAGAAATAGTCTTATTTCTTGCTTTATTGTAAGTAGAAGCGAAATAAGGGAGTACCATAAGTTAAAGTGAAAGCCAAAAGCTGGTTGCTATGTGACTGATGTTCCTTTGTTTGTATGGACAGGAGTTGAGAAATTCCTGTATGAGAAAAGAATAAGTTTTTCAAACCTGGGACCAAGAAAAAGGAATATCTCAAAAACAATCAATTCCAGGAAAAAAAATGTATGTAACATAAATTGTGTGTTTTAACGTGCTCTACATTTTTCGTGTGTTAAGTTTTTATCCATCTCTTACGGCTTAGTAGTTACGCAAAATTCATCCATAATAAAGTAGTCTTCAGAGGCCATTCCCAGAAAATTCAAAATATACATTTTATTTGTCAGGTAAATATCTTTAATATACGATATTTTAATCAAAATCGTTACAGCCAGTTTTTTAGAAAATCAAAAGTTTCGAAAAAAGTTCCATGTAAAGGGTAGTTTAGGGTGGGGGGATTTTTCTCAAAATCTTTGTGTCGCATCCCTGGAAGATACTAAACTTAAATACCAAGTTTGGTATTTTATCGACTTTTCGTTTTTGAGTTATCGTGTTCACAGACACACGGACACAGACACACGGACACACACACGGACCTTTTCCTGAAAATACTTTTTTTGGATACAGGGGACCCTAAAACATATATTTCCGGTGAAATCTCGGTATTGAATTTTTTGGTGTAGTGCAATACCTTCTCTATACGCTATGTACATAGTACGTATAAAGAAAGTAAAAAGAGAGTACACTAGGGTAAAACGATAGTCAATCTTATAAAAAGCTGTTCGCTATGTGAAACAGTTGAAATTCGGTTTGTGTCGCGCCGTGGCCGACAAAGCAGCGCTCCGGGTTCTCTGGTTTCCGCCACCATCACATTCCACCGGTGCTCCATCTTCATTCCATGTATCATCGCCTGCGGTGCCAAATGTAGTAAAAGTTAAACACTATAAAATATCGGTTTGCTTTACACAGCCAGGAAGAAAACTATACAGAGATGAAACAAAAGATGACCTCTTGTTTGAGAAAAGTTTAAGTAACTTAAAATTGAATCCAGTAACAAGGAATATTCCGAAAACGGTTAAATCTGTTTTAAAAAGTACGTTATAAATTGTGTATTTTAACGAAATCTACATTTTTTGTGTGGTAAGTTTTTGTATACCCGTTTCAACTTAGCAGTTAAGCAAAATCCATCCAGAATGAAAAGGTCTTTGGAGGATATTTTCAGAAAATTCATGATATTATTTTTTCCCATGTAAATATCTTTAAAATATGGCATTTTAATCCAAATTGTAGCTTGGGATGGAGGAATTTTCCTGAAATTCTTCGTGTCTCATGTTTCGAAGATACTGAATTTAATTTTCCAGCTAGGTACTTAACCGATGTTTCGTTTTTGGGTTATTTTCTTCAGACAGACTGACAGATGCACACACACTGGCCATTTTCTGGGAATGCTTTTTACTGTCTCTACACGTGCCTACTATGTACATAGTGTAGTCAGAAGATATACTGTACCAAAATATTCGATACCGAAATTTCACTGGAAATGCATGTTTTGGGTCTTGGTATTTAAGTTTGGTGTCTTTCAAGGATGTGACACAAAGATTTTCAAGAAAATCCCCCACCCCAAACTACTTTTTACATGAAAAAAAAAAACGAAAATTTTGATTTTCTTAAAATGATTTTAACGATTTTTATTAAAATGACTTACATTTAAGATATTTACATGCCAAATAAAATGTATATATTGAATTTTCTGGGAAAAGCCTCTGAAGATCTCTTTATTCTGGATGATTTTTAATGAATTTTGCATAATTGGTAAACTGCAATAGATAAACAAAACCTTACTGCACAAAACATGTAGAGCACGTTAAAATACACTATTTGTGTCATATACATTTTTTCGTGGAGTTGATCGTTTTTTAGATATTCCTTGTTATTGGTTTCAGCTTTAAAACATTCATAATTTTCTCATACAGAAATTTATCAACTCCTGTCCATACAAACAGTCACATATCAACCAGCTTTTGACTATCACTTTAACCTATATTTCGCTTCTACTTACAAGGAAGCAAGTAATAAGGCTATTTCTGCTAGTTTTTTCTCGATTATCATGAAGTAAATAGAAGCATAAGCTTTTTAACAATAATTTGTTGCAGAGATGTAGAGAAAGTCATGTGAATAGAACCTATCAGATTTTTTTTTTGGTTCATTCAAAGCATGTAAATCCGGTGAAATCCCGGTAGCGAATTTTTGAGTGGAATGCAATGCATTTTGTATCTGCTATATACATTTACGTGGTAGAGAAAGTAGAAATTGTCCAGTGAAGATTGTTAAGATTAGGGTTGCAGCAGCGTTCTCCAGTTACTCTTCAATATCCGATAGATGTCATAAGTTTTGCTCCGTAAACTGCAAGCCGAAGACGAAATAATAAACACGACTGAAAACAAAAGTTCAACAAAAGGAATTCCTTTACTGAAAGGTCGCTACCTCTCTGATGAACCTTTCTGACTACCTATATTACTTCACGCCTCTGGTTCAGTTTCCATGACCTCTAGTGGTAGGAATGTTTCCACGAAAAGGAGTTCTTGAACGAAAAGTACTGAAGCATACACAAAACATCAAGACGAACAATCTCACACTACAAGGATATTCCTGCTTGCATTGTTAAACCAGATAATGACAGCTAGATGAAATCAGTGACGTGCACTTTTGAAGCTCTTTTTCTATAAACCGCCTTTCCCAGAATAATGAAATAAGTACAGCGTGCAATTGTTTCAAGACCTTGGTCTTAACGTCCTGAAGTCTGAGGACGCCATAAATATGGTAAATCTGTAGAAAATAGATCTGACCTTAACCACATGGTCAATATGATATTTACGTTTGTTCTCATATTCTTGTAGCGTAGTATGACATCATCAGGTTCTTCGAAAACCACAAGCGATTCCTGAGCATTCTAAACAGTGACGTAATCACTGGGGGAGGGGGTGGCCCTTACTGAAAAAAAGTTTCTGATGTGTTCCATTCGCATGACTTTCTCTACATCTCTGCAATGAATTACTGTTAAAAAGATTATGTTTCTATTTACTTCATGCTATTCGAGAAAACATTATCAGAAATAGTCTTATTACTTGCTTCCTTGTAAGTAGAAGCGAAATATAGGTTAAAGTGATAGTCAAAAGCTGGTTGTTATCTGACTGAAGTTCCTTTGTTTTATGGACAGGAGTTGACAAATTCCTGTATGAGGAAAGTATAAGCATTTTAAAGCTGAAACCAATAACAACGAATATCTCAAAACGGTCAGCTCCACGCAAAAAAAAAAAAATGTATACAACATAAATTGTGTTTTAAAGAGCTCTGCGTTTTTTGTGAGGTAAGTTGTTTTCTATCTCTTAGCTTTAGCAGTTATGCAAAATTCTGCAAAGTTCATCCAGAATAAACATGTCTTCAAAGGTTATTCCCAGAAAATTGAAGATATACATGTCATGTAAACATCTTTAATATACGATGTTTTAATCAAAATCGTTAGAGCCATTTTGAGAAAATCAAAGTTTTCGAAATCTTTTCCATGTAAAGGGTATTTTGGAGTGGGGGGATTTTCTCGAAAATCTTTTCCATTTTGAGCTATGCTGTCCACAGGCACATACAAGCACACACACTCGGACCTTTTCCCAAAAATGCTTTTTTTTTTTAATTCATGGGGACCCAAAACATGTAATTCTGGCGAAATTTCGGTATCGAATTTTTGGGTGCAATACAATACCTTCCCTATACACTTTATACATAGTACGCGTAGAGAAAGTAAAAATATAAGAACTTATAGCTACATATAATTTTAATTCAAATTTAAACAATAATCTTTGATTATAATTTGACTTTTTACTTTCTGTAGCATCTATGCACAATGTGAAGTATTGTGTTTCGCCAAAAAAAATCGATATTTACATTTCGCCAGAAATAGATATTTTGAATATCCCTGAATTAAAAAAAGGGGGGACTTTTAGAAAAAGGTCCGTGTGACTGTGAACACGATAATTCAAGAACGAAAAGTCGGTAAAATACCAAATTTGTAATTTAATTTTAATATCTTCCAAGGATGCCCTTTACATAGAAAAAAAATCTAAAATTTTGATTTTCTCAAAATGGTTTTAACGATTTTGTTTAAAATACCGTAAGATATTTACATGAATGTAAAGTGCACATCTTGAATTTTCTGGGAATAAACTCTGAAGACCTCTTTATTCTGGAGGAATTTTGCTGGATTTTATATAACTAGTAAACCGTAAGAGATAGACATGCTGCACAAAATCTATACATCTCGTTAAAAGACACTATTTAGATGATATACATTTATATATATATATATATATATATAAATAAATAAATATATATATAAATAAATATAAATATAAATAAATATATATACAGGATGTTAATGAACTACACCGAAATAACTTACGAGATTGTGCACGTGACTGATATAAGTAATTTGAGATCGGCGATGCATGGTCCCCGGACAGACATAACGCAACTACATAGCGTTAAACGTGTGGGTATCAGGTGCTGATAAGTCGGTGTTAAAGCAAAGCAGATTGAAAAAATCTGATGTGCACTATTCACATGACTTTCTCCATATCCCTGCAACAAATAATTCTTAAAAAGCTTATACTTCTATTTACTTTATGCTAATCAGAAAAAAAAAGTAGTACAAATAGTCTAATTACTCGCTTCCTTGTAAGTAGAAGCGAAATAAGGGAAACTGTAGGTTAAAGTGATAGTCAAAAGTTGGTTGCTCTGTCAATGAAGTTTCTTGGCTATATGGATAGGAGTTGACAAGTTAAAATATGAGAAAGGTGTACGTTTTTCATAGCAGAAACCAAAAATAAGGAATGTCACAAAAACGACGAACTCCACGAAAAAAATGTATATAACATAAATTGTGTGCTTTAATGTGTTCTACATTTTTTGTGTAGTAAGTTTTTGTCCATCTCTTACCGTTTAGCAGTTATTCAAAATTTAGTAAAATTCATCCAGAATAAACTACTCGTCAGAGGCTATTCCCAGAAAATTCAAGATATACATTTTATTTGTCAGGTAATTATGTTTAATATCCGAAATTTTAATCAAAATCGTTTGAGCCATTTTTGAGAAGATCAAAATTTTCGAAAAAAGTTCCATGTAAAGGGTAGTTGGGGTGGGGGGATTTTTTTCAAAATCTTCGTGTCGCATCCCTGGAAGATAATAAACTTAAATACCAAGTTTGGTATTTTAACGACTTTTCGTTTTTGAGTTATCGTGTTCACAGACACACGGACACACACACACACACACACACACACACCGACCTTTTTGTGAAAATGCTTTTTTTTGGATATTGGGGACCCTAAAACATATATTTCCGGTGAAATCTCGGTATCGAATTTTTGGTTGGAGTGCAATACTTTCTCTATACACTATGTACATAGTGCGTATGGAGAAAGTAAAAATCTGAAGTGTTCCATTCACATGACTTTCTCTACATCTCTGCAAAAAACTGTTGTTAAAAAGCTTCTGCCTCTATTTACTTCATACTAATCGAGAAAAATATTAGCAGAAATAGTCTTACTACTTGCTTTCTTATATGTAGAAGCGAAATAAGGGAGTACCATAGGTTAAAGTGATAGTCAAAAGCTGGTTGCTATGTGACTGAAGTTCCTTTGTTTGCATGGACAGCAGTTGACAGACTCCTGTATGAGAAGTAAATTTTTTAAAGGTCAAATAAAAAAACAGAGAAAACTCAAAACGATCAACTGCACGAAAAAATGTATATAACATAATATTGTGTGTTTTATCGTGACCTACATTTTTTGTATGGTAAGTTTTTGTCTATCTCCTATGGTTTAGCAGTTATGCAAAATTCCGTAAAATTCACCCAGAATAAAGTTGTCTTCAGAGGCTATTTCCAGAAAATTCAAAATATACATTTTATTTGTAAATATATTTAATATACGATATTTATATCAAAACCGCTAGAGCCATTTTTGAAAAAAATCAAAAATGTGGAAAAGAGTTCCATTTAAAGGGTAGTTTAGGGTAGGGGGATTTTTCTCAAAATCTGCGTGTGGTATCCCTGGAAGGTACTAAACTTAAATACCAAGTTCGGTATTTTATCAACTTTTCGTTTTTGAGTTATCATGTTCACAGACACACGGACACACATACACACGGACCTTCCTGAAAATGCTTTTTTTTGGATATAGGGGACCCTAAAACACATATTTCCGGTAAAATCGCGGTATCTAATTTTTTGGTGGAGTGCATATGTACATAGAGAAAGTAAAAATGTGACGATCACATTAGCTTTGCGTATTCCCTTGTTTCTCTTATAGTTACAGAGAGCAAATAGTAAGCGCATTACTGTTAATGTTTATCTCGACTTGCATGAAATAGAAGTATAAGCAGTTTTACAGAGATTTACAAAAAAAGTCATGTGAATGGGACACATCAATTTTTACTTTCTCTAGACCCGTATGTACATAGGGATACAGAAGTATTGTATTCCACCCAAAAATTCCATGTCGAAATTTCACCGGAAATACATGTTTTAGGATCCCCTGAGTCCAAAAAAAGCATTTTCAGAAACCGGCCCGTGTTTGTGTATGTGTGTGTTTCTGTGGGCAGCATAGCTCAAAAACGAAAAGACGGTTAAATACCAAACTTGGTATTTAAGTTTGGTATCTTTCAAGGATGCGAGACGAAGATTTTCAAGAAAATCCCCCAGCCCTAACTACCCTTTACATGGAACATTTCTCGAAAATGTTGTTTTTCTTAAAAATGGCTCTAACGATTTTGATTAAAAAGCCATTTCTATCACAAATAAGATTCATATCTTGAATTTTCTGGGAATAGCTTCTAAAGACCTGTTTATTCTGGATGAATTTTGCTAAATTTAGAATAACTAGTTAACCGTAAGAGATAGAAAAAAAAAAACTTGCTATACAAAAAATGTACATCTCGTTAAAATACACAAGTTATGTCATATACATTATTTTCGTGCAACTTACCGTTTTAGAGGTATTCCTCATTAGTTCCAGTTGTGAAGTACTTATACTTTTCACAGACGGGAGCGTCGTTTTTCTTTTGTTATACACTTAGCCAAGCAAAGAGGCGAGTTGCAATGAAAATCGCATAACGACAGCATTTAAAACATTTGACTATCACTTTAGCCTAGTGCAGTCCCTTAGTTTCCTTCTACTTATAAGGAACTAAGTAATAAAATTCTGCTGATGTTTACCTCGATTAGCGTGGTATTCAAAGAAGAAGTATCTTTTGTAAGACGCTTGTTTGTAGAGTAGCTAGAGAAAGTCATGTGAGTGTAACACATCAGAATTTTTTTTTTTAAAACAGCCTTTCCCAGAATAATGAAGTAAGTACAGCGTGCAATTGTTTCAAGACCTTGGGAACTGACGTCTTTACGTACTGCAGTCTGAGGTTGCCAGCATAAATATGGTAAATATGTAGAAAATAGCTCTGACCTTAAGCACATGGTCAATTTGATATTTACGTTTGCTTGTTCCCATATTCGTGTATATCGTCTTCAGGTTCTCCGAAAAGTACAAGAGATCCCTAAGCATTTGAAACTGAGGGGTAGCCAATAGGGGGGGGGGTGTGGATTCCATTCTTGCTTAAACATCTGATGTGTTCTATTCACATGAATTTCTCTAGCTGTTCCGCTGACAAACTTTCTTGTACAAGATTATTCTTTTGACTACGAGGCCCCCTTTTTTTTCAACCTTCGATAGGCTATAAATAAAAGACAAGTTCATAGAAAACAATTATTTTATAACTAAATGTTTTTTATACTTATGGTTACTTTTCAACATAATCACCGAAAAGATTGAGACACTTATCGTACCTGTGCACAAGCTTTGCAATACCCGCTTCAAAAATGTTGCCACCAATGATTTCAAATGACCATTGAGTTGTTTTGAAGATCTTGGTTAATTTGAAAGTGCTGCCCTCCTAGCCACGTCTTCAGTGAAAGTAACTGGGTGCCAGGTCAGGACTGTACGGCGGGTGATCGAAAATGTCTCATTGAAATTGTTCAAGGAGCCGATGGGTTGTGCCAGCAGTGTGTGGACGAGCGTTGTCATGGATCAACACAATTCCTCAAGTCAGCATTCCTCTTCGTTTGTTTTGAATGGCTCTCCGCAAACGTCGTAAAGTACGAAGATCTTCAAAACAACACCAATGCTCATTAGAAATCATTGGTGGCAACATTTTTGAATCGGGTATTGCAAAGCTTGTGCACAGGTACGATAAGTGTCTCAATCTTTTCGGTGATTATGTTGCAAAATAACAATAAGCGTACAAAGCTTTTAGTAATAAAATAGTTGTTTTCTATGAACTTTTTTTATAGCCTATCGGAGGTTGGAAAAAACGGCCCTTATAGATAGAAGCAGAAGCTGATTAAGAATATTTCTTACAGAGATGCAGACAAAGTCATGTGAATGGAACACAACAGATTTGTTACTTTCTCTACACGTACTATGTACATAGTGTATAGAGAAGGTATTGCACTCCACCAAAAATTTCGATACCGAGATTTCACCGGAAATATGTGTTTTAGGGTCCCCAATATCCAAAAAAAGCATTTTAAGAAAAAGGTCCGGGTGTGTGTATCCGTGTGTCAGTGTGTCCGTGTGTCTGTGAACACGATAACTCAAAACCGAAAAATCGATAAAATACCAAACTTGGTATTTAAGTTCAATATCTTCCAGGGATGCGACACGAAGATTTTGAGAAAAATCCCCCCCGCAACAAACTACCCTTTACATGGAAACAAATTTCGAAAATTTTGTTTCTTCAAAAATTACACTAGCGATTTTGATTAAAATCTCTTATATTTAAGATATTTACATAAATAAAATGTATATCTTGAATTTTCTGGAAATGGCCCCTAAAGACTACTTTATTCTGGATGATTTTTGCGGGATTTTCATAACTGGTAAACCGTAACAGATGGACAAACACTTACACCACAACAATTGTAGAGCACGTTAAAACACACAATTTATGATATATACAGTTTTTTCGTGGAGCTGATCGTTTTTTAGATATTCCTTGTTTTTGGTTTCACCTTTAAAAACACAATTTTCTCTTACATGTATTTGTCAACTCCTCTCCATACAAACAAAGGAACTTCAATCACATAGCAACCAGCTTTTGACTATCAATTTAACCTATGGCACTCCCTCATTTCGCTTCTACTTACAGGGAAGCAAGTAATAAGAATATTTCTACTAATTTTTCTCAATTAGCATGAAGTAAATAGAATCATAAGCTTTTTAACAATAATTTGTTGCAGAGATGTAGAGAAAGTCGTGTGAATGGAACACATCATATTTTTAATATTCGTATATCCAGGGTTTTCCTCTAGTGCTATACGGTTTAAACAGTCCTATTTATACATAAGAGAATAACTTATTGAAGAGTGGGTAAAGACAGTCATGTGTGTCTGATATAATTTTGATTCTTGCACGAACATTTGAAGGGGAATACCCGAAGTATTATGCAAAGAGGTGCATTGCTACTTGTAGCCTGGTCAGTATGAAAAGTTACGTCAAAGGGCTAATGACTGGACAAATATTAAGTGCAGCTTGAGGACATAACAAAGGTGCAACTCGTAAAACTGTTTTCAGTTTCCTTGAGCGCTGGCCCAAGGAAGACTACGTCACAGCGGCCAGCCAGCCACCTGTTGAGTTTATTCGTTTCTATACGTCCGCTTTAACTACTAATGGCATCGCAGGCGGAAACATGGAGATACCTAAATCTACGAGCGTCATCCAAAAAGTGATAGTTGATTTGGCATAACCAAACAATAACAAAAGTTATAAGTAATAATATCAGGCTAAGGTCGTATTTTTTTTTTTTTTTTTTGTCGTGTTTAACGCCCGCTTTAATTACACGGTGCGGCCGAAAGGTCGTGGTGACTAGGGAACAGCTAAGTTGCATAGGTAGAGTCAGTTCAGGAATTCATGGCATGTTGCCATGGTAGCTCAGTGGAAGAGGAACCGGTTAGAAAACAGGAGATCTGTGTTTCCAATCCCGACTATGGCACTGAATTTTTCAATCTGACTCTACCTATCCAACTCCTGTCCTTCACACGACTTGTGTGAAAAAACAATTAAATGAGTACTAAATAAGTTGGTTATACTATGAATTCTGGGAGTTAAGGCACTCAAGAAAATCCCCCCATCCCCAACTGTCCTCTACATGGAAAAAAAAATCTAACATTTTGATTTTCTCAAAAATGGCTATATCGATTTTTTTAAAAATATCTTATATTTAAAATATTTACATGACAAATAAAATCTATATCTTCAATTTTCTGAGAAGAGCTTCTGAAGAATGTTTATTCTAGATGAATTTTGTGAAATTTTTCATAACTGACAAACCGTAAGAGATAGTTAAAAACTTACTTAAAAAATATGTAGATCTTGTTAAAACACACAGTTTATGTTAAATACCTTTTTGATTATTAGTTTCAGCTTTAAAAAACTTATATTTCTCTTTTACGGGAATTTTCAATTCCTGTCCATACAAACAAAGGAACTTCAGTGACATAGCAACCATCTTTTGACTATCACTTTAACCTATGGTAGTCCCTTATTTCGCTTCTACTTACAAGGAAGCAAGTAATAAGACTATTTCTGCTAATTTCTTCTCGATTAGTATTCAGTAAATAGAAGAATTAGCTAACAATAATTTATTGTTTACTATAGGTAAACGGAGAGAAATTAAAGAATTGTAAATGTTGAAGTTGTTGACGAAACTTTCAGCACAGGGTTGCATTAACGCTGGACTTTCTCAGAGCTGTGGAGTGTCGTGTGCTGTCCAGCGTTAAAGTTTTGGAGCAAATGTTCCTCGGAGCATGACGACCCAATAATTCCCCGCCTCAGGCCTACGCTGTGCAACTTTACCATGGGAACCGTTATTCTTACCACACGCCATCACAAGAAACAAACAAATATAGCCTGCCTGGTGGTAGCGTGTCTGCCTCATATTCAACAATTCGCGAGTTCGAATCTCGCTTAGGATGAGTTACCCGGATAATGTTTTTCCGGGGGTTTTCCTTATCCTGAGAAGATGAATGTCGAGTAACTTTAAGCTCCATGGACCCCGAGATCATTTGAGCATCATTTCACCAATTTCATTCATCGTCCGATATGACCAACCAGGTTAAAGGACGTTAAACTACATAAAAAAAGCATAAAACAAAAAGTAAAAACAAAAAAAGACAAACAAAAACAAATGTGATGTGGATACCCAATATTTTGTTTGATACATCCGATATTTTCACATCCTGACTGTGTGCACAGGAAGTGGTAGCATTGTAATTTATACTTATCATAATGTTGGCGACATTGTCAACTTGAACATTCATTAAAAGCACGGTAAGCCTGGCAATTTGTCTCTTTAGTAACGTGAACTTCGGATGGTATTGTTGTACAGACGGAGCATCGGTTCCTCCGGGACGCCAAGCTTGGCCTCGCGCCAACATCTATTTTCTAAAACAAGTTATTAGATGCCAATTTTAGAGCTGTAACTATGACTGTGTATGTGTGTTAGATGTTTGACAATGCTCTATGCTTGTAAAAGTTTCATGAGCAATACATGAATTGAATTGTATGTAATAAGTACGACGTAACAATATACGAGGTACGTCCAGAAAGTAAGTTCCGTTTCAATTTATCTCCGCTGCAGCGCTGCGATCGCAGTTCCGCACATGCGCGGTAGACGCTCTGTATCAAGGAGAAGAAACGTGCGCCATTTTGAGATCGCTGTCAGCCACATACGCTATGTTGTGCTTGTTTACAATGTCGGTGTTGATTGAAAATCCCGCCGCTTGTGAAATCAGATCTGTGATTCGTTTTCTGAATGCTAGGAAAGTGAAACCAATTGAAATTTATCAGCAAATTTGCGAAGTTTACGGACAAAATGCTATGAGTGATTCAATGGTGAGAAGATGGGTCCGACAGTTCAATGAAGAACTTAGTGAAGTGCACGATGAAGAACGAAGTGGGCGTCCATCTTTGGTTACAGAAGAACTGGTTCACGCGATTGATGGCAAGATCCAGGAAAACCGCAAGTTTACAATTAGTGCTCTCGCTATGGAATTTCCCCAAAGCTCACGATCGCTAATTCATGAAATTGTTACCGAAAAACTGAAATTTCGTAAACTTTGCTCACGTTGGGTACCAAAGATTCTTACTGAGCAACACAAAACAGAACGGATGGGTAGTGCACTTCAGTTTTTAACCCGTTATGATGAAGACGGCGAAGAATTTCTGGCACAGATAGTCACAGGAGATGAGACTTGGGTTTCTTACGACACCCCTGAAAGTAAGCGGCAATCAATGCAATGGAGGCACACTTCATCCTCAGCAAAGGTTAAGCCGAAACAAATCTTGACACCTCGAAAAATGATGTGCACAGTGTTCTGGGACTGGAAAGGCATCTTACTCATTGATTTCTTACCGCGTGGTCAAACAATCAAAGCAGATGTTTATTGCCAGACACTTAGGAAATTGCGCCGCGCAATACAGAATAAACGCCGAGGATTGCTGTCAAAAGGTGTTGTTTTTCTTCACGACAACGCACGACCATACACTGCAAATGTGACGAAAAACCTCCTACAGGGATTTGGCTGGGACGTGTTTGACCATCCTCCGTACAGCCCTGACCTCGCTCCTAGCGACTTTCATCTGTTCTTAAATCTCAAGTCTCCTTGGCGGTCAACACTTCAACAATGACGAAGAGCTGAAAGAAAATGATTCCAACTTTTTGAAGACAAAGGCGGCAAACTTCTATGAAGAAGGTATACAAAAACTTGTGCCACGCTATGACAAATGCCTGCAAAATTTCGGCAGTTATGTGGAAAAGTAGTTTAAGAGTTGTTGAATTTTGTGCAATAAATAATTATTCTGTATCTGTACACAATTTAATTTTATTTCCAAACGGAACTTACTTTCTGGACGTACCTCGTATGATTTTACATTAGTAGCTTAGTTAACATATCTACGTCCTTTCTATTTAATTAATTAGGTTTTCTCCTGTTGTGTAGGATGGGTGCACCCCTCCATGTCCACCCGAGGTAAAAAGTATATTTTGTCTGAGTTTTACCTCTCAGCAGCCAAGCGAGTGCCTTGAATTAGATCTGGGTGTGACAATACAAAGATCATTCACTATATCCCTAGAATACATTATTGGTAAAATGCTTATTCTTCTGTTTACTTCATGACAATGGAGCAGAAATGCCATATTGCTTGCTTCCATATAAGTAGAAGAAAATAGGGGAGTACATTAGTCTAAATCAACAGTCAAATGTGGTTGCTATGGCATTGAAATCCGTTTCTTTGCGCGGCCAGGAGTTGACAAGCTCCCGTATGAGAAGAGTATTTTAAAATTGAAACCAATTATCCGGAATATCTCGAAAACAGTTTAAAAAAATAACATTAACTGTGTGTTTTAATGAGATCTACATTTTTTGAGTAGTCAGTTTTTGTTTATCTCTTACGGTTTGCCAGTTATAAAAAAGTCATCCAGAATGAAGAGGTCTTCAGAGGATATTCTCAGAAAATACAAGATATACATTTTGTTTGTCATAAATTATGTTAAACATAACGTATTTTAATCAAGATCGTTAGAGCCATTTTTGAGAAAATCAAAATTTTCGAAAAATGTTCCATGTAAAGAGTAGTTGGAATTGGGGGAATTTTCTTGAAGATACCAAACTAAAATAGCAAGTTTGATATTTAATGGTCTTTTCGTTTTTGAGCTATGCTGCCCACACACACAAACGGACATTTTTCTTTAAATCTGATGTGTTCCATTCACATGATTTTCTCTATATCTCTGCAAAAAAGTATTGTCAAAAAGCTATGTTTCTATTTAGTTCATTCTAATCCAGAAAAAAAAAATACCAGAAATAATAATCTTATCATTTGCTCTATATAAGTAGAAGGGAAATAAGGGAGTACCATAGGTTAAAGTGAAGTCAAAAGCTGGTTGCTATGTGACTGATGTTCCTTTGTTTGTATGGACACGAGTTGACAATTTCCCGTATGAGAAAACCACAAGTTTTTCAAAGCTGATACTAAAAACAAGTAATATCTCAAAAATGTATATAACATAAATTATATGTTTTAACGTGCTCTAAATTTTTTGTGCGGTAAGTTTTTGTCCGTCTCTTATGGAAAATTCCGTAACTTTCATCCAGAATAAAGTAGTTTTCAGAGGCTATTCCATGAAAATTCAAGATATATATTTTATTTGTCAGGTAAATAAATATCTTTAATATACGATATTGTAATCAAAATCGTTAGAGCCATTTTTACTTTCTCTTGCCCCGTATGTACAGTGTAGGTACATAGGGTAGAGAAGTATTGCATTCCACCCAAAAATTCGATGTCAAGATTTCACCGGAAATACATGTTTTAGGACCCCCTGAATCCAAAAAAAAAGCATTTCCAGAAAAAGGTCCGTGTTTGTGTGTGTGTGTGTGTGTGTGTGTGTGTGTGTGTCCGTGTGGCTCTGAACACGATAACTCAAAAACGAAAAGTAGCTAAAATACCAAACTTGGAATTTAAGTTCAGTATCTTCCAGGGATGCGACACGAAGATTTTGAGAAAAATCCCCCCACCACAAACTATCCTTTACATGGAACTTTTTTCGAAAATTTTGATTTTCTTAAAAATGACTCTAACGATTTTGATTAAAATATCGTATATAAAAGATATTTACCTGACAAATTAAATTTATATCTTGAATTTTCTGGGAATAGCTTCTAAAGACCTGTTTATTCTGGATGAATTTTGCTTAATTTGGCATAACTAATAAACCGTAAGAGATAGACAAAAACTTACTCTACAAAAAATGCAGGCCTTGTTAAAATACACAATTTGCGTCATATACATTTTTTCCGTGGAGCTTACCGTTTTGAGGTATTCATTGTTATTAGTTTCAGTTGTGAAGTACTTATACTTTTCTCAGACGGGAGTGTTCGTTTTTCTTTTGTTCTACTCCTGGCCAAGAAAAGAAGCGATTTGTAATGACAATCGCATAACGACAGCTTATAAAACATTTGACTATCGATTTAGCCTAGTGTATTCCCTTATTTTCTTCCTACTTATAAGAAACTAAGTAATAAGAACATTGTGCTGAACACCTCGATTAACATGGTGCAGAAAGAAGAATAATCTTATGTAAGAAGTTTCTAGAACGTCTAGAGAAAGTCATGTGAGTGCAAGAAATCAAATTTTAAGCTATGCTGTCCACACACACACACACATACACACACGGAGATTTGTCTAAAAATCTTTCTTTTGATTCAGGGGTATCAAAACATGTATTTCCTGTGAAATGTCGGTATAAATACAATACCTTTTAGGTACAATACATGGTACGTGTACAGAAAGTCAGAAAGTAAATGTTACGCGGATTTTTCAAACAGGGTTAGAGTACGCATGCACTTATACACATCATGAATTTTTTTTTGACCAAGGTTATGCAAATTTTCTCTTTCTTATATGATTATCTCGCTGTTGATCTTATAATTGCACTTGTGACGTCAGATGAGCAATAGGGTGTACAATTGTTGGTTATTATCTCATGGTTAAAACTGCTGGCCACTTTAAGATGCAAGCAAATGCAGTGCTGCTAACGTCAACAACCTTGGGAGGTAATGAGAGCGCTTCAGTAATGAGGCAGCGCTTGTTAAATTGCCATTTACCTGTTATTCGATTAACATAGTAAACAACCGTTTGGTATCAAGTCTTAAATACATCCGCAGTAATTAAAATTGTTGATAAGGTGAATGGATGATCCTAGTTAACGCCTTCCTCTTCTAAATGCTCTTTTTCCTTTAACGGCAAATTAAATTACCACATTACTAACAGATGCGCATGCGATATAGCAAAACAAAATGATTCACTGCATAACAATGCCGTATTTTGCATAATTTATTCTTACTACTAACTGACTGGCAACACCTGCACAGAACTTTTAAACTATAATTATATTTACGCATGCAATGGCCGTTTCTAAGCGATACCAAACGAAGATAGCAATCGATTAGTTTACACTTTGACTTGTCCGAAACTTTCAAACTCTTGTATTTAAAGATTTATGTGTGTTTAAAAATTACACACATTTGCGATTAGGCAGCAAAGGAACAACGGTTGCCATACGCCGCACCCGCATGATACGTTTTACGTTACTAAGGTGACCTGTGCCGTGCTGGCGTGTCTATCAAATCAGGCCTACACCACGCTACTGGAACCTTCGCTACCAATCGGCATCTCTCGTGGAGTGGGCCAGGCACATGCGATTTGGTTATGAAATCTGATGTGTTCCATTCACACGACTTTCTCTACATCTCTGCAACAAATTATTATTAAAAAGCTTATGTTTCTATTACTTCATGCTAATCGAGAAACAATTATCAGAAACAGTCTTATCACTTGCTTCCTTGCAAGTAGAAGCGAAATAAGGGAGTACCAGAGGTTAAATTGATAGTCAAAAGCTTGTTGCTATGTAACTGAAGTTCCTTTGTTTGTGTGGACAGGAATTGACAAATACCTGTATGAGAAAAGTATAAATATTTTAAATTTGAAACTAATAACAAGGAATACCTCAGAAACCGTCAACTCTACGAAAAAAAGTATGTAACATAATTTGTGTGTTTTAACGAGATCTACATTTATTGTAAAGCAAGTTTTTGCCTAACTCTTAGGTTTAACAGTTATGCAATATTCATCTCGAATAAATATGTCTTCAGAACTATTCCCAGGAAATTGAAGATATACATTTTATTTGTCGTGTAAATATCTTAAATATTTGAGATTTTAATCAAAATCGTTAGAGCCATTTTTGAGAAAGTAAAAATGTTAGAAATGTTTTCTATGTAAAGGGTAGTTGGAGGTGGGGAGATTTTCTTGAAAATTTTCGCGTCGCATCCTTGGAAGATATTGAACTTAAATACCAAGTTTGGTATTTAAAGGTCTTTTCGTTTTTGAGCTGTGCTGCCCCCCCCCCACACACACACGGACAATTTTTTCTAAAAATGCTTTTTTTTTTTGGATTCAGGAGGTCCCAAAACATGTATTTCCGATGAAACCTCGGTATCGAATTTTTGAGTGCATTACAATATCTTCTCTATACACTACGTATATAGTACGTGTAGAGAAAGTAAAAATTCTAATATGGCGCTTTCACATGATTTTCTCCACAAACTACTGTTACAAAATATTATTCTACTATCTACTTCATGCTAATCGAGATAAACATTAGCAGAAATAATTATTTTATCACTTCCTTCCTGGTAAGTAGAAGGGAAATAGGCAATACACTAGTTAAATCTTTTGAAAGCTGGTCACCTTGTGAAACAATTGAAGTTCAGTTCTGTTTGCACAGCCCAGAAGTAAAACAAAAGATATACGAAACGAAAGATAACTTTCCGTTTGAGAAAACTATAAGTAGTTTAAAATTGACACCAATCACAAGGAGTATGGTTTGCTCAAAAAGAAAGAGAGCAATAAATTGTGTTTTAGAAAGGTTTTGTCTATCTCTTGCGACTTACCAATTATACTAAAGTCAACAAGATATTATTCCGGAAGATTAAAGATCCACATTTCATTAATTATATAAAATAAATCTGATGTGTTCCATTCACATGACTTTCTCTACATCTCTGAAACAAATTATTGTTAAAAAGCATATGCTTCTATTTACTTCATGCTAATCCAGGAAAGTTAGCAGAAACAGTCTTATTATTTGCTTCCTTGTAAGTAGAAGCGAAAATATAAGGGAGTACCATAGGTTAAAAGTGATAGTCAAAAGCTGGTTGCTCTGTGACTGAAGTTCCTTTGTTTGTGTGGACAGGAGTTGACAAATTCCAGAATGAGAAAAGTATAAGTTTTTAAAAGCTAAAACCAGTAACAAGGAATATCTAAAAAAACGACGAACTCCACGAAAGAAATGCATATAACTTAAATTGTGTGTTTTAATGTGAACACGATAACTCAAAAACGAAAAGTCGGTAAAATACCAAACTTGGTATTTAAGTTTAATATCTTCCAGGGATGCGACACGAAGATTTTGAGAAAAATCCCACACCCTAAACTACATTTTACAAGGAACTTTTTTCGAAATTTTTGATTTTCTTAAAAATGGCTGTAACGATTTTGATTAAAATATCGTATATTAAAGATATTTACCTGGCAAATAAAATGTATATCTCGAATTTTCTGGGAATAACCTCTGAGGACTACTTTATTCATGATGACTTTTAGGGAATTTTGCATAACTGCTAAACCGTAAGAAATGGACAAAAACTTAGTACACCAAAAAACGTAGATCAGTTTAAAACACACAATTTATGTCCTACAAGTTTTTTTTTTCTCGTGGAATTGACCACTTCTGAGATATTCCTTGTTATATGTTTCAGATTTAAAATACTTGTTTTTTTACTTTTTCTATAAGTACTATGTGCACAATGTATAGGGAAGGTATTGTCCTGCACCCAAAAATGTTTGAGTTATTCTGCCCACACACACACACACACACACACACACACGGTTGTCCCTTTGTGAAGTCGCCCTCCGTGGTGTAATGGTTACCATGCTGACTTCATATACCCAAGGTCGCGGGTTCAAACCTGGCGGAGGATGACGGATATTTTCGGGTGTAAAAATCCTTAGCATGGCTTCCTTCGGAAGGGAAGTAAAGCTGTCGGTCCGGTGTCGTAGATTTACGGCATGTAAAAGAACTTCAAGCCTGATAGAGAGGCCTGTGAGCAAAATTAAGCGGTCTTTCACGCCCAGTATAGAATGGGACGCTGAGAACCACAGCAGTTAAAGAGCGTCCATAAATAACACGCCATTTACATTTTTTTTGTCCCTTTGTGAATAATATCATGTGTATTTATTATTGCTATTAGTTAATGAAATTGTCATTGTCATATTATTATTTTATTATTATAATTTTCTTTTTTCAGAACACGAAGCACTAACCAAGAGAACAGAAGATCAGTATTCTCCAGAAGATGGCTACACAAGTGCAAACCTTCTAATTTTCTGGTATGTTTTCAGTACTACGAAATCGGTTCAATAAGTACCCGTGTTAGGAACGAAGGGGATATTTTTTTCAAACGCAAATTATTTATTTTGCAACATAATCTCCTTTTAGAGATATAACACTTCTCACAATGTTCCTGCCAAACTTTTAACCAAAAACTACGAATTATCAAGCTCTGCAAACTAGCCCGCTGTCTGTATAATGACCTCGTATGTAAATGTGTTCTATGTAAAATTTGTTTCCTCGAGCCATTTCTTCATGTTTGGTAACAAGAATAAACCGCAGGGAACCAGGTCGGGCCAATATGAGCAGTTTGGCGGCGTCAACTCCGAATGAATGTGCTGATGCGTTGTCATTGTATAACTCACTTTCTTCTTCGCCTGATAGTCTTCTTCAACTTCTTGCCGAATCAGGCCAATAGCTCACAACTATTGCCCAGTAAACGTTTCTCCTTTTTCTAAGAAGTCAATGAATGTGACATCCTTCACACCCCCCAAAGAAAACCGTCGGCATCATTTTTTCGGCGAAGGGACGGTCTTTGGAACGGTTTACCAGAAGCAACCCATTGTTTTAATTGTTACTTGGTTTCCGGAGTACATTAGCGAATCTAGATCTCATCGACAATGATCACTCCATGGAAGAATCCTTTCGATTTTGCTTAATTTATTCCAAACCCAGTTTCCAAATTGAAAACTGCATCCGCTTGTGGTCCATTTGAGTAATAGCGGCATCCATCAATCCGACAGCTTTTTTATCTCCTTCTTCGGAAAAAATATGAATCGCAGTTTCCGTCGACACACCTATGCCTTCTACCACATCGCGATCTTTCGTAGACGAGAAACGTATTATACTTTTTCGCTTATTGCCTCGGTACCATATCTGCATGCGTCCTGGACGCTCGTCGTCTAAAACAGTTGTTCGGTAAGTTATATCTAATTGTCATAGATGTCGAATGGTCACCATAAACTGCGTAGTATTTAATTTTTATCTTCTCGTAAATTTTCCCAGTAAATTAAATAAATCTGATGTGTTCCATTCTCATGGCTTTCTCTACTTCTATGTAAAAGATTATTGTTAGTAAACTTATTCTTCTATTTACTTCAAGCTAATCGAGAAAAATTAGCAGAAATAGTCTCATTACTTGCTTCCTTGTAAATAGAAGCGAAATATCGGAGTATCATAAGTTAAAGTGGTCAAAAGCTGGTTGCTAGGTGATTGAAGTTCCTTTGTTTGTATGGACACGAGTTGACAAATTCCTGTATGAGAAAAGTACAAGTTTTTTAAACCTGAAACCAAAACAAGGAATATCTCAAAAACGATCAACTCTTCGAAAAAAAATTATAACATATACTGTGTGTTTTAATGTGCTCCACATTTTTGTTTGGCAAGTTTTTGTCCATTTCTTACGGTTTAGCAGTTATGCAAAATTTCGTAAAATTCACCCAGAATAAAGTAGCCTTCAGAGGCTATTCCCAGAAAATTGAAAATATACATTTTATTTGTGATGTGAATAACTTTAATGTACGGTATTTTAAGCAAACCCGTTAGACCTAGTTTAAGAAAAACAAAATATTCAAACATTTTTCCAAATAAAGGGTCGTTTAGTGTGTGGAATTTTCTTGATAATCTTCGTGTCGCATCCTTGGAATCCTTAAATACCAAATTTGGTATTTAACGGACTTTTAGTTTTTGATATACGATTTCCATAGACACACACGCACACACGGACCTTTTTCTAAAAATGCTCTTTTTTTGGATTCATGAGCACCAAAAAACATGTATTTCCGGTGAAATCTCGGTATCGAATTTTTGGGTGCAACACAATACCATCTCTATACACTAAGTACATAGTACGTGTAGAGAAAGTATTAATGTATGTGACATAAATTGTGTGTTTTAATGAGATATACATTATACTAAGACATCCAGAATAAAGAAGTCTTCAGAGGATATTCTCAGAAAATTCATTTCGTTTGTCATCAAAATATGTTATACATAAGATATTTTAATCAAAATCAACGTTTTCGAAACATTTTCTATGTAAAGGATAGTTTGGGGGGATGGGGATTTTCTTGAAAATCTTCGTGTTGCATTCTTGAAAGAACCCAAACTTAAACACCAATTTTGGTATTTAATTATTTTTGAGCTGTGATGTCCACAGACACTTTCTCTACACGTACTATGTACATGGTGTATAGAGAAGGTATTGCATTCCACCCAAAAATTTGATACCGAGATTTCGCCGAAAATACATGTTTTGCGTCCTCCTGAATCCAAAAAAAAAAAAAGCAGTTCCAAATTTATGTCTGTGTGTCTGTGGACAGCATAGCTCAAAAACGAAAAGACCAAATACCAAACTTGGTATTTAGGTTTGGTATCTCCCAAGGATGCGACACGAAGATTTTCAAGAAAATCCCCCATCCCGAACTACCCTTTACATGGAACTTTATCGAAAATTTTGATTTTCTCAAAAATGGCTCTAAGGATTTTGATTAAAATATCATATATTAAAGATATTTACCTGCTAAATAAAATGTATATCTTGAATTTTCTGGGATAAGCCTCTGAAGACTGCTTTATTCTGGATGAATTTTGTAGAATTTTACATAACACTAAATCGTAAAAGATGGACAAAAACTTACTACACAGAAAATGTAGAGCTCATTAAAACACACAATTTATATTATATATATTCGTGGAATTGGTCGTTTTTAAGATATTCCTGGTTTTTCGTTTCAGCTTTGAAACACGTATACTTTTCTCATACAGGAAATTGTCAACTCGTGTCCATACAAACAAAGGAACTTCAGTCACATAGCAACCAGCTTTTGACTATCACTTTAACCTATGGTACTCCCTTATTTCACTTCTACTTACTAGGAAGTAGGCAATAAGGCTGGTTCTGCTAATGTTTATAAATTAGCATGAAGTAAATAGCTTTTTAACAATAATTTGATACAGAGATGTAGCGAAAGTCATGTGAATGGAACAGATATTTTGAATTCAAGGTATCCCAAAACATGTATTTCCGGTGAAATCTCGGTATCGAATTTTTGGGTGCAATACAATAACTTCTCTATCCACTATGTACATAGTACGTGTAGAGAAAGTAAAACTACACGATTAATAAACAGATTACTGAGTAGCTTTTGGTGATATAATCGAACCCCATTCATATGTATTGACAAACATTGAGAAACGCCATTGTAAACAAAATAGAAACTTCAGACCGTTGAGAGTGGAAGCAAAGTCCGCAGGCAAGCATCCTCTGGAAAATTTTCTGGTATTGAGTGTCTGTCTGTACGATTAAACCTATATTTGTGACATATACTCCATTTGGAAACCTGCAATTTTATACAACTGAAGTATTGTATTACTGGATTCTTCTACTCCATAGAAATATGTTATACTTTCTCGACACGTACGATCTACATAGTGTATAGAGAAGGTTTTGTATTGCACCCCAAAAATTCGATACCGAGATTTCACCGGAAATACATCTTTTAGGTCCCACTGAATCCAAAAACATCTTATGTGTTCCATTCACACGACTTTCTCTACAAATTATTGTTAAAAAGCTCATGCTTCTATTGACATCATGCTAATCGAGAAAAAATTAGCAGAAATAGTCTTATTACTTGCTTCCTTGTAAGTAGAAGCGAAATAATGCAGTGCCATAGGTTAAATCTGGTGGCTATGTGACTGAAGTTCCTTTATTTGTATGGACAGGAGTTGAGAAATTCCCGTATGAGAAAAGTATACATTTTTTAAAGCTGAAACCAATAACAAGGAATATCTCAAAAACGATCAACTGCACGAAAAAAATGTATATGGCATAATTGTTTGTTTTATCGTGATCTACATTTTCTGTGTCGTAAGTTTTTGTTTATCTCTTATGGTTTATCAGTTATGCATAATTCAGCAAAATTCATCCAGAATGAGTAGGTCTTCAGAAGCTATTCCCAGAAAATTCAAGATATACATTTTATTTGTGATGCAAATAGCTTTAATGTACGGTATTTTAATTAAAATCGTTTGAGCCATTTTCTAAAAAACAAAATTTTCAAAAAAAAAAAAAACTTCCATGTAAAGGTTAGTTTGTATTGGGGAGATTTTCTTAAAAATCTTCGTGTCGCATCCATGGAGGATAGTAAAATTATAACTCATGTTGGTATTTAATGGATTTTCGGAGCAATGCTGATCACAGACATATACGCGCGGTCCTTTCACTAAACATTTTTTTCGGACTCAGGGGGCCTCAAAACATATAGTTGCGTTGAAATCTGGATACCGAATGATTGCGTGGAATACAGTAGATAGCTTCTCTATCCAGCATGCATATTATACATACGGGCTAGAGAAAGAAAATAAGAAAAAAAAAACAGAGTAACCAAGAGGGATGGCTGAGATGGTAACGTCTCTGGTCTGCATTCGGGAGGTCTTGGGTTCCAATTCCGTGTATAAACCAATCTTTCTGTGTTTTTTTGTTGTTGTTGTGATTTTTACTTTCTCTACAGACACTATGTACCTACATAGTGTAGAGACAAGGTATATTATTGCACCAAGAAATTCGATACCGAGATTTCACCGGAAATATATGTTTTATGACCCCCTGAATCCAAAAAGCATTTTAAAAAAATGTCCGTGTGTTTGTGTGTGTGTGTGTGTGGACAGCATAGCTCAAAAACGAAAAGTCCGTGAAATACCAAACTTGGTATTTTTGTTTAGTATCTTTTAAGGATGCGACAAGAACATTTTGATGAAAATTCCCCCCACTCCCAACTATCCTTACATGAAACAATTTTCCAAAAGTTTGTTTTTCTCAAAAATGGCTGTAAAGAATCTGATTAAAATATGGTGTATTTAAGATACTTATATGACAAATAAAATAATGTATATCTTGAGTTTTTTGGGAATAGCCTCTGAAGATGTCTTTATTTTGGATGAATTTTGCAGAATGTTGTATAACTGGTAAAGCGTAAGAGATACAAAAAAAAAAAAGCAGATTTAGCTAAAACACACAATTTATGTTATTTACATTTTGCGTGGAGTTGGTCGTTTTTGAGACCGTTATTATTATTGGTTTCAGTTTTAAAATATTTATATTTTTCTCATACGGGAACTTTTCAACTCTAGGCCACACAAATAGTCGGAATCCCATTTTAAAACATGTGACTGTTGGTATAGCGTAATGTATTCCCTTATTTCCTTTCTACTTATAAGTAATAAAACTTTATGCTAGTGTTTATCTCGATTAGCATGATGTAGATAGAAGAATACGCTTTTTAACAATAATTTGTTACAGAGATGTAGAGAAAGTCATGTGAATGGAACATATCAGATTTTCTTAGTTGCCTAGGTAAGTACCGGATTGGATATTTAATACCACGACCCAAAGTTTCATCTTCAGTCTAAACCAATAGTACAAATGAAAATAAATGGTAATAGCTAAACGCTGGCATCAATGCACGATAATAAACACAGGTAGAATGGACGGCACCCTAATGCCATCTGCACATCGCGTATAGAAACAAAGATACAGAGGTCTCTGTGACACGCGTCAAAGCAGTCTTATATAGAAGCATAGCTACAGTTGCCTAGCACTAAGGCCTCAGAGGACCCGTAACAAAACAGATGATCCGTTAGAGGGATGAGACCTTGAATACTATTTACCACACATAGATTCATAAAGTATCTACTAACAAATCCGTCGCGATATGACATGTAGTTAAACCGACACACACGCACGCACGCACAGAGTTGTTGCTGCTAATTTAATGAAGATTTTCGTGTGTCTAAAGTTGTCCATACTAAGAGAGGGCGGCGCCGTGGTTGAGTGGTTAGACCTAGACCGCTTGCCTCCCATCTAGGCGGTCCGGGTTCGACCCCAAGCGCCCGCATGTGGGCTTCATGGTGGACGAAGCGGCATCTGGGCGGGTTTTCCCCGGGCCCTCCGGTTTCTCCCGCCACTCATTTCACCAATTGCTCTATCACATTTCGTATCATCCATTTCGCTTACATTTCATATCCGCCACTTCCTCGTGTTCATGCCTGGCTATGGGTAACAGGTTCGTGCCGTTGGCTCCCCGACAGGCTTTTGACCCCTAGATATCCGCTTGTAAGTCCTAGAGGGATATCAGTCCTACAAATATAGGGAGCCGATTACGAAACGAAACTAAAGAGAGAAGAAAATCAAAGATATATAATTATAACGAAAGAAATAAAAGGATATTATCGGAGTATGCTGAAAGCGATTTAAAATTAGTAAATGAAGTACAAATCCCGTATGAAATCAGAGGTTTCCTGTTCTTGCCGAGAAGTTTCCCAAAGTGCGTACTTTTGGACTTGTGCAGCAGTTGAACAACAATCAGACCATAAAATGCGTACGTTAACGGTGCCCTTATTACTGGGACAAGTTCGTTTTACCTTGACCTTGGGAAAGCTGAAAGTTCATTGCCCTCCAACCTGCTGGGCTATTTCCATCCTACTACAAAACACCTCCATATAATCTAAAGGTCAGCCCATCCAAATCAAATCTTGGATAGATTTCTAAAACGAAGTTCCGAAAATTCTTTTATTAATTCAAGAAATACTATTGCATTTATAAATGCATTTATCTACTTCCGTTTCAAAAGCAGGTCATTAATTGATATCTTTGTATTACAAAATCCTTCGTTTATTTTCGTATAAAGTAAACAACACGTCGTTATGTATTTTCACTTAGTAACGTGTTACAAAGCACTTTATAAATTACGTCAGTTTTCCTTTCCAAATTTTTACTTTCTCTATACGTACTATACACATAGTGTATTCTCTATATGTACTATGTACATAGTGTATAGAGAAGGTATTGCATTCCACCAAAAAATTCGATACCGAGATTTCCCCGGAAATATATGTTTTAGGGGCCCCTGTATCCAAAAAAAGTATTTTCAGAAACAGGTCCGTGTGTGTGTGTGTGTGTGTGTGAGTGCGTGTGTCCGTGTGTCTGTGAACACGATAACTCAAAAACGAAAAGTCGGTAAAATACCAAACTTGGTACTTAAGTTTAGTATCTTCCAGGAAAGCGACACGAAGATTTTGAGAAAAATCCTCCCACCCCAAACTACCCTTTACATGGAGCTTTTTTAGAAACTTTTTGATTTTTAAAGATATTTACCTGACAAAATGTATATTTTGAATTTTCTGGGAATAGCTTCTGACTTTATTCTGAGTAAATTTTACGGAATTTTGCATAACTGATAAACCGTAAGAGATGGACAAAAACTTACCTAACAACACATATAGAGCACCTTAAAACACACAATTTATGATATACACATTTTTTTCGTAGAGTTGATTGTTTTTGAGATATTCCTTGTTTTTTTGGTTTCAGCTATAAAAACATACTTTTGTCATACAGGACTTTGTGAACTCGTGTCCATACAAACAAAGGAACTTCAATCACATAGCAACCAGCTTTTGACTATCACTTTAACGTATGGTACTCCCTTATTTCGCTTCTACTTACAAGGAAGCAAGTAGTAAGACTATTTCTGCTTATTTTTCCTCGATTTGCAGGAAGTAAATGGAAGCATAAGCTTTTTAAGAATAATTTATTGCAGAGTTGTAGAGAAAGTCATGTGAATGGAACACATCAGATTTATAGTATATTGTTACTCTCGAGTACAACAGAGGGCCTTGAGAAAAAAAAAAGACATTCTTCTACTGATTATTGCCAACTAATAATACATGAAAACATAACTTTTAGGTTAAGTAAGGGTTCAACCCTCGAGCATATAGATAGCGCAAGGCCCAACCTCTCCCGTGCTAAGAATTGAAACTAACATTGAAGTCACGTACGTGACTAAGCCAGAAAAGTGCGAGGTCTCACATAATCTATAATGGAAAGGCCTGACGAAAATGTTAAAATAAAGCTAAATTTTCGTATCGACAAGTAAACTGTGTAAGTGCAAGAGCTCCAATGATACCTTAGTAATATAGAGCACTAGATAGCGCACATTCTATGTTTAAAATTGGTGCCTCACCTGAAAACCCAATAAGGTTATGTAGTTATAAAATTAGTTGTTTTAGTGAAGAATTTAACTATATGAACAAACTGTTGGTGTTTAACCATATTAGAGACTGTGACTAATTAGCATATTAGGGTGCTAAAGTGTGTGTTTGTTATTTGCTGTGGAAATATTCTTGTGCTTCAAAAAGTTCATATTTTTGTGGATTACATAGTGATAACTTAAAACTTGACTTTATGTAATGTTATTAAAGATAGATTTCATTCCCTAAGTTGTGATTGTCTCTCACATGTGACGAAAAAAGTGTATGTAAAAATCTACAAAACTCTTCAAACCATATAAACAAATAAACCTCGCTTATTCCTTTACAGTTTTATACGTAGGCTAAACGTTTTTAAGTAGGTTTTATACGTAGCTTTAATCGCTCCTGCTTCTACCCAATCTGAGTTCCTTTCTATTTATGATATTTTAATTACAGAACACTTTAAGTGACCAAATTGCTACGTTTACGAATAAATGCATTAAAAGCTACATTATCAATACAGATGTATGAATTAAACTTTCTTAGTCAAAAATATATCTCTATACTTTCAGCAATTACAAGTTTTTTCAAGGTATATCATTCCATTACAGATAAATGTCCTAAAGGTGCAAATTTAATGAGTTGAAGCAAATAACCTCCTAAACTCAGATTTGTCATAAAGCAGACAAACTTAGGTAAGAATTATATTTTTAACAATTATATTTGCGTACGAGAGAAAAGATCATTTTCGGAAAGCTTCCTTGCAGCCATAAGCTGCACAATAATACCCCGTTTTGTTGTTATCTTGAATTTAATGGACTTTAGGAAAAAGTCGCACGCTAAAGCTAGGCGTGCATTCACTGCTTATACCATCGTCAGCTGATCGAGATCTTGGTTTCAAGCGTGTGACGTCATGCGCTCTTTATATATGCTCAAAGGTTCAACCATAAATCACACAAGAAAGTTCTGACAATTTGTACAGTTTCTAACATTGACTTGAGGATCCATATTGTCACATGAACTGACATCTTTTCTATCAACTCATTTGTTACATTGCTAATGCCAACTTCTTCATAAAGCTGGTTACGCGAATCAATGCTATCACATTGTATAGGACCACCAAAACAGACTGCATAATTTGATTTATTTCGAACAACAATATGGCGTCTTCAACATAATCTTCTACTCGATTTCCAACCCTCGCTATCTGCTAGAAGAGTGACAGATGAACGTCCCAGACAATGTGCGGTGTATCACTTTGGATTTAGTCATTGTAAATACTCAGCAGTCTGACTGGGAAGTTTTCCGATCATTTTCATTTGAAGACCAAATTTCCATTGCGATAAAACACAAAACATCTGTATTATCAATTTCAAGTAAGTACAATGGTTACCATAACAACAATCAAGTTCACAACAATAATAGTAATAGAATTTTAAAATGTTTCACTGATATAAGATTTAATATGCCATATTATACAGTCGAACCTCCATATCTCGAATTCGACTTATCGAAAATTCGACATATTATGGAGACATGTGAAAATTTCGTTTAAACTGCCGTGTTTACTTTATCTATACGTACTATGTACATAGTGTATAGAGAAGGTATTGCACTCCACCAAAATTTCGATACCGAGATTTCACCGGAAATATATGTTTTAAGGTCTCCTGTATCCAAAAAAAAGTATTTTCAGAAAAAGGTCCGTATGTGTGACAGTGTGTCCATGTGTTTGTGAAAACGATAACTCAAAAACGAAAAGTTGGTATTTAAGTTTAGTATCTTCCAGGGATGCGACACGAAGATTTTGAGAAAAATCCCCCCACCCCAAGCTACCCTTTACATGGAAATTTTTTCGAAAATTTTGATTTTCTAAAAGATGGCTCTAACGATTTTGATTAAAATATCGTTAATTAAAGATATTTACCTGACAAATAAAATGTATATCTTCAATTTTCTGGGAATAGCCTCTGAAGACTACTTTATTCTGGATGAATTTTGCATAGCTACTAAACCGTAAGAGATGTACAAACACTTAACTCACAAAAAATGTAGAGCACGTTAAAACACACAATTTATGTTATATACATTTTTTTCGTGGAGTTGATCGTTTTTGAGATATTCCTTTTTCTTGGTTTCAGCTTTGAAAAACTTATACTTTTCTCATACAGAAATTTGTCAACTCCTGTCCATACAAACAAAGGAACATCAATCACATAGCAACCAGCTTTTGGCTTTCACTTTAACCTATGGTACTCCCTTATTTCGCTTGTACTTACAATAAAGCAAGAAATAAGACTATTTCTGCTAATTTTTCTCAATTAGCATGAAATAAATAAAAGATAGGCTTATTAACAATAATAATTTACAGATAAATAGAGAAAGCCATGTGAATGGAACACATCAGATTTTTAAATTTGCGCTTTTGAATAATACTAGTAAAGTACGGTATATCCCGCTATACAGTACCATATTTCCGCTAATTCGCCGCGTATACAGTCTACCTAGTAACTAAATTTCACATGTGCTATATTCTACTTTACGAATGATTTTAACTTTTGCACTGAAATTTCTCTTTTGTTTTTCCATTTCACATTCAACACTTCACTGTACAGTAAAACAAAACAAACTGTAGCTGAAAGTGACCGTGCGTCACAGATTGAAACTAAGTCAAAGATGTTGGAATTAGTATGTATGTATCTCCAGACTTCGCAAGTTTTAATTCAGTCAACGGTAAATTCACGTTATCGAGGTTTGACTGTAACTATTTCCTGCATTAACCTTTTCAGTGCTACGGTCTAGATAACTTAATCGCGGTTTGAGCGACTCTAAATCTTAGAAGTTCATATTCTCTTGCAGCAATTTTTAAATCAATTATATCCGTCAGCTCTCACTGATTGTTTACTCTGATTCAGAGTAATATATAAAGCAAAGAAAAACTGCAAGTCATTTGGTCCGAGTGAAGCTGCACTCTGCCGCCAAAACTCTCTACTTCACGGCCGGAAATATACTGTTGGTCCTCGTTCAGTCATTGCAATGAGAAAATGTGCGAATTAAAGTTGGAATTGCTTGAACATCCACCCTATTCGCCAGATCTAGCACCCAGTGACTACCACCTGTTCCCAGACCTCAAACAATTTCTTGGAGGACGAAGATTCCAGAGCAACAAGGGAGTCATTGATAAGGTAAACAGCTGTTTTGAGGACCTTGACAAATCGCACCACAGAGATGGTTTAATTAAATTAGAACACCGATAAGACAAATGTATTAGCCTTTCTGGAGATTAAGTTGATAAATAAAGCAAAAAAAAAAAAAAAAAAAGATACTTTTAAAAACTATTTTCATTGAGAGGCTCGGAACTTATCAGCCGATCCTAGTATCAGAGAATAGGATTGCATTTTCAACTTGAAATACACAAAATTATGGCCAATTATTATTGATCAATAACAAATTTCGCATTTTTGTCAATTTTTCAGCATAGTGCCCGCTTGACTCAGCAAGGTGTTTCTCGCCTAAAAATATGCTAGCAATGAAAAGGTTAAAAATCTGATGTGTTCTATTCACATGACTTTCTCTACATCGCTGCAACAAATTATCGTTAAAAAACTTATGCTTCTATTTACTTCATGCTAATCTAGAAACAATTAGCAGAAATAGTCTTATTACTTGCTTCCTTGTAAGTAGAAGCGAAATAAGGGAGTACCATAGGTTAAAATGATAGCCAAAAGCTGGTTGCTATGTGACTGAAGTTCCTTTGTTTATATGGACAACAAAAGTTCCTGTATGTGAAAAGTATTTGTTTTTTAAAGCTGAAACCAAAAACAAGGAATATCTCAAAAACGATCAACCTCATGAAAAATATCATATGACATAAATTGCGTGTTTTAATGTGCTCTACATTTTCTGTGTGCTAAGTTTTTTTTTCCTTCTCTTACGGTTTAAGAGTTATGCAAAATTTCGTAAAATTCATCCACATTAAAGTAGTCTTCAGAACCTATTCCCAGAAAATTGAAGGTATACATTTTATTTGTCAGGTAAATATCTTTAATATACGATATTTTAATCAAAATCGTTAGAACCATTTTTGAGAAAATCAAAATTTTCGAAAAATGTTCCATATAAAGTGTATTTGGGGGTGGGGGGATTTTTCTCAAAATCTTCCTGTGGCATCTCTGGAAGATACTAAACTTAAATACCAAGTTTGGTGCTTTATCGAATTTTCGTTTTTGAGTTATCGTGTTCACGGACACACACACGGACCTTTTTCTGAATTTTTTTTTATTTTTTTGATACAGGTGACCCTAAAACATATATTTCCGGTGAAATCTCGGTATCAAATTTTTAAGTGGAGTGCAATACCTTCTCTATACACTACGTACATAGTACGTATAAAGTAAAAACGCATTTCCTTAAATAAACATTAAAATATTGTATTCAACTTAGTGCAAAAGTCGATCTTTATTAACTCGTGGATCTTGGATTACTCTCTGCAGTCGTGAGGTAACTTGACCCACTCATTTATAAAGCTCCACTTTTGCAGTTAAATACTATATCATTATATTGACAGCTAATGATATAACAATGAAATATGCTTTCCTTAAGGCGTCCTTAAAAACGTACCAACAAACTGATTTTATGCAATCACTATGCTATTAGAAGGTGGTTAAACTTTGAAAATTATGCATAATCGCCTTACGAGCGTGCTATAATCGTGTTGAAAATGACGACGCTATTACAGCCTTCTGTACACAATTCATAGATACAAGTTACTAAGCCTTCAGCTGTTCTGACAAGCGTGCCAACTCTTAAATACCAACGTTACCTTATTAAAACTTATCAATATATGTATTCCAATCACATGACTTTGTCTACTTCTCTGTAACAAATTATTGTTTAAAGTTTATTCTTCTATCCAGTTCATGCTAATCAAGATAAACATTAACAGAAATTGTCCTATTACTTGCTTCCTTGTAAGCAGAAGGGAAATAGTGGAATACACTAGGCTAAAGCGATACTCAAATGTTTTAAAATGTGGTTGCCATGCGATTGAAACCCGTTTCTTTGCATCACCAGCAGTTGACTTGTTCCTGTATGAGAAAATGTTTAAGTATTTTAAAATTGAAACCAATAACAAGGAATATCTTGGAAACTGTTAATCCCACGAAAAAAATTGTATATGGCATAAATTGTGTGGTTTAACGAGCTCTACATTTTTGTCAAGTAAAAGTTTGCCTATCTGTTACGGTTTACCAGTTATGCAAAATTCCGCAAAATTCAATCCGAATGAGGATGTCTTTAGAGGTTATTTCCAGAAATTTCAGGATATACATTTTATTTGTCATGTAAATATCTTTAATATACGATATTTTAATATTTAGAGCCTTTTTTTTTTGAGAAAATAAAACATTTTGAACATTTTTCCATGTAAAGGGTAGTTGGGGTGGGGGGATTTTCAATCTTCGTGTCGCATCCTTGGATGATACTGAACTTAAATACCAAGTTTGGTATTTAACGGCCTTTTCGTTTTTGAGTTATCGTGTTCACAGACACACACATACACATAAACCGGACCTTTTTCTATAACTTTTTTTTGATACGGGGGACGTGTATTTCCGGTGAAATATCTATATCAAATTTTTGGGTGGAGTACGTACCATGTACCTTGTAGAGCGAGTAAAAGTTAAAAAGAATTTACGAATTCCTTATTCTTGAGTAAGATTTATCTGAAGAAAAGTGAATCGAATCTGTTAATGGCAATCATTTTAATAATGCTCAAGTAGGAAAGTTTTGTGTTATTCTTTTTGTTATAATTAAGATCATTAAATAATTGTGTACAGAGAGAAAGTTCAGCTAACATTAGAAATCAGGTAATCTAGATTTTATAATTAACAACCCAGAAATATTTTTCTCAAGGGTCGCAGACTGTCTTTTCCAAAGCGATTAACTTTGTGGCTTGGGAGTGGAGAATCTTCATATTACTAGCTTCATCTTAATTTCGTTGTTCATATATCTAAGGGTTTGTGGCATTATATTAGAACAGGCAGCAACTCTTTTTACTCCGCATGCCGCTATGCGACGTAATGGAGTGTTTGTAAACATAAGGCCTTCCTCATCTGCATCTACTGTCGTCTTGAAATAAATAAATAAAAACAAGTGACGGCTTCTCATTTGAGAAAAGTATAAATATTATTAAATGTAAACCAACAACAAGAAATATCATGAAAATTGTTAACTAAAAAAACAACAACAAAAACGCTGTATAAGATATAAACTGTGTGCTTTAACGAGATCTACATGTTTATTTTCTCTACATAGTACATGTTACATAGATAGATAAGGTATTTCACTACACCCAACATTTTTATAGCCTGATTTCTCCAGAAGTACACGTTTCAGGGTCTTCTGCATAAAAAAAAATGTTTTACTTTCTCTACACATACTATGTACATAGTGTATAGAGTAAGTATTGCATTCTACTAAAATTTTGATATCGAGATTTCACCGGAAATATGTGTTTTAGGATGCCCTGTATCCAAAAAAAAAAAATAAATAAATAAAAGCATTTTAGAAAAAAGGTCCGCCCGAGTGTCCGTATGTTTATGAAACGATAACTCAAAAACAAAAGTTGGTAAAATACCAACCTTCGTATTTAAGTTATCTTCCAAGGATGTCACACAAAGATTTTGACAAAAATCACCCCACCCCAAACTACCCTTTACTTGGAAAAATTTCGAAAATTTTGATTGATTTTCTCAAAATGGCTATAACGATTTTGATTAAACTATCGATGTTAAAGATAACTACATGATAAGTAAAATGTATAACTTGAATTTTCTGGGAATAGCCTCTGAAGAACTCTTTATTCTGGATCGGTTTTGTTTAATTTTGTGTATCTGGTAAACCGTAAGAAATAGATAAAAGCTTAACTATTACAAAACATGTAGTTCTCGTTAAAACACAGTTATGTGATATATATTTTTTTCGAGGAGTTGACCATTTCCGAGATATTCTTTGTGCTTGGTTTGGGTTTAAACTTTTCTTACACGGGAACTTCAAAATCTGGCGATGAAAAGAAACGTATTTCAATGACATGACAACCAGTTTTTAAAAGATTTGACTATCGCTTTTGCCTTCTACTTACAAGAAAGCAAGTAACTGAGACAATTTCAGCTAATGTTTATCTCTATTGTCATAAAATAGATGGAAGAATAATATTTTTAACAATAATTTGTTACAGAGCTATAGAGGACATGTGAATGGAAGAACTCATAATTTTTGTGAAGTAAGTTTTTGTCTACCTCTTACAGTTTACCAGTTATGCAAAACTGATTAAGAATGAGAGGCTATTCCCAAAAAATCTGATGTGTTCCATTCACATGACTTTCTCTGTATCACTGCAACAAATTATTCTATTTACTTCATCTAATGGAGCAAAAATTAGCAGAAATAGTCTTATTACTTGCTTCCTTGTAAGTAGAAGCGAAATAAGGGGGTACTATAGGCTAAAGTGATAGTCAAAAGCTGGTTGCTATGTGACTGAAGTTCCTTTGTTTGTATGGACACGAGTTCACAAAGTCCTGTATGAGAAAAGTATGTTTTTTATAGCTGAAACCAAAAACAAGGAATATTTCGAAAACAATCAACTCCACGAAAAAAATGTATAACATAAATTTAAAGTGCTCTATATGTGTTGTGTAGTAAGTTTTTGCCCATATTTTACGGTTTAGTAGTTATGCAAAATTCCGTAAAATTGACCCAGAATAAAGTAGTCTTCAGAGGCTATTCCCAGAAAATTCAAAATATACATTTTATTTGTGAGGTAAATATCTTTAATATACGATATTTTAATCAAAAGCGTTAGAGCCATTTTTTAGAAAATCAAAATTTTCGAAAAAAGTTCCATGTAAAGGGTAGTTTGGGGCAGGGTGATTTTTCTCAAAATCTACATGTCGCATCCCTGGAAGATACTAAACTTCAATACCAAGTTTGGTATTTTACCGACTTTTCCTTTTTGAGTTATCGTGTTCACAGACACACACGGACCTTTTTCTGAAAATGCTTTTTTTTAGATAAATGGGACCCTTAAACATATATTTCCGGTGAAATCTCGGTATCGAATTTTTGGTTGGAGTGCAATACCTTCTCTATACACTATGTACATAGAGCGTATAAAGAGTAAAAATACATGATATATATTTTATTTGCTATGTAAATACATTTAATATGCTTTATTTTAACCAAAATAGAGCTATTTTTGAGAAGATCGAAAAATCTTCCAAGTAAAGAATATTGCATTCCACTGAAAACTTCGATATCGAGATTCAAAGATTGATTGCTTTAAAAGCGGCATGTATGTAGATTTCAAGTTTAAAAATCCCATGTGTTACACTTACATGACATTCTCTATCTGCTCTACAAACAAACTTCTTACAAAAGATTATTCTTCTTTCTACAGAATGCTAATTGAGAAAAACATTAGCAGAATGTTCTTAATACTTACATCCTTACAAATAGAAGTGAACTAAAGGCAGTACACTGGGCTAAAGTGATAGTCAAATGTTTTTTAAAATTATCGTTATGCGATTGTCATTGCAAATCACTACTTTGCTTGGCCAGTAGTAGAACAAAAGAAAAACGGACACTTCCTGTCTGAGAAAAGTATAAGTACTTTACAATTGAAACCAATAACGAGGAATATCGCGGAATCGGTTACCTCCACAACAAAAATATAAAGTATATAAATTATTTTAACATCTATATTTTCTGTGTAGTAAGTTTTTGTCTATCTCTTACGGTTTATCAGTTATGCAAAATCCAGTAAAATTCATCCAGAATGAACAGGTCTTCAGAAGCATTTTCCCAGAAAATTCAAGATATACATTTTATTTGTGACGGAAATTGCTTTAATCTGTGGTATTTTAATCAAAACCGTAAGAGCCATTTTTGAGAAGCACAACATTTTCGAAAATTTGTCCACGTAAAGAGTAGTTAGGGGTGGGGGATTTTCTGGAAAATCTTCGTCTCGTATCCTTGGAAGATACAAACACTAAGTTTGGTATTTAACGGACTTTTCGTTTTTCAGCTCTGCTGCCCACAGACACACATTTTTTCTAAAAATGTTTTTTTTTCGGACTCAGGGGACCCCAAAACATATATTTCCTTTGAAATCTCAACTTCGAATTTTTGGTGGAATACAATACCTCCTCTGTCCAGATGTGCATTGTACATACGGGGCTAGAGAAGGTAAAAATTTCTGGGTTTGGAATTCAATATTGATTACTTTTCCTGTTTTGTGGCACGTGAGAATAAATTTTTCCATTCAGAAACGCGTTAGTGACTTTCTTTTGTTTCTCACAGTCAACATTAAACGTCCACAAAGCGTCATAAAAGCCGAAACACTCGAGTGAAAGCATGAGAAGCATTTATTAACCATGCAATAAAGAGAAATTGATAGGCAATGAGTTTGCTGGCATATTTGGCTGTTCTATTGTTTACTATGAGAAACAGAAGAAAGTTTGGTGTGCAGGAAATGGCATGACTGATCCGTTACCATGGAAACTGTTTTATGTCTGCCAATTTAAAAGAAACAAGTCACTACTCACTCCCAGTGAGGCTATTAACTTCATTGTCCCGCTCCATGATGGAATAACAATGTAGTCTTTTGTTATTCACTCTTCGTCCCTGGGCAAGTGTTCAGAGATTTTCTGTGTGTGAATAACTTCGCATGTGACCAGCCAATGTGGATTTAAATGTCTTATGACCGGGAGTGAATTTCTACTTTCTCTAGTATCTCAATGAAAACAGCATTTCAAAAACTTTTTTTTTGTTTGCTTTATTTCTCAACATAATCTCCAGAAAGGCTACTTACATTTGTCATATCGGTGTTCTAATTTAATAAAAACCATTTCTGTAGTGCGATTTATCAAGGTCCTCAAAATAGCTGTTTACCGCATCAATGACTTCCTCGTTGCTGTGAAATCTTCGTCCTCCAAGAATTTTTTTGAGGTTTGGGAACCGGTGATAGTCACTGGGTGCTAGATCTGGCGAATAGGGTGGATGTTAAAGCTTTTAAAATATTTGACTATCACTTTAGCCTAGTGCAATCCCTTAGTTCCCTTCTACTTATAAGGAACTAATTAATACAATTCTGCTAATGTTTATCTCGATTAGCATGGTGTTGAAAGAAGAATCATCTTTCGAAAGAAGTTTGTTTGTAGAGTAGCTAGAGAAAGCCACGTGAGTGTAACACATCAGATTTTTAAAATTTGAATGCGTTAAATGTTTGTTGAACCTTTAAGCACTAATACAGAATCAATATTTTCAGTTTCCGGTCTGTAGGGCATTTAGAGATCGTCTAATACACCTATTTCTTAGCATACTATTTTGTAATACAGGGTTTTTCTCACAACTAGATATTCACACTTTGAAAATGTTCCAAATGTTTTAGTTTTTGTTTAAATTACATTAAAATCTCCGAGTATGTATAGACATATCTACGTAACATTATATGAGACCAAATAATAATCATAATACTAATAAAATAAAATCTGAAGTGTTTCATTCACATGGCTTTCTCTACATCTCTGCAACAAATTATTATAATAACAAGTAAAATATATATCTTGAATTTTCTGGGAACAGTCTCTGAAGACTAATTTATTCTAGATGAATTGTACGGAATTTTGTATAACTAGTAAATCGTAAAAGATGGACAAAAACGTACACAAAAAATGTAGAGCACGTTAAAACACACAATTTATGATATATACATTTTTTCTTGATCGTTTTTGAGATACTCCTTATACTTTTCTCATACAGGAATTTGTCAACTCCTGTCCATACAAACAAAGGAACTTTGGTCACCTAGCAACCAGCTTTTGACTATCACTTTAACCTTTAGTACTCCCTTATTTCCCTTCTGCTTACAAGGAAGCAAGTAAAAGATAATTTCTGCAATTTTTTCTTGATTATCATGAAGTAAATAAAAGCATAAGCTTTTTAACATATCAGATTTTTTAAAATTATAAATTTATTGATTCAAATCTCGACGCAATAGACTGTCCTGAAGCTTAATGAAAATTGATTGCTAAAATGAGGACTAAACGCTCGTTCATAAGAAGTAATGATCATAGTGTTAAGTGGTAGTTAAGCCTATAGCTTTATTCGAGGAAATCTTGTTGGTGGTGCCCTATAACACCTCATAATGGAGCGAGGGTGGAACGGTGCCAAGAAATAGTCCGCTGTGCACATAGACCTATCCACGGTATCATTGCACCAGTGTGACCAGGAAAACAAAACAAGGAAGCCAGAAGTGGCATACTTTGTGAAGGTGCAGCGATAAGGAAACTATATACCTCTGGCCATACCGTGAATTTCCATTACATTCACTTAAGAATATGTATGACTAAAAGTTTGAAATGCTAGCTTTTTCACTTTCTTTACACGTACCCTGTACATAATGTATAGAGAAGGTATTGTATTCCACCCAAAAATTCCATACCGAGATTTCACCGCAAATACATGGTTTGGGTTCCCCTGAATCTAAAAAAAAGTTGATGTGTTCCATTCGCATGACTTTCTCTAAATCTCTGCAACAAATTGTTGTTCAAAGGCTTATTCTTCCATCTAATTGAAAAAAAAAAAATTATCAGAAATAGTCTTATTACTTGCTTCCTTGTAAGTAGAAGTGATATAAGGGATACCATAGGTTAAAGTGATAGTCAAAAGCTGTTGCTATGTGACTGAAGTTCCTTTGTTTGTATGGACAGGAGTTGACAAATTCCTGTATGAGAAAAATATAAGCTTTTAAAGCTGAAACCAAAAACAAGGAATGACTGCCTCCGTGGTCGAGTGATCAGCGAGCTGACTTCTCACCCGGAGGTCCTGGGTTCGATTCCCGGCTGGGGCGGGGAATTTTTCTTTAACCGGAATTATTCCCTATCAGAGTATGAATGCGAGAGTGAAAGTGCGTGTGTTTAGTAATATAAAATTTAACCTAATGTTCTGAACCTACAGTTTGAAAACAAGTGAAAGCCCCCGAAATGACCATTGATGTTAAAGGGGGCTATACAAATGAAGTAAAAAAAAAAAAAAAAAAAAAAAAACAAGGAATATCTCAAAAACAAACCAACGATGCGAAAAAAATGCATATAACATAAATTGTATGTTATAAAGTGCTCTAAATTTTTTGTGTGGCAAGTTTTTGTCCATCTCTTACGGTTTAGCAGTTATGCAGAATTCCGTAAAATTCATCCAGAATAAAGTAGTCTTCAGAGGCTCTTCCCAGACAATTCAAGGTATACATTTTATTTGTCAGGTAAATATTTTAATATACGATACTTCCATCTACATCGTTAGAGACATTTTGAGGAAATCAAAATTTTCGAAAAAAGTTCCATGTAAAGGGTACTTGGTCTGGGGGAAAGTTTCTTGAAAATCTTCGTGTCTCATCCTTGGAAGATACCAAACTTAAACACTAAGTTTGGCTTTTAACGGTCTTTTCATTTTTGAGCTATGTTGTCCACATATACACACAGACCTTTTTCTGAAAATGCTTTTTATGGATTTAGGGGCACCCAAAATATGTATTTCCGGTGAAATCTCGGTATCAAATTTTGGGTGCAATACAATACCTTCTCTGTACACTATGTACATAATACGTGTAGAGAAAGTAAAAAAAAAATTAGAAAAACGTGTGTGTGTGTGTGTCCGTGAGTCTATGAACACGTTAACTTAAAAACGAAAAATCGGTAAAAAACCAAACTTCATATTTAAGTTTAATATCTTCCACGGATGCGACACGAAGATTTTGAGAAACCCACTCCATCTACCTTTTATATGGAACAATTTTCGAAAATTTTGATTGTCTCAAAAATGGCTCTAACGATTTTGATTGAAATCTTTTATATATAAGATATTTACATGCCAAATAAAATGTATATCTTCAATTTTCTGAGAATAGCCTCTGACGACAACTTTATTCTGGATGAATTTTACAAAATTTTGCATAACTGCTAAACCGTAAGAAGTGGACAAAAACTTACCACATAAAAAATGTAGAGCACATTAAAATACACAATTTATGTTGTATAGTTTTTAAGATATTCCTTGTTTTTGGTTTCAGGTTTAAAAAACTTATACTTTTCTCATATAGGAATTTGTCAACTCCTGTCCATACAAACAAAGGAACTGCAGTCACCTAGTAACGAGCTTTTGACTTCACTTTAACCTAAGATACTCCCTTATTTAGCTTCTATTTACAAGGAAGCAAGTAATAAGACTATTTCTGCTATTTTTTTTCTCGATTAGCATGAAGTAAATAGAAGAATAAACTTATTAACAATACTTTTTACATAGAAGTAGAGAAAGTCATGTGAATGGAACACATCATATTTTTCTGGATTAGAATGTAGTAAATAGACACGTAAGCTTTTTAAAAATAATTTTTTTGCAGAGAAGTGGAGAAAGTCATGTGAATGGAACACATCAGATATTTTGTTCTTTCGATGTAAGGGACCAGTATTCTGGAATAATTCTGTATAAGTGAATAAATCTCAGACCCACGTGCATCAGACTTTCTCTACATCTCTGCAACAAATTATTGATAAAAAGCTTACGTTTCTATTTATTTTATGCTAATGGACTAAAAATTAGCAGAAATGGCCTTATTATTTGTTTCCTTGTAAGTAGAAGAGAAATAAGGGTGTACCATAGGTTAAAGTGATAGTCAAAAGTTGGTTGTTAAGTGACTGAAGTTCCTTTGTTTGTATGGACAGGAGATGACAAATTCCTATATGAGAAAAGTTAAAGTTTTTCAAAGCTGAAACCAAAAACAGGGAATATCTAAAAAACGATCAACTCCACGAGAAAATGTATATGACTTAAATTGTATGTTTTAATGTGCTCTACATTTTTGTGTGGTGAGTTTTTGTCCATCTCTTACAGTTTAGCAGTTATGCAAAATTCCGTAAAATTCATCCAGAATAAAGTAGTCTTCAGAGCCTATTCCCAGAAAATTGAAGATATACATTTTATTTGTCAGGCAAATATCTTTAATATACTATATTTTAATCAAAATCGTTAGAGCCATTTTTTAGAAAATCAAAAATTTCTAAAAAAGTTCCATGTAAAGGGTAGTTTGGAACGGGGTAAATTTTCTCAATATCTTCGTGACGTATCCCTGGAAGATACTAAACTTAAATACCAAATTTGGTATTTTACCGACTTATCGTTTTTGAGTTATCGTGTTCACAGACACACGGACACACGGAACGTTCTCTGAAAATACTTTTTACTTTCTCTATACGTACTATGTACATAGTGTATAGAGAAGGTATTGCACTCCACCAAAAAATTCGATACCGAGATTTCACCGGAAAGTATTTTCAGAAAAATATCCGCGCGCGCGCGCGTGTGTGTGTATGTGTGTGTGTGTGTGTGTGTGTGTGTGTGTCCTGTGTCCGTGTATCTGTGAACACGATAACTCAAAAACGATAAGTCGGTAAAATACCAAACTTTGTATTTAAGTTTAGTATCTTCCAGGGATGCGACACGAAGATTTTGAGAAAAATCCCCCCCCCAAACTACCCTTTACATGGAACCTTTTAGAAAATTTTGATATTCTAAAAAATGGCTGTAACGATTTTGATTAAAATTTCGTATATTAAACCTATTTACCTGACAAATAAAATGTATATTTTGAATTTTCTGGGAATAGCTCCTGAAGACTACTTTAATCTGGATGAATTTTACGGAATTTTGCATAAATGCTAAACCGTAAGAGATGGGCAAAAACTTACCACACAACAATTGTAGAACACTTTAAAACACACAATTTATGTTATATTCATTTTTTTAGTGGAGGTGATTGTTTTTGAGATATTCCTTGGTTTTGGTTTCAGCTATAAAAAACATACCTTTCTCATACAGGACTTTGTGAACTCGTGTCCATACAAACAAAGGAACTTCAGTCACATAGCAACCAGTTTTTTACTATCACTTTAACCTATGGTACTCCCTTATTTCGCTTCTACTTACAAGGAAGCAAGCAATAAGATTATTTCTGCTAATTTTTGCTCCATTAGATGAAGTAAATAGAATAATTTGTTGCAGTGTTATAGAGAAAGTCAAGCGAATGGAACACATCAGATTTTTTTTTGTATACAGAGTACCCTAAAACAAATATTTCCGGTGAAATCTCGGTATCGAATTTTTTGGTAGAGTGCAATACCTTCTCTATACACTATGTACATAGTACGTGTAGAGAAAGTAAAAACGTGACCGGTACCATAACATCCAGAAATTGCAATCTATGCCAAAGACACACTTCCAGCCAGGGAACTGCACTTGTTAGTTCATCTCTTCTGAAATCTCAAGTGATCCTTGAAACAAATACCAAAAGAAACAAAGAAACGAGTGTTAAGTATTTACTTGTCAACAGCAGCTTTACGATGAGTGCATCAACCGTCCAAAGCAAAGACATTTTCTGAATCTCTTGTCGTACTATTCGGGTCATGAAAGTAAAACACGAGGAGGCATAAAAACAAGACAAATGAAAACCGGTAATGAAAGCAACTTACGAGGTACACGATCCGCAGTTCAGACGGTGTACGGCATCCTTGACGATCTGCACTTGCTGCAGACCTTCAGATTTCCTGTTCAAGTCAAGAGGTTAGAAAATGTCATGAACGCTGTAAGAAAGATAACGTCAGTTACTTGCAGTGGAAATGTATAAGTTATGATGCTTTAATTTAGTTCAAGGAAGTTCGTGATCGAGAATGGTCATGTTAGGATGCGGGCTTCAAAAGAAATGACAAAAAACCTGATGTGTTCCATTCGCATGACTTCTCTACATCTCACCAACAATTTATTGTTAAAAAGTTTATACTTCTATTTACTTCATGGTAATCGAGAAAAAAACTAGCAGAAAAAGTCTTATTGCTTGCTTCCTTGTAAGTAGAAGCGAAATAAGGGAGTACCATAGGCTAAAGTGACAGTCAAAAGCTGGTTACTATGTGACTGAAGTTCCTTTGTTTGTATGGACAGGAGTTGACAAATAGAAAAGTATGACTTCGAGGCTGAAACCAAAAACAAGAAAATCTCAAAAACGATCAACTCCACGAAAAAAATGCATATAACTTAAATTGTGTGCTTTAACGTGCTGAACATTTTTTGTGTGGTAAGTTTTTGTCCATCTCTTATGGTTTAGCAGTTATGCAAAATTCCGTAAAATTCGTCCAGAATAATCTTCAGAGGCTATTCCCAGAAAAATCAAAGTATACATTTTATTTGTCAGGTAAATATCTTTAATGTACGATATTTTAATCGTTAGAGCCATTTTTAAGAAAATCAAAATTTCCGAAAAAAGTTCCATGTAAGGGGTAGTTTGGGATGGGGGGATTTTTCTCAAAATCTTCGTGTCGCATCCCTGGAAGATACTAAACTTAAATACCAAGTTCCGTATTTTACCGACTTTTCGTTTTTGAGTTATCGTGTTCAGAGACACACGGACACACTGACACACACACGGACCTTTTTATGAAAATGTTTTTTTTTTTGGATACATGGGGCCCTAAAACATATATTTCCGGTGAAATCTCGGTATCGAATATTTGGGTGGAGTGCAATACCTTCTCATTACACTATGTACATAGTACGTATAGAGAAAGTAAAAAATCTAAGGAGTTCCATTCGCATGATTTTCTCTAAATCTCTGTAGGAAATTATTGTTAATAAGCTTATTCTTCTATTTACTTCATGATAATTGAGAAAAAAATAGCAGAAATGGTGTTAATACTTGCTTCTTTGTAAGTAGAAGGGAAATAAGGGAGTACACTAGGCTAAAACGACAGTTAAACCTTTTAAAAGCCGGTTGCCATGTGATGAAGGTCCTTGGTTGTATGCCAGGAGTTGACAAATTCCCGTACGAGAAAAGTACAAGTATTTTAAAACTGAATCCAATAACAAGGAATATCTCAAAATTGGTCAACTCTACGAATAAAATTATATTTGTGTGTTTTAACGAGTTCTACAATTTTTGTTAAGTAAGTTTTTGTCGATCTCTTATAGTTTACCACTTATTTGTAGTTCCGCAAAATTCATGCAGTGGCTATTCTCAGGAAATTCAAGGTGAACATTTTATTTGTCATATAAATATCTTTAATATACGATATTTTAATCAAAATCGTTAGAGCCATTTTTGGGGTAAAATTTTTCGAAAATTTTTCCATGTAAAGGGTAGTTGGGTTGGGGGATTTTCTTGAAAATGTTGTTGTGGCATGTGTGAAGATAGTGAAATTAAATATCAAATTCGATATTCAATGGACTTTTCGTTTTTGAACTATGCCGCCCACAGACACATACGCACACACACCGACAGTCAGATACACACATATACGAACATTTTTCTAAAAATGCCTTATTTGGATTCATGGGGTTCCAAAACATATATTTCCGGTGAAATCTTGGTATCGAATTTTTGTTGCAATACAATACCTTCTCTAAATACTATGTACATAGCACGTGTATAGAGAGTAAAAAGTGTTCCTCCTGTTCGTGCTTAAATGTGCATATAGGTTTCCGTGGATTATTATGATTTGGAACAACTGCAGGTCTCACGGAAGGGGTGAATGGACTATAACGTTACGATATATCCCACACCGTCCTCCCCTCATTCAGAAGCTGTATTCGCGAGTACACTTTTGAAGACGTCAATCTAAGTATGTCCCTTCCATCCTGTATTAACTTCTTTATCAAGCCAAATTTTGTAAATTAAATATCTTATTTAGCTTTACAGCTGTTGGTAATGTTTTCACATCTTTGAGAATTTCGCTTTCCGCGGAAATGTAAAGTCCATGGAAAATGAAAGTTATGCGCTATAAGCCTATTCTAGGCACGTGAAAGTTTTGTAATTTACTCAAGTGATTTGCTTACCGCTAAGTGAGAACCAGACATCCACATCTGAGTCACGCAACGCTTTCAAACTGTTCGTCTGTTAAGAATTATTTGCAAAATAATCTTGTTGGGACGCACAACAGAAATCGTTGTCTTCTAACAACAATTCTGGTAATAAACTCAATGTTTAGTTTCTAGGACGCATCTTATAAATATAACAGATGGTTTACCAGCCCCTTGTAGTTTAGTTTTATGCAACCTGTTATTAACACTGTATAGTAATGAAATGTTGTAACATTATTTGTATTTTTTAAAAATTGTTTATGTACTTTCTCTACCATATAAAATTCACATAGGTAGAGTAGGTATTGTAAAACATACAAAAATTCGATATCAGATTTCAGCGGAAATTTATGTTTTGAGGTTCCCTGAATAAATAAAAAATGTATTTTTAGAAAAAAGGAACTTGTGTGTGAACAAATAACTAGAAAACAACATTTACCTTTACCTAATGTTCAGCATGTTTTAAGGATGCGACCCGAAGATTTTCAAGACAATACCCTCGAAGCTACCCCTTATATACAACATTTTTCAAAAATTCTGATTTTCTCAAAATAGGTATAATGATTACCATATGTTTAAGATATTTTAAATGGCAAATAAATGTATATTTTGTATTTTTGGAATTTTTGGAGGGATCAAAAATATTTTTTTAAAAAAAAAAAAAAAGGTGTTTCTGTGTACGTCTGTGAACACCATAACTCGGAAACCAAAGTTGGTTAAGTACCAAATTGGTATTTAGATTTAGTGTATTTTAAGGCGGTCGTCTTCTTAGCGCGGTAGCGCGGCTGTTTGCCAAGCGGAAGACCTGGGTTCGATTCCCGGTAACGGCGTGGGTAATTTTCCCCCGTTGGAAGACCTGGCCCGGGGTGCACTCAGCCTCGTGAGGTCAATTGAAGAGCTACTTGATTGAGAAGTAGCGGCTCCAGATCGAGAAGACCGCATTAACCGGCCGGGAGAGACTCGAGGTGCTGATCACGTCTCACCCCAGCACGGCACGTCACACCCCATTCATGACACTTTCGGGCCGCGATGGGGGGATGCAGCGGCCGGGCGGTAGATCAAGGCCCCATGTAGACTGCCTTATCATAGAGTTACGTTACACGTACTATGTACATAGTATGGAGAAATATGCCATACCGGGATTTCACCAGAAATATATGTTTTAGGATCCCCAATATCCAAAAAACAAAAACAAAAAAATCTGTGTTACATTCATGTGACTTTCTCTACTGTTCTGCAACAAATTCATGTAAAAAAAAACCTACTCCTCTATTTACTTCACGCTAATCGAGAAAAAAATAGCAGAAATAGTTTATTACTTGCTTCCTTGTAAGTAGAAGCGAAATATAGGAGTATCATAGGTTAAAGTGATAGTCAAAAGCTGGTTGCTATGGGATAAAGATCCTTTGTTTGTATGGACAGAAGTAGACAAATTCCTGTGTGAGAAAATTGTTTTTCAAAAGTGAAATCAAAAACAAGGAATAACTCTAAAACGATTAACTCCATGAAAAAAATGCATATGTCATAAATTGTGTGTTTTATCGTGATTTACATCTTTTGTGTAGTAAATTTTCCTCTATCTCTTACGGTTTACCAATTATGTAAAATTCAATAAAAACTATCCAGAATAAAGAGGTCTTCAGAGGAAACTCCCAGAAAATTCAAGATGTACATTTTATTTGTCATGTAAATATCTTAGGTATAAGAGATTTTAATCAAAATCGTTAGAACCATTTTTGAGAAAATCGAAAATTTTGAAAAATTTTCTATATAAGGGATAGTTTGGTCTGGGGGAATTTTCTTGAAAATGTTCGTGTCGCATCCTTGGAAGATACCAAACTTAAATATCAAATTTGTTACTTAACGATCTTTTCGTTTTTGAGCTATGCTGTCCAAAGGCACACACACGGACATTTTTTCCAACAATGCTTTTTTGGATTCAGTGGGACCTAAAACATGTATTTCCGGTGAAATCTTGGTAGATGTCGTTAAAACATATAATTTATGTCATATAGATTTTTTTTAGTGTTAACCGTTTTCGAGGTATTCATTCAGTTTTAAACTAATTAACTTTCCTCAAAGGGACCATGCAAAACGAACCAACCGAACCTCAATTGTTTCACACAGCGAACAGCTTTTAAAAGTTTTGACTATCGCGTACTTCTTTATTTCCTTTCTACTTCAAGGAAGCAAGTAATAAGACCATTCTGCTAATAAAATAATTATCTTTTGTAATAAAAATTTGTTTGTGGAACAGCAAAGAAAATTATGTGAATGCAACACATCAGATTTTGAGTTATCTGTTCACAGACACAAGGACCTTTTCCTGAGACTATTTTTTTTTAAACAGGGTCTAAAAAGTGTATTTCCAGTGAAATATCGGTATTGAATTGTTGGGAGGAATATAATACTTTCTTTATCTATGAACTATGTACGAAATACAGAAAGCTAAAATTGTAAATAAATTCCAGACGATTTCATTCATTCCTTTCAACCAACTGCACTTTTGTGGTTGGTCTGCGACACTATAATATCTACTGCTAGGAATTTCTTCAAGCTAATCATTCCAGCTGACTGAATTTCTACTGTTTTGCTCAGACGGAGTATTGGAAAGTGATCGGTTCTTGTTTTTTTCTGTCATTTAAATCTCTATATTATTTAGCGACGTCTCCGCAGGCTGCAATAGCTTGTTTTCGTCCACTGCGTCCAAATATTTTCTGCTTCAGCAGATTCTTGGCAAGTCGCTGACAAGTTCGATTCTATTACATCATCTGTTGTTAAGAAATCAATCCGCTGACACTTTTGTAACATTCCCAGACCCCCAACGACCACTGGGCATTATGTACACACCTGTTCCAAGTAATTGGGTCGTCGTCATAATGCACGCACACACACACACACACATTAAAATGATTTAAACAAAACTTAACAAGTTTCGCAATAAGACATTGCATTAAATTATTTCTCGCACAACCTTCAGCAAACACGACTCATGGCTAACTCGATGCTTCTACCCTCACTCATGGACATAAATTCTTAATGACCTCGCAAGATCCTTAATGGTATGTATGAATGAAATTTCATGAAAAATCACAAACAAATTTACTTTTACTTTCTCTACACGTACTAATACATGGTGTGTTGAGAAAGTACCTATTTCATTGCATACAAAAATTTGATACCGAGATTTCACCGGATATATGTATTTTTGAGGTCTCCTGAACAAAACCAATTAAAAAAATCTGATGTGTTCCATTCACATGACTTTCTCTACATCTCTGCAACAAATTATTGTTAAAAAGGTTATGCTAATATTTACTTCATGAAAATCGAGAATAAATTAGCAGAAATAGTCATATTACTTGCTTCCTTGTAAGTAGCAGCGAATTAGGGGAGTACCATAGATTACAGTGATAATCAAAAGCTGGTTCTTATGTGACTGATGTTCCTTTGTTTGCATTGACAGGAGTTGACAAATTCCTGTACGAGAAATGTAAAAGTTTTTCAAGCATGAAACCAAAAACAGGGAATATCTCAAAAACGACCAACTCCACGAAAAAAATGTGTATAACATAAATTGTGTGTTTTAATGTGCTATACATTTTTTGTGTGGTAAAATTTTGGTTATCTCTTACGGTTTAGCAGTTATGCAAAATTTCGAAAAATTCATCCTGAATAAAGAAGTCTTCAGAGGCTATTCGCAGAAAATTCAAGATACACATTTTATTTGTCAGGTAAATATCATTAATATATGACATTTTAATCAAAATCGTTAGAGCCATTTATAGAAAATAAAAAATTACGAAAAAAATCCATGTAAAGGGTAGTTTGGGTTGGGAGGATTTTCCAAAAATGCACCTTTTTCCAAAAATGCTTTTTTTTTTGGATTCAGGGGGATCCAAAACGTGTATTTCCGGTAAAATATCGGTATCGAATTTTTGGGTGAAGTGCAATTTCTTCTCTATACACTATGAACATAGTACGTGTAGAGAAAGTAAAAAGGTCCGTGTGTGTCTGTGAAGAGCATAACTAAAAAAACGAAAAGTCTGATAAATACCAAGCTTAGTATTTAAGCTTGGTATCTTCCAAGGATGGGACATGAAGATTTTCAAGAAAATCCCCCCACCCCCAATTTCAAAAGTGTTGATTTTCTTGAAAATGGCTCTAATGATTTTGATTAAACAACCGTATATTAAAAAAAAATACATGGTAAATAAAATGTATATCTCGAATTTTCTGGGAATAGGCTCTGAAGGCCTCTTCATTCTGGAGGACTTTGCAATAACTTTTGCATAAATGGTAAACCGTAAGAAATAGAGAAAAACTTACTGCACAAAAAATGTATATCTCGTTAAAAAAACAATTTGTCATGTATATATTTTACTTTCTCTATACGTACTATGTACACAGTGTATAGAGAAGGTATTGTATTGTACCCCAAGAATCAATATCGAAATTTCACCGGAAATACATGTTGAATACAAAAAAGGTAGTGTATCTATTTGTGTGTGTGTGTGTGTGTGTGTGTGTGTGTGTGTGTGTGTGTGTGTGTGTGTGTGTGTAGCTCAAAAACTAAAATACCGTTAAATACCAAACTTGATATTTAAGTTTAATATGTTCCAAGGATGCGACAAGAAGATTTTCAAGCAAATTCTCCCACCCCTAACTACCTTTTAAATAGAAAACATTTTGAAAAGTTTTATTTTCTCAAAAATGGCTGTAACGATTTTGATTAAAATTTTGTATATGAAAGATATATACCTGACAAATAAAATGTATACCTTGAATTTTCTAGGAATAGCCTCTGAAAATGAATTTCACAGATTTTTGCATAACTGGTAAACCATAATAGATAAGACAACAACTTACTTAATAGAAAACGTAGATCTCGTTAAAACACAGAATTGATGTTATACACATTTTTTCGTTGAGTTGACCGTTTTTTATTGGTTTCAGTTTTAAAACACAAACGTTTCTCATACGGCAACCGGTGAACTCCTGCCACGCAAGAAATGGATTTCAATCACATAGCAATCCTATTTTAAAGCATTTGACTCTGGGTCTAGCCTAGTTATTACCTTATTTCCCTTCTAAAGACCGTTTTTGCTAATGTTTAACTCGATTATGAAGTATACAAAAGAATAAGCTTATTAACAATACTTTTTTACAGAGCTGTAGAGAAAGATATATGAATGGAACACTTCAGATTTCTTTTGAATGCACAAATGTTCGGCCAATCGAGTTATAGACAAATAACGCAGGTGTATAGTGATAATGCAATGAACAAGTCTTCAGTGAGGAAATGACGCATAATTTACGAGTAATCAAGGAAGAACCAGTGTGTACGAAAAGTTGAAGTGGAAGTTCATCAACCGTTATGGAGGAGTTGAAAGTAAATGTAGTTAAAAGAATTCAGATAAACCGGTGTTTCACTTTGGACACCGTACATGACTTTTTGGATGGAAAAGTTGTCCCAGTCATGAAGACCTCAAAGTGGCAGTGACATCTTGGCTCAGATCTTTAGCGGTGAAAGAGTATATATAACATCTGCATTGAAAAACAGGTACCACGTGACAATAAATACCTTGATAGCAATGTTGATTACGTTGAGAAATAGAGTAAGGTACTGTAACTTTGTAAATAAAGTTTTGTGTTTATAACTTTCGTTATTGTTTAGTTATGTCAAATGGTTCGTTACGTTCTGCAAGGACGACTCATGGCTAACCTGATGTTTCTACCCTCACTCATGGACATTAATTCTTAATGACCTCGCAAGATCCTTAAATATATGTGTGACTGAAAGTTTGAAATTCCAAACTAAAAATGCTAATTGAAATTTATACCACATATGTAATACAGGCGTTAATGAACTACACGAAATAATTTGCGAGATTGTGCACGTGACTGATATAAGTAATTTGAGATCGGCGATGCATGGTCCCCGGATAAACATTACGCAACTACATAGCGTTAAACGTGTGGGTATCAGGTGCTGATAAGTCGGTGTTAAAGCAAAGCAGGTTGAAAAAATCTAATGTGTTCCATTCACATGACTTTCTCTACATCTCTGCAACAAATTACTCTATTTACTTCATCTAATCGAGAAAAAATTAGCATAAATAGTCTTATTAGTAGCTTCCTTGTTATTAGAAGCCGAATAAGGGAGTACCATAGGTTAAAGTGAAAGTCAAAAGCTGGTTGCTATGTGACTGAAGTTCCTTTGTTTGTATCGATACGAGTTCACAAAGTCCTGTATGAGAGTATAAGTTTTTTATAGCTGAAACTAAAACAAGGTATATCTAAAAAACAATCAACTCCACGAAAAAAATGTATATAACATAAATTGTGTATTTTGAAGTGCTCTACATTTGTTGTATGGTAAGTTTTTGTCCATCTCTTACGGTTTAGCAGTTATGCAAAATTCCGTAAAATTGACCCAGAATAAAGCAATCTTCAGAGGCTATTCCAAGAAAATTCAAAATATACATTTTATTTGTCAAGTAAATATCTTTAATATACGCTATTTTAATCAAAATCGTTAGAGCTATTTTTTGGAAAATCAGAATTATCGAAAAAAGTTCCACGTAAAGCGTAGTTTGAAGTGGGGGGATTTTTCTCAAAATCTTCGTGTCGCATCCCTGGAAGACACTAACTAAACTTAAATACCAAGTTTGGTATTTTACCGACTTTTCGTTTTTGAGTTATCGTGTTCACACACACACAGACCTTTTTGTAAAAATGCTTTTTTTTTTTGGATATAAGGAACCCTAAAACATATAATTCCGGTGAAAACTCGGTATCGCATTTTTGGGTGGAGTGCAATACCTTCTCTATACACTATGCACATAGTGCCTGTAGAGAAAGTAAAAATGGCTTAGAATGTTTTTAAAACTGCTGCCCGAGTATAGAAATATCGATTATTAGCAGCTTGTTACTAGCGTTCTCAAGATTTAGTGTCGCAAAATCTGTAAAATCTCGAACTAATCACTTGACAGTGCGACATTGACCATTCAGTAACTACGTTCTTGAGTTATATAGCCTACTCTGGAGGCTTAATGCATAACGGGGGAAGCTGCTATCCCAAAGGTAATGAGTTCGATTCCCGTCATAGAGTAAATTTATTATTTTCTTTTTTAATTTTAGACGAAGTGCCGCGATACGTGAACGAGACCCGAACTCGGAAACTATCTTTCACTTGAAAGCCAGTATCATAACCACTACACTAGAGAGGTACGCTGTAATATGTCCCTTCGTTTTTCGTGTTATGTTCTCGAATGGTTGATAAATTAGCCAGTGGCGTACTGGCACTTCAGAAACTTATAGCCGTTACTTCGACATTTCAATAAACAGGCCATAAGTCTCCTGTCTCAAATTACTTATTTAAGTAATCTACATATACTGTGAAAATATTACGGTATAGTTTATTAACATCCTGTATAATGCAAGTAAGTTAAAGTGCAAATTTCATCAATTTTACTCTAAGGTTTTGGAAGCTATGGTCAAATTTGTTTATTTCTTTGTCACGTCACCAAAAAAGTCCCATGTGACAAACAATCAAAACTCTGATCTAATATTTTAACTTTAGGTTCACAATACATCTATTTTTAGAAGTTACCCTAGGATTCTCTGTTTTCTTTGGTTTAGGCTCCAAAAGTGTTTAAACCTATGAATGTGTTTTTTTCTGTCATGAAAAATATGTTTTCAATTTTCAAACATAAAAACTATATGCTGAAATACATGTGACAGTAAAACCTAGAGCAATTGTTATTCACTGTCCCTATGTGAACATGCACAGCATATTTTATGTGTGTAAAAGGAAAATTGCTTCGCAAGGAACACTTTACAGGAAGAAAATACTGAAAATATCAATAGTGAGAAACAAAGAAAAATTTGAGTGCATGACTCACATTAAAATCCACCAGAATGGTAGGTTGAACCCTCAACTTTCCTTTTCTCTGTTGTTGCCTTTTATGTCCTTTTCTTCTTGCATTGCTGCTTTTCTTTTACTTTGTATTTTGTGAATGAGATCTCGTCGAACTGTAGTTTTTCTTGCCAAGTCCAGCAAAGTTTCACCTCTAATGCTTTGCGGTAGCTCCAGTTAAGGCATTTAAAAATGGCACCTGTGGACAATTATACCCTTTTTGTATTCAGGAATGTTTGCATTATTTTATGGAACTAAAATTTAAAAAGACGATTTTTGAGATTTTTCATGAAATTTCAGTCATACATGGATGGTACCCTTAAACTGGCCTTCAAATTGCGGTGTTGATATTTGCTCTTGCACTCATTTACTCCATTTCGTTCATTGCTATAATGGGAAGAATCATATCTGAATATCAAAAGTTGATGAAAAGTCATTTTTACTTATTCTAGTATGTATGTAAGATGTACATAGTAAATAGAGAAGGTATTGCATTTTACCTAAAACTTCGATACCGAAGTTTCACCAGAAATAAATGTTTTGAGACACTCTAAATCCAAAACTAAGAATTTAAAAAAAACACACACACATATTTTGAGTCAGGCAAAATCAAATAATTTATTTATGCCAAAAACATATAATGCAAAATTTGGCCATTTTACTCTACTCAGTTCCATAAATCGGGTAAGTCAAATCGGAAGATGAAATGGAGCTCAAGTGTGTCCGCACTCCTTAGAGATTTCGCTACTGAGAGTAGGGGGGAAAGCAGAAAGTATACATTTCCAGGTATTTCACCCTAACCGAGATTCGAATTCGGGTCCTCTTAGATGTGAGACAGAACACAGCTCCACACCACGGTGTATTTCTAGTTTAAATCTTTGTATGCAGTTTGGCTGAATTGCCTTGTGGTTAAAAGTGAAAGGTGATTTTTATTTTTATGTCCTTATCTGCCCCGCCTGCTGCTGTAGGAATTTTCCATGCATCCTGTTTATTTATAGCGGTTATTAAGTCAGAGAAAATCTGAATAACGGCATAAAAAGTGAAGTTCTAGTTACTTTCTCTAGCACGTATGTACAAAGTAAAAGAAAAAGGTCCACGAGAGAGAGTGTGTGTGTGTCTATGTATCTCTGAACAGCATACTCTTACACAAAAAGTCCGCACTCAAGTTTAGTATTTCCTATTGATAGATGCGACACGAACATTTTCAAGAAAATCACCCATCCCAAACTACGCCTTATATAGAAACATGTTTTTGAAAATGTTCATTTTCTCAAAAATGGCTCTGTATATCTTGAATTATCTGGAATAGCTCTAAAGACTTCTTTATTTGAATGCATTTTATATAACTAGTAAACCGTAAGAGAGAGACAAAAACTTACTGCAAAAATCTGATGTTCCATTCACATGACTTTCTCTACATCTCTGCAACAAATTATTGTTAAAAAGCTTAATATTCTATTTACTTCATTCTAATCGAGAAAAAATTAGCAGAAATAGTCTTATTACTTGCTTCCTAGAAGTGAAATAAGGGGGTATCATAGGTTAAAGTGACAGTCAAAAGCTGGTTGCTATGTGACTGAAGTTCCTTTGTTTGTATGGACAGGAGTTGACAAATTGCATTTTTAGTTTGGAATTTCAAACTTTCAGTCAGACATGTCTTTAAGGATCTTGCGAGGTCATTAAGAATTAATGTCCATGAGTGAGGGTAGAAACATCAGGTTAGCCACGAGTCGTCCTTGCAGAACGTAACGAACCATTTGACATAACTAAACAATAACGAAAGTTATGAACACAAAACTTTATTTACAAAGTTACAGTACTCCACTCTATTTCTCATCATTGCTATCAAGGTATTTATTGTCACGTGGTACCGGTTTTTCAATGCAGATGTTATATACTCTTTCACCGCTAAAGATCTGAGCCAAGATGTCACTGCCACTTTGAGGTCTTCATGACTGGGACAACTTTTCCATCCAAAAAGTCATGTACGGTGTCCAAAGTGAAACACCGGTTTATCTGAATTCTTTTAACTACATTTACTTTCAACTCCTCCATAACGGTTGATGAACTTCCACTTCAACTTTTCGTACACACTGGTTCTTCCTTGATTACTCGTAAATTATGCGTCATTTCCTCACTGAAGACTTGTTCATTGCATTATCACTATACACCTGCGTTATTTGTCTACATAATTAGATTGGCCGAAAAGTTGTGCATTCAAAAGAAATCTGAAGTGTTCCATTCATATATCTTTCTCTACGGCTCTGTAAAAAGCATTGTTAATAAGCTTATTCATCTGTATACTTCATAATCGAGTTAAACATTAGCAAAAACGGTCTTTAGAAGGGAAATAAGGTAATACACTAGGCTAAACCCAGAGTCAAATGCTTTAAAATAGGATTGGTATGTGATTGAAATCCATTTCTTGCGTGGCAGGAGTTCACAAGTTCCCGTATGAGAAACGTTTGTGTTTTAAAACTGAAACCAATAAAAAACGGTCAACTCAACGAAAAAAATGTGCATAACATAAATTCTGTATTTTAACGAGATCTACGTTTTTTTGTGTTTTAAGCATTTTCCACCCCTTACAGTTTAGCAGTTTTATGCAACATATAAAATGTATGCAGAATAAAGTCGTCTTTAGAGGCTATTCCCAGAAAATTGGAAGATATACATTTTATTTGTCAGGTATATATCTTTAATATATGATATTTTGATCAAAATCGGTAGAGTCATTTTTAAGAAAGTCAAAATTTTCGAAAAAAGTTCCATGCAAAGGGTAGTCCGGGGTGGGGGATTTCTTTAAAATCTTCGTGTCGCATCCCTGGAAGATACTAAACTTAAATACCAGGTTTGGTATTTTACCGACTTTTCGTTTTTGAGTTATCGTGTTCACAACGGTCACACGGACCTTTTTCTGAAAATGCTTTTTTTGGATAAAGGGGACCCTAAAACATATATTTCCGGTGAAATCTCGGTATCGAATTTTTGGGTGGAGTGAAATACCTTCTCTATACACTATGTACATAGTACGTATAGAGAAAGTAATAATGTAGAGCTTGTTAAAACACACAATTTATGCCATTTACATTTTTTTTTCTTCTTCGGGGATTTGACTATTAGCGAGCTATTCCTTATTATTGGTTTCAGATTTAAAATACTTTTCTTATACGGGAATTTGTCTACTCCTAGCAATGCAAAGAATCACAGAGCAACATCTTCTAAAACATTTGACTATCGCTTCAGCTTGACGTATTGCTTTATTTCCCTTCTACTTACAAGGACGTAATTAATAGGACTATTTCTGCTGATGTTTCTCTTAATTAGCACGAAGGAGAGAGAAGAATCGGCTTTTGTAAGAATAATCTGTTGCAGAATAGCTAGGGAAAGTCATCAGAATGGAACACGTCCCTTTTTTTTGGAAAAAGATCCCTGTGTGTGTGTCCGTGTCTGTGTCTGAAAAACGAAAACTCGGTAAAATTCTAAACGGTATTAAATTTAGTATCATTCAAGGATGCAACACCAAGATTTTGAGCAAAATCCCCCCATCCCAAATCACACTATGCATGGGAAGGTTTTCGAAAATTTGGATATTTTCAAAAATAGCTCTAATGATTATGATTTAAATACCGTGTATTAAACAAATGCCATGGCCGAGTGGTTAGACCGCTCACTTCCCATCTAGGTGGCCCAGTTCGATCCCAAGCGCCCGCATGTGGGATTTGCTGTTCCATCATTACCTTTCCTATCGTCCATTTCGCTTGCATTTCATATTAATCACTTCTTCACGCTCACGCTACGGGCCACCACTCGTTCCAGGTTCCCCATTCTATGGTTTCGTACCGACAGGTTTCTGACCCCTTGGCTCCTAGAAGGGTGTCACGAAAAATATTAAAGATATTTCCGCGGCAAGTAAAATGCACTGTCTGTTCAGCGGTGTTATAGCTAGTGGGTTGGGGTGCCTTATCGCTCAAGTAACACTTAGACCTGTGGGAGAGTTACACTATGCTGAACTCGTGCCGTGCGTCGCAAAACAGTCAACAGTGTTGCAATACTTTAGTCAGAGTCGGATGACGAGTCTTCAAAATCTGCAGGAACCAGACATTACACAGTGAACACACAAATATTATCGGTAACAATGCTTCCTTCTTCCACTCTGACACGCATCTTTACCTGCTAAAACCCTACCTGCTTGGAAGGTTGCTCCAATCCACTAGCTAAAACACCGTCGAACTGACAGTATATCCTGAAATTTCTGGGAATTACATCCGACGACTACTTCAGTCTGGATAACGTTTGCATAGCTGGTAAACCGTAAGAGATAAACAAAAACTCATCACACAAAAAATGTAGATCTCGTTAAAACACATAATTTATTTTATATAACCTCGTGGTCGCTCCGTCACACTGTTGTCAGTTCGTCCCATCTACGGATGCAGCAGAATAATAATAACTATAACTGCCTTGAGGAATGTTTGTTACATCTTGCAACAAGGATGACATCATTGCTTACGTAGCTTGAATCTATTGGCAGACACACCTCTTATCAGGGATCACTATGGATCTCTCCGACTTTAATTCGTGAGCACACGTGACATTACACACTCATGGTACCTTGCTCGAAGAGCATATTAAAGGGAGCTATATACTCTAGTTTCTTTTGACAGTACTCAAGCTGAATACCAATTGACATGCTCTAAAGTTGTGGTTATCGTTGCTAATACTAACAATGTAACAGTGTGTCAATGCGTGCTGAAAATATATTTACCAGAAACAGCGATTTGGGATCAGCTACTTGGCCTCCGACCAAAGTCATCCTGGCATTGAACTATAGCCCGTTCTAGTTCAGGCTACCGCTGACGGTGGTGTCGCTAGTGTTGCTGTTGTCTAACGAATATTGAGTACTGCGGGGAGTTGCGCGAATCGAGAGCATGGCACAGTCCGTCACGTAGCAGTGGACAGTTGTGTTGATTTTCCATTTAGGCAACATTTATCGGATTTATCATAAGTCACCTACTGTAACGTCAGCACTGCAGTAATGGGGCATCGTACACAATGAGTGAATACGTTCGTTTCACACACCGCTATACTTGAACACTGCTTTAATGCGCACTGATTTTCCACAGCGTTTATCCAGTGTATGACGTAAGAGTTAGTGCGGGCATTCGCCACCGGTAATGTAAGGTGGAACGGGGTAGTACATTTTATTTGTCATGTAAACACCTTTAATATACATTTAAACCAAACCATTAGCGCCATTTGGGGCCGTGGCTGAGTGGTTTCTCACCTAGACGGCCGGGGTTCGATCCCAAGCGACCGCATGTGAGATTTGTGGTGGACAAAGGGCACAGGGGCGGATTTACTCCGGGTTCTACGGTTTTCCTCGCCATCGCATTCCACCGGTGTTCCATCTTTACTCCGTGTATCATCATTGTCATCGCCTGCGGTGCCACAAGTAGTAAAAGCGGGCGCTAAACATTATTATAAAAAAAGAGTAATTTATTAGAAAATCGAAAATTTTGAAAACACTTTCACGCAAAGGATAGTTGAGATTTTTAATTGAGTTAAGCTGTCCATAGGCGCGCGCGCGCACACACACACACACACACACACACTTACACACGCGCGGCATACTGATGTTTTTCCTAAAATGCTTTTTTTTTTTATAGTATAGTTTTATTGTTTCAGGACTCCTAAAAACATGTATTTCCGGTGAAGTTTCGGTATCGAATTTTTGGGCGAAATGCAATACCTCATCTCCTTAAGTCTTATAAACGAAGTGGAGAAAGCAAACAGAAATTATGTTTAAAGTCCGGTCACTGCTGTACATAATGCACGGGCATATAGCTCTCACGCGCATGGAACTTCCGCATTGACACCTGTTGTACGCTTGATGGTCAAACACCACTTCTAGTTCCTGAACGCACGTGACGACACACGTTTATGGTACCTTGCTCGAAGAGCACATTAAAGGGAGGTAGTTTCTTTAGACAGTACCCAAACTGAATACAAATTGACATGCTCCGGTTATCGTCGCTAATACTAGGAAGCTAACAGAATGTTAAGGACTGCGGTGGCGAAAATGCTTTTCTCAGAAACAGCGATTTGGGATCACCTGCTTGGCCTCGGGCCAAAGTCATCCTGACATTGAACTAGACCTTTAATTTGGCCACACCCAACATAACCAGAAGGCCATGACGGTTGTTTTCACCCGCTCTGTCTCCCTTCTTGGTTACCACCTACTAGGGTCGCTGATAAGTCCCGGGCCTCACAGATATAGCGCCACTAGGCCAGTTAGACGGTAGCATTGTATAATTTAACTCTAGACTAGCTTGTATCCATAGTTACAGGTGAATAGCTTGTTTAGTTTTCGAATAACAACATTTTAAACAAGACAACTTTAGAGTTTTCACGAAAATGGAAGATTTGGAAAAACGAGCAGTGATTAAATACTTCCATTTGAAAGGCTTAACCCCTAAAGAAATCAAGGAGGAAATGGACAGTACAGTGAAAGACTCTGCCCCTTCATATTCAATGATTAAAAGGTGGGTTGAGAGTTTAAAATGGGACCTACGAGCACTAGTGATGAGCCTCCCTCTGGACGCCCTGTAGAAGTGACAACTCCAGAGATCATTGAAAAAATTCATCGTTTAGTACTGGAAGACCCCAGATTAAAGTTGTTTGAGATAACAGAGGCTGTAAACACATTAAAAGAACGTACAGGTAATATTTTAAGAAATGTTTTGGGCTTTCACAAGACCTGTGCAATTTGGGTGCCACGTTTGTTGACACCTGATCAAAAGTTTCAAAGAAAAACTGTTTCTGTTAAGAATGTGGAGCTCTATCATAAAAATCTGTGAATTTTTGAGACGGTTTATTACCATGGTAAAAACTTGGATACATCACTACACTCTAGAAAGTAAATCACAGTCAAAACAGTGGATTGCGCTAGGTGGACCAACTCCAAAAAAGACAAAACCAATTTTGTCAGCTAACAAGGTTATGACGAGTGTTTTCTGGGATGCACAGGGAATTATTTTTATCGATTACTTGGAAAAGGGTAAAAGTATCACTGGTGACTACTACGCAAGTTTACTGCAACATTTGAGTGATGAGGTGAAAAGAAAAAGATCTCATTTGGCAAAAAAAGTCTTATATCATCACGACAATGCTCCGGCCCATCGTTCAGTCATTAAAATGGGAATAATGTGCGAGTTAAGTTGGAATTGCATGAATATCCACCCTATTCGCCAGATCTAGCCCCCAGAGACTACCACCTGTTCCTAAACCTCAAAACATTTCTTGGAGGACGAAGATTTCACAACAACGAGATCATTGATGTGGTAAACAGCTATTTTGTGGACCTTGACACTACAGAGATGGTTTAATTAAATTAGAACCCGATATGACCAATCTATAAGCCTTTCTGAGATTATGTTGAGAAATAAAGCAAAAAAAAAAAACTTTTTAAATGCTGTTTTCATTGGGAGGCCCGGGACTTATCAGCCGACCCTAGTAAATAATATTGGAAGAAATCAACACAAAACTTTATTTACAAAGTTAGAGACTTCCTCTAGGGTACCCAACATCTGGTCTTATGAGTTAATGACGTCACCTAGTCGGTTACCCCGCCTCCTTCGGTTTCTGCATGGCCAAGCAGGAATCGTTTGCCTTCAATGATTCAGTGGCGTTTAACCGGGTTCGACTCTTGACACGATGGCAGGTTTCAACCCAACCAAACATATCGTATTTCAGAATAATATTAAATTACACTTTCAAAAAAGACTGATGTGTTCCATTCACATGACTTTCTCTACACCTCTGCAACAAATTATTGTTAAAAAGCTAATGCTTCTACTTACTTCATGCTAAATGAGAAAAAAATAGCAGAAACAGTCTTATTACTTGCTTCCTTGTAAGTAGAAGCGAAATAAGGGAGTACCTTAGGTTAAAGTGATAGTCAAAAGCTGGTTGCTATGTGACTGAAATTCCTTTATTTGTATGAGCATGAGTTGACAAATTCCTGTAAGAGAAAAGTAAACGTTTTTTAAAGCTGAAACCAAAAACAAGGAATATCTCAAAAACGATCAACTCCACGAAAAAAAGTTTATACCATAATTGTGTGTTTTAATGTGCTCTACATGATTTGGATGGTGAGCTTTTGTGTATCTCGTACGGTTTAGCATTTATGCAAAATTCCGTAAAATTAATCCAGCATAAAGTAGTTTTCAGAGGCTACTCCCCAAAAATTCAAGATATGCATATTATTTGTCTTTAATAAACGCTATTTTAATCAAAATCGTTAGAGCCATTTTTGAGAAAATAAACATTTTCGAAAAAAGTCCATGTAAAGGGTAGTTGGGGGGGGGAGATTTTCTTAAAAATCTTCGAGTCGCTTCCTTGGAGGAAACCAAACTTAAATACCAAGTTTGGTATTCAACGGTCTTTTTGTTTTTGAGATATGCTGTCCACAGACACACAGAAACACACATACACACACACGGACCTTTTTGTAAAAATGCTTTTTTTGGATTCAGGGAGACCCAAAACATATATTTCCGGGGAAATCTCGATATCGATTTTTTGTGTGGAATGCAATACCCTCTCTATACACTATGTACATAGTACGTGCAGAGAAAGTAATACCATCATATATGTTCTCTACATACCGTCAATATTAAGTGGCCGATGGCATCTCGCAGGTATTTGCGGCACACGCAATTGACTGGCAGTCAGTTTCGCTTCGGTGAGGTAATTGCAGTATTCTTCCATTCTGTAGCATTTCGAGGCAAAGCTAACAGTTCATTGACATTCACATGGGAAGTGCTTTGCGGCAACAACAGAATTACACACATGCAGTGTCATGGGAATGTTATACTAGCATTCTCAGCAATCCACGTTTCATTAACCCTTTCCAGCCCCATTTATTTTCCTAAACTGACATCAAAGGATGGATGCTTTTGGATCATTAGATTGGATAAAAACCTAATATGCCTTTCTCTACATCTTTCCAACAAATTATTGTTAAAAAACTTATTCTTCAATCAACTTCATCATAATCGAGATTAACATTAGCAGAAATTATTCTTATTACTTGGTTCCTTGTAAGTAGAAAGGGTAAAAATCTGATGTGTTCCATTCACATGATGTCCTCTAGCTGTTCGGTAAACAAACCTTTTATTCAAAACATAAATCTGTTATCTACATCATGTTAGCCAAGATAAACATTAGCAGAATTAATCTTGTAAGTAAAGGGAAATAAGAAAATGCACAGACTAAAGTGGCAGTCAAATCCTTTAAAAGCCGGTCGCTATGTGAAACAATTGAAATTCCAATATCTTTGCTTGCCAGGAATAAACAAACGAGAAACAACTCTTAGAAAAAAAAAAAAAAAAAAACTATATGACATAAATTGTGTTTTAATGAGATCTACATTTTTTTGTGGAGTAAGTTTTTGTATATCTCTTACGGTTTACCAGTTATACAAAATTCATCCAGAATGTGGCTATTCCCAGAAAATTCTAGATATAGATACATTTTGTGTGTCATAAAAATATCTTAAACATAAGGTATTTTAATCAAAATCGTTAGACCTATTTTTGAGAAAATCAACATCTTCATGTCGCATCCTTGAAAGGTACCAAACTTAAATACCAAGTTTGGTATTTAAGGGTCTTTTCGTTTTTGAGATATAATTTCATCAGACACCACATGCAGACCCTTTTTCTAAAAATGCTTTTTTTTTATTCAGGGGGACCCAAAACGTGTATTTCAGGTGAAATCTCAATATCGAATGTTTGGGTAAATCTATATACCATGTACACAGTACGTGTAGAGAAAGTGATAGTTACCTAATATCTTATTGATAGCTCAATTGTCTAAATTTGTAAAGCACTGAAGTTCACAGATGAAGATTTGAATGTTAGAGCATCATCCCGGTTGGAAGCAATACTACTATTTTGATTTGCTCAAAAATTGCTCTAAAGATTTTCATTAAAGTACCGTATATTAAATATATTTACATGACAATTATAATGTATATCTTGAATTTTCTTGGATTAGCCTCTGAAGACCTCTTTATTCTGGATTGAATTTTGTATAGGTGATTGGTAAACCGTAAGAAACAGACAAAACTTACCACACAAAAATGAGGATATCGTTAATATACACAATTTATGTCATATGCATTTTTGTTGTAGAGTTGACCGTTTCTGAGATATTCCTTGTTATTGGTTTGAGTTTTAAAATAGGTACTTATACTTTTATCATTCGGGAACTTGTCAGCTGCTGTCAATACTATCGAAATTCAATCATATAGCAACCAGCTTTTAAAACATGTGACTGCCGGTTTAGCCTAGTAGTAATAAGGCAATTTCTGTTATTACTTTCTCTAGACGTACTATGTACATAGTGTATAGAGAAGGTATTTTACTGTACCCAAAAATTCGATACCAAGATTTCACCGGAAATACATGTTTTGAGACTCCCTGAATTCAAAAATGACATTTTTAGAAAAATGACCGTGTGTCTGTCTGTCAGTCTGTGTGTGTATGTATGTATGTATGTATGTATGTATGTATGTATGTATGCATGGATGGATGGATGGATGGATGGATGGATGGATGGATGGGTGGGTGGGTGGGGGTGTGTGTGTGTGTGTGTGTGTGTGTATGTATGTATGTATGTATGTATGTATGTATGTATGTATGTATGTATGTATGTATGTATGTATGTACGTACGTATGTATGTATGTATGTGTGTGTGTATGGGCAGCATAGCTCAAAAACGAAAAGAACGTTAGAGCCCAAACTTGGTATTTCAGTTTGGTATATTCCAAGGATGCGACACGAAGATTTTCAAGAAAATCCCTCCACCCCAAACTACCCTTTACATGGAAAAAATTTCGAAAATTTTGATTTCCTTAAAAATGGCTTTAACGATTTTAATTAGAATATCGTATATTAAAGATATTTACCTTACAAATAAAATGTATATCATGTATTTTCTGGGAATAGCCTAAGAGTACTTTATCCTTGATGAATTTTACGGATTTGTGCATAACTGCTAAACCGTAAGAGACACACAAGAACTTACTGCACAAAAACTGTAGAGCACATTAAAATACACAATTTATGACATATACATTTTTTTCTTCGAGTTGATCGTTTTTAAGATATTCCTGGCTTTTCGTTACAGCTTTGTAAAACTTACTTTTCTTATACAGGAATTTGTGAACTCATGTCCATACAAACAAACGAACTTCAGTCACATAGCAACCAGCTTTTGAGTACCACTTTAACCTATAGTACTCCCTTATTTCCCTTCTACTTACAAGGAAGCAAGTAATAAGACTATTTCTGCCTAATTTTTTCTCGATTAGCATGAAGTAAATAGAAGCATAAGCTTTTTAAGAATAATTTGTGGCAGAGATGCAGAGAATGTCATGTGAATGGAACACATTTTTTTGTGGAGTTTGTCTTTCATTTTGCTTTTTTTTTTTTCAGTTTTAATTATATTCTCATTCGGGAACCTCCTGGCCATAAATACAAACAAAAGAACTTCATCACTTAGCAACCAGCTTTTAAAACATTTGACTGTCTGTTTAGCCTAATAGTAATAAGACAATTTCTGCTAATTTTTTCCCCGATTAGCATGAAGTAAATAGAAGAATAAACCTTTTTTACAATAATTTATTACAGAGATGTAGAGAAAGCCATATGAATGGAACACATGATATATTTTTCTTCCAGCTTACACTGGTCAGATGACGCAAGCAGAGCTGATACAGTTCCAGCTTGTCTTTGTATTTCGATGCGTTTTTGTTCACGCCACACGCGCGTGTGTATAAGAATAGCCGAATCATTCACCCTCTCTCGTAGTTGAGGTTATAACAGGACGTGGAGAATTATTGCCCTAGGACAGGACAGCGACCTTCCACAACAACAATGTGGGTGGTGCAATAATAATCGACCTTGCCCCTAATCCTCAACTATAGCATCCCTCGTGACAGCGCAGATTGCCACATGCTTGCAATGACATTTTTATAGCCGAAGGTCTCGTATTTCTATTGAGCGCAAGGACCACGTTACAAATTCGCACAAGTTCTGCAACTACGTCATCTTTCCATTTAGGGGAATATTTCACAAGAAACCGCGGAAATGTTTATCATATGCAAATAAATGGTTACACACACACACTGGTTAACTTATTACTTTCTCTACACGTCATGTATACATAAGTATAGAGAACGTATTGTATTGCACCCAAAAATTCTATACTGATATTTCACCGGAAATATGTGTTTTAGGACCCCCTGAATCCAAGAAAAGCATTTTTAAAAACATGTCCGTTGTGTCTGGGCAGCATAGCTCAAAACGAAAAGTCCGTTAAACATCAAACTTCGTATTTAAATTCAGTATCTTCCAAAGTTGCGACACAAAGATTTTCAAGAAAATCTCCCAACCCCCAACTACCCTTTACATGGAAAAATTTAGAACATTTTAGTTTTCTCAAAAATGGCTCAAACGAATTTGATTTAAATTTCTTACTTTTAAGATATTTTCATGTCAAATAAAAAAAATCTGATGTGTTACATTCACATGACTTTCTCTATATCTCTGCAATAAATTATTATTAAAAATCTTATGCTTCTATTTACTTCTGTTAGTTGAAAACAATTAACAGAAATAGACTTATTACTTGCTTCCTTGTAAGTAGAAGCGAAATAAGGAAGTACCATTAGTTAAAGTGATAGTCATAAACTGGTTGCTATGTGACTGAAGTTCCTTTGTTTGTATGGACACGAGTTCACAAAGTCCAGTATGAGAAAATTATGTTTTTATAGCTGAAACCAAAAACAAGGAATATCTCAAAAACAATCACCTCCACGAAAAAAATGTATATAGCATAAATTGTGTGTTTTAACGTGCTCTACATTTCTTGTGTGTTAAGTTTTTGTCCATCTCTTACGGTTTAGCAGTTATGCAAAATTCCGTAAAATTGGTCCAGAATAAAGTAGTCTTCAGAGGCTATTCCCAGAAAATTCAAAATATACATTTTATTTGTCAGGTAAATACCTTTAATATACGATGTTTTAATAAAAACATTTAGAGCCATTTTTTAGAAAATCAAAATTTTCTAAAAAAGTTCTATGTAAAAGGTAGTTTGGGGTGTGGGGATTGTTCTCAAAATCTTCGTGTCGCATCCCTGGAAGATACTAAACTTAAATAACAAGTTTGGTATTTTACCGACTTTTCGTTTTTGAGTTATCGTGTTCACAGGCACACGGGCACACTGACACACGGACCTTTTTCTGAAAATACTTTTTTTTGTATACAGGGGACCCTAAAACACATATTTCCGGTGAAATCTCGGTATCGACTTTTTTGGTGGAGTGCAATACCTTCTCTATACACTATGTACATAGTACGTATAGAGAAAGTAATATATATCTTCAATTTTCTGGGATTAGGCTCTGAAGACCTCTTTATTCTGGATGATTTTTTCTGAATTTTGCATAACTTAGAAACCATAAGAGATAGGCACAAACTTAGTAAATACAAAATGTATATCTCCTTAAAACACGCAATTTATATTATATACATTTTTGTCGTGGAGTTGACAATTTTTGTGATATTCCTTGTTATTGGTTTCAGTTATAAAATGCTTATACTTTTCTCATACGGGAATTTGTCAACTGTTGGCCACGCAAAGAAACCGATTTTAATCCCATAGCAGTCACATTTTAAAACATTTGACTGTCTTTAGCCTAGTGTATTCCCTTATTTCCCTTCTACTTATAAGGAACTAAGTAATAAGGCCGTTTCTGCTAATGTTTATCTCGATTAGCATGAACTAGATAGAAGCAAAAGCGTATTAACAATAATTTGTTACAGAGATGTAGATAAAGTCATCAGATCTTTATACACAGTTTCTTTTCATTAGAGTGATTATAAATGTGTTTCCCTCCTGGAAATGTTTATAACCTCAAATCTAGGGTCACTATCTTCAGTTTAGGAACCACTGACGGTGGTTCCAAACTTTTGAATGGGCAGACACGGCAAGTAAAGCAAGAAGCTGCATGTTCGCAGTTGATGTAATTACAGGAAAGAGCTAACCAGTGAAATTAAGCACTCAAGTTGTCATCAGCAAATACCTACACTTCAACACACAACTTCCTCATTGTCAGGATGTAGCAGTAATTAACCTAAAGCAGATAAGGAATGGACAAAAGCAAACTTTCTCTTTCTGTTACTACAAGACCTGTAGCTACTGACTAATGAATGAAATCTTCTGAATTAACTTGGGTTATGTAAACATTTTGAGGTTATGTTTGTACTAACCATATGCGTCTATCTAATTACGGTAAAGGATCCGCAGGACATCCAGATTGAAAAGTTGAAAATACTAACCCGAGCAATAAAACTTCACATGGAACGTCAGTCTTGTAATAAATGTGATTACTTTGAGTTGCTGTGTCCCACTCACTTGCCCTAATTAAGATAGTCACAAAACATACTCCATTTTGTAATTTTTACGAATGCACAACTATACTACCAACCTATTTTTTACTTTCTCTGCACGTACTATGTACATATGTATAGAGAAGGTATTGCACTCCATCCAAAAATTCGACACCGAGATTTCACCGGAAATATATGTTTTAGGGTCCCCTTTATAAAAAACAAAAGTGACTGTGAACACGATAACTCAAAAACGAAAAGTCGGTAAAATATCAAACTTGGTATTTAAGTTTGGTGTCTTCCAGGGATGCAACACGAAGATTTTGAGAAAAATCCCCCCACCCCAAACTACCCTTTACTTGTAAATTTTTTCGAAAATTTTGATTTCCTCAAAAATGGCTCTAACGATTTTGATTATAATATCGTATATTAAAGATACTTACCTGACAAATAAAATGTATATCTTGAATTTTCTGGGAATAGCCTCTGAATATTACTTTATTCTGGACGAATTTTACGGAATTTCGCATAACTGCTAAACTGTAAAACTTAGATAAAAACTTACTACACAAGAAATGTAGAGCACGTTAAAACACACAATTTATGTTAAATACATTTTTTTTTCTTGGAGTTGATCGTTTTTGAGATATTCATTGTTTTTGGTTTCAGCTATGAAAAACTTACTTTTCTCATATAGGAATTTATCAACTTTTGTCCATACAAACAAAGGAACATCAGTCACATAGCACCAGCTTTTGGCTTTCACTTTAACCTATGGCACTCCCTTATTTCGCTTCTACTTACAAGGGAACAAGTAATAAGACTATTTCTGCTAATTTGTTCTCGAGTAGTATGAAGTAAATAGAAGCATAAGCTTTTTAACAATAATTTGCTGCAGAGATGTAGAGAAAGTCATGTGAATGAAACACATCAGATTTTTTTTCAGAAATCCGCGAGTCTTCTGTTCCATTAAGTATGTGTTGTTCATATGCTTTGGCGTAACCACTGGAAATGCCTAAAAATTAACTACAAAAAATAATAAATTAATTTACACATTAACCTAAATCTAACGTAATAGAGAGAATGATGTTTTCGTTGTCATTCTTTAGTGAAAGCAATGGAAGTTACTAAAAGCATATTTACGAAAATAAGTTTATTTACCCATACACACTAACGTATAGCTGAGCGAACGCAGCGAGCATGCTTTGACAGATGCAGTGGAAATTACTAAACTCAAATTACATGAAAATCAGTTAAATTGCACACACACTAACTTAGAGCTAACCGAAAAATTAATAAAAACAAATTACCCGAAAGTAAAATTTACTTGCACACACAAACACTAGCTTCACTCGCATGCTTTGATGAAAACAGTAGAAATTACTAAAATCAAATTACGGAAAATCAGTTTATTTACACACACACACATTTCAAGAAAATCCCCCCACCCCCAACTACCCTTTACATTGAATTTTTTTCGAAAATTTTGATTTTCTCAAAAATGGCTCTAACGCTTTTGATTAAAATATCGTATATTAAAGATATTTACCTGACAAATAAAATGTATATCTTGAATTTTCTGGGAATAGCCTCTGAAGACTACTTTATTCTGGATCAGCTTTACGAAATTTTGCATAACTGCTAAACCGTAAGAGATAGACAAAAACTTAACGCATAAAAATGTAGAGCACGTTAAAACACACAATTTATGTTATGTACATTCTTTTCGTGGAGTTGATAGTTTTTGACATACTTCTTGTTTATACTTTTCTCATACAAGAATTTGTCAACTCCTGTCCTTACAAACAAAGGAACTTCAATCACATATCATATCAATTTAAACTATCAATTTAATCTATGGTATTCCTTATTTGCTTCTACTTTGAAGGAAGCAAGTAATAAGATTTTTCTGTTAATTTTTCTCGATTAGTATGAAGTAAATAGAAGCATAACCTTTTTAACAATAATTTGTTGCAGAGATGTAGAGAAAGTCATGTAAATGGAGCACATCAGATTTTTTTGTTATTAATGTGCAGCCACCGCCATAATGAATAATAGACACGGAAACAACGAAAATCTTGTAAACAACTACATAAGCGCTCCCAAAGGCCGAATAATATACTATGAAATCTGGATCCCCAAAAGAATAAAGGAAAGATTTTTTTTTTTTTTTTTTTTTTTTTTTTTTTTATTGCTTCATTTGTATAGCCCCCTTTAACATCAATGGTCACATCGGGGGCTTTCACTTGTGAAACTGTAGGTTCAGAACATTAGGTTAAACTTTATATCACTAAACACACGCACATTCACTCTCACATTCATACTTCCAGACTCTATGTGGGATAGGGAATAATTCCGGTTAAAGAAAAATTCCCCGCCCCAGCTGGGAATCGAACCCGGGACCTTCGGGTGAGAAGTCGGCTCGCTGACCACTCGACCATGGCAAAGGAATGATTTGACATAACTAAATAATAACTAAATTATCATAAATAATAGCACGAGTGTTTTCATTTTGTCGATAATTTATGGCCGTCCTAAGAGATGAAAACACGAGTTGTATTTGATAAGACAATTCAGCGAAATAAACTATTGATAATTTATAATATATAGGAAGGGAGATTTTATCAGGTTATCATTGTAATACTCACATTAGTTCTCAAATGGTAGAGGACCCATTCGACCATTTTATTTACCGAATGTTTTTTTCTCTCTCTTTGTTTGTTTGTTTGATTCTTTCTTTCCTTCTTCGCTGCTTCCTGAAATACGATATGGCCGACCGTGTCTACACCCAATGTACGAATAACGATAGCAACAATAGAAATAGGAATAATTATTTTATTTCAGCTTTTAATAACTAATACATGAAATGGAAACAAATGTTATTTTATTTGAGGTTATTACACTCATCTCATACATAATAAATACAAATAATGATTATGTTTACTTCTTTTTTTAACTAAATACATTACGAAGTGGATAAAATTCTAAATACATATTGTAACTGAATTAATTGATAGTGTAATTGTAGAACTGACAATTATTATAAGTGAATTTTGCCTGACTGGATTGTCATATTGTTATCAATAACCAAGACAGGAGATTAAACAAACGAACGTCAGGTGCGACAAGATTTCAAAGGAATGAACATCAGCAGCGATGATATGTTTCGACAATTTCGCTCCAGATTCCATTGCCGTTGTAGTAGTTGAGCTAAATTGTCAAAACAAAACTTTATTTACGAAGTTAAAGGGGCTTACTCTATTTCTCAACATAATTTCCATTGCTATCAAGGTATTTATTGTCACGTGGTATTGATTTTTCAATACCGCTGTTATACTTATTTACCGCCGAAGAATTTATTGTTTTTTTTTAATGCACGAAATGTTGGGCCTAATGAATTTTATAGGCAAACAACGCAAGTGTATGGTGATAATGCAATGAACCAGTCTTCAGTGAGGAAATGGCGCATAATTTACCAGGGTGCACGACAAAGACCGGAGTGTAAGTTCGTCAATCCTTATGGAGGAGTTGAAAGTAAATGTTGATAAACAAAATTTTAGAAAAACCGGTGTTTCACCTTGGGTAGGTACCTTGGAAATCATTTTTGGTGGAAATATTTCGCAACCCGAGCCATATATAGTGTCTTAATTCTTTCATCAACATTTGCTTTCAACTCGTCCATAACGAGTGATGAACTTCCACTCCCTGTCTTTATCATGCACTCTGGTTTTTCCTTGAATCCTCCTAAATTATGCACCATTTCCTCACTGAAGACTCGTTCATTGCATCAACACCATACACCATTATCACCTTCCAAGGATGCGTCAAGAAAATCCCCCCACTCCAAAGAATCCTTTATATGGAATTTTTTACGAAAAATTTCGATTTTCTTAAAAATGGCTCTAACGAATTGTATTAAAATACCGTATGTTTCAGAGATTGTCATCTTGAATTTTCAACGAATAGCCTTTTATGCCCTCTTCATTCTGGATGACTTTTGTATAACTGGTAAACCGTAGGAGATAGACAAAAACTTTCGTTTCGTATCATAATCGGCTTGCCCTCCCCGTATCTGAAGATCTAGTACCCCCCAGGACTCACAACCCAATGCCTAGGGGCCAGAAGCCTGTTGGGGAGCGAACGGCATGAAACCACACAATGAAGAACCTGTTACGAGGGGTCGGTCCCTGCAAGGCATGAACATGAGGCAGTGGATGATATGAAATGTAAGCAAAATTGATGAGTGGAAAGGTGATGATGGAGCGATTGGTGGAATGAGTGGTGGGGGAAACCGGGAGACCCGGAGAAAACCCGCTTCTTCCACCATGAATCCCACATGCGGACGCTAGGGATCGAACCCGGGACGCCTAGATGCGAGGCGAGCGGTCTAACCACTCAACTTGGGCGCCACCTAGACAAGAACTTACTGTACAAAAAAATGTAGACCTGCTTAAAATACACAATTTATGTAGAATATAATTTTTTTCGTAGAGTTAATCGTTTCTGAGACATTCCTTGTTAAATTCTGTAATTAAACTTTCTAATATGTGATATTATTTTATTTTCTTTCTGCTGATCAAGGAAGGAGAACGGTATATTTTAAAAATCATCATATATCGACCGGCTTTTAAAATATTTGGCTTTCGCTTTAGCTTATTGCATTTCTTTATTCCTGTTGTACAAATAAATAATATACAAAAAAAAAAAAAACATTTCTGCAAATTTTTATGTTGATTAGAATTAAATATATAGAAGAATAAGTATTTATAAAAATAATATGTTTCAGAAAAAGTAGAAAGAATCATGCAGATGAAACACAAGATATAATTTGACTCTAATGTTATAGAAAATAAGTACGTTATAACATGAAACGAAGTTTCTCTCTGAAATTGAAAACCGCCTGCAAATTATCATTATTATTATTATTATTATTATTATTATTATTATTGTCGCCTTCCGTGGTGTAGTGGTTACCATGCTAAAACCCAAGATTTCAGGTTCAAACCTGGTGGAGGGTGATGGATTTTTTCTGACGCAAAAATCCGTAGCATGTTTTCCTTCGGAAGGGAAGTAAAGCCGGTAGTCCCATGTAATGTTTATTTTCACATAAAACAACCCCACACTTTGAAAGAAGAAGGTTCCTGAATAAAACTTTCCGCGATTTCGCGTCCGCAAGTCATGATTCGTCATGCAGTGCCATCTGTGGGTGACGAGCGGACCTCTCGTCACCATGGCACATAGTGGCGAACTCAGGAGCTAGAAATTCAAATCTGATCATGGAAACATCGTGACGATGGCCTTTTATCCGTTTAGAAGATACAAGAAATATTATTATTATTGTTGTTATTATTCATAGAGATGTAGTGTTTGATTTATGCAGCAAGTACTACTGTTGCTACAAAGGACACATAATCTGTTGCTCCATATTTTGTTTGCTAACACACAGTTTCTTATTTTGTTGCAGACTACACGCATCACAACCATGGAAGTTTTTGGCACGTGATAATAATATAATTTTTACAAGAAAACATGGCACCTAGGAAGCTCACCACAATGTACCTGATTAAGGCTTTTTTCCGCCGAATCATCAAGGACTTTCGGCAGAAAGAGCTCCTTCCTTTGAAGCTTCTGTTCTTCATGCACGCATCAAGTAAGTGCTTTGTACAACTCAAGTTGTGGTGTAATTATTAAATACTTGTAGTCAGCACAACACAGCTCAACTGAAGTAGTGGAGTATCTCTGGGACCAAAGAATTTTACAATCTCTCCTCTTTCCCAAATTTGACAAACCATTTTGTGACGAGGATTGTAAGGTTATTATTTAACATAAAATGGATGGATTATTGAATGTTTCATATTGAAATACGAGGTACGTCCAGAAAGTAAGTTCCGTTTGGTAATAAAATTAAATTGTGTACAGATACAGAATAATTATTCATTGCACAAAATTCTACAACTTTTCCACATAACTGCCGAAATTTTGCAGGCATTTGTCATAGCGTGGAACAAGTTTTTGTATACCTTCTTCATAGAAGTTTGCCGCCTGTGTCTTCAAAAAGTTTGAAACATTTTCTTTCAGCTCTTCGTCATTGTTGAAGTGTTGACCGCCAAGGAAAGACTTAAGATGTAAGAACAGATGAGCACTAATTGTAAACTTGCGGTTTTCGTGGATCTTGTCATCAATCGCGTGAACCAGTTCTTCTGTAACCAAAGATGGCCGCCCACTTCGTTCTTCATCGTGCACTTCACTACGACCTTCATTGAAATGTCGGACCCATCTTCTCACCATTGAATCACTCATCGCATTTTGTCCGTAAACTTCGCAAATTTGCCGATAAATTTCAATTGGTTTCACTTTCCTAGCATTCAGAAAACGAATCACAGATCTGATTTCACAAGCGGCGGGATTTTCAATCAACACCGACATTGTAAACAAGCACAACAAAGCGCATGTGGCTGACAGCGATCTCAAAATGGCGCACGTTTCTTCTCCTTGATATAGGGCGGATACCGCGCATGTCGGAACTGCGATCGCAACGCTGCAGCGGAGATAAATTGAAACGGAGCTTACTTTCTGGACGTACCTCGTATCTACTGATGACGATTGTCAAACAATTTTAAGCTGATTCAAATTAAACAAGAATTGAAAGCATGTGCGTATTCCTTGGGAAGGCTAGGTTAGCGGAGTAAATTTGTGAAGAAAGAGTTTCTATTAAATTTATAAATAACAAATAATTTATTTCTAATTTGTTGGTTGTTTGAATTTTAGCCTACGATATTGTAACGGCATAAAATGGGTTCAATACGATAACACTCGATTCTGTTCCCAATGTAACGTCTTTTGCTGAATGTACACCACTCAGGAGAGGACGTATGAGCATTCCATTCCAAGTGGTGAATTGGTGATCTCTTATGTAGTAGACGGTATAGTTTTGTGATTCTGGAAAAAGCTATTATTGCATGCTTGAATGATTGTTACCCAAACAAGTTTATCCAATATTTGTATAATGAATTTCGCGCATTTTATTTTGCATTGAAATAAAGGGGATGTCACGAAGACTGTACTTCCTAACCTAACATTTCTGTTTATATTAAAAATTGAGATTATAATTATTCACTCCATGTCCATGTGCTCTCATTAGATGCCAGAGCGATAGGCACTATCGAATGAAAACTATCGGATTATTCCATACTCGTCGAACGATGTTTTATTCGATAGTTGCAATAGTATTCGGTTTTTCATTCTGTTTTCATTCCAAGCGGTGGTCTCTTGTATAGTAGAGGGTATAGTTTTGTTTTTCTGGAAATAGCTATTGTTGAAATGTAGGATATATGAGAACTCCAGGTTAGTTTTGTGTCCAACATTATTCTAGATATTTAACTGGTGTTTCTGGAGGCAGCCATGTAAGCTGTTTTTCCTGGAGTAATAATTGAGGTGGGTTGTTGTATTATCTAAATGTGAAGATCTTTGTGTCCTGTAATTCTCACCATACAGCAATACTTCTCAAAGAAATTCTTCATAAGACTAGCCGAAGTTCCAGGAGTTACAACATTTCTTGTTGGATGAACTTAGATACCCTTAGAAGAGAAGATTAAAAAGACGACTGCCCCAATTCCCTTTGCTACTTACACATTTGATTACACATTTAAATTAGTTGAACTAATATCTAACTCTTGTCATGTCGAAGGGTTCCCATAAACAACAAACAATGTCGCTTTTATCTCCTCTCAAGTTTTCCCAGAAAAGCGAGTCGCTGAGCGATACTGCACTTTGTCCATTTTAGCGAGAACACGTTGAACTACTAACTGAAATGCCTGACAAATCCAAACTAATCTACGAACAAAATGTGTTTTGGAGACATGGAACAAATAAAATACACGACGGTAACATCAACTTTTCTTGACTATACTATCTATTTTGATACACGGGTACTTGTTCAGCCGCCCTCATATATGATTATAAACTATATTTATTCCTCACATGTGCTGGGAAGAGTCATTCGCTGAGTGGTCTGGACATTGGTAGGTAAATAAATCCTCAAGTCTATGTACATATATCATTAGGACCTTATCTGAATAAGATCCTAAAGAATTTTAGCAATTGCAAGTATGTTTAATAAGTCCCCGACCGGTTAGCAGATTTAAGATAATACATTATAATCTGCCTTCAACATCAGATACTAAATCTGTCGCAGTTTATTATCTGTTTTGTAAATGCCATCAGGTTCAATTTCTGTGAGGTTTGACAAACGTAAGATAATTCTGAAATTTCATTATAGATATGTTGATCGATTGCCGATCGTTGTCAGGAAGGAATGAACATTGTCTATCAGATGTTATAGGTCAAGGTCTCCTCGATCATTTCCAACAATGGTGACGTACAATAAGAACGAGAATGGGAACTGGCAACTAGGGATATGAACCTTTCCGAACTCTGGAAAACTTCTCGTTGGTTGTGAAGGACCATTTATTTAGTATTTTATTACGGTGCTAAGCCCAATGCACTGGTGGCTAACAATGTGGCCCTGGTCATTATTCGGATGTGCCACCACCCTCCTCTAACAAGTACATCTATTCATTTAAGTACTGCAGTGTATCCATACAAATCTTAACTAATTTCCCTCTGAAAGCTAGTAGAAATGTTAAGTTTGTTTTGCTGATCTCAGTGGCTCTGGAGAAATCAGCACCGCTGCCCATTGTTGGCTATTTTGTTGATTTCGATGGCAATTACGAGCATTGTTGACAGTCTTTTGTTTGTAGTCATAACAAAACCATACAGAACTTCGAGAGCGTGTTTGGAAGGCAAATTCAATGATAGCAATACAACGGGAATTTTGTAGAGAATTCAATGTGCTTGATGCTCCAACAAACGAAATAATGTTATCAATGGTAAGAAAGCTGGTGTACTCGTCAGTGAGGGTGTAAAACATAGATCATCATTAACCCTTTGTTGCCTGTCGGTACCTATAAGTTTCGCTTGTTTTAAGCCTAACTATACAAATAGGGTTGTACTCTAGGATTAATTTCATGTTATACTAACCTTCAACCATAACCGATAACTAATCAAGATTATTTTATATTGTAAAAATATATATAATTTTGCCCTAAAATTGCATGATTTTTTTAAATAAATAAAAGAGAAAACCGACATAACTACAGCTAAATGTAACCCGATTAACTTCCAAGTCTCACACCGATTATTTTACTTGGGCTCTCCCCGTCGTTTACCACAGTCACTGGGATTTGAACTTGCAGCATTTGGCTTTGAATGGATGCTATCACCTAACACTCATGGCCATTTGAACCACTTTTTGGCAGTGCCTTTGGCAGGATTATGAAAACTGGCTTAGAAGAATTTAAACTTTAAATTGGGAAGAAAAATATTAATAAGGCTCTACATTTATTTTGATTTCTATTTTCTTTATCATTTGATTTAATAATGTTATAGGTTTATTCCCAAATATTTTTACTAGAACTCCAGTTCTAAACTTGAATTAAAGGAAAAACGGCATATGTAGTATATAGTGCAGGCAACTCAGGGTTAAGCGCAGCCTGATGGAATTTTGAAGGCGCTTAGTGAACTCTCCAAAAAATCGTTGCATCGATTGAGCCAAGAGACAGGCTATTCATATGCCACATGTCAAAGAGCTGTAAAGAAATCGGGATTGCAACTATATCTAGAGTGCAATAGCGCAGTAATTGAAAGCAGCAGATCATGAAAAGAAATGCGTTGTTGTCGATAGTTTCAGGATTTTCCTATTCCATGTCCAGACATTCCCTCCAAGGCATGGTTTACAGATGTGGATGGTTTCATCTGTCAGGCTACATCAACACAAAAGTACAGCAAATACTGGGCTGCTGTAAACCCCATATCATCTGCGAAACACCACTCCATGTTGAACGGGTTGGAGTATGTTGCGCGGTGTCAGCTTCTAGGAGTGTTGGCTCCATTTTCTTTGATACGACTCTACGCGCAGTTTATACGGGCATCTTCAATACATTTGTGGATCAGCTGGATGATAGCGAATTGACAGAAGGTTATTTCCAACAAGATGGTATATCTAGCTCCTCCATGCAACTTGTAGCCAGAGCTCTGTGGCCACCCAGGTCGTCTGACCTAACCTTTCTTATGGGGGTATCCTAACTATTGCAAACATGTATTGCTACTGGCGAACACTTCCAACGTTTGCTCTGAGGAACAATAAACAATGTAATCTCCAAATTGTGTATTATATTCTCCAAAACTGCACATGTGTCATATAATTGGTTCATAAGTTATGCTCCAATAAAATGGTTCAAGTTTATATGGACCACACTGTAGATGTAAAACTTTATTAGGATGGCATTCCTTTAATCCCACCTTATCTGCTTGCCTTGACCACTTCATTCTAGCTCTCCACTGGAATTCTCCAAAATCTCTTATGCATCTGTGAAGTTCGATCAAAAGCTTTGAAAAATTAAAAAAATATTTCTTACTTTCTCGTGTAGTATGTACATAGTAGATAGAGAAGGTGTTGCATTCCACTAAAAAATCGATACCGAGATTTCACCGGAAATACATGTTTTGAGACCTCCTGAATCCAAAAAAAAAAAAAACATTTTTAGAAAAAATGTCCGTGTGTGTGTCTATCTGTTTGTCTGTATATGTGTGTGTGTCTGTGGACCACATAGTTCAAAAACGAAATAACCGTTAAATACCAAACTTGGTATTTAAGTTTGGTATCTTCCAAGGATGCGACACGAAGAATTTCAAGAAATTACCCCCACCCCAAATTACCCTTTATATGGAAATTTTTTTGAAATGTTTGATTTTCTCAAAAAAGGCTCTAACTATATCGATTAAAATCTCTTATATTTAAGACATTTACATGACAAATAACATGTATATCTTGAATTTTCTGGAAATAGCCTCTGAAGACATGTTTATTCTGGATGAATTTTGCATAACTGGTAAGCCGTAAGAGATGGACAAAAACTTACTTAACAAAAAATATAGATCTCGGTATAACACACAACTTACGTTATATATATTTTCTTTTCGTGGAGTGGAGCGGTTTTGAGATATTCCTTGTTATTGGTTTCACCTTTAAAAAACTTGTACTTTTCTCATTCGGAAATTTTCCAACTCCTGTCCATACAAACAAAGGCACTTCAATCACATAGCAACCAGCTTTTGACTATCGCTTTAGCCTAGGGTATTCCCTTATTTGCCTTCTACTTACAAGGAAGCAAGTAATAAGACTATTTCTGCTATTTTTTTCTCGATTAGAATGAAGTAAATAGAAGAATAAGCTTTTTAACAATAATTTGGTGCACTATAACTATCAATTAACTGAAGCTATAAATAGGCAGGCGCATGCTTATTATTTTCAGATTATTTTCCAACAAACATTTTCCAACTCTTTTCCAACTCAAAATGTTCCACATGATGAAAAGTTCCATAAATTGTTGCAACACTTTTATGCTGTCTCTGAAAAGCACATTAAAAAAAATGATCATATTACTTTTTCGAAATACTGCTTCAATTTTGAGAACTTATTGCATTTTGAAAAATCAAAAGTTTTCGATGGTATGAAAAGTAATACTTTTTCTAATAAATTAGAGGGATGATATGAAAATATATGAAATATTTATTTGTAGTTTCATTTTATGTAAAACTGGCATTTTAATGTAAATATTTTAAAATACGTATGACGTGAATTATTTTTAATAGAACAATGACTTTAGACAATAGAAAATTATTATTATTTAAATAAACATATGCTGGAATTTTGATACTCAGCAAAAATACTAGTATTACTGTGTATAACTTTCAGTATGATATCTTACATTCTATGGATTTTCCAAATTTCACAGAGCATCACATTAACTGCCCTTGATCCTTGATGATACTTATCCCTACTTCTCTCCTCTCTCTCTCCTAATCATTTCAATTTGACCAACATCACCATTCTGCATTCACTTGTTCCCTATCTTTAAACCATGATGTGCAGTTCATCCTCCTCTTTCCTCCGCAAATTGGACTCAGTCTCTACATCACTCCAGCGGTCAAACCATTCAATTTCTAAAACCGTAGTCAAAAACAAATAGTCCCTGGTCTTTCATTTCTATTACAATCCTAAAATACACTCCCTTTACTACCTTTTCCATCACCTCATTGTGTCTACCATTGCAGCAACTTTTGTCTCTCATGTGTCCAGGACCACATTTGCAAATGGTGTTTTAACTTATTCTCCCGTTCTGGTTCTCATTTCCATTACCATCTCCGAGCAAGAGTGGCCTCAATGATTATAAAGAAACTACTTAATGACACACATGTTTTCAGCTCTGTTCGTGCTGTATCCATACTTGACGATCCATATGCGCGAGTTGGGTATCAATGTGGAGGAAACGGCCATCATGTCTGCGGTTACCCCAGTGGTCGCCATCATCATGCCCCCTCTGGCTGGCATGGTCGCCGACCGGATAGGAAACTTCAAGGTAAGTGTCATATTCTTAGATAGGTAACCTACGAGGGTCACTCCAAAAGAAATGCATACTATTTTTTTTTTAAATACAGTTTTCATTCTACACGTTTGAAATTTCTACAGTGTGTAGTCACATCCTTTAGGAATAGCATTTCATTTCTCCACGTAATCCCCATCCTTCTCAATTCCCTTACCCCATCTTGGAACCAGCTCCTGTATACCTGCACGGAAAAAGTCTGGACCAGCATGTTTGAGCCACTGTTTGGCTTCGTGCACAAGGAAGTCATCATCTTCAAACCTCGCTCCATGAAGAGATTCTATCAGTTTCCCAAAGAGTCACATGGAGCCAGGTCAGGACTGTAAGGTGGGTGTTTCAATGTTGCCCATCCAAGATTTCTTATCACTTCTGTGGCTTCTTGACTGACATATGTCCGTGCATTGTCGTGCAACAGCAAAACATCCTGTTTTTGCCGATGTGGTGAAACACGACTCAGTCGAGCTTAAAGTAGAGTGACAATTCGTTCTCTGCGATGCGTTTGTCAGCAGACACCAGTTCGACAACTCTCTGCACATTGTCAGGAGTTTGTGCAATGTGAGGCCTGCCGCTGCGCGAAGAATCCTGAATATTGCCGCGTATGCAATCATCACGTAATCTGCTTGCCCGCCGACTAACTGTACTTCGATCGACAGCAGCATCTCCATACACCTTTGCCAACCTCTTTCTTGTGCATGTTTCCCACTGCCTCGTTTTCCCAGCACGTTGCTTCTGACGGATGTCAAGTGCAGCCACCATCTTGAAGACATGCTGTGACATCGCCTCTCAAGGGAACAGGTTAAATCAAATTTGAACAAAAGCGGGAAGGATGTATTTGCACACAGTAAAAATTTCAAAGATGTAACATGAAAACTGTATTTTTTAAAAAATAGTGTTCATTTCTTTTGGAGTGACCCTCGTATATACTACCGCCACATATATACTACTCTGACTCTGACATTTTGAGCGACCGAGAGAGGCACTTTTGCCACCTCTTGTCAATATAATACCTACATATCGTTTCTCCAAAATATAATGGCCCTCAAACGGGCGCTTCTAGGCATAACCATTATCAAACAAAAGACTACTCTGTACTAAACTCGGGGAGATCATAGTGATCCCTGACAGCCAGCGTGCTGTGTCTGCCAATAGATTCAAGCTACGTAAGCAATGATGCCTTCTTTGTTGCAAGATGTAGCAAACATTCCTCAATGCAGTTTCAGTTGGTGCAGAGAAATCTTAGTATAATTGTAAATATAAGCAATGATGATGACAGTGACTTTAGAAGCAACGATGAAGATCATTTAAGAGAAGAGCCCTCGCCAAGCGAGTGAGAGGCTTGGTGCTGTAGCCATGGACGGGACGAAGTGGCAACAGTGTGACGGAGCGGCCACGAGGTAAGGCAACTGTCGGATCATTATGGATCTCTCCGACTTTAGGGGCAAGAGACAATGTAGTAAAATCTGTTTCCTGGAGACACTATTTGCTAGTCGAGAATCTCGCCTCAGTTGAGGGGCCAGTGAGTGGAAGACTTGGCAACACCGAGGGTTGGTTTCCAGTCGCACAAAACCTAATTCTGTCTTTGGAAGAAGAGTGGGCAGGGCCATCATTTTCTGAAAAAATACTCTACATGTGCTATCTTTTTTATGCAAATAATGAAAGCGTAAGATTACCTACAGCAACTACAATTATAAATACAAGAAAAACTTTAACAAGAATAATACAATATAATTGACAACATAGCCGAACAGCCAGTGCCGGCACATGGGGAGGAAGCATGCCCTAGCAGAATAGTTTCCACCGTCAACCCAGCCCTGCAAACCTTGCCTGATTTTCCTTAACATTCTTTCGCGTTGTACTCCTGGCCATGCAAAGAGGATCGAATTTCAATGGTTTCACACAACGACCAGCTTTTAAAAGATTTGACTATCACTTTAGCCTAATGTATTCCCTTATTTCCCCATCTACTTATAAGAAAGCAAGTAATAAGACCATTGTTAATGTTTATCTCGATTATCATGATATTTTTTGTGTAAGAATAGTTGTTTGCAGAACTGGTAGATAAAGTCAAGTGAATGGAGCACAAAAGATTTTTAGAAAAAGGTCTGTATGTATGTGTGTGCGTGTGTCCATCTATGGACAGCATGACTCAAAAACGAGAACTTGAATATCTTCCAATGATGCGACGCCTGGATTTTCAGAAAAATTCCCACACCCCAAATTACACTTTACTACTCTTAACGGAATTATTTTCGAAATTTTCGTTTTCTCAAAAATGACTTACGATTTTGATTAAACTAGGTAGATATATTATAGATATTTACATGAAAAAATGTATATCTTGTGTTTCAGGGGCTATTCCCAGGAAATTCAAGCTATACACTCCATTTAGTATAGATCTTAAAACCGTTAGAGTCATTTTTGAGAAAATAAATGTTTCGAAAAAATTTCCATGTAAAGAGTCGTTTGGGGTGGGAAGATTTTTTTTAACGAATTTTATGTTTTCGAGTTATGCTGTTCACAGGCACACAGGACCTTTTTCTAAAATGCTCATTTTGGATTCAGGGGTCTCAAAACTTATACTTCCGGTAAAATCCCAGTGACTAACTGCCGGGTAGAATATAATACCTTCTCTATTTACTATGCACGAGTTGAGAAAGTAAAAAGTATGTTTTCAACAGCTTACCCATTCCCTTTTTCACTCTTTCAGGTCAAAAAGTATGCTAGTCGTCAAATATTTGGGATATACAGGATGATTCAAAACCACTTTTACAACGTTTGGAGATGGATTCTTGACATCGAAACAAGAACATAGGTTCATATAAACTTAGGCTGTAAAAAGCTTCGTTTTCGCGATGTCAATTTATTAATAAAAGTCACCTTCAACGGCTTTCCGGGTTCAACCTAATTAACTTCATTTGTTTAGGCAGTCATTCATAGAAGGATTTGACCTATTTTACCCTGTAAAGCTGGCCTTGTGTTGCCATGGCTACTTGTTAACATTTATCAGATGTGTAATACATTCCCCAGCACACCTTATAATTACTGTCTACAGGAACTTCATTCAGAACACTCTCCCAGACTTATTAGACAATATACTTCTGCAATTAAGAAATAACGTGTGGTTTATACACGATGCTCTAGCACATTTTAGTCTCATTGTTCGAGATGCACTGGCTGGTACTGTCCACGCAACACAAGAAGGCAAGCGGGGCCTGAGGGGCGAGCGAGTGAGGGGGGGGGGCTTGAACTGTTATCTGGTCACGTACTAGTGGATTTGTTTACGTTTACTACGTGTGTATATGAACCAAGCTAATGCTCGTTTCAGTAACTGCAGTGATGTGCTAACACGCGCTACGGCATATAGTACTGCAGTTATATAATATTTTGTTACTTTTATTCTTGGTTTAATATTTAAATGCAGAGAGCGACAGCAGCGAAGATGAGAACTTCTCCGACTCGGATCTTGCACGACAACTGGACTTCTAGCTAAGTGTGAGTTATGTGACAACACTGTGTAGTTTAGATGAACCTAGCGTCCTTGTCATATCCAGATGTCGAGCATAAACATCACGCGGACAGCAGAAGTGTTTACATAAATGCTTACGTTACTCATTCCTCTACCTTACCTTCTTGTAGTGGGTCACCAATATCTAGCATAGCAAATGTATAGGAAGAGAGGGACCAGTCCCATGGCCTGCACGTTCCCCCGGCCTCAATCCTTTGGATTTTTATCTTTTGGGAGCACCTTGAACCATTGTTTTATGCAGCAGACACCCTAGATGAAGAAACTCATAATGTATGTGTCATGGAAGCCTGCGACTGGGAGTATATGACATGCATGCGTGTCTATACCTAAGAGGAGGACATTTGGATCATTTTCTATAAGTGGAGTTTGTGTGAAACGCTTTCTAACAGGCTGACAACGTCAAAAATAGGATAATATCAGGTTAAAATGCTTTGATTAGTAGCATTTTGAACCTCAATAGATAGTATGGGACGTATATGTATATGAACATTTTTTCTTGTATTTATGTAAGGAACATACCCCTAAACTTTGTAAAAGTATTTTTGATTCATCCTGTATATCAACTACCTAGTTCTACCATTTGTGACCGAAAGGATTTTATAGATAGCAGTCCTCAGTTAGAGTCCATTGTGACCAGGGCTTTGTGCTTTCTTAGCAACCTTAACAAACATGGACATCACATCCGGACAGAGGTGTGCTGGTGCTTCCCGGAACACAGTGTGCCTGCGATACGCTGCGCGATACATATCGATATTTCCTGTCTTGAGGTACCGCTACTATTGTCCAAACCATTTTGATTTTGATTAAAATGCCGCATATTAAACATACTTACATGGCAAATAAAATGTATAACTCGAATTTCCTGGAAATAACCTTTATAGATTCCTCTTTATTCTGAATAACTTTTGCTTAACTGGTAAACCGACAGAGATTACACAAACTTACACACTAAAAATGTAGATCTCGTCAAAACACATACTTTTTGTTGTGGAAGTAATCGTTTCCGAGATATTCCTTGTTATTGGTTTCAGTTTTAAAATACTTACACCTTTCTCAGACAGGAAGTCGCCCGTATTTCCTTTGCTTTACTCCTGGAGATGCAAAGAAGCGAATTTCAATAACAATCGCATAGCGACAGCATTTATAGCATTTGACTATCGATTTAGCATAGTGGATTCCCTTCTACTTAGTACTAAGACCGTTTCTGCTAAAGTGTATCTCGATTAGCATGAAGTAGAAAGAAAAACAATTTTTACTTTCTCTACACGTACTATGTACATAGTGTATAGAGAAGGTATTGCATTGTACCTAAAAATTCGATACCGAGATTTCACCGGAAATATATGTTTTGAGATCACCTGAATCCAAAAAAAAGGATTTTTAGAAAAAATGTCCGTGTGTGTCTGTCTGTCTATATGTATGTGTGTGTCTGTGGGCAGCATAGCTCAAAAACGAAAAGACCGTTAAATACCAAACTTGGTACTTAAGTTCAGTATCTTCCAAGGATGCGACACGAAGGTTTTCAAGAAAACCCCCCCACCCTTCACATGGAAAAATTTTCGAAAATTTTTATTTGCCAAAAAAAAGGCTGTAACGATTTTGATTAAAATATAATATATTAAAGATATATAATTGACAAATAATATGTATATCTTGAATTTTCTGGGAATAGCCTCTGAAGACTACTTTATTCTGGATGCATTTTACGGACTTTTGTGTAACTGGTAAACCGTAAGAGATAGACAAAAACTTACCACACAAAAAATATAGAGCACATTAAAACACACAGTTTATGTTATAAACATTTTTTTGTGGAGTTGATCGATTTTTAGATATTCCTTGTTTTTTGTTTCAGCCTTAAAAAACTTATACTTTTCTCATACAGGAATTTGTCAACTCCTGTCCATACAAACAAAGGAACATCAGTCACATAGCAACCAGCTTTTGGCTTTCACTTTAACCTATGGTAGTCCCTTATTTCTGTTCTACTTACAGTGAAGCAAGTAATAAGACTATTCCTGCTAATTTTTTTGAGAGAGAGAGAGAGAGAGAGAGAGAGAGAGAAAGTCATGTAGTTTATTTGGAGAGGTAGAATCGCACTGAAAATTCAATGCAATAGCCGGGATATGAGTTCTGCTTGTGGTTTACCGAGAAAAACACGAGTCGGTCAGTGCCTTGCTAGTATGTTGCCATAATAGCTCAGTGGTCAGAGCAACTGCACGGAAACCAGGAGATCCGTGATTCAAATACCAGCTATGGCATTGAATTTTTCAGTCCGATTCTACCTCCTCTCCAACTTCTACCCTACACACGATTGGTATGAAAGAAACACTTAATCCACATCAGATTATTTTTATTATCATTATTATTATTATTATTATTATTATTATTATTATTATTATTATTATTACCATCTTTATACTTGTTTCTTTGTAAGTATACGGGAAATAAGGAAATACACTCACTCCATTACTACCTTTCTGCTTACAGGAAAGCATTTCTGCTAATGATAATTTTAATTGTTTTCTCACAGAAATCGTGTGTTAGGACAGGAGTCGGATAAAGTTGGATCTCCCGGAGATCCGTGATTCAAATCCCGGCTATGGCATTGCATTTTTCAGTCTGATTCTATCTATCCAGTTCTGCTAATGTTTATCTCGATTAGCAATAAGTAGAGGGAAGAATAAGCTTTTGACTATAGTTTGTATTGAGATGTAGAGAAAGTTATGTGAATGAAACACATTAGATTTTTACTTTTTATACATATTTTTAATTATTTATAATTTATATTTAATTATGCTAGTTTAAACTTATCAGTATGATGAATGTATAAATGTGAAGTTTAATAAATACGAGGTACGTCCAGAAAGTAAGTTCCGTTTCAATTTATCTCCGCTGCAGCGCTGCGATCGCAGTTCCGCACATGCGTGGTAGACGCTCTGTATCAAGGAGAAGAAACGTGCGCCATTTTGAGATCGCTGTCAGCCACGTACGCTTTGTTGTGCTTGTTTACAATGTCGGTGTTGATTGAAAATCCCGCCGCTTGTGAAATCAGATCTGTGATTCGTTTTCTGAATGCTAGGAAAGTGAAACCAATTGAAATTTATCGGCAAATTTGCGAAGTTTACGGACAAAATGCGATGAGTGATTCAATGGTGAGAAGATGGGTCCGACAGTTCAATGAAGGACGTAGTGAAGTGCACGATGAAGAACGAAGTGGGCGTCCATCTTTAGTTACAGAAGAATTGGCTCACGTGATTGATGACAAGATCCAGGAAAACAGCAAGTTTACAATTAGTGCTCTCGCTATGGAATTTCCCCAAAGCTCACGATCACTAATTCATGAAATTGTTACCGAAAAACTGAAATTTCGTAAACTTTGCTCACGTTGGGTACAGGCGGCAAACTTCTATGAAGAAGATATACAAAAACTTGTGCCACGCTATGACAAATGCCTGCAAAATTTCGGCAGTTATGTGGAAAATTAGTTTGAGTTGTAGAATTTTGTGCAATAAATAATTATTCTGTATCTGTACACGATTTAATTTTATTACCAAACGGAACTTACTTTCTGGACGTACCACGTATTAAAAATCTGGCATATTAGCCCTGGTTTAGGTAATTAGGTACCAGGGTTATTACACAGTTTTTTATTTTATATTTATTGCACATACGTGCTAGAGAAAGTAGAGGGCTTGTGTGGGATATAAATTCTCTTGGGCAGGTTGCGAAAGGATATTGCTATATCCTTCAGAAACAGGTTATCAAATGATAGACGTTTTCTCTAACACCTCTCGTGTGTGCTCGTCTATTCGCTTCCAAGAACAGGCACATTACTAGATCACGTGAAATGAATTATTCATGAGATCAGGTGAAACGTGGTCGCAATTATCACATGCTTACAGAGAATAGAAGCTAAATTTAAACTACAGTGTGTCCCGTTGAATCGTTACCACTGAGAAATGTAAATATCTCCTCAGATAGTCAAGTTATAAATCTGCTTTCCAGCTTGTCTTGTGAGTTTTGTGGCAATGAAAAGTGTGACGCTATTGCACATGCGCGTGGTATGACAACATAGAGAATTAAAATGGTGGAATTCACGGTACAGCAGAAAGTGAATCCCCCCCCCCCTTAACATCTAATGTCACATATTGGGGGATTTGTTTTAGAAACAACTCTTTGTCTGTAGGTTCTTCACATGGGTTTAAATCGTTTTATTTTCCTCAAACACACGCACATTCACTCTCACATACATTCTTCCAGACTCTGTGAAGGACAAGGAATAATTGTTAAAAAAAATTCCCCGCTACAGCAGGAATCGAACCCGGGACCTCCGGGTGAGAAGGCAGCTCGCTGACCAGTGAAATGCTGTTCTGCTGTGCTCCATTCTCATGACTTTCTCTATTTCTCATTAACAATTTTGTTAAAAAGTTTATTCTTCTATCTTTTTCATGCCAATTAGGATAAACATTAGCAGTGTGATTATGTGTCTATTCTGTTGCTTTTGTAACTCATACTTTTAGCACTAGATTTTTATACATTGTTTTTTTTCCCCATAATATATAAACATATGAATACATGTATATGCCTTGACAAGTTCTATGTTCAGTGGCTTCCTGGCCTAAACGAACCTACAGAATGCTTTCTAATCTAATCTAAATGATCTTGCTACTTAGTTCCTTGTAAGTAGAAGGGAAATAAGGGAGTACCACAGGCTAAAGGGATAGTTAACGGCTGTCTCTATATGGTTGAAATCCGTTTCTTTGCATTGCCAGGAGTTGACAATTCCCGTATGAGAAAAGTTTAAAACTCAAACCTGTACCAAGAAATATCTCAAAAACTCTACGGAAAAAATTATTAATACATAAATTGTGTTTTAACGAGATTTACATTTTTTGTGTAGTAAATTTTCACCTCTCTCTTACAGTTTATCAGTTATACAAAAGTCATCCAGAATGGAGAAGTCTACAGGGGCTATTTCCAGAAAATTCAATATATACATTTTATTTGTGATGTAAATACCTTTAATATACAAAATCGTTAGAGCCATTTTTAAACAAAATCGTTAGAGCCATTTTAGAGAAAATAAACATTTTCCAAATAAGTTTCACGTTGGGGGTGAGGGGATTTTATTAAAAATCTTCGTGTCACATCCTTAAATACCAGGTTTGGTATTTAACCGAGTTTTCTTTTTGAGTTATGCTGCACACAGACCCACCCTAACCTTTTTCTAAACAAAATATGGATATTGCAGTCAAAGAAAGTGAACATGAGGTTTTCAGCAGGTCGGAGGAAGAGACGCGGATCAGAAACATTGCCAACACGACCATTGTTGCGAACCCGAGCTGCCGTGCACGTCAGTCCGTTTCCTGTATTTAGCCTTGTAACACCCAAACACACAATGAACATAGGTGCGACTCAGAAGCTTTTGTTGTTATATAACCTGACATTCTTGGACTGTTCGTCACTTCTGGGAGGTTCCACTCACGTGAACTGGAGCTGCGAGGACAAATCAACTCTGTCCGGCTGATGATTTCAATTTTGATTACGTTACATTACGATCTGCGGATCCTTTTCTGAGACTAGACACAAAGTCCAACTCTAGGATGTACATCAAGTCAGTATTTACTGATTGCTCTTGATAATTATCAATACATTTATTTATAAAGATTAACTCTGATATTGAATTTTGCAGAGGTGTCAGCTATGTATGATTCATAATTACATGTCTGTTTCCAAAAAAATCTGATGTGTTACAGTCACATGACTTTCTTTAGCTGTTCTACAAACTTCATACATAAGATTCTTCTTCTTTCTGCACCTTGCTAATCGTGGTACTCATTAGCACAATGTTATTATTTAGTTCCGTATAAGTAGGAAGAAAATAAGGGAATACACTAGGCTAAACCAATAGTCAAATATTTTAAAAGTTGTCGTTTTGCGCTTGCCATTACAAATCGCTTCTTTTCTTGGCCAGGAGTAGAACAAAAGAAAAACGGATACTCCCTTCTGAGAAAAGTATAAGTACTTCACAACTAAAACTAATAACAATGAATACCTCGAAAACGGTAAGCTCCACGAGAAAAATGTAAATGACATATCTTGTGTATTTTAACAAGACCTAAATTTCTTACATAGTAAGTTTTTGTCTATCTCTTACGGTTTACTAGTTATGCCAAATTAAGCAACATTCATCCAGAATAAACAGGTCTTCAGAAGCTATTCCCAGAAAATTCAAGATATACATTTTATTTGTTAGGTAAATATATTTAATATATGATATTTTAATCAAAATCGTTAGAGCCATTTTTAAGAAAATCAAAATTTTCGAAAAAAATTCCATGTAAAGGGTAGTTTGGGGTGGGTGGATTTTTCTCAAAATCTTCGTGTCGTATCCCTGGAAGATACTAAACTTAAATACCAAGTTTGGTATTTTAGCTACTTTTCGTTTTTGAGTTATCGTGTTTACAGACTCACGGACACACGGACCTTTTTCTGAAAATGCTTTTTTTGGATACAGGAGGTCCTAAAACATGTATTTCCGGTGAAATCTCGGTATCGAATTTTTGAGTGGAATACAATATTTCTCTATCCCTATGTACATTGTACATATGGGGCTAGAGAAAGTAAAAACAATTCATACAATACGCATTACTAGAATTTACAGGATGATTCAAAAACACTTTTACAAAGTTTGGGGGGCAGGTTCCTTACATCAAAACAAGAAAAAATGTTCCTATAAACACATGTCCCAAAACCCTTCGTTCTCGATTTATTGAGATTCAAAATGCTATTAATTGAAAACATTTTAAAGTGACACATTATTCTATTTTTGACATTGTCAGCTTGTTAGGAAATATCCAAATGTTCTCCTCTTGCGTCTAGACACGTATGTACTCGTCGAAGTATGGAAAGTCAAACAGCCCCAGTTGATGTTGTATGATTTCGCATCCTTACATGACACGTAGATTAAGAGTTTCTTTATCTAGGATGTCTGCTATATAAATCAATGTTTTAAGGTGCCCCCAAAAGATAAACATCCAAAGCGGGAGAACGTGCAGTCCTTGGAACTGGTCCCCCTCTATCTATCCATCTGTCATGCTGGATGCTAGCCACTGCATCTCGAACAATGAGACTGAAATGTGCTAGAGCATCATACATAAACCACATGTTTCTTCTTATTTGCAGAGGCACATTTTCTAATAAGTCTGGGAGAGTGTTCTGAATGGAGTCCCTGTAGACAGTACTTGTAAGGCGTGCTGGGGAAATGTATTACACATCTGATAAATGTTAACAAGTAGCTATGGCAACACAAAGCCAACTTCGGAGGGTAAACTGTGTCAAAAACGTTTATGAATGAGCACATAAGTAAATGACATTATTATGTTGGACCCGAAAAGCCGCCGAAAATGACTTTCATTAATAAATTGATAACGCGAAAACGAAGCATTTTAGAGCAAATGTTTATATGAACATATTTTCTTGTTTCGATGCCAGGAATCCATCTCCAAACGTTGTAAAAGTAGTTTTGAATCATTCTGTTTATTTACAACACTGCGTTAATGAGTACCAGTCATTTTTGATTGAATGAAATCCTCCTCTGTATAGAAGGTGTAAGTAATAAGATATCTTTTTCATTCTGACCTAAACTTGTTTTTGTTCATCTGCCATTTTTTTTATAGGAGATGGAAGTGAATTAAATAAAACTATACATTTGTAGTGAACCCTCTTTTGGAATGTCTGCAAATGATTTGTTGGTCTAACTCCTAATGGGTTTGGGCATAAACAGACACTCGTAACATGAGAGGAACATTTTGTAAAAATAGGAAAGAAAAATCTGAAGGGATACATTCACATGACTTCCTCTGCCTAATCTGCTTCAAAATATTTCTATAAAAGCTTAATTTTCTTGCCACTTCATACTAATCAAGATAACATAATTTAACATAAATGGCTTCCTGCAATTTTCCTATTGGCTCAAGGGAAATAAGAGAAAACACTAGCCTAAATATTCGTCAACTCTTTTAAGAGATGGTCGTTATGGATGAATTTGAAATTCCGGGCTCTTTGCATGACCAGGATGAAAAAATATGTAACCCCCCCCCCAAATTACACATTGTGATGTTTACTTAGAATCAAGTCAAGAACAGTCCATTCTTGGTTGTGGACAGCACATTAATAGCTAACTGAAACCTGGGTTACAATAACGTTATTGAAATGTGGAACAGCAATTTGTGAGAATTGTCTGAAGTTACTGAAAAGTTGTATTTCTGGGCTTATACCCCTTTCTCTGGGCACCGGCGAATTACACGTGGTAAATTATCATAAGTAATACCACGAGTGTTTTCATCTGGTTGATAATTCACAGAAGAGATGAAAACACGAGTTGTATTTGATAAGACAATTCAGCGAAATAGAATATTAATAATTTATAATATATAGGAAGGGAGATTTTATCAGGTTATGATTGTAATACTTAGTTCTCAAATGGTGGATGATGCATTCGACCATGTTGTTTATTTACCGAATATTTTGTTTTTGTTTCTTTCTTCACTGCCTCCTGAAATATGATATGGCCGACCGTACCTAGACCCAATATGCGAATATCTATAGCAACAATAGAAATGGGAACACTTATTTTACTTCAGCTTTTAATAACTAGTATAAAATGGAAACAAACGTTATTTTATTTGAGGTTATTGTACTCATCTCATACATAAGAAGTACAAATAATGATTATTTTCATTCATTTTTTTAACTAAATACATTATCAACTGTATACAACTTTGAATACATATTTTAATTGAAAGTAGAATCGTGGAACCGACAGTTATTAAAAGTGAGGTTGGCTGATTGGATTGTACTTTGTTACCAATAACCAAGACAGGAGATTAAACAAACGAACGTAAGGTGCGTCAAGATTTCAAAGAAATGAACATCAGCTGCGATTAGATGTTTCGACAATATCGCTCCAATCAGATGACCGCAATTGGTTGAAATTGACTAATCTCGGCCATTACATTGGTGCTTTAACAGTTGAGCTGAATTGTCATTGTATTATGTAGGGGTTCATTTAGGCAAAAACACTAAGTGTGAGGCTGTAAACTGTGCACCTTCAACTGACTGCCCTCTCGTATGTAAGTAAATGCCCTGAAGCCCTGACGTTCAGCTGCAGTAAGGTGGGGCGGGAATTGTAAGGCGTGGTGTGATGATGTGATATGTGTGAATGACGTCAGTCAGGTGTTGATGTCAGTCTTACCTCTGGGATCGAAGTGGTGCTCTCTAGTCACGTTCTGTTGAAGCAATTTGTTAGCGAGTTAATTTTTGTCGCTAAAACAAACATTTAGCTGGAACGCTGAGTTGGTTAAACTGCCTGCTGGTCTCATTGTTGAGACAGCTAATGGAATACAACCGTTATTTCTTTCTTTTGTATTTTATTATCATATACGTTTACAGTATTGAGCAATGCTCATAAGCAGGTATGTATCGAGGAACTTAAAATGTAAGTACAAACTAAAATTACATAAAAAGATTAAATACAAATTAAATAAGATAAAAGTGCTTAAATTACGATAAATTCATTGTTGTGCAGAACTGGTGGTCTGACAGGTGTGACATTGCTTCTGATTTAAATGCTGCCAGTTTTGTCTGTTTTAATATTTTCTGGTAATTTATTGAAACATTTAACTGTCATGTTATTATATGATTTTGTGTTTGTTCTTTGTATTCGTCTTGTTTTCTAATTCATATATTATCTTTAGTAATGAAGAGTATGTTTTCGCTGCTGAAGGTATTTTTATTTTCTCTACATGTACTATATACATACTGTATAGAGAAGGTATTGTATTGCAATCAAAATTCGATACCGAGATTTCACCGGAAATATGCATTGAGACCCCCTGAATTAAAAAAAAATCAGAAAAATATCCCTGTGTGTGTGAGTGAGTGCGCGCGCGCGCGTGCGTGCGTGTGTATAGCTCAAACGAAAAGTCGGTAAAAGACCAAACTTGGTACATAAGTTTAGTATCTTCCAAGGATGCGACTCGAAGATATGTAAAATAAAAATCCCTACACCACCAACTACCCTTTATATGGAAAAATTCTCGAAACTTTTAATTTTCTCAAAAATGGGTCTAACGATATTGATTAAAATATCGTATATTTAAGATATTTATATGACAAATAAAGGAATATCTCAAAAACGGCGAACTCGACGAAAAAATTGAATATAACATAAATTGTGCGCTTTAACGAGCTCTACATTTTTGTTAAGTTTTGTCCATCTCTTACGGTTTACCAGTTATGCAAAATTCCGCAAAATTCATCCAGAATAATGATGTCTTCAGAGGCTATTCCCAGAAAATTGAAGAAATACATTTTATATTTTTAGGTAAATATTTTTAATATACCATATTTTAAACAAAATCATCAGTCATTTTTGAGAAAATCAAACATTTCGAACATGTTTACATATATATATATATTGATTCTTGGGGTCTCAAAATATATTTCTGATGAAATCTCGGTATCAAAGTTTTGGTTGCAATACAGCATCTCTATGTACACAGTATGTGTAGAGAAAGTAATTACAGACTTTATACCATAAAATTACTTCTACTGAAAAAGTTGTTAGTCTAGTCTGGATTCCATCGCATGTTGGGATAACCGGCCATGACAAAGCAGATAAGGCAGCCAAAGAAGCCACTAAACATGTTCAAACAGGAGATATTAAGACTGACCACCAAGGTTTTCAACAACATGTAAAACAAAACATCCTACTACGATGGAAAAACGAAATGGTGCGCTAATTCTACCAGCTAGCTATGTACAGAATATCTATGACACCCACACCCACACCCACACACACACACACACACACACACACACACACACACACACACACACACACACACACACACACAAAACCTCCGATAGGCTATAAATAAAAGACAAGTTCATAGAAAACAATTATTTTATTACTTAAAGTTTCGTACACTTATGGTTACTTTTCAACATAATCACCGAAAAGATTGAGATATTTATCGTACCTGTACACAAGCTTTGCAATACGCGTTTCAAAAAATGTTGCCGTCAATGATTTCAAATGAACATTGACGTTGTTTTGAAGATCTTCGTACTTTACGACGTTTGCGGAGAGCCATTTAAAACAAACGAAGAGGAATGCTGACTTCAGGAATTGTGTTGATCCATGACAACGCTCGTCCACACACTGCTGGCACAACCCATCGGCTCCTTGAACAATTTCAATGGGACATTTTCGATCATTTGCCGTACAGTCCTGACCTGGCACCCAGCGACTTTCACCTTTTCCCTAAACCAAAGACGTGGCTAGGAGGGCAGCACTTTCAAACCAACGAAAGAAAGTATGTTTTTTTTTTCTTCATGCCTAAGGCGGCGTGATTTTAAAGTTTGGGATAAGGAGATTTGTGGTTAGGAACAAACTCTCGCAGTTGCCAAATCTTACACTTACTGGTCCCTTATCTGAGGCGCGAATCTCGACTTGCAAGCAGAGTTTACAGAGTCTCCAAGAAACAGAGATTTTAGTACGTTGCCTCTCACCCCTAGTAGAGGGTCTCCTTTTGTTTGCTAATGGTTATTGCCCAGTATCAGGGGAGAGTAGTCATGTGGGCTTGGAACTTTCACAATTAAATAAAGAATTCGAATAGAAGGTAAAACAATAAAAATTAAACCTACTGCTGGTAAAATTATTCAAAGAATTTATAAATGTTGACCGCATATTACATACCGATCTATAAGTTTGTTATTAAAGATAGGATTGCGTTATAATTTGAGAAAATGTATGCTTTGAAGAAAACTATAACATGTTTGAACACGTGCAAGGGATTTTATGATGTAAAATCTAGTAAGAAAGTACCTGTCTTGTATCGTGTTACGTTTCAAGTGAGAGCACATTTTGAAGATGTCAACAATTTTGTGATGCAGATTCTGCTGGCGGCGTTCTCTGCACTGGGAGGTGGTGTATCCCTGCTGCTCCTGCTGGTCCCTGTGGGCCGATACACAATCACATACCCAGAGAATCTAACGCTATCCCTGGGATGTGGGGCGACGCCCAGGAACATCCTGGAACTCAGGTCTATGGAGCATCAGGATAGTTTGTGTCACGTGCTTCCGGCTCTAGGGAACCACAAGGTACGTAGGTACATTCATCCTCTCTCGTAGTGACGGGGAAATAGTGCGCCAGGGAACTCTCTCAGCACTGGGCGCACTATAGTTATTTATGTTACAAGTGGCAAAATTGTGTTTTATATTGTGAGTAGAGACAATACGAACAGTAAAAAAACAATTTTAACACTGTGTTATACACTAGTTTTACTTTCTCTACACGTACTAAAATAAAATAAAATCTGTAATACAACATCCTGGCATCTTGTTCCCTATACCAGGACGTATATTGCAAACTTTATAATTTATTTCCCACTTTTAAATTATTGTAATACATAAATATTTTACAGATAATACTTATATACTAATAACTCAAAATTTAATTTAAAACAAAAACAAATTAATATAAACTGAAATCAAATAAATTCCAACCATAAAACAACTTTCACTAACACTAAATCATCTATTATTAATACTGGAATCCAGTAATACAAATAACTGGTAACCAGCTGTTTACCCATAAAACTATGCTCTAGATTATTAAGATAAATGAAAAACTAATCCTATACTACTGGTATCCAGCGGAATATGCACTGGCAACCAGCGCAACTAAATAATTATATTATACAATAATTTCTTTACATTGTAGTAAACTATAGTAAATTGTCTTTTACCTCCTTTGGCTAACATATGTTACTAATTATACCTAATCTTTTACATCATCATTACACTAAACTCGCTGTATTTAACTTTTTAACACTATTTAGCACTTCACTAACACTTCCTCCTCAACGTCATCTCCCCTTGCCTCCTACTGTCCACCGCCAGAAGCCCATAATCCACCATTCCTGCTCTCACACACCCTCTGCATCCCTCTTATCACTCTGGTCTACACCGGCTCCTTCTTCGTCGCCTCCTACTATGCTCGGCTCTCCTTCATCTTCCATTAGTCTCCAGTCTCCATTTAGAATTAGTTTGCATTATTTATTCTTCCTCTTCTTCCTATGAACTTTCTCCCTGGGGTTCATAGTTATTTAAGTTGCAATAGTATTTGCTACACGTACTATGTACATAGTGTCTAGAGAAGGTATTGCATTCCACCCAAAAATTTGATACAGAGATTTCACCGGAAGTACACGTTTTAGGGTTCCCCTTGCACAAAAAAAAAGTATTTTCAGAAAAAGGTTCGTGTCCGTATATCTGTGAACACGATAACTAAAACCTAAAAGTCGGTAAAATACCAAACTTGATATTTGAGTTTAGTATCTTCTAGGGATGCGACACGAAGATTTTGAGAAAAATGCCCGCACCCCAAACTACCCTTTACATGGAAAAAACTCGAACTTTTTGATTTTCTTAAAAATGGCTCTAAAGATTTTGATTAAAATATCATACATTAAAGATATTTATATGAAAAATAAAACGTATATCTTAAATTTTCTGGGAATAGCCTCTAAAGTCCTCTTTATTCTGAATGATTTTTTCTGAATTTTGCGTAACTGGTAAACCGTAAGAGATAGACAAAAACTTAATACACAAAACATGTACGTAGATCAAATTAAAACCCACCATTTATATTTGTCGATGAATTGACCATTTCTGAGATATTCCTTATTATTTGTTTCAGATTTGAAATATTTAAACTTTTCTCACACGGAAAGTTGTAAATTCCTGGCCCTGCATAGAAACGGATTTCAACCACATGGCAACCAGCTTTTAAAGAGATTTGACTATCGGCTTAGCCAAGTGTATTCCCTTATTGATCTTCTACTTACAAGGAACCAAGTAATTAAGACAATTTCTGCTATCTCGATTAGCATAAAGTAGATAGAAGAATAAGCTTTCTAACAATAATTTGTTACAGAGATGTATAGAAGGTCAAATGAATGGAACACATAAGATATTTTTAGACAGTTCTCAATATTTATAGACATATAATTATAAATAGATTGTTTTACCTATTTCACGGAGTTAATGCTTAATGGTCTGTGATATTCAGTTGCTGCCTTGCTCAGCATCAGTAATTCCGCTCTCTCCGCTGCTTCCATAATAAAATTTCGAATGGTTCAGCAGATTCCATGACATTCAAATCATCCGCCATTTTATGGATCGATACGAGCTTTCAGAGTCATAGCCTACTTGAATGAGGCCGTGGTTGCATAAACCAAAGGGTTATAACACTGAGTGACAGCATTTTCTACTTTTAACACTACTGACATTTGGCAAAAGACCTCTTTTAGCATCAACTGTCTAAAACTGATGATTTTTAATAACATTTCCCACCGTTCCAGTCCAAAACAAATATGCTGTTACATTCACATTCTTTTGTTTCTTATACGAGGAGGGTTCAATAGAATACGTGCTAGGAATGAACTCAATTTTACTTTCTCTAGCACGTACGTGCAATGTACTTAGTAGGTAGAGAAGGTACTGTGTTCCACCCAAAAAGTCGATATCGAGAGTTCTCCATAAATACGTGTTTTGAGATTCTCTGATTAAAAAGAAACTACAAACAAACAAAAAACAGCATTTTTAGAAATCGGCCGTGTGTATGTGTGTGTGTCTGTGTGTGTATTTGGGGGGTGGCAGCATAACTCAAAAACGAAAGGTCCGTTATATACAAAAACGTATTATTTAACTTCAGCCGAATTACCCTTTATACGGAAAAAATGTCGAACATTTTGATTTCCTCGAAATCATTAGAACTATTTTCCAGAAAAATAAAAGTTTTAAAAACATTTTCCATGTAAAGGGTAGTTTGATTTTCTTGAAAATCTTCGTGTCACATCCTTGGAAGATACCAAACTTATGTACCAATTTTGGTAATGAAAGGCTTTTTCATTTTTGAGATATACTGTACACACACGCATCTATAGCCGCGCCGTGACCGAGTGGTTAGACCACTCATCTCTCACAACGCGGCCCGGCTTCGATCCCAGGAGACTGCATGCGGGTTTTTTCATCTTCATTCCATGTATCATCAATGTCAAGGCCAGCAGTACCAATGTAGTAAAAGCGGGCGTCAAACTTAGTTTAAAACGCGCACATACACGGATCTTTTTCTAAAATTAATTTTTGGTTTCAGGCGATGTCAAAATATATTTCTGGTGAAATCTGGGCATCGAATTTTTGAACGGAATACAATACTTTCTCTAGCTACGGAAAGGTAGCTGGTGATAAATCAGGCAGAGAAGGCGATATATCTTATCCGATTGTTACAGGTAGCCATGCACGAAATATCGTGTGGGTTTGAGTGCGAGCCGGACCTGCTGGCGGGAGGACCTAAGGCCCCAGGATACTTCCTGAGAGAAGGCAACGGCAGCATGATCCTCGGCGCGCGGGAGTACGACGTCACCCTGGACAAGGTCGATGGCGATAAGAGCCCTGGAGTTACCTTTTCCTTCAGCATGCCCTCGCCGGATATCCTCAAGTTTGGAGCTGACAGATATTACTTCCCAACACCGGGTCTCTTCAGGCCGTCGTGCGAGACTGTGGAGCCTGGCAACGCCTACAGGTGAGAACCTCACATTACTGTTACACCTCACTCAGATCTTAAAGCTGGTTCACAATAAACGGGAACGAGAACCTCAATATCCGCTGTTATAACTCACTCAGCTCTTAACCGGTTCATAATAAACGGGAACGGGAACCGGAACGAAAACCTCACTATCCGCTGTTATAACTCACTCAGCTCTTAACTGGTTCACAATAAACTGGAACGGGAACCGGAACGAAAACCTCACTATCCGCTGTTATAACTCACTCAGCTCTTAACCGGTTCATAATAAACGGGAACGGGAACCGGAACGAAAACCTCACTATCCGCTGTTATAATTCACTCAGCTCTTAACTGGTTGACAATAAACGGGAACGGGAACCGGAACGAAAACCTCACTATCCGCTGTTATAACTCACTCAGCTCTTAACTGGTTCACAATAAATGGGAACGGGAACCAGAACGAGAACCTCACTATCTGCTGTAATACTATTTTTATAGCAGGTTCATCATAAACAGGGGACGTGAACCAGAACCAGAACGAGTACCTCACAATCTGCGAAATGCGTTAATACTCACTTTGAATTTATGACTGACAAGTCATTCTTAACTCATTCGCAGCTATCTTGTAACCACAGAACAGATACTAGGGGTGTCCAATAAGTCCTTAGAAAAATTCAACAAGTTACACTCGTAGCGTCGAGAAAAGTTTGTATTTTGTAACCTTCGTCTCTTACTAGATGGCAGTCAACGTTTCAGCTATATTCATCGCGTGGTGTCGTTGCCATACGCGATTGAATCAACAATCTTGTGCTTATTTAGATAGACGGGGAAAAAAAAAACGAATTTCGTGCGGTGATTAAACACTTCTATTTAAAAGGCTTATCACGGAAAGAGATAAAAAGCCGAGATGGGTGAAGTTCATTACACATCTGCTCCTGCGTTTGCAACAATTTACAATTGGATAAATTAATTTAAACGTGGCCTTACATCCATAAATAATTAACATACGAGTCGTAGTTTCGGACGACTTCCTCTGAAATGATTGACAAAATCCATTCATAAGAGGGATGACCAGAACTAAGTTACAAAGCCTGCAGTGAAACACTATATTTTATTTCGTACAGCCATCTGATAGTGTATACATTAGGTTATTTTCCCGCAAAGTGTCCATATCATTTGAGTTTTTTTTTGATAGTGTTTAACGCCCGCTTTTACGACCATGGCACGCAGGCGATGACACTGGTGATGCATGGAATGAAGATGGAACATCGGTGGAATGCGATGGCGGGGGAAACCGGAGAACCAAGAGAAAACCCGTCCCTGCGCCGCTTTGTCCACCACAAATCTCACGTGCCGTCGCTAAGGATTGAAACTGGGCTATCTAGGTGAGAGGCGAGTGGTCTAATCACTCGGCCACGGCGTGGTCCATCGGTTGAGGTGCTTGTCGCTTCGTCTAGTTTGAATATTCCCTCCTGATAAAATCCTGGCTTTGCGTGTTCAGCCACGTTGTCATGAAGTGTTGCAATTCCTCATCTGAAGCGAATCGTCGGCCTCCTAGGTGTTCCTTCAAATGACAAAAAAGGTGAAAGTCGCTTGGAACGATAACTGGGCTGTAGGGAGGGAGGTCGATGATATTCCAGCGAAACTGCTTCAACAGCGTTGTGGTCTTCTTGGCTGTATGAGGACACGCGTTGTCACGTAGGAAGATGACACCCTCGGTTAGGAGTCCTGGCCGTTTCCTCCTGATTGCCTCGCGCAATCGTTTCATGGTCTCGCAGTATCGGTCAGCAGTCAGTGTGCCCTCTTTCCAAAAATCCACGAGTATGATACTTGCGCTGTCCAAAAACACTGTGACTATCCTTTACCGGCAGATGGCGCCACCTTAAACTCCTTTGTCTTTGGAGAAGAGGAGTGTTTCCACTCCACTGACGACCGCTTTCTGCTGGTGGTATAGTGGTATATCCATGTTTCGTCACCTGTGACAATGCGGTGAAGAAAGCTTGTTCTCTTCCTGGAGAACCGTTATAAAAATTGCAGACTTGCCTCCTTGCGTTGGTTGGATAGATTTCGTGGGAACAAATTTTCCGGTATTGCAGAAAACCGTGAACAATATGATGAATGCTTCCAAAAGACATTACCAGTTCTACCACCATATGTCGAAACGTAATCCTCCTGTTGTCCTGAATCAGCTCCTCCGCTCTATTTGTGTTCAAGTCTGTGGATGTCGCGCTGGATAGCCAACTACAATCATCGTCGGTGACGTTTTTTCTACCGCCCGCAATCTTTCGACACCATTCTGCTGGCAAGACATTAAAGTCTCTTCACAAACCTCTACCAGCTATCGGTGAATGTGAGCCGAGGTTACTTCGCCCTCAGAAATAGAATAACTGAGCGGATTTCTTCGCGAGACCAGCTTTCCAAACGAATCGCCATCTTGTTTATCTTGCAGTAGCGCTGTCGGTGACATTTGGCTGAAACATGTATTAACATTACTGCACACTACTAAGTTCACGAAACATCAAGATCTTGTAATCTTAGTTTTTGATCATCCCTCGTATATCACATTTACTCTCAAATTTTAAGAAATCTTTCAGTAATTGCTTCCGTATATTTCATAGAAACATTTTTGGAAAATTACCTCAAACTTTTGAGAACTCGCAAACAACTAACACTGGTATGTGAATCTCACAGGAAAGTAAGAAGAAAGCGCATGTTTTGACACTTGTTATTTATTTTACTTCTGGATAGCACAACATATTTTGATATAGTTGCATAACAGGTATAATTTTCTCAATTCCTTACAAAGAAATTTCCGCATATATATGCAACAAATGTCATTAGTAACGGTTTCATTGTTTAACCAATAATTCAATGATGCACAATAATGGAGGTGAGATGTTAAAATAAATAAACATAATAAAATATCTTGGAACTCTGGGGCGAGAACCTTCACCAGTATGGTCAACTCCAACACATCATGCCTTAGACTGTGCGGTCATTCAGCACCGGTGGAATGCGACGGCGAGGAAACCGGAGAACCCTGCGCCACTTTGTCTACCACAAATCTCTTGCGGTCGCCTGGTATCTTTCCGGTGCATGTCTACTAGACCACTCTTGTCAAGTCCTTATATGGATCTTGAAAGAGTGGCCAAAGCAGAATTCGGTTGTCATGATATCTGATCTTATGTCTAAAACCCTGGAAGTTTTATTAGTCCTGGAATAGGATGGGTCCATAACCTTGGCATAACCTTTTCCTTTTTTCTGTTAATCTATGGGCTACTTAGTTTTGTTTATGCCTTTAGAAAAAGTTCCAGCAATAGAAGCCCCAATAGGATTTCCGGTGGTGCAGTACGAGTGCTTTTAAAGACACAATTAAACATTCAAGTCTTTCAATATTCGTCAGCTTAGTTTTCACTGTTGATTGTGTGCTTTCACCCACCAGTCCAAACAATATACTACGATTGGAACGGAAATTATGAAATTTGACCATAACTTCGGAAAGCTTCCCCTTTATTGTCCATGCCTGTATATGAAAGTCAGACTTTTGACTTTCTCCCGTTCTGGTTTCTGTTTCCGTTTCTGTTCCTGGGCAATTGTGTGCTGTTTTAATGGGAATATCTGTTTTGAGCTATCGTAAAGACTCAGACGAATTTATATGGCATTAAGCATCGCATTCAGTTAAGTCGTATTTAATTTCAATCTGATGAGCCTCACAGACCTTGCAGAACAGCCGCAATGTGTAAATCTATCGCAATTCGGCTAATTGAAATCACAGGAATTCCCCATATATTTAATTCAGAGATTTTATTATTTTTAATTAGTGTCTTAACTTCATACATTACAGTTGAGAGATGTTAGAAGCAAACAAATAATGCGAAACATGTGTCCAGGGTTTTGCTCAGCGGCAGTCCAGATTCTATAATTAATGCTGTGCAAGTCTTAAATCAGAGTGTCTTCTGTTTTCTGGATCTGATGGGTAGTTTAGAGGAATTTGTTGAACTAGCGGGTTGCTGTGATGGTTGAACGTGTTATGAAGTCTTCTGTAAGCTCTGTTGAGGACCACTATTACTTCAAGAACTTGGAGATCTGAGTGAATAGTGGAGTTTCTGACATGCCATGGTTCATTGTTGATGAATAGTTTGTAATCTTCGTATTTGAAAGGGTGAAGCTGAACCCCAGATTGAGCAACTGTACATCCATAGAGGTCTGATCGGTGAGAGATGTTCTCCTTCTGAATAAACGTTTACACTATTTTCTTATATTACAGTTGTAAAAACTGTTTGCAGATGCAAGCTGGGGAGTAGATGGCAGGAGAACGCAGGGATGTTTCGTGCTGCGAGGTTGCTGCCATTGAAGGGAAGCAAATTTCTGATGACGGAACTCACGAATTGGACGTCAGGTGCTTGGGACAGAATGGTCCATAATGCTACGTGCGCCAATACCTTCATTGAGGTATGTGTTAAAATAAAATATGTTTTGTTTGTATAACTTTATCAATTCTTTGATTTAACAAGAATATCCCACATCTTCTTACTGCTACCTTTCTGTAATAGGTATACGAGGGCCATCCATAAAGTAACGAAAGCTATCAACACAAAACTTTATGTACAAAGTTACTGTACCTTACTCTATTTCTCAACGTAATCTTCATTTTGACAATATATTTATTGTCACGTGATACCACCTTACTTTTCTACTGCCAGAGGACTTATTAGTCTTTTATTGAATACGCAAACTGTTCGGCAAATAGAGCAAGTGTATTGTGATAATGCATTGAACGAGTCCTGAGTGAAGAAACGACGCATAATTTACGAGTAATCAAGGAAGAACCAGTGTGTACAACAAAGACCAGAGTGGAAGTTTATCTTAGTCACCATACAAGACTTTTTTGGAGGGAAACATTTCGCAATTGGTGAAAACCTCAACATCTTGGCTCAGAACTATAGCGGTGGAAGACTATTTCATAAGATTTGAAACAGTGGCACCAAGTGACAATAAATGCCTTGATAGTAATAGCGATTACGTTGAGAAGTAGAGTAAGATATTGTAGTTTTGTAAATAAAGTTGTGTGTTCATGTCTTTCGTTATTATTTAGATATGCCAAAACGTTCGTTACCTTCTGGATCGCTCTCGTATTTAAGGAAGAAGCTTGAAGAAATGGCAATTTGAGATAACACAGCAGTAGTTCTTATATTTCTCTTAGCTGGCAAATTCAGCAATTACATCGCGTTTGTAGTCTGTTTTATTAGAATAAACAGACACCCGTATTTTCAACACAAATGAGGTAAAAAAAAAAATAAAATGAAATGGCGTTTATTTATGGTCGCTCTTTAACTGCTGTGGTTCTCAGCGTCCGATTCTATATTAGGCATGAAAAACAGCTTAATTTTCCTCTGAGGTCTCTTTATCAGGCTTGAGGTTCTTTTACGTGCCGTAAATCTACGGCACGGGACCAACGGCTTTACTTCCCTTACGAAGGAAGTCATGCTAAGGATTTTTATGCCCGAAAAAAATCCTCCGCCAGGTTTGAACCCGCGACCTTGGGTATATGAAGTTAGCATGGTAACCAATACACCACGGAGGGTGACCAAATGTGGTCAAATTTCCCGAAAACACATAACCACTGCTTTCGAAAATCTATGAAAATAACATTCCTAACTGCTTACCATTTCTGTCATCAACACTGCATCCTCCAATAGCAGAGCACGGCATCCTCGACGGTAAACACCTTGAAAATGATAACTAACAGCAACCTCATATTAACATTATAAAGGTTACAACTTCCGCTTTGGCACATGTCATTCAGGGAAGCTGGGTGCCATGTGACGTCACACTGCATATCCATGCCAAGAGACCTACCATATTCTTCTAAATATCGTGCAGGCACGTACTCAATCACAAAACTTAGCTGGAAGATGAGCATGGTATACAATACGTCACAGCAAAGGTGATACCACAGCATTTACATTGGCGACTGAGGGTAGCTACAAAAATCTCCCGAATGTGCGTCACAGACTTTATGTCTGAGCTAACCGCTCGGTTCTTTTTCTCCGTAGAGGAAAAAAAATGTATTATAGCATTCGACCCGCAGGCGGAGTGCAATGGCTGTGGGGGTAAATGGAGGTCCCTGCTTGGTGCAGTATAATCCAATAAAAACCCTTCCACGTATTAATCGTGTGTGTGTGTGTGTGTTTTGTGCAATTCATGCATTTTCGGGTCCTGCATAGCACCTCGGTTAGTAAGCAAAAGCTTGGTTGCTGGCATGCATTGCATGTGAGCGCATCATTGTTGCTAACTGGGATTGTCCATGAAACCTGAACAATACAAGGGAGAGCACACACATGAGTGCTATTAAAGATTTTAATTACTTGCTAGTACGTGCAGATATCTGTTTGTCATTTGATTTATGAGTAGAGCTTATTCTAGGATTACGAAATTGCCGAATTGAGGTTCGGTGCACACAAAGTGTAACTATGACGTGAGGGAGGGGACGTGGTCTCTAAACCTGTTTCGAAACGTGTTGTGCTATCAAGCATTGCTCACTGCCTGGCCTCGTTCAGTAGATCAACCAGTGACCACCGAAGAGAACGCAGATTGAAAAATTGAAAATACGAAAGGGTAGACGTTCGATACTGAACAAACTTGTGGACGATTCAAACATATTTTGAGTGTCGTGAGAAGAGCCTTTTCTTTCAATACAGTAAAGATGTATCTTGTAATTCATTGCGTGAGTTTGGTTCATTTATTCCATTGTCTTTTCGAACCTGTGCACATTATTATCCTAAATTTTTTGTATCAATTTTTATACTTGTATTTCTAAAAATACAAGGCGTTTTATTTACTAATCATATTATGAAACAACTATTTTATTGTGTTACTTAATAAATTAGAACGATGCATATGCCAATACATGTAATGAGCTACTTTTGGAACAGATTATACCTCAATGCACGTTTACGCTACAAATCCCTCTCCACTACTCTCTCCTTATACCGCTGACTGCTCTGTGGGTTCGTAACTGCGTGCGCTTCGAAACCCAAACTTGTGGTTTACTGGAAAACATGCGAGTCAGTTGTGACAGCGGCACATTGCCGTGGTAGCTCAGTGCTAGAGACCGGGAGATCTGTGGTTCAAATCCCAGCAATGGCATTAAAACTTTCAGTCTGATTCTACCTATCCGACTCCTGTCCTATACACAGCTTGTGTGAAAAAACAATTAAATCAATATTGGTTCTTTGTTGGCTTGTTGACGGCTCGGTTATGAATTTTACTGTTGATGTTCTGATAAACAATTTCGGGCATTGTTTCAGGAAGGCGAGAAAGTGTCCGTGTCGATAGGGGAAGGAGCTGTGAGACTAATGGGGTGCGAACCCCGATGTCTGATGTCAGTACCTAGACGTCGTGTCTGTTCCAACCTCAAGAAGCAGATAGAGTACGACATTACGCTGACATTCTGGAGCTACCTGGTGGTGCGTGTTCTTATTGGCATCATCGGTGGTACAGCCTTTGCCATGTTCGAGGGCGCTGTGATAGCCATCCTCCGAGAACAGAACGCTGACTATGGTCTGCAGAGGATCTACGCTACCATCGGTGGAATGATCAGTTCCCCATTATCCGGAATGCTTATAGACTGGGCCAGCAAGGGCAAGGGTTACACGGATTTCAGGTAACTTAACACTTTCTGCTACTGATGTATATGATACCTCAGGCTTCCAGTTTTTTTTCCTGCTCTTTGAACAAATCAAAGTAATGATGACCCCTCTAAAAATGTATTTTAAGTTTTAATTTCTTTCTCTACCACATCTCTATGTACAATGTACACAGGAAGTAAAGAACGTAAGAACGTATTGCATTTCATCCAACATTTGATACCAAGATTTCACTGGAAATACGAGGTGCACTCAAGTTATTACACTCCGATTTTGTTTCTCAGAACTGGAAACATGCTGTTTGTTTTAAAGTAAGCGGGTACTCTTTGTGAATGTGCGACAGAGGGGCAGCACTGTATGGCAAATAACCTCTCGTGGCAACGGCGAGTGTGTGCATTGTTTTGTATACTTAAAATGGAGACGTTTTCAGAGTATAAAGATATGTTTTCTCCATTTGCGTGGTGGCAACATTTGAAATTCATCGCCAGTTAAGTGAGATATGTGGTGATAGTGTCATGGATGTGTCTAATGTGCGTTTGTGGGTGCGACAGTTCAAAGAAGGCAGAACGTTGGTGAGAATCTCGACCTCGACAAGCACACGATCAAGCTAGCGGAGAAACGTATTTTGGAGGATTCGAATGACTGTGAAACAGATCGCCTCCACAGTTGGCATTTCCGTGGGATCTGTTCACACAAACCTGCATGACGACCTGAAAATGCGAAAAGTGTTCTCCAGGTGGATGCTGACGGATGATACAGCAGTTTCTTTGTGCAAACAACTTTGAAGTCATTCCTCATGCTCTCTACTCACCTGACCTGACTCCTAGTGACGATGAAAGGCACTCGTGCGGCAAAACGAATCCCTAAAGAAGCGTAGGTGCGCAGCCGGCCATGGAATCATGGCGCTGACATTGCGAAAAATGTGTACGGCTGCAGGGAGATTACGTCGGAAGTGACACAAGTTTCATAGTTTTCGTGTGATTGTTAGGAGGTCGTACATGTTCTGAGGCCCCCTCCCCCAAAACGGTCCGTGTGTCTGTGAACAGCATAACTTAAAACAAAAAGTTGAAGTGCCAGACTTAATATTTAGGTTTAATGTCTTTTGAGGATGGAACATGAAGATTTTCAGGAAAATTCCCCCACCCCAAACTTATCCTTTACATGGAACATTTTTAAATTCCTTGATTTTCTAAAAAATGCCATATGTTAAAGACATTTTAGTGTCAAAAGTTTAGGGTGGAATGCAATTCTTTCTCTACCTTCTATGACATAGTACAAGGCAGAGAAGTTAAAGATAATGCCAGGCGTATTTTGGAAGCACTAATTGATTTCTGCTATTGTCCATAACAGGCCAGCGTTCTATCTGTATGCAGCTCTGAAAATAGTGAGTGGTCTTCTCATGCTCACCATCAACCTGGAGTTTAAGGCCCCAGCAACAAATGTGGTCTCAGATGTTATCTCAGTGCTCAAAAATGTTGAAATTGTTGCTCTCTTTATCGCCATTTTCGTATTAGGTAAGTTTTGGTGGCATATCTATGTTATATACGAGGGCAAATCAAAAAGTCTTTGTCCCTATTTTTGATCTTGTAAAATAAGATACACACAACCAACTAAACATGTAAATATTATTCTTTGTACCTTTCACTATTTTTCCACATAGACTCTGTACCGGTTCAGACATTTGTCTCATCGTAGCACTAATTTTGCTACGCCGCTGCGGTAGAAGTCGGCCGCCTGACTGCTAACCACTGGGGCAGTAAGGAATCGCTGTCCTGCCAGGAACTTCCAGCGGACTGCAAAGATAGAACTCACTAGGGGGCAAGATCCGGGCTGTATGGTGGATGCTCTGGAAACTCCCAGTGAAATTTCCTTAGCTTGCCGAGGCCTTGTTTGCCATATGTGGTCTCGCGTTGTCAATATCCAGAATCCCGCGGCGCTTCTTTCTGATCGCAGCACCGGTGGCAGCTTGTAGCATCAAGTCCAGCACGAGCGGTCCACGGCAATCCCAGAATGTCGTTAAAATCACTTTGTGAACAGATGACGCAGTACGGTTTTCAAGGCCATTTTCAAACTCAGAACACCACCAACTCTCACTTTTTTTAACGCCTGCAGGCGATGACACTGATGTTACATGAAGATGGAGAACCCGGAGAAAACCCACCCCTGCGAATGGTCTGACCACTCGGCCACGGCAAGACAACTTTCCCCATATGTTGGCTGCATTTCCCTGTGAATCTCGATGGGCGTTCGTCCCTTACTAGTAAGCTGTGGACATGTTAAACACACCTGCCATTTTGAATGCAATGGCAGCAGCTGGAAACACTATGAGGCCCGACCCATGAAAAGTCCACTATTTCGAATGTTTTACATTCCTCATTCGGCCGAAAAAAATAGGGGCAAAGACATTTTGATTTGTCCTCGTACATTAAATATTAATTTACTTGTTCCTGTAAAAAGAATACTAAAATCTCAATTATATGCTTTTACTCTCTGGACCAGAAGGAAACTAGTTCTGGCAAAAATCCCAACTAAGTGTTATTTACTGCAATTAATTGACTCGGTAAATTAAATGACTATAACAACAGTTTTCAAGCTTCCATGATAATAAGAGGCCAGATTATATATTCATTCAATAGATCAATAATAAATAGAGAATTATAGGTAACAATATTTAGAAGATTTAATTATGGATTTGTTACTATAATATAAGTAGAGAAATGACTGCATGAAGCCTTAATTCTTCTAAAATTAATGACCAAAAGAGCTAACAGCCTAGTATGAACATTTTCTGACAGTTTTTTTTTTCCATATATTGTAAATACATTAACATAAATAGTATATTTAACATGATGAACCATTTCATATAAGAGTTACTCTAAAAGTTTTGAAAATGGACAACAATGAATTGTGGTAATCCTAAGCAGATTTTCCTAACTTCATAGTCAAGTTCAGATAGCAATATGTGCAAGCCTGGGCGTTCTACGACAATGTGCATTGTCAGCACACAGATGTATGTACACCAGGTGTTGCTATGCCAAATGCTACAATGGATCTCAAGCGAGAGCACTTCTGTGCTATAATTTTCTAAAACTTTGAAGTCTTTTAGGAGGGAGGGAGAGAGAGAATGTCTAGAAATGCATTGTACATTTAGGGATCTTTGCCCTTTGTAATCCACCATTTGTTGTGGTATGCAGAGTTTAGAAGAGGAAGAGATTCCCTTAAAAAGACTCAGGTATGCGTGTGACCCAGGAAGCAAGTTCGCGGGCTTTTCAGTTAGACCAGTGCCTATTTTATATACTGTGCCCCCCCCCCCTGCTTGCAAAGACAAAGGACTTTGCATACAGGGACGGAAGTGAATACAGCATTTACTCGCTTCAACCCCGAGAGCAAGGCTACCAAACACCTTGGTCAGAGGCAAGATTGCAGATTTTAGTTCAATCCTGAGTCTTTCCTATTGGTTACAGAGACAATATTGTTACATGACAAGTGAACGGCAGGGTTCGAGATTTCGTCGAGGTTAGGCTAGATTATGTAAATGAACTGGATCAAAATAAGGGGTATAAATGGACTTTCTGAAAATCGGTTCTGCTTTCCAATGCAAAATGCACAGTCTTCTGTTTGTTCTGTCTGCTTACGCATGGGCAGCCATATTGGACAATCAACCAATGGCAGAGTCAAATCTAAATCTGAACTAGAATCTGGAATGTCGCTGGTTGGAGGGCAACCTGCATCAGCTTACATCTACTAACTGTCCAAGTTGAACTGAAAGAGACCCAGCAAAACCACCAAGCGACCCTCCATTAAAAGCCATAATTGAGCATTATGAAAGAGAAAAACGTCTAGAAGAAATTAGACAACACATTGAACGAATACTACAGCTATAGACAGAAAAAAAACAACACTAGATTAAGAATTCTTAGAATTAACTAAAAATATCCCAAACTAACATATATAATGTATCATTGTATTTTACAACTTGTAATCATGCCATCTTCTAAACCACCATTGTACTTTAAGTAAGCAAATTGTAAATACTGTAAATACCTTCACCATTGTAATTAATTGTAGCTAAATTTGATGATAAAAAAGCCTGCCGCCTGTCTTCCCATCTCGCCTATCAACAACAGGTTCTGGCTGAAGAGGGAAAATTCCTGAAACACCATGGGTATATCCCTAAATCCCCCTACTACCTACTTTCCAAGTTAGTGCCGGAAGACAATAAGGTGTCCCATAACCCCACCCAGGCATTACTGCTCAGAAATGGAAATGCAGTTTTATTTATGAACGCTCTTTAACTGCAGTGGTTCTCAGCGTCCCATTCTATACTGGGCATGAAATACTGCTTAATTTTGCTCAGAAGTCTCTTTATCATGCTTGAGGTTCTTTTATGTGCCGTAAATCTACGACACGGGACCAACGGCTTTACTTCCCTTAAAGGAAGCCATTCAGGTGTAAAAATCCATCGTCCTTCACAGGGTTTGAATCCACAACCTTGTATATATGAAGTTAGCATGGTAACAATTACGCCACGGAGGGCGACGCACTGGTCAGACGTACCCAATCTCTCAGGGTATCAGGCCACTGCCGTCGAGCCCAACCCAATCCAAACAGCTCCCTTTTGGGAGGGGCTCAGATGTTTGGCCTGACTACTTCTAGTAACGCGAGTCCTCAGCGCTCGCATTGGCGCAGTTGAAGAGGTCAGAACCTCCCCACTATGGGGTACGTTGAAGATAAAGACTAGGCAGGATGGCCAGCTACAGCAACAATATGGCTAAAGCAGAGCACATGTTGTGGGAAGATCATTGTTGCACATATGGTCAAGCTCAAGAAGCCCTAAATATTGGATCAGCAGCAGTAAAAAGAATCCAGAAAGAAAAACTTGATGATCAGGAAGCTCTGAAGTACCCAAATGCCCCACCACGTCACAAATGAACAGAAACGTGCACATGTGCAATGGTGTGAGGAAATGATTGAAAAATGCAATGGAGGTAGGTCACAAAGCAGGATTAAGTTTGTAATAGATGATGAAAACTAGATTTACCTGTAAGATCCAGAAACTAAAAGACAGATTTAACAGATTTTAATAAATTTATTTATACATATGTTCCAACTATGTACATAGGATAGATCACAATTTCAGAAATACGCTATATGTCTGTATAACAATGGTTGTTTACAAATGCATTTCTTACAAGCTTTATATGCCTACATTATTTAATAATTCTTTTCTTACTACAAAAATATGTTTATAATATTTACTCTTCAAAATGTTCTGATACAACCTTTTTTTCCAATTTATTTTTCATCCATGTAAACCTTTCTTAATTCAATGTCTCACACTTAAGTTCCTCTAGATTATAAAATGTATTTACCATTAAGTACCTTTTCACTGGTTTCAGAGTTAAATCTATATTTCTGAACAGTTTTATTTCTCTAGGTAGTTTATTATAAAGTTCTTTTCCCATATTTTTTATACATCTGCTTAATGTGCTGATCTAAAATAATTATAAATGTTTCTTAAATTATGCATGTATATACTGTTATTTTGACTTTTTCTACATGTACTATGCACCCAAAAATTTGATACCGAGATTTCACCAGAAATACATGTTTTGAGACTCCCTGAATCAAAAAAAAAAAAAAAAAAAAAAGCATTTTTAGAAAAATGTCCGCTTATGTGTGTGTGTTCGTTACAAACCAAACTTGGTATTTAGGTTTGGTATCTTCCAAAGATGCGACACACAGATTTAAAGAAAATGCCCCCACTCACAACTACCCTTTACATGGAACTTTTTTCGAAAATTTTGATTTTCTCAAAAAATGGCTGCAACGATTTTGATTAAAATATTGCATATTAAAGATATTCACCTGACAAATAAAATGTATATCTTGAATCTTCTGGGAATATTCTATGAAGACTACTTTATTCTGGATGAATTTTACAGAATTTTGTATAACTGCTAAACTGTAAGAAATGGACAAAAACTTACTGCACAAAAAATGTAGAGCACTTTAAAACACAGTTTATGTAATATATATTTTTTTCGTGGAGTTGGTCATTGTTTAGATACACCTTGTTATTGATTTCAGCTTTGAAAAACTTATACTTTTCTCACACAGGAATTTGTCAACTCCTGTCCATACAAACAAAGGAACTTCAGTCACATAGCAACCAGCTTCTGGCTATCACTTTAACCTATGGTACTCCCTTATTTCACTTCTGCTTACAAGGAAGCAAGCAATAAGACTATTTTTGCTAATTTTTTCTCGATTAGCATGAAGTAGATATAAGCACAAGCTTTTTAATAATATTTTGCAGAGTGTAGAGAAAGTCATGTGAATGGAACACATCAGATTTTTTAGTTGATTTTCTTGTAAAACATATTTTATAGTTTCATAAATATATACGCAAGGAATAGTCAAATGTTTAAACATTAATCTGCTCAGGTGTCTTCTATTTACATTATCTATTATTCTGTCATTAGTCTGGGCCTTCCCAAAAGTAAAGCAAACAAGAAGTGTTGGCAAGAAAATGTTCTGTTCCTTCTCAGCGAGTGACCACATAGTGACAATTTCACTTGAGGGACAAACGACTGTTACTGCTAGATGATACACTACAAAATGTCTGGCATTAGTGTTCAATTATGTGAGAAAAACGCATCCTAAAATTTATCTGCATGGAATTTTGTTGCAACATGACAATACCTCTATCCACATTGCACAAGAAACAACCCAATTTCTGCAAAGATATTTATTCCATCCTCCTGCAGATCTGGTCCCATGTGACCTTTTACTTTCTCGAGCCCCTATGAACAATGCACTTAGTGGATAGAGAAGGTATTGAATTCCACCAAAAAATGTGATGTGATTTTACCGGACATATATGTTTTGAGGTCCCCTGAGTCTTAAAAGAGCACTATTAAAAAAAGATCCACTTGTGTCAGTCTGTGATGTGGGTGTTTGTAGACTGCATAACTCAAAAACGAAAAGACTGTTAAAAACCAAACTTGGTTTTTAAGCATGCGACACAAAGATTTTCAAGAAATGTCCTCACCACAAACTCTCCTCTGCATGTAAACATTTTTGAAAATTTTTGATTAAACTACCATATATTAAAGATGTATATATGTACACATTTTATTTATATTTTATATACATTACATATATATATTTTTTTTTTTCATATTACATTTTCTGGGAATAGCCTCTGAAGACCTTTTTATTCTGGATGAATTTTGCATAATGGTTAAACTGTAAGAGATAGACAACTTACTACAGAAAAATTGTAGATCTTGTAACGTATAACTTGTCATATATGATTTTTATGTAGAGCTGAAATATTCCTTGTTATTGGTTGCAATTTTAAACAACTTAAACAGGAGGTGACGTTTCGTTTTATTCTCTCTTGTTTTACTACAGACCATGCAAAGAGAACCAAACTTCAATTAGGATCAGCTTTTAAAAGATTTGACTATCACTTTAGCTTAGTGTATTCCCCTATGTCCGTTCTACTTACAAGGGAGCAAGTAAAAGACAGTGTCTGTTAATGTTAATCTCGATCAGCATGTCACAGATAAAAGAATAATCTTTTGTAAGGAAAGTTGTTTGTTTAACAGCAAGAGGAAGTCATGTGAATGAAACATTCAGAGTTTTTCTGTTCCCCAAATGAAAGAAAAACTTTGATGTCAGTGATTTAAGTCACCTGAAACCACAATAGCTGCCTGAGGAATGTATTTACATTATGTCTAAAGAAGAACGACATGGTTTGAAAGGATGAGACAGTGTACATAATCTATAGAGAATATTTTGAAACAATGCAATGATCAGATCTAAGTTTTTAATATTTTATTTACTTTTTCATTTGCAGTACTGAGCTATACTCATAAACAGGTGATGCACCAAAGATCTTAAAACTTAAGTACATACTAAAATTAAATAAAAAGATTAAAAATAAAATAAAAGTACTTAAACCATCATAAATTCACCTATTGTTTAAACTAGTTATCCTACAGGTATGACATTACTTCTGATTTAAATGCTTAGTTTTCTTTGTTTAATATCTTCTGGTGATTTATTGAAAATGTAACTGCCATGTTCTTAAAATTTCCAATGTTTTTGTTTAGTTCTTAGTACACGTTTTTTGTGTTGTTTTGTATAATTATGTATATTATCACTGTAATGAAGTGTTTTCTGCTCCAACTATTTTTTAGATGCATTAAGCATTTATGAATGTACATACAGTATACTCCTCATTATTTGTGTGTGGATTATCTGTGCATCCCCACCATTTTATTTTTTAAATTGTTTAGCCTCCTTTAACTCAATGGTCATTTTGGTGGCTTTGACTTATGAAATAACTCTAATTATATAAGTTTAGAACATTAGGATAATAGTTTTATATCACTAAACACACGTACAGTAACCCTCACATACATACTTCCAGACTCTGTGGGGGATAGGGAATAACTCTGGTTAAAGAAAAATTCCCCCACCCCATTTGGAAATCGAACCCAGGACCTCTGGATGAGAACTCAGCTTGCTGACCACTCAACCATGGAGGCAGCCAAAAATTAGTTTGTTTTAATGTCAACACACTTTTTTTTCGTTTCCCCGCCATTTCTTTTAACTTGCTTTGTTGACACTCGCTGATTAACATCAGAAACACTGAATTTGTTTTTAATTTACATGGAACAGGCAGGCCATAACAACAGAAATGGTACTCTGTTGTCATGTGGCGGGTCCTTTATTACTGTTTCCTAAAGAAAACAATATGTATGCACAGAAATAGAATAAACTTTTGAACAAAGAATACATGTTCAAAAAAACTTAAATGTAATTTCCCGTTTGCATATATATGTTGTACCTTAAAAGCATTAAGTTCCAGGTTTCTCGATTATTCATGTTTTTCGATTGTTCGTGCTTCTTCTCCCCCATATTAACCTGGATAATCAAGAGTATACTGTATATGCTAATGTCAGAATTTGGAGTTTTTTGAAAAATGAATTAGAGGAGGCTCCAGCCATTATTGTTATTATTTTATTTTAAAGTAAAAAGTATTGCATTAATTCTCTAAATTTTTGGAATGTCCCTCGTACTTCGCTATTTTACATGTGTAACTTTAGTTTAAGTTAATGTATATGAATGAAAGTTAATTTGGATTTTTTTCCTCAGGAACTGCATGGGGTTATCTAGAGAGTTTTCTATTCTGGCTGCTGCAAGATCTTGGGGGATCAAGATCTCTTATGGGCATCACTATTACTGTTGGTGGAGTAGCAGGAATCCCACTGCTGGTTTTGTCTGGGCCCATTATTGACCGAATTGGGCATGCCAATGTGCTCTTTATAGGATTCATGTTCTACGCAATCCGACTTCTTGGTGAGTATCTCTGCATCATTTAGCAATGCTGCCTAATGATAAGCATTTATTTGCAGTGGCGACTTGTGGATTAAATTGTAAATGAAGCTCTTAACACATAAAAGCCAATGCAACATACGAGGGTGATTCAAATATAAACGGTAATTGTTGCATATCACGGAGGAAGCAGTTCAGAGCGGGGTGGTGGAGTTGGGGGTTGAAGGTTGGTGTGTTATGAAGGAGGAACTAGCTGTATTAGCCGCTTTGCTAGGTTCTGGCGTCAGTACAGCCATGAGTGAGCGAGAAGTCCTTTCGTCTGTTGCGCAAGTCATCAAGTTTTTAAACAAGGAAGGGGTTAAACCTTTGGAGATTTTTACTCATTTAAGGACACAGTTTGGGAACACTTCACTGTCACAGAATCAAGTGTTTACTTGAGCCAGCCAATTTAAGGGTGGCCGAGAATTTGTGAAAACGAAGGTAATGCTCGATGTCCAAGGTCAAGTCTCACAGATGACACATCCGAGACTGTGTTTTTCAACTTCAGAGGAGTTTTACTGGTTTGTTTCTTCATGATCGATGTACAGTGACTGCAGCTTACTATTGCCAATTGTTAAGGTCTGTAAAAGCTTCCTACCGAAGCAAAAGACATTGTCTGCCTATCAGAGATATCATCCTTCTACAAGACAACGCTACGCCTCACACCGCCAATTTGACAATGGACACACTGCCGGACATGAACTGGGAAACCCTTGATCACCCTCCCTATTGACCAGAGTTGTCCCCACCTGCCAGACTATTCTTTGTTTGCACCCATGAAAGAATCGCTTGGAGGGAAACATTTCGAAAACAACGATGAGTCGAGGAGCATATGCGCAATTGGTTTGCGACAGGCCCTCAAACTTTTTTTGAAGAAAGAATGTTCAAGCTTCCAAAACGTTGGCAAAAATGTGTAGAGTGTGAAGGAGGCTACGTTGAGAAATGCTGATGAAGTCACTTGTGTATATATTTAATCAATAAATATTTTTAAGAAAATTACCATTTATATTTGAATCACCCTCATACCTATTTTTAATTAAATTAGCTTTCCTGTTCTTTCTGGTTTTTTTTTATAGTGTTTAATGCATGCTTTTACTACTTGTGGCACCACAGTCAATCCTGTCCTTTTTGTTGGTATATTTCTGAGTTACATTATGAAAAGACTGAATGGCCAACAAAACAGATTTTTTAAACAGCAGTTACCCCACAGACACTCATATTTAATGTACCACAAACTTTTAAAGTGTTTTTTGTAATGTTGTGTACATTTTGTTTTCCACTTTTTATGCCAAAAAAATTAAGAAGTTAGGTCATCTCATTAATAGCACATTCCTTTTATCACTCTTCTGTGGTTTCATCTCTCCTCTAACTTTAACAGAACAAAACAGTAGATAGAACTAAGAAGTTGCAGTAGAGTTATCATTGCAATAAAAGAACACAATGCAACTAGAGTATTCAAATACACAACTACTTTACACAAACAATATTTGTAGACGGTTCATGCAATTGTTGACTTGTTAGGGAAGCCAGAGACATCCCTAGGGAAGGGGGCCTTTCTTTTATGAGGGCAATACATCAATGAATTAGCTCCACAAGGGATTGCCTGTGGTTTCCAAAATTCCTATACTGTTAGCTGGACTGTAACCTTAAGTTCTGTTTTGATGTCATGCCAAGCAAGTATAAACATATAGCTACAAATAGATTGACAAAAGATAGCTGCTAAACCACAGAGGTTCTGCCCATCCATCCCCTCCTTCATTCCTTTTGTCCCATTAGGTTAATACCCTCTTAACACATTGAAGCCCGGGTGTTTCAGTAGTTGAAGTGCCAAGAAACCCTGGGTTTTTGCGCCTACTTTGAGTTATTTTTTACAGTACATCAATTAAATCTGCCGAAAAAAATTGGGACAATTTAAAAGTATAGCATTCAAGGATTTATAAACAAGTAAGAAATTAGTCATAACTTCTGTATTAATATTTTATTTTAAATTTACAACAAGTATCAAATATGAGTGAAAAAACTGTGTAAAGCTGCTTTCACTCTATTTATTCAAAGTTTGAAAAACTCTCCCTCGGAATCAGAATTTTCCACAGCTTCATTTTGTATCCTGAATTTCAGCTTCACTTTACAGAAATCAAGGAAAATGCAGCATTTTAACATTTAAGAGCACAAACGTAACAAACAGATCACCACCTTCAAAGAAAATGGTGCGACTACCCAAAAGCAGCCAATATTACTAAATCTCCTAAAATTGACTAAAGCAAGGACAGATGGCAGCACAATCAGACAACTAAATGATAACTGATGTATGTTCTTTGCTGCATAGCCCAAGACCGAGTTAAGGTCGTGGAATTCCATTAAAAGTGTAGAAATACCTGCCCGAGCTATGCGCAGACGTGGGCTTCATGAACATTTTGCATGGCATTAGCTATACTCAGGCTTGGGCTCTAATGTGTTAAAGGTTGCCACTGACAATCAGAAGGCAAGTAACTCCTTCTTTGCTCACAGATATGTTCTTGGTTGATTGGATACTTGAGTGTACAGCAAATTAATCTATTGATGTACCATTTTAATTGAGTAATTTGTGCCAGGAAATACCATTTTTTTTAGCAAAAATTACTCTACTATGTTTTCAGTAATAACATAAGTTTTGTTGGGATTTTGACCAAGATGGTTAACTATTGAAGGATTTATTTCACCTATAGATGTGCATTGTGCTTGCAATGGATTACATATATTGTATATCAAATCCCTCGCATATTTGTAACTTAATATGATGGCAGACACTAAAGCTAGTATATATGCACTTTCATTTTCCTCTTTCTCACTATCATCAGTAAACAAATCATCTGAGGGCATATCACAATCTGGGCCACGCCATGGCCAAGTGGTTACACCACTTGCCTCTCACCTAGATGGTCTGGGTTCAATCCCAAGTGCCGCATGTGAGATTTATGATGGACAAAGCGGCACAAGGGCGGGTTTTCTTGGGTTCTCCAGTTTCCCCCACCATCACATTCCACCAGTGCTCCATCTTTATTTCATGTATCACCAGTGTCATCACCTGCGGTGCCATGGTAGTAAAAGCAAGGTTAAACATTATAAAAAACATCACTATCGTCAAAAAATAATTGCAAAGTCTTGCATTTTCTAATTCATAGGGATCACCCATTGTTACTGTTCTGCCGCTCATGGAATGGTAGAAGTTTGGTGGCTTCTATGATTTCTTTTGTTGATATGGATTCAACACAAGTAACCATAACAGCTTTTTAAGTCTCAGAGACATCTCTTGGAGACTTGCAGGACCAAAACAGATGATATAATTGGTAATGCAGCACTCATAAAAATGTTGCATACACTGATAGTAGAAATACCCATCATTGTACAGAATGTGTAAGTTAAGCAATGACATGCAAACCTGTCAAAGTACACGATTCAGATTTAACACAACTAAAAATGAGTAAAATGGGTTTCACCTGAATAGCTGCCACTGTATTTGTATACCATGTTTTATTCTAATGGCAAATGTTTGGTATCTCACAGGATATTCATTGATCTACAACCCATGGTTATGCCTCATTTTTGAGGCTATGGAAAGTGTCACGTCATCCCTCTCATTCACAGCTGCTGTCACATATGCAGCTAAGTTATCCACTACAACCACAGACACCAGCATTCAGGGACTCCTTGGTGGTCTCTACTTTGGTGTTGGTAAGTGTTCAATGTGTATCAATCATTGTAAACTACACTACCTGATCAAAAGTATCTGGGCAACTATCTGAAATTTCATTTAATCTTTAGGTATATCAAGTTTCTATTAGTGGACATTTTTATAGCGTGGGTCCACCTTTTGCCTTCTGTCAATGAGATGTCCTATGTCCATGGAGGAATGGCAAAACCAGAAAAGTTAATCAGTTCAATAATTACACTTAAACATTATATTATAACAGAGTTAGATATTTACAGTATATAATTAATTAAATACCAAGGGGAAGTGCTGACTGGAAAGCATAACTAGGGGGCAGATGATAGACTAAACATTGGTGTCTCATTGACAGTTCTCTTTATTCTGAAGGCTAAGATTAATTACAAACACTCAGTAATTGTAATTCTACGAGGGATGTTCAAATGAAAAGGTACGAAACATCTTAACAACCAAACCGGTTAAAATTTGAATATGCCGCTTTGGGATAACATATTGCAATGTCTAGGGACACGAATGTAGTGTCCGGCCTGGTTGTGTGCATGCACGGGCACCCACACATGACGCAGGCAGTTGTGTGTTCCATCCAATTGATGTGGCAGTACATGTGAGGACATCATGTCGTTCAGATTGCAAAATTTGACAATTGAGGAACAGCGAGATGTAATCAGATTGTGGAAGGTATTATACCGGCCGATATTCATCGCCGATTGATGGCCGTCTCAAAAGTCAGTGAGAAAGTAGCCTGCCTGTTTTCATGAAGGCCGGGAGTGTTTGAGTGAAAACCTGAGACCAGGCCAGGTAAACACGGTAATCATGGCCGAACTCATCGACCACAGTGATTCGGCATGTCACAATGTGAATGTTGGCAGTAAAGATGGGGGCCAGCGTTGGAGCACTGTGGAGAATTGTGCACGATAGGTTGGCATACAGTCATCATCCGGGGGTGAGTATCGGCCGGTATAACACCTTCCGCAGTCAGAAATCTGATAACACCTCGCTATTCCTCAGCTGTTGAATTTTGCAATCTGAACAACATGATGTCCTCACACAAACTGCCGCATCAATCGGACGGAACACACAGCTGCCTGCACCCACGCATGTGCACAACCAGGCCGGACACTACATTTGTGTCCCTAGATGTCGCACTACGTTATCTCAAAGCAGCATATTCAAATTTCAACCGGTTTGATTGTTAATACGTTTTGTACCTTTCATTTGAACACCCCTCATAATTTATATTAAGCCTTAAATTGCATGGACAATGGCATTGTCACAAAAAAATCTGATGTGTTCCATTCACAAGACTTTCTCTATAGTTCTAAAAAATTATTGTTAATAAGCTTATTGTTCATTCTACTTCATGTTAATGCAGATAAAAATTAGCAGAAATACTCTAATTACTTAGTTCCTTGTAAGTAGAAGGGAAATAAGGGAATACACTAGTCTAAACCGATAGTATAGTTTTAAAATTCGGTTACTATGGGATTGAAATCCATTTCTTTGTGTGGCTAGGAGTTGACAAGTTCCTGTATGAGAAAAGTATAAGTATTTTAAAACTGAAATCAATATCAAGGAATATCTCGAAAACGATCAACTCCATGAAAAACTGTATATGACATAAACTGTGTGTTTTATGGAAATTTATGTCTTTTTAGTAATAAGTTTTTGTCTATCTCTTATGGTTTACCAATTAGGCAAAATTCAATAAAAATCATTAGAATAAAGAGGTCTTCAGAGGCTATTTCTAGAAAAATCAAGATATACATTTTATTTGTCATGTAAATGTCTTAGATGTATGAGAATTTAATCAAAATCTTTAGAGCAATTTTTGAGTAAATCAACATTTTCAAAGTTTTTTCCATGTAATGGGTAGTTGGGGGTCGGGGGATCTTCTTGAAAATCTTCATGTAGCATCCTTGGAAGATATCAAACTTAAATAGCAAGTTTGGTATTTAACAGTATTTTCGTTTTTGAACTATGCTGCCCACATACACACATGGACAATTTTATAAAAGTTTTTTGATTCAGGGGATCTCAAAACATGCATTTTCGGTGAAATCTCGGTATAAAATTTTTGGGTGGAATACAATACCTTTTCTATACACTATGTACATAATACATGTAATAATTAAAAAGAAATATTTATCATATTTACATAATCATCAATAACATAAAAAGGATTTAAAACTAGCCAATTATAAAACTTATTTTTTTTAAAATAGGAAGTGGCAATCTGTGATATTTTAGAGATATTTTATTACATAGCTTTAGGCTCATTATTAGATAACTTGATGCCATCTTATTTAATCTGAACTTCGGAATATCTAAATTCAAATTATTTCTTGTATTATGTGTATGCTTACCACTAACATTTTTAAAACTGTCTTTCCTCTGCCAGATGTATATTGTTAAGTCATAAATATATAAGTTTAATTTTTTAAAAAGAGGCTTACAATGCGCACACTCAAATTTATTTATTTAAAATTCTTATGGTCTTTTTTTGTAAAATTAAAACATCTGTTATATGATTAGAGTTACCACAAAATATCAAAGAATAATGAAGTACCAACTGAAAAAGAGCAATATAGGCACTTCTTAGATTCACAGGAAGATCATTGTAACTTAAAACCCTTAATAAATATAGCACTCTTAATAGTCTTGCTGAAATAAATTCAATGTGTTTGGACCATGTTAAAGTTGAATCTAAAATTACACCTAAAAATTTATATTCATTAATTTGATTTTGTTTGTTAATATGAGAATTCATACACATAGTCAAGGTTTCAGTCTTTTCATTATTTAATACAAAACCATTGGTAAAATAAACCACTGTGAAATACTACTCAATATGTCTGCAGTAAGTTTCTGCAACATATTAATATTACTTTCTTTCATTAAAAAAGGCATATGAACTGCATACATGATTGATAATTCATTTAAATATGTTTGTAGATCATTAATTGTTATTAAAAAATGTAATGGGCCCAAAACTGAACCCTGGGGTACACCATAATTTATACTTGATTCTTCAGAGTGAGAGTAATTTTTTATAACAACCTGTTTCCTATTACAGCGATACGATTGAAACATTTTTAAAGTATTGTCCCTTTATCAAAATACTCAAGTTTGGTAATAATAATAATAATAATAATAATAATAATAATAATAATAATAATAATAATAATAATATGATTGATGTAATCAAAAGCTTTCATCAAATCACAAAATAATATACTTGAAATTATCTTGTTTTCAAAATTGATATCAATTTCACATAGTAGCATATTGATTGCATTGATGGTAGCTCTACCTTTTCTAAAACCAAACTGGTTTTCACTAAAATATCCATTGGATTTAGAATACATATACAATTAATTGAACATAATATGCTCTAAAACCTCAGCAACTGGTATTAATGACATATCTTTACTAACAGAGTTCTTCACATCCGCCACAATCTGTAGTACCTCTTCACAAGTTACCTCCTTCCAATTAAACAAATTATTTACAACACTGTTTCTTTTTAAAGAAGCCATTGAGCATAGGTGTGATTTAACAGAGCTGGACCCAACAATTATCAAAGAGTCCAAGACTCCACTTGACATTGTTACAAGATAGGCCCCATGGTCTGAAGTACTAGAGGCACCTGCTGGCACTTACCTCTGGTGCTGTGTTCATATTATGCAGATTAGAGTGCGATGGTGAGACCAGCCAAGAGAGTGCCTCAATAACTGGAATGATCTACCCCACTGCCAGGGTCTATTGCTCTTATACACAATCTTGGGCCCTAGAGGGTCCTGGTAATTACCTGGAAACATTACCAAAAATGGTGTGACAATGTCCTAGGTTTGAATTGTGACAGTCAATCATAAAGCACTACATCAATGCCCCAGAATTTCCTTAGTGACATATGACATCCAGAGATCTAGTTGGATAGGTAAAGACAGATTGAAAATTTCAATGCCATAGCCAGGATTTGAGCCACAGATCTCCCAGTCTCTATCCGGTTGCTCTACCACTGAGCTAACATGGTATCATGCCGGCATAGCATTAAATTTCTCAACTGACTCGCATGTTTCCCAGTAAACCACAAGGTGATCCCAAATTATTTTGAGATGACATACCCCTATGGCAACTTACAATGTTATAAGTATTCCAAGACCATGGATTCATAGTATAGCCAAATATTATAGACAATTGTGATAATTTAATTGTTTTCTCACAGAAACCGTGTGTAGGACAGGAGTTGACTATGGCATTGAATTTCTCAGTCAGACTCTAACTATCCAATTCCTGTCCTACAAACGGTTTCTGTGAGAAAATTATCACATTTGTCCATAATAGTTGACTATACTATGAATTCAGGGATTTAAAATACTTACAACATTGTAAGTTGCCATAGTTGTCATCTCAAAATAATTTGACATCATCTTGTGGTTTGGTGGGAAACATACAAGTCAGTTGAGAAACCTAATGCTTTGCCTGACATGGTAGCTTAGTGTCACAGCAACTGGCTAGAGACCGAGGGATCCATGGCTCAAATTCCGGCTATGGCATTGAATTTTACCTATCCAACTCCTGTCCTACACACGGTTTCTGTGAGAAAACAATTAAATTATCATCCTGAGATCTACATGACCTGTTTGTTACCATGAGGAGACTGATGTCATGGTAAAATCTACTATGATTGCCATGGGAATTGGTGAACCAACTCTTTCCTGTTACATAATGCAAGCTGCCAAGCTCTGCACAGTAAGAAAGCCTGTAGAAATATAATTCTAACCATCCAAATTAAATATTTAAAGTCGTACCTTGAACTGTAAATGAGACAATATAATAGAGAAAGAAAGATATGATATGAGATGGTTAGGGGAACCTTGAATGTCCTATACCTGCAAAGATAAATGTAAGGAACATTTTCTCCTGCACTGCTAGCACTAGGAAGCTGATTCTTTTTAATACTTTGTATCATACGGATTCCGATATATTTGCATTTTTATTAAAGATATTAACTTTTTTATGGGTGAAGAGATTTGTGCAACTTTTCAACAGCACAAAGCCTTCCATTAATTACTTATCTTTTGGAGAAAAATCATCATTTAATCTCTTCTTCTTATTTATGAATGGATCAATTTTGTAAGGCACAAACCTCACAAAAAATCTGATGTCTTCCATTCACATGATTTTTCCTAGATGTTTTATAAACAGTCTTTCTTTATAAAAGACTATTCTTTTACCTACTTCATGATAATTGAGATAAACATTACTAGAAATTGTCTTATTAATTGCTTCCTTGTAAGTAGAATGCAAATAAGGGATTACACTAGGCTAAAGCAATACTCAAATGTTTTAAAAGCTATCACTATGTGAAAAATTAAAATTTGGTTTTCTTTTTCATTCCCAGGAGTAAAACAAAAGAAATGAAACAAAAGTGGATTTCCTGCTTGAGAAAACCTTAAATAATTAAAACTGAAACCAATAGAAAGGAATATCTTGGAAATGGTTAACTCTACAAAAAAGTATAAGACATAAATTGTGTGATTTAATGACATCTATATTTTTTGTGCAGTAAGTTTTTGTATATCTCTTATGGTTTATGAGTTATACAAAAGTCATCCAGAACAAAGAGGTCTTCAGAGGCTATTCCCAGGAAATTCAAGATATATATTATGTTTGTCAGAATATATCTTAAACATGTGGAAATTTAATCAAAATTGTTAAAGACATTTTTGAGAAAATCAAAATTATCAAGCAAAGTGTAGTTGGGATAGGGGGATTTTCTTAGAAATCTTTGTGTAACATCCTTGGAAGGTACTGAACTTAAATACCATGTTTTCGTTTTTGAGCTATGCTGACACACACGCACACACACATGGATATCCAGTGAAATCTTGGTATTAAAATTGTGGGTGAAATGCAATACCTTCTCTACTATGTACATTTTAAATATATGCTAGAGAAATTAAAAAGTGTTTGTAATCATCTGGCAAAGCACAACCATCAGAATTATGCCCTCGCTGTGGCCGAGTGGTTAGACACTCGACTCTCACCTAGGCAGCCCAGGTACGATCCCAATCGACTGCATGTGGGATTTGTGATGGACAAAGTGGTGTAAGAGTGGGTTTTCTCCAGGTTCTCTGACTTCCCCCACCATCACATTCCACCGGTGTCTCATCTTCATTCCATGTACCATTGAGTGTCATCACCTGCGATACCATGGTAGTAAAAGTGGGCTTTAAACACTATAAAAAAAAACAACATAAGATTCATAACATTGTTTAGAGTGTTGCCTGCATCTCACTCTCCACCCTCCCCTCTTGGCTCAACAGAAGCTTGTGAGCCTTTGCAAAGGATGTAGCAAGATATAATAGATTAGAAGTAAACTATAAAACAAAATCCTACTTTCCCACCATAAGTGACAAAATGAAAACTATTGCAAATTCAATACTGAATGTTAACAGCATTATTAACAGGCCACGGGAAAACTAAAGTGCACTGACATTGTTTCAAAATAAATGATAAGCCAATGTGTAAATGCAATCAAAAGAAACAAATTATAGACCATCTGATTTTTACTTTCTCTACACGTACTATGTACATAGTGTTTAGAGAAGGTATTGCACTGCACCCAAAAATTCAATACCAAGATTTCAACAGAAATACATGCGTGTGCGTGTGGGTGTGGGTGGGTGTGTGTGTGGGGGTGGGTGGGTGCGTGCGGGGGAGGGGGTGGGGGTGTGAGATTGGGCATGCGCGTACGCGCGTGTGTGTGGACAGCATAGCTCAAAAACGAAAAGACCATTAAATACCAAACTTGGTATTTAAGTTTGGTATCCTGCAAGAATGTGACATGAAGATTTTCAATAAAATCCCCCCACCCCCAACTACCCTGAACATGGAACTTTTTTTGAAAAATTATCTTACAATTTTTATTAAAATATTGTATATTAAAGACATTTACCTAGCAAATAATATGTATATCTTGAATGTTCTGGGAATAGCCTCTGAAGACTACTTTATTTCTGAGTGAATTTTACGAAATTTTGCATAACTGCTATACCGTAAGAAATGAACAAAAACTTACTACACAAAAAATATAGAGCACATTAAAACACACAATTTATGTTGTATACGTTTTTTTCGTAGAGCTGATTGTTTGCGAGATATTCCTTGGTTTTGGTTTCAGCTTTGAATAACTTAACTTTTCTCATACAGGAATTTATCAACTCCTGTTCATACAAACAAAGGAACTTCATTCACATAGCAACCAGCTTTTGACTATCACATTAACTTATGGTATTCCCTTTTTTTGCTTCTACTTACAAGGAAGCAAGTAATAAGACTATTTCTGCTAATTTTTTCTCGATTTGCATGAAGTAAATAAAAGCATAAGCTTTTTAACAATAATTTATTGCAGAGATGTACAGAAAGTCATGTGAATGGAACACATCAGATTTTTTATTTACAATATATAAATTAGATAGATTATTTCATCTTTTCCAGTAACAAATTTCATATACAGAGTTACTTTCCTGGAGTGGCTGAATTCGGTATAATATACAGTTAACACACTAATTGTACATTTTTATACCCTATCAGCTTATTCCGTTTATCTCTTTTATATGTTACAACCTCATCAGTTTTATTATTATGATCCACTCTTTCTATGGTGATTTTCCTCCCCCATTTCTCTCTTAGTTTCCCTGTATAAATTACCTAGTAGTTTCAGAAATTCATTCTTATAGTTTCCAACCAAAAAGTTTTAAGTACACAATCTCTGGTGGTAACTTTTCCCAGCTTTTATTCCATATTATCTCTCTCCACATTTTACAGCAATATGTAAATTGATTTTACTTAAGAACAATTTTAATGAAAGGGTGTTTTGGAACAGTGATATGTATGAACACAATATTTTTGAGTTGGGTTTGTAACACTTATGTATCACTTATGAATAATTTTTCCAAACCAGTTTTGAAGCCATGTGGGCATCATTGTCAATGGTTTCCAACTGAATTTCTACAGGGTGTTTTATGTTGAGGTGTGACGGTCCCTGGTGGCTGGGTGACGAACTTCCACAATATATTTTGTGGTGCACTTCAAAGTTGAATACATGGTATTGGTTTTTAATGATATGGATTTTTTTCAAGACATCGAGCTCTGCCACATATCTGGCAGGTTTTATTAGGTGTATGTTAGATACTATTTCATGGTTAGTAGACCAAAAGTAATGTGCAACGGCTGATTTGTCAGTTTGTTTGTATTTTACTGCTCTCATGTGTTCTTTAAGTCTTGTGTCAAGGTGTCTTTTTGTTGATTGATGTTTGGAGGTATTTAGTGACAGTGACGGTCAAATTACATGTTTTATTAATTTGTTGAGTTGGTTTTTTAACACTACGTCACTTAACACTTTTAACAATGTAAGTGATGTAGTGTTAAAAAACCAACTCAACAAATTAATAAAACATGTGCCTTTTTGTGTTATCAATGTAAAATTTGTTGCAATCTGTGAAATTTATTCTGCAGATTCCTGATTTTTTATGTCCTGGAATTTGGTCCTTTTGGTTGTTGCAGAGCACTTTTTGTAGGCTGAACTTATTTTGGGGGGCAAGTGTGATTTGAATTGCACCACAAAATATATTGTGAAAGTTCGTCATCCAGCCACTAGGGACCGTCACACCTCAATATAGAACACCCTATGGAAATTCAATTGGAAATCATCGACAATGATGCCCAAATGGCTTCGAAACCAGTCTGGAAAAATTATACATAAGTGATACTTAAGTGTTACAAACCCAACTCAAAAATATTCTGATTTTACTTAACTTAAATTTATGTTATTAATAAACCTTTAATGAGATTTATTATGTTACAGCCTGTATTGTTTTATTAAAGTTTTGCTTGGTGTGAAGGAGGTATGCACCTCTAGATCAGAGGTTATGTCACATTTTCACCCCTGCCTGAATAACATTTTGTGAACCCCTAATTTGTATACTCATGAGCAATTACTGATTACACTGTCACATTTGTATAACAAATGCTTCTATTGTTAAACAGGTAAGGGTGCTGGCAGTTTGATTGGTGGATATATCATGAAGGGTTTTGGAACTCGGCCCACATATAGAGTGTTTGCTGTTGCTTGCACTATAACTGGAATAACTTATTTCCTTTTTAATAAATTCTACCTCAGGAAAAGACCACAGGTAACTTAATAGCTGTTAAATATTGATTATAGAGTTTTAATCCATTAGCATATACAGTATTTACAAAGTGATATTTCTTTTTCACCTATTTTTTGTTGTCAAAATAAAATATCCAGTTAGGTATAACAATGATTGTAAGGGTTGCACACTGGTTCTTGATAAATAACATTTTTAAATGAGAGATTAGATGTGAGTCGCTTACTCGCCTTTACTGTGTATTCTAGAAATGTAATCATAAGGAAGCAAAGCTGTTTTTTATTGTAACAAACTATTTGCTGACCTATTTATCAAGGGTAGTCTAGCTCACTGTATTTAATTATTATTATCATCATCATCATCGTCGTCGTCATCGTCATCATCATCATCATCAGTCTACCTGGGTAGTGTGGTGGTAGCATGTCTGCCTCACATTCAACAGGTTGTGAGTTCGAATCACACTTAGGGCGAGTTACCCGGATAAGGTTTTTATTGGAGTTTTCCCTTATCCTGAGAAGATGAATGTTGAGTAAGTTTAAGCTCCATGGATCCCGAGATCATTTCACCAATTTCATTCATGGTCCGATATGACAAACCAGGTTAAAGGACGTTAAGCTAAAAAAAAATGTCATCAATATTATTATTATTGTTAATAATTATTATTATTTAATAGATGATATATTGAAGTCTATTTTATCACAGGATATTTTAGGATTATTATTTTAAGGAAAAAAGAAAACTAAACTTCTGTTATACAATTGAGAACAAACTAAAAGATGTTGCAACCAAGAAAATATGGTGCAGAATAACATTAGCTTGTTACATGGATTATAATGTCATATACAATGAGCGAAGAAATTTCAACACATAATTGTTATGCACAGTAATAAAATGATACGTTAAAATAACTTTAGCCATCATGAATTATAGGCATAAAAAGTATGGGCAATAGATTTTAAAACTTTTTATAAGTAGGGATAGCATCTTGAGGACTGATAGCAGGACACATGTGGTGTTGCATACCTACTAAGTAGAGACCCGACCTACAATAGTCGATGATGTGTCCTATTTCCATTTGGCTCCAATCACATCTTTTGATGTGGAGTGAAGTTTTTCACAATATAAAGCCTGTTTATGTGCCAATCAGAGATGATTCACATTTGAGACATTACGAATGTATGTTGTGGTGCATTGTAATATATTTATCTTGAGAAAAAATGAAGCGGATAATGTTACACAACGGCAATTGAATATATGTAAATATTAAAATTGTTAATTCCCTTAACGCATTGAAGCCCAGGCATTTCTTTAGTTGAAGGTCCAAGAAATCCAAGCGTTTTACGCCTACTTTGAGTTATTATTTACAGTACATCAATCAAATCTGCCAAAAGATATTGGGACAATCTAAAAGTATGGTATTCAAGGATTTCTCAACAAGTAAGAAAATAGTTATAACTTCCGTATTAATATTTTATTTTAAATTTGCAACAAGTATCAAATATGAGTTTGAAAAAATCTGCATAAAGCAGCTTACACTTCATTTATTGAAAGTTTGAAAAACTCTGCCTCAGAATCAGAATTTTCCAGAGCCTCATTTCTATACTGAATTTCAGCTTCAGTTCACAGAAGTCGAGGAAAATGCAGCATTTTAACATTTAAGTAAACAAAACGTAACAAATAGATCACCACCTTCAAGGAAAATGGCGGGACTACCCGCGAGCAACCAATATTACTAATGCTCCTAAATTTCCTAATAGTTGACTAAAGCAAGGACAGATGGTAGCACAAATCAGATAACCAAACGACAACTGATGTATGTTCTTTGCCGCATAGCCCAAGAATGAGTTAGGGTCATGGAAGTGCACTAAAAGCGTTAGAAATACCTGCCAGAGCTATACTCAGGGCATGGGCCTCATGAACATTTTGCATGGCCCGAACTATACTCCGGCTTGGGCTTCAATGTGTTAAATCAGTGATATTTATGTTTACCACCCACCCAACCTCAATCGCCTTCCACTGCTAGTGAAAACATTACAGTCTACCACTGTCCCATTTTCCTTCTATTAGTACCACTACGAACACACAGCATTGTCAACACATCACAATTATATACCATGCTGCGCTAACTTTGATTCTGTCCCTGTATCAGTCCTCAAGATGCTATCCCTACTTATAACATGTAATAATGATAAAATATTAATACTGGCAATAGATGCAGTAAAAGAACTTGGAATGGCCTTCAGCTGCTCGGTTATAACCTTATGAACATTGTTCAAGATACCAGAATGATATCTGTTAAAGTGTGTTTTCAATGTACAGAAAAGGTAAAAGTCACATGAACTGAAGTATGGTAAATAAGGAGTTTGAGGAGTCAAAAAATGTCTTTACAAGCCAAAAAAACGTTTGTTGAAATTGATGTGAGAAGTAGCATTGTCATGATGCAATACCCAGTTATGTTTAGTGTTTGGTCTTACATGCCAGACCCTTTTGTGAAATGTTTCGCAACATTTTCATGAGTTCTTGAAACCATACACCTTCCACTATGATGTTAATTTTCAACTAACACTCTGCTACCTTTGGAAAATGCCTTAAACCGTTGACACATCTGAGCCCTTGACAAAACAGTGTCTTCGTAAGCCTGCTGAAGTTTTGTAAATGTTTCTGTTGCACTGAATTCAAGTCTGAAGTAAAACCTGTTCTCACACTGCTGCTTGAAATTTATATCACTCATTTTCAGAATATGAACACAAAAGTGGTACTAGAAACAACCTGATGCATCTGCTAGTGTATCACATGTTCACTGACCTCCCCTCCAAGTCCTGCTTCATCAGTGTTGCCACATAAAACACTATGCTCTCAGTATCACTGTTTTATTTACAACCTTGTATATACAGGGTGCTGCATGAAAAACCTTCTGGGCTGATCATTGTTGTCCATCAGTTGTCATTTATTGTAATTTGCAGAACGCATAGAGTAAGTTGTATCAGCTAATTTGTTATTTCATACATAATTGGTGGACAATCAATCTGTATTCAGGACCAATTTTTCATGAACCACTCTCTATATTTATAGACATTAAATCCATGGTGGCAGTGTCACAAATTTAAATGAATTTAATACCATGCTGGCATGTTACTATGGTAGCTCAGTGGTTAGAGTACCCAATTAGAGATTGGGAGATTCGTGGTTTATATCCCGGCTGCAGTGCAGGGGTGGGTTTTCTCTAGGTTCTCTGGTTTCCCTCACCATTGCTCCATCTTCATTCAAAGTATCATCAGTGTCATTGCATGTAGTGCCTATGTAGTAAAAGAGGGCGTTAAACACTATAAAAATATGAGGCATTCAGTTTTTCAGTCTGACTCTACCTATGCAACTCCTCTCCTACACATGGCTTTGGGAAAAAACAATTAAATTAACAATAATTGACCTAATAATTGGCTAAACTTAAATTAATTACAGCATTGTAAGTTGCCATTGCGGTATGTCATCTCAAAATAATTTTACATTACCTTGTGGTATACCAGGAAACATGTGAGTCAGTTGGGGAATTTAATGCTGTACTGACATGTTACCATGGTAGCTTATGGGGTTAGAACAACTGGCTAGAGACTGGGAGATACATGGTTAAAATCATGGCTATAGCATTGAATTTTTAAGTCTGACTCTACCTATCCAATTTTTGTCCTGCACACAGCTTGTGTGAAAAAATTAAATTAACACTGAATGACCTAATAATTGGCTAAACTATGAAGGACTTAAAGTACTCACGGCATTGTAAGTCGCCATTAGAGTATGTCATCTCAAAATAATTTTAGATCACCTTGTGGTTTACTGGGAAACATGAGAATCATTAAGGAATTTAATGCTGTACTGGCATGTTGCCATGGTAGCTTAGTGGTTTGAGCAACTGGCTAAAGACTGGGATATCCATGGTTCAAATCCCGGCTATGACATTGGATTTTTCAGTCTGACTGTACCTATGCAACTCCTGTCCTACACACGACTTGTGTGAAAAAACAATTAAGTTAGTTAAGAGTTAAGAATGTTATGATTACATTTACAATGTCCTATTTCCAATTTTTATTGATATTTCAATGTAATGTTTCACTGTTCTAGGTTGAAGGTAATGACATAGTGAAGAAGAAGCCACCAATTACAGTGATGAGCGACATGATAGAAATTGATCTCAAAAATCCTGCCAACAACAACCTCAGTGTTGCCAAAAAAGGGGAAAAGGAACCAATTAACAAGAATGCCAAATCATACTCTTCAGCAGCAACAAACCAGAAGGATGTCCCACCACCTCGTCCTGCTATTCCACCACCATCTGTCAATGGCAATCACATTCTTAAAGAAAAGAACGAGCCAGAAGAAAACAAAGCTGAAGAAAAAGCAAAAGAAGATGACACACACATAAATAATGCTGATGGTACCTGTAAGATCAATTTGGCATATGAACCTGATGGCGATGAACAGGGTGAAGAGAAGAGAACTAATAGGCCACAAAGTAATGTGGAAAAGGAACCAGAGAATATGGGTGATGCCAAAGAAAACAAAGACTCTTTATAGAATTTGTTGCTTCATGTTAAAAAAAAAAAAAATGCTTACATTCCAGAATGTGAAGTGTGATACATATCCATAACCTAAAGATAAAACCATATACCGTATTTATTCGAATACAAGAGGATCCCCATTTCTCATAACTTAATCTTGGAATTTAGCATATTATCTTCATATATAAAAAGAAGATGTAACTTAATTTTTAAATAACATTTAATGGTTTGCCATATATGTTAAACAAACCAATGGACACTTAAGCTGAATAATTCCTTTTTTTTTTTTTTTTTTTATTTTTTTTTTATTTTTATTTTATTTAATTCAAATTTGCCCGGAAATTTACATATTGAGCGCTTGATGGAGAGGGGGATATGGAAATATACAGTATGGGTGAGATGGTACAACATGACAGCGGCGGTAGGGGCAGAGTAATATACGTAACAATGATGATGGATATAATTTTGTATTTGGACAACAAAAGAACGGTATGTGCATTTGATAAAATGGGATGGAGACAATGGTGGCGGCTCTAATGACGATGATGGATATGATTTCTATTTAGAAAACATACTTAATATTTTTACCTAGTTTGAATTGACGGAGACACTCACATTGTGAGCGAGAGAGAGAACGGAAATGTACCAGTATATCTGTCTTTGGTGGTGATGGCGGCTGCTTAGCTGTAATGACGATTATGGATACATTTTCAATTAAGACAACATACCATCTAAATGGAATTGGCGTGTAAATTTGTGTTTTGAGCGGGAGATGTACAAAATGTGCAATGATAGAATGTGAAGATGGCGGCGGTGGCAGTAAGTAGCTGTAACGATGATTATGGATGCTATATTCTATTAAGACAATGTAATATATGTCGTAAAACGTTTACCTAATTCGAATTCACGTGTAAATTCATGTTGCGGGCGGCACAGAGAGGAGACCAGTTTAATTGTAATTCTCTTTCTGGCGGACCATTTGACTTCCAATTCAACATTACATGCAACTACCAATATGAAAAGAAGTCCTTTAATTTTATTTTTGTCTCTGAGAGTAATCTTTTTTCCAATGAGAAGGCTGATAGGCTCCTTAACGGCCATTTTTTGGTGCACAAAATCTGCTTGGCAGTAATGTATATGACTATACAATTTCCCCCAGGTTCCAGCACTGCCATACCTGCCACACTATTATCACACATGGTATTTGGAAAACATACATCACGAATGCAAAATGACCCCACAGTTCTCAACATTAATATTTTGGGAAAAAACATTTCTTGTATTCGGATAAATACGGTAATTAATGCTGCTCTGATTGGGGCAGTAGTTTTCCTTGAAATGCTCAGTAATTAGGTAATCAATTACTCATTTCCGTCCAAAGAAACAAAAGCTTGTTGATTCATGGACAACTGTTAACTGTTCCTGCTTTTAGTGGAGTGATATTCTGTGAAATGAAACAGTGAAAACTGAAGCAATGTTTAAGTGCACAAATTCAGGTTAGTGACCCAAAAACTATTGGGAATCATTGAGAAACACAATATTCAGTGAAAACTACATGTATGACCACACAAGCTCATTACTTTTAACAAAAGGCTGAGTTAATGTCTGCAAGACTGCTTGTGCTTTACTATACCACCTTGATATTGCTTACCAAAATTAATTTAATAATTTATTAGCTAAAAGATTCAGCTGATAAATCACAATAAGGGAAGTAATATCCAATGAGAGAAGTATGTCTTTCATTTAGAGTCACTAATTTGAAACAGAAACGAAAATTAACTTCCATTTATCATGGAATCCTGACATGTAATGAACAAAATACTCATTCATTGTGAATAAAATTCTGTCTTGTTTTAATTTGTAGGTTTATTTTATGCATTAAGTGATAACATTTATTCAGACCTTCTTGCAAGGCAGTCAGGATGAGTGATATCATTACTGGTGTTGAACTCACAGTATAATGCATACTGTAATATATTCACATGATTTTCTATAACCACTATAATTTATTTTTATATAGCTCTACAGACCTTTCTCAGGCTGCACTGTGGTCAAGTGGTTAGACCACTTGCCTCTAACCTACATAGCCAGGGTTTGATCCCAAGTGACTGCATATGAGCTTTGTGGAGGACAAAGAAGTACACGGATGGATTTTCTCTGGGTTCTCCAGTTTCCCCCGCCATCACATTATACCATGCTCCATCTTCATTCCATGTATCATCAGTGTCATTGCCTGTAGTGCCATGGCAGTTAAAGTGGATACTAAAAAAAAAAAAAAAAAAAAAGACCATTCTTACGAAAGCTTATTTTTCTGTTTCCTTCATGTTAATCCAGATACTTACAGAAGTAATTTCATTACAGATTTTTTTGCAGATACAAAAGAATAGAAAAAACTGAATTAATAGTCAAATATTTAAAAGATTAACTTACCATTTACATATAGAACAGGAGGTTTAAGGTGACATTTGGTGATTTTTCATGCATCCCCTCCACACTAAGTTCTGTGCACCTGCCTGCTAATTCTCCCTCCCCTCTCCAGGGGTGGCTTACAACTCTGAAAATAGGCAAAGTGCTAAAAAACCTTTTGAGCTGTGAAAAGTTAAGTTTTCTAAGTCTGAAGGGTTACGTCATCAGCAGATGGGCAATTATAAAGCTTATATAAGAAAATGTCCTTCAGTATCACATTAACCAAAAATGATTATAAGATGATATAATTTGGAAGAAAGTAATGCTTTGTAACAAATATGTGAATGAAATGCTAGACTTGGAAAAAGGTCACTTGTTACAATTTGGAAAGTTGTGATAATAGAAAGTGAAAATATTTCAGAAATACCTTAGTTTTGTAGACAAATATTACCAGAGAATTTTATTGAGATACACTGGCAAACCACATTGTTTTCTGGCTTCATTAAGGGAATCACTAACATTTTGGTTTAATAACATTAAAATAATTTAATTAAAGTTCAGATAAATTAATGTCTTTCTCAGACAATAACAAATGAAATTAACCAAATAATTACAGTATATAGAAGAATAAGCTTTTTAACAATAATAAAATTTGTTACAGAGATGTAGAGAAAGTCATGTGAATGGAACCCATAATTTTTTTAAACAGTACATGAAGACATAATTTGCTTATTAATACATGTATTATAAAAGTCACATGCTCGGAGAGAAAAGATTTCTGGGTGCAGTAACGTAGTCAGAGTGGAAATAGTGGTGGGAGGACACATACATAATCGGTGGGGTATCATCTGCGGTGCCACAAGTAGTAAAAGCAGATGTTAATCACTAAAAAAAAAAAAAAAAAAAAAAAAAAAAAAATTGGTGGGGAGACTATAAATTAAGTGACGGGCCCTGGATAGCACCCTATTTTCCATTTTTAAATTTAGATTAAGTTTGGCTGTTGATCTACTTTCCAAAGGTTAACTGTAAAATGTGGTAAATTTTTATGAATATCGAGCTAATATCAGTTGCATTACAGTTAAGCAAATATAATTTACCTTGCACGTTAAAAAATAACACAAAATAACCAAATTAGTCATGCTAAAGAATAATGCTGGATGTATTTTTTAATAGTGTTAAACATCGACTTTTACTACATACGACAAATGCAGGTGATCACTCTGTTGATGCAGGGAATGAAGATGGAGCACCGGTGGAATGCAATGATGGGGGAAACTAGGTAACCCAAGAATACCCGCCCCTGCGCCACTTGTCTACCACAAATCTCGCAGGCAGTCGTCTGGGATCGAACTCCAGCAACCTTAGTGAGAGGCAAGTCTAACCACCCAGCGATGGTGCGGCCATAATGCTGGATGTATTATGCCGTGAAGTTAATTAATGTAACTGGTGCAACTTTCAACAATCTTATAATGTTCACGAAAATTCATCACGTCCCAAACCTGAATTATATTGCTTTTTCTTATGTTATGTAAATAATTCATCCTGGATTTGCTTGGCATTCATTGCCGAAGGTTTGTCATTTTATCTGGTTATCTCCGATTTTGAGGTGGCGGCACTAACAATAGCTCCTTGTTAGCTGTTAACTGTAATTTGTAGTACCGAAATTACTATGAATCTCCGTTAATATCTAATCGGAACTGTACCCGGAGATAGTAATGCAAGCATTTCTGTGGAACAGATTGCATCCAACTTCTTAGGCCAGAAGGTGCCTGCGTTTTAGAAATTTTGCGGAAAGGTTGAAGTGCAATAATCCTGTGAGGTGTATTCCTGACCTAGTGGGTGCTAGGTCTTGTCTATTTAGTTATAAGAAGGAATATAAAGAGGAACCCTGCACATTGATTTACTTCATTTGAAAATCGCAATGCAGGTATACTCTGTTTCAGCGCCAAAAAGATCTACGTGTTCGTGAAAACATAAAGAAAGTTATAAAGTCATTAAGTTGGTATACACCCTAACTTTGTTCAACTAAGTCTTTTCATTATATCATAGAAAAACTAATAAAAATAATAAATAATAATTATTAAAAATAATAATAATCATAGCAATAATAGTGTTGATGAATGATGATAATTATAAAAATAATAATAATATACGGAAGTTACCAACTGAAGTTTACATTCAAAGTTTTCAGTTTTGAAACCCTGAAATAACTGGCATCCTAACAAAGAGTTCATGCTTTCTTAAATTTATTCTTTATTCCATACATGAATGCTGCGGTGAATGCTGATCTACTACGATTGCTAGTACTTGTCCTCAACCCTTCCTCTCGAACGTCACAAAAAACGTTTTCTAGAGGGATGTTACAATGGAATCTTATATACCTTAAATACTAGTGCTTCTCTTCATCCGTTTCTCCCCAAATTCATAAAGACGATCCCTATATGGGTGCTACGAGGGACTCTTGTGCACCTCAGATTATAGGCCCTCTGGAGGCATTTCTCCTGAGGTCACAAAGATGCTCCCTAGAGATTCCTGGGTTGGTTTCTTATGTACCTGAGATTCTCTTCATCCCTTTCTCCTGGAGGTCCAAAAGATGCTCCCTAGATATTCCTGGGATGGATTCTTATGTACCTCAGATTCTCCTCATCCCTTTCTCCTGGAGGTCCAAAAAATGCTCCCTAGATATTCCTGGGATGGATTCTTATGTACCTCAGATTCTCCTCATCCCTTTCTCCTGGGGGTCCAAAAGATGCTCCCTAGAAATTCCTGGGATGGATTCTTATGTACCTCAGATTCTCCTCATCCCTTTTTCCTGGAGGTCCAAAAGATACTCCCTAGAGATTCCAGGGATGGATTCCTTTGTACCTAAGATTCTCCTCATCCCTTCCTCCTGGAGGTCCAAAAGATGCTCCCTAGAGATTCCTGGGATGGATTCTTATATACTTCAGATTCTCCTCATCCCTTCCACCTAGAGTTCCATAAGATGCTCCCTAGAGATTCCTGGGTTGGATTCTTATGTACCCCAGATTCTCCTTATCCCTTCCTCGAGAGATCTAAAAGATGCTCCCAAGAGATTCCTGGGTTGGATTCCTTTGTACCTCAGATTCTCCTCATCCCTTCCTCCTAGAGGTCCAAAGGATGCTCCCTAGATATTCCTGGGTTGGATTCCTTTGTACCTCAGATTCTCCTCATCCCTTCCTCCAAAACATGCTCTCTAGAGATTCCTGGGTTGGCTTCCTTTGTACCTTAGATTCTCCTCATTCTTTTCTCCTGGTGGTCCAAAAGATGCTCCCCAGAGATTCCTGGGTTGGATTCCTTTGTACCTTAGATTCTCCTCATTCCTTTCTCCTGGAGGTCCAAAAGATGCTCCCTAGAGATTCCTGGGTTGGATTACTTTGTACCTGAGATTCTCCCCATCCCTTTCTCCTGGAGGTCCAAAAGATGCTCCCTAGAGATTTCTGGGTTGGATTCTTATATACCTCAGATTCTCCTCATCCCTTTCTCCTGGAGGTCAAAAAGATGCTCCCTAGAGATTCCTGGGTTGGATTACTTTGTACCTGAGATTCTCCTCATCCCTTTCTCCTGGAGGTCCAAAAGATACTCCCTAGAGATTCCAGGGATGGATTCCTTTGTACCTCAGATGCTCCTCATCCCTTCCTCCTGGAGGTCCAAAAGATGCTCCCTAGAGATTCCAGGGATGGATTCTTATGTACCTCAGATTCTCCTCATCCCTTCCTCTTAGAGGTCCAAAAGATGCTCCCTAGAGACTCCTGGGTTGGCTTCTTATGCACCTCAGATTCTCCTTATCCCTTCCTCGTAGAGATCCAAAAGATGCTCCCAAGGGATTCCTGGGTTGGATTCCTTTGCACCTCATATTCTCCTCATCCCTTCTTCCTAGAGGTCCAAAGGATGCTCCCTAGAGATTCCTGGGATGGATTCCTTTGTACCTTAGATTCTCCTCATTCTTTTCTCCTGGTGGTCCAAAAGATGCTCCCTAGAGATTCCTGGGTTGGATTCCTTTGTACCTTAGATTCTCCTCATTCCTTTCTCCTGGTGGTCCAAAAGATGCTCCCTAGAGATTCCTGGGTTGGATTACTTTGTACCTGAAATTCTCCTCATCCCTTTCTCCTGGAGGTCAAAAAGATGCTCCCTAGAGATTCCTGGGATGGATTCTTATGTACTTCGGATTCTCCTCATCCCTTTCTCCTGGAGCTCCAAAAGATGCTCCCTAGAGATTCCTGGGATGGATTCCTTTGTACCTCAGAGTCTCCTCATCCCTTTCTCCCGGAGATCCAAAAGATGATCCCTACAGATTGTTAGAATGGATTCTTATGTACATTAGATTCTAATCTAAAATTTTGAGAGGCAAAGCTTCCCACACAAACGTAAGTTTTCCTGGTTGAATAATGCTGAGTTATAAAACATCAAATAAAAGAATAATCAGTCAAAGAAGCTGCATATTTTATTGGTCAGTATTCATTGCTTGCTCCATCATCCACTTCACTCTCATTTCATATCATCTTCTGTGTGTGTATTTATAGTATACTTCTACATCTTCACTCAACCAGAATTGATATAACTTTTGACACAAGACAAAAATTACTGTTTAGTTTAGAATTCAAAATCTCATCTCATTTCACTGGATTAATTATTGGGTTACATGTTAATGAATGCAAAGGCTCACAAGTTCTTCTACATTCTTTCTCAAAGTATCTTTGTAACAGTTTAAATATTGCCAGTATAAGAAAAATGCTTACCTAAGCTTTTACAGCTTCAAATATAACAAAGGAACAGCGAGTTTACATTAAACTCTGACATTGACCAAGGAGAATAACACAGTCAAATTAATATCACTGCAGCAAGCAGATTTGGATCATATAATACATATTTGTGTGCATCAAATTATAAAATTACAGTCTGCAAGGGACAGGTTACACTAATTTACACACATTTCTTTTTTTTTCCCCTCCTAATATACTGAGTAGTGGATGATGATAATGGTTAGTGTTTATGGGCGCTCAACTACAAGGTCATCAGCGCCCTTATCAAACAAATCATGGCAAAAGCCAGAGATAAAGCTCAATAAGAAATATTATAAATAAGAACAAAAGATTAATCCAAAAATTAATGTATAAAAGTAATCAGAAAAAGCCAAAGATTTGTGATTTGAGAAAAAAAAATCAAAACTAATACAAAAACAAGGATAAAAACAACTAAATCCGAAATTTGAAGGGTATCTTTGATAAAATTTTAAAAATCTTAACTACCGCTCGACTATCGTCCACCAGGACTTCTGCAAGACTGACCGGCAGTTGCAGTGATTCCCGAATATGTGCTAGATTAACACAATCAAGCAACCCAAGACGGACAGACAAATCTTATCCACAAAGCGGACACAATGGAGCAGATTCACTCTTAAAAAGGAAACCACGTGTAAAATTGCAGTTACCAATACGCAAACGAGCCAAAATTACTTCCTCCCGTCGAAATTGACAAGAGGAAGTTACCCAGTTTGTTGGAAGATCCTTCACTACTCTAAGCTTGTTTCCGCGGAGAGCTGACCACTCTTCGTGCCTGCACGAAAGTATCGCCTGCGCACAACAAGCTTAAAGTCTTCCGATGTTATAAAAAAAATGTTTGTACTGGGCTCGGTGGTTGCCGTCTTTGTTGCAAAATCTGCCAGTTCATTCCCCTGCAAGTCAATGTGACTAGGAATCCATGCACACTCTAAATTAACCCCGGAAGTATATAAAGCGTGGAGGGCATCCTGGATACGCTGCACAATAGGATGATAGTTGTAGAGATCACCAAGGCTCTGAATTGCACTCAGGGAATCACTCAATATTAGGCAGTTACTTAAATTTCGACGGCCGACGTGCAGAATGGCTCGATATATTGCGTATAGCTCCGCATTATAAATAGATGTGCCACTATGAAAACCGACTGTATATTGTTCGGTATCATAAACAAAGGCACACCCAACACCAACGGTGCACTTACTTCCGTCAGTATATATACAAGTTCGGTCATTGTAGTTTGACAAAAATTCTAAAAAACATCTACGGATACTAGAAAAAGGCGTTGTAGACTTTCGATATGCCGTCATCCCGAGGTTTACGAGGGATGTTGTAAGTAACCAAGGTGGGTGCACCCTTTCCCCCTTGGGAAACATTCTAGGCATTACGATATCGTGCTTATGAAGAAGCATTCGTAAGCGAACAGCTGGGGGCGGTGGACTAATTAAGATATTTCTATAACGTTCGTCCAGCTCGGTGTTAAAAAAGGAGTGAACGTTGGATGCGAAGGCATGCACTTTTAGCACACAGCCATAATTTGTTAACAGGATATCGCGCCTACACTGCAGAGGGGGTTCTGCCGATTCAGCATAAGGGCTGGCTCTTGGACTGGTTGGAAAAGCTCCAACAGCCACACGAATACCCTGATTATGGACAGTGTCTAATCTTCTAAGCACAGATGGTCCTGCCGAAGAATAAACTATGCATCCGTTATCTAAACTTAGCTCGAATCAGTGCGCGATAAAGTCGCAGCAAGACTGTCCGATCCGCTCCCCAAGATTTGCCACTTTATATCTGTAGAATATTCAGAGAACGGATGCAGCGCGCTTTCAGCTGTGCTATGTGTAGTGACCAACACAGTTTTCTATCGAATATCAACCCAAGGAATCTCGTCTTATCCGCGAATGGTAGTAAAACTGTGCCAAACCACAGAGAAGGTGGTAATCGCCTCCTGCGGCGCCATAAGTTCACGCAGAGTGATTTCTCAGCAAAGAAGCGAAAGCCATTTTTAGAGCTCCAATCTGAGAGGTTGTCTAAACACCGCAGCAGACGGCGTTCCAAAAAAGGTGTGCGCTGAGAAGTACAATAGATGGCAAAGTCGTCTACGAATAAGCAGGACGATACTCCTGGGAGAATACATTTCGAGATAGAATTAATTGCTATAGTAAACAGCGTGACGCTTAGTACCGATCCCTGTGGCACTCCGTTCTCTTTAACAAATATATTTCATAAAACCGAGCTGACCCTTACTCGGAAAACGCTGTCCCTCATAAACTCCTGAATGAGTAACGGAAGGCGTCCACGTATGTTCCAGTTGTATAGGGAACGTATTATTCCTGCCCACCAACACGTATCATAAGCCTTTTCGAGGTCAAAGAACACCCCAACGGTTTGACAGTTCTTCATGATTCCATTCATTATCTGCGTCGAAATCGAGACAAGATGGTCAGCTGCTGAACGACGTCGTCGCAAACCGCACTGGGTGTTGGTCAGTAGGTTATGAGTTTCCATATCAACCGTCCATTGATCATGCATTCCATCACCTTGCAAACGCAACTGGTGAGGGAAATTGGACGGTAGTTGGATGGAAGAAAACGGTCCTTTCCAGCTTTCAAAATAGGTACGATGGTGGCCTCTCGCCACCCAACCCAAACACAATTATAGACCTCGAGTAGGAAGGCCTTATCTTCAGGAGAGAGATGTTGCAACATTTGGACGTGTATTCCACCAGGACCTGGTGCAGACTTTCGCGAAGATGATAGTGCATGGTCTAACTCCCTCATGGTGAAGAGTCGATTGTAATCTTCAAGATTTTTAGAACGAAAGTTGAAACCTTGCGATTCCACCTGAGCTTTAACGGGAAGATCAGACGAATAATTCTCTGAGCTAGACTCTTGAGCGAAAGCACTGCCAAAAGTGTTGGCCACGTCAAACTTATCAAAATCTACAGCTGTTTTAAGACCGGTGATTGGCGTATGAGTCGTTTTTCCGTCCATGCACCTCAACTTATCCCATACGATAGAGGAAGGGGTATGTCGATTGAATGACGCTACAAACTTGCTCTAGGATGTCTTTTTGCTATCCTTAACAACCTGCCTAGATTTGGCAGGCATCTTTTTATACTCAATCAGGTTATCCAGTGTTGGGCGACGTTGGAAAATCCTGAGAGCACGCCTGCGAGCACGAATGGCATTCCGGCAATCACCCGTCCACCAAGGTACCGGAAATCGACGACAGGTTTAGGTCGTCGACCGTGGAATAGACTGCTCGGCAGCATCAAGAACATTTTTCGTGAGGTGCTCCACTAAGACATTCACAGAGTCGTGATCGTTGTAATAAAAGACAGCCAACCGGGAGTAAAGGTTCCAGTTGGCTTGATCTATACGCCATCTAGGTAAACGTGTGGAACATGTATCTTGTGGCAAGAGACTAATAAGACATGGAAATTGGTCACTAGAATGTAAATCAGAGATGATATTCCACTGTAAGGAAGATGCTAATGGTGGTGAACAAACTGCTAAATCCCAGTGTGAAAAACTGTTGAAAGCACCAGAAAGAAATGTAGGTTCTCCGGTGTTCAGGAGAATTAGGTTAGAATTATTCAAGAAATCAGCAATTAACTTACCTCTCTCACAGGCCCGAGGTGAGTCCCAAAGTGGATGGTGTTGGTAGTTGAGAAACTAGATCCTCTAAATAAGTGAGCGAGAGATCGTCACTCGGAGGAAGGTATATATTACAAATGGTGAGTCTGGTATGTGACAGTTTAATCCTTACAGCTACTGACTGGATGTCGGACTGTAATGATACAGATTGCCAGGGGCGGCTCGTCCTTACGTGCTGAAGAGCTGCAGCACGCTACTTTTTTTTCTTCTAAATTACATAACAGACATGCTGAAGGACCATGTAACAAACATAACACATTATGGTAGTAATAAGAAAGGCAGCACTGCCAATGACGAACTCTCGAAGCAAGGTAAACACGCAAGTTTAGCTAATGGAATGCATCCACGTGCTCAAAGCGATCAAGCACGGTAGGTGAATATTGCGCTTGCGTAGAACCTTCCCCTCTTACCCCCCCTGACGGTCGCTGTTCCATCGTTTTCGCACTGCTACGTGCTGCGTTTGGCTAAAGCACGGAATCAATGAAATCGCTACGAGTGTTAGTTCTTTTCCTTATAATCGTTTTGGCAGCAGACGAAACAGCCCTGCCACACTCACCTAAGTGCCACACTAAACATCAGAATTTAGTGAAATTAATTAAAGCGTATTACGTTTTATTTTAGTTATAATAACTAATTATATCTTTGTGATACAAACTGAGCCATAAAAGGACTATTATCTCCATACCTTATTCACATTGGAACGTACAGAACATTGTTTGTTAACATTGGTAACCATAAGTTCATATTGGCGCAATGTGTTACTTCCGCAAATGTGAAATCTAACAGGCCCACGTGTATCACATTGAAACAAAGTGTTCTGTTGTGTAAATGTTATTCAGTGTCAGTTTTCAGTTTATTTCCAACTGTGATCGCACTTTATTATATTTCAGTATCATTCAGTGTAGGTTTGTGTTACTTTCATAGGTAAGAAAACTTTAGTCATACATAATGAATATAGTTGATGAGCTGTTAAAAACTCCCTTTTCAAGGCGATCGTTAGATGAAAAGATCAGGATAAAAAATTTAGGGCGACCTACTCCTGATCTAAAAATTGAACAGAAAGCAAAAGGAAGTAAAAATTCTATTTACACAAGAAAGTTTAACACAAATATATATGACAACAGTGACTGGATCTGTGGTTGTGAAATCAGAAACGCGCTCTTTTGCTTTCCTTGCCTCTTGTTTGGAAGTACAGATTCGTGGTCTACGACTGGTGTTAAAGATCTAGGTCATGTTAATGAATATATAAAAAAACATTCAAATAGCAAGAAGCATATGAAAAACTCGCTACAATTCGTTACAAATATCAGGGATTTCAACGTCAGAGTGATGGACAAATTCTGCATGAAGAAACATCGGCGTATGGACTTCATTTTTCGAAACTAGGTGAGTTGCATGCATTTTTTTTCCCCCGTGCAGCACGCTACTTGTTTTAGGCACGAGCCGCCACTGCAGATTGCGCGAATATATCATCTCTGATGAGCATCATAGTGTCTCCGTGCGCAGGTACACCCTCTTCCGATGATAGATCACACCTTACAGGGGTGTACCGTTTGATTTTGAAGCTGTCTTGTGGCGGAGCTTAGTCTCTTGCAAACATACGACCAACGGATCGTTCTGGTTAAGGCAGCAGTTCAAGCTCAGGTCGATGTGTTCTTATTCCACGTAAGTTCCATTGTAGAATATCCATGTTCTTTATAATGGGATAAGTTGTACATTGTAGTTGTTTCTATTTTGAAGGCTGCGGAGGTCGGTTGAGTTTATCCTTTTTAGGTGTCGGGAAGACACCTTCTACGGGAGGATGGTCCTGCCTCTTTGTCACTGTCCTTCTGGCAGTGAGGGCAGTATCGCCTTCCTCCATCTCCTCCACTTGGGAGGACCCCTTTCCAATTGAAAATTTCTGTTCGAGTAGCTCGAACTGATTAGTAATAGATACCGGCGAAGATGATAGTCGCCGACCTGAGTCCTTCCCAGACCAATCCTCAGAAGAGGACCTCCATGGACTCTTGTTTCCCTTTGTTGCTTTGGGAATTGACTTTACGCTTTGCTTGAGGAAGTCAGTTCTCTCATAGGTAGTGCTGGGTCCATGTTGATGTTATCCACTCATGAAAGGTTACCAACATATAGTTTAACAAACATAGCTGAGAGGTTGCACTCCTAACAACCACATGGCATAGCCCAATGATGTAGGCTTTAAGCTGCAAAGTATATCTGAGGGATGTTTTTAGAAGGAGAGGAGTGGAGCAGTTGCGCTTCAACATGGTGCTAGTTTGCCCTATATAAATGAGGTCACCAAAAATGGGCGAATGGGTAATACAACTTTGTTTGAGCAACATCTTGTGTGTAATTCCTTCCTTATTAATTCAGGCTTAGGTTGAATACACTATGTTCCAGATTGTGTAAGTAATTAGCAAGTAAAATAAATATGGGAAACCAGTTACAAATGGGCTCCTAATGCGAATCATTTGCCAAAGGCGTAACATTAGCAAAAGTTACTAATGGTGCTTTTAAAAGTATTAGAAACAGTAAGGTTGAGGATGCAATGTCATGAATTAAAAGCTTACCCTTTTTTACTGTCTCTACATGCACTATGTACCCAAAAATTTGATACTGAGATTTCACCGGAAGTACATGTTTTGGGTCCCCTGAATCTGAAAAAGGTCCGTGTGTGTGTGTATGTGCATGTGTGTCTATGGACAGCATAGCTCAAAAACGAAAAGACCGTTAAAGTGGTATTTAAGTTTAGTATCTTGCAAGGATGCGACATGAAGATTTTCATGAAAATCCCTTTACTTGGAACTTTTTTCGAAAATTTTGATCTTCTCAAAAATGGTTCTAACAATTTTTATTAAAATATTGTATATTAGAGATATTTACATGACATAAAATATATATCTTGAATTTTCTGGGAATAGCCTCTAAAGAACTACTTTATTCTGGATGAATTTTATGGAAGTTTGCATAACTGCTAAACCGTAAGAGATGGATGAAAACTTACCGCACAAAAAATGTAGAGTACATTAAAACACACAATTTATGTTGTATACATTTTTTTTTTTGGAGTTTATCGATTTTGAGATATTCCTTGTTTCTGGTTTCAGCTTTAGAAAACATACTTTTCTCATACAGGAATTTGTCAACTCCTGTCCATACAAACAAAGGAACTTCAGTCACATAGCAACCAGGTTTTGACAATCACTTAACCTAAGGTACTCCCTTATTTCGCTTCTACTTACAAGGAAGGAAGTAATAAATTCTATTAGTGCTAATTTTTTTCTTGTTTAGCATGAAGTAAGTGAAAGCATATAAGCGTTTTAACAATAGTTTATTGCAGAGATGTAGAGAAAGTCATGTGAATGGAACACATCAGATTTTCATTATATAGGAATAATATACACAACATAAATAATTTACCACCATGTCTGAAGGACAAATTCAAGTAGGTTATATAATAAGTAGGACACATTTTATTGATGACTGCTTCCCTTAAAAGGTGAGCTGGAAATTACATGAAAGGGGTGGAATATAAATTTTTGTTTTTCAAGAAAAGTTGGAGGTAAACGACAGTAATGAAGACAATTGAGTATAAAGAAGCAACTGGGAAGAATGCTTGGTATAATCTGAAAAAGGTGTACAAAGCATTCATTTATAAGGAGTTTTAACATTTTCATATTTTTCTTTTATATCTATTATGCTTCACGCAAAATTAAACAATGTAAAAACACATAAAATGTAACAAAGCAGAAGTTGGGCTGCTCAAAAAATTTGGTAAATTGTTTTACACTGATTTTTGAAAAAGCTTTGTGATGGACTTCAACATTTATCTGTTATATGAGTAGTAAAATATTGTTATTCATAAAAAGGGCATGTGGCATATTGAGATGACTTGAAACCAGGGAATCCTTTTCTAGATATAAAGCCAGGTTAGTCATAGGTTTATATAATAGCTTGTAATATACAGTCAAACACTTTTAAAGTTATGGACAAAAAATATTTAAGATATTCTAGTAATTAAAATTTTAGGACTCTATAAAACATTTAAACTTATACTACTTTTAAAAAGTTCAATAACATCATTTATATATGTGTAGATGAGCATTCTGAAATGTGTTCATTGCCAAACATTACAAAATTGAGATGATATCAGAAATGTGCTTTAAGACAAGACAATTTCCCTCTCTAAAGTGGTGTGTTTGTGATCATTATCTGAGTTGAAACTGGTGGCTATATATAGCAGTGGTGTCAAATCCAGCGGTTATGTCTTCTTGAAAAGTGTTAAGCACCACATTAACATTACTACTGATTAGATAAATATTCACGTGGTTTATTATGGGAATTCTAATTTCAATCTTGGTTCAAGTTTTATTAGTACCAAATTATATATATATTGATAAAGGCATTTTAGTTGGTTTATTATTTGAAAAATGTGTTTTGAGAAGTTCAGTGACATAATACCTTTAAGAGGAAATTCAAAAGTGAACTTCCACTTTTTACTAATTTCAAATGTAAATGATAATTTGTATGCATTTTAGGTCTGTTTTATTTACATATGCTTAATGTTGTCAACAGTGCATAAAGAATATTTTAGTTTGAAATAGTACTTTATATAAGAACCAATAAAAATAACTAGTTAGAACATAAATTATTTATAACTAAAAGATGCTTTGTCACCTAACACCTTCAAGAGATCCAGTCCTTGTTTGTCATATAACCAGAAATGTGTGCTTGGGTTACTGATGTTGCAGTAATAATATTTCAACTGCTTGCTGTTGCACATTAGAATACTATTGGCTCCATATCAGCCTTTCCCAAAATCTAAATTATTCAAAAGATAATCGTAAAATAAATCGCCAGTAACACTGCATTTCATTCAGTTCTTTATTTCCTGAACTTCCAATTAATTACCTGATGTTATTTAATATTGTAATGGTTGCATATCAACATATAAATAATGGAGTTTTAATTAACAGGTTATTTAAGTTTATGAATGGAATGGAATTCTCTAATACTGAAATTTTATTACTATTGGCAATGCTGAATCAATATTTATCATACTTTTATTAAATAAGGGTATTCAATGTAACTGAAGCTTCATTAAATTCTGGTTGGGTTTAATTGTTATCTATATTTTGCATTAGACAAGAATTAACCTTTGAATAAAGTGCAGTTATAGCAGCAGATTATAACTGTATATCTGACTTTGCTCATTCTGTTATTTTTTTCTTCTTCAGGTATTTGAATGAAGGATAAGACTCAGTGGTTCTGAAACACAAAACAAAATTAAAATCAAAGAAGAGCTGGAATTACATGTTGGCTCATTAACAGGAAAAAGGTCTCCTGTTTTGAAGCCTGTAATGAAGATTAAAAATAAGACTATGATATGTAGTGACAGTGAAGCACAAAGCCAAATGAAAATCAAAGTAAAAGGTTTGAAGTTTGACATTGGCTCACCAAAAGAAGAGATTTCAGATCTTATGATGAGGATTAGAAGTGAGACTCCATTATGCAGTAATTTTGAAACGTAAAACAAAACAAAAGTCATGGAAGAGAGTTTGGTACAGGATATTGATTTCAGAAATGAAAATTTTCCTTCTTCAGATACAATGAAGATTGAGAATAATAGTGATGCAGATGAGATGGTGTCAAAGATAGAGATTAAGGAAGAACCCTGGTGGCAGGAAAGAACATCAATAGAAATGAAATTACAAACAAGATCTGTTTCAGATCTTGAGGTAAGTTTTTTCATAACAAAGTAAATACACATTTAATGAAAACTGGAAAGTTTACTGAATAATACTTCTGGTGTAAAGTTCAACTGAAAAATATAAAAATGTTATGTATAAAATGGATAACAGTATTCAATAAAAAAGCCACACATGTGTGTGCAGTCCTAGCAAGACATTCAAGTCAGAAATGAGATTATTGAACTTCGTCACATTTTCCTTCTGTGAATGTGTCTAAACTTGAATTGGAAAATAAGTAATGTATTACTTAGTAAAGCAACCCAGGTTTAAATTTGACTCATTTTGTAATTTATGTAAAACTTGTGCTTCACTGTGAACCTTTCCAGGTTTCATTTTTTTATTAGTAACTAAACTTGCATATAGTGAATGTTTTGAGTGCCATGTACATTTGAGGTGTTATATTTACAGGATGGGGCAAATGAGGACTTCCCTGCAACAGAATCAACAAGGTAAGATTAGGGGCCAGTACCCCTCCTCCTAAAGTTTCAATTCTTAGTCAGAGATTTGTGTGTCTGGTCGTTTTGCTCTCTGATATTCTAACAAATGAGAACACCAGTTTCAGTTAAATTCACTTTATTGCACAGGACGAAAATGCTATTTTGCTGAAGCACATTTTATGTCCTGCTGCCATCTTGTACTACATGCTACCATATATGCCATATGCAACATCTGTCAAATTAATTGTTTTTCCAATTTTTGAAGTAAAAACCAAGAACAATAAAAGGGGAGCAATCTCTAATTGAAGGAATATTTAATACAATCACATTTTTTGGCCTGCCAGAAGTTATTAATAAATTGGTATTACTGCAGTAAACATCGCAGCAAGGTCATAACTTAATTTTGTTCTAATTTCTTGGTCTAAAACTGAAGGAGGACAAAATATCAGATTGTTTGTCTCTTATGCCTATGGCCCCTGATCTTACCTTGTTGATTCTGTTGCAGGGAAGTCCTCATTTGCCCCATCCTGTAAATATAACACCTCAAATGTACATGGCACTCAAAACATGCTAAGTTACCATATTTATATACTACACTTCTGAGATGAGTACTCCATGTATTGGAGTAATTTGGTTAAATCTGCATCCAAAAATAAGATTTTGAGGTGTTAAATGATCAGTTAAGCAGTAAACCAGTTTTTTTTTATAGTGTTTAATGCTCACTTTTACTACTTTTATCACTGGAAGTGATTGACACTGCTGACAGATGGAATGAAAGTGGAGCAGCGGTGGAATGTGATGGAAACCGGACCTGGAGAAAACCAGCCCCTCCACCAATTTGTCTACCACAAATTTCACATGGGTCACTTAGGATCAAACCCGAGCCATCTAGGTGAGAGGAGAGTGGTCTAACCACCTGGCCATGGCGCAGCCTAGTTGCTGGTTACATGAATTCTTTTTTTGCATTTTAAAACATAAAAGACTGGACCAAATCGGATGTTTTAATACAGAAATATCTGTACTTTCGTTTCATTAGCCTGAACTTTCTGTATAGTATGGTTTTGTATGCCTAATTAATGATGTTTTGGGAATTTTTATTTTATTTTCAACATTTTCTTGTTTTTAATATTTTAAAAATATTGAAGAGACTTTCCATCCATATATTACAATAGACAAATGGGTTTACTAAAAATAAAGAGAATCAGCTCCATGTGTAATTTGATATTCATTTTATTACTAATAATTTAAAACCCTGCATTCTGCTCTAAAATTGCTTGGCACTTTTCAGACAGCATTCTGTTATCTGGGCTGGCACTAAAAGGGTTAATTTTTTATATTAATGAATAACAAGAATAATTTGTTTATACATCGTCCACTTCTTATTACACAGAATATCGACATATTCTGGTGTGTTAGTCTAATCATGTTGGCAGATTTATGGCAACTGTTACACATTCAGTGCTAGAAAATTTATATCAATTTACCATCTATTTGTCTTGTTATATTCTTCCCAAATTTATTCTGTAAAACATGTTACTGTGGCTTCTACAGAAACATTAAAAAAAAGTTATACTTTTTACCTTAAATGAATCAGAAAGCGATGTTTCAATGTCACCACTGCGCAATGTTCTTCTCATAAATATCAAACTTGTAACAGATTTTCATCTCATGAATCATAATGTTCCTTTAAAAAGCTCCCACCTAAGGAAACTTCTTCTTACAAGCACTATGCCTGTAAAACCTGTTTGTTGTCTTCATCAATCAGAACGTTTATTTTCATAGGTGTTATGCTTCTTTGGCCTTTTATCAATAATATTCAGAATGCGTTTCACATTCTAGTAAAGCTCTTTTGGCATTCTTCTTTGTAATGCCCTTTGTACTTGGGAATCAGATTTAGTCAAATCTTCTTTTTACAAACATCACCTATGGCCTTTTGCCCTGATGAACCTGGTTGTGTCTGTTCAAACTAGCTTTCCAAGTAAAACTCTTTACAACAACATCACATTTATGGGCCCTTTCATACTGTTGAATCCAAATGTGTGTCTTCAAATTTACTTTCTGAGCAACAAGCAGTTATCATAAAATTCAAATTGTCATGATGAGTCAGACTGTGTCTGTTCAAATGTGATTTATGAATAAAGCTTCTATCACAAATATTACATATGTAGGCCCTTATGTCTTGATGAATCAGAAGGTGTTGGTCCAAATGTATCTTTCGAATAAAGCTTTTATCACAAATGTCACATTTGTAGGGCTTTAAGTCCTGATGAATCAGAATGTGCGTCTTCAAATGTGCCTTCTGAGTAAATCTCTTATCACATACATCACATTTGTAGGGCCTTTTGCCCTGATGAATCAGAATGTGTCTCTTCAAATGTGCATTATGAATAAAGCTCTTATCACAAATATTACATTTGTAGGCCCTTATGCCTTGATGAACCAGAAGGTGTTGGTTCAAATACATCTTATGAATAAATCCTTTATCACAAATGTTGCATTTATAGGGCTTTATGTCCTGATGATTTAGAATGTGTGTGCTCAATCTTGTCTTCTGGAAAAATCTCTTATCACAAACATCACATTTATAGGGTTTTTTACCATGATAAATCAGAATGTGTGTTTTCAAAGCTTCTTTCTCAGTAAAGCTCTTATCACAAATATCACAAGTGTAGAGCCTTTTGTTCAGATGAACCAAAATGTGTCTTTTCAATGCTCCTTTCTGAATAAAGCTCTTATCACAAATGTCACACTTGTAGGGTCTTTTGTCCTGATGAATCAGAAGGTGCGAGTTGAAATGTGACTTCTGATTAAAACTCCAATCACAAATGTCACATTTATAGGGCCTTTTGTTCTGATGAAGCAAAATGTGTCTGTTCAAATTTCCTTTCCGAGTAAACTCATTACCACAAATGTCACATTTGTACGCCCTTATACCCTGATGAATCAGATTGTGCCTGTTCAAATAATTCTTCTGAGTAAATTTCTTTTCACAAACATTACATTTATAGGGACTTTTACCCTGATGAATCAGAAGGTGTTTGTTGAAATATGCCCCCAAAGTAAAGCCCTTTCCACAAACGTCACATCTGTAGGCCCTTATGCCCTGATGACACAGAATGTGTGTTTTCAAATGTGCCTTCCGAGTAAACCTCTTTTCACAATCGTTACATTTATAGGGGCTTTTACCCTGATGAATCCGATTATGAGATTTCAAGGAAGTCTCCTGGGTAAACCTCTTTTCACACACATCACATTTACACGGCCTTTTGCCCTCATGAATCAGGACATGTCTTTTGAAATTCACCACATTAGTAGAGTCTTTTTTACCAAAATAGTACTCATATGGATTTTCGCCCTTATGAGTCAAAATGTGAGTTTTCAGATGATCTTGCTGAGTATAGCATTTGTTGCAAGCATCACATTTGAAGGGTTTTTTACTCTTATGGAGCAGAATATGAGTTTTAATGTCATTCCACTGTGAGAAGCTCTTCTTACAAATTTCACAAACAAATAAGTTATTACCACTATTGCTACATTTATTAAGCTTGTCACTTTGCTTATGAGGAGATTCTGAGCTATCAAAGTGAACTGTTTGTTCTATAGAAGTTGTTTCCAACATGTTACTTTTATAAACTTTGCGTGTATTTGTCCCAGCTAACTCAAAATTCTCTTTTTCAGGTTTCAAATTGCCTTTTTCTTGTAAAACTGTGTTAATGAACATACATGAAGTGGTTCCACAAGCTCTGGAAGGTGCCTCTGTGTGTAACCTGAAATATTACAAGACGTATTACTATTAATAAGAACTGTTCTATAAACACAATATTGCTTCAATACAATAGACATAATATAAGGATGCCATTTGAAATCAAAGATGTTTTGAACTATGAACATCACAAAATCAGTTTTAACTGAAACATATGAGGGTAAATCAAATATACACAAGATATTTTATTCTCAGCTCATAGTTTTAAACACTGCATGCTGCAGCTTTTATATGGTTTAGTGTGGGGGGCATGTCATGATTGGGATGAGTTTTTGGCCTGTGCAGATCCATTTATTAGCTCTGCACAAGAGGTACATGTTTTCATTGTACAATGCTTCATCAACGAATTCCTTGCTCATGAAACTGGCAGAAAGTTTTCACAGATTGGCAACACAGCTCTGTAATCAGCTTTTAAGGGCTCATGTGTTCGTTCAGCATTACACATTTAACCCTCTTAATGCCAGCTCTTTAGCGGCTGCCACCCACTGAAGTGCCAGATTCAACCACGCCAGCCTACAAAAACCTTCATGGTAAAATTATTTTTATGACAACTTATACTGATGGAATTCTTACCCTTGGAAAGGTTTTAATTTTCTCCTTTGACTGGTTGGTTAGTAACAGTATGCCTGAGTTTTACAAGAGTAAACAGCCCCTCAGTTTACGATTGTATGTTGTGTTCTTTGTTCTTAAAATGGCAAGCATTTCCCCATTAAGTTTTCACAAATGGTGTCGAGGACAAGAAGTTGTTACATTATTTAATCTGACATTAACGTTGATGATTTAATGTCTGATAATGGTGATATTATACCTGACACACCCCTGGTTCTCCATGAAAAAAATGCACTGTTTCATCCTCCTGCCTAGAGATTATGTTATCTATTAAATGTAAAAAGAAGCTAGTAACAGTGAAGTAACACAAATATTAATATAACAATTAATAGTTGCAACAAATCTTCACTTATCTTTTGGAATCCTTGGACTAGTTTCGCAATGTATCTATTGCATCCTCAGCATTAATTTCCTTTTGACATTTTTAAAAAAATGGTTAAGTTATATAGAACTGAATGAAGATTTAATAAATGATTTTGTTAACCTTACTAATCTTTGTTCGGATCAAATTTTTTCAGCTTTAATGACAAATTCTATCAACAAACTTCTGGTTTAGCAACACCTTTTCTTGCTGATCTTTTCATGAGCTATTTTGAAATACAGGTCACTAAAGCATTCCCTCTAATTTTTAAAACTTGGTATAGATATGTAGATGATATATTTGCTATTATTCCTGATAAACATGTAAATGATGCTTTAAAACTTTTAAATTTACAAAATAAGGCTATAAAATTCACATTAGAAACTGAAAATGATGGCTATCTCCCTTTCCTGGATTTAAAAATAATAAAAATGACAATAAATTGAATCTTGAAATATACAGAAAGCAAACCCACATTGATAATTATATAAAAAGTAATGCCTTTAACGCTTTTTCACATTAAATTTGCTGTTTTTAATAGTTTAATTTATTGGTTAATTAATTTACCCCTTAATAAAGATGAATTCTATAAAGAATATAAACACTGCTTTAATTAATGGTTTTAATATGTATTTTATAAATAAAAAAATTGAGAAGTTTAAATATCAAAAAGCTATTAAAGATATTTCAATGCTTAAGAAAATAAAAGATAATTACATTTTTAAAAAATTTACTTACCACCCTTGAGTAAATAAAAAATTCACAAATATTTTAAAGAGCATGGCATAATATTGGTTCCTCAAAATAAATACAGTATAAAAAATTTGTTAGGCTTTTCTAAAAAGGATGAAATTTCAAAAATAAAAAATCTGGCATTTATCAATTAAATTGTTTAAATCGTGACCTTGTTTATATTGGTAAGACCAAATGTCATTTGGAAACCAGAGTAAAAGAACACTTTAGGAATATTAAATACAAACAAATTGATAAATCAGCTGTGGCAGAACATTTTTGGAAATTTAATCATGAAATAAATCCAGATGTTAAATTATTACAACACTTAAATGGACCCATAGATTTAATAGTTTGGGAGAAAATATTTATATTAAAGTATAAAAATCATGAAATGAATTTTGAATTACCTCCAATTGACTCTCTCACCATATTTGTTTTCATTCCAGTAGTTAGCAATGCATTAGTACACAAGCCACCAAGTAGCAGTAACCATAACAATGTAAATACACAACATCAAAAACCAGACCAAAAGGAAATTAATGCTGAGGATGCAATAGATTTATTGCGGAACTAATCCAAGGATTCCAAAAGATAAGTGAAGATTTGTTGCAACTATTAATTGTTATATTAATATTTATGTTATCTTATTTCTTTGGAATATAGAATTGGAAAGAAAATGAGCAAATTAGTTTTATTGTTCCCTTGTAGATTCCATAAGCAAAGAATGTTGTTTACAAGAAATAACACCCACATCGCTCTAATTACCAAGGATAGTCTGAAGTGTCAGGTTGTTAGAGGAAAAAGGAAAGACAGTGTGTTGTGTGCCAGATGTGAGAAAGGTTTACATAGCGCTGAGCAGCCACTCTTAAGTATAATATATATACCTAAGTACTGAATTTCTGAGCCACTTGTGATATTAGTAGTTCTGTGTCACCTTACCACCTCTTCATGTATAGATAGTGCATGGTAGGAGATGTAATGTAGGTCCCTTTCTGATGATCTACATTGGGGCTGACAGAGGTAGGGCATCCATAATTTAAAAAAAAAAAAAAACCTAATTTTGGCTTTAGGATAATGCAAACTGAGTGGCCTAACACAAAGTCATGCAAACAGTTTCTGAGTGCCTTTTGTGCCTCATGATCTGGGATGCAATCTAATCCAATAGACCATATGAGAGCCACTAGTTAAGGAATGAAACACTGAATATTGGCCACCTTTAGGCTGCGCCATGGCCAATGGTCAGACTACTGGCCTCTCACCTAGACAGCCTGGGTTTGATCCCAAGCGATCGCATGTGAGACTTGTGGTGGACAAAGGATCGCAGGGGCATGGTTTTCTCCAGTTTCCCCTGCCATCACACATTCCATTGGTGCTCTATCTTCATTCCATGTATCACCAGTGTCATTGCTTGCAGCACCACAAGTAGTAAAAGCGGGGGTTAAACACTATAAAAAAATGCCCTACCAAGGATATGTGTTTACTGATATAAACAACTTAAAAATGCTATATAATTAAAGGATGTTTAAAGGAAACCTAAAGGATGCTTTGTGTTAAGTTACTTGTTATTGATGATACATGAATTCATCATTATACTATGGGCAAAGAAGAAAGTGCTATTTTACCAAAACAACATACTTGCAGGTAATCTGCATGAATTGCTGCCACAACCCCCAAATTTCCCAGACCTGGTTACCAGAAATTTCTTCTTGTTCTCAAACAAGAAATGGCTCATGGGAACCTACTTTAGATCAAATGAGGCTATCATTGAAACACAGGGTTGGAAGAGTTAAAAATGGCAGCAATTATCAGAGAAGTGTATACCACTAAAAGGGAATTAAATAATTGATAATTGGCAAAAATTGTGTCTTACTTTCTAACTTGGCTAATTATTGAACTGTCCTTGTAGTCTTCACCAAAGACAGAGTGTTTCAAAAGAGGCAACTTATCTCATATCTGCTGCCAAGGAAGTTTCCAGAGCTGTAGGAAGGGACATACAAAGAATGTGCTGTACTTGCATTATTGCAAGTTTTCTGAGGTGGAGGATACCTGCAAAAATTCAGAGGGCTACACAAAGAGACTGCCTACAAGCCTATTTATGAGGGCTGATCAACAAAGACTGAGACTGATTTTTTCCTGTAGCTCGCTTAATTGTTTTGTATCTGTAATATAAATATTTGAAAAGAGCAGGTTTTTATGTACGATGTTGGTAGGCGGCAGCACTCTCATATCAGTAGGTTAGTAGTAATGCTCTATTTTGTGGACCCTATGTGCATTTCGCATACCAGACAGTGGAGGTGATGCAAGAGGAGCCGTACAGCGCAATCAAATTCTGTTTTCATTTAAACCATACAGCCACCGAAACTTATTAAAAGCTGAAGCAAGCGTACAGTGAAGATGCACTACCTTGTGCAACAGTATTTAGGTGGTTCAAGGACTTCAAAGAAGGCCGACTTGTCAGTGTTAAGCAAGGTGGGTCTGTTGTTTCGGCTTCTGTGTGACTGAAGACAACATCAACACAGCTGCTGTGATTGTCCGAGAGGATCGGCTTATAGCATTACGTAACCTCAGTGAAGTGTTGAGAATTTCATATGGCAGTGTGTTTACAATTATGCATGACCATCTCCATATGACCAGAGTTTGTGCTCGTTGGGTGCCACATCTGTTGATTCCCAAACAGAAGGCTATGCGAATGGAGACAAGCCATGAGGTGCTGCGTCTCTTTGCTGATGGAGGGGATGCATTTTCTTTTTTTTATTATCACTGGTGATGAGTCATGGCTGCATCATTATGATCCTGAAAGAAAACAAGTCAGCTCAGTGTGGAAATCGCCAGGTTCTCCAACACCAAAAAAGGCAAAAGTTGTTCCATCTGCAGGGAAAGTGATGGTGATCACATTTTTTGACTGTAATGGAATGATTTACTAGCATGCAGTTCCCCTCACACTACTGTTACAGCAGCATATTACACATCAGTATTGGCTATACTGAGGAAGCATGTTGCAAAGAAACAACCAGAGCTTTCTCGGACTGGATGGTGACTTCATCATGACAATGCACGGCCTCACTTCGCAAATCAAGTCATGCAGTTTCTGACTCGATTCAACATTACCTGTGTACCACATCCACCTTATAGCCCCACTTGCACACTGTGACTTTTTTTTTATTCCCATCTCTAAAGGCAAAGCTTAGTGGTATTCGATTTAAGAACTCTGAAGCAGTGCTCAAGAAAAGTGAGGCGATTCTCAAGAACCTGACAAAGAATAGTCTGCAGCCCATGTTCAAGGACTGGCAGACTCTATAAAAAGTGCATTAAAGTAGGAGGGAACTAATTTGAAAAAGATCATGTAAACATTGAATTGGAGTAATAAACATCTGTGAAAAAAAATTCAGTCTCAGTCTTTGTTGATCAGCCCTCATACAATCCCAGAAGCTACATTATGGGACCAGTATGTTTTTCTACATGTGACACACATGCACATTTCCTATGATTCTAATGGCAACATTGAGGGACGAGTATGCTTCCTTATGGTGCAGCTACACATATATTTCCTACAATCCTAATGACTAAGCAAAGGGGCCGGTATATTTATTTATGGTGTAGCAACACACATCCGCACAATTCCTACAATCCTGGTTACATAATGAGACCAATATGAATGCTGTAGTGCTGTAACACATATGTGCACATCTTCAATAATCCTTGTGCCAAAGGAAAGGGGCTGGTATATTTTCTATTGCGCTGTGACACACATGTGCACATTCCTACAATCCTGGTGTTTACATAAAAGAAACAGTATGCTTTCATATGGTGCAGCAATATATATATATATATATATATATATATTATATATATATATATATATATTATATATATATATACACATTTCCTACAATCCTGGTGGCTATGTAAAGGGAAATGAAATGGCATTTTATTTACGGACGCTCTTTAACTGCTGTGGTTCTCAGCATCCTATTCTATACTGGGCATGAAAGACTGCTTAATTTTGGTTAGAGGCCTCTTTATCAGCCTTGAGGTTCTTTTACATGCCATAAATCTACAACATGGGACCCCCAGCTTTACTTCCCTTCCGAAGGAAGCCATGCTAAGGATTTTTAAGCCTGAAAAAAACCCATTGTCCTCCGCTGGGTTTAAACCCACAACCAGTAAAGGGACTAGTATCCTTTCTTATGGTCCAGCAACACACAAGGGCACGTTTCCTATAGTCCTGGAAGGTATATAAAGGAACCAGTATGCTTTCTTATGGTGCAAAGCATATATTTGCACATTTCTACAATCTTGATGGCTGTGTAAAGGAATGAGTAAGTTTCTTATGTACACATGAGCACATTTCCTATAATCCTGGTGGTTACATAAAAGAACCAGTATGCTTTCATATAAAAAATAAATGCTGTGTTATTTATGGGCACTCTTTAACTACTGAGGTGCTGCATCCCATTCTAAATTGGGTGTGAAAGATCAATTAATTTTGCTCAGAGGCCTCTCTATCATGCTTGAGGTTCTTTTACCTGTCGTAAATCTATGACATGGGACCAACGGCTTTACTTCCCTTCCGAAGGAAGCCATGCTAAGGATTTTTACACCTGAAAAAATCTATTGTCCTCTGCCAGGTTTGAAACCGCGACCTTGGGTATATGAAGTTAGCATGGTAACCATTACACCACGGAGGGTGACATGCTTTCATATGGTGCAGCAATACACATGTCCACATTTCCGAACAATCTGGTGGTTGTGTAAAGAAATGGGTAAGTTTTCTTACAGTGGAGCAACACAAATGTGTACATTACCTACAATCCAACTGGCTAGGTAAAGGGACCAGTATGGTTTTTTTATGGTGCCGTGTTTGTTAGTAATGAGCCAAAAACACATTCAGGTGAATATTTCTTTAGAGAGTTTATACTTGTTTAATCAAATTTTCAGCTTCTCAGGCATTTTGCAACAGTACACTGACCACCAGCACCACCAACTATCACTGTTGGTCTGGGTGGCTCAGTTGAATAGGCACTGGTCGTGGGTTCAAATCTGGCCTAGAGCAATGGTTTTAAGCAAGCTTAAATATGGAGGTCCATGTCAAAAGATTTACTGGCATGTAAAAGAACTGCTGCCGCACAAAATTCCAACACACACGCATCACAACTGAATTTCGTTAACAAACAAATAATTTTTAGAACCATCACTAGCACACTTAATTGCTGGACCAGATACTAATCAGGCTACTCATTCCTTTTCATCACATTAATACACCTGCACACATATCTGGGATTGTTGTGTAAACCTTCAGGAGCATCAATTCCAACTACTTCCAATTCTGCCATATTATTTGTAAACCTGTATGAGCTTCACTTCCAACTGCCCTACTTCTGCCATATTGTTGTATACCTTCAGGAGCTTCAATTCAAAGTGCTTCTACTTTGCCATAATCACTGGGTTTAGCTGTCAGAGAAAACTGAAGAAAGGGTTGGGTAGATATTCATTTACATCAAATGCTGAAGTTGAAGAAAAGACATGCATTTACTTTCCAAGTTTGACAAGTCATATTTTACTGAAGGTATTTAAGAAGTCATAAACCTGTTTGTTTAAATGCATTCAATTACCACCTGACTATGTCGAAATCTCCCTAATCTTGCTAAGGCTGAGAACTTTGAAAATGTTCATTATAGTTGCAGTAATTAGCAACTTTTTTTTTTGTTTTGTAGTTTAGCATCCTTTAACCTGGTTTGGTCATATCGGACGATGAATGAAATTGATGATGTGATGCCCAAATGATCTTGGGGTCCATGGAACTTAAAGTTACTTGACATTCGTCTTCTCAGGATAAGGGAAAACCCTGAAAAAAAAAAAAAAAAAAAAACCTTATCCAGGTAACTCACCCTAAGTAAGATTCAAACTCACGACCTTTTGAATGTCAGTCAGACACACTACCACCACACTACCCAGGCAGGCTATTAGCAACTTGTTTTCTTTAATAACATTGATAATGCAATGTGTCTGAATTAGAATCTATTTTGCCATAACATGAAATTGTTGAGTTATGTCTGGTGCATTCCCTTAAACAATGTCTGTTTGAGTAGCTTGCATGTTAGGCACTGGCCTTTTGATTCCAAGGTTGTGGCTTCAAACCTGACCCAGATCAATGATTTTTAATGTGCTTAAAAGAAATGCCTCATGTCAGATTTACAAGCATGTAAATGAATGCCTGTGGAATGAAAACCCCGGAGTACTGGTGGCACCGATACGATTCTACAATTGAGTGTTATTAACAAACAAAATATTTATTTTTTATTTTAAACTAAGACAGCTTATTTTAAATATATATGAGTATAATGGTGTATATTTCACATGTTGCTGTGATTTCAAGTGGCCTGTGACTAGGTAATTTATGACCTATTACATATCACAGAGCGTCGCTAGCATATCAAAGAGAACATAACTCTCTGACTAAGAACTGAAATTTTAGGAGGGGGTGCAGGACCCCTGATCTTACCTTGCTGATTCTGTTACAGGGAAGTCCTCATTTGCTCTATCCTGTAATTAAAAACCTCAAATGTGCATTACGCTCAAAACATTCACTATATGTAATTTATATACAAATCGAAAAAACCCAAACACTAGAAAGGATCACAGTGAAGCTCAAGTTTTACATAAACTGCAAAATAATTGCATAAATTAAATCAGAAATTTCTTTACTAAGTAATAAATTACTCATTGAAGTTCAGAGACATTCCAAGAAGGAGAATGTGACAAGTATACCAATCCCCTTTCTGACATTAATATCTTGCTAGGTCTGAACACATCTTACTGATGTTTATTTGAGTACTACCATTCATTTTATACATATGATGAGGCAATTTTTTATCTTTCAGTTGAATTTTACACATGATGTACATATTTCTTCAGCAATCATTTAACATTGTCATTAAATGTGAATTTAGTTTTTTCAGCAAAACTTACCTCAATTGCACTGCACACCTGAAGATCTGAAACAGATAAAGTTCCTGCTTGTGATTTCATTTCAGTTGATGTTCTTTCCTGCCACCAGGGCTCCTCCTTAATCTCTATCTTTAGGACCATTCCATCTACATCAATGTTACTACTCTTGGTCTTCATTGCATCCGAAGAAAGAAAACTTTCATTTCTTAAGTCAATATCCAGCACCAAACTCTCTTCCTTGATTTTTATTTTGTTTTGCATTTCAGAATCACTTCTACTCTTCATTACAAATTCTGAAATAAGAGGCTCTTCTTCTTTTGGTGAGTCAATGTTCAGACCCTCTTCTTTGATTTTCACTGTGCTTTCTGCTTCACTGTCACTGTATACTACAGTATCATTTTTAATCTTCATTACACAATCCAAAACAGAAGAACTTTCTTCTTTTAGTGAGCTAATGTGAAATTCCAGCTCTTCTTTGATTTTAATTTTGTTTTATGTTTCAGAACCACTGGTACTGCAGTCTGTACCTTCATTAAAATACCTAAAAAAAAACAACACACAATTAACAAAGTCATATTTTAAAATAGATATCTTCTGTAACTGCATGTGATTCAAGGGTTACTTCCTGTCAAATGCAAATAGATAACAATTCACCCCAACTAGAGTTTAATGAAGCTAATTATATTGAATACTCTTAATTATATGATAGTAAGATAAATATTAGTTCAGCATTGCTAATAGTATATCACTCAGTATTGGAATTCCATTCCATTCACAAAGTTAAATAACCTGTTAATTAAAACTACATTATTTTTATTTTGACATTACAATTACAATATAATTGTAACGCAATTATGTAGAAGTTGGGCAAATAAAAAACTAAATGAAATGCAGTGTTATTGGTGATTTATTTTACAATGCCAACATTTTCACTAATTTAGATTGTGGGAAAGGCTGATATGGAGCCATAAGGATTCTAATGTGAAACAGCAAGCAGTTGAAATATTATTAAAGAAACATCAGTACACGTTTCTGGTTATTTGACAAATGAAGGTGTTAAGTGATAAAACATTATCTTTTAGTTATGAATAATTTATGTTCTAATTAGGTATTTTAATTGGTTTAAACTAAAGTATTCTTTCTGGACTATTTACCATATTAAGCATATGTAAATAACACAGAACTAAAATGCATACAAATTAGCATTTAAATCTGAAATTAGGAAAAGTAATAAGCTAACATCTGTTTTCCTCTTAATGGTATTATGTCAGTGAACTTCTCAAAACATACTTTTCAAATAATAAAGCAACTAAATGTATTTATGAACTGTATATACTTTGGCACTACTAAAACCGAAATTAGAATTGCCAAAATTAACAATGTAAATTTTAATCTCTTCAGTGATAATATTAATGTGACATAATACTTTTCAAGAAGACATAACAGCTGTAGCCACCAGTTTCAACTCAGATATGATGTACAGGAACACAGCACTTTAGAGAAGAAAATGTTCTTGGCTAAAAGCACTTTACTGAAGAAATATCATCCTAATTTTGTAATATTTGGCAATTAACAGCTTTAAGAATTCCAATCAAAAAGTGTATAAATATTACTGAACCTTTTAATAGTAGTATGCATTTAAAATGTTTATTTGCTCTTACTCGCAATATTTGAAAGTAATATTTTCGTAGCTCAACTGTATTAGATGGCATAGGTAGCTGTTATGTTTTTGATAATGTTTTACGCCCACTTTTACTATAAATGGCACTGCAGGCGATGATACTGATGATATATGGAATGAAGATGGAGCACTGATGGAATGCAGTTGCTGAAGAAAACCCCCTGTGATGCTTTGTCCACCACAAATCCCATATGTGGTCGCTTGGGATCAAATAGGTAGCTGAGGGAGATTGGATGTCAAAAGGGGTGCCAGGCATGGAAGAATGTTTGTAACACCTCCCTCCACTGACTTAAGACATCCAATGCAAAAAAAACACCAGCACTTTATCTGCATGCCAGGTACAGGAGCCCTATATATTGTTTTACATATCATGTAACAAATTAACTAAACTTTCCATTAGGATGCTCTTCCTATGAACCAAATCAATGGAAAACAATTTACCAATAATGTTTGTTGCTACCTGGAACAGCTCTCAGGGACATTGAACATGCCATAAAATCATGATATACAACATAGTTATATAGCATATCTAATTCCATTTGTTTTTTCATCATGCAAACTGGAACAGAAGAGCAACATTTTTAAGCTACCACCATAAATCTAAGAAAAACATTATGAGTAATTCTGCGGGACTATTAATTCTGGTCAGCATTAAGTGAAATACTAACTTCAAAAAACTGGATTTGCTGAAAATGAAAATTGAGTTTATTTATGGAGGCTGTTTAACTTCTATGGTTCTCAAGACCCCATTCCAAATTGGATTAGAAATACCACTTAATTTTCTTTATCAGACTTGAGGTTCTCTTACATGCTGTAAATCTATGACATGGGGCCAATAGCTTTACTTTCCTTTTGAAGGAAGCCATGCTAAGGAATTGTATGCTTGAAAAAAATCCATTGCCCTCCTCTGGGTTTAAACCTGCGATCTTGGATACAAGAGGCTAGCAAAATGTAAATGGCATGTTATTTATGGGGCTCCTTTAACTACTGTGGTTCTCAGCATCCCATTCTAAATTGGGCGTGAAAGACCATTTTAATTTTGCTCTATCAGGCTTGAGGTTCTTTTACATGCCGTAAATTTACAACACAGGACCAACAGCTTTACTTCCCTTCCTAAGAAAGCCAAGCTGAGGATTTTTACACCCGAAAAAATCCATTGTCATCTGCCGGGTTTAAACCCTACCTTTGGCATATGAAGTTAGCATGGTAACCATTACACCAAGGAGGGCAACTAAGACGCTTGCATGTTAACCATTATACCACAGAGGATGTGTACTTGCTGGATGCCAGCCACTGTATGTGTGTGGTGTGTGTGTGCGTGCACACATGCGAACACAAACTTAATCAAATATGAAACATCCAAAATGTACTTCACTTGGTATTTAAGTGCAGTATCTTCCAAAGTTGTAACGTTTACCAACACAACAAGAATATTTCCCCACCCTAAACTACATTTTGTATAGATTAATTTGCATGTTTTTTTTTTATAAAATTTAATATGTCCTTAATCTAAATATTTTGTAATTTACATAATTATACTTTGCTTTAAACATTACTCATTTTTGTTTGATCTACATGTTTTGTTTCCCAATATTATTGCTTTTCATTTCTGTGTTTTTAAATCCATGCATGTTTACACATTATACACTCAGGTTTATGCACATTTTAGTGTCATTTTCCCTTGTGAGGAACCTAAAGTCGTTTACCATCTACACTCTTCTGAATTTGGTACATCATTTAGTGCTCAACACATAAGCAAATAAATGAATTATTAATTATAACAATTACACCATTTGTGAAGTATCTGATGCAAAATTTCTTGGGCTTCAAATAGATGAAGAGCTCAGCTAGAGAATAAAAAGATAAAAATTATACTACCAAAACTCAGCTCTTCTTGCTTTGCTGTAAGAAACTTTAAAAAAATCACCTTAACCCAAATACTTTAAGAAGAGCATTTCTGCTTACTTTCACTCAGCACACAGCAATGAATTGTTTACATTACAAAGAAAGGACATGCACATTATCAGTGGCATTGGACCCCACTGTTCATGTGGGCCTTTGTTTAGATCACAAAAAGCATCTACTGTTAATGGAGAGAACATATACTCTCTCTTGAACTATCTTGGGGATAATTACACTAACTTCACAATAAACCTTAATGCACATGACCACACTGCAAAACGTGCAGGTGAATTGCAAAACCAACAAATAGCTTAAAACTATCCCAAAAGCAATCCTCACCAACATAAAAATTTAAAAAATGCACTGTTGAGGAATTTTTTACCATTTCATGCAGCAGGTAAATATTCCATACACAGGGCAAACTGCATACATTGATAATTTACACTTGTTCATTAATGGGTAATTGTACATGACTTCTAATGTTGGCGAGTGATAAATGAAGTACCAAGTTCAGAAGAGTTTGGACAGGCAACAGCATGTTCCCTATAAGGGAAAATGAAACTGACATGTGCACAAGCACAAGTATATGCGCAAAAACACAGAAATGAGAAGCATTAATCAAACAAAAATGAGTAATTCTTAAAGCAAAACATACTTAAATTGCACATTAAATATTCATTATATATGGATTAACTATGTTGAATTGCGTAAAACGAAGAAAAAGAAATGTAAATTACTCCATATAAAATGCAGTTTGGGTTGGGAGAATATTCTTGATAATATTCGTAAAAATCCCATCTTTGTGAGATGATGAACACACACACACACACATTCACGCGCGCGCGCATAACCACACCCAACACTGGCCGATATTCAGCAAATACACTCTTCTTAAGTTAGACTTAATTTAGTGCAGACCAGAATCAATACAGTCGTCGCGCAGAATTACCATTGACTTGTGCTGCATTTCGTTTATCATTTCGATCGACCTAACTTCTGCATAGTTATCATGTTATGTTTTCTTATACTGATAACTTATGCATGTAGCACAATAAATCGAAATGCACTAAATGGTTAAACTATTATATAAGTTAATGTTTTAAACATTTCATCCACTCCAAGCATACATCGTTTCCCCTTTCTAATCTGTCTACATTTACTGTTGTTCACCTCATAAGTTAACCTCGAACCCAACATTCACTATATTGCAAACTGTGTCTGCAATTTCCTACTCACCTAACTTTCAACCACTTTGTCATGATGAAGAATCCGGTACTTGTGAAAAGAATGTGTTTAACCTACTTTGAGTTCTCATTCAACAACAATCATTAAATGTTTTAAAGGTTTTGTTAATATAACAAGGAACTTTTCTTTTGTTGTTGTTGTTAATTTTGTTTTTACTTATAAGTTATTGCCAACAGACCTACTAAATAAATTATATTTGCAAGTTAAAACATGAACATGAACCTCGATATTTATTTGAAATTAACAAAAAAAAAAGTCGAACTATCGCTATACTTATTGCTTAGCGATCATAGCTTCAGTTTTCCAAACTTTCTGCATAACTTCATTCAAATTTAACAACAATTTTCGGAATTTGCTTGCCACAATGTTCCCTGTCTGTCTATGCGCAGGTCCGCCATAACAAGGGAAGTATAAGTCCTCGTACAGTTAAGCATATTATATTTCAGTGTCCAAAATACAGCAATGTCAGAAAACAGCACATAGTTTCAAAAAACTTTGCATTAACACTTACAGACACAAAAAGTTTAGTCAATGTATTAATATACCTTAAAGAAATCAATCTATATAACTGTATATAACTCTCAGAATTATAATTACTAACATGTTATACCTAATTGTCACTGTTTGTTGTAACATAATTTTAATATTGTTATATTTTTTGTACTAAATTATTGTTTTCATATGTCATAAGCATTAGAGGTATATTTTAATCCCTGAGTATATAATGATTTACTTATGTTCAAAATTTTCATGTTTTAGGGATGTAAAATTGTAAACAAGATTTTTAATGTGGTCGCTATAAGACCTTGTAGTTCTGCGACCTAAAATAAAGAATAAATTAAAAAAAAAGGGAAGAAACAAACAGTCACAGATATAGAGAGAATAGATAGGAAATGCTCTTAAATATGCATCGTGGTTTGTGAAGCACGTTTTTCTGAAGCCGCCATATTTACAAACCTAACTTTTAAGATGAGTACGGCTATTGTGGGTTAAATGTGCAACCAAAAATAAGATTTTGTGATGTTAAATGTCAATTAAGTAGTACATTTGACTGTAGGTTTCGAACCTGTATGATAGTAAATACGCATATGGGTAAGGGTGTAGGAAAGGTGCCGTCGTCTGCTAAGAAGGCGATGACGTCAGTGTTAGTTGTTACCAACACAAACGCAGTGTATAGCGCCAAATAATGTACAGCTGTATATTGTTAATACGTATTATTGGTGCTATTATTAGTGTTATTGTTATTTTTAATTCATTCATTAAGTAGGTGTGCAACACATTCAGGTAACTTCATTGTCCACTGGTCGAATTTCAGAAATCGCCTAATGTTATTTATGAGTGAAGTTAAGAGTATTTTATCACCGCGTAAATGAGTGACTGTATACATAAAATACCAAATCGTTAGTGTTTTATTTTCTCCATTTATTTATTTTTTAGAACAGCATATAATATGACTTTATAAACGAATAGGCCAGATAAAAGAACCATAGCACTTAGAGACCAAAATAAATTTTTTTTGACATTTTTCTTAGTGTATCTGACTTAAATATTAAGTAAGACATTATTTCACCTAATTTATTAGACTTAGTGTTTCACTACAGACTTGTTGCGGTAAAGTGCTTCAACAATGTGTGTCTCCTGGCTCAAAAACACCGATAACTTGCGTCAGAGTTTTCACTACAGACTTATTGTGGTTAACTGCTTCAAGAATGTGTGTGCTCTGGCTCAAAAACTATTAGAACATGCCGCTGGACCTGCTGCGTTATTTGTACGCAGCGTATATTTCACCTAATTTACCCGAGTGCGTCAGAGTTTTCACTACAGACTTATTGTGGTTAAGTGCTTCAAGAATATGTGTGTTCTGGCTCCAAAACTATGAGAACATGCTGCTGGACTTGCTTCGTTATTTGTACGCAGCTTATATTTCACCTAATTTACCCGAGTGCGTCAGAGTTTTCACTACAGACTTATTGTGGTTAAGTGCTTCAAGAATGTGTGTCTTCTGCTTCAAAAACTATCAGAACATGCTGCCCGACCTGCTGCGTTATTTGTATGCAGCTACTTTATTCACTACAAACTTATTGCAGTAAAATGCAGGTAAACTATACAGATTTAATAATAGCGGTAACTTTTTTAATGTTTAGGTTGGCAACGTTATATTCAGCATATGTTATATTCTCAGGGCTTCTTATGTTGGCTATGCGTATATGACGTAGTCCAAGGGCGTGGCTTAGCTAGCAGACGACGGCATCTATCCTACACTATACTGTTAGGGTAGTTATTTAAGTGATATTGTGATGTTTAAATGTTCAATTAAGCAGTAAATTTAGGGTATAAGTTTTAAACCAGTTGCGAGCCTATGTAGTACTATATATTTTACAGATCTTATGTATTTTGCCCAAAAATATAAATAACAGTGGACTGAGACATATCTCCCTGCTTAACACCCCTCTTCACAATGAATATCCCTGATAACTCCCCTTCCATCCTCACTACTCCAATTGGGTCTTCATATACACTTTTAATTGCATATGAAAGTCTCATTGGCACTTTCTTTGCTTTTAATGCTGGCATATAAACTTTCATGGTATCAAACTTTGTTCTTATGTATCAAATGTGTTTCACAAAATTACCCTGTTATGTAGTAACTGAAGTCCATCCCCTAAAGGTGTAATTTGAAAAGTGCAACTAACATTACATGTGATTTAATAATAATATTAAAATTTAGAGGTTTTAAGATATTTTTGATGAAGTTGTGAGATTAATGAAATCAAATTATATATTCTATATCCTGCTCAATTTCATTCACATGTTTGTAAAGCAATAAAACCTGAGAGAAAGCTTGGTTAGGAATTTTAAAAAATGGGTGATGTTTAATCACTTTTATGTGTGTGTTCAGATGTCTGGGGATTATTTATAGAGGTTGGCTACAATTGTAACAAATGCTGGCTGCTATGTGAGAACCAATAGTCATCAGTCATCTCTGTTAGTTTGTGTCTACGCATAGTGAATCTTTGCACCTAAAAAAATTTCTCGCCTCCGCTGCATCATATGTTCGAAAGTGTGTCCCATTTTACCTTCTCTACACGTACTATATACATAGTGTTTACAGAAGGTATTGTATTGCTACCAAAAATTTGATACCGAGATTTCACCAGAAATATATGTTCTGGGACCCCATGAATAAATAAATAGATAAAAAAAAATTAGAAAAATGTCCATGTATGTGTGTCTGTTTGTGGACAGCAGAGCTCAAAAATTGAAAGACTGTAAAATACCAAACTTGGTATTTAAGTTACATCTCTTCTAAGAATGCAACACAAAATATTTTCAAGAAAATCCCCCTACCCAAAGGTACCCATGGAAACTTTTTGAAAATTTTGATTTTCTCTTAAATGGCTATAACAATTTTGATCTAAATCCTGTATATTAAAGCTATTTACATCGTAAATAAAATTTGTATCTTGAATTTTCTGGGAATAGCCTCTGAAGACTTCTTCATTCAGGATGAATTTTGCATAACTGGTAAATCGTAAGAGATAGACAAAAACTTAATTACACAAAAAATGTAGATCTCGTCAAAACTCACATTTATGTCCTTTACATTTTTGTGTAGGTAACCATTTCTAAGATATTCCTATTTATTAGTTTTAAATGTGAAATACTCGAGACAGGAAGTGTCCGTTTTTCATTTGTTCTATTCCTGCCAAGCAAAGAAGCGAATTGCAATGACAATCGCATACCGACTATTGCTTTAGCATAACGCATTCCTTTATTTGTCTTTACTTAAAAACAACCAAGTAATAAGAAGATTCTGCTAATGCCTATCTTGATTAGCATGGGTAGAAAGAAGAATAATGTTTTGTAAGAAGTTTGTAGAACAGCTAGAGGAAGTCATCTGAGTGTAATGCATCAGATATATTTTACTTTCCCTATACATACTATGTACATAGTGTATAGAGAAGGTACTGTATTGCACCCAAAATTTGATACCAAGATTTCACTTGAAATACATGTTTTGGGCCCCCCTGAATCCAAGAAATACAACTTGATGTGTTTCATTCACATGACTTTCTCTACATCTCCGAAACAAATTATTGTTAAAACGCTTATGCGTCTATTTACTTCATGCTAATCAAGAAAAAATTAGCAGAAATAATCTTATTCCTTGCTTCCTTGTAATTAGAAAGGAAACAAGGGAGTACCATAGATTAAAGTGATAGTCAAAAGCTGGTTGCTATGTGACTAAAGTTCCTTTGTTTGTATGGACGTGAGTTGACAAATTCCTGTATGAGAAAAATATGTTTTCCAAAGCTGAAACTAAAAACAAGGAATATCTCAGAAACAATTAACTCCACAGAAAAAATATATATATAACATGAATTATGTGTTTTATCGTGATCTACATTTTCTGTGTGGGTAGTTTTTGTCTATCTCTTATGGTTTACCAGTTAGGCAAAATTCAATAAAAATCATCCAGAATAAAGAGCTCTTTAGAGGCTATTCCTAGAAAATGTTATTTGTCAGGTAAATATCTTAAATATAAGAAATTTTAATCAAAATTGTTAAAAGGCATTTTTGAGAAAATCAAAGTTTTCGAAAAAAGTTCCATGTAAAGGGCAGTTTGGGGTGGGGGGATTTTCTCGAAAATCTTTGTCGCATCCTTGGAAGATACCAAACTTAAATACCAAGTTTGGTGTACAACAGCCTTATCAGTTTTTAACCATGCTGTCCACACAAACATGCACATGCACACGTACAAGTACGTGCACACACACATACATGGACCTTCTCCCAAAATGCTCTTTCGGGATTCAGGAGGACCCAAAACATGTGTTTCTGGTGAAATCTCCGTATCAAATTTTTGGGGGGAAATACAATACCTTCTTTATACACTATATACATAGTACATGTAGAGAAAATAAAATAGCATTTTTAGAAAAAGGTCCATGTGTGTCTGTGGCCAGCATAGCTGAAAAACTAAAAGACCATTAAATACCAAACTTAGTATTTAAGTTTATTATCTTCCAAGGATGCTTTGCAAAGATTTTCAAGAATATCCTCCCCCCAACCCAAACTACCCTTTGCATGGAACATTTTTTGAAAATTTAGTTTTTCTCAAAATTGGCTCAACACAAATAAAATATATACCTTGAATTTTTCAGGAATAGCTTCTGAAGACCTGTTTGTTCTGGATAATTTTTTCTGAATTTTGCATAACTAGTAAACCTTAAGAGATAGATAAAAACTTACCATACAAAACATGTAGATTCCATTAAAACACACAGTTTGTTATATGCATTTTTCTTGTAGAGCTTACTCTTTCCAAGGTATTCATTATTATTGGTCTCAAATTTTAAATAGTTAAACTTTTCTCAGACAGGGTGTATTCATTTTTCTTTTGTTTTACTCCTGGACAAGTAAAGCAAATTGCAATGACAATTACATATCAAAGTTTAAAACCATTGGCTATCACTTTAGCATAGCGCATTCCTTTAATTCCCTTCTACTTATAAAGAACTAAGTAATAAGAACTTTCTGCATATGTTTATCTTGATTGGCATTTTGTAGAAACAGTAAATCTTTTGTAAAAAGTTTGTAGAACAGCTAGTTTGTGTAACACATCCAAATTTTAACTCTCTAGACATGCTATGTTCATAGTGATAGAGAAGGTATTGTATTGCACCCAAATATTTGATACCGAGATTTAACCAGAAATGCATGTTTTGAAACCCCCTGAATCCAAATAAATAATTTTTAAAAATAGTCCACTTGTGTGTGTGTGTGTGTGTGTGTGTGTGAGAGAGAGTCTATGTCTGTCTGTGTGTGTTTGTGAGCAGCATAGCTCAAAAATAAATAGACTTTTAAATACCAAACTTGGTATCTTCCAAGGATGTGATACAATGATTTTACAGTAAATCCTCCCACCCTAACTACCCTTTACATAGAACATTTTTCAAAAATTTTTATTTTCTCAAAAATGGTTCTAATGATTTTGATTGAAATATCATATGTTTAAGATATTTTTAGGACAAACGAAATGTATATATTTCATTTTCATTTTCTGGGAAGAAAGACCTCTTCATTCTGGATGACTTTTGTATAACTGGCAAACTGTAAGAGCTGTACAAAAACTTACTGCACAAAAAAACTTAGATCTCATTAAGACAGATAATTTATGTTATTTACATTTTTTTTTTTTGTACAATTAACCGTTTTCGAGATATTCCAGATTAATAGTTTCAATTTTAGCCATTTAAACTTTTCTCAAGTGGAAGACATCTTTCTTCTCATTACTCGTTTGTTTACTCCTGCAAAACAAAGATATTGGAATTTCAATTGTTTCACATAGCAACCTGCTTTTAAAGGACAACACTATCGCTTTAGTCTGTGCTTTTTATTGCCCTTCTACTTACAAGAAGGTAGTAATAAGACTAACCTGTTGAGGTTATGGTTTTCAGGCCTGCAGATATATTTAAGGCTAATTCTGCATATGTTTATCTTCATTAGCATGTTGTAGATAATAGATTAATCTTTTGAATAAACTGTTTGTTTGCCAAACAGATAGAGGACATTATGTGTATGGAACACATTACATTTTTTCCCAAGGGGCCATGTAATAAGGACTACTTTGCTAATGTTTATTTTGATTGGCATGATACAGATAGAAGAATAAGCTTTATAATAATAATTTGTTACAGAGATGTAGAGAAAGTCAAGTGATTGTAACACATCAGATTTTCAGAAAAAGGTCTGTGTGTGTTTTTTGTCTGTCTCTCTAGCTCAAAAACTGAAGACCTGTTCGGTCAGGATAAATTTTTCTGTATTTTGCATAGCTAGTTAACAGTGAGAGATAGACCAAAACTTACCACACAAAAAATGTAGATCTTGTTAAAAGACACAGTTCATGTCATATGCATTTTGGTTGTAGAGTTGACCATTTCCAAGATATTCCTTGTTATTGGTTTCAATTTTAAAATACTTTTCTCAGACAGGAAGTGTCCATTTTTATTGTTTTGCTACTCCTGGCCAAGCAAAGAAGCGAATTTCAATGACAATCGCATAACGATAGCATTTAAAACATTTTACTCGCTTAAGTAGAACACATTCCTTTCGTTCCCTGCTATTTAATAGGAACTAAGTAATAAATACATTCTGCTAATGCTTATCTTGATTAGCATGGTATAGAAAAAAACAATCTTTTGTAAGAAGTTTGTTTATCAAAGTTAGAGAAAGTCATGTGAGTATAACACAGATTTTTTTTAACTACAACTTGGAGAGAATTAAATCAGACATTGAAGCCACACCATAAAACAGGATAAGATAATGGGGGAAACAGGGATGGCTCTCCTTAATTGATGAGAGTATATGGTGAGACCTTGAAGAGTTGTGGTCCCTGCTTTTGCCACAAAAACCACTCCTCCCTTAGCCTTCAAAGTGAAATGTGGATACCAAAGTAATTTAAATTCTACTGAAGTTACAAAACAGTCAAGTGTGGTTAAATTACCACATAAGGAGGTTAAACCCACCATTAATGTCTTATGTACTACACTTATTGCAGAATCTTTGAACTCTTTATTTCAGAGCTGAAACTGACTGGAAGTTATTCCTGAAATTATTTGATTTTACTTATTTACTTATTTGATTTTTCTTATTCCTCTCCCAACTCCTTGCAACTATTTCTTTTTTATATTTCCATACTCTGCATGCAGTAGGTTATATAAAAGTTCATTCTACTGAAAAAGATGCTTCTCTCGTCTCAATTTGTGAAAAATTTTACTTTCCACTCATTATATTCAAACACTATTCAAATTACAAGAAAATACCACAACATAACCTCCCTTCAGAATTATCTCTCAGTCAAAGTTGAACTGTCGCCCTCCGTGGTGTAATGCTTACCATGCTAACTTCATATACCCAAGGTCGCAGGTTCAAACCTGGTGGAGGACAATGGATTTTTTTCGGCTATAAAAATCCTTAGCATGGCTTCCTTCGGAAGGGAAGTAAAGCCATTGGTCCCGTGTCATAGATTTACGGCATGTAAAAGAACCTCAAGCCTGATAGAGAGGCATCTGAGCAAAATTTAGCTGTCTTTCATGCCCAATATAGAAAGGGACGCTAAGAACCATAGTAGTTAAAGATCATCCATAAATAACACACCATTTTCATTTCAAAGCTGAACTGAACTGAAAAAATCTGATGTGTAACACTCACATGACTTTCTCTAGCTGCACTACAAACATCCTACAAAAGATTCTTCTTCTTTGTACACAATGCTAATCAAGATAAACATTAGCAGAATGTTCTTATTACGTAGTTCCTTATAAGTAGAAGGGAATAAGGGAATGCGCTATGCTAAAGTGATTGTCAAATGTTTTAAAAGCTATCATTATGTGATTGTCATTGCAAATCACTTCTTTGCTTGGCCAGGAGCAGAACAAAAGAAAAACAGACACTTCCTGTCTGAGAAAAGTTTAAGTACTTCACAATTTAAACCAATAACAAGGAATATCTCGGAAACGGTTGCCTCCACAACAAAAATATTAAGGACATAAATTGTGTGTTTTGTCGTAATGTACGTTTTTTGTGCAGTGAGTTGTTTTTCTATCTCTTACGGTTTAGCAATTATGCAACATTTGGCAAAATTCATCCAGAATAATGAGGTCTTCAGAGGCTATTCCCAAAAAATTCGAGATATACATTTTATTTCGGACATAAATAGCTTTAATATACAGGATTTTAATCAAGATCGTTAGAGCCATTTTTAAGAAAATCAAAATGTTTGTAATTTTTTCCATATAAAGGGTAGTTTGTGGTGGGTGGATTTTTTTTTGGAAGATACTAAACCTTTTTTAAAAAATGTTTTTTTTGCTCTCTGGGGACCCCAAAACATATATTTCTGGTGAAATCTCAGTATCAAATTTTTGGGTGCATTATAATACCTTTTCTATCCCTATGTACATTGTATATATGGGGCTAGAGAAAGTAAAAACAAATGCCATCCTAATTTTCATTGCCTAGATTTCTGGTAGAAAACTTAAAGATCCCAAATAGAACTTGGTCTAGGGTCACGAAATTGCTAGATTGAGGTTCGGTGCACACACAGTATAGCTATGATGTGATGGAGTAGATGTGATCTCTACAGCCCATTTCTGAAATTTGTGGCACTATCACTGCCTGGCCTCATTTAGTTCCTGCTAGTAGATAAACTAGTGAACACTAAAAGAGAGCTCAGATTAGCATTCGCCAACTTGCTTAGCCACTTCCGGTGCCAAGTTGAGGTTCTGAAAAAAACTGGTTCATAAGGTACACCAAAATTACCTTGTACTGCTGTCAATAGATGTTTCTTTCTACCAGTATTCAACGGAAGTATATAAATAGTTCAATGATACCAATTGTCATTAATATAGGTGCATCATAGTGTGGACTAAATAAAAGAAAATTCTGAAATAAAATTATAAGTTGGGACTAAATTTCAATGAATTCACACATTATGTAGCAGGACTGTGAAACAATAGCCTATACTGGCAGTCTGTTTACTTATATAATGTTGGCCATCTTGATGACATACTTCAAATTTGAAACACTTTAACGTGACCGCAATTTCACAACAGTAAGATGCACTATGTCTTTTGAAAGAAGAATGTGCCTTTTGTGGTTGTCCTGTTGCAGGGAGGAATATCAGATTTAAGTTGTTTTGTTTCCCAAAATATACTGAAAGGTAAGAAACTTTCAGAACACGGGAGTACAGAATCAGTCATTACCTAACCTGAAACATGCTCCCGCTTGGTTGTAATAACTTTGTGAAAAGACACTTTAATAACTGTTTCAGATTCTCTTATGCAGAACAATGATTCATTACAAAATTAGTTAATGTATACACTACACATATAACTCTTAATGAAACAAGAATGCCAGATTTGAAGCCAGCATTTTTATCTTAACCACAACCACCAGCTTTGGCCCTTTTTCCTGGAGTGTGTATTTTACATTTACTATATAACTTAGACTGACCACATACTGCATTGCAGACCCTTATTGTTGACTTGTTTACCTTAAACATCTTGCAATTAAATGTGGGTTGGCATTTCAGTACAAGCTTGTATAAATTTACATTCAATCCATAGTATTGTTTACATGTACAATATTTTTCTTGCATTAAGTAATCCAATCATATTATGAAATGCTGATGAGTGATGTATAAATATATATTTGGACTGACAAATGTTTTAATAATCTCGCTACCTAATTAATACCTTACAGCGAGTTGCTTGTTTATGAATTTTTACAAGGTTCTGCTTTATCATGCAGTGACAAATGTTTATAATAATCTCGCTATCTAATTAATACCTTGGGGCGAGTTGTTTGGTTATGAATTTTTACAATGTTTTCATTTATCATACAGTGACAAATGTTTTTAATAATTTTGTTACCTAATTAATACCTTAGGGTGAGCTGTTTGGTTATGCCAACTTAGCTGCAGTATTATCACTCTGAGAGTGTAATCGTTCCTTCTGTTGCATGGCACACACTCAGTTGAGTGCTGCAGCTTGGGAGATTTATGCTAAGCTAAGAGTAGCAATGCCAAGTTAGCTGAAGTAGAATATAGTGCATTGCCTAAGTCTTACCAAAATGGAATACCTAAGCATATGAAACTTTGCCATATAGAAAGATGAATTGGTGTTTTAAATTTTGCTTCTCAAATTACATTTTTTTTTGTCAGCGTTGAGACCAAGCAGGAAGATATCTTGTCTCAGAGGTAAATTGCTAGAAATTGAAGAGTGAGCATTCCTTACATTGTAAAGACAAGGAGATTTTTTAAAAAATTTTGTATTTTATTAGTGCTTTTCTTATTTTCATTGTGCAGTATATGTTGTTCTAACTGTAATAATTTGTTTACTCTGTACTTGTGAATGATATTTTAACTCAAGTTCTTACAAACATACACAAAATATTTATCAGTTGCTGACATTGTCTCGTGTACAAATTTTAAAGGTTCTGCTAATATGTTAATGGTATAGGAGAGAACTTCAAATTGCAGTCTTTCTCTGAGGAACTTTTACAATCTTATGCAAAACAAAATGAATATTTGTATGCATTGAAATGCAGCTGGTGCTATTCAAAATCTTATTGAATAATACAAGCATTAACATAACACTTTTGTTTTCTTCTTAAAACAGGTGGTACTGTATTTTACTTTCTCTACATGTACATAGTGTATAGAGAAGGTATTGTATTGTACCCAAAAATTTGATACTGAAATTTAACTGGAAATACATGTTTTAGGACTTTCTGAATAAAAAAAAAAAAAAGCATTTTTGGAAAAATATCTGTTTGTGGACTTTATAGGTCAAAAACAAAAAGTTTGTTAAAAACCAAACTTGATATTTAGGTTCGGTATCTTCCAAGGATGCAACACAAAGATTTTCGAAAAAAAATTTCCCCCTCCAAATACCGTTTACATGGAACTTTTTTCAAAAATTTTGATTTTCTCGAAAATGGCTCTAAAATTTTGATTAACATATCGTATATTAAAGATATTTACCAAACAAATAAAATGCTTATCTTGATTTTTCTGGGAATAGCTTCTGAAGACTACTTTATTCTGGATGAATTTTACAGAATTTTGCAAGACTGGTAAACCATAAGAGATGGACAAAAACTTACCACACAGAAAATCACTTTAGAACATACGATTTATGTTATACATACATTTTTTTCATGGAGTTGATGGTTTATGAGATATTTGTTGTTTTTGGTTTCACCTTTCAAAAATATATACTTTTCTCATATAGGAATTTGTGAACTCCTGTCCATACAAACAAAAGAACTTGTCACATACTAACCAGCTTTTGACTATCACTTTAACCTATGATACTCCCTTATTTCACTTCCACTTACAAGGAAGCAAGTAATAAGATTATTTCTGCTAATTTTTTCTCGGTTAGCATGAAGTAAATAGAAGCATAAGCTTTTAAATATATTTTTTTTTTGCAGAGATGTAGAGAAAGTCAGGTGAATGGAACACATCAGATTTTTTTATACATAGTTATTATATCTTCATTTAGAATGGTTTTTTTTTGTACATCTAGGCTTTTTTTACACTACAGATTTTAATGCAATTCTTAAATATTATTAATAACTTGATGTGTGCAAAAAAAATTACATTACACTTAACGTTGTGGCTCCCCTCCACCTACAGAACACATGAATTAATTCAGTATCAAATTTTAATTGCTGTGCTCATTCAAGTAACAGGATTTGAAGTTGTAACTTATAGAAAGGTTGAAACAGGTAGTACTGTAAATCCCAACTGCATTTAAATGCTCTGCCTCTCTTCATCTGATTATATAACATGTAATGATTATTTATAAATGTTATAATTTTTCATATACAATAGCGAAAGGGTCAACTTGGGCTTCTTCTTGCTGATCTTTTTTTTTTTTTCAGGAATTAGCTGCCGAACTTCTCGCACACTTCAGTTTCTCACTCATTAACATTAAATAACTATTTGGAAATGTTTGGTAAAACTACTCAATTCCTGTGTTGAATACTTGCAGGAAAGGAGGGTGCTGCATCACGTGCTTGGTCAATATAGAAGGATAGACGTTCAACACTGAACAAACTTGTGGATAATTCAAACATATTTTGAGAGAGAGGAGTAGAGTCTTTTCTTTCGATACAGTAAAGATGTATCTTGTGATCCACTGCAATAGATTCTGAGAGAGTTTAGCTGTTTTATGTTCATTATCTTTTTAAACTCTACATATTATTATACCAAATTTTTACTTTCTCTACACATTATATGTACATAGTGTATACAGAAGGTATTGTATTCCACCCAAAAATTTGATACCGAGATTTCATCTGAAATACATGTTGTGGAGCCCCCTGAATAAAAAATAAAACATTTTCAGAAAAAGGTCAGTGTGTGCTTGCATACATGTGTGTGCATGCAGCATAGCCCAGAACTTGATATTTAATTTCAATATCTTCCAAGGATGTGACATGATTTTCAAGAAAATTCTCTCACCTCCAACTACCCTTTACATGGAAAAAATGTTGAAAATTTTGTTTTTTCTCAAAAATGTTTCTTACGATTTTGGTTAAAATCTGTATGTTTAAGATATTTACATGACAAATAAAAGTATATAGTAAATTTTCTGGGAATGGCCTCTGAAGACCCCTTTAATCTGGATGAATTTTTCTGAATTTTCCATAACTCTTATAGATAAGAGTTAGACAAAACCTTACTATACAAAAAATGTAGATCTAGTTAAAACACTCAGTTCATGTCATATACATTTTTACATTGAGTTGACCTATATTTGAGATATTCCTTGTTATTCCTTTCAGTTTTAAAATACTCAAATTTCTCTTACAGGAACTTGTCAACTCCTGGCCATGTAAAGAAACAAATTTCAATCCCATAGCAACCACTTGATAAAGCATTTGACTGTCGGTCTAGCATAGTGCACTCCCTTATTTCCCTTCTACTTAAAGGAACCAAGTAATAAGACCAATTATGCTAATGTTTATCTCTATTAGCATGAAATGGATAGAAGAATAAGTTTACTAAGAATAATTTGTCATAGAAATGTAGAGAAAGTTATGTAAATGGAATATATCAGATATTTTTTGTAACAGTAAACATCACTTAGCAATGAAGGACATGTTTTGGGAGTGCATGTTGTTCCTGTCTTCAACCCCTAATTGTGACTGAAACTCCTTTCATTGGCTTCACATCTGTCACTTAAAATATCAACAAACACTAAAATCAGCATTTGCCCACCACTTTTGTGTCGTCAAAACACAAAATCACACGGAACAAACCTGTTAAAACTGTTTTTCAGTATGCAGAATTAAAGTATAGGAAAAAATGTGATATGTACCATTCACATGACTTTCTCTATCTGTGCCGCAAACAAACTCTTTTTGCAAAAATATTATTCTTTTATCTGCATCATACTACTAATCAAGTTAACATTAACAGAAATTGTCTTATTGTTTGCTTCCTTACAATTAGAAGAGAAACAAGGGAACACTCTAGGCCAAAGTGATAGTAAAATCTTTTAAAATCTTTGATTATCATTGAAATGCATGTTCTTTCCATGACCAGTAGTAAAACAAAAGAGATATGAAACAGAATAGAACTTCCCATTTGCAAAAGTTTAAATATTTTAAAATTAAAGCCAATAACGGGGAATATCTTGAAAATAGTTAGTTCTACAAAACCCTGCATAGGGAATAAATTGTGTTTTTAATAAGTTTTACATTTTATGTGAAGTAAGTTTTTTCTATCGCTTTAGGTTTATCAGTTATGCAAAAATCGTTCAGAATGAAGAGGACTTCAGAGGCTGTTCCCAAGGAATTCAGAAAATACTTTTTATTTACCATTTACTTTAATATACAGGTTTTTAATCAAAATCCTTTAGGCCATTTTTTAGAAAATAGGAAAATGTAAAAGTTAGTTGGGTTGAGGGATTTTCCTGAAAAGCTTTGTGTCACATCCTTGGAGGATACTGAACTTAACCACCGTGTTTGGTATTTAAGCAACTTTTCATTTTTGAGTTATGCTGTCCACACACACGCACACACGTGGACCTTTTTACTAAAGCAAAACATATATTACCATTGATCTTGGTATCTCAAATTTTGGCTGGAATACAATATCTTCTCTACCTATTATGCGTAATTCTATATATGATGATGGTTGGTGTTTAAGGGTGCTCAACTATTAAGGTGATTAGCGCCTTATAAAACAAAGTTAAACAGGCCGCACCATGGCCGAGTTGTTAGAACTCTTGCCTCTCACCTAGACGTCCTGGGTTTGATCCCAAGTAACTGCATGTTTTCTCTGGTTTCACCCACCATCGCATTCCACCGGTGCTCCATCTTCATTCCACGTATCACCAGTGTCATCGCCTGCGGTGCCACAAATAGTAAAAGTCGGCGTTAAACACTACCAACAACAACCAACACAAAGTTAAAAAACACACCAAAGGTAAAATATCAATATAAAATAGAAATTAAAAGAAGAAAGTCAATTTAAAAACCAGGGAATAAGGCAACTGGTGGCAAAAGATACATAAGAATCTAAAACAGTTCAAAAAAGAGTGAAAAGAACACTAACCAAAACTTGCTTGATGGGTTAAAATTTAACTAGGGTGAGAACGGTTAAAATCATTTAAACCCACTCCATTAAAAGCAATGGTTAAACAGGAAAATCAAAAACTAAATCCATACTGGACATGTCAAGTTCAAAAGGGCGGTAAAAACTGTGTCAACCGCTCTGTGGATACACAGCTACCTGTTCTAAGTTTTTATTATCTCTGCCTTTTAAGCTAAATATCTAGTTTTATTTTACTTTCCAATGTGGTATGTTTCTGGACTGGTAGCTGCTGATTTTAACTATTTTAGCTTCTTAGGACTGGCGCCTGTTTTAGTTATCGCTTTTAGATTGCTTTTTACAAGTTTTTAGCTCTCTATGGTTTCTGCCCTGGGCAGTTTTAAATGCCTTGCATTTTATTTGTCATTTTATTTATTTGTATGACTGACTTTTAAAGTTTTAATTGCTCTTTTATTTTGGTTTTAGCACTAACTTTTTTATTGCTCTTTTATTTTGGTTTTAGCATGACATGTATTTGTAGGGCACTAATAACCATGTAGTTGTGCACCCCGAAACTTTAACCATCATCATCGGCAAGGACCTCTGCGAAGGAGGTCAGCAGTTGCCGTACCAACAATGCAGCTCACAGAGCAGACATACAGGAACAGGATCTCTCTTAAAAACATAACTATGTGTAAAATTACAGTGACCGGTCCTTGTACATATGAGCTAGAGAAAGTAAAAATTTGCATAGTGAAGACAGAGAACCATATTATGAATGTTGATTTACTGCCATACAACATCCTTTGGAAGTTCATTAGTCCAGAACTAGATATCTCCAAAAGTGATGAACAACCACCACCTTCATATTTGATGCCAACGATAGGAGATAGTCAGAATTAGGGGTTGAAATGGGTTAAACATGCATTTCCAAAACCAGTCATAGTAAGTAATTTAATTGATATTGGATTAATTGTTTTTTCACACAAGCCATGTGTAGGACAGGAGTTGGATAGGTAGAATCAGACTGAGTTCCGGCTATGGCATTGAATTTTTCAGTCTGACTCTACATATTCAATTTAATTGATGTTTAGTATTACAAGAACTGACTCAACTTACACCATAAAATATTGATCATATCACTCTTAGAGGGTAGAGGATAGAACATGTTAACTGGGGGGACACCTCGGCAATTGTGACAAAGTGTTGATCTATTGTGTCACCCCTGGGGGAAGGGATAGAGGAGGGGAAACCACAGGTGAGCACACAGGAAACGGTGGAGCTAAGTGTAAAGATGCATGGAAGTCCCTATAGTTCACTAGATGGCAGCCCTGATGTGCCACAGTGGCCTCTATAATTGCACCTAGTCTCAGGGGAAGAGAGTTTCACTCAGAGCAAGCAACCGTGCCATCTGCCTGCAAAGCTTCAAGTCACACCTGCACCGACTGGAAAGCTAAAGAAGGGAAATGAAATGAAAAAATGAAAGGGAAAGGAATCGTGGTAGATATGCCCCAGCATTTGCCTAAGCAGCCCCGGGAAAAGCCATGGGAGAAACCATGATGATGATGGTTAGCATTTCAGGGCATTCAACTAAAAGATCATCAGCACCCTTATCAAAGAAATCATGGCAAAAGCCAGAGATAAAGCTCAATAAAAAATATTATAAATAAGAATGAAAGTTAAATCTAAAATTCAATATATAAAAGTAATAATGGCAAAAGCGATAGATAGTTGATTTCAGAAGAGTATTTCCAAACTGATGCAAAAACAAGGATAAAAACAAATAAATCCAAAATTTGAAGGTTATCTTTAATAAAAATTTAAAAATCTTGGCTACCGTTCGATTATCGTCTGCCAAGACTGACCAGTAGTTGAAGTGATTCCCTAATATGTGCTAGATTAACACACTCTAGCAACATGATGGACAGACAAATCTTCTCCACATAGCGGACACAAATCAGCAGATTCCTCTTAAGAATGAAACTTTGTTTAAAATTGCAGTGGCCAATAGCAAACAAGCCAAAACTACATCCTCCCGTCAAGATTGGCGAGAGGAAGTAACCCAGTTTATTGGAAGGTCCTTCACTACTCTAATCTTGTTCCCACAGACAGCTGACCACTCTTCATGCCAGCACGAAAGCATCACTCTGCGCACAAGTTTAAAGTCTTCTGATGTAACACAACAAATTTTTGTACCGGCCTTGGTGGTTGCTGTATTTGCTGCAAAATCTGCCAATTAATTCCCCGGCAAGCCAATGAGACTAGGAATCCATGCACACTCCACATTAACCCTGGAAGCATATAAAGCATGGAGGGCATCCTGGATACACTGCACAATAGGATGGTAGTTGTTCAGATCACTAAGGCTCTGAAATGCACTAAGGGAATTACTCAATATAAGGCAGTCACTCAAATTTCGACAGCCAACTTGCAGAATGGCTCAATATATTGCATACCACTCTGCACTATAAATAGATGTACCACCATAAAAACCAAATGTATATTGTTCTGTATCATAAACAAAGGCACACCCAACACCATTGGTGCACTCAAACCCAGGGCGAGAGTGTGTAGTCAATGGGAGCGAATGCAAATACCAGTCCCAGATGAAACACCTGAGTCACCTGGTCCAGTCATATCACTGTTATAAGCTTCTTTGCAAATTTAATGTAGAAATTAAATTCAACACAGGTGAAAATATAGCCTTATGAAATTAATATCCAATAGTTTTTAATGGACTTGTACTTACATTAGCACGAGGCTGGAAGGCCTAACTCCACAAATATTTTAGTTACACATTGTGCAACAGTTTACATACTCCTTTACATCTGTGGTTTTCATATATCAACTTAGAAGTCATATCACAGTCTTTCAAATCAAACAATTTTTAAATATACTGAATAACTTCATCGATATTTAAGCAATGATTTGGAACTGTAAAGGAATTAAATGGGAGTTACATTTAGAACACAGAATTGTTATATACATTCACATCATAACCTCACTAATATATTGCACACTTTTCCCTAAAATTATATATGTACAGTTTCTGATTTGTCAACAGTTGTTAAACCATGTGAAATGATTTAAAGCAACACATTTTTGCTTGTCAATAATCTCTGCTATGAAGCAAATAGAATGTTTGCACTCAAAATGCACATAACATTTTATGCTTAAAATACCATTGATCATGCAGGTATTCTTTACTGAAATTTATACAAATTCCAACTGGTTAATTGACATTTCTTTCACAGATTTGTTCAATGTAATTATAACAGAAAGTTAATAAAATGGAAATGACGTGTTATTTATGGACGCTCTTTAACTGCTATGGTTCTCAGCGTCCCATTCTATACTGGGTGTGAAAGACTGCTTAATTTTGCTCAGATGGCTCTCTGTCAGACTTGAGGTTCTTTTACGTGCCGTAAATCTACGACACGGGACCCATGTCTTTACTTCCCTTCTGAAGGAAGCCATGCTAAGGATTTTTACGCCTGAAAAAATCCATCGTCCTCCGCCGGGTTTGAACCCGCGACCTTGGGTATATGAAGTTAGCATGGTAGCCATTACACCACAGAGGGCGACAAAAGTTAATATATGGTCCTGTATACTTATATTCCAAAGGAAGTAATTATAAATATTTAAATTGAATCACATGTTGAACATTTTGATTTTATAAACTTTTTATATTATTTCTTGGATAAAGTTACAATATAACCTTAAAACATTATATTGCATTAAAAATTTTACTTTGAAATAAGAATTAAATATTTTAAAAATTATACCTTTCTAAAAGTTGACCTTATTTTATACTATCAAAAGCGTAAGTCCAAAATATGCTTAATATTAAGCATTATTTTGAAATTTTGAAGCATTGTTAGAAACATTAATGTGGTAAAAATGTTAAATTTTACCCACTACATGTTTGTATACACCTATTCACAAATATTTAAATGTATTTCTGCATTTAAATGACTAAAAAGGCAAAACTAGAATTATATCTCAATTTTAATGTGTTAGAGAGGTTTTGTACAAATTTTTGAAAAAGTCATTTTTTCTTGTTTAATTTTATCAAAATTTCAGTATTGAGCACCTTTAAAAACCTTACAAGTCTGAGTTTCTGTTCTTGGGCTGCACTAAGTTTTTTCCTTAATTCTTAAATTGAAAGTCATTTATGGATGGATGTTCCTTAACTTCTGTGCTTCTCAGCATCTTGTTCTATATTGGGCATGAAAGGCCTCTCAATTTTTATCACTTGAGGTTCTTTTATGTGCCGTAAATCTACGCCATGAGAGCAATGGTTTTACTTCCCTTCTGAAGGAAGCCATGATAAGGATTGTTATGTGATCAGAAAATCTATTGCTCTCTGCCAGATTTGAAGCTGCAACCTTGAGAAGTATGGAAGTATGTTACCTCTAGACCATGGAGAATGACTTCCTTGATTCTAGACACTCACATTGTAATATATGTATTTTAAAACTATAATTACTTGCATATATTTTTTGACTGTGCTTCACATATCTTTGCTAAAATAGAAATTTAGAAGAGCTTGTTTCAGAATCATTAGTGTCATTAATATTTCTGTCATTAGTCATTGTAGAAGATTATTTTTGGACATTTAATAATGAAATAAACCCACAAGTTAAATTATTATTGCATTTAAATATTACTATAGATATTATGATTTGGAAGAAAATGTTTAATTTAAAGAATAGAGATTGTGTAATGAATTTTGAAATGGCACCAGTTAATTCTGTTAACAAAGTTGTTCACTTCCAGAAGACAAAAATAAAATAGTAATAGTCCATCACCTATTGTATCACCACTCTATCTCTATCTCCAACGCCAACGTTTCATGTGGGTAAAGAAACAGAAGTTTATATTAGAATGGCCACCTTTAGCAATACTACCACACTACAAGAAACTACTTTGAAATCTTTCAAAAGTATTTAATTTGATTTCCCATAACATTTCTAATAAATAGTTTACTTAACAACAATTTTAATGAAAGGGTGTTTTGGAACAGTGATACGCATGAATAGAATATTTCTGAGTTGTAACACTTTAAGTGGGCTTCAAAACCGATCTGGCAAAACTGTACGTAAGTGGTACTTAAATTGTTATAAATCCAACTCAGAAATATTCCAAATAGTTTACTGTTGGTGATGCTGCACCATGGTTGAGTGGTTAAACTACTCGCCTCTTACAAAGCATTTGATCCCTGGTGATCACATGTGGGATTTGTGGTGGACAAAGTGGTACACGGCAGATTTTCTCTAGGTTTTCTAGTTTCCCCCACCATCACATTCAACCACTGCTCCATCTTCATTCCATATATTATCAGTGTCATTGCCTGCAGTGCCATATGTAGTAAAAGCGGGCGTTAAACACTAATGACAAACTGTTGTGGGTTTCAGATTTCTTACATGCAAAAGAACAGCAAGCAAAATCGGGCAAAGTTTGCAGTGTTAGGCAACGTGCATAGCAATGTATGCAAACTGTCTGCTAGAACCAATTATATGCTTCCTCCCCATGTACAGACTCTAGATATTTGACTATGTTGCCAGTTCTCCTGGAAACAGAACATGTGTGTCGAATAATCCCTCCACCCCAAACTATACTTTACATAGAAACTATTTCGAAAATTCTGATTTTCTCAAAAATGGCTAGTGATTTTTATTAAAATACCATGTATTAAAGATATAAGAGTGATTTACGTAGAACTGACACATTTCTTTCTTTAATTATTCCATTGGAAATTCATTCAAGACCCAATTTTAGCACCGAATGTTCTGGAATTTTGATTCTTTATCACTAGATGCGCAGATGTTTATGTTTTATTCCTAATTGCATTGTTGGCAGCTGTTTCGTCATTTTGTTCTTGTAGTCAACGTGAAAATGCAGTACGTTGTAGAGCTGAGTCAAGGATATTTTCAGCAAGATGGCACTATATGCCATACATCGCTGGACTTCTTTCTATGGGGTTACTTAAAAGACAGGGTTTATGCCACATGTCCCCAGACATTGGACGATCTGAAGTACATCACAAAGGAGATTGAAGCTATTGACAACAGAGTCCTCCAACCAGTGGCCAGTAACATGGAACAAAGTGTTGAGTTGTGCCTTATGCAGGATGCAGGACATGTTCAACATTTGCTATAAGGGGTAAATAATCTCCCAAAATTCCTCTTACAATTTAGGTATAATAAGTTGTCGCTAGCACAACACGTTTTGAGACAATTAATGAAAGAAATGTGTCAGCTCTATATAAATCATCCTGTATTTACATGGCAAATAAAATGTATATCTTATATTTTCTAGGAATAGCCTCTAATGACCTCTTTATTCCAGATGAATTTTGCTGAACTTTGCATAACTGGTAAACCGTAAAAGATAGACAAAAACTTACTACACAAAAACTGCAGATCTTGTTAAAACATAATTTATGTCTTTTTATTGTGGAGATGACCATTTCTGAGATATTCCTTGTTATTGGTTTCAGATTTAAAACACTCAAAACTTTTCTCAAATGGAAATTTGTAAACTCCTGGCTATGCATAGAAACAGATTTCAGTCACATGGTAACTAGCTTTTAAAAGATTTGACTATCGTTTTAGCCTAGTGCAGGGCTGGTACGATAAGCACCCACAGTGTGAAATGCTCTACCCCTACAATCACCCCTTAATCTGGCAGAAAAACGGAGAGTTTATGTGTGCAACATTGCGGTTGTTCTTGAAGAACAATAAAATACTTATTTTCCCAGTCCCGATATAACATTCACCGTTCACTCATATTGCACATGTAAGCCACCACTGCACTGATCGAACCGGTTTCTTTGGCTCTACATGACTGTTGAAAGAGAGTAGTGGGGCAGAAAGGGAGGTTAAGTACACACCTCATGCACTTTCCTTGGCAGGCCTGGCCTAGCGCATTCCCTTATTTTGCTTCTACGTACAGGGAAACAAGTAATTAAGACAATTTCTGCTAATGTTTATCTTGATTAACATGATGTAGATAGGAGAATATGCTGTTTAACAGTAATTTCTTACAGCGATGTAGAGAAAGTCAAGTAAGTGGAAACTTATTAGATTTTTTAGAATGCAAGTTCAGATGCTTCATGACCAGCAACATCTGGTTAACAACCATGGACAAATCAGAGCTTACATCACTTTCTGTGTTCTAAACTCTTGTGTATTTACAAGTTTAGAGTCTCTCTCAGTAATCTCTGGAGTACCCGCGAGATGGACTAATGTAAAGCCTCTCTTCTTCTTGTTCTCCTTCTGCTCCTCCTAGTGACAGTGGATGCCCGTCAACTCTAAATTGCTGCTGCTGTACTGGAGGAGGTGCGAGGTCGACCTCACCATACTGCTGCTGCTGCTGCTGCTGCTGTCTCTTCCTTGCCGGTTGTAGATATGTCTGTCCTACTTCAGGCTCATAGGGTGCCCTGGTGATCTGCCGCTGTGAGGCTGCTGTAGCCAGGGGGTTGCCTCCCCTGCCAGAACCTGCCGAACAAGAAGACACACATCAGCAACAACGCCCTCACCTAGACTAGTTGTTATATGACAGTGATGAAGATGATATTAGTCGAGAGATGGTGGTGAAACCTTACTCCTAAATGACTGCGGTCTGGAAGGTGCCAGCTGCGGGAAAGAGACGATGCCCGTCGCGACGCTCCTCGTGGACTGTAGGGTTGGGTGCAAGGCATCGTTCAGGGACACGTCGTAGTCCTCAATATCTGCGAGATTGGTCCTGGCCGGAGGTGGTGGTGGCTGATCGTTCTTGATGATCGGTGGCAATGGCGTCTTCACTGGCTTCTGTTGTAGTGGTGGTGAGGTCTTCGCATTAGAAACATCATCGTTCTTCGCCAGTTCTGGTCGAGCGCTAGAAGACTTATACTTACCACTTGTCCTGGCGCCCAGGTCGTCTCCGCCGTACTGCGTCTTGGGTCTCGCTGAAGCGATGTCACTGCCACCATATCGGAATTCTGTCGGCAACTTGGGTGCTTCTTCTTTGGAGGGTTTGGAGGTAAGGGGTTCGGATGCTGTAGGAGATTGGGAATCGTCGATTCTGGTTCGGTAGCCCGAAGAGGATTTGGGTTCTGCCTTCGCGCCCAGTGGCTGCAGACCTCTTGGTAACGTGGAGCTACCTCCTCTGCTAGGTAAGAACGGTCTGCTGGGAGTTCGGGAAGGGGGTATTATAATATCTCCCTCGTCCTCCACCTCCTTGCTCACTGGAGGAGCTGGACTTGGCCGTGGAAGGGGTGCAGGCGGTGCTGTGGCTGGTGCAGGGGACCTATAACCTGATTGCTGTTTGGGCCGCGGCCTGGAAGAAGTCTGGACGGGCTGCTCTTCAACTTCTTCATCGTCATAGTACTCGGCAGAGTCCTCATAAGACGCCGGCGGTGGCTGACGCTGAGTGGTCTGTTTTCTACTGCCCTGGGAGGAAGGTCTTCTGCTGTAAGGCTCGTAATCATCTTCTGGTGGAGGAATCCTCTTCCTGTGCACCTGTCGCACTGATCCAGAGGAGCTGGCAGGAACTGTACTTATATATGCCGGTCTGGGGGCAGGAACTGGAAGATCTTCCTCTTCGTCCTCGTACCTCCCGCCTCCTCTCTGAGAGTATGTCGGCGCTTGCTTCCTCGGGGGTGGATAATCATCCTCGACCTGTGTTCTTGTAGGTTGTCGATAGTAAGGCTCTGGTTCTTGCCTCGTTGAGCCTGCTGGTACACGCTTCCTGCCATTAGTGGGGCGTCTTCTTGGGGGAGGTGGTGGAGGAGGATCCTGCTCGTAAGAGTCATAGTAGTCGTCGCCGGCGTCCTCCAGAGGTAGGGCGGTATCTGCCGGTCGTCTTCTGGGTGCTTGAGGACGATTACGACGAAGAGGTCGACCTGCAGATGTCATAGCAGGCCTCCTTGCGACCTCACGATCGCTAGATGCAGAAGGTGGGTAGTAATCGGGGTTTCTGGGTTTGGACACCTGTTGTGTCCGTGCTGGCGGGACATATTCTTCCTCATCGTCATAATAATCATCTGCAGATGGGGTAGCGGTTGATGAATGTGACTTCAAAGGTCGAGTGTCTTCAGCACTATCGGCCAGTGGCATAGCAGATTTCTTGTAGTCGTACTTGTCACGCTCATTCAGGGGCACAGGGCGGCGGATCTTGGGCGGAACTCTTGGTCGAGAGTACACTGAAGAGGAAGACCTAGGTTTCGAGTCTCCAGGCATTACCACAGCGGGCTCCTGGACGGGTTCTGGCTGTTCCTCGTATTCCTGGGCCGGCTGGGGTCGTTGTTGTGGCCTTGGGCGCTTCCTGCGTCGCCGAAGTGGAGGTGGGGGCGCGGCCGTCGCTGAACCTCCTTGCTGCCCCTGGGAAAAATACAAAAGTACGTTGTTTAGTTCAAAAGAAATTACACTGCTCAAACAAATTAGAGGAACACATGTTTAAACCATTATTCCAAAACAAATACCAATACAATTCAATTTTTGGTAGTTTGTAACTATAAATTGAAGAATTATGTAAAATTATTATATGCATTGTAATAAATGTTTATTTCACAAGATTGGAAGTATGGTCAAATTAATGATTGATGCACAAACATTGTGAAAATATATGATTACATTGTTTACTAATCAATGTTTCCGTGGTTATTTCAACACTCAGTACCTGGTGTCCTCCATGAGCTGCAATAACTACATAACACCTACGTGGCATGCTTCGCACCAGCCTCCTATTAGCAACTCGTGGGATTTTCTCATTCTTCAGTGAGTGCATTTGCAAGTTCTCTGGGGTTCTGTGGCACAGCAGATCGCTTGTGAACAACTTCTTCCAGCTTATCCCGCAAATGTTCAATCGGGTTGAGGTTAGGACTGTGTGCAGGCCAGTCCTTTACACGAATTTGGCATTCTTGTGAGACATCCTTGATACTCCGTGCGTATGGGGTTTAAAATTACCATAGTGTAGAAGAAAATTAGGGTCCATTCCTTAAGCAGAGGGTACGGCATGTTTAAGGGTAATGTGAACATCAGTACTCATGCGCTGTGGGACAACCACAAGCTCTGTCCGAGACTCAACAGTAATGTCAACCAAACCATAACCGAACTAGAAGACTATTTTGATTAGCATGAAGTAAATACATGTATAAGCTTTTTAACAATAATTTGTTGCAGAGATGTAGAGAAAGTCATTTGAATGGTACACATCAGATTTTTATTATCAAACTTATATGTATAGGAGAGAAAGGCTTGATGCGGGTCCTTTTATTTTCGATCTATACCTTTACTGCAAAACATCTCCGATGTCGTCCTCCGTGGTGTAACGGTTACCATGCTAACTTCGTATACCCAAAGTCGCGGTTTCAAACCCGGCGGAGGACGATGGATATTTTCGGGCGTAAAAATTCTTTGTCTTCCTTCGGAAGGGAAGTCCCGTGTCATAAATTAAGGCACGTAAAAGAACCTCAAGCCTGATAGAGAGGCCTCTGAGCAAAATTAAGCGGTCTTTCACGCCCAGTATAGAGTGGGACGCTGAGAACTATAGCAGTTAAAGAGCGTCCATAAATAAAACTACATGTCGACGTGAAACATGAATGTAAGAATGGCCGCTTGTTAGATAAGGATGACCAAAGTGCTAGATCTGTAACCGGGAGACTGCGGGTCGCCTTGGCCCGCTTGCCTTTCTCCCCAGAATCAGCAAGGTCGTACACAAAACACTTCATGCGGCACACAACCATGTTGCCACTTACATACACTTGGAGGAAGTGGTAGGTACATTACTAGCAAAACTTCATGTCCGGACATTGCCGGAAATACACGTCTTGAGGATCTTTAATAATAATAATAATAATAATAATTAATTGTTACTTTCTCTACACGTACAACGAACATAGTGTATAGAGAAGGTATTGTATTCCACCCAAAATTCCATACCGAGATTTCACCGGAAATATATGTTTTAAGGTCTCCTGGGACCGAAAAAAGCATGTTGTAGAAAAATCTGATGCGTTACACTCACATGCCTTTCTCTAGCTGTTCTACAAACTTCATACATAAGATTCTTCTTCTTTCTGCACCTTGCTAATCGTGGTACTCATTAGCACAATGTTCTTATTATTTAGTTCCGTATAAGTAGGAAGAAAATAAGGGAATACACTAGGCTAAACCAATAGGCAAATGTTTTAAAAGCTGTCGTTACGCGATTGTCATTGCAAATCGCTTCTTTTCTTGGCCAGAAGTAGAGCAAAAGAAAAATGGATACTCCCGTCTGAGAAAAGTATAAGTACTTCACAACTGAAACTAATAACAATGAATACCTCGAAAACGGTAAGCTCCATGAGAAAAATGTGTATGACATAACTTGTGTATTTTAACAAGACCTAATTTTTTTGTATAGTAAGTTTTTGTCTATCGCTTACGGTTTACTAGTTATGCCAAGTTAAGCAAAATTCATTCATAATAAACAGATCTTCAGAAGCTATTCCCAGAAAATTCAAGATATACATTTTATTTGCTAGGTAAATATCCTTAATATATGATATTTTAATCAAAATCGTTACAGCCATTTTTAAAAAAATCAAAATTTTCGAAAAAAAGTTCCATGTAAAGGGTAGTTTGGGGTGGGCGGATTTTTCTCAAAATCTTCGTGTCGCATCCCTGGAAGATACTAAACTTAAATACCAAGTTTGGTATTTTAGCTACTTTTCGTTTTTGAGTTATCGTGTTCACAGACACACCGACACACACATACATACACACGCACACAAACACACGAGCCTTTTTCTGAAAATGCTTTTTTTTGGATACAGGGGGTCCTAAAACGTGTACTTTCGGTGAAATCTCGGTATCGAATTTTTGGGTGGAATGCAATACTTCTCTATCCCTAGGTACATTGTACATATGGGGCTAGAGAAAGTAAAAACAGAATTAGCCCGTCTGAGAAGTGTGGAGTTAGCGGGTCTGCCTCACATTCCACAGGTGGAGAGTTCGAAACTAGCTTTGCGTGGCTAGGAGTAAAACAAAAGAGATAGAAACGAAAGATGGCTGCCTGTTTGAGACAATTTTAAGATGTTTAAAACTGAATCCAACAACAAGGAATTTCTGGGAAACTGTTAACTCTACAAAAAGATATATATATGCATATATTATAAATTGTGAGTTTTAAGAGGTCCACCTTTTTTGTGTAGTATGTCATGAACATTTCTTAAACATGTGTATTTTAATCAAAGTCATTAGAGCTATTTTTGAGAAAGTATTATTTTTCGAACAAAAATGTACATGTAAAGGATAGTTGGAAATCGTCATTTCGCATCCTTGGAAGATGCACACACTTATATAGACTTTTGTCTGCTTTTTTTTTTTTACTTTCTCTACACGTACTATGTATATAGTGTATAGAGAAGGTATAGCATTCCACCCAAAAATTCGATATCGAGATTTCACCAGAAATATACGCTTTAGGGTCCCCTGTATCCGAAAAGAGTATTTTCAGAAAAAGGTCCGTATGTGTCCCAGTGGCTGTGAACACGATAACTCAAAAACGAAAAGTCGATAAAATACTAAACTTGATATTTAAGTTTGATATCTTCCAAGGATGCGACACAAAGCTGTTCAAGAAAATCCCCCACCCCAAACTACCCTTTACATGGAACTTTTTTTAAACACATTTGATTTTCTTAAATATGCCTTTAACGATTTTTATTAAAATCTCCTATACTTAAGATATTTATCTGACAAATAAAATGTATATCTTGAATTTTCTGGGAATAACCTCTGAAGACTACTTTATTCTGGATGAATTTTACGTCATTTTGCATAACTGCTAAACCGTAAGAGATGGACAAACACTTACAACACAAAAAATGTAGAGCACGTTAAAATACACGATCTATGTCATATACATTTTCTTCGTGGAGTTGATCGTTTGTTAGATATTCCTTGTTTTTGGTTTCAGCTTTGAAAAACTTATAATTTTCTCATACAGGAATTTGTCAACTCGTGTCCATACAACCAAAGGAACTTCAGTCAAATAGCAACCAGCCTTTGACTAGCACTTTAACCTATTGTACTCCCTTATTTCGCTTCTACTTACAAGGAAGCAAGTAATAAGACTATTTCTGCTAATTTTTTCTCGATTAGCATGAAGTAAATAGAAGCATAAGCTTTTCAACAATAATTTGTTGCAGAGATGTAGAGAAAGGCATATGAATGGAACACATTAGTTGTTTTTTTTTTTTAAATACAGTTCCGAAGTCTGGTGGGGACTCCGGCACTGTATACCCCTTTTTACAATTTACTAAATTTACTATGTTTGCTGTTCCAATACACACACACATACACACACACACACATATATATATATATATATATATATATATATATATACACACACACACACACACACACACCCAATCCCAAGGAGGACTCGAACCCACGTGTCTTGAACTTTAATAATAATAAAAACATCGTTACTTTCTCTATATGTATTATGTACATAGTGTACAGAGAAGATATGTATTCCGCCCAAAATTCGAAACCGAGATTTCACCGGAAATATATGTCTTGAGGTCTCCTGTGTCGGAAAAAAGCATGTTTAGACAAAAATCTCTGCGTTTGTGGTCCGTGTATCTGTAAGAACGATAACTCATAAACGAAAAGTCGATAGAATACCAAACTTGGTATTTAAGTTTAGTATCTTCCAAGGATGCGACAGGAAAATTGTGAGAAAAATCCTTCTACCCTAAACTACCCTATACATGAAAAAAAATTCTGTTTTTCTGAAAAATGGCTCTAACGGTTTTGATTAAAATACCGTATATTAAAGATATTTACATTGCACATAAAATGTATATCTTGAGTTTTCTGGGAATAGTCTTTAAAGACCTTATTCTGAATCAAATTTGCTGAATTTTGCGTAACTGTAAACCGCAAGAGCTAGAGAAAAACTAACTACACAAAAAATGTAGATCACATTAAAACATACTAATTATATAATATACTATATAATATAATATATTAGTTCTTATTTTATATAATATACGTTTATTTTTTCGTGGAATTGGCCATTTCTGAGATATTTCTTATTATTTGTTTCAGATTTAAATTACTTAAACTTTTCTGACACGGAAAATTGTAAACTCCTTGACCTGCATAGAAACGGGTTTCAACCACATGGCCACCAGCTTTTAAAACATCTGACTGTCACTTTAGTCTGGTGTATTCCCTTATTTTCCTTCTACTTAATAGGAAGCAAGTAATAAAACAATATCTGCTTAGGGTTATCTTGATTATCATAAAGTAAATATAAGAATAAGATTTTTAACAATAATTTGTTACAGAGACGTAGAGAAAGTCATGTGAATGGAACACATCAGATTTTTTTATGATATAGGGGATTACAAAACCCCGGTATTGAAATTTTGGGTGGAATGCAATACCTGCTATCTCTACCTAAGTTAATAAGTAGAGAAAGTAAAAATGACAAGTGACCTAGCACAGGTACGTATAGAAACCGCACTAGGAGCTCTGTTCAATGTATTAAAACACGAAAGAAGTTGAGGAACTCTTACCGGAAGGTCGTCCTCGTAGTAATCGGGGTCATCCTCATAGTCCTCGTCGTAGTAGTAGTCGTACACGGGTCGACGTCTCCTGTACGGCCTCTTGCGTCGTCCACCAGGACCTGTAGCACCGACGGCGGTAGTCTGGGGGCGGCGGACTGGCGGGGGTGATGGCGGTGGCGCCTGAGTCGTGCTGGGGGCGACAGTGGTGGTGGTCGCCGCCTTGTACAGCGCCTCATTCCTGTACATATTAAACAAACCTTCAAGGATGCTCAGAATTGTATGCTGTAGCCAATTTCTAGGCTACCTTTTTACTTTCTCCACACGTACTATGTACATTGTGTATAGAGAAGGTATTGCACTCCACCCAAAATTTCTATACCGAGATTTCACTGGAAATATATGTTTTAGGCTCCCCTGTAAACAAAAAGAGCATTTTTACTTTCTCCATACGCACTATGTACATAGTGTATAGAGAAGGTATTGCACTCCACCAAAAAATTCGATACCGAGATTTCACCGGAAATATGTTTTAGGGTCCCCAATATCCAAAAAAAGCATTTTCACAAAAAGGTCCGTGTGTGTGTGTCCGTGAGTCTGTGAACACGATAACTCAAAAACGAAAAGCCGGTAAAATACCAAACTTGGTATTTAAGTTTAGTATCCTCCAGGGATGCGACACGAAGATTTTGAGAAAAATCCCCCCACCCCCAACTACCCTTTACCTGGAACTTTTTTCGAAAATTTTGATTTTATCAAAAATGGCTCTAACGATTTTGATTAAAATGTCGTATATTAAACATATTTACCTGACAAATAAAATGTATATCTTGAATTTTCTGGGAATAGCCTCTGAAGAGTAGTTTATTCTGAATGAATTTTACTAAATTTTGAATAACTGCTAAACCGTAAGAGATGGACAAAAGCTTACTACACAAAAAATGTAGAGCACATTAAAACACACAATTTATGTGGACTTCGTCGTTTTTGTGACATTCCTTATTTTTTGTTTCTGCTATGAAAAACGTATACTTTTCTCATACAGGAACTTGTCAACTTCTATCCATATAGACAAAGGAACTTCATTGACATAGCAACCAGCTTTTGACTATCACTTTAACCTACAGTTGTCCCTTATTTCGCTTCTACTTACAAGGAAGCGAGTAATTAGACTATTTCTGCTATTTGTTACTGATTAGCAGAAAGTAAATAAAAGTATAAGCTTTTTAAGAATAATTTGTTGCAGGGATATGGAGAAAGTCATGTGAATGGCACACATCAGATTTTTACTTTCTCTATGCGCACTATTTACATAGTGTATAGAGAAGGTATTGCACTCCACCAAAAAATTCGATACGGAGATTTCACCGGAAATGTATGTTTTAGGGTCCCCTTTATCTAAAAAAAAAGCATTTTCGGAAAAAGGTCCGTGTGTTGTGTGTCTGCGAACACGATAACTCAAAAACGAAAAGTAGTTAAAATACCAAACTTGGTATTTAAGTTTACTATCTTCCAGGGATGCGACACGAAGATTTTGAGAAAAATCCCCCCCACCCCCAACTACCCTTTACATGGAACTTTTTTCGAAAATTTTGATTTTCTCAAAAATGGCTCTAACGATTTTTTTCTTTCTTTCTCTATTTTTTACTTTCTCTTGCACGTATGAACATACAATGCACATAGTAGCTAGAGAAAGTATTGTATTCCACCCAAAATTTTGATGTTGGGATTTCACCGGAAATATATGTTTTGAGGTCCACTGAGTCCGAAAAAGGAATTTTTAGGAAAAAAGTCCGTGCGTGTACGTGTGGACAGCATAGCTCAAAAACGGAATAGTTTTCAAAAAATCCCCTCACCACAAACTACCCTTTACATGGAAACGTTTTTGAAAATGTTGTTCTCAAAACTGGCTCTAACTATTTTGATTAAAACACCATATACTAAAGATATTTATATTACAAATAAAATTAATATTTCTTGGGAATAGCCGCTGTAGACCTTTTTATTCTGGATGAGTTTTGTTGAATTTTGCTTAACTGTAAGAGATAAAAACTTAGTACACAGAAAATGTAGATCGCGTTAAAACATTATTTCTGTCATATAGGTTTTTTTTTTTTTTTGTTTTTTGAACTGGCCGTTTCTGAGATATTATTTGTTGATTTTAGGTTTAAAATAACTACACTTTGGCTAATGTATTCCCTTATTTCCCTTATCCTTAAAAGAAAACAAGTAATAAGATCACTTACGCTAATATTTATCTCGATTAGCGTAATGTAGACGAAAGAATAATCTTCTGTAAGAATAGTTTGTACTTGAACAGCTAGAGAAATGTATGTGAATGGAACACGTCAGATTTTTAAGAAAAGCTCCATGTGTCTGTGGACAACAAAGCTCAAAAACGAAAATACCGTTAAAAATCAAACTTGGTATTTAAGTTTTGTATCTTTCAAGGACGCGTTACGAACATTTTAAAAAAAAAATCTTGATGTGTTCCATTCACATGACTTTCTCTACATCTCTGCAACAAATTATTGTTAGTAAGCTTATGCTTCTATTTACTTCCTGCTAATCCAGAAAAAAATTAGCAGAAATAGTCTTATAACTTGCTTCCTTAAAAGTAGAAGCGACATAAGGGTTTAAAGTGATAGTCAAAAGCTGGTTGCTATGTGACTGAGGTTCTTTTGTTTGTGTGGACACGAGTTGACAAAATCCTTTATGAGAAAAGTATTTTTTTTATAGCTGAAATCAAAACAAATAATATCTAAAAAGTGATCAACTACACGAAAAAAAAAAATGTATATAGCATAAATTTTGTGTTTTAAAAGGTTCTACATTTTTTGTGTAGTAAGTTTTTATCTATCTCGTACGGTTTAGCAGTTATGCAAGATGCCGTAAATTTCATCCAGAATAAAGTAAGCTTCAGAGGCTATTCCCAGAAAATTAAAGATATACATTTTATTTGTCAGGTAAATATCTTTAATATACCTATTTTAATCACAATCGTTAACCATTTTTGAGAAAATCAAAATTTTCGAAAAAATTGCCATGTAAAGGGTAGTTTGGGGTGGGGGAATTTTTTTCAAAATCTTCGTGTCGCATCCCTGGAAGATACCAAACTTTAATACCAAGTTTGGTATTTTACCGACTTTTCATTTTTGAGTTATCGTGTTCACAGACACGCACGCACACACACACACACACACACACACACACACACACACACACCACCTGGACTTTTTTCTGAAAATGTTTTTTTTTTAATATAGGGGATCCTAAAACATATATTTCCGGTGAAATTTCGGTATCGAATTTTTGAGTGGAGTGCAATACCTTCTCTATACACTATGTACATAGTAGGTGTAGAGAAAGTAAAAATCCCCCCAGCGCAAAGTACTATTTACATGAAAAATGTCTTGAAAATTTTGTTATTCTTAAAAATGTCTGTTACGATTTTGATTAAAACGCTGTATATTAAAGTTATTTACCTGACAAATAAAATATATTTCTTGAAATTTCTGGGAATAGCCTCTGAAGACCTCTTTTATTCTGGATGAGTTTTGCAGAATTTTGCACACTGTTTAAACCATAAGCGCTAGACAAAAACTTAATACACTGAAATGTAGATCTCGTTAGAACACATAATTTTTGTCTTCCCCTTTTTCTTATAGAGTTGACCGTTTTTGAGATATTCCTTGTTGTTGGATTCATTTTTAAAATACCTAACTTTTTTCAAACGAGACCATGCAATGTGAACCGAACCTCAATTGTTTCACATAGCGTCCAGCTTTTAAAAAAAATATCACTATCGCTTTAGACTAATGTATTTCCTTATTTCCCTCCTACTTACAAGGAAGCAAGTAATAAGACAATTTCTGCTGATGTTTATTTCAATTATCATGGTGTAGATAAAATAATAATCTTTTGTAAGAATATATTGTTTTTTGGAGCAGCTAGAGAAAATTATGTGAATAGAACACATCAGATTTGTTTTTATATTTTTAATGGCCACTTGGCAAATTATGTATGCATTATTTTTCTTCATTTAATGAAAGTTATCTTTAACAAGGTAAATAATTTCAATGATATTTAATACATGCAGCTAATAATAATAATAATAATAATAATAATAAAACGAAGAATACAGGGTGGGAGGTTACAAAGTGCAAATAATTTTATATTTAATAGAAACAATGCTTATCACAATGTGTATCTCTTTTTGTGTGCTTATTAATAGCACTGTCATAAATTAAACACAAATTTCAGTGTCTAATGTGTTTTGAACGGCCTTAAGCAATGTCTCTGTTTTGTGTTTATATACATCACACCACCTATAGTCAGGCAGAGCAGAGGAGGACAGAGGACCTGTTACATAAACAATCGAACGTCTGAGGTAGGGAATAATAGCCATCCTAAAAACATTGTGAGCTTTTCCTTGTGAACAAAACTTTAGAAAATAGCGAAGAAAACTGCAAATATTTTATCATCACATCGTTCTGAAACGTTGATATAAATGTAAACTCTAAAAAACTAAAAAAATATGATGTATAAATTGTGTGTTTTAGCAAGATCTACATCTTTTGTGCCGAAGAAAAGGTAAACTTTCCAATTTTTTGTGAAAAATGAATGTTTATACTTTTATCATTACATAAAGTTCTATGTTATGTAGAGATAAGATGTGGTGATATGAAAATACTGTTAAAGCGACGCAAAATAAGCCACATTAAAATAAGTTTTTGTCTATATCTTACGGTTTCCAGAAGCCATCCAGAATGAAGAGGTTTTCTGAGGCAAATCCAGAAAATTCAACATGTACATTTATACTTGTCATGTAAATATCTGTAATATGCGATATTTTAATTAAAATCGTTAGGGTCATTTTTGAGAAAAACAAAGAATTTTCCGTGTAAAGGATAATTTGGGGTGAAGTTATTTTCTTAAAATCTTCGTGTCGCATTCTTGGAAGATGTTAAACTTAAATACCAAATTTGGTATAGAACGTGTTTTCGTTTTTGAGCTATGCCGTCGACACACTCACAGAGAAAGAGAGAGAGAGGAGTGGCCTTTTTTAATTTTTTTTTTGACTCAGGTGAGCATAAAACATATGTTTGCAGTGAAATCTCGACATGAATTTTTGAGTGCAATACCGTTTCTACTCTCTATATGCAAAGTACGTGTAAATAAAGTAAAAATGGTAACTAGTTTATGTATAAAAGTATTTTCGTTTCAATTAAGGGACATTATTTTGTTAAGATTTGCTAAAAATGTGATTTTGGGGGACACTTACTTATTGTTGAAAATGAAAATGACATCCTTGGTAGGTATATACATATCAGTTAAAGATTTTTATCATTGCTGCCGCACCCCCATATTCGCCCGACCTGGCTCGCTGCGAAATCATGTTCTTCTCAAACATGAAATGGCTCGAGGGATCAACATTTAGATCAAATGACAAAGTCTTGGTTGAAACAGCGGCGTATTTTGCAGGTCTTAATAATTCTATGTTTGGAGAGGTTAAAAACAGCAGGAACATTTTGAGAAGTGTGTATCCCCTGTTGAGAAATTGAGTTTGAAATCAATGGTGTCTTCATTCCTAACACAGTTACTTGTTGAACCGGCCTCGCAGCTGCTGAAGGGTTTGCTTGCCTTCACTAATGCTTTACAATTATTTTTAGAACAATAAACATTGGCATTTCCATTTGTTGATAGTATAGCCATGACTTATATTCCGTGTTCCCTTCTAGAATTACCTCGACTATTTGTTTGCATTGCTGTTAATATTTACATTTCCCATAGATTATTTACTACTTACATCACTCGGGTTTTAACTGCTGTAAACATATTTCCATAAAACTTTCACTTGCTAAACGTTTTAACCTCAGACACGATACACAATTTCATAACATCTACTCACAAACACGAGTGAAAACAAACATTTCTACAGCAAGAATGTGTTTGATTAAGCTCAAAACCTCGAATTATTACTATCTACTATTTCACTAACAAAGCAAAACTCGTGTCCCATTCATATGGCTTTCTCTAAAGATTCTCCAACAAATTATTCTTACAAAAGATTTTTCTTTATCTACATCATGTTAATGCACATAAACATAAGCGAAATTGACGTACTACTTAGTTCCTTATAAGTAGAAGGAATTAAGGCATACACTTGGCTAAAGCGATAGTCAAATGTTTTAAAAGCTGACCGGTGTGAAACAACTGAAGTTCCGTTCACCTTGCATGACCAACAGTAAAGCAAGAGATGAAGCAAAACGCGACTTCCCGTTTGAGAAAAAATAAGTATTTTAAAATTGAAAAACATATCTCCGAAACGGTTACCTCTACCAAAAAAAAAAAAAGAAAAAAGAAAAAAAAAAGAAGGAAAAAATGTAAAAGAAATAAATTGTGTGTTTTGACGGGAACTGTCTATATTTTTTGTGAACTAAGTTTTTGTCTATCTCTTACGTTTCACCAGCTATGCAAAATTCGTGCAGAATAAATAAGTAAATGTTACGCCATTTCCTCACTGAAGACTCGGTTCATTGCATTATCACTATATACTTACGTCATTTGCCTATAAAATTCAATTGGCCGAACATTTTGTGCATTCAGAAAAACGAATGTTATTTGGCGGTAGCAAAGTATAACATCGGCATTGAAAAACTGGTATCACGTGACAATAAATACTTTGGTAGCAATAGCGATTACGTTGAAAAATAGAGTAAGATACCGTAACGTTTTAAATAAAGTTTTATGTTGATATGTTTCATTATTCTTTCTCTACGCGTACTACGTACATAGTGTATAGAAAAGTATTGTATTTGAACCAAAAATCCGATACCGAGATTTCACAGGAAATAGACCTTTCAGAAAAAATATTCTTTTGTGTGTGTGTCCGTGAATACGATAACTCAAAATCGAAAAGTCGTTAAAATACCAAACTTAGTATTTAAGTTTAGTATCTTCCGGGGATGCGATACGAAGATTTTGAGAAAATCCCCCCACCCCAAATTACCCTTTGCATGGAAAAGCTTTCGAACATTTTTATTTTCTCAAAAATGGCTCTAACGATTTTGATTAAAATACCGCATATTAGATAAATATATTTATATTGCAAATAAAATGTATATCTTGAATTTTCTGAGAATAGCCTCTAAAGATCTCTTTATTCTGAATGAACTTTGCTAAACTTTACGTCACTAGTAAAGCGTAAGAGAGACAAAAACATACTACACAAAAAAATGATGATTACGTCAACACACACAATTTATGTAATAAGCATTTTTTGCGTGAAGCTGATTTTTTTTTTTTTTTTTTAGATATTCCTTATCATTGATTTCAGTTTTAAAATACCGGTTTTAAAAATTGAACTATCTCTTTAGCCTAGTGTACTCCCTAATCTTCCTTCTACTTACAAGAAAGAAAATAATAAGACAATTTCTGCTAATGTTTATCTCGATTAGCAAGAAATACTTAGATAAATAATCTTTTTAACAATAATTTGTTACAGAGACGTAAAGAAAGTCATGTGAATGTAATACATCAGATTTTTTATGGTTGGAATGCAATATCTCTCTACCTATTATGAATATTGTATGTGGTAGGGAAAGTAAAATACTTAGAGGCCTCAAGGGTGAAAACGAACATTGTAGGCGGCTCCTAGAAGTTGGAAAGAAAGCTTGAAGACTGGTCAGAAAACGGCTATTGACGTGTTCTGTGAAGAAAAAACAGATTGACACTGCCGGGTTAAAAGCTGTGCACACTAGAGTAGGGGCCTATTCTTTTATGAAAGTTATTTTAAAGTGATCGTCTCGCCTGTAAAAAGAAGCAATGGAGAGGAAATCTCCTCGAACTATCTCAGATGATAACGTTCCCATAAAAGATGTTTCTAGACAGTTGAAGCCAAAAGTAGGTCTTTTATCAGATGTCAGAACAATTCTGTCACTCAGTGTTATAAAATTATAACACTCCAATGTAGCCAACTTTGGTTTATGTATCCACGGTCTCTTTCAAGTAGGCTATGACTCTGAAAGCTCGTACCGATGCATAAAATGGCGGATGATTTGAATGTCATGGAATCTGCTGAAACATATGAAATTATGCAAGCAGTGAAGAGAGCAAAACTGCTACACTGTCTCCGTAGTATAGAATTTTTTCGTTGTGTACGAGTAAATCATGTTGTCAACACTGATGCTAAGCAAGGCAACAGCTGAATATGGCAGACCATTTGCAAGCTTCCTACTCACAATATAAAACGTAATTTTTACCACTTGTATAATAAATATTTGGGATTGTTTTGCACGCACAGACATTAAATTTTTATCCTTGTTGATGGAATGATAAACAGTACATCCCAATTATAGAGAAAAGAGAGAATCCAGAACTGAAGAGGTCATCATAAACATTGAACATCGAAGTGTATGAAAGACTTCATGGTGAAAAGTGGTTTCCAGTGTTTGGCTGGGCTGGAAATTCACGGATATCAACTCTATTGAGAATATTTTGTGAATTACAAAAATGGACGAAAAAATGGAAAGCATCACCTGAAGAGAAGATTATTTTTAATATGATAAAATTGTGTTTCGTGGCCCATAAATGAGTGAAATAAGAAGAAACTCATTGGGTCTAAGCCCAAACGAGTGATTAGGGCAATGACTAGGCACATTTAAGACTAAAAGCACTGTTAAATAAAAGGTATACTTGAAATCTATTGAAACAATTACAAAAAAAAAAAAATCTGATATGTTCCATTCACATGACTTTCTCTACACCCCTAGTACAAATTATTGTTAAAAAGCTTCTGCTTCTATTTACTTCATGCTAATCGAGTAAAAATTAGTAGAAATATTCTTATTACTTGCTTCCTTGTAAGTAGAAGCGAAATAAGGGAGTACCATAGGTTAAAGTGATAGTCAAAAGCTGGTTGCTATGTGACTGATGTTCCTTTGTTTGTATGGATAGCAGTTGACAAATTTCTGTATGAGAAAAGTATAAGTTTTTCCAAGCTGAAACTAAAAACAAGGAGTATCTCAAAAACGATCAACTCCACGAAAAAAATTATATAGCATAAATTATGTGTTTTATGTGGTAGGTTTTGTCCATCTCTTACAGTTTAGCAGTTATGCAAAATTTCGTAAAATTCATCCAGAATAAAGTAGTCTTCAGAGGCTATTCCCAGAAAATTCAAGATATACATTTTATTTGTCAGGTAAATCTCTTTGATATACGATATTTTAATCAAAATCGTTAGAGCAATTTTTAAGAAAATCGAAATTTTCGAAACAAGTTCCATGTAAAGGGTAGTTGGGGGTGGGGGATGTTCTTGAAAATCTTCGTGTCGCATCCTTGGGAGATACCAAACTTAAATACCAAGTTTGGCTTTTAACGCTCTTTTCGTTTTTGAGCTATGCTGTCCACAGACACACACACCGACATTTTTCTAAAAAATGTTTTTTTTTTTATTCAGGGAGTCTCAAAACATATATTTCCGGTGAAATCTGGGTATGGAATTTTTGGGTGCAATACAATACCTTATCTATACAGTATGTACATAGTACGTGTAGCAAAGTAATAAACAAACCTTTAAAAATTGGGCAATAGGTTTTTCTATTTGCTTGATCAGAAGCAACAAAAAAATAAGTAACATGTCGAACATAATAAGCTCAAAAAAATATCTGGCATGTTCATTCACACAACTTTTTCTACTTATTCTGTAACAAATTATTCTTACAAAACCCTATTCTTCTATCTACTTCATGCTAATCGAGACAATCATTAGCAGAAATGGCCGTACTACTCGCTTTCTAGCAAATAGGAGCAAATAAGGAAGTGCACTAGGCTAAAGCGATAGTCAAATCTTCTAAAAACCGCTTGCTATGTGATTAAAATTCGGCTCTTTTTGCATGACCAGGTGGAAAGCAAAAGAAACGTCAATTTTAAATATTTTAAAATTGAAATCCATCTCATAAATGGTTAACTCCGCACAAAACTATTCGGCAATATCGTACCTACTCATTTCATGTGAGTAACGTGTTTGTCAAGAACCAGGAATCGTGTCACAAAGTGCTTACCTCTTGAAGTATTTTGGCGAGTTGGCGCAGTCCACTTCTGACACAAAGTGGCAGATGAACGTCTTCTGGTCGAAGGCTGTGTAGTTGGCACAGAGGAAGTCGTACCTCGTCCCGAACAGGCAGTGATGGTAAACCTGCGTCACAAAATTAAATGTGTCTCACTTCAGCATTACATCACAAGATAGTAACTAACGTTGCATTTTTATTCACTTAACTTTTATGGGTATTCAGAATATTTTGGGATTAGACATGGACGGGGCCCCAGGAATCTGTGGCAGAGCACCGCACCTAGACCCTTGTAATCCTTTGTCTCTTACTGAAGGGAGGGATCAGGAGAGAAATCGGAAGGGTGACCAGATCTGGATGACGATGCGCACAAGCATGGACGCGGTCCCTAACAGTTACAATATCGAATAGGTGGCTCAGGAGTTTCGTCTGGGACTGGTATTCGGGAGGTATTGAATTCATTTCCCGCAGCCCTTGGGTTTTTTCCCGGGTCACTATGCGAGGAGGTTTCTTCATTTTTCCGAACTTTCTGTGCCTTCATTTCAACCAACCGGTCTCTTTCAGGGTTCTAAGTGTCACATGGTGGGACCCCATCGTGGTGGTAAAAGCGTTTTGGAAATAATCTCTCGACGGCGGGATGGCGTTGGAGTTGTCTGTCGGACTTGGCGTGTTCAGTCAAGCCCAGGATGTGAGCCCTCCTCGCGTCGAGATGAAAAAACATTTGAACTATGGTAGGTACCCATCGGAGTGGTACTTTCCCCGCAGTCGGTTTTTGGCTGCCCTTGAATACTCTCATATCATCCTATCCTCGTGGGGTCTAACAGGCAATACGCCCTTGCAAACACGCAGTATGGAACAATGATGTTCCTGCCCACGAGACCCGAGCCTCCGACAGTTTCACAGAGGTAGCGCATGACCCAAAGGCGGGTCCCAATCGTGCGGTAATGAAGACGATACCAAGATAAACCTTTAAGAGCGCAAACCACTATCCAGCCGCAACCCACCGAACACCGTCGCCTGGTTCTTTGTCCTGAAGCAGATACGTGGACCGGAAAATTCGGGGGATGTAATGAAGCTACCCAGCATTCGTCTTGCGATCCTGGGAAACCCCGAAATAGCCCATGGGTCAGGTAGGCCGACTGCGGGGCTCAAACCCATGACCTTCCTAATGCGGGCAACAGTCGAGCCATATTTTGGGAAGCGTTTAAGGGTCATTAATTTTATTACCTTTCATATAAAATTGCCTATACTATAATAATCAGTGATGCTTTAGTTCGGAGTAACTACGCAAAAAAGTTTATACTTTATATTGTAATATGCTACAAAACATAAAATACAGGTTACAACAAAACGTAAAATACATTTTAATGATGTTCATTTCGTATAACTGACAAATAAACTTTCCTTGACTTTTCTGGAAGTATATTAAAAATCTGATGTGTTCCATTCACATGACTTTCTCTACATCTCTGTAACACATTTTTGTTACAACGTTTAAGCTTCTGTTTACTGCATGCTAAACGAGAAAAAATAGCAGAAATAGTCTTATTACATGCTTCCTTGTAAGTAGAAGCGAAATAAGGGAGTACCCTAGGTTAAAGTGATAGTCAAAAGCTGGTTGCCATGTGACTGAAGTTCCTTTGTTTGTATGGACAGGAGTTGACGAATTCATATATGAGAAAAGTAAGTTTTTTAAAGGTGAAACCAAAAACAAGGAATATCTCAAAAACGATCAACTCCACGAAAAAAAATGTATATAACATAAATTGTGTGTTTCAACGTGATCTACATTTTTTGTGTGGTAAGTTTTTGTCCATCTCTTACAGTTTAGCAGTTATGCAATATTCCGTAAAATTCATCCAGAATAAAGTAGTCTTCAGAGGCTATTCCCAGAAAATTCAAAATATACATTTTATTTGTCAGGTAAATATCTTTAATATACGATATTTTAATCAAAATCTATACAGTAATTTTTGAGAAAATCAAAATTTTCGAAAAAAGTTCCATGTAAAGGGTAGTTTGAGGTGGGGGGATTTTTCTCAGAATCTTCGTGTCGCATCCCTGGAAGACTCTGAACTTAAATATCAAATTTGCTAATTATGCTATTTATGCTATTTTTGCTATATTATCGTGTTCACACACACGCAGACCTTTTTCTGAAAATGCTTTTTTTTTTTTGGTACAGGGGACCCTAAAACATATATTTCCGGTGAAATCTCGGTTTCGAATTTTTGGGTGGAGTGCAACACCTTTTCTATGCACTATATACATAGTACGTGTACAGAAAGTAAAAATGTTACTAATGAAGCGTGAAAATGACCTTCCTCACTTATTTCTCTACACGTACTATGTACATACTGGATAGAGAAAGTATCGCATTCCACCAAAAAACGATACCGAGATTTCACCGGAAATAAGTGTTTTGGGTCCCCCTGAATCCAGAAAAAGCATTTTTTACAAAAAGGTTCGTGTGTGTGTCTGCGGACAGCATAGCTGAAAAACAAAATACCGTTGAATACTTGGTATTTAAGTTTGGTATCTTCCAAGGATGTGACACGAAAATTTTAAAGAAAATCCTCCTACCCCCGAATACCCTTTACATGGAACTTTTTTCGAAAATTCTAATTTTCTCAAAAATGGCTCTAACGATTTTGATTAAAATTTACCTGTCAAATAAAATGTATATCCTTAATTTTCTGGGAATAGCCTCTAAAGATCTCTTTATTCTGCATGATTTTTACTGAATTTTGCATAACTGGTAAACCGTAAGAGATAGACAAAAACTTACTGCACAAAAAATGAAAATCACGATAAAACACACAATTAATGTCATATACATTTTTTGTGGAGTTGATCGTTTTTGAGATATTCCTTGTTATTGGTTTCAGCTTTAAAAAACTATACTTTTCTCATACAGGAATTTGTCAATCGTGCCCATACAAACAAAGGAACTTCAATCACATAGCAACCAGCTTTTGACTGTCAATTTAACCTATGGTCCTCCCTTCTACTTACAAGGAAGCAAGTAATAAGACTGTTTCTGCTGTTTTCTCGATTAGCATCAAGTAAATAGTAGAATAAGCTTTTTTTGTGGGGTGGAATGCAATACTTTCTCTACCTACTACAGGCATGGGGTAGAAACAGTAAAATATGAGCTGTGCTTGGAAATATTCACGCAAATGACAGTGGACGTGGTTACAGTGTAACTTCTTTGTTAACTCTTGAACTTGTGGTCCAGAGTAGGTCTGTGATATTCCCTGAGAGACATGTTAGCGGTGTATGGAAGGCAATATGTCACTTGTCCAGAAACTGGTCCACTTGTCCTCGTTGCTTGTTCCACATATGGGGGATTTCAACGCACGAATAAGCACGCACTTCCTCAGGCAATTAAATTATCCAGCGTTCTTCATCCTTCAGCGACGCTTGCCTCTCGTGTGTTGAACATGCTTTTTCATTATGCCTTCATCAAAATTACGTATTTTATAATAATTATTCAAATAATAATGGATCAGTTATGCTGTTCTATTTTCCTATTACTTTCTCTACACGTACTATGTACATAGTGTATAGAGAAGGTAATGTAAAGCACCCAAAAATTCGACATCGAGCAAAAAGCATTTTTGGAAAAAGGTCCGTGTGTGTGTCTGCGGCCAGCATAGCTCAAAAACTTGGTATTTAAGTTCAGTATCTTCCAAGAATGCGACACGAAGATTTTCAAGAAAATCCTCCCACCCACAACTACCGTTTACGTGGAAAAATTTTGATTTTCTCAAAACCGGCTCACTTATATTTGAGATATGTATTTACATGATAAATGCAATGTATGTCTTAACTTTTCTGGGAGTAGCCCCTGAAGACATGTTTAATCTGGATGAATTTTGCATAACTGGTGTACTGTAAGAGATAGGCAAAAACTTACCACACAAAAAATCTAGAGCTTGTTAAAACACACCATTTATGTTATACATATTTTTTTCGTGGAGTTGAGCGTTTTTGAGATATTCTGTGTTATTAGTTTCAGCTTTAAAGTACTTATACTTTTCTAATTTGTGAACTCTTGCCCATGTACTTCAATCACATAGCAACCAGCTTTTAAAACATTTGACTATCGATTTAGCCTAGTGTATTCCCTTATTTCCCTTCTACTTACAAAAAAGCAAGTAGTAAGAATATTTCTGCTAATTTTTTCTCGATTAGCATGAAATAAAAGGAAGCATAAGCTTTTTCACAATAATTTGTTGCAGAGATGTAGAGAATATCATGTGAATTGAATACATAAGATTTTTTACTTTCTCTAGCGCGTATGTAAGAGGGCCATCCTGAAAGTAACAGTCGATTTAGCGTAACTAAATAATAACGAAAGTTATCAACACAAAACTTTATTTACAAAACTTCAGTGCATAACTCTATTTCTCAACGTAATCTCCATTCTATCAAGGCATTTACTGTCTCGTAGTACCAGTTTTTCAGTGCAGATGTTGTACCCTTTCACCGCTAAAGATCTGAGCCAAGATGTCACTGTCACTTTGAGGTCTTCATGGCTGGGAAATCTTTTCTAACCAAAAAGTCATATATGGTGTCCAAAGTAAAACACCGGTTTCTCTGAATTCTTTTATCAACTTTTCCTTTCAACTCCTTCATAACGATTGATGAACTTCCACTCCGGTCTTTTTCGTGCACACTGTTCTTCCTTGATTGCTTGTAAATTATGCGCGATTTCCACACTGAAGACTCGTTCATTGCGTTACCACCATACACTTGCGGTATTTTCCTATAAAAGCGATCGGCCAAACAGTTTGTGCTTTCAAATAAACGAATAAGTCATTTGACAGTAGAAAAGTATAACATCAGCATTGAAAAACTGGTACCACGTGACAATAAATGTTTTCACAGAATGGAGAGTAAAAAATATAGATTTTGTTAAAACACTCTGTTTACTCATATACTTTTTTCTGTAGAGCTAACCATTTCCGAGGTATTTCTTGTTATCGGGTCCAATTTGTACTATTTAAAGATTTTTCCAAAAGGAAAGTCGTCTTTCGTTTCACCTCTCTTTTGTTTTGCTCCTGATCGTCTTAAGAGAACCGAATTTTAATTGTAGCACATCTTTTAAAAGATTTGACTATCACTTTAACCTATGGTATTCCCTTATTTCCCTTCTACTTACAAGGAAGCAAATAGTAAGACTGTTTCTGTTAATGTTTAACTCTATTAGCATGAAGTAGATAAAATAAACTTGGTAATAATAGTTCGTTTGCAGAACAGATACCGAAAGTCGTGTGAATAGAACACAATACTTTTTTACCTTCATACGCTAATACTATGTGTTACCAGCAATAACTTCATAATTTACGTCATTAATAAATTGTTTCTAGGCATAATAATGTGTGTGTCCGCCTGGGTAGTGTGGTGGTAGCGTGTCTGCCTCACATTCAACAGGTCGCGAGTTCGAATCTCGCTTAGGGCGAGTAACCCGGATAAGGTTTTCTTCAGGGTTTTCCCTTATTCTGAGAAGACGAATGTCGAGTAACTTTAAGCTCCATGGACCCCGAGATCATTTGAGCATCATTTCACCAATTTCATTCATCGTCCGATATGACCAACCAGGTTAAAGGACGTTAAGCTTAAAAAAAAAATAATAATAATAATAATAATAATAATAATAATTTGTGTATTTACTATTTTGGTTGTTTAATTTTAATGCTTATTATTTAATTGCTTTTTACTTTCTCTATACTCACTATGTACATAGTGAATAGAGAATGTATTGCACTCCACCAAAAAATTCGATACCGAGATTTCACCGGAAATATATGTTTTAGGGTCCCCTGTATCCAAAAAAAAAGTATTTTCAAAAAAAGGTCCGTGTGTGTGTGTATGTCCGTGTGTCTGTGAACACTAACTCAAAAACGAAAAGTCGGTAAAATACCAAACTTGGTATTTAGGTTTAGTATCTTCCAGGGATACGACACGAAGATTTTGAGAAAAATCCCCTTACCCCAAACTAACCTTTACATGAAACTTTTTTCCAAATTTTGGTTTCCTAAAAATGGCTCTAACGATTTTGATTAAAATATCGTATATTAAAGTTATTTACCTGACAAATAAAATGTATATTCTGAAATTTATGGGAATAGCCTCTAAAGACTACTTTATTCTGGATGAATTTTTCATAACTATTAAACCGTAAGAGATGGACAAAAACTTAACCCATAAAAAATGTAGAGCACGTTAAAACACACAATTTATGTTTTATACATTTTTTTCGTGGAGTTGATCGTTTTTGAGATATTCCTTTTTATTAGTTTCAGCTTTGAAAAACTTACACTTTTCTCATACAGGAATTTGTCAACTCCTGTCAATACAAACAAAGGAACATCAGTCACATAGCAACCAGCTTTTGGCTTTCACTTTAACCTATGGTACTCCCTTATTTCGGTTCTACTTACTATAAAGCAAGATATAAGATTATTTCTGCTAATTTTTCTCGATTAGCATGAAATAAATAAAAAATAAGCTTATTAACAATAATAATTTACAGAGATATAGAGAAAGTCATGTGAGTGTAACACATCAGATTTTTAAAATTATATAAAGTAGAAATACATTTTGGATGCACCAGATCAAATGTTTACTCGTTGAACCTGTGATTTTGGTGCCTATTTGAGAGCATATTTAGACATTTATTGGAATGCAATGGTTGTTAGCAGCCGCGAGCAAATGGAGGCTCTGTGAGCTCCAGGTGGAGAGCGTTAGAAAGTGACGAAGTTCGGTATTGTTATCGTAAACAGAGCGAAAATGTTGTCTTCCTTGATGCGCTGGTGGAAACATTTTCCTGATTTCTGTCGTCAGCGATGCGCGGCCAGGAAGTTCTGAAATTAATAACGAGATTTTTGTGGCCTAGAACATTGCCGTTCACCAGAAATAAGGAAATCTGGAAATCCCAGCAAGTCCTTTACGCACATTTACTCGACCTTTGGCATCTCATGTTTTCGAAAACAAAGTATAACGTTTTCCTCAACATGTCGAAATTTATCACCCTGATTCCTAATGGTATATACGTGTATATTTTGTACTGCTTACCAAATCACATTGGAACAATATAAGACTGGATGTACATATTTCAAAAGCTTAAAATAGTCTTCCACTTAATAATTCGATAACGATATTTTGCATTAAATACTTAATTTGAGGATTTTTAGAAACATGTATATCTGCGTGTGTGTGCGCGCGCGCGTCTGAACAGCATTACTTAAAAACTAAATGTCCAATAAATACCAAATTTTGTATTTAAGCTCACCAACTTCCAAATATGAAACGAAGATTATCAATAAAATAACCTACTCCAAAATAGCCTTTACATGGAAAAAATATTTTCACTTTCTCTAGCACATATGTACAATGTACATAGTACATAGAGAAGGTATTGTATTCCACCCAAAAATTGGATGTCGAGATCTCACCGGAAATCTCCTGAGTTCAAATAAGAGCATTTTTAGAAAAAGGTCCGTGTGTATCTGTGTGTGGTGAGTGTTGTGTGTTTTTTTTGTGTGCTTTTTGTGTATCTCTTTTTGTGTAGTTGTGTTTTTGTGGTATGTGTTTGTGTGTGTTTTTCTGTCTATGAGGTTGTGTGTGTTTGTGTGTATGGTTGTGTTTGTTTTTGTGTGTGCTTCTGTGTTTGGCTGTATGTGTTTTTGTGTGATCTGTGATTTTGTGTGTGTTTTTGTGTGTATGGTTTGTTTGTGTATGTGTTTATTTGTGCTTGTGTGTGTGGTTGTGTTTGTTTTTGTGTATGTGTTGGTGTGTGTTTGTGTGTGTGTGGCTGTATGTATTTTTATGTGCGGTTGTGTGTACGTGGCTGTATGTGTTTTTGTGTATGATTGTTTGTTTTTGTGTATGTGTGTGTTTGTGTGGCTGTATGTGTTTTGTCTGTGGTTGTTTGTTTTTGTGTATGTGTGTGTTTTTGTTTGTGTGGCTGCATATGTTTTTGTGTGGTTGTCTATGATTTTGTGTGCGATTGTGTGCGTGTATTTCCTCAAGAAGAAGAGAAACTCGCCAGGTACCACGCAGGGACACCTGTACACATTATGAATATTTCAAATGTCAAGCTTCGCCATGCATAGCTCATGTGGTACATTCTTCTTCCTTTCCGTTCTTCCTTTGTGTGCGATGTACGGTTACCAGCAAAAAGTATTATCGGTCTCTTCAGATATCAGCAGTAATTTTCCTATGTAAAATGACCTCAATAGATTAAGTAACTTTTAATCTCAACAATTCGCATTTCTACTTTCTCTACCACGTACATAGTAGGTAGAGTACGCATTGCATTCCGCCAAAAATTCGATACTTCATTGCGCTCACGTGTCTGAGTGTTTGTGTGTGTGTGTGTGTGTGTGAACACCATAACTCAAAAACGAAAAGTTAGATAAACACCAAACTCGGAATTTAACTTCAGTTTTTTTCCATAGATGAGATACCAAAATATTCAATAAAATCTCCCGACTCCAAACAACCAAATGTTTCGAATTTTTTATTATCTAAAAAAATTGCTTCAACGATTCTGATTAAAATTCCTTATGCCAGGTGGCCCAACTGCACCGTATTTGTCGTGTGCTGGTATCCCTTCTTCCGTAGAATTGCCAAACCTAACAAGGCTACTCGTATTTCATGTTAAACCCCGCCAGTGAAAAACTGCCTTGAGCGAACTTTGATTTTCCCCTCTTGCTTATCAGCGGAGACATGGGCGAGGTCGCTCAGGCAAGTTCCTCACTAGCCGGTTTTAATTTGAAACAGCCCCGCTAAGTTCTGCAACACTTTTAACGCATGAAGCAATAAATGGAAATGGAGTTTTATTTACGACGCTGTTTAACTACTATTCCTTGTTCTTGGTTACAATGTTGAAATGCCTATTATTTCTCAATATTTTTACTTTCTCTATACGCACTATGTACACAGTGTATAGAGAAGGTATTGCACTCCACCAAAAAATTCGATACCGAAATTTCACCGGAAATATATGTATTAGGGTCTCCTTTATATAAACAAAGCATTTTCACAAAAAGATCCGTGTGTGTGTCCGTGTGTCTGTGAACACGATAACTCAAAAACGAAAAGTCGGTAAAATACCAAACTTGGTATTTAAGTTTAGTATCTTCCAGGGATGCGAAACGAAGATTCTGAGAAAAATCCCCCACCCCAAACTACCCTTTTCATGGAACTTTTTTCGAACATTTTGAATTTCTCAAAAATGGCTCTAACGATTTTCATTAAAATATCACATATTAAAGACATTTACCTGACAAATAATATGTATATCTTTAATTTTCTGGGAATAGCCTCTGAAGACTACTTTATTCTGGATAAATTTTACGGACTTACTTTTAAATAACTGCTAAACCGTAAGAGATGGACAAAAAGTTACTTCACAAAAAATGTAGAGCACGTTAAAACAAACAATTTATGTCATATACATTTTTTTCGTGGAGTTCATCGTTTTTGAGACATTCCTTGTTTTTTGTTTCTGCTATGAAAAACTTATACTTTTCTCATACAGGAATTTGCCAGCTGCTGTCCATACAAACAAAGGAACTTCAGTGACATAGCAACCAGCGTTTGACTATCACTTCAACCTATGGTACTGTCTTATTTCGCTTCTACTTACAAGGGGGCAAGTAATAAAACTATTTCTTTTAATTTTTTCTGATTAGCATGATGTAAATAGAAGTATAAGCTTTTTAAGAATAATCTGTTGCAGGGATGTAAAGAAAGTCATGTGAATGGTACACATCAGTTTTTTTAACTCGTGGCCATGCAAAGAAGGGAATTTCAAATACAACCGCATAACAACAGCTTTCAAAACATTTGACTGTCGGTTTAGCCCAGTGTATTTTCTTATTTCTCTTTTACTTACAAGGAAGCAAGTAATAAGACAATTTCTGCTAATTTTTATCTCGATTAATTGAAGTAGAGAAAAGTATCTTTTGTAAGAAGTTTGTTTGCAGAGCAAATACATCAGACTTTTTTACTTTCTCTACTCTTACTATGTACATAGCGTATAAAATGTCGATACCGAGACTTCACCAGAAATGTATGTTTTGAGACCCCTGAATAAAAAAAGTATTTTTAGAAAAAGTCCCTGTTGTGTGTCTGTGTATGTACGTGTGTGTGTGTGTATGTTTGTGTGTGTCTGTGGACAGCATAGCTCAGAAACGAAAATATTGTTAAATACCAAACTTGGTATTTAAGTTCGGTATTTTCCAAGAATGCGACACGAAGATTTGATTACCCACCACAGACTACCCTTTATATGGAAAATGTTTTGAAAAAGTTTGTTTTTCTCAAAAAGGGTTCTCACCATTTTGATTAAAATACTGTATATTAAAGATATATAAAACGCATATCTTGAAATTTTAGCGAATAGCCTCTGTAGACCTGTTCATTCTGGATGAATATTGCTGAATTTTGCGTAACCTGTAAACCGTAAGATATACACAAAACGTTATTACACGAAAATGTAGATCTCGTTAAAACACACAATTTATGATATGCTTTCCTTTTAGACAATTACCGAGACTTGCCTTGTAATTGGTTTCAATGTTAAAGTACTTTTACTTTAAATATCTCAATTTGTTTACTTTCTCTATTGGATACCGATATTTCACGGGACATACATGTTTTGGAGTCCCTTAAGTCCGAAAAAAGCATTTTACTTTCTCTACACGTACTATGTACATAATGTATAGAGAAGATATTGCACTCCACCCAAAAATTTGATACCGAGATTTCGCCGTAAATATATGTTTTAGGGTCCCCTTTATCTAAAAAAAAAAGACATTTTCGGAAAAAGGTTCATGTGTGTGTGTCCGTGTCTGTGAAGACGATAACTCAAAAACGAAAAGTCGATAAAATACCAAACTTGGTATTTAAGTTTAGTATCTTCCAGGGATGCGACACGAAGATTTTGAGAAAATCCCCCACCCCCAACTTCCCTTTACATGGAACTTCTATCGAAATTTTTTATTTTTTCAAAAATGGCTCTAACAATTTTGGATAAAATATCGCATATTAAAGATATTTACCTGACAAATAAAATGTATATCTTGAATTTTCTGGGAATAGCCTTTGAAGGGTACTTTTTCTGGATGAATGTTACGGAATTTTGAATAACTGCTAAACCGCAAGAAATGGATAAAAACTTACTGCACGAAAAATATAGAGTGCCTTAAAACATGCAATTTATGTTATACACATTTTTTTCGTGGAATAGATCGTTTTTGAGATATTCCTTGTTTTTGGTTTTAGCTTTGAAAACGTGTATTTTTCTCATAAGGAATTTGTGAACTCGTGCCCATACAAACAAAGAAACTTCACTCACAGTAACCAGCTTTTGAGTATCACTTTAACCTATGATACTCTCATATTTCGCTTCTACTTATAAGGAAACAAGTAATAAGACTATTTCTGGTATTTTTTTCTCGGTTAGCATGAAGTAAATAGAAGTATAAGCTTATTAACAATAATTTGTTAGAGAAAAATAGAGAAGGTTACGTGAATGTAACACATAAGATTCTTTGGGATGCAGAGGGACCCAAAACATTTATTTCCGGTGAAATCTCGGGATCGAATTTTTGTGAGCATTACAATACCTTCTCTAAACACCATGTACATAGTACGTGTAGAAAAAGTAAAAAAGCCTACAGTTTCATTAGGTATGAAAAGCGGAAAGAAACTGATTTCTCAAGCCTTGGTTAGATTTAGAGGACATATTTACTGTTTTGCCAGGGGACACAGTGAGCCTTGATAAGGGCGTGGTCAGCGCAGCAAGCCTTGGACTCCTGACTTACCTGACACTTGTGGGGGATCGACGCGTAGAAGCCATCATGTAGACCATCACACTTGAAGTCAATATCTTCAGGAACACGGTCGTAGAACGGGTACTCCGTGAGGTTGTAGCCGTTTAGTTCCCTGGGCAGGTTGGGGTCGTGCACGTAGTCGATCTGGGGAATACCCGTGAGTGGCGACTTGGTGGTGGCGTTCGCCCCGGCGATGTCCCCGCCTTCCCCAGTCGCTCCTTCCTGAAACATGTCACCAATATTATATACATATATACTACAATAATATTATTATTACTACTATTATAATTATTATTATTTTATTACTATTATTAATACTATTATCATTATTATTACTATTATTATTGTTACTACTATTATTATTATTAATACTGTTATTACTATTACTATCTTATTACTACTATTATAATTATAATTATTACTTTCTCCATACGCACTATGAATATAGTGTATAGAGAAAGTATTGCACTCCACCAAAAAATTCGATACCGAGATTTCACCGGAAATATGTGTTTTAGGGTCCCCAATATCCAAAAAAAAGCATTTTCACAAAAAGGTCCGTGTGTGTGTGTGTGTCCGTGGGTCTGTGAACACGATAACTCAAAAACGAAAAGTCGGTAAAATACCAAACTTGGTATTTAAGTTTAGTATCTTCCAGGGATGCGATACGAAGATTTTGAGAAAAATCCCCCCAACCCCAACTACCCTTTACATGGAACTTTTTTCGAAAATTTTAATTTTCTCAAAACTGGCTCTAACGATTTTGATTAAAATTTCGTATATTAAACATATTTACCTGACAAATAAAATGTATATCTTGAAATTTCTGGGAATAGTCTCTGAAGAGTAGTTTATTCTGAATGAATTTTACTAACTTTTGAATAACTGCTAAACCGTAAGAGATGGACAAAAACTTACTACACAAAAAATGTAGAGCACATTAAAACATACAATTTATGTTATATATATTTTTTCGTGGAGTTCGTCGTTTTTGTGACATTCCTTATTTTTGGTTTCTGCTATGAAAAACTTATACTTTTCTCATACAGGAACTTGTCAACTCCTATCCATATAGACAAAGGAACTTCATTGACATAGCAACCAGCTTTTGACTATCACTTTAACCTGCAGTTGTCCCTTATTTCGCTTCTACTGACAAGGAAGCGAGTAATAAGACTATTTCTGCTATTTTTTCTGATTAGCATAAAGTAAATAGAAGTATAAGCTTTTTAAGAATTATTTGTTGCAGGGATATGGAGAAAGTCATGTGAATGGTACACATCAGATATTTTTATTACATTTTATTAATACTATTATCATTACTATTATTATTGTTACTATTATTACTGTTACTATTATTGTTGTTGTTACTATTATTATTGTCATCATTATTATTATTGTTACTATTATTGTTGTTTTTACTATTAATATTTTGTTACTACTATTATTACTACTGTTATTACTATTATTACTATTATTATTACTATTATTATCACTACTATAACATAACTCCATGGCACGACAGCTCACGGGGAGCCTTGGCCTACCGCCCGGCCGCTGCGTCCCCCATCTCGGTCCAGACGTCATGGATGGGGTGCAGTATTGGAGGGTAAGACGTGGTCAGCGCCTTGAGCCCCTCCCGACCGGTTAATGCGGTCCTCACGACCTGGAGCCGCTACTTCTCCATCAAGTAGCTCCTCAATTGGCCCCTCAGGGACCTCACGAGGCTGAGTGCACCCCGGTCCAGGTCTCCCAGCGGGGGGAAAATCCCCACGCCGGTACTGGGGATCGAACCCAGGTCTCCCGCTTGGTAGGTAGCTGCGCTACCACCGCGCTAAGGAGACGACCTTATCACTACTATTATTACTATTATTATTGCTATTATTATTATTTCTGTTATTATTACTATTACTATTATTATTACTATTATTATTATTACTATTATTATTATTATTACTATTATTATTGGTATTATTATTATTATTTCTGTTATTATTACTATTACTATTATTACTATTATTATTGCTATTATTTATGCTATTATTATTATTATTATTATTACTGTTATTATTACTATTACTATTATTACTATTATTATTGCTATTATTACTATTATTTCTGTTATTATTACTATTATTATTATTATTACTATTATTATTATTACTATTTATATTACTATTATCATTACTATTTTGAGTTCTATTATTATTATTACTATTATTACTGCTATTTTTACTATTATTACTATTATTAGTACTAGATTACTATTTATATTACTATTATTATTACTATATTTACTACTACTATTATTACTATTATTACTATTTGATTACTATTATTATTACTATTATTACTATTTATATTACTATTATTACTACTATTATTATTACTATTACTATTATTACTATTTATATTACTATTATTATTATTATTATTACTGTTATTACTATTATTACTATTATTATTTACTCCTTGGAACGAAAACTCACAGGGAATCTTCGCCTACCGCCCGGCCGCTGCGCCCCCATCTCGGTCCATTACAGACGGCTTGGATGGGGTGCAGTATTGGAGGGTGAGACGTGGTCAGCGCCTCAATCCCTCCTGGGCGGTTAATGCGGCCCTCATGACCTGGAGCAGCTACTTCTTCATCAAGTAGCTTTTCAGTTGCCCTCCCCCCCACCCAGGGATCTCACGAGGCTGAGTGCACCCCGGACTAGATCTCCCAGCAGGGGAAAAATCCCCACGCCGATGCCGGGAATCGAACCCATGTCTTCCGCAAGCAGCTGCGCTACCACCGCGCTAGAGACAATTATATTCTAATAATCTCTTAAATGTGTATGCATTTACAGGTACGTTGTTAACTTATATTTTGTTACCTCAAGGCTCTATTATACATTTAATGGAAACAAAATATACTGTACGATAATCTACACGTTATACTCTTTCATCAGGTGATATTAATTATTGCGTGCATACATAGCTAAATGACGTGTAATTTAAAATTTAGAAGTATGAAAATGGTCCAAATTAAGAAACCGGTTGCTTAATTTTGTCCTTAAGCTACTTAGTCGGACCAGATTGTAAAACTGTGAGTAAGCTGTAAATAGGAAATCTAATATTTTAAAAATGTGTTAGTCATACATATATTATGTAGTTATTCCTAATTATGCAAAACAAATATGTTTGAAGCATTTATCATTAGTAATACCACGAAAGTTTTCATCTTTTCTTGTCCTAAGAGATGAAAACACGAGTTGTATTTGATAAGACAATTCAGCGAAATAGACTAGTAATAATTTACAATACATAGGAAGGGAGATTTTATCAGGTTATCATTGTAATACGCATGTAGATGACGCATTCGACCATCTTTATTTTACTGCATGTTTTTTTCTTTCTTTCTTCACTGCTTCCTGAAATATGATATGGCCGACCGTGTCTACACCCAATGTACGAATATCGATAGCAACAATAGAAATAGGGAACAACTATTTTACTACAGCTTTTAATAACCAATGCATGAAATGGAAACAAACGTTTTATTTGAGGCTATTGCACTCATCCCATACATAAGAAATACAAATAATGATTATTTTCACTTCTTATTTGAACTTAATACATTATTAACTGGATGAAACTTTAAATAAACATTGTAACTGAATTAATTTAAAATACAATTGTGAGAATATGAGGACTGGGGTCAGGAATATTATATACATATATGCTATACTGGGTGGAAGGGAAGTCATTACGTTAATTTACACCAGTGATAGATCTCAGTATTTGGAACACATTTTGTATCTTACGTTTTTGTCTTTGACCATTTCCTTCTGAAATATTTTAGTTTTGTCCAAAACAAAAGACAGACAAGCTGGCAACGCTGCAGGTTGTGTGGGTGTAACTTGCACTAAATCAGTACATCAGTACGTTGTTTTTACTGTACGAGTGTAGGCCAATCAGAATACCAGTTGCACTTGTTATCTCTTAAAACATTACACCACCCTGCGTCGTGTTTGCAAGCGACCGACGTGTTTACATCTAGAAGCCGGTTGAGAATCCCAACCAACCTCAATGTAACGTTGCCGACTTATTTCACATCTGAAAAATCCGCTCGAAGAATTCCTTTAATTCTTTTGAATAATTAATTATTTCGTAGCTCTGTGTGTTCTCCCATAATTCCTACCTAAACTAGTGTCACAAATACGTTATTCTACACATCTTACAAGTAGCAAACTATTATCTTCTTATATTCTTGTGCAATGACGCATCCAATTTGGATCAAAAACATTTATTATTTCGAAATCGGCTGATCAAAGAACAAAATGTCTAATAGACTTTTTTGTTTGAAATGCTTCTATGAAGCACATATTGGAAGGAATGTAATAAGTGTACTTCCACCAGCTATATAAAGAAACTATGTCAACAAATGTTTCTTGGCTATAAACTCAGAAATCACTGATTCGATTTTAAAGTGTAAATATCAAGCGTCTGTTAATGCTTTAGAATTAAATATTCTATGTTTTATATTAAATGTGAATTTAGGGGAGTCGAAATGCCCTATCTTGTCAATATTAAAGTTTGACCCATTATCTCAGCAACTATTTAAAATAGCGATCTAAATTTTTCAAGGTGTATTTACTGTTGATTGATGACAAATAGAATACTTCTGTTGATTAGAAAGAGAGATGTGATTTTTTAAATACAACTCTTAAAATATTATTGAAAATGATAATTTTTAAATTAAAACCAATAACTATCCATGGTGCATAAACGTTTTTTCATTAAAATAAAATACTTAGGTGAAAATATGTGGGAAAGATTTCAGCCCTTAGTGTCAATTAGTTTCTGAAATATGGGGCATTTGTATAAAAATGTTACTTCTGAAATTGTTTTCAAACATAATATTTAAAAAAAATGACCTAACTTCCCAAACACTTCACCGTAATTCAAAACTCTCACATGAAGAAAATATGAGTGGGATATCAATGCTGCCAACAGCTAAAGTGAAACTTTCCGATAAAAAAATAAAATATCTATTGTCTAACATTAATATTTAGAAAGTTTGTGATGTTTTACAAAGTGAGTGTACCAAAATGTTCCAAAAACTATTACGTGGTATTAATTTCAAAGTGGCGCAGGAGCGGGTTTCTTCGCTATCACATTCCACCGGTGCTCCATCTTCATTTCATGTATCATCAGTGTCGGCGCCTGCGGTGCAATACATAGTAAAATCGGTCGTTAAATACTATCAAAAAATCCCCAACCTTTGCTATATTTTGTAAACAAGGGTTTATTCTGTATGTGCTGCATCGCTTGGAATGTCAATAAATCAAGCAAGGCCATCCCTTCCATGCCCCGTCGAACGAATTTGACCGCGCCTGGACATTATAGATTACACACCTCACTCAAAAGTTTTAATGGTTGCATAAGCAGCAAGGCTCACGTCGCCCTGTCTTGGTTTTCCGTTTCAAAGTTCATACATTGCACGCCTCTATAAATACCAGGTCCATCCGGAAAGTGACAGACGATTTGGTATAACTAAACAATAACGAATGTTTCAACACAAAACTTTATTTACAAGTTACAGAACCTTACTGTATTTCTCAACGTAATCTCCATCCTCTCAAGACATTTATAGTTGTACCAGTTTTTCAATGCGGATGTTATACTTTTCTACCATCAAATAACTTATTCGTTTGCTTATTTTTAATACACAAAATGTTCGGCCAATCAAATTTTATATGCAAATAAGGCAAGCGTATAGTGATAATGCTATGAACGAGTCTTCAGTAAAGAAATGACACATAATTTACGTAATCAAGACCGGAGTGGAAGTTCATAAATCGTTATGGAGGAGTTGAAAGCAATTCGAAAAACTGTTGTTTCACTTTGGACACGGTACTTGACTTCTTGGATGGAAAAGATTCCTCAAAGTGACAGTGGCATCTTGACTCAGATCTTTAGTGGTGGAAGAGTATAACATCTGCATTGAAAAACCGGTACCACGTGACAATAAATACTTTGATAGCAATGACGATTACGTTGACAAATAGAGTAAGGTACTGTAACTTTATAAATAAAGCTTGTGTCGACTATTGCGTTCATGACACGTGATGTTAGGAAGTGACCAATCCAGTACATTGGCGCGTAAAATTTCAACCAATCGGAACTCATTATCTCTGCATTTTAATTGTTTTTAACACACCCACGACCAATTGTTCTTTTAAATGTATAGCAATGACGTGCATTTGTTTTCCCTCTGAATATCAGTATGCAGTGATATTCCCGTACATAATGGTGGAAGATCCAATAGACATATTAATTGCAATCATGCTTTACTAGGCCAAAACAATAGACTGTAGCAATACAAAGAGAAGTGACATTTATGATATGGACATCAAGTTGCAGTGATTTCAGTGCAAATATTCATAAAGTCAAATGGAATTTGGGAATATTACTCTTCGTGTCTATATAGGCTAATCATTGTTATTTTATTCATTATTAAGTACAGCTCGAGCAACAGTTTTTCTGTAGATAAACAAGTTGCTCGCGAATTTATCGATAAAATTTGGAGTTCTGGTTATATTACTTATGATAACTTTCGTTATTGTTTAGTTATGCCATATCAACTTTCTGGATGATCCTTGTAGTTGAGAAATCTTGTATTGGAAGTTTGAAAACGTACCACATCTACGTCACTCCTGCTCTCAGCTACAGGTGCGGCTGTGGGTAGCGGCGAGCCGTCCGCTTGTTTGCCCTTCAGCTTGTTGATGACGAGAGTCGTGCCTTTGAGGGCTTCCCCGGGTACCAGCGCTGCCAGCACCACACCTGCGGACAAAACAAACTATAGTCACCAGGTTATCCACTGTGTGCTTGCTGAAATCAAAGTACAGGTTATAATATCTATTTAAATTTGTGTATGAGATTTCTACCAGAATGTTCTTGAAGTAGCACGTATCCATCGATATGGCGGGATTTTACTTTCTCTACCGCTGTACATTGTACACAATAGGTAGATATCACGCAAAAACTTGATACCGAGAGTTCACCGGAAAAATGTCCCTATATGTGAACACGATAACTCAAAAACGAAAAGTCGGTAAAATACCAAACTTGGTATTTAAGTTTAATATCTTCCAGGGATGCGACACGAAGATTTTGAGAAAAATCCCCCCACCCCCAACTACCCTTTACATGGAACTTTTTTCGAAAATTTTGATTTTCTCAAAAATGGCTCTAACGATTTTGATTAAAATTTCGTATATTAAACATATTTACCTGACAAATGAAATGTATATCTTGAATTTTCTGGGAATAGCCTCTGAAGAGTAGTTTATTCTGGATGAATTTTATTAAAATTTTAATAAATGCTAAACCGTAAGAGATGGACAAAAACTTACTACACAAAAAATGTAGAGCACATTAAAACACACAATTTATGTTATATACATTTTTTTTTGTGGATTTCGTCGTTTTTGTGACATTCCTTATTTTTGGTTTCTGCTATGAAAAACGTATACTTTTCTCATACTGGAACTTGTCAACTCCTATCCATATAAACAAAGGAACTTCATTGACATAGCAACCAGCTTTTGACTATCACTTTAACCTACGGTTGTCCCTTATTTCGCTCCTACTTACAAGGATGCGAGTAATAAGACTATTTCTGCTAATGTTTTTATCTGATTAGCATAAAGTAAATAGAAGTATAAGCTTTTTTAGAATTATTTGTTGCAGGGATATGGAGAAAGTCATGTGAATGGTACACATCAGATTTTTAAACATTTGACTGTCGGTTTAGCCTAGAGTATTCCCGTATTTCCCTTTTACTTATAAGGAACTAAGTAATAAGGCCGTTTCTGCTAATGTTTATCTCTATTTTAACAATAATGTGTTAAAGAGAGCTTGAGAAAGTGATGTGAATAGAACATCAGATTTTTTTTTATTTTATTTTGTTTGTTTTTTTATTTTTACTTTCGCTACTTGGTTCATGTTGCGTAGGTACAGAAGATATTGCACTGCATTAAAAAATTCAATACCGAGATTTCACCGGAAATACACGTTTTTGGGTTCCCTTTATCCAAAAAAAAAAAAAGAAGAAGAAGAAGAAGCATTTTTTAGAAGAGGATCCTTTACATAGGAAAAAAATTGAACACTTTTATTTTGTCAAAAAATGGCTCTAACAATTTTGATTATAATACCGTATATTAAAGATATTTACATGGCAAATAAAATGTATATCTTGATTTTTTGGAAATAGCCTCTAAAGACCTCTTTATTCAGGACGAATGTTTCTGGATTTTGCACACGTGGTAAACGGTAAACCAAAACATGCAGATCTCGTTAAAAACACACAATTTATGTGATATGCATTTTTTTCGTGATTGTAACCAATTTTGAGATATTCCTTATTATTTGTTTCAGTTTTAAAATACTTTTCTCATATGGGAATTTCTCAACTCCGGGCAATCCAAGGAAATTCATTTCAACGACATGGCAACGAGATTTTAAAACATTTGACTATCGTTTTAGCCTAGTGAATTCTCTTATTTCCCTTATACTTACAAGGAAACAAGTAATAAGTATAATTTCTGCTAATGTTTATTTCGATTACGATGAAGTAGGTAGAAGAATAGATTTTTTTAACATTAAACTGTTACCGATTATGTGGATAAAGTCATGTGAATGGAACACATCAGATCTTTTTTTTTTTTTCTAGTCTTACAAAGAAGTATTTTTCAATAACAATTCAGCTCAACTATTAAAGCGCCAATGAATGGCATAGATTAGGCAATTTCAACCAATCGCGGTCATCTTGCTGGAGCGATATTGTCGAAACATCTTACCGCAGCTGATATTCATTTCTTTGAAATCTTGTCGACGTTCGTTTGTTTAATCTCCTGTCTTGGTAATTTGTAAAACAAGGTGACAATCCAGTCATAATGTGTTTAGTTCAAAAAAGGAGTGTAAATAATCATTATTTGTATTTCTTATGTATGAGATGAGTGCAATAACCTCAAATAAAATAACCTTAATTTCCATTTCAAGTACTAGTTATTAAAAGCTGAAATAAAATAATTGTTCCCTCTTCCTATTGTTGCTATCGATATTCGTACATTGGATGTAGACATGGTCGGTAATATTCAGGAGGCAGTGAAGAAAGAAAGAAAAAAGAAAAAAACTAGGTAAATAAACATGGTCGAATATGTCATCTACCATTCGAGAACTAATGTATTACAATCATAACCTGATAAAATCTCCCTTCCTATACATTATAAATTATTAATAGTCTATTTCACTGAATTGTCTTATCAAATACAACACGTTGTTTCCCGTCGCTTCATTCCGGTCGTGAATTGTCCACAAGATGAAAATATTCGCGGTATTACTTATGACAATCGCATAACGTCAGGTTTTAAAACATTTGACTGTCGATTTAGCCTAGTATATTCTCTTATTTCCCTTCTACTTACAAGCAACTAAATAATAAGACCGTTTCTGCTGGTTTTATCTCGATTAGCAGGAAGTAGATAAAAGAATAATCTTTCGTACGAGTAGTTTGTTTGTAAAACAGATAGAGAAAGTCATGCAAATTGAGCACATCGATTTTTATTCCTATTGTTATCTAATTGTTGTGTTATGACTTTCTTTAGTGTGTTCATTTGCCAATGGTGGTGCTGAGCAAGCTTCTGCGAAGTGTTTTTGATCTTGAAACTGAAGATTCCGATAGTTTCGAAGTCGGTGTGGCAAGTTCCGAAAACCAAACCTATGGCAATAACGGGACGGCCGACGGGGAAATCCACACACACAGTAGTACCAACGTAACAGCTGTCCTTGAGGTGCCTAGACCGCATTCCATGCTCAATTCTGGTTTCAGGCTGTCTCAGAGATTCGCTAAGTACTCCTTCTTAGGTTTCTAAACGAACGTTACTGGAAGTTGCAGTCACTAACTTTAGAAGTGACATTTCAGTTTCTGCAATAATCTTTAATGCAGCTTATAAATAACAGCATACTGAAAACAGCTTATTATGTGCATAATGGAATAGTATTTTGATGCAATTCAGTAATACAAACAGTCTTTTCAATTTTGAGCTATGCTGCCCACACACACACACACACGGGCATTTTTCTATTTTTTTTTTTTTTTTTTTTGCATTCAGAGTGTCTCAAAACATGTTTCCGGTGAAATCTCGGTATCGAATTTTTGGGTACATTACAATACCTTCTCTATACACTATGTACATAGTACGTGTAGAGAAAGTAAAAATAATTAACAATCTACTAAAGCTTTAAACCAATGCTGTAATATATGATACAGTCTTTTGTTATTTTAACAGTAGTTTTAGACCAAGAAATTAGAGCATTAAGTTTTGACCTTGCCGCGATGTTTACTGCAATAATACCAGTTTAACAACAATAACTTTTGACAGACCAAAAAATGTGATTATATTAAATATTTCCTCAGCTAGAGATCTCTCCCCTTCCATTTTCCTTTGTTCTTTACTTCAAAAGCTTGGAAAAACAATTCACTTGATATGTGTTAGGTATGGTGTACATGGTAGTGTGTATTGCCGGCGCAAAACTTCTGGAATCGTGACCCTGACCGCCAACCCAGCTACTGAGTCTAGCTTATCGGAGTTTGTGATATGATACTTTGCTTACTCAAAGTCACAGCGAGCAAACTTTGTACAGTCTGTATCGAAAGTGTTCCGCATATGTTTGTATTCAAAGTGGATAGTAAATAGTGTTCATTTTATTATTTTATTTTTAACCATGATTCCTACGTTTTCAAGATATTACATAGAGCAGAGAAATAATTGCAGATGTCTTTGACTTCATGAAACAAGAGATAGAGATGAAGGAAGAAAATGTACGTTCCCCGAGTTCTTCAAAAGCCTGTAGAAAGTGAATGAAAGAATAGACAAGGAAACTGATATTTCACTGAGCTCTGTTTCCAGGGTTCTCAAATATAAGAAAGAAAGAAAAATAAAACTTAATATATAATTTTAAATTAAAAGATGCGGAACAGTTGTGTCGCCAGCGAAATTGGTAGACCACAATGGGAAAATGTATGTCGACATGTTGAGAACATTGAAAATCATTAGAAAGAATTGTAGAAAATCAAAAAGAATTCTAATCCAGGATAATGGTGCAGAAAGTAGCGATAACGTTGAATGACGTGAGCAAAGGCTGTCAGATGTGGAAGAATTGGAGGCAGACGATTGACATTGTATATATAGTAGGCCATTTGTATAGATGTTTTGTGGATATGAATATACAAATGAAAACACGTTTTTATCAGTGCAGGTGACAGATATTTGACATTGACTGTGACAGGCAAGAATCGACTGGTGAACTGCTTATCTGAAAGTGCAACTCGCTCCCTAGCTCTCATTAAGATTTTCAGATCTGTTGCACCAGTTATAGATCGGAAGATGGCGGCTGGTCACAAAACGTTTCCGCTCTGTGTTGTGAATCAAAATATTAACTACTACCTGACTTCCTGTTCTCGATCTCGATCTGGATACCGTTGCCGGGCTATTGTGAATCAGCCTTAACTAATAAAACCATTTCTGCAAATATTTATCTCGATTAACATTATGTAGATAGTAGAATAACCTTTAGTAATAATAGTTTGTTACTGAGCAGGTAGATATATGAAGGGACTACACCTGATTTGGATGAGCTGAGGTTTGATAGTGATTTTGGTGGGTGGTGCAGTTATTTTTGGTGAACCTGTGACCGTTCACTTCCTTGCATGCAGGTCAGTAACACAATGGCTAATCGTAAGTCAACACAAGTGACCAGAACACCTTTCACTGCTTTCACTGCTGGACGTGGTGCAGTGCTGCATTACGAAACCCCTGCTGCAGCAGCATAGGCGTTATTCAAATAGAAGGAGGTGTGGCACATTCCACCAGTACTTAAATCCACCTTTACCTTTAAATCTGACATTCGCACCATAGATAACTCAACTCGTTCATAAAGCACACTTTAAAACCATTGTATTTTGAGTAAGTTTAAGTAATGCCCTAAGCTGTGGTTAACGAACAATTCCAGGCCTAATTTCAGCAATTACGAGGGCCGTTTTTTTACTTTCTCTACACGTACTATGTACATAGTATATAGAGAAGCTATTGTATCGCACCCAAAATTCGATACCGAGATTTCACCGGAAATATATGTTTTGAGAACCCCTGAATCCAATTTTTTTTTAGAAACATGTCCGTGTGTGTCTGTCTGTTTGTGTGTATGTGTGTGTGTGTGTCTGTGGGCAGCATAGCTCAAAAACCAAAAGACCGTTAAAAACCAAACTTAGTATTTAAGTTTAAGTTTGGTATCTTCCAAGGATGCGACAGGAAGATTTAAAAAAAAATCCCCCACACCAAACTACCCTTTACATAGAAAAAATTCGAAAACTTTGATTTTATTAAGAATGGCTCTAATAATTTTGATTAAAATCTCTTATATTTAAGTTATTTACTTGCCAAATAAAATGTATATGTTGAATTTTCTGAGAATAGCCTCTGAAGCCTACTTTATTTTGGATAAATTTTACGGAATTTTGCATAACTGCTAAAGCGTAAGAGATGGACAAAAACTTAAAACATAAAAAAGTAGACCACATTAAAACACGTAATTTATGTTATATATATATTTTTTTTTGTGGAGTTCATCGTTTTTGAGATATTTCTTACTTTTGGTTTCAACTTTGAAAAACATACTTTTTTTACAGGAATTTGTCAACCCCTGTCCATATAAACAAAGGAACTTCAGTCACATAGCAACCAGCTTTTGACTATCACTTTAACATATGGTACTCCCTTATTTCGCTTCTACTTACAAGGAAGCAAGTACGTAATAAGACTATTTATGCTACTTTTTTCTCGATTAGATGAAGTAAATAGAATAATTTGTTGCAGATATGTAGAGATAGTCATGTGAATAGAACACATCAGATTTTTCTTCAACCTCCGATAGGCTATAAATAAAAGACAAGTTCATAGAAAACAACTATTTTATTACTAAAAGTTATGTACACTTATGGTTACTTTTCAACATAATTTCAATGGGATATGTTCGATCATCCGCCTTACAGTCCTGACCTGTCACCTAGGAACTTTCACCTTTTCCTTGAACTGAAGACGTAGCTAGGAGGACAGCACTTACAAACCAACGAAGATCTTCAAAACAACGTCAATGCTCATTTGAAATCATTGGCGGCAACATTTTTTGAAGCGGGTATTGCAAAGCTTGTGCACAGGTACGATAAATGTCTCAATCTTTTTGGTGATTATGTTGAAAAGTAACCATAAGTGTACAAAACTTTTAGTGATAAAATAATTGTTTTCTGTGAACTTGTCTTTTATTTATAGCTTATCGGAGGTTGAAAAAAAAAAAAAAAAGGCCCTGGTATATGTTTTTAGACAGTTGATTCTAAAAGAAAGTTTTTTACCAGATGTCAGTAGTGTTAAAAGTAGAAAATTATATCACTCAGTGTTATATGACGTATGATTTCTATATCATGGACATGGAATTTGCTGAACCAGACGAAATTATGCAAGCAGCGGAGAGAGCAAAATTACAACTGCTACACCGACTCCGTTATATAGTGTGTTTTCGTTCTGTACAAGTAAGTCATCGTGTTGTCAGCACTGATGCTAAGCAAGGCAACAACTGAATAGCACAGACTCCGTGAAATAGGTAAAACAGTCTATTTATAATTATAAAATGTCTATAAATATTGAGAACTGTCTAAATAGTGTGTGACACACGTGATAACATTCTTTTATGTTGTTCGTAGGATTACTGTATTCGGCCTACGTAACGCGCTGCGTAGGCCGAGTGCAGTACAAATGCCTAGGCCTCGTTTCTCAAGCTTCCTACTCACAATATAAAACAACATTTTTACCACTTGTATCACAAAGAACTACTTAAGGCACCTGAATAAAACTAAACAAAAAAATTCAAATCTGATGTGTTCCAGTCATGTAATATTTTCTAGCTGTTCCTCAAACATTTTCCTTAGAAACATTGTTCTTCTATCTACTTCATGCTAATCGAGATAAACATTAGCAGAAGTGGTGTTATTACTTAGTTCCTTGTAAGTAGAAGGGAACAAATAATTGAATATACTAGGTTAAAGCGACAGTCAAATCTTTAAAAATCTCTCTCTACGTAAAACAATAATAATTAGTCTCTTTATTATTCCTGGGAGTAAAACAAAGAGATGAAACGAGAACTGAATTTCCGCTTAGAGAAAAGTTTAAGTAGCTTGTAACTGAAAGCATAACAAAGAATATCTCGGAAAGGGTTAACTATAACAAATGTATATGTGAGCATAAATTGTGTGCTTTAATGAGGTCTGCATTTTTATGTGGTAAGCATTTGTCTATTCTTCATCAGTTACACAAAAGTCTTCCAGAACGAAGAGGTCTTCATAGGCTTTTCCCAGAAAATTCAAGATATAAATTTTATTTTCCATATGGTATTTTTAATATACCGTATTTTAATAAAAAATCGTTAGAGCCATTTTTGAGGAAATCAAAATTTTCGAAATTTTTTCCATGTAAAGGGTAGTTTCGGGGGGGGGGATTTTTCTCGAAATCTTCGTGTCGCATCCCTGGAAGATACGAGACTTAAATACCAAGTTTGGTATTTAATGGTCTTTTCGTTTTTTAGATATGCTGCTCACAGACACACGGACACACATACCGACCTTTTTCTGAAAATGCTTTTTTTTCGAAACGTGTATTTCCGGTGAAATCTCGGTATGGAATTTTTGGGTGCAATACAATACCTTTTCACTATGTACACAGTACGTGTAGAGAAATTAAAACACACACACACATCATCGGGCTGCCCACTGCCTGCCAACTGCTGGTGTCGTGTTGTGTGGATTTAACCGTGTTATCTCAGACTGCGGACCGCAACCTTACCCACTGATTACATCTTTGTTGTTAGCTTCTCATTTCTTTTTATAGACAAGCAAGCTTTAAAAATGCAGAAGCGTCTGTTGCCTGTGGCGTAGAACAACTTGAAGATGACCTCTCAGAAAAAACCGGTGCCTTGCTGGCTTTAGGCATATCTAATAGCACGCAATGACAGGGATACCAATATTAACCATGTCCTTGAAGGAATATTAAACTGCCCAAACATGGTTTTCTGTACTTATCAGCTTCTATTACTTGCTCTACGCGTACAATGCATATTCTTGATACTGAAGGTATTTTGTTCCACCCACTATTCACCGAAAATACATGTTTTGAAGACCCTGATTTAAAAATCTGATGTGATACATTCACATGACTTTCTCTACATCTCTGCAACAAATTATTGTTAAAAAGTTTATACTTATTTACTTCATGCTAATCTAGAAAAAAAAAAAACAGAAATAGTCTTACTATTTGCTTCCTTGTACGTAGAAGTGAAATAAGTGAATAACATAGATTAAAGTGATAGTCAAAAGCTGGTTGCTATGTAACTGAAGTTCCTTTGTTCGTATGGACAGGACTTGACAAAATCCTATATGAGAAAAGCGTAAGTTTTTAACGATGAAACCAAAAATAAGGAATGTATAAAAAACTATCAACTCCACAAAAAACATATACATAATATAAATTGTGTGTTTTAACGTGTTCTACATTTTTTGTGTGGTAAGTTTTTGTCCAACTCTTATGGTTTAGTAGTTATGCAAAATTTCGTAAAATTGATCCAGAAAAAAGTAGTCTTCCGAGGCTATTCCCAGAAAATTCAAGATATATATTTTATTTCTCAGGTAAATATCTTTAATAAACCATATTTTAATCATAATCGTTAGAACCAATTTTAAGAAAATCAAAATGTCTGCAAAAAAATTCCATGTAAAGGGTAGTTGGGGGTGGGGGATTTTCTTGAAAATCTTCGTGTCGCATCCTTGGAAGATATCAATCTTAAATACCAAGTTTAGTATTCAACGGTCTTTTCGTTTTTCAGCTATGCTGCCCACAGACACACACACACGGACATTTTTCTAAAAACATGTATTTCCGTTGAAATCTCGGTGTCGAATTTTTGGCTGTAACACAATACCTTCTCTATACACAATGTACATAGTACGTGTAGAGAAAATATTTTTTTTGAAAAGATCCATGTCTGTGTTCAGCATTGGTCAAAAAAAAAACAAAAACGGAAAGACCGTTAAATACCAAACTTGATATTTAAGTTTAGTATCTCACAAGGATGTGAAATGAAGATTTTCAAGAAAATCCCCCTATTCAAAACTACTCTTTACATGGAGAAAAATTTCGAACATTTTGAATTTCAAAAATGGCTGTAACGATTTTGATTAAAATACTGTAAATTAAAGATATTTTTATCACAAATAAAATGTATAGCTTTAGTTTTCTGGCAATAGCCTCTCAACACCTCTTTATTTTGAATAACTTTGCATAACTGGTAATCTGTTCGATAGACAAACACTTAATATACAAAAATTGTAGATCTCGTTAAAACGCACAAGTTATGTCATACATATTTTTTTTCGTGCAGTTGACGTTTCCAAGATATTCCTTTTTATGAATTTCAATTTTAATGTAGTTATACTTATCTCAAACAGGAGGTCGTCTATGTTGGTTTTGTATTACTCCCGGCCATGCAAACAAGCCAATATAAATGACAATCGCATAGCGGCAGCTTTTGAAACATTTGACTATCGCGTATTTCTTTATTGCTCTAAGATCGTTCCTGCTAATGTTTATCTCGGATAGCATGAAGTAGAAGGTAAAATACTCTTTTGTAAGAAGTTTGCGGAGCACATACAAAAAGTTATATGAGTGGAACACATTAACTCTTTTATTTTCCCTACACATACTATGTATAGTGTATAGAGAAGGTATTGCATTCCACCCAAAAATTCGATACCGAAATTTCACCGGAACTAAATCTTTTGGGTCCCCCTGAATCCAAAAAAGCATTTTTGGAAAAGCGTCCGTGTGTGTGTATGTCTGTGTGTCTCTGTGGACAGCATAGTTAAAAAACGAAGAGACCGTTGAATACCAATAGTATTTCAGTTTGGTATCTTCCAAGGATGCGACACGAAGATTTTCAAGAAAATCCCCCCAGCACAACTACCCTTTACATAGAATTTTTGTCGAAAATTTTGAATTTCTCAAAAATGGCTCTAACGATTTTGATTAAAATATTGTATACTAAAGATATTTAGCTGACAAATAAAATGTATATCTTGAATTTTCTGGGAATAACCTCTTAAGACTTTCATTCTGGATGAATTTTGCGGTATTTAGCAAAACTGCTAAGCCTAAGAGATAGACAAAAACTTACCACACAAAAATGTAGAACACATTAAAACACACAATTTATGTTATATACATTTTTTCGTGGAGTTACTTGTTTTTGAGATATTCCTTGTTTTTTGGTTTCAGCCTTGAAAAACTTACACTTTTCTCATACATTAATTTGTCAACTCCTGTCCATACAAAGGAACTTCAGTCACAGTGTAACCAGCTTGTGACTATCACTTTAACCTATGGTACTCCCCTAATTCGCTTCTACTTACAAGGAAGCGAGTAATATGTCTATTTATTCTAATTTTTTCTCGATTGGCATGCAGTAAATAGAAGCATAAGCTTTTTGACAATAATTGTTGCAGAGATGTGGAGAAAGTCATGTGAATGGAACACATAAGATTTTTTTTGTATCTGCTTCATATTAATCAAGATAAATATTTACAGAGTTAGATTCATTAGTACTTAACGAATAGGCTATTCTCAGAAAATTTAATGTATACATTTAATTTGACGTGAAAATACTCGTATCTTTAAATGTATGGCATTTTAATCAGAATTATTAGAGCTATTTTTTTAAAAAAAAGTTTATTTAGATGCAGGGACCCTGAAACGTGTATTTCCGATGAAATCTCGATATCAACTTTTTGTGTGGCTCTTTACCTACTATGTTTATAGTACACACGTGCTAGGGAGAATAAAAATCCGATGTCTTCCATTCACATGAACTTCTCTACATCGCTATAACAAATTATTGCTAAAAAGCAAATTTCTTCTATCTACTTTATCATAATCGAGATAAACATTAGCAAATTTTTTCTTAATTTTTGCTTACTTGTAAGTAGAAGGGAATATAGTATGCTAAAACATAGTCAAATCTTTTAAAAGCCGATTTCCATGCGGATGAAATCCATTTTTTTTTTTTTTTTTTTTTTTGCAGGGCCAGGAGTTTATAACATTCCATGTGAGAAAATTTGTAAGTATTTTACATCTGAAACAAATAACAAAGAATATCTCAGAAATGACAACTTCCACGAAAAACTTATATGATTTAAATCGTGTGTTTTAACGTGATCTACGTTTTTTGTGAAGTACGTTTTTGTCTATCTCTTACGGTTTACTTGTTATGCAAAATTCATTCCAAATAAAGAGGTCTTTAGAGGCTATTCCCAAAAAATTCAAGATATACATTTTATTTGCCATATAAATATCTTTAATATACGGTATTTTAATTAAAATCTTTGCAGCCATTTTTGAGAAAATCAAAATTTTAGAAATTTGTTCTATGTAAAGGGTAGTTTGGGGTGGGGAGATTTTTCTCAAAATCTTCGTGTCGTATCCCTGAAAGATACTAAACTTTGGTATTTTACCGAATTTTCCTTTTTGAGCTATCGTGTTCACAGACACACACACATGGATCTTTTTCTGAAAATACTTTTATTCAATACAGGTAACCTAAAACATATATCTTCCGTGAAATCTCGGTATCGAATTTTTTGGGTGGAATGCAATACTTTCTCTATACATTATGTACATAGTACGTGTAGAGAAAACAATAAAAATGGACTCTTTCAAGGATTTCATTCATTATTCGCCTATGTATATACCCTAAAGAAAAATTCCCCGCTCAAGAGAAACCAGAACGTTGATTAACTGACCTCATGAATTACCATGAGTTGTTGGGTTGTACCATCATTGTTTTAAAGATAGGGTTACTATCTATAATTTAATGTAAAAGTTTATGAATGTGCTGCATATATCGCTTGTGTTCTCTAAGCAGATTCCTTTAGTTTTATCACAACATCTTTTCAGAATGAACTAAACCGTAACTTATTTTCCTGACGCCAACTTAATTGCACGAAACGAACGGATGAAGAAGATGTGATGATAGTATGAAATTAACTCCAGCATGCAACAACTCCATAAAGAGTAGAGATGGCCATGACAGATAATTGTAGAGAAATACTGCGTAGAAAAATTCCATACCTCACTTTATATGTTTCTTTCAGAAGCATCAATCAAAATATTTTGTTTTATAAGATGTTTAGTATCTGAGGTTCTATTACGTCAACAGCAAACTAAATATTGTGCAGAGCCTGACATTAATAATATTGCGGTAAAACTTTTTTACTTCATTTAGTGCATAATAGATATTACACCCCACCCAAAACTTCGATTATGAGATTTCATTGGAAATACACGTTTTAGGATCTCCTGCTTTCAAAAATAAATAAATAAAATTATTTTTAGCAAAATGTTCGCGGGCACGCGTGTGTGTGTGCGCGCCTCTGAGCATGAAAAATCAAAAACGAAAAGTCGGGAAAATACCAAACTTAATATTTAGCTGTAGTATCTTTAAAGAATTCGACAAGAAGATTTTAAAGAAACTTTCCCCACCTACGCTTTACATAGAAACATTTTCGTAAATGTTGATTTTCTCAAAAATGGCTCTAACGATTTTTATTAAAGTACCATATGTTTAAGGATTTTTCATGACAAATGAAATGTATATATTACATTTTCTGGGAATAGCCTCGGAAGCTCTCTATTCCGGATGACTTGAAAAACTGGTAATCCGCAAGAGATAGGCAAAAACTTACTGAAAAATCTAATGTGTTCCAGTCACATGACTTTCTCTACATCTCTGCAACAAATTATTGTTAGAAAGCTCATGCTTCTATTTACTTCATGCTAATAGAGAAAAAAAATTAGCAGAAATAGTCTTATAACTTGCTTCCTTAAAAGTAGATGCGAAATAAGGGAGTAACATAGGCTAAAGTCATAAGTCAAAAGCTGGTTGCTATGTGACTGAAGTTCCCATGTTTGCATGGACGGAGTTGATAAATTCCTGTATGAGAAAAGTTTGTTTTTTAAAGCTGAAACCTAAAACAAGGAATATCTAAACAACAATCAACTCCATGAAAAAAATGTGTATAACATAAATTGTGTGTTTAAACGTGCTCTACATTTTTTGTGCGGTAAGTTTTTATCTATCTCTTACGGCTTAGGAGCTATGCAAAACTCCGTAAATTTCATTCAGAATAAAGTAAACTTCCGAGGCTATTCCCAGAAAATTGAAGATATACATTTTATTTGTCAGGTAAATATTTTTAATACACGATATTTTAATCAAAATCGTTAGAGCCATTTTTAAGAAAATCAAAATGTTCGAAAAAAAGTTCCATGCAAAGGGTAGTTTGGGCTGGAGGGATTTTTCTCAAAATCTTCATGTCGCATCCGTGGAAGATACTAAACTTAAATACCAAGTTTTGTATTTTACCGACTTTTCGTTTTTGAAAGTAAAAATGTAGATCTCGTTAAAACAAACAATTTATATCATATACATTTTTTCCGTGGAATTGACCATTTCTGAGATACTCCTTGTTATTTGTCACAGTTTTAAAATACTTAAAACTTTTCTCATATTGGAATTTAACAACTCCTAACCATGTGAAGAGGAGGATTTCAACCACATGGCAACCAGCTTTTGAAAACTCTGACTATCGTTTTGGCTTAGTGGATTCCCTTCTATTTACAAGACTGTTTCTGCTAATATTTATCTTGATTAGCATTAAGTAGCTAGGAGGATAAGCTTTTTAAGAATAAGCTATTAAGATTTTTAGAAAAACGATAACTCAAAAACGAAAAGTCGGTTAAATACCAAGTTTGATATATAAGTTCAGTTTATATAAGTTGTTCCAAGATTACGGCATGAAGATTTTCAAGAAATCTACTACAGATTCCGAGGAATACATTTTCGAAAATGTTGGTTTCCTAAATATGGCTCTAGGATTTGGATTGAGACCCACTAGTTTAATATATTTTCATAGCAAATATAAATATGCATCAAATATATATCTATATATAATATATATCATTCGTAATTTTATTGTTATTTTTTCATCCTGCTCAGGCATGAAAAACAGAATTACAATGCCATCGGCTGACGATTAGCTTTGTTATTGCTTTAGCCTTCTGCCTACAAGAAAATGGATAGTAAAACAAGTTTTGCTAACGATTATTTAGATTAGCATGAAGAACACGGAAGAACAAACTGTTGCAGAATAGGTAAAAAAAAGTCATGCGAATTTAATACGTCAGCCACTTTTACTTTCTCTGCCAGTACTAAGGACATAGTGTGTAGTCAAGATATTGCATGCCACCGTAAAATTCGATACCGAGATTTCACCGGAAATATATGTTTTGGGTTACCTTGAATCCAAAAAAAGCATTTTTGGAAAAAGAGCCGCGTGTGTGTGTGCGTTTGTGGACAGCTTAGCTCAAAAAAGAAAAGTCCTTTAAATACCAAACTTGGTATTTAAGTTCAGTATCTTCCAAGGATACGACACAAAGATTTTCCAAAAAATCCCTCCACCCCCAACTACCCTTACATGGAAAAATTTTAGAAAATTAAGATTTTCTCAAAAATGGCTCTATTTTGATTAAAATATCTATATTAAAGATATTACCTGACAAATAAAATGTAATATCTTTAATTTTCTGGTAATAGCTTCTGAAGACTACTTTATTCTGGATGAATTTTACGGAATTTTGCATAACTGACAAACCGTAAGAGATAGACAGAATCTTACGTAACAGAAAATGTAGAGCTCGTTAAAACACACAATTTGTGTTATACACATTTTTTCGTGGAGTTAACCGGTTTTGAGATATTCCTTGTTATTTATTTCAGCTTTGAAAAACTTTTTGTCAACATCTGTCCATATAAACAAAGAAACTTCAGTCACACAGCAACCAGCTTTTGACTATAACTTTTATTTCTGCTAATTTTTTTTTCGATTACCATGAAGTAAAAGAAGCATAAGGTTTATAACAATAATTTGTTGCAGAGATGAAGAGAGTCATGCGAATGGAACACATCAGATTTTGTATTTGTTTTCCTGTATGTTTTAGGCTAAAAAATATGGATATTGCATCCAAAAGAAGGCAATTTACTTGCCATGTATTCATTTCAATATTGTATCTACGAGTAAATGAGGAACGCATGTGCTGTATATGAACCTGTTTCCATCTAAGGTGTATATGACCTGCTGTCCTTCCTTTTCAAACCGGATTGTAAGGTCCAGGATTAAACTTGTCGCGGTATTGTTGTAGTGCGTCACGTTGGGGTGACAGTATGATGCTATCAGGTGAGTCTTCTTGGAGTTGGTCAAGGGTTAATGCTCGTGAAATGCTCTACATTAAGAGTGTACATACCTTGCAGATTCCCTGTGATGCACTGGCTAGGCTCGTTCTAGTAGAGCATGAGTTGTCTCTTGCTCAGGGGGGGGCAGTGACAAAGGTGTATAACAGTTTTGGTAGACTCAAATAAAAGAGAAATTTCCTTAATTTCACTGTAGACTTATTTTATTGACGAATTGTTGCTAGTTTGAGGCACTAACCCTATGAGCGACTCCCGACATAACCAATCGCGAACTTGATGAAGTATTTTTTTTTTAATTGCTAATTCCACTTTTACGGAGTTGTTATATCTTAACACTCGTCTCCGTAATCTTGAGTTTCACGGTCCGTATAACGTTTACGGTAATAACTTCCCGTCTGATTAACTGATAACACTCCGATTTCCTAAACTGAACGCCGCGCTATTTCTTAGTCACATTTCTCTGTACGTGGTTTCCTACATTGTCTGTCGTACTAGCCTTGTTAGCTACGTTGTGAACCCTGGGATTGTCCGATTTCTTGTACGCACAATATTTATATACTAAAGGGTCCGAGTATTGCCCTCCTTTTTGATTGGCTGGAAAAAGGTGCGTAAAGTTGCGTTGTCACGGATTTTTCTTTATTTTACACCCACGTGACCTTGTTCTACAATGAGAAATTCCCTATTTCTAGATTAAAAGGGGATGAGCATTTCTTCCTCTCAAAGATTGTTACTTGTGTCCATAATGCTCTAAAATTCGTGTTATTTTCAACAAAGCACGTAGCCTTGAAGAATACAAAGGGAGTTTCTACACGCCACAGTACTGCGTTCTACTGAGCATATATTTCTTATGTTAAATATTACAAACTAATGACTAAACTAATAATATATGCGTCATGCTAAAATACTGTCGCAAATTCAATTGATACGTCAGTTGACGTGAGTATAACTTTCGTTGGACAGTGCACCTCTACATAAACTTCCTGCTTCAGTTTTCGATGACTAGTAACAATGAAACTTCAAAATGGTGGGAGTTCCTCAGAATTTTTAAATTTTACTTCTTTTTTACCGCATATGATGTACATAGTGGGTACAGAATGTATTGCATTCCATCCAAAAATTCGATAACGATGTTCCACCGGAAATACAGTTTTGCGGAAACCCGATTAAAAAGTCTGCAATAAATTATTGTTAAAAAACCTATGCCTCTATTTAATCCATGCTAATCAAGAAAAAATTAGCAAGAATAATCTTATTACTTGGTTCCTTGTAAGTAGAAGCGAAATAAGGGAGTACCATAGGTTAAAGTGATACTCAAAAGCTGGTTGCTATGTGACTGAAGTTCCTTTGTTTGTATGGACAGGAGTTGACAAATTCCTATGTGAGAAACGTATGTTTTTCAATGCTGAAACTAAAAACAAGGAATATTTTAAAAACGATCAACTCCACGAAAAAATGTAAATAACATTATTGTATGTTTTAACGTGCTCAACATTTTTTGTGCGTAAATTTTTATCCATCTCTTACGGTTTATCAGACACGCAAAATTCAGCAAAATGTATCCAGAATAGGGATGTCTTCAGAGGTAATTTCCAGAAAATTCAAGATTCACATTTTATTTGTCCGGCAAATATCTTTAATATACGATATTTTAATCAAAATTATTAGAACCATTTTTGAAAAAATCAACATTTTCGAAAAAAGTTCCATGTAATAGGCAGTTTGGAGTGGGGGGATTTTTCCCAAAATCTTCGTGTCGCATCTCTAGAAGATACTAAACTTAAATACCAAGTTTGGTATTTTACTGACTTTTCCTTTTTGAGTTATCGCAGACACACGGACACACACACGGACCTTTTTCTGAAAATGTTTTTTTTTTGATACAGGGGACCCTAAAACATATATTTCCAGTGAAATCTCGGTATCGAATTTGTTGATGGAGTGCAATACCTTCTCTATACACTATGTACTTAGTATGTGTAGAGAAAGTAAAAATCTGATGTGTTCCACGCACATGACTTTCTCTGCATCGCTATAACAAATTATTGTTAACAACTTATTCTTCTATCTACTTTATGACAATCGAGATAAACATTAGTAGACATTTTCTTATTGCTTGCTTTCTTGTAAATAAGGCAAAAGTCAAATGTTTTAAAAGTCGACTGCCATGTGGTTGAAATCCGTTGCAATATGTGTCCAGGAGTTTACAAATTTAGTTTTAAGTATGTTAAATCTGAAACAAACAACAATGAATATCTCAGAAATGGTCAACTCCATGAAAAAACGAATATGACAAATTCTGAGTTTTAACGAAATCTACATTTTTTGTGTAGTAAGTTTTTGTTTATGGTTTATCAGTCATGCAAAATTCAGCAACATTTACCAAGAATAGGGATGTCTTCAGAGGCAATTTCCATAAAATGCAAGATATATTTATTTTATTTGTTTTATACATTTCTTTAATATAAAACATTTTAATAAAATCCTAAAGAGCTAATTTTGAGAAAACCAAACATTTCGAAAATTTTTCCATGTAAAAGATAGTTGGGACGGGGAAATCTCCTTGGTAATCTTTACACAGCTGCTATACCGTAAGAGATGGACAAAAACTTACCACACAAAAATGTAGAGCACGTTAAAACATACAATTTATGTTATATACATTTTTTTCGTGATGTTGATCGTTTTTGAGATATTCCTTGTTTTTGGTTTCAGCTTTGAAGAACATATACTTTTCTCATACAGGAATTTTATCAACTCCTGTCCATACAAACAAAGGAACTTCAGTCACATTGCAGCCAGTTTTTCACTATAACTTTAACCTATGGTACTCCGCTTCTATTTCAAGTAGTAAGACTATTTTTACTAATTTTTTCTCGATTAGCATGAAGTAAATAGAAGCATAAGTTTTTTAACAATAATTTGTTGCAGAAATGCAGAGAAAGTCATGTGAATGGAACACATCAGTGTTTTTTAAGTTATGTCCAATAACCAAAATGGGGACAAGCCGCCAGTAAGGACCCCAGAGTGGAGCTCGTATCGTACACAGCTGATGCCATGTTGGCAGCAAGTGTTCCAGGAAAACATGTCACTTGCCCATGAAGGTCGTCCACAATCGTTCTCCAGAGATGATGACCTTCAACTGGCCACTTACTAGGGAAAGTTTCTTTCCTCGCATAATTTGGGTTACCACATAAGTTCCCTTTTTGTGGCCTTGAAGTCGGAGACTTCTGACTTCATGTGCAACCCCACTGTCTATCTCCCTTCGAAGAATTTAACTTAATAGATTATATTACAAACTTCCACTTCGGGACTTCGCCTTAGTGTTGCCAACCTGGTGATTTTTACATCAAATTTAGGAGGAATCGGTTGCTCAAGAGGGGGATTTGGAGAGATTAGTACTTCAGGGGGGAAATTTCTTACTGAGGAATACTTAGGGGATTTTAATATATGATCAATGCACATTAAATCTAATATAAGTGACAGACGATTTGGCATTACTAAATAATAACCAAATATATGAACACAAAACTTTATTTACAAAAGTACAGTAACTTGCTCTATTTCTAAACGCAATCTTCATTCTGTCAAGACATTTATTGTCATGTGGTACCAGTTTTTCATATTTTTCTACTGCCAAAGAACTTATTCGTTTTTTTGGATGCTCAAAATGTTCGGCTATTCGATTTTTATAGGCAAGTAACGCAAGTGTATGGTGATAATGCAATGAACGAGTCTTCAGTGAGGAAATGGCGCATAATTTGAGTAGTCAAGAAAGAACCAGTGTGAACGATAAATACCGGAATGGAAGTTCATCAATCGTTATTGAGGAGTTGAAAACAAAAATTGATAAAAGAATTAAAAAAGGCCGGTGTTTCACTTTGGACACCGTTCATGACTTTTTGGATGGAAAAGATTTCCCAACCGATGAAGACCTTAATGTGGCAGCGACATCTTGGCTCATATCTTTAGCGGTGAAAGAGTAAAACATCTGCATTGAAAAACCGTTACCACGTGACAATAAATACCTTGATAGCAATGACGATTACGTTGAAAGATAGAGTAAGATATTGTAACTTTGTAAATAAAATGTTGTGTTGATATTTTTCGTTATTATTTAGTTATGCCAAATCGTTAGTCACTTTCTGGGTGACCTTCGTATTATATACATACATTATGTTTCACATTACATTCCTTTATCTACTCTTCAATAAATTATTCTAAAAACATTTAATGTGTTCCATTACATGAATTTCTCTAGCTGTACCACGAACCGTTCTTACAAAATATTATTCTTTTATCTGCATCATGCTAATCAAGATAAACATTACCAGAATGGGTCTTATTCTTGCCTCTTTTTAACTAAATAAATTAAGGGAATACATTAGGCTAAAGTGCTAGTGAAATCTCTTAAAAGGCGGTCTCTCAATGAAACAATTGAAATTCAGTTCTGTTTGCTTGCTGGAAATGACTTACCGACTGAGAAAAGTTCAAGTATCTTAAACTGATGAACAACTCGGAATATCTCTAAAACGGTCAACTGTACAGAAAAGTAAATGACATAAATTAAGTGTTTTAACGAGATCTACATTTTTTGTGTAGTAAGTCTATCTCTTACGGTTTACTAGTTGTACAATATTAAAAAAAAAAAAATCCTAAAGAATAAAGAGGTCTTCAGAAGCTATGCCCAGAAACTTCAAGACATACATTTTACTTGTTAATGTAAATATCTTTAATATACAGTATTTTAATCAAAATCGTTGAGCCATTTTTGAGAAAATCAAAATTTTGGAAATGTTTTCCATGTAAAGAGTAGTTGGTGGTGGGGGGATTTTCTTAAAAATCTTCGTGTCGCATCCTTGGAAAATATTGAACTTAAATACCAAGTTAAATACATACTCACACGCACGGACATTTTTTCCAAAAATCTGATGTGTTCCATTCACATGACTTTCTCTACTTCTGTGTAACAAATTATTGTTAATAAGCTTATTCTTCTATTTACTTCAAGCTAATCGACAAAAAATTAGCAAAAATAATTTTATTACTTGCTTCCTTGTAAGTAGAAGCGAAACAAGGGAGTATCATAGGTTAAAGTGGCAGTCAAAAGCTGGTTGCTATGTGACAAGTCCCTTTGTTGGTATGGACAGGAGTTGACAAATTCCTGTATGAGAAAAGTATAAGTTTTTCATAGCTGAAGCGAAAAACAAGGAATATCTAAAAAACGATCAACTCCACGAAAAAGTGTTCATTATATAAATTGTGTGTTTTAACGTGCTCTACATTTTTTGTGTGGTAAGTTTTTGTCCGTCTCTTACGGTTTAGCAGTAATGCAAAATTTCGTAAAATTCATCCAGAATAAAGTAGTCTGCAGAGGCTATTCCCAGAAAATTCAAGACACATTTTACTTGTAATGTAAATATCTTTAATATACAGTATTTTAATCAAAATCGTTAGAGCCATTTTTGAGATAGTCAAAATTTTGAATTTTTTTTCCATGTAAAGAGCAGTTGGTGGTGGGGAGGGGGAGATTTTCTTGAAAATCTTTGTGTCGCATCCTTGGAAGATATTGAACTTAAATACCAAGTTTGGTGTTTAAGGGACTTTTCGTTTTTGAGCTTTGCTGTACATACACACACACACACGCACACACACGGGCAGTTTTTCCAAAAACGCTTTTTTTTTATCCAGGGGACCCAAAACATGTATTTTTGGTGAAATCTCGGTATCGAATTTTTGGGTGGAATACAATACCTTCTCTATACACTATATACGTGTAGAGAAAGTAAAAATCATATTTCGCTTTCCCTGGAATGGGAGAGAAGCTGAGTTGTAAATCCTTACAGGGATGAAATTTCAAGTCTGTCGTGGACAGAGCAGTGGTTCCTCGCTTTATCCAGCGTTGAAATCTCTGTTTCGCCTTGGGTCACATTCTATCAGGCCGCATTAGTCAATAATGTAAGTGGCGAAACTTTTATATAATTGGCAGCACTTCATTCATCCGTGTAACGGTTGCACGGTTCGCAAATTTGCATCCACTATGTAATTTATGATGCTATTATAAAGAGAGAAACGTGCGCGAGTTTGATACTTCTTTCACCAGACAAACATACACTGTTTCCAACATATTATAAAACTGTGGAAGTTTTCGTAAATGTATTGCCCAATTTCACACCCATTTCGTTAAAAGTGAATATTTTATATTTATTACTTTCTCTATACATAATATGTACATAGTGTATAGAGAAGGTATTGTAATGCACCCAAAAATTTGATACCGAGTTTATGCCGGAAATGCATATTTTGAGACCCCCTGAATCCAAAAAAAGCATTTTGTGTGTCTGTTTGTCTGTCTGTGTGTGTTTGCGGGTAGCATAGCTCAAAACCAAAAAGTCCGTTAAATACCAAGCTTGGTATTTAATGTTGGTATCTTCCAAGGATGTGACAAGAAGATTTTCAAGAAAACGCCCCACCCCAAACTACCCTTTACATGGAACTTTTTGATTTTCTCAAAAATGACAATATTGTATATTAAAGATATTTACCTGACAAATAAAATGTATATCTTGAATTTTCAGGGAATAGCTTCTGAAGATTACTTTATTCTGGGTGAATTTTACGGAATTTTGTATAACTGCTAAACCGTAAGAGATGGACAAAAGCTTTAAACACAAAAATGTAGAGCATGTTATAACACACAATTTATGTTATATACATTTCTTCGTGGAGATGATCGTTTTGTGATACTCCTTGTTTTTGGTTTCAGCTTTAAAAAACTTATACTTTTCTCATACGGGAATTTCACAACTCCTGTCCATACATACAAAGGAACTTCAGTCACATAGCAACCAGCTTTCGAATATCACTTTAACTAATGATACTCCCTTGTTTCGCTTCTACTTACAAGGAAGCAAGTAATAAGACTATTTCTACTAATTTTTTCTCGCTTCGCGAGAAGTAAATACAAGCATAAGCTTTTTAACAATAATTTGTAGTAGAGATGTAGAGAAAGTCATGTGAATGGAACACATCAGATTTTTAAATATGAATTATATATCTACTATTTCCAGCTCTAAGGGGAGAGAAGATTTAAAATTGTTTCAAGTTGGGTATTCCAAATTTGAAACCAATAACAAGGAATATCTCAAAAACGGTTACTTCCACAACAAAACTGCAAAGGACATAAACTGCGTGTTTTAACGTGATCACAGTTTTTGTGTAGTAAATTTTTGTCTATCTCTTACGATTTACTAGCTATGCAAAATTGGACAAGATTCATCCAGAATGAAGAGGTCTTCAAAGGCTATTTCCAAATAATTCAAAATGTATAGTTTATTTGTGTTGTAAATATGTTTAATATACAGTATTGTAATCAAAATCATTAGAGCCATTTTTATATAAACAAAATTTTGAAAACTTTTTCCATTTAAAGGGTAGTTTGGGGTGGAGGGATTTCCTTCAATATTTTCGTGTCGCATCTTTGGAATATACTAAACTTGAATACCAAGTGTGGTATTTAACGACCTTTCGTTTTTGAGTTATGCTACCCACAGACACACACAGACCTTTTTCTAAAAATGTATGTTTGGATTCAGGGGGTCCAAGACATGTTTTTCCGTTGAAATCTCAGTATCGAATTTTGGGTGCAATACAATACTTATTCTATACACTATGTACATAGTACGTGTAGAGAAAATAAAAATCATGCAGAATAATGAGGTCTTTAGACGCTATTCACAGAAAATTGAAGATACAAATTTTATTTGTCATGTAAATATCTCAAATATAAGAGATTTTCATAAAAAAAAAATCGTTAGTGCCATTTTTGAGCAAATCAAAATTTTAGAAATTTTTCCATTTAAAGGGCATTAGGGGAATTTTCGTGTGGCCTCCTTGGTAGATACTGAACTTAAATGCCAAGTTTGTGATTATAGTAGGTGTGGAGAAAGTAATAATATAATGATCATCATGAAGATACCAGAACAAATATGGGAAAGTAATGTTAAACTGCCGAAGAGGTATAATAACAGAACACAGGACAGATGAAGCAAGGTTAAGGACCTCGAGAAAAGTTTCCTGTATCACTGTAGCGCATGGCAACTAGGAGAGGGGAAGAACCTGACCAGGGGTCAACGGCAGCTCCACTCCTTGCCTTGCCAAGGAATTCTAAACATTGCAACGTTTTGTTGGCCACCAGATTTGGTTGGTTGGACATGCAACAAAGAAGTCTGTACACTTCCAAATCCTTTCATTTGATTTGCCCTCATTTTAAGGATATGCATGAACGCAAATACATTTTATTTCAAGATTCTGAGGTGATTGTAACTCCATGCCGAGGTCCCAGGCTCAATTTTCTTGTATCGGCCAATCTGACTGTAGTTTTTGTGGATCTCTGGTTTGGATATTCAATACCACGATCCGAAGTCCATCCACAGAACAAAGGAATATAAATAAAAGAAATACTGAAGAAGGCAGCTACGTGACTAAGATCATCTATCCAAAAGTTATTCAAGCAGACGGCACATGAAATCTATTTTGCAACTGAGGATAATCTGCAAGTTACTCAAGTAAAGTGTATAAGAAAGACAATGTGTAACTGGCGCATTTGTCAACAAGCTAGTCAAGCAGATGGTACAAGCAACAACTACGTAACTGAGAATATTCATCAGCAGGTTACTGAAGCAGTTGGTACAAGAAGGCCACTACGCAACTGAGAATGTTGATCAGCAAATTACTGAAGCAGATGGTACAAGAAAGCCACTACGCAACTGAGAATATTGATCAGCAAATTACTGAAGCAGATGGCACAAGAAAGCCACTACGCAACTGAGAATATTGATCAGCAAATTACTGAAGCAGCTTGTGCTAGAAAGTCACTAAGTAACTGAGAATATTGATCAGCAAGGTACTCAAGCAAATGGTACAAGCAAGCCACTACGTAACTGACAATATTGACCAGCAATTACTGAAGCAGATGGTACAAGAAAACCACTATGCAACTGAGAATGTTGATCAGCAAGTTACTGAAGCAGATGGCACAAGAAAGCCACTACGCAACTGAGAATGTTGATCAGCAAGTTACTGAAGCAGCTGGTCCAAGAAAGTCACTAAGAATATTGATCAGCAAGGTACTCAAGCAAATGGTACAAGCAAGCCACTACATAATTGGGGACGGTTATGTTATTCAGTTATGTATTGATGCAGAAACTCCTCAGCATTGCGACGGAAAAGTGCCAAACCAACTTCCGAATCGATCATAATATAACGTTTATTTTCCATTAAGAGTAAACGCGGCACCAATCTTGCCGAGACCTCTGTCAGAGCTAATTTTGGTGCAAAATTGTTAACACTGTACCTTGTGATATGCCTGTGGCCTCTACTATTTCCGAACTTCTTGGATTTTGTCAATCATTTCGGAGGAAGTCACTTCTACTGGACGTCCGGAACGATGTTCATCACTTGTGGATGTACGGCCACGTTTAAATTCATTTATTCAATTGTAAATCACCGCACAGAACTCGTTTTTTTCCATCATTCTAAAGAAGCCTATTCGTAAGAAACCACGTGATGGATACAGCTGAAACTTTAACTCCCATCTTGTAAGAGATGACGGTTACTAAATACAAACTGCGATGCTACGAGTGTAGTTTCTTGGATTTTCTAAGGACTTATTGAACACCCCTAGTATATGAATATGCGTAAAAATGTATGTTATTTGACCTGGTTGGTCATATCGAACGATGAAACCGGTGAAGCGATACTGAAATGATCTCGGAATCCATGCAGATAAACTTACACACGTTGTCACAAGATAAGGGAAAACCCCGTAAAAAACCTTATCCTGGTAAATCACCCTAAGCAAGTTTCCAACTCGCGACCTTTTGAATGTGAAGCAGACACGCTACACCCACTGGTGGCCGTAAAGAAATTTTGATTTGGAATGCAGTCGCAAACCGAGTAACTTTAACACCACTGTAACTATGCATGTAACATACATAAGGAGCAGTGAACGTGCAAGTCTGTGTACTCTACCGCACTGACAGGAACATACGCAGAGCCGTCAACCCTATACAGAGACGCCTAAGTCTCGTCCAGGACTGGTGCGGACAGTGGCGGATGTCCGTTAACCCGGACAAAAATCATGCTGTTCTGTTCACCAGAAAACGCCCTGCAGCAGCCCAGATATCCAACTTCTCCTATCAAGACCAGAGGATAGAGTGGGGGAATTCCATCAAATACCTGGCCATCACTCTTGATAAGGGCCTCCCTTTACCCTGTTCTGGCCTCCCAAATGCCGGTTCACTCAAAGCTACGTCTTTTTAAGGCACTCATAGTCCCCTTGATTATCTACAACTGCGAATTGTGGGGCATGGCAGCTGACTCGTGGCTTCTCTGGTTACAGCGGATACAGAATAGAGGATCCGGTCCATATATTCGTATGTGACGTTTTCCTTTGAGGCTACTACATGAAGCTTCGGCCCTCCCACAAGTGGAAGATGTCATTAGGCGCCCGGCTCAAAAATTCTACGCCAGATTGAGCGAACATGAGAACGCACTTGTCAGATCCTGACCGCTTCAAACCAGTCAACAGCGAAATAGCTGAACTAAGTACCGCCCCTCCTATCATTGGAAGTGGTCAATCAAAATTATCCGACAAAATAATTTTTCATAAATTAAACACCAGCGGAGCAGAGGAAAGGATGCTGCTCCTGAAAATACAACCACTCGAGGAGCCTATCTAGCGCTACCTCCTTAACATTATCACCCGAAACCTCAAAATATAAAACCTTAACGTTCACCTCAGTCCTGTGGTTAAACCCTTACCAGGGTAGGTACACAGCAACAACACCTAGGCTTACCAGGAGCCTACCAGATCTCGCACGTACGCACAAGTTTGTGTAACCTTCGGTATTTGGAAGAAAACAATGCAAGAGTTTTTTTTTTTTTTCAATCGGCTAACAATTACTGACCAAATAAGGCATATCACGTAGTTTAATTGCCCCACTCATATCGCCTGGTGGTGGGGGAAGTAACATATCAAGCGAAACTGGGCCAGTTTCTACAATATATTACAGCTAACTCCCATACAGTGTTGCCAGTTTGCAAAACTCTGGTCTCTCTTAACACCAGAATCTGTTGTACTAGTATGAATTTAGATCGTTGTATTTTTACTTTCTCTACTTAGTACAAAGGTAGAGACGGTATTGCATTCAGCCCAAAAATTCTATACCGAGATTTCACTCTAAATACACGTTTTAGGGTCCCCAGTATCAAAAACATCTGATGTGTTCCATTCACATGACTTTCTCTACATCTTTGCAACACATTATTGTTGAAAAGCTTAAGCTTATGTTGCTATGTTGCAAATTCATGTATGAGAAAAGTTTTTCAAAGCTGAAACCAAAATAAGGAATATCTAAAAAACGATCAACTCCACGAAAAAAGTGTATTTAACATAAATTGTGTGTTTTAATATCCTCTACATTTTTTGTGTGGTAAGTTCTTGTTCATCTCTTAACGTTTAGCAGTTATGCAAAATTCCGTAAAATTCATCCAGAATAAAGTAGTCTTCAGAGGCTATTATCAGAAAAATCAAGCTATACATTTTATTTGTCAGGTAAATATCTTTAATATGCATTATTTTAATCAAAATTGTTAGAGCAATTTTTGAGAAAATCAAAAATTTGGCAAACAGTTCCATGTAAAGGGTAGTTGGGGTGGAGGATTTTCTTGAAAATCTTCGTGTCGCATCTTTGGAAGACACCAAGCATAAATACCAAGTTTGGTATTTACGGTCTTTTCGTTTTTGAGCTACGCTGTCCACAGACTTACACACACGGCCTTTCCCCCCCCCCCCCCAGAAATGCTTTTTTTCGGATTCAGCGAGACCGAAAACGTGTATTTCCGGTGAAATCTCGATATCGAATTTTTGGGTGGAATACAATATCTTCTCAATAAACTATGTACATAGTGCGTGTAGAGAAAGTAAAAATCTGATGTGTTCCATTTTGATGACTTCCTCTTGCTGTTAAACAAACAACTTTCCTTACAAAAGATTATTCTTTTATCTATGACATGCTGATCGAGATTAACATTAACAGAAACTGTCTTATAACTTGATAATCGAAATAAATCGATAGTCAAATCTTGTAATAGCTGTGAAACAACAGAAGTTCGGTTCGCTTTCCTTGCCTGCAGAAAAACAAGAGAGATGATACGAAACGTCACTTCCCGATGAGAAAAGTTGAAGTAGGTAATTTAAGATTGAAACCAACAATAAGGAGTATCGCATAAACGGTCAGCTGTACATTAAAAACGTATATGACATAAATGATGTGTTTTAGCGAGATCTGCCTTTTCTGTGCAGTAAGTTTTTGTCTACCTCTTACGGTTTACCAGTTATACAAAATGCTGCTAAACTCAGAATAAAGAGGTCTTCAGAGGCTATTCCCAGAAAATTCGAAATATGCAGTTTATTTATGATGTAAGTAGTTTTAATATACGGTGTTTTAATAAAAAACGTTACAGCCATTTTTGAGAAAATGAATATTTTCAAGAAAATGTTGCATGTAAAGGGTAGTTGGGGGTGGGGGGATTTATTTTTTTAAATCTGCGTGTCGCAACCTTGAAGGATACTCAACTTAAATACCAAGGTTGGTATTTAACGGTCTTTAGGCTTTGAGCTAGGCTTTCTACACACATACGGACCGTGTTCTATAAAATGCTTTTTTCGGACTTGGAGGACCTCAAAAATGTGCTTCCGGTGAAATCTCCACATCTAATTTTTGGGTGGAATCCACTATGTACTTGTACATACGTGTTAGGTAAATAAATTGAGCTTTCTATTTATAGACGCTCTTTAACTGCTACGGTTCTCAGCGTCCCATTCTAAATTGGGCGAGAAAGACCACTTAATTCTGTTATGCTCAGAGGCCTCTCTATCAGGCTTAAGGTTCTTTTACATGCCGTAAATCCACGATACGGGACCAACGGCTTTACTCCCCTTTGGAAGGAAGCCATTCTAAGGATTTGTATGCCCGAAAAAACCCATTGTCCTCCGCCGGGTTTGAACCCACGACAATAAGAAGCATGGTAACCATACACCACGGAGGATGACTACGGACCTTTTCTATAAAAGGCTTTTTTCGCACATAGGGGACCTCAAAACATATATGTCCGACTTTTGGTAGAACTGTATTCTGTCACTTCATTCCTTGCCCGGCTGGGTAGTGTGGGGGTAGCGTGTCTGCCTAACATTCAATAGGTCGCGAGTTCGAATCTAGCTTAGGGCGAGTTACCAGGATAAAGTTTTTTTCGAGGTTTTCCCTTACCTTGAGAAGACGAATGTCGAGTAACTTTAAGCTCCATGGACCCCGAGATCATTTGAGCATCATTTCACCAATTTATTTCATCGTCCGAAATGAATAACCAGGTTGAATGACCTGGTTAAATAAATGAATCTCTTTCCTTCTTCCCAGGGGGCATTGGTTCAGTGCAGAGTCCGTTCCTGCGTATCCAATTCCTATATGTAGTAAAGAAAAAAGTCCATTCATGTTCCATTCACATGACTTTCTCTAGATCTCTGCAACAAATTATTGTTGAAAAGCTTATGCTTCTATTTACTTCATGCTAATCCAGAAACAATTAGCAGAAATGGTCAGAAATTCAAGATATACATTTTATTTGGCAAGTAAATACCTTAAATATAAGAGAATTTAATCAAAATCGTTAGAGCCATTTTTAAGAAAATCAAAATGTTTAAATTTTTTTTCCATATAAAGGATAGTTTAGGGTGGAGGGATTTTCTTAAAAATCTTCGTGTCGATCCTTGAAAGATACCAAACTTAAATACCAAGTTTGGATTTTAACGCTCTTTTCGTTTTGGAGCTATGCTGCCTACAGACACACACACACACACACACACACACACACACACTGACATGTTTCTAAAATATTCAGAGGGTCTCAAAACATATATTTCCGGTGAAATCTCGGTATCGAATTTTTGGGTGCAATACAATACCCTCTCTATACACTATGTACGTAGTACGTATAGAGAAAGTAACAAAAAGTACGAGTAGAATTTCGGTACTTTTTGTTTATTGATATTAATATAACTTTCTACATAAATCCAACAATAAATAAAAACAAGCAGTACATCAAAGCGCATTTTCTCTGCCTAAGAGTTGAAGAAGAAACCAGTTTTTTTTTTCTCAGCAGAATGAGTTGCTCATTTGTAGGCCAACTGTCGTGTAGATTATGGCACGGTAATATACACCGAATCCTGTCACAAGATTTCTAGACCTCTTCGCGCGCTAATGTCAGAGACTGGCAAAATCTGCCACTCATGCGCTCTCTGTATTTCCTGATACTTTTTAACAGTGTTGTAATACCTATATCCTCCTTTATATCGTGTGTTTGCTTTTCCTGCTGCTGTTGTCAAGTGTGCTTAAAATGTTATGTAATGTGTGCCTTTTAGGTAACAGTACTGATAAAATACATTCAAAACAAAACTGCAGTAGCTAAATTAAATAATACACATGATGAAACTTTTTACTTTCTCTACACGTACTATGTACATAGTGTATAGAGAAGGTGTTGCACTCCACCTAAAAATTGGATATCGACATTTCACCGGAAATTTATCTTTTGGGGCCCCTTTTATAAAAAAAAAAGCATTTTCAGAAAAAGGTCCGTGTGTGTGTCCGTGTGTCTATGAACACGATAACTCAAAAATGAAAAGTCGGTAAAATACCAAATTTGGTATTTAAGTTCAGTATCTTCCAGAGATGTGACACGAAGATTTTGAGAAAAATCCCCCCACACCAAACTACCCTTTATATGGAACTTTTTTTGGAAATTTTGATTTTCTCAAAAATGGCTCTAACGATTTTGACTAAAATGTCGTATATTAAAGTGAAAAATAAAATGTATATCTTGAATTTTCTGGGAATAGCTGCTGAAGACTACTTTATTCTGCGTGATTTTTACGGGATTTTGCATAACTGCTAAACCGTAAGAAATGGACAAAAATTTATCACAGAGAAAATGTAGAGCACATTAAAACACACAATTTATATTATATATATTTTTTGTGGAATTTATCATTTTAAAGATATCCCTTGTTTTTAGTTTCAGCTTTGAAAAACTTACATTTTTCTCATACTGGAATTTGTCAACTCCTGTCCATACAAACAAAGGAACTTCAGTCACATAGCAGCCAGTTTTTGACCATCACTTTAGCCTATAGTACTCCGTTATTTCGCTTCTACTAACAAGGAAGCAAGTAATAAGACTATTTCTGCTAATTTCTTCTGGATTAGATGACTTAAATAGAATCATTTGATGTAGAGAAAGTCATGTAAATGGAACACATCAGATTATTTTATTACAGTAATGAATTTAGACAGTAAAACGTAACTCTTTAAATAACCATGCAGTGTAGAATTTTGATACATGGTAAAAATATTAATAATTGCTGTATATAATGACTTCAATAATATATCTTACGTACTTCACAGAAGCATTACCTTAAATTAAATAACTATTTTTGTTAAAAAAGGATGTTTTATCAAAATCTTCATAACCGGGGATTCAGAAAGCTTTGTACGAGTGTTATTTATTAACTTTGCTACGTATACAATACAAACAATACACTTTTGTAATAATTTTGACGTAATTTCAGGTTTGGTTCACATGGAGACGTCAGAAACATTACTAGGCCTTATGTAACTGTCAGAGAGAATGTAGCTTGCCATGACAACAATCTTCTTCATTAAAGTTCAAGGCTTTACGTATAACGTTCCTATGAAATGCCGTAGGGAAGTATCTGTTACTTGATAATGGACAGTTGAAGCATTGTTTATGATTGACGCAATAATTAGTTTTCAGTGATACCACCCTCGCCTCCATAAAATCCCCCAACAACTGGAAACTTGTAAGTTACAGAATTTGCAGAGTCTTTCAGCATTTATATTATTAGCCAGCAAATTGCTTGTCAGTTACGTCCTCCAGAATTCCGACATGACATTCTCTATATATTATTAGAAATTCTTATTCATACTAATCCCTCGTTTTCATTTGAGGCTGTTATTCGGGAGGTGGTGAGATCGATTCCCACAGTCGACCTCTCGGTATCCAAATAAACGTCAGCAGAAATGTTTCCTTGTAAGAAGAATGGAATACACAAGACTGTCAAATCTTTTTAAAGCTGGTTGCCATGTGGTTGAAATCCTTTCTTTGCATTGCCACGAGTTGACACATTTCCGTATGTGAAAAGCTAAAAGTATTTTAAAATTGAAACCAATAATAAGGAATATCTCAAAAATGGTCAACTCCACGAAAAAAATGTATGTGACATAAATTGTGTGATTCAACAAGATCTATCTCTTACGGTTTACTAGCCTTGCGAAATCCAGCAAAATTCATCCAGAATAAGGAGATCTTCAGAGACAATTCCCAGAAAATTCAAGATATACATTTTATTTGTCGTGTAAATATCTTTAATATACGGTATTTTAATAAAAGTCGTAGTCATTTTTAATAAAATCAAAATCTTCGAAAAATTACCCATGTAAAGAGTAGTTTGACGTGCGGGGATTTTTCTCAAAATCTTCATGTGGCATCCTTGGCAGATACTAAACTTATATACCAAGTTTGGTATTTTACTGGCTTATCGTTTTTGAGTTATCGTGTTCACAGACACACACACACACACATACGGACCTTTTTCAGAAAATGCTATTTTAGGATACAAGGGATCCTAAAACGTGTATTTCCGGTGAAATATCGGTATCGATTTTTGGGTGGAATGCAATATCTTCTCTATACTCTATGTGAATAGTACATGTAGAGAAAGTAAGAAGTTTTGAAGAGTATTCCATGTAAAGGGTAGTTTGCTACACCAAACTGTCTTAAAATGTTCCTTAATTTCTCAACTATTCTCCTATATTAGGTAGAGGAAGTATAATATTCCACAGCTGCACATCTAAATCATATGGGGGTGGAGGTTCTGACCCACTTTTAACCCTTTGTTGCCTGCAAGTTCCGCTTCTTTTAAGCGTAACTATACAAATAGGGTTGTACTCTAGGATTAATTTCATGTTATACTAACCTTCAACCATAAACGACAAGTAATCAAGACTGTTTTATATTGTAAAAATATATGCAATTTTTGCCCGAAAAGTGCAGTGATTTTTTAAAATAACAGAGTAAAACCGACATAACTACAGTCAAATGTAACCCCATTAGTTTCCAAGCTTCACGCCGATTATTTTTCTTGGGCTCTCCCCGTCCTTTACTACAGTCAATAGAATTTGAACTTTGCAACGGATGGCCAGTCCATTACCTATCACCTAATATTCATGGGTATTTGAACCACTTTTCTTTTGTAGTGCCTTTGGCAGGATTATGAAAACTGTTTTAGAAGAATTTTAATTTTAATTGGAAAGAAAAAAATTAATAAAGGATCTACATTTACTTTCATTCGTATTTTCTCTATTATTTTATATAATAATGTTATAGGGTTATTCCCATATATTTTACTAGAACTCCAGTTTTAAAATTAACCCTTTGTTACCTGTCGGTACCTGTTCCGCTTGTTTTAAGTGCAACTATACAAATAGGGTTGTACTCTAGGATTAATTTCATGTTATACTAACCTTCAACAATAACCGACAGGTAATCAACACTGTTTTATATTGTACAAATATATACACATTTTCCATAATATTCCAATGGTTTTTTATAGCAAATAAAAGAGAAAACCGACACAACCACAGCCAAATGTAGCCCCACTAACTTCCAAGCATCACACCGATTATTTTACTTGGGCTCTCCCCGTCCTTTACGACAGACACTGAGATTTGAACTTGCAACATTTGGCTTTGAATGGATGACCAGTCCATTACCTATCACCTAAAATTCATGGCCATTTGAATTACTGTTTTAGTAGTGCCTTTGGCAGGATTATGGAAACTGGTTTAGAAGAATTTAAACTTTCAATTGGGCAGACAAATATTAATAAAAGATCTAGATTTATTTTTATTTCCATTTTCTCTATTATTTTATATAATAGTTTTATAGGTTTATTCCCAAATATTTTTACTATAACTCCAGTTTTAAACCTGAATTAAAGGAAAAATGGCATATGTAGTATACTAGTGCAGGCAACTAAGGGTTACGAGGTCCCAGGTTCGAATCTCGGTTACACTGAGTTACCGGAAGTTTTCTTTCCGGCAATTCCCTTATTCTGAGAGGATGAATGTCTAGTAAATCTAATTCTCTAAAGTTCCGGTCTTATTTGTATTCCATTTCATTCATTCACCAACCGATATGACGTACCAGGCTAAAACGCGTTCAATCAAACTCTACCCAAAAATTTGATATTGAGATTTTGCAGGGAAATTGAGGTTTCCTGAACCTCCAAAAAGATAACTTATTGAAGCATGTCTGTGTGGATAGTATGTGTGCATGAAAACACAAAACTCAAAAATGAAAAATCGGCGAAATGCTAAAATTGTTATTTAAGTTAAGCATTTTCCAAACATTCGACGCGAAGATTTGAATTTTGTATAATCTTACGGTGTCGATGTAAAGATGTCGATTAAAATGAAGTAAATAAGAAAATTACCTTTCATAAGAATTGTGTGAGCTAGTAATAAATTGTAGATGTTGAGAAAGTCGTGCGAATGTGATTTTACTTTCTCTACACGTACTATGCGCGTAGTGCATAAAGAAGAGATTATAATGCACCCAAAAATTCGATACCGTGATTTCACCGGAAATACATGTTTTTGTACCCCTGAATCCAAAAAAAGCATTTTTAGAAAAAGGTCCGTGTATGTCTGTGGACAGCATAGCTCAAAAACGAAAAGACGTTAAATACCAAACATGGTATCTTCCAAGTATGCACCACGAAGATTTTCAAGAAAATCTCCCAACCCCAATTACCCTTTACATGGAAAAATGATCAAAATTTTGATTTTCTCAAAAATGCCTCCAACGATTTTGATTAAAATGTCGTATTTTAAAGATGATTACATGACAAATAAAATGTATATCTTGGATTTTTTGGGAATAGCCTTTGGATGATTTTTCTGGATTTTGCGTAACTGGCAAACCGTAAGAGATAAACAAAAGCTTATTTAACAGAAAATATAGAGCTCGTTAAAACACACAAAGTGTGTTATATACATTTTTTCGTGATCGTTTTTGGCATATTCCTTACTATTGGTTTCAGCTTTAAAAAACTTAAACTTTTCTCATACAGGAACTTGTCAACTCCTGGCCACGGAAAGAAACGGATTTCAATCCCATAGCAACCACATTTAAAACACTTGACTGTCGGTTTAGCCTAGTGTATTCCCTTATTTCTTATTCTACTTATAAGGAACTAAGTAATAAGACCGGTTTTGATAATGTTTATCTCGATTAGCATGAAATAGAAGAATAAGCTTATTAACAATCATTTGTTACAATGGAATGGAACACATCACATTTTTACTTTCTCTACGCTTATTATGTACATAGTGTATAGAGAAGGTATTGTAATGCGCCCAAAAATTCCATACCAAGATTTCACCGGAAATACATGTTTTGAGACACCCTGAATCCCAAAAAAAGCACTTATAGAAAAATATCCATGTGTGTGTGTGTGTGTGTGTGTGTGTGTATGTGTGTGTCTGTCTGTCTGTGAGCAGCATAGCTCAAAAGCGAAAAGACCGTTAAATACCAAAGTTGGTATTTAAATTCGGTATCTTCCAAGGATGTGACACGAACATTTTCAAGAAAATTCCCTCTCCCCAAACTACACTTTTCATGGAACTTTTTTCGAAAATTTTGATTTTCTCAAAAATTGCTCTAACGATTTTAATTAAAATATCGTATATTAAAGATATTTACCTGACAAATAAAATATATATCTTGAATTTTCCGGGAATAGACTACTTTATTCTGCGTGATTTTTACGGAATTTTGCATATCTGCTAAACCGTAAGAGATGGACAAAAACTTACCACACAAAAAATGTAGAGCACGTTAAAACACACAATTTATGTTATATACATATTTTTACTTTCTCCATACGCACTATGTACATAGTGTATAGAGAAAGTATTTCACTCCACCAAAAAATTCGATACCGAGATTTCACCGGAAATATATGTTTTAGGGTCCCCAATATCCAAAAAAAGCATTTTCACTAAAAGGTCCGTGTGTGTGTGTGTGTGTGTGTCCGTGTGTCTGTGAACACGATAACTCAAAAACGAAAAGTAGGTAAGATACCAAACTTGGTATTTAAGTTTAGTATCTTCCAGGGATGCGACACGAAGATTTTGAGAAAAATTCACCCATCCCCAACTACCCTTTACGTTGAACTTTTTTCGAAAAATTTTTGATTTTCTCAAAAATGGCCCTAACGATTTTGATTAAAATGTTGTATGTTAAAGATATTTACCTGACAAATAAAATGTATATCTTGAATTTTCTGGGAATAGCCTCTGAAGAGTAGTTTATTCTGGATGAATTTTACTAAATTTTGAATAACTGCTAAACCGTAAGAGATGGACAAAAACTTACTACACAAAAAATGTAGAACACATTAAAACACACAATTTATGTTATATACATTTTTTTCGTGGAGTTCGTCGTTTTTGTTACATTCCTTATTTTTTGGTTTCTGCTATGAAAAACGTATACTTTTCTCATACAGGAACTTGTCAACTCCTATCCATATAAGCAAAGGAACTTCATTGACAATCCTTTAACCTACGGTTTCCCTTATTTCGCTTCTACTTACAAGGAAGCGAGTAATTAGACTATTTCTGCTAATTTTTTCTGATTAGCATAAAGTAAATAGAAGTATAAGCTTTTTAAGCATTATTTGTTGCAGGGCTATGGAGAAAGTCATGTGAATGGTGCACATCAGATTTTTCGCAGAGGTGGTCGTCTTTGAGACATTCCTTCCTATTGGTTTCAGTTTTAGAATAGTTACGCCTTTCTCACACGGGAACTGATTAACTCCTGCCCACGTAAAGAAACGGATTTCATTCCAAAGCAACCACATTTTAAAACATTTGACTATGGGTTGAGCCTAATGTATTCCCGTATTTCCCTTCTGCTTATAATGATGCTTGATGCTGGTGTTTATTTCAATTACATGATGTAAATAGAAGAATAAGCTTATTAACAAAAATTTGTTACAATGGAACGGAACACATAAGACTTATTTGTTTTGTAATTTTGAAATAATAGCGCTTCAAAAAGCATCCCAACGTGACGTTTTACTGAAATTTCAAGAGAGGTATGAATCTGATTGTTGGAAAACTGTAATACCAGAAACGTGAGTCGTTACATTGTTTATTATCTGAAAGCAGAATCGGTGCAACGTTTACGAAATGCTGGATGTCGAAAGGTGCAACGGAAACTGGTCCACTGACGTGTGCATGAATATGGCAAAGTCGTGAAGAAGATGGGTCCGCCTAGGAGCCGGGTAAACAAGAACATCACGAAACTGCTAACCTCTTGTTGCACCACAAAACATACATGCATTCTCAGTTTCACGCGCAGCTCATTATATGCAACATACTTATGTAATATATTCTTTAGGCTTACGCTACCAACGACAAATTCACATTATATCGCGTAATTTGTATTTTTTGCTTAAATTAATTTTCAGATTAGTTTTTTTTTATGTTTTGAAACCTCCTGAATCAAAAAAAAAATAAATAAAAAAAAAAAAAAAGCATTTTTAGAAAAATATCCGTGTGTGTGTCTATGTGCAGCATTGCTCAAAAACTAAATAACCGTTAAATACCAAACTTGATATTTAAGTTTGGTATCTTCCATGGATGCGACACGAAGCTTTTCAAGAAAATCCCCTCACCCCAAAATACCCTTTACATGGAACTTTTTTCGAAAATGTTTATTTTCTTAAAATGGATCTAACGATTTTGATTAAAATATGGTATATTAAAGATATTTACGTGACAAATAAAATGTATATCTTGAATTTTCTGGGAATAGCCTCTGAAGACTACTTTGTTCTGGATGCATTTTAAGGAATTTTACATAACTGATAAACCATAAACTTAATCATTAGGAAATGTAGAGCTCTTTAAAACACACAATGTATGTCATATAATTTTTTTTTCGTGGAGTTGATCGTTTTTTAGATATTCCTTGTTTTTGATTTCAGCTTTGAAAAACTTGTATTTTTTCATACAGGAATTTGTCAATTCCTGTCCATACAAACAAAGGAACATAGCAACCAGCTTTTGACTATCACTTTAACCTTTGGTACTCCCTTTTTTCGCTTCTACTAACAAGGAAGCAAGTAAGAAGACTATTTCTACTAATTTTTTTTCGATTAGCATGAAGTAAATAGAAGCATAAGCTTTTTAACTATAATTTGTTGCAGAGATGTAGAGAAAGTCATGTGAATGCAACACATCAGATTTTTGTTTTCTTTCTTTCATTTATATAGCCCCCCCCCCCCTTTAACATCTAAGGTTATATGGGGGCTTTGCGTTAGAAACAACTCGTTGTTAGTAGGTTCTTCACGTTGGGTTTATTTCGTTTTAGTTTTCTCAAAGACACACACATTCACTCTTATATACATACTTCCAGACTTTGTAGGGGATAGGGAATAATTCTGGTTAAAGAAATATTCCCCGCCCCAGACGGGAATCGAACCCGCAGGTTGGCCACTCGACTATGAAGGTAGTCTTTCAGTATTTCATTAGTGTTATTGAGGTTTATTTTATGCGATACATTATAGCCAGGAAGTTTTAGCATTATACAATATTGAGACTTTTACAAAAGCTGGTGGTATAGAGAAGGTATTGTATTGCACCCAATAGTGCGATGCCGAGGTTTCACCAGAAATACATATTTTAGGGTTCTTTAAATCCAAAAAAATCTGATGTGTTCCATTCACATGACTTTCTCTACATCTCTGCAACAAATTATTGTTAAAAAGATTATTCTTCTATTTACTTAATGCTAATCGATAAAAAATTAGCAGAAATAGTCTTATTACTTGCTTCCTTGTAAGTAGAAGCGAAATGAGGGACTAGCATAGATTAAAGTGATAGTTAAAAGCTGGTTGCTATGTGACTGAAATTCCTTTGTTTGTATGGACACGAGTTGACAAATTCTTGTATGAGAAAAGTATAAAGTTTTTAAAGCTGAAACAAAAAACAAGAAATATGTCAGAAAGATCAACTCCACGAATATATATAACACAAATTGTGTGTTTTGATGTGCTCTACATTTTTTGTGTAGTAAGTTTTTGTGTATTTCATACGGTTTAGCAGTTATGCAAAATTTCCGTAAAATTCATCCAGAATAAAGTAGTCTTCAGAGGCTATTCCCAGAAAATTCAAGGTGTACATATTATTTGTGAGGTATATATCTTTAATATACCATATTTTAATTAAAATCATATTTTAATTAGACCCATTTTTGAGAAAATCAAAATTTTCGAAAATGGTTCCGTGTAAAGGTTAGTTGGAGGAGGGGGGATTTTCTTGTAAAAATGTGTTTTTTTTTTGTTTTTTTGTTTTTTGGGATTCGGGGAGGACCCAAAACATGTATTTCCAGTGAAATCTCGGTATAGAATTTTTGGGTGGAATGCAATATGTTCTCTTTACACTATGTACATAGTACGTGTACAGAAAGTAAAAAACATTTTTGGAAAAAGGTCCGTGTGTCTTTGTGCAGCATAGTTCAGAAACGAAAAGTCCGTTAAATACCAAACTTGATATTTAAATTCAAAATCTTTCAAGGATGCGACATGAAACTTTTCAAGAACCCCAACTATCCTTTACATGAACATATTTTGGAAATTTTAATTTTCTTAACTAATAAACTGTAAGAGATATACAAAAGCTAACTAAATAGAAAATGTAGATCTCGTTAAAACACACAGTTTATGTTGTATACATTTTTTTTTTTTGGTTTCAGTTTTAAAATAAACTTTTTTCATACAGGAAATTGTTAACTCTTTGCCACGGATTATAATCCCATAGCAACCACATTTTAAAACATTTGACTGTCGGTTTAGCCTAGTGTATTCACTTATTTCCCTTCTATTTATAAGGAACTAAGCAATAAGACCGTTTTTGCTAATGCTTATCTCGACTAGCATGAAGTAGATAGAACAATAAGCTTATTAATAATTTATGTGAATGGAACATAACAGAATTTTGTTTTTGTATTATCATAATAACAGACATATATTTTCTCTGTTTATAACATTAGTATAGAAGTACATATTTTGTTGAAGAAACGTTTGCTGTTTTACCTTTGAAGTTGAAATGTCAGTATCTTTAGCGTTCCATATTAAAGACCTTGTCACAGATTCATGATGTACTTTTAGAGGGCGGAGTTGACTTTACGAGGAACGTCTGTGTGAAATGTCACGAGTTTGTGTCCTGGGCGTTCTTTGTAACTGGATTTGTGTAACTGTTAACACCAATAATGCGTGACCTTGGAAACATATACAAGACAAAATACTTTCACCTATCCGAACATTTATACAATATTAACAGAGGTAATACTTTGTGTTCAAAATTATTTGAAAAATATGATGTGTTCCATTCACATGACTTTCTCTACATCTCTGTAACAAATTATTGTTAAAAAGCTTATGCTTCTATTTACTTCATGCTACTCCAGAAAAAATTAGCAGAAATGAACTTAATATTTGCTTCCTTGAAGTAAAAGGGAAATAGGGAATAGGATAGGCTAAAGCGATCGACAATTGTATAAAAGTTGGTTGGAATGGGATGCAAGTTCCTTTGTTATATAGCCAGGAGTTCACACATTCTCGTATGAGAAAAGTATACGTATTTTAAAACTGAAATATATATATATATATATATATATATATATATATATATATATGACATAAATTGTGTGTTTTAATGAGATCTATACTTTTTGTGTTGTACGTTTCTATCTAGCTATGCAAAATTCAGTATTAACTCATCCAGAATAAAGATAACTTTAGAGTTTTTTATTATAATATGAATACATATTTTAATCAAAATCGTTAGAGCTATTTTTGAGAAAGTCAAAATTTTCGAAATTTTTTCCATGTGAAGTGAAGTTGGGGATGGGGGATTTTCTTGAAAATCTTCGTGTCGCATCCTTGAAAGATACCAAACTTAAATACCAAGTTTGGTATTAAACGTTCTTTTCGTTTTTGAGCTATGCTGCTCACAGACGCGCACACACTCACACACACATTATCATGTTGATAACAATGCTTTTTTTTTTTTTTTTTTAATTCAGCGGGTCTCAAAACATATATTTCCAGTGAAATATGGTATCAAATTTTATGTGTAATACAATACCTTCTCTATACACTTATGTATATAGTACTTGTAGAGAAAGTAAAATAGTTTTTAAAACCACTAATAAACATTAGAGGATAGAGAAAGGCATGTGAAAATGACAAGAGTTTTTTTTCTTCAAATATTTCACAGCGATCAAAGAAAGCAGGCTTTACTGGTTTAGATACTTCACTTACCTGTCAGTAAAAACCACGTTGTACTTCTGCCCATCTTATCAAGTCGAGCCTGAAAATAAGAAATACAAAATTAGTAATGCCAACTTACAATTTCGATCTGTTTAGTATTACCATTAATGGAAGTAATACGAGGTACGTCCAAAAAGTAAGTTCCGTTTCAATTTATCTCCGCTGCAGCGTTACGATCGCAGTTCCGCACATGCGCGGTAGACGCTCTGTATCAAGGAGAAGAAACGTGCGCCATTTTGAGATCGCTGTCAGCCACATACGCTTTGTTGTGCTTGTTTACAATGTCGGTGTTGATTGAAAATCCCGCCGCTTGTGAAATCAGATCTGTGATTCGTTTGCTGAATGCTAGGAAAGTGAAACCAATTGAAATTTATCGGCAAATTCGCGAAGTTTACGGACAAAATGCGATGAGTGATTCAATGGTGAGAAGATGGGTCCGGCAGTTCAATGAAGGACGTAGTGAAGTGCACGACAACGCAGGACCACACACTGCAAATGTGACGAAAAACCTCCTACAGGGATTTGGCTGGGACGTGTTTGACCATCCTCCGTACAGCCCTGGCCTCGCTCCTAGCTACTTTCATCTGTTCTTACATCTCAAGTATTACCTTGGCTATCAACACTTCAACAATGACGAAGAACTGAAAGAAAATGTTTCCAACTTTTTGAAGGCAAAGGCGGCAAACTTCTATGAAGAAGGTATACAAAAACTTGTGCCACGCTATGACAAATGCCTGCAAAAGTTCGGCAGTTATGTGGAAAAGTAGTTTAGGAGTTGTAGAATTTTGTGCAATAAATAATTACTCTGTATCTGTACACAATTTAATTTTATTACCAAACGGAGCTTACTTTCTGGACGTACCTCGTAGTAGTTTTGCTCCCAAGCTGAAGTGCTGTTTAAACCGCTAGCCCTAACTATGGTGAAATGTACTAGGGTCGGCAAATAAGTCCCGGGCCTCTCAGTGAAAACATTTAAAAAAATTGCTTTATATCTTATTATAATCTACAGAAAGGCTAGTACATTTGTCATAATTTAATTAAACCATCTCTGCAATGCGATTTATCAAGGTCCTCAAAGTAACTGTTTACCGTATCAATGAACTCCTTTTAGCTGTGAAATCCTCGCCCTCCAAAATTTTTTTTGAGGTTTGGGTACAGGTGATACTCACTGGGTGCTAGATCTGGCGAATAGGATGGATGTTCAGAACAATTCCAACTTTAATTCGCACAATGTTCCATTGCAATGACTGAACGATGGGCCGGAGCATTGTTGTGATGAAACAAGATTTTTTGTTTTGCCAAATGACGTCTTTTTCTTTTCATCTCATCACTCAAACGTTGCAGTAAAAAATGTAAATGTAAATGGAGTGTTATTTATGGACGCTCTATAACTGCTGTGGTTCTCAGCGTCCCATTCTATACTGGGTGTGAAAGACCGCTTAATTTTGCTCAGAGGCCTCTCTATCAGGCTTGAGAGGTTCTTTCACGTGCCGTATATCTACGACACGGGACCAACGGCTTTACTTCCCTCCCGAAGCAAGCCATGCTAAGAATTTTTACGCCCGAAAAAATCCATCGTCCTCTGCCGGGTTTGAATTCGCGACCTTGGGTATATGAAGTTAGCATGGTAGCCATTACACCACGGAGGGCGACTAAACGTTGCAGTAAGCTTGTGCAGTAGTCACCAGTGATACTTTTACCCTTTTCCAAGTAACCAATAAAAATAATTCCCTGTGCATCCCATAAAATACTCGCCATAACCTTGTTAGCTGACCTTGCCTTTTTTGGAGTTGGTTCACCTGGCGCAATCCACTGTTTTGTCTGTGATTTACTTTCTGGAGTGTAGTGATGTATCCCAGTTTCTTCCATTGTAATAAGCCGTCTCAAAATTCACTGGCATTTTTACGGTAGAGCTCCACATTCTTAACAGAAACAGTTTTTCTTTGCAACTTTTGATCAGGTGTCAACAAATGCGGCACCCATCTTGCACAGATCTTGTGAATGCGCAAAACATTACTTAAAATATTACCTGCACGTTCTTTTGATGTTTACAGCCTCTGCTACCTCAGACAACTTTAATCTGCGGTCTTCAGTACTAAACGATGCCTTTTTTTCAATGATCTCTGGAGTTGTCAGTTCTACAGAGCGTCCAGAGCGAGGCTCATCACTAGTGCTCGTACGTCCCATTTTAAACTCTGCAACCCACCTTTTAATCGTTGAATATGAAGGGGGAGAATCTTTCAATGTACTGTCCATTTCCTCCTTGATTTCTTTAGGCGTTAACTCTTTCAAATGGAAGTATTTAATCACTGCTCGTTTTTTCCAAATCCTCCATTTTCGTGAAAAGTCTAAAGTCGTCTTGTTTGAAATGCTGTCATTCGAAAACTAAACAAGCTACTGACCTATAACTATGGATACAGGTTAGTCTAGAGTTGTGCTATACGATGCTACCGTCTAAATGGCCTAGTGGCACCATACTGTGTGAGGCCCGGGATTTATCAGCCCGACTCGCGTAAGGTTTTACACAAAGGTTGCCAATCATCTCAATTTTGAAGCTGTTGATACATTATTATACATGTTCCTACACTTTTAAAGGTATTACTTTAGGCCTGATGTGTTAAAAAGTCTAATGTGTTCGCACACGATGACTTTCTCTACAATTCTGTAACAAATAAGTATTAAAAAGCTTATTCTTCTATCTACTTCATGCTAATCAAGATAAACATTAGAAATTGCCCTTATTACTTAGTCCCTTGTAAGTAGAACAGGAAAAAATTAACGTGTTCCATTCACATGATGTGCTCTAGCTGTTGGGTAAACAAACCTTTTATTGAAAACATTAATTTGTTATCTACATCATGAAAATCAAGATAAACATAAGCAGAATTAGCGACAGAATCGTCCTTCAAAAGCCGGTCGCTGGTGAAACACTTGAAATTCCAACCTCTTTGCTTGCCAAGAGTAAACCATGTCTTCCCGTTTGGGAAAACTTTAATTGGCTAAAATTAAAACCAATAACCTGGAAAATCTCCAAAACGGTTAACTCTACAACAAACAAACAAAAATGTATATAGCATAAATTGAGTGTTTTAATGAGATCTACATTTTTTGTGTGGTAAGTTTTAGTCTATCTCTTAGGTTTACCAGTTATACAAAAGTCATCCAGGATGAAGAGGTCTTCAGAGGCTATTCCTGGCAAATCCAAGATATACATTTCGTTTGTCATAAATCTTAACCATGAGGTATTTTAATCAAAATCGTTAGAGCTAATTTTGAGAAAAACTAAATTTTCAACATTTTTCCATGTAAAGGGTAGTTTGGGGTGGGCGGATTTTCTTGAAAACCTACGGATCGTCTAAATATTAGGTTTGGTATTTAACGGTCTTTCTTTTTTGACTATGCTACCCACATACATACACACAAAGACATACATGGACCCTTTCCTAAAATGTTTTTTATTCAGGGGGTCTCAAAACATATATTTTCAATGAAATTTTGGTATCGATTTTTTGGGTACAATACATTCTGTATACACTATGTACATAGTACGTGTAGAGAAAGTAATAAAAAATCTGATGTGTTCCATTCACTTGACTTTCTCTATAGCTCTGCAACAAATTATTGTTAAAAAGCTTATGTTTCTATTTCCTTCATGCTAATCGAGAAGAAATTAGCAGAAATAGTCTTATTACTTGCTTCTTTCTAAATAGAAGGGAAATAAGGGAGTACCATACGTTAAAGTGATACTCAAAAGCTGGTTGCTATGTTACTGAAGCTCCTTTGTTTGTATGGGCAGGAGTTGACAAATTCCTGTGTGAGAAAAGCATACGTTTTTTAAAGGTGAAATAAAAAAAAAAAGGAATAACTCAAAAACGATCAACTCCACGAGAAAAATGTATATAACATAAATTGTGTGTTTTAACGTGCTCTACACTTTTTTGTGTGGTAAGTTTTTGTCCATCTCTTATGATTTAGCAGTTATGCAAAATTCCGTAAAATTCATCCAGAATAAAGTAGTCTTCAGAGGCTATTCCCAGAAAATTCAAGATATACATTTTATTTGTGAGGTAAATATCTTTAATATACGATATTTTAATCAAAAGAATTAGAGCAATTTCTTAGAAAATCAAAATTTTCGAAAAAAGTTCCATGTAAAGGGTAGTTTGGGTTGGGGGGATTTTTCTCAAAGTCTTCGTGTCGCCTCCCTGGTAGATACTAAATTTAAATACCAAGTTTGGTATTTTACCGACTTTTCTTTTTTGAGTTATCGTGTTCACAGACACACGGACACACTGACACACACGGACCTTTTTCTGAAAATGTTTTTTTTTTATACAGGGGACCTTAAAACATACCTATATTTCCAGTGAAATCTCGGTATCGAATTTTTGGGTGGAGTGCAATACCTTCTCTATGCACTATGTACATAGTGCGTATAGAGAAAGTAAAAATACTAAACCCTATTGCTTGCCCAGTATGTGACCTATTTTGTTTTTATCGTATCTCAAATATTATGATATTTATAGCGGGTTATAAAAGTTTTTAAGAACCTATAATTTCGGGGAATTTTAAAATAAACTAAATTAAATAAAATAAGAGAAGGGAAAGAAAAGTTTCCTCGTTGAAAGCAATACGTGCTTTATTGCTAAAGTTACTGACATTTAATTTGATTATACATTTAATTTAACGCCGACACAAAGCGTTTAGAGATTGAACAATTAACAATTATACAGTTGAATCTATATGAATCTGTTATTTTTTTTCTATTTGCGAAATACCAGGGTTTATATAATAGTTTGCAATTCGTTTTGCGCGAAATGCTTCCTTCCCAAAACAAAAAAAAAGCGTGTATCTTATGCGATGATTTTGTATACGTCATTCAAGGCTGCAGCCCACATACATTCTGTCAAGTACCGGGAATTGATCATTTAAAAATCCTGATTAAAAGGGGATTCTAAATTATTGTTGTCGCTAAGTTGGTACAGCTTTCCTCTATACCCACGCGGCGTTTGATCGTCATGTATCGTCTAGTTTGTTTACAGTACGCCATTTTGTTAGTTCATCTGAAAGGTGATTTGCGTTTTTACGATGGATACAAATATTGAACAAAGAATCTGTCTCAAATTTTGCATTGCAAATGGTATTTCGTGTGACGAATCGCTGAAAATGTTACAGAGAGCTTACGGTGAATCAACTTTATCAAAAACACGTGCATATGAGTGGTACAGTGCGTTCAAAAGTGGTCGAAATGTGATGGAAGATTTGCCTCGCTCTGGTCGGCCATCAACGGTTTCAACTGAACATCGCTAAAGTGAAGAAAATGGTGTCTGAAAATCTTCATTTAGGCCCGAGAGAGATTGCCGCTGAACTTTCTATGTCTCATAAATCGATTCGTACCATTTTAAACGATTGTTTGGGCATGACACGCGTTGCAGCTCGGTTAGTCCCGAAAGACTTGCTTTTCTACAAAAACTCAATCGCGTAAGGATTGCTGAAGACATGCTAGAACGAGCCAGTTCCGACCCCACATTCATGAAACGCATTGTAACTGGTGATGAGACGTGGGTTTACGAGTTTGATACTCAAATCAGTCAACAAGCTTCCGAATGCCGCCTTCCAACTGAACCGAAACCTAAAAGGGCACGTCAAACTCGATCAAAACTGAAAGTCATGTTGATAGTTTTTTTTTCGATTATCGCGGTGTCATGCACTCAGAGTTCTTGCCAGAAGGTCAGGTAGTAAATAAAGACTATTATCTGAGCGTTATGCGGCGTTTGAGAGAACAAATACGGCGAAAAAGGCCAGATTTGTGGAACGACAACTCATGGATTCCGCACCACGATAACGCAGCAGCTCACAAGGCTACTATTGTGAACGAATTTCTGGCCAAAAACTCAACAAATTTCATCGAACAACCACCGTATTCACCAGATCTGGCTCCTGCTGATTTCTTTCTTTCCAAAACTCAAGTTACCACTTCGAGGCACCCGTTTTCAGTCGATAGAAGACATAAAGGAAAATTTGCGGCGACAATTGACATCGATTCCTAAAAGGGACTACAAAAAATGTTTTGATGATTGGATTATTCGTTGGCATAAATGTATCATTTCAGAAGGGGCCTACTTTGAAGGCGATAAAATAAAATTGGATGAATAATTCATTTTTTGTGTGTTATTGACCAATTCCGGTAACTTTCTTGACACAGTAGTATGTCTGACGTTTCAACAAACAATCCTATCAAGTAATGTATTCCACCCAAAAATGTGATATTCAGATCAGCGGAAATATATTTTCAGGCACCCTGAAACACAAACAAAAAATTTCGAAAATGTTCCGCTTAACATAAAAGTCAGTTAAATGCCAAACTTGGTATTTAAATAATCCATCTTCCAAGGATTGACACGGATATTTTTCAAGAAAATCCCGCTTCCTCGAAATATCTTTTTAGTGGAAACGTTTTGGAAAATAGATTTTCCCAATATTGTCTCTAAAGATTTTGATTAGAAAGCATATGTATAAGATATTTTCTTGCCAAACGAAATGTAAATATTGCTTTTTATGGGAATGGCTTCTGAACCCCTCTTCATTCTAGATGGCTTGCGCATTAATGATAAACCGCAGAGATGAGATAACATAAATAAAAAGTCTGGGTTACATTCATACGACTTTCTCTACTCTCTGTAACAAATTATTGTTAAACAGCTTAGTCTTCTGTCTTCATCATGTTAGTCGAGATAAACATTAGCAGAAACGGTCGCATTACTAGCTTCCTTGTAAGTAGAAGGGAGATAAGGAAATACACAGGCTAAAGCGATAGTCTCGTCCTTTAAAAACCCGGTCGCTATGTGAAACAATTGAAATTTCAATCTCTTTGCTTGCCAGGAGTAAACAAACGAGAAATAAGAAGAAAGACATCTTCCCGTTTGAGAAAAGTTAAAGTGGCTTAAAATTGAAACCAATAATATCTCGAAAACGGTTAATTGTACACAAAAATGTATATGATATAAATTGCGTGTGTGTTTAAGGTGGTCTACATTTTTGGTGCTGTAAGTTTTTGTCTATCTCTCACGGTTTGCCAGTTATACAAAATCATTCAGAATAAAGAGGTCTTCAAACGCTATTCCCAGAAAATTCAAAATAGACATTTCGTTTGTCATGTAAATACCTTAAACGTGAAATCGAAATCGTTAGAGCCATTTTTGAGAAAATAAAAAATTTCGAAAAATATTCCATGTAAAGGATAGTTGGGGTGGGGGATTTTCTATTTTAATTTTTGAGCTATGCTGTCCATATGCACACGCACACACGCACGGTCCTTTTTTTTTTTTTTTTTTTCCAAAAATGCTTTTTTTTTATTCAGGGGACCCAAAACATCTATTTCCAGTGAAATCTCGGTATCGAATTTTTGGGTGCATTACAATGCCTTCTCTATACACTATGTACATAGTATGTGTAGAGAAAGTAAAAAAACTTTTAAAATTGTTCGCTTGATTCAAAAAGAAAAGTCGGTTAGATACGAAACTTGGTATTTAAATAATCTATCTTCCAAGGATGCGACACGAGTATGTTCAAGAAAATACTACCTATCCAAAACTACCCTTTTAATGAAAACATGTTCAAAGATTTTTATTTTCTAAAAATGGCTCTAACGATTCTGTTAAAAAAACAAGACACTTCAATGTCAAGCGAAATATATGTGTTGCATTTTACGACAATAGCCACTGAGGTCCTCTTGCTTTATGATGACTTTATCAGATGTGATAAATTGTAAGAGACAGACTTTAAAGTTAACTAAACCATATATGTGCCAATTTGTCAATTACCTTCTTTTTGTAGTTAATCATTTCCAAAATATTCTTTGTTTTTATTTGAATTTTCCAGTAATTTTATTGCTTTCTCTAACACGTATGTACAATGTACCTTATAGATACAAAGGTAGGTATTGTATTCCACGCAAAAATTCGATATCGATGTTTCACTGAAAATGCATGATTTAAGACTCCCTGAATCCATAAAAAGCATTTTTAGAAAAATATCCGTGTGTGTGTTGTTTGTGTATGTGGGCAGCATAGGCAAAAAAAATGAAAAGTCCAAACTTGTATCTTCAAGAATGCAACACGAATATTTTCAAGAAAATCTCCCACCCCCAATTACTCTTTTTACAGGGATCATTTTCGAAAATGTTGAGTTTCTCAAAAATGTATAAAACGATTTTGATTAAAATGCCATATGTTTAATATATTTTCATGACAAATGAAATGTATATCTTGAATATTTTTCGAAAACGTTGTTTTTCTCAAAAATGACTCTAACGAGTTTGATTAAATACCATAAGTGTGAGACATTTTCATAGAAAAAGTCTTGAATTTTCTGAGAATAGCTTCTTTAATCTGGATGACTTTTGTATAACTGGTAAACCGTAAGAAATAGATAAAAACTTACTATAGTTTAAAACTGCTTAAACTATTCTCCAGCGGTAATCACTCTTCGTTTGATATCTCTTTTGTTTTACTCCTGGCAATGGAAATAGAACCTATTGCACAGCGGAAATTTTTAAACATTTGAATGTCGTTTTAGCCTAGTGTACTCCCTTATTTCCGTTCTACTTACAAGGAAGCAAGTAATAAGTCCAATTCTGCTAAAGTTTAACTTGATTAGCGTGAAGTAGATAAAAGAATAATTTTTTGCAAGAGAGATTGTTATCAAATGTCATGTGAATGTAACAATAGAATTTTGATGGAATATTTTTGGATAGAATTTAGGTACTTAACGATGACAATGTTTAGCCTTGAACGATATTTGGCGGAAATGTCTTGCCAATAATGAGGCACGCGTGCCATATGGTAATCAACTTTCTCTCCCCCCCCCCTCCAGTTACGTAAGTGGGTACTACAACTGAAATAGGCACATTGTAGGATCACTTTAATCCATACGTCGTACTTCTCAATTGCCCAACATGATCTGCTTTTGCTTTCACTTTGCAGCGCGCAACTTACTGGAGCGTTGCAGGGTTATTATCAAATCTATACCTTCAACTGTCGACTGCCAGCGCGCACTTCTTTCGCAATGAAATAACATGGCTGTGCTTTTATTTAGCTCACTACGGACTCACTGCTATTGTTACAAAACCTTGTTATTATAGCCAGTTCTTGTTAACCGACATCTTGTTTCGGTGCACTCAACATTCTCAGAAAATGAAACAACAATTAGTTTTTAAAAGTCTAATGTATTCCAGTCATATGAATTTCTTGACATTTCTGTAACAAATTATTCTTAAGAGATTATTCTTCATCTACTTCATACTAATCGAGATAAACATTAGCAGAAAATATCTTGTTACTTAGTCCCACATAAGTAGGAGGTAAATAAGGGAATACACTAGGCTATAGCGATAGTCAAATGCTTTGAAAGCTATCGCTATGGGATTAAAATGCATTATCTTTGCAAAATGACAAAATTCTCTATGAGAAACTAATAATAAGAAATATCTAAAAAAAAATTCGAAAAAATATAAATAACATAAATTGTGTGTTTTAACCAGACCTAAATTTTTGTCTATCTCTTACGGTTTACTAGTTATGCAAGATTCATCCCGAATAAAGAGGTCTTCATAGGCTATTCCTAGAAAATTCAAGATATGTATTTTATTTTTCATGTATATATTTAATATAAGGTATTTTAATCAAAATCCTTACGGCCATTTTGGAAAAATCATAATGTTTAAACTTTTTTCAATGTAGTGGGTAGTTTTGAGTGGGAGGATTTGCAGAAAATCTGCGTGTCGTATCCTTGGAAGATACTAAACTTAAATACCAAGTTTGGTATTTTACCGACTTTTCGTTTTTGAGTTAGCGTATTCAGAGACACGGACACACACATACACATTTTGTAAAAATGCTATTTTTTGGATACAAAACATCCTAAAACGTGTATTTCTGGTGAAAACTTGGTATCGAATTTGTATTTCTGGTGAAATCTTGGTATCGAATTTTTGGGTGGAGTGCAATACATTCTCTATGTACTAAGTAGAGAATATAAATTTAAAAATCTGATGTGCTCCATTCACATGACTTTCTCTACATTTCTGCAAAAAAAAAAAAAAAAAGATTAAAACGCTTCTATTTACTTCATGCTAATCCAGAAAAAAATAGCAGATATAGTGTTATTACTTGCTTCCTTGTAAGTAGAAGTGAAATGAGGGAGTACCATAGGTTAAAGTGATAGTCAAAAGAGCGACTGAAGTTCCTTTGTTTGTATGGACAGCAGTTAACAAATTCCCATATGAGAAAGCGTTAGTTTTTCAAAGCTGAAACCAATAACAAGGAATATCTCAAAAACGATCAACCCCATGAAAAAAAAATGTATATATATCATAAATTGTGTGTTTTAACGTGCACTTCATTTTTTGTGTTATAAGTTTTTGTCCATCTTTTACGATTTAGCAGTAATGCAAAATTCCGTAAAATTCATCCAAAATAAAGTAGTCTTCAGAGGCTATTCCCAGAAAATTCAAGATGTACATTTTATGTCAGGTAAATATCTTTAATATACGATATTTTAATCTAAATCGTTAGAACCATTTTTGAGAAAATCAACATTTTTGAAAAAAGTTCTATGTAAAGGATAGTATGGGGAGGGGGGATTTTTTTGGAAATCTTCGTGTCGGATCCTTAGAAGATACCAAACCTAAATACCAAGTTTGGTTTTTAACGGACTTTTCATTTTGGAGCTATGCTGCCCACAGGCACACTGACACACATACACACGGACATTTTTCTAAAAATACCTTTTTGTATTCGGGGGGTCCCAAAACGTATTTCCGGTGAAATCTCGGTATTGATGTACATATTACGTGTAGAGAAAGTAAAAATTAGTTTTTTTGTTGTCAATTTTCGCCATTAAGTCTTCCTCTAAGAGAAATAAAATGCCTGTTTATAAATACGCAAAAGACTGATAAATAATATCAAATTACTTAGAATGATTACTTCTTTTGTTAAATTGTGTTAAACAGACGAAATATGTTGTAGCATTATTGTCTTTATTCAATGATTCAGTACAAATTTTCTCTCTCATCGCTTGGACGCTGGTAGATAGGTAGTTAGTTGTTCGCTCTCTCTCTCTGAACTCACTGTCGAAACTGACTGTCGAGAGGAGGCAGGCTGTCAGCGTGTATTAGATATGTACCTATCCTTGCTAGGGTTTAACTACGTTCTGACAAGAATATGGGCTTTATAGAGGGACGGGTGAGAATGAGGTTGTGGGGTGATGGGAGGTAAAAATTTGGACCTTAACGGTTGCCGTTGTGATTCGGTCTGATGCTCTGTAAGAACGTTTTAAAATTGTTTTATTTATCTTATTTTGGGGTGTTATTTAAATGTTGATATAAGAGCAATCCTTGCAAGGATTGTAGGGTTTAGCCGTTGGGGAATTGCTCCGTTGTTATCGGAGATGCCCGCCTACCTTGTGGGGAAGCTGGAGTAGCCTGGAGCGGCTTGTTCTGGAGTTCTCCAAGAGACTAACGAGAGCGCTCCGATAAAATGGTAAATTGTCGTAGTATTTTACAGCCCGGCGCCTAATCTTGTCCTCCATATAAGGGTGTCCTCAGGCTTCGAGCAGGATTCTCATGGGGAAAAGAGAGTGGAACAGAATGAGTATCTTGAAGGCACCTATTCTGCTCCCAGCAACAGACTGAAATCTGAGGCCATGCCCCAAATCTCTCAGACGTAAAGTAGAATGGGGACTATGAGAGCTCTCAAAAGGTGCAGCTTTAGGAAACCGACCTTGTGAACCTCAGCATCGGGTATAGGAGGCCGCAGCCCCAGTGCCTCAACACCTCAAGTCCCTGAAGCGCTCTTCAAAAGTTGAGCTCTCCCACTCAGTTCTTCTCCCGAGGTACGTGAATGAGGGTGCTGCACTTAATAAAGAGAATGGAGTGGTTTTTCTTCGGTTTAATGGATAATCGACAACGCTCGCGCCTCTCTTGAAGGAGTCGAAGGTGTCTCTGAATGGTGTTGAAGGCTCTACGTGGGCTTCTCTCTGTACAAAGCAACAGCCGACATCAGCATATTGCTATGTTGACATACTGGTCGGTTGGTAGGTCGGCCACGTAGACGGTAAATGCTGTGGGGGATAGCACAAAGCCTTCGGGGACTCCACCTCTTATTGAGCTTTATGTAGATTTGTATCCCAAAATTGAAACTCCGAAAGATACGTGTTTTTAAAATATGTGTGTAACAGATGTACTAATGGTCGCGCCGTGGTCGAATGGTTAGACCACTCATCTCTAGACGGCCCGGGTTCAATCCTAAGCGACCGCATGAGATTTTTGGTGGACAAATCGGTGCAGGGCGGGGTTTCTCCGGGTTCTCCAGTTTCCCATCTTCATTTCATGTATCACTTGTGTCATCGCCTCCGGTGCTATTGTTAAACCTTGTAAAAAAGACAGATTACTATGCATGTAGAACTCTGTGAGCCAGGTTGCCCCCTTTTATATCTGTCAATAACGTCGCAAGATATTTTCAGAAATAGAGATCATTCTAGCAGGAGTCAACTACACCCAGGTGTGACATTCCAATGCTTCAAGGTACTGTAGCCGCTCTTCACATGTTAAATTTACTACCCCTGAGACAATGAGTCCGGCTATGTAAAATAAGTCTACCGCACACGTGTAACAATCACCCATGACGACGGACAATAAGTAGGTCACATATGTGCGGCGATTACGGGGTGACAACGCTCAGGCGCGTGCAACAGGTGACAAAACTCTCACGACTTAGAACACAATTATTAAATGTCTAATACTTACTGATTATGTAAGAATTGTGTAATCCTTTAGAGTGTGGTACGACTGAATACTTGGCGTTAATTTTCACAAGTAGCTGAAAAAAAGGATATGCAGTAATTGCATACAAGCTTTGTGCAATTGTAGTGTATAAATTGTAATTTATCTTCCAAATTAGAGAGTTAATTTTATTCTATTCTTGCTAATTGATAAAATAGCGCCATGGTTTCATATCGACTGAGAGAAGCGTGTTTTGTTTGTTTATTTATAAAATGAATGGAGGTTTTAATGTTATTAGAGGAAACTGAAGCATAAAAATCTGGTGCGTTCCAGTTACATGACTTTTTCTACAATAAATTATTCTTAATAGCTTATTCTTCTATTTACTTTATGCTATCAAGAAAGAATTGGCAGAAATGGTATTATTACTTGCTTCCATGCAATAGGAGGGAAATAAGGGAGTAGCATAGGCTAAAGAAAAGCTGGCAGCTATGTGACGAAGTTCCTTTGTTTGTATGGACAGGAGTTGACACATTCCCGTATGAGAAAAGTATAAGATTTTTTTAAAGCTCAAACCAATAACAAGGAATAATCTAAAAAATGATTCACTCGACGAATAAAGTGTATATAACAAAAATTGTGTGTTATAACGAGCTCTACATTTTCTGTTAAGTAATTTTTTGTACATAAATATCTCTTACGGTTTGCCAGTTGTACAAAATTCCATAAAATTCATCCAGAATAAAGTAGTGTATTTATTACCAGAAAATTCAAGATATACATTTTATTTCTTAGGTAAGTATCTTTAATATACGATATTTTAATTAAAATCGTTGGAACCCTTTTCAAGAAAACCAAAATTTTCGAAAAAAAGTTCCATATGAAGGGTAGTTTGGGGTTGGGGATTTTCATGAAAATCTTCGTGTCACATCCTTGGACGATACTAAACTTAAATACCAAGTTTGGTATTCAACAGTCTTTTCGTTTTTGAGCTATACTGTCCACACACACGGATCTTTTTCACAAAATGCTTTTTTTTATTCAGGGGGACCCAAAACATGTATTTCTGGTGAAATCTCGAATTTTTGGGTGAAATTCAATACCTTCTCTTTACACTATGCACATAGTACGTGTAGAGAAAGTAAAAAACAAATGAAAGTAATGATTGTTATTAAACATTAATCTCAAATTTGTATTATTAATACTCATAAATGTACTATTAATTAACACTCTTCAAAAAGCTGTCTTTATGAGGTGGCTACGTTATATGAGAATGCTGCAGTTAATTCAAATAAATGTATTTCTAAAATGCAGTGTGAAACAATACACATTTTAAATAGAACAGTATAAAAACCATTATTAACGGCCTAGCTTTTAATTGTTGGTATCCGTGATGAAGAATGTGATAAAAGCTTTATACTCAACAGATTTAAATCTGATCACTTCATCACTTCACATTCTGTGACACAGAAATGTACTTGTGTAATATAGGAATAAGACACAACGTAACGGTTTACTTAGCCAACTCAAATAAAGAGGAACACAGAAGGCTTTGGAATGAAGCCATACGTTTATTGAATAGCATTATTACGTCATTGTTGAAAGCAATCACTATGACACACGAGCAAGGAAGAAGACGCAATTATACACAGTTTTGACCATCATAACAACGTGCTGGGGTTATATAAATAATTATACCTTCGCTTATGGCATCTATTTGTCTATTGGCTGCTGGCTCATTACTTTCTCTGCTTGCTGTAAATAGGAACGAAGGAGTAGAAAAGGTAAGTAAGCCTATAGCGATTAGTAAAGAGCAGTCCGAGGTGTGTCTTGCATATGCTAATTGCGCACATCCGGCGATGTGAATGTGAAGCAATAGGGCATAGGATCCTTCCGGGTATAGATGTCGTAATGTCTTCTTCATCAGTTCCACCACCAAGGCGTGGCTAGAACCGTTATAATTGATACCGACAAACTTTCTTCCTAACCGAGAATTCTATTAAAATATTCTCTTTCTAAAGTTTCTAAACAACAATAAGAAAATCTGACATGGTCCATTCACATGACTTTCTCCAGCTGGTCCACAAACTTTCATGCTAATCGAGATAAACATGGTCTTATTGCTTACTTTGTAATTAGAAGGGAATTATGTGAGTACACTAGGATGAAACGTTACTCAAATCTTTTAAAGGTTGTCGCTATGTAAAACAATTGAAATTCGGTATTGTTTTGCGTTCCCGGAATAAAAAGATATGAAACGAAAGTTTAACTTCCCGCTTGAGAAAAGGTTAAGTTGTTTAAAATTGAAACAGCTAACAAGGAATACTTGGGAAACAGTTCACTAAGCAAAAAAAGAAAAAAAAAAAAAAAAAAGACAAATTGTGTGTTTTATCGAGATCTATACATTTTTTTTAGTAAGTTTTGTCTATCCCTTAAGGTTTATGAGTTATAAAAAAGTCATCCGGATTGAAGAGTACTTCAGAGGCTATTCCCCCCAAAATTTAAGATAAACATTTCGTTTGTCATGTCATATGGCATTAAAATCAAAATCGTTAAAGCTATTTTTGAAGAAATTCACAGTTTTCGAAAAATGTTCCATGTAAAGAATAGTTGGGAGTGTTAGATTTTCTGTAAAATCTTCCTGTCGGGTACTTTCTACTTATAGGGAACCAAGTAATAAGGACAACTTCTGCTAGTGTTTATCTCGATTATTATGAAGTAGATAAAAGAATAAGCTTTTTAACAATAATTTGTTACAGAGATGTAGAGAAAGTCATGTAAACGAAACACATCGGATTTTACTTTCTCTACACGTACTATGTACATGTGTATAGAGAAGGTATTGTATTTCACCCAAAAATTCGATACTGAGATTTCACCGGAAATACAGGTCTTGAGACTCATGAATCCAAAAAAAGCCTTTTTAGAAAAATGTCCGTGTGTGTCTGTCTGTGTGACTGTGGGCAACATAGCTCAAAAACGAATAGTCCACTAAATACCAAACTTGGTATTTAAGTTCGGTACCTTCCAAAGATGTGACACGAAGATTTTTAAGAAAATCCCTCCTCTCCCAACCACCCTTTTCATGGGAAAAAGTTAGAAAATTTTGGTTTTCTAAAAAATGGCTCTAACGATTATGAGATATATAAGAGATTTTAATTTCAAATAAAATTTATATCTTCAATTTTATAGGAATAGCCTCTGAAGGGATGTTTATCCTGGATGAATTTTGTGGAATTTTGCATAACTCATAAACCGTAAGTGATAGGCAAAAACTTGCTTATAAAAAGTGTAAATCTCGTTAAAACACACAATTTATGTTATATACATTTTTACTTTCTCCATGCGTACTATGTACATAGTGTATAGAGAAAGTATTGCACTCCACCCAAAAATTCGATACCGAGATTTCACCGGAGATATATGTTTTAGGGTCACCATATCCAAAAAAAAGCATTTTCAGAAAAAAGTGTGTGTGTGTGTGTGTGTGTGTGTGTGTCCGTGTGTCTGTGAACACGATAACTCAAAAACGAAAAGTCGGTAAAATACCTAACTTGGTATTTAAGTTTAGTATCTTCCAGGGATGCGAAACGAAGATTTTGAGAAAAATCGCCCCATTCCCAACTACCCTTTACATGGAACCTTTTTCGAAAATTTTGATTTTCTCAAAAATGGCTCTAACGATTTTGATTAAAATTTCGGATATTAAACATATTTACCTGACAAATGAAATGTATATCTTGAATTTTCTGGGAATAGCCTCTGAAGAGTAGTTTATTCTGGATGAATTTTACTAAATTTTGAATAACTGCTAAACCGTAAGAGATGGACAAAAACTTACTGCACAAAAAATGTAGAGCACATTAAAACACAGAATTTATGTTATATACATTTTTTTCGTGGAGTTCGTCATTTTTGTGACATTCCTTATTTTTTGGTTTCTGCTATGAAAAACGTATACTTTTACAGGAACTTGTCAACTCCTATCCATATAAACAAAGGAACTTCATTGACATAGCAACCAGCTTTTGACTATCACTTTAACCTACGGTTGTCCCTCATTTCGCTCCTACTTACAAGGAAGCGAGTAATAAGACTATTTCTGCTATTTTTTTCTGATTAGCATAAAGTAAATAGAAATGTAAGCTTTAGGAATCATTTGTTGCAGGGATATGGAGAAAGTCATGTGAATGGTACACATCAGATTTTTTTCTTGGAGTTGGCCATTTTTGAGATATTCCGTATTATTAGTTTCTCATACGGGAATTTGTCAACTGTTACCCATACAAACAATGATACTTCAGTCACATAGCAACAAGCTTTTAAAACATTTGACTATCGATTTAGCCTTTGGTACTACCGTATTTACAAGGAAGAAAATAACACCCTTTCTGCTAATTTTTTTCTCGATTGGTATTAAGGGAATAGAATAAGCTTTTTAACAATAATTTGTTGCAGAGCTGTATAGAAAGTCATGTAAATGGAACACAACTTTTTCAGGAAATCAGCAGTGTCTGCACCAGTTTTGACAGCTAGGAAGTATGTGCTGTGCGTGACCTCGCAAATTAGGAAGTGTCACTCTGTGTAACGGAAACTTCAATGCTGGATGAAGCGAGGAACCACTAGCCTGTCCTCGACAGACTTCAAGTTTCACGGAAGTGCTTTTCATTAATTTGCTGTAAACCTTTAATAATCAGCCTTCTCGGTCATTCCAGGGAAAGTGAAATACGATTGGTCAAGCCGTATTTCTATTTACTTGGCAACTTGATGTGCAGATACTTCACGATTGGTAAATGTTGTACACGGTTTCCAAGAACCGTAATGAACTGAACAAACAAAATCTGATTTGTTATATTTACATGCCGTTCTCTACATCTCTGTTACAAATTATTGTTAAAAAGCTTATGCTTCTAACTACTTCATGCTAATCGAGAAATATTAGCAGAAATAGTCTTATTATTTGCTTCCCTGTAAGTAGAATCAAAATAAGGGAGTAACATAGGTTAAAGTGATAGCTAAAGATGGTTGCTATGTGACTAAAGTTCCTTTGTTTGTATGGACAGGAGTTGATAAATTCCTGTATGAGAAAAGTATAAGTTTTTTAAGACTGAAACAAAAAACAGGGAATATCTAAAAAAAACGATCAAATACACGAAAAAAATGTATATAACTTAAATTGTGTGTTTTAATGTGCTCTACATTTTTTACTGTGGTAACTTTTTGTCTATCTCTTACGGTTTACCAGATATACAAAATTCCGTAAAATTCGTGCAGATTAAAGTAGCCTTCAGAGGCTATTCCGAGAAAATTCAAGATCTACATATTATTTGTCAAGTATATATCTTTAATATATGATATTTTAATCAAAATCGTTAGAGCCATTTTTTAGAAAATCAAAATTTTAGAAACTTGTTCTATGGAAGGGTAGTTGAGGGTGGGGGGATTTTCTTGAAAATCTTCGTGTCACATCCTTGGAAGATACTGAACTTAAATACCAAGTTTGGTATTTAACGGTCTTTTCGTTTTTGAGCTATGCTGTTCACAGACACACACACATACACACAGACACGGACATTTTTCTAAAAATGTTTTTTTTTTTATTCAGGGAGTCTCGAAACATGTACTTCCGGTGAAATCTCGGTATCAAATGTTTGGGTACAATACAATACCTTCTCTATACACTATGTACATAGTTCGTAGAGAGAAAGTAAAAATATGATGTGTTCCATTCATACGACCTTCTCTAGCTGTTGCGCAAGTAAACCTTTTGTTCAAAATATTAATCTTTTATCTACATCATGCAAATCAAGATAAACATAAGCAGAATTAGTCTCCGTTTCTCAAATATTCTGTTACTGGTTTCAGGTTCAAACTACCTATCTTTTCTCAAACGGGACCATGGAAAGGGAGGGCCGCGCAGTGGCCGAGTGGTTAGACCACTAGCCTCTCACCTAGATGGCCGGAGCTCGGTCCCAAGCGACCGCATGGTGGACAAAGCGGCGCTGGGGCGGGTTTTTTCCGGGTACTTCGGTTTCCCCCTTGCATCGCATTCCACCGGTGCTCCATCATCATTCATGTATCATCAGTGTCACCGCCTGCGGTGCCATAAGTAGTTAAAGCGGGCGCTAAACACTACCAAAAAACATGTAAAGGGAATCGAACTTCAATTGTTTCACGTAGCGAGTATTTTTTAAAAGATTTGACTATCGCTTTGCCCTTGTTACAAGGAAACAAGACTAAAGTTTATCTTGATTAGCATGATGTAGATAAAAGAATAAGTTTTGTAAGAACAGTTGTATATCGAACAGCTAGGGAAAGTTATGCGAATGGAACACATCCGATGTTTACTTTCTCTACACGTACTATGTACATAGTGCATAGAGAAGATATTGTATTGTGTGTCTGTGAACAACATAACGAAACGTCCGTTAAATACTAAACTTGGTATATAAGTTCAGTATCTTCCAACGATGCGACACGAAGATTTTCAAGAAAATCTCTCCAACCCTAACTAACCTTTAAATGGCAAATGTTTCGAAAATCTTGATTTTCTCAAAAATGGCTCTAACGAATTTGGTTAAAATATTGTACATTAAAGATATTTAACCGAAAAATAAAATGCATATCTTGAATTTTTTGGGAATGGCCTCTGAAGACTATTCTGGATGAATTTTACGGAATTTTGCACAAATGGCATACCGTAAGAGATAGACAAAAACCTACATAACAGAACATGTAGAGCTCGTTAAAACACACAATTTATGTTACATACATTTTTTCGGGGCGTTGACCGTTTTTGAGATATTCTTTGTTATTGGGTTCAGCTTGTAAAAACATACTTTCTCATACGGAAATTTGTCGACTCCTGTCTATAGAAACAGAGGTACTTCAATCACACAGTAACCGGCTTTTAAAATATTTCACTATCGATTTAGCCTATGGTACTCCCTTATTTGCCTTTTACTTACCAACAAGACGATTTCTGCCAAGTTTTTCTCGATTAGCATTAAGTAAAATGGAAGAATATACCTTTTAACAATAATTTGTTGTGGAGATGAAGAGATTTCATGAGCATGGATCACATCAAAGTTTTAGTTATGGTAGTTAAAATATTTTTCTCAAAATCTACTGGATGCATTTGTCCCGAAATGTCAGCATTAGTTACACATAATAATAGAGGTATGTGGTAAAACAATTAACGCAATTCCTTAAGAAATGTTGAATTTGAAATGTTCACAGATTGGGCCATTTAAGTTCAGTATCTTCAAGGATGCGACACGAAGATTTTCAGAAAATACACCCCAAATATTCTTTATATGGAATTTTTTTTCGAAAATGTTGATTTTATAAAAAATGCCTAACGATTTTTATCAAAATACCATATGTTAAATATATTTTCATGACAAGCGAAGTGTGTATCTGTAATTTTCTGGGAAAGACTTCCCCATTCTGGATGACTTTTGTGAAACTGATAAACCGTAAGAGATACACACACACAAAATATAGATCCTGATAAAACACTCGCTTTATGTAATTTACTTGTTTTCCCAAATTATTTCTTTATTGGTTTAAATGTTAAACTACTTACACTTTTCTGAAACAGGACATTTTCGTTTCGTATTTCTTTTGTTTTATTGCTAGCTGCGCAAAGAGAAGCGAATGCCCATTGTTTCACATAGTGAAAACTTTTAAATAGTTTTGATATGGCGTCAGCCCAGTGTATCTCCTTATTTCGCTTTTACTTACAAGGAAGCATAATAAGACAATTTTTGCTAATGTTTATCTAGATTGGGATGCTGTAGGTAAAAATAATATTTTGTAAGAATAATTTGTTTGCAGATAAAGTAGAGAAAGTCACGTGATAGGAACAGATCACATTATTGTTGTTATTGCTATTATTTTACTTTTAGTTTCTTTATTTGATACAAACAACAGCTGCTTGACATTATGAAGTCTGCACTCAGTTCGTTTCCGTTGAAAAAAAAAAAAAGCTAATGTGTTTCATTCACATGACTTTCTCTGTTTCTCGGTAACAATTAATAGTTAAAATCTTATTACTTTCTCTATACACGTACATAGTGTATAGAGAAGGTATTGCACTCCACCCAAAAATGCGATACCGAGATTTCACCGCAAATATATGTTTTAGGGTCCCCTTTATCCAAAAAAAGCATTTTCAGAAAAAAAAAGTCCGTGTATCTATGAACTCGATAGCTCAAAAACGAAAAGTCGGTAAAATACCAAACTTGATATTTAAGTTTAGTTTCTTCCAGGGATGCGACACTAAGATTTTGAGAAAATCCCCTACACCCAACTACCCTTTACATAGAACTTTTTTCGAGAATTTTGATTTTCATAAAACTGGCTCTAACGATTTTGATTAAAATGTCATATACTAAAGATATTTACCTGACAAATAAAATGTATATCTTAAATTTTCTGGGAATAGCCTCTGAAAACTACTTTATTCTGGATGACTTTTACGGAATTTTCCATAACTGCTAAACCGTAAGAGATGGACAAAAAATGTAGAGCACATTAAAACACACAATTTATGTTATATACATTTTTTCGTGGAGATGATCGTTTTTGGTATATTCCTTGTTTTTTGTTTCAGCTTTGAAAAACATGTTTTTCTCATACAGGAACTTGTCAACTCCTGTCCACACAAACAAAGGAACTTCAGTGACATAGCAACCAGCTTTTGACTATCACTTTAACCTATGGTACTCCCTTATTTCGCTTCTATTTACAAGGAAGCAAGTAAAAGGAATTTTTCTGCTAATTTTTTCCCGACTAGCATGAAGTAAATAGAAGCATAAGTTTTTTAACAATAATGTGTTGCCGAGATCTAGAGAAAGTCATGTGAATGGAACACATCAGCCTTTTTTTTCTCTGTACTGCATGCTAATTGAGATAAACATTAGCAAAAATTGTCTTGCTTTCTTGTAAGTAGGAGGGAAATAAGGAATACACTAGGCTAAACCGGTGGTCCACTCTTTTAAAAACTGGTTGCAATCCGTCTCTTTGAATTGCCGGGAATTGAAAAATCCCATGTGAGAAAAGTATTTTAAAACTGGAATCAACTCCATGAAAAACATTTATGACATAAATTGTGCATTTTAACGAGATCTACAGTTTTATGTAGTAAGTTTTTATCTGTCACCGCTTACAAAATTCGTCCACAATAAAGAGGTCCTCAGAGACTATTCCCAGTAAATTCCAGATATAAATTTTATTTGCTATGTAAATATCTTTAATATATGCTATCTTAAACAAAATCGTCACAACTATTTTTGAGAAAATCAACATTTTTGAAACATTTTCCATGTAAAGGGTTGTTTAGGAGTGGGAGGAGTTTTCACAAAATCTTCGTGTCGCATCCTTGGAAGATACTAAGCTTAAACACCAAGTTTGACATTTCACCAACTGTTGGTGTTCACAAAAACACGGACACACCGCTCTTGGGCCTTTTTCTAAAAATGCTTTTTATACTGGGGACCCTAAAACGTGCATTTCCGGTGAAATCTCATTATCGAATGTCTGGGTCAGTACAATACTTTCTCTATACCTATGTGCATAGTACGTGTAGAGAAAGTAAAAAAAAAGGTCTAATATGTTACATTCACATGACTTTCTCTAGCTGCTTAACAAACAACTCTTTACAAAAGATTATTCTTCTTTTACACAATGCTAATAGAGATAAACATTATAGAATGTTCTTATAACTTAGTTCCTTATAGGTAGAAGGGAACTAAAGGAATGCACTAGGCTAGAGTGATAGTCAAATGTTTTAAAAGCTATCGTAATGCGATTGTCATTGAACATCTCTTCCTTGCTTGGCCAAGAGTAGAACAAAAGAAACACGGGCGTTTCCTGTCTGAGAAAAGTAGAAGTATTTTACAATTGAAACCTATAACAAGGAATATCTCGCAAGTGTTAAACACCACGAGAAAAATGTATATGTCATAAATTGTATATTTTAACGAGATCTATATTTCTTGTGTAGTAAGTATTTGTATATCTCTTACGGTTTACTGTTTATGCAAAATTCGGCAAAATTCATACAGAATAAACAGGTCTGCAGAAGCTATTCTCAGCAAATTCAAGATATACATTTTCTTTATGCTGGAAATGTCTTTAATATGTGGTATTTTAATAAAAATCGTTAGAGATATTTTTAAGAAAATCAAAACTTTCGACGGCCCGGGTTCGATCCCAAGCGACCGCAAGTGAAATTTGTGGTGGACAAAGCGGCGCAGGGGCGGGTTTTCTCCGGGCTCTCCAGTTTCTCCCGCCATCTCATTCCACCGGGGCTCCATCTTCATGTATTATCAGTGTCATCGCCTGCGGTGCCAGAGCAGTAAAAGCGGGCGTTACATACTACCAAAAAAAAAACTTTCGAAATTTGTTCAATGTAAATGATAGTTGGGAGTGGGGGAATTTTCTTGAAAATCTTCGTGTTGCTTCCTTGGAAGATACCAAACTTAAATACCAAGTTTGGCATTTCACCGAGATTTCGTATTCACACACACATTTTCTATCTATATATACATTGTACATACTTGGGCTAGAGAAAGCAAAAAGTAACTTTATCAGACTTAGAACGTATTAGTATATATTACAACAATTGCATTACAATTGATACGCTAGCAGTTGCAAAGCAAGTAGATTTTACATAACTTTTGCTGAAGGAACAGGTTGATTTTATAACAAAAGTGTTTTCACTCGCGTCGGCCGGTTCCTATGAAGCTGCTCATTACTTGGAACTGGTTTTCTGAATGTGTCCTTGCCTCTCTACCAAACGGCGCGCTTGCTTATTGGTTCCTTGCTGCATGACCACGCAACCACAATGTCAAAATATCGTGTGTTGAGGCTAAACCGATAGTCACATTTCGATAGTATATGTACGAAACTGGAAACCAGGGTAGTGCGTGTATTTCTCCCTCTCATTAGCTGATTTACCTGGGCCGTTAAGCAAGATTTACTTCTCTGTGCGGGAGGTTCTTTTACTTTCTCTACGAGTACTATGTATACAGTGTATAGAGAAGATATTATAATGCACCCAAAAATTCGGACAGGAGCACCAACTCCCAAAACAAAATTTCGCCCAAACTAAAAATGTTGATATAAAAATGAAATGACACTTAACAAAACACAAATACTCTTAATCTGTTTGTAAATCATAAACATAGATACCGTTGCTGTGACTGAGTTTCATACAATTTCTGCTGTAATTAATGTTGAATTTGTGGTTTGAGAATGCTTTGTAGTGTAAAATTCATAAAAATGCCACGAAAATGTGTAAATATGGTGAATAATTTTTGTTACATTTGTGATGAAATAAAATTTTCCTCACAGAAACGTAAAATGATGTCTCTTGTGAAGGATGGCTATCAGGAATATTTTGGTATGAAACAAGGGGACCATGAAAAGTCTTGGGCTCAACACATACAGGGTGTTAATGAAGATACCAAACTTAAATACCAAGTTTGGTATTTAACTGTCCTTTCGTTTTTGAGCTATGCTGTCCACAGCCACACACACACACACAGACAGACAGACAGACACACACACACACACGGACCTGTTTCTGAAAATTCTTTTTTTTTGACTCAAGGGATCCTAAAACATGTATTTTCGATGAAATCTCGACATCGAATTTTTGGGTGGAATACAACACTTCTCTATCCCTATGTACATTGTGCATACGGGACTAGAGAAAATGAAAATTCAAATGCACTTTCAATGTTGTTAGCATTGTAATTTTTGCTTTCTCTACTCGTACTATGTACATAGTGTATAGAGAAGGTATTGCATTCCACCCAAAAATTCGATATCGAGATTTCACCGGAAATACGTGTTTCGGGTCCCCCTGAATAAAAAAAAAAAGCATTTTTACAAAAAGGTGCGTGTGTGTCTGTGTGTGTGTGTGTGTGTCTGTGGACAGCGTAGCTCAAAAACGAAAAGACCGTTAAATACCAAACTTGGTATTTAACTTTGGTATCTTCCAAGGATGCGACACGAAGATTTTCAAGAAAATCCCCCCACCCCAACTACCCTATACAAGGAACTTTTTTCGAAAATTTCGATTTTCTCAAAAATAGCTCTAACGATTTTGATTAAAATGTCAAATATTGAAGATATTTACGTGACAAACAAAATGTATATCTTGAATTTTCTGGGAATAGCCTCTGAAGACTACTTTATCCTCGATGAAATTTACGGAATTTTGCATAACTGCTAAACCGTAAGAATTATATAAAAACTTACTACACAAAAAGGTAGAGCACCTTAAAACACACAATTTATGCTATATACTTTTTTCGTGGAGTTCGTCGTTTTTGACATTTTGCTTGTTTTTGATTTCAGGTTTCAAAAACTTATACTTTTCTCATATAGAAATGTGTCAACTCCTGTCCATACAAAGGAACTTCAGTTACATACCAACCAGCTTTTGATTATCAATTTAGCCTATGGTACTCACTTATTTCACTTCTACTTACAAGGAAGCAACTAATAAGACTATTTCTGCTATTTTTTCGATTAGCAAGAAGTAAATAGAAGCAAAGCTTTTTAACAGTAATTTGTTGCAGAGATGTAGAGAAAGTCATGTGAATGGAACACATAAGATTTTTTTTTCTCTTAATCCGTTAAAATGAATTATTTTCACCTAGCGTGTAACACAGAAATTAGAGCTAAGAAAATTTGTCATATTCGTTTTTCTCGACCTAAAATTAGTCAGAATTGACTCATGAAGTGCAGGAAACGGTATTTTTTTTTTGTTTTTTTTGCCAGTGTTATTTGTCACAGAGATGTAGTAAAAGTCAAGAAAATGGAACACATCAGATGTTTCTAAAATGCTTTTACTGAATTCAGTGGACCTTAAAGCGTGTATTTCCAGTGAAATCTCATATAGATTTTTTTTGGGACATCATATATCTTTTCTGCCTACTGCGTAGGTACGCAAAGAAAGTAAAATATTTGAACATTCAGTGTAATTTCGTTATACTTTATGACATATAATCATATGATGTTGGTATAACTTGTTGAGATGAAGCATTACATTCTGAGTGAAACTGCTGCAAGTGGAGTAACGAGTAGCATTTGTTTGGAAAGGGAAAGTTGCACTGTGTCACTGCAGCTTGCACTTGTTTTACTAGAAGTTGATCAACACGATACAGAACTGTGTTTAGTAAACTACATCGTTTAACTGCGAACAGACTCACATTTTGGCTAAAACAATCACAATATACATAGCTCCAAAACGAAATCTTGAATAAACACCAAACTTGGTATTTAAGGTGATGCAGCTGTTATATTTGACCAAAAATTATGAGAAATTTATTATTATTTTTACTTTCTCTACATGTACTATGTACCTAGTGTATAGAGAAGTTATTGTGTTGCACCCAAAATTTTGATACCGAGATTTCACAGGAAATACACGTTTTAGGTCCACATTAATAAAAAAAAAAAGAATTTTTAGAAAAAAGGTCCGTGTGTGTAAGCGTTTGTGTGTGTTTGAGGACAGCATAGCTCAAAATCGAAAACACCATTAAATACCAAACTTGGTATTTAGGTTTAGTATCTCCCAAGGATGCGACACGAGAATTTTCAAGAAAATCCTCCCATCCTCAATTACCCTTTACATAGAAACATTTTCGAAAATCTTGATTTTGTCAAAAATTGCACTAACCATTTTGATTAAAATCTCTTTTGTTTAATATATCTACATGAAAAGTAAAATGCATATCTTGAATTTTTGGGAATAGCCTATGAAGACCTTAATACCCTAGGTGAATTTTGCCGAATATTGCTAAACTGCTTTACCGTAAAAGATATACAAAAACTTATTACACAAAAAATGTAGATCTCGTCAAAACACACAATTTATGTCTACGTTTTTGTTGTGGAGGTAACCGTTTCCGACTTATTCCTTGTTATTCGGTTCAACTGTGAAGTACTTATACTTTTCTCAGAGTGTCCGTTTTTCCTTTGTTCTACTCCTGGCCAAGCAAATAAGCGATTTGCAATGACAAGTTCCCTTCTACTTATAGGGAACTAAGTAATAAGAACATTTTGTTAATGTTTATCTCGATTAGTATGGTGTAGAAAGAAGAATAATCTTTTGTAAAGGTTTGTAGAGCAGCTAGAGAAAATCATTTGAATGTAACACACAGATTTTTAGAAAAATGTCCGTGTGTGTCTATGGACAGCATAGCTCAAAAACGAAAAATATGTTAAATACCAAACTTGTTATTTAAGTTCAATATCTTCCAAGGATGCGACACGAAGATTTTCAAGAAACTCCCCCCACTCCAACTATCTTTTATATGGAAAAAGTTTCTAACATTTTTATTTTCTCAAAAATGGCTCTAATGATTTTGATCAAGATACCTTATGTTTAAGATATTTTTATGACAAACAGAATGTATATCTTGAGTTTTCTGGGAATAACTTCTGAAGACATCTTTATCCTTAATGAATTTTACGGAATTTTGCATAACTAGTAAACCGTAAGAGATAGACACAAGTTTACTATACAAAACTTGTAGAGCTCGTTAAAACACATAATTCATTTTTCAACATTTTTTTCGTGGAGTTAACCGTTTTTGAGATATTGCTTGTTAATTGTTTCAGCTTTAAAATACTTAATCTTTTATCACATGGGACTTTGTCAACTCCTGGCCATATAAACAAAGGTACTTCAGTCACATAACAACCATCTTTTAAAAGATTTGCCTATCTATTTAGCCTAGTGTATTCTGTTATTTCCCTTCTACATACAAGGAAGCAAATAAAAATACAATTTCTGCTAATTTTTTCTCCATTAGCATGAACAAAAATGGAAGAATAAGCTTTTTAACAATAATTTGTTGCAGAGATTTCGTTTTGTTTTGGTAGTGTTTAACGCACGCTTTTACTACTTGTGGCACCGCAGGCGATGACGCAAATGATACATGCAATAAAGATGGAGCACCGGTGGAACGCGATGGCGGGGGAAACTGGAGAACCCGGAGAAAACCAGCCCCTGTGCCGCTTTGTCCACCGCAAATCTCAAATGAGATCGCTTGGGATCGACCCGGGCTGTCTAGGTGAGAGGCGAGTGGTCTATCCACTCGGCCACGCGCCTTGCGGAGGTGTAGAAAAAGTCATGTGAATGGAACACATCAGATTTTTACTTTCTCTATACATACTATGTACATAGTGTATAGAGAAGGTATTGTATTGCACCAAAAAATTCGATACCGAGATTTCACCGGAAATATATGTTTTGAGACCCCCTGAATCCAAAAAAAAAGCATTTTTAGAAAAATGTCCGTGTGTGTGTGTGTCTGTGGGCAGCATAACTCAAAAATGAAAAGACCGTTAAAAACCAAACTTGGTATTTAAGAAGATTTTCAAGAATATCCCCCTCCCCCAAACCACCCTTTACATGGAACTTTTTTCGAAAATTTTGATTTTATAAAAATGTCTCTAACGATTTTGATTAACATATCGTATAATAAAGATGTTTACCTGACAAATAAAATGTATATCTTGAGATATCTGGGAATAGCCTCTAAAGACTACTTTATTCTGCATGAATTTTACGGGATTTTGCATAACTGCTAAACCGTAAGAGATGGACAAAAACATAGCACACAAAAATGTAGAGCACGTTAAAACACACAATTTATGTTATACATTTTTTCGTGGAGTTGATTGTTTTTAAGATATTCCTTGTTTTTAGTGTCAGCTTTGAAAAACTTATTCTTTTCTCATACAGGAATTTGTCAACTCCTGTCCATACAAAGGAACTTCAGTCACATAGCAACCAGCTTTTGACTATCGCTTTAACCTATGGTACTCCCTTATTTCGCTTCTACTTAAAATAAAGCAAGTAATAAAACTATTTCTGCTAATGTTTTCTCGACTAAAATGAAGTAAATGGAAGCCTAAGCTTTTTAGCAATAATATGTTGTAGAGATGTAGAGAAAGTTATGTGAATGGAACACAGATTTTTTGAGTTATACTGGCCAAACACACTGACACACAGACCTTTTTCTAAATATGGTTTTTATGGATTCAAATATGTATTTGCGGTGAAATCTCGGTATAAACTTTTTGTTTGGAATAAATACCTTCTCTATCTACTATAACCGTTCTACACACGTGGTAGAAAAAGTGAAAACTGAAGAGTGAAATCTTGTGTATTTTCGTGAGGTCTCGAAATGACGGTGCATGCAAGGAAATGGATACTATTCGTGAATCGTTTTAAATTGTAAATAATTATTTTCGTGTTAGCCTTGGGCCTTTTGGAGAGAAATCCAGACACGTCTGTTTTTATTTTTTATCTACATTCAATATAAAAAATCCCAGTTCCAGGTGAAACACCAATGTGATGATTCCTCATGTTAATAAATACGGGTGTTAAACACTGCTAACAAGGTATATTCCCGAAGTTCTTTACTTTCTCTACACGTATTATGTGCATAGTGTATAGAGAAAGTATTGTATTGCACCCAAAAATTCGATACCGAGATTTCACCGGAAATATATGTTTTGGGAAAAGGTCCGTGTGTGTGTCTGTGGACAGAATAGCTCAAAAACGAAAAGACCGTTAAATACCAAACTTGGCATTTATGTTTGGCATCTTCCAAGGATGGGACGCGAAGATTTTCAAGAAAATCCTCCTACCCTGAACTACCCTTTACATGGAACATTTTTCGAAAATGTTGATTTTCTGAAAAATGGCTCTAACGATTTTAATTAAAATGTCAAACATTAAAGATATTTGCTTGACAAATAAAATATATGTCTTGAATTTCCTGGGAATAGCATCTGAAGACCTGTTTATTCTGGATGAATTTTGCTTAATTTGGCATAACTAGTAAACCGTAAGCAATAGACAAAACCTTACTACACAAAAAATGTAGGTTTTGTTAAAATCACAAGTTATGTCATATACATTTTTTTCGTGGAACTTACCGTTTTCGAGGTATTCCTTTTTATAGGTTTCAGTTGTGAAGTACATAAAATTTTCTCAGACGGGAGAGTCCGTTTTGATTTGTTTTACTTCTGGCCAAGCAAAGAAGCGATTTGCAATGAAAATCGCATAACGGCAGGTTTTAAAACATTTGACTATCACTTTAGCTTAGTGCATTCCCTTAGTTCCAGTCTACTTATAAGGAACTAAGTAATAATGTTTATCTCGATTAGCATGGTGTTGGAAGAAGAGTTATCTTTTGTAAGAATCCTGTTTTAGAGTAGCTAGAGAAATTCATGTGAGTTTAACACATCAGATTTGTTTATTGTTTCATTTATATAGCCCCCTTTAACATCTAAGGTCACATCGGGGGCTTTGCATTAGAAACAACACGTCTGGAGGTTCTTTACGTTGAGTTCATATTGGTTTATTATTATTATTATTACTATTTTTATATTTTTATTATTATTATTATTATTATTATTTATTTTCCTTAAACACACAATATTTACTCTCAAATACATACTTCCAGACTTTGTGAGGGTTAGGGAATAATTCTGATTAAAGAAATATTCCCCGCCCCAGCCGGGAATTGAACCCGGGACCTTCGGGTGGGAAGCCAGCTCACGAAGGATCTCACCAATATTTAAATAAAATTATTTTTGATGGAAAAGGTGAGGTGTAATCAATACTTATTGCAGCAAATCGAAAAATAGGAATGGGGTATTATTTATGGACGCCCTTTAACTGCTGTGATTCTCAGCGCCCCATTCTATAGTGGCGTGAAAGACCACTTAATTTTGCTCAGAGGCCTCTCTATCAGGCTTGAGGTTCTTTTACGTGCCGTAAATCTACGACACGGAATAACGCCTTTACTCCCCTTCCAAGCATGCTAAGAATTTTTACGCCCGAAAAAAATCTGTCGTCCTCCGCCGGGTTTCAACCCGTGACCTTGGGTATATAAAGTTAGCATGGTAACGGAGAGTGACGCACCAAACCGAGCCATTTGACTCAGGCGTTTTGGCTGGGACTGGCATTAGGGAGGTCGTGGGATCGGTGCCCTGAGGCATCATAGCTGTTTAGAGGGTTTTCCGGGACACTAGGCGAATACTGGGGTGGTTTCTCCATTCCCCCGAACTTCCGTCGCTTCATTTCAACTCCATTTCATCCCACTGTCTCTTTCAGGGTTGTAAGTGCCGGCGAGGACTGTGGTGGTGGCGCCCTCTTGTAGAGGTGACTGTGCTTTGGAAGCGCCATCATGCGGCGGGATGGAGTCCCGGCATCTTCCGCTTCCCGCTTTGAGATGAACTAATGGGAAATTGCTGGGGACCTTCCACGATGGCTTCCTACTGCCGTCCGGTTCCGGCTGCCTGCTGTAATTATTACCCTGTCCTCCTGGGGTCTGACGTACAAATTGTGATGGGAGTATTCGAATGCAAACTGTCTATGTATTCATTTGTTGGATGTTCTCGAGATAATTCGAAATCTGAATGGTGTATTCGAATCCTTCATTCGGATGGGTACAAAAGCACGGTCCTCGTTTGAGAATGCAGTATTCGAATATGCACTCGGATAGGTGCAGAAGCAGCGAACGGAATCGAGATCTCGCTGGCACAGCTACACTTAAATCTGGTTGGTGCTCATAAAGCTTATCCATACGCTTGGGCACTTGCCGGGAAGAGCGCAGGAGTGTGTTCACATCTGATTCATGAATAATTCATTTTATTTTGTAAAAATTCTATAGTTTATAATGTTTCACGTTTTTCATTTGCAATGTTATTGCGCATATATACAACAAAGAGTGTATAAAATTAAAATTAAGTACGTTCGTGCTTAAATAATATGTCTTAAAATATATTAACATTTCTGAGTTCAAATATAATGTTTTCCGGCCATGATTAGCTTTAGAATCACTGCACACATACATAACAAGACAATCAAGCTCGTACGCCTTAGCGCCGTGGCCGAGTGGTTAGACCACTTGTCTCTCATCTAGACGGCCCGGGTTCGATCCCACGCGAGATTTGAGCTTGGCAAAGCTGCGCAGGGGCGGGTTTTCTCCGTGTTCTCCTTATTCCACCGGTGCTCCATCTTCATTCCATCTATCTCCTGTGTCTCGCCTGCAATGCCCCAAGTAGCAAAAGCGGGCGTTAAACACTACAAAAAAATCTGATGTGTACCATTCACATGACTTTCTCTACATCCCTGCAACAAATTGTAGTTAGAAAGCTTATGCTTCTATTTACTTCATGCTAATTGAGAAACATTAGCGGAAATAGCCTTATTATTTGCTTCCTTGTAAGTAGAAGCGAAATGAGAGAGTACCATAGGTTAAAATGATAGCCAAAAGCTGGTTGCTATGTAACTGAAGTTCCTTTGTTTGTATGGGCAGGAGTTAACAAATTCCTGTATGAGAAAAGCATGTTTTTCAAAGCAGAAACGAAAAACTAAGAATATCTTAAAAATGATCAACTCCACGAAAAAAATGTAAATGAAATAAATTGTGTGTTTTAACGTGCTCTACATTTTTCATGTAGTAAGTTTTTGTCCATCTCTTACGGTTTAGCAGTTATGCACAATTCCGTAAAATTCATCCAGAATAAAGAAGTCTTCAGAGGCTATTCCCAGAAAATTCAAGATATACATTTTATTTGTCAGGTAAATATCTTTAATATACGATATTTTAATCAAAATCGTTAGAACTATTTCTAAGAAAATCAAAATGTTCGAAATTTTTTCCATGTAAATAGTAGTTTGGGGTGGGGGGATTTTTCTGAAAATCTTCGTGTCGCATCCCTGGAAGATATTAAACTTAAATAGTAAGTTTGGTATTTTACCGACTTTTGGTTTTTGAGTTATCGTGTTCACAGACACACGGACACAAACACAGACACGGACCTTTTTCTGAAAATGATTTTTTTGGATACAGGGGACCCTAAAATATATATTTACCTGTATAATCTCTGTATCGAATTTTTGGGTGGAGTGCAATACCTTCTTTATCCCTATGTACATTGTACATAAGGGCTAGAGAAAGTAAAAACATCCAATACTTCCTGCGTATACCAAAATAATAAAACCCAGCATCTAACTCTTGTCATATTGCTCGTCCATCATTTGAACTGAATGTTTTATTCGAGAACAACCATGAGAACTGAAAAACACCACTCGAGTGGCGATAATGTAGCACCCGAGAGCTTGCATACGAAAACAGGTTGAGTTCCAATAGCGAAAACCTTAATGAGTGATATTTTGAATACGAGAACTTGTACTGAAATAAACATTTCGGTTCTTAAAACTATTCTTGAAAACATTCGATTCTGCCCATCACTAGTACAAAAATCTGATATGTACCATTCACATGACTTTCTCTATATCCCTGCAAGAAATTATTGTTTAAAAGCTTATACTTATATTTACTTTATGCTAATCAGAAAAAATTAGCAGAAATGGTCTTATTACTCGCTTCCTTGTAAGTAGAAGCGAATTAAGGGACAACCATAGGTTAAAATGATAGTCAAAAGCTGGCTGCTATGTCAATTATGTTCCTTTGTTTATATGGATAGGAGTTGACAAGTTCCTGTATGAGAAAAGTATACGTTTTTCATAGCAGAAACCAAAAATAAGGAATGTCTCAAAAACGACGAACTCTACGAAAAAAATGTATATAACATAAATTGTGTTTTAATGTGCTCTACATGTTTTGTGCAGTAAGTTTTTGTCCATCTCTTACGGTTTAGCAGTTATTCAAAATTTAGTAAAATTCATCCAGAATAAACTACTCTTTAGAGGCTATTCCCAGAAAATTCGAGATATACATTTTATTTGTCAGGTAAATATCTTTAATATACAAAATTTTAATCAAAATCGCTAGAGACATTTTTGAGAAAATCAAAATGTTCGAAAACATTTCCATGTAAAGGGTAGTTGGGGGTGGGAGGATTTTTATCAAAATCTTCGTGTCGCATCCCTGAAGATACTAAATTTAAATACCAAGTTTGGTATTTTACCGACTTTTCGTTTTTGAGTTATCGTGTTCACAGACACACGGACACACTGACATACACACACACACACACACGCGCACACACACACGGACTTTTTTGTGAAAATGCTTATTTTGGACATTGGGGACCGTAAAACATATATTTCCGGTGAAATCTCGGTATCGAATTTTTTGGTGGAGTGCAATACCTTCTCTATAGACTATGCACCTAGTGCGTATAGAGAAAGTAATATGTGACTAATGACTGACGCGCGGAGTCATCTCCGCTATACTCACACTGCACTACTGCACCAACAGTTGCTGCCCATAGCGGTAATTACACATGCTGGTGAACATTGTGAATAATGGTATAATAATGAACAGGACACGGGTATAGCATAATGAGTATTCTGTTCCATTTCACTGTACGTACGATGGACGCTCAATAAGTCCTTAGAAAATCCAAGAAATTACAATCGTAGCTTCGAAAAAAGTTTGTATTTGGAACCGTTGTCTCCTTGTTGCATGTAAAGGGCATTTGGGGTGAGGGATTTTCTTGATCCTTGGAAAATAGTAAACTTAAATACCAAGTTTGGTATTTAACGGAATTTTCGTTTACGAGTTATGCTATCCATAGACATACATTCGGAATTTTTTTTAAAAATATCTGATGTGTTACAATCACATGACTTTCTCTAGCTGCTCTACAAAACTCCTACAAAAGATTCTTCTTCTTTGTACACATGCTAATCAAGATAAATGTTAGCAGAATTTTATTACTTACCTAATTCTTTACAAGTAGAAGGGAATAAGGGAACGCTCTATGCTAAAGTGATTGTCAAATGTTTTAAAAGCTATCGTTATGCGATTGTCATTGCAAATCACTTCTTTGCTTGGCCAGGAGTAGAGCAAAATTCGAGATATACATTTTATTTCGGACATGAATAGCTTTAATATACGGGATTTTAATCAAAATCGTTAGAGCCATTTTTAAGAAAATCAAAATTTCGAAAATATTTCCATGTAAAGGGTAGTTTGTGGTGGGGGGGATTTTTTTTGAAAATCTTCGTGTCGCATCCTTGAAAGATACTAAACCTAAATACCAAGTTTGGTATTTAACGGTCTTTTTGTTTTGGGGCTATGCTGTCCACAGACACACACAGACAGACAGACACACGCGGACTTTTTTTTTAAAAATGCTTTTTTCTGAATATAGGGGATCCCAAAACATATATTTCCGGTGAAATCTCGGTATCGAATTTTTGAGTGCAATACATTACCTTCTCTATCCCGATGTATATTTTGCATATGGGGCTAGAGAAAGTAAAAAATTGACTCAGGGTACCTCAAAATATATTTCCGGTGAAATCTCGATATCGAATTTTTGTGTGGAATACAATACCATGTGTACCTATGTACTAGGTAAGAAAATATAACCACTACTGGAAGCTAAACGCTTTTGCAGGGAAGGCAGTTGGAAGATTTTTCAGTATCACGAACGGGAACCTTGCGAGTTAGCGCTGCCGTAACTTGTGCGACCTGCAGTCGTGTGTTCGATTCCCGTGATTGGCGTTCCTGACCAGTGGGCCTTTTACGGGCTTACCTTGGGCGCCAGGGAATTCTTGCGGTTTGCCAGTTATAGAAGTCATCCAGAATGAACAGGTCAGAAAATTCATCCCAAAAAAAATCAATACATTTCTTTTTCATGAAAATACCTTAAACATATAGCATTTTAATCAAATTCATTAGAGGCATTTTTTTTAGAAAATCAACATTTTAAAAAATGTTCCATGTTAACGGTAGTTGGGGAATTTTCTTGGCATATCTTCGTGTCGCAGCCTTGGGAGATACTGAACTTAAATTCCAAGTTTGCTATTTAACCGATTTTATCGTTTTTAGTAGTGCTGTCCAGACACATAAACGCGCGAGCACACACACCCACACACACACACACCCACACAGATGTGTTTCTAAAAATGCTTTTTTTTGGGACTCAGCGTACCTCGAAACATATTTCCCGTGAATGGTAGGTCGTCTCCTTAGCGCGGTGGTAGCGCAGCTGCCTACCAAGTGGGAGACCTGGGTTCGATCCCCAGTACCGGCGTGGGGATTTTTCCCCCGCTGGGAGACCTGGACCGGGGTGCACTCAGCCTCGTGAGGTCCCTGGGGGGCCAATTGAGGAGCTACCTGATGGAGAAGTAGCGGCTCCAGGTCGTGAGGACCGCATTAACCGGCCGGGAGGGGCTCGAGGCGCTGACCACGTCTCACCCTCCAATACTGCACCCCATCCATGACGTCTGTAGTGGACCGAGATGGGGGACGCAGCGGCCGGGCGGTAGGCCAAGGTTCCCCGTGAGCTGTCGTGCCATGGAGTATATGTACATGGTACATTCGCGCTAGAGAAAATAAAAATGTGGAATATCGGATTTTTTCTTGACATTCCGCCTAAACACAAATGAGAAAATTGGCACATTGAAGTGTTTTTTCTTTTGTTTTGTTTTTTTTTTGTTTTTTTCTTTCTTGTCCTTTAACCTGGTTGGTCATATCGGACGATGAATGAAATGGTTGAAATGATGCTCAAATGATCTCGGGGTCCATGGAGCTTAAAGTTACTCGACATTCGTCTTCTCAGGATAAGGGAAAACCCCGAATAAAACCTTATCTGGGTAACTCACCCTAAGCGAGATTCAAACTCACGACCTTTTGAATATGAGGCAGACACGCTCCCACCACACTACCCAGGCGGGTTTCATTGAAGATAAGGTGACCCAATTAAAATAATTGAATACCAGCAACATTGTCATTGTTTTAATTTTAATCAATATAAACAAATATTCAGAAAATTGATGACAATTCAGCTCAACTATTAAACCGCCGATGAAATGGCCGAGATTAGGCAATTTGAATCGCGGTCATCTGACTGGTGCGATATTGTCCAACATCTTATCGCAGCTGATGTTCATTTCTTTGAAATCTTGTCGCACCTGAGTTCGTTTGTTTCATCTCCTGTCTTGGTGACAATCCAGGCAGCCAACCTTCAGTTTTAAAAACTTTCAGTTCCACAATTTGTGCTCTCAATTCAGTTGCAATGTTTATTTCAAGTTTTATCCAGTTCATAATGTATTTAGTTACAAAAAGGAGTGAAAATAAACATTGTTTGTATTTATGTATGAAAATGAGTCAATAACATAAAATAAAATACATTTTGTTTCCATTTTATGTATTAGTTTTTTTTTTTTTTTGGTCATATCGGACGATGAAAGAAATTGGTGAAATGATGCCCAAATGATCTCTGGGTCCATGGAGCTTAAAGTTACTCGACATTCGTCTTCTCAGGATAAGGAAAATTCCCGAAAAAGAACCTTAGCGAGATTCGAACTCATGACCTTTTGAATGTGAAGCAGATACGGCACCACCACACTACCCAGGCGGGCTGTATTATTAAAAGCTGAAATAAAATAATTGTTCTATTGTTGCTATCGATATCCGTACGTTGGATGTAGGCACGGTTGGCCATATCATAATTCAGGAGGCAGTGAGGAAAGAAAGGGGGCGGGGGAAACATTCGGTAAATAAACATGGTCGAATGAGTCATCTACCATTTGAGAACTAATGCATTACAATCATAACCTGATAAAATCTCCCTTTCTATATATTGTAAACTGTTAATAGTGTATTTCGCTGAATTGTCTTATCAAATACAACTCGTGTTTTCATTTCTTAGGACAGTCGTGAATTATCGACAAGACGAAAACACCCGAAGTATTACTTATGAAAAGTTTGTGGTTTCTGGGAGCATGCACTTTACTAGCAGATGAGAAAGGTGCGAGTATTCGACATCCAACAAAATTTAGCAATATTGAAGCAGTTACATAATCTCTATTCAAGCTCAGGACCCGACATCTTCCAGTTCATTTCATAATCACAGTTCGCAATTCTACGAAAGGACCCGCGTTGGGAATGAGGACGCCATTTTTACTTTCTCTAGCACGTATGTACATACAATGTACATGGTAGATAGAAGACGTATTGTATTCCACCCAAAAATTCAATGATGAGATTCCACTGAAAGCATATTTTGACACCCCCTGAATTCTTAGAAAAAGGTCATGTCTGGACGGCACAACTCAAAAACGAAAAATCCCTTAAATACCAGACTTTGTATTCAAGTTTAGTAGCTCCAAAGGGTGCAACACAAAGATTTTCAAGAAAATCCCCTTACCCCAAACTACTCTTTACATGGAAAAATGTTCAAAATGTTTAAGTTTCTCAAAAATAACTAACAATTTTGATCAAAACACCGTATACTAAAGGTATTTATATGACAATTAAAATGTATATCCTGAATTTTCTGGGAATAACCTCTAAAGACCACTTTATTCTGGATGCATTTTGCTGAATTTGCACAACTGGTAAAACGTATAAAATAGATAAAATCTTACTACAGAAAAAGATATGTAAATCTCGTTAAAACACAGAATGTATGTCTTTTACGTGTTTTTTTTTTTCGTAGGAAGGGCCATTTTTGACATATTCCTTGTCATTGATTTCAGTTTTAAAACACTTTTTTTTTTTTTTTTCATAAGGGAACTTGTCAACTCCCAACAATGCATAGAAACGGACTTCATCCATAGGGCAACCAACTTTTAAAACATTTGACTATCGCTTTAGCCTAGTGTATTTCCTTATTTCCCTCCTACTTAAGAGGAAGAAAGTATCAAAACTATTTCTGCTAATGTTTATCTGGATTAGCACGAAGTAGATAGAAAAATAAGCATTTTAGCAATAATTGTTACAGAGATGTAGAGAAAGTCATGTGAATGGAACACGTCAGATTTTTTTGGCGTAAAAATCCTTAGCATGGTTTCCTTCGGAAGGGAAGTAGAGCCGTTTGTTCCTTGTTGCAGATTTACGGAAAGTAAAAGGACCTATAGTGTGATAAAGAGGCCTCTGAGCAAATTTAAGCTATCTTTGATGCCCAGTATAAAGAATGGGACGCTGAGAACCTCAACAGTTAAAGCGCGTCCATAAATACAACTCAATTTACTTTTTACTCTTTGAATTTTGTGAGAAAAGATGACCTCATTTGGCCTTCCAAACGGTTTCATTTCTTGGAATTTCTGATCACGGAGACGCTGTGCCAAATCCATTTCATTTGTCAGGCCATCGGTGCCAAGGAAAGGCTGAGAAGTGATGAAAAAATGCCGTGCTGTTATCATCATTGGCAACCAGTCAGTCTGGACTTGTCTTCTTTATTTAACTCTAATTTCAAGTATTGTCTATTGAAGTCTTTGTAGGTTTTAGGCAGTTGTTTTCTGTACAGAGGCAGAGAAGTTATTGCATTTCCCTCAAAAATTCGATATCGAAATTTCACTGCAAATATAAGTTTAGTGTCCGTTTTCAACAAACTATTCTTATAAAATATTACTCTTTTATCTGCAACATGCTAATCAAGACTTTGTCTTATTACTTGCTTCCTTGTAGGTAGAAGGGAAATAAGGGAGTTCACCAGGCTAAGCGATAGTGAACTGTTTTTAAAACTGGTTGTTTTGTGAAATAATTGAAATTCGTTATCTTTTGCATTCCAAAAGTAAAACTGAAGAGGTATAAAAGGAAAGATATCTTCCCGTTTGAGAACAGTTTAAATCGCTTCAAACTCAAACAGATAACAACGAATATCTCGGAAACGTTAACTCTCTAAAAAATATATATGGCATAAATTGTGTGCTTTAACGAAATCTACATATTTTGTATGCTAAGATTATATCTATCTCTTCAGTTTACCAGTTATGCAAAAGTCATCCAGAACAAAGAGGTCTTCAAAGATTATTTTCAGAAAGTTCCAGATATACATTTTGTTTGTCATGAAATATCTTAAACATATGGTATTTTAATCAAAATCGATAGATCCATTTTTGAGAAAATGAAAATATTTGAAAAATATTGCAAGGATGGTCAGTGGGAGGGGATTTTCTTGAAAATCTTCGTGTCGCATCCTTGGAAGAGCTTCAAATATCAATTTTGGTATTCAGCAAAACTTTCGTTTTCGAGTTATATTGTTCGGACACACACAAATACACACCCACACACACACGACCGATCGCCTTTCATCTATACGGCCCGGGTTCGATCCCAAGCCACCGCTTGTGAGATTTGTGGTGGACAAAGCGGCGCAAGGGCGGGTTTTCCGGTTTCCCCCGCCATCGCATTCCACAGATGCTCCATCTTCATTCCATGTATAACCAGTGTCATCGTCTGTGGTGCCACAAGTAGTAAAAGCAGGCGTTAAACACTATAAAAACAGACACGCAGACACACAAATGGGCCTTTTTTTCTAAAAATGATTTTTTTTTATTCAGGGGGTCTCAACTTATATAGTATACGTCTGTTGAAATTTCGAAATCGATTTTGGGTGTAATACAATGCCTTTTCAACCTACTATGTACATTATGCTTGGTAGAGAAAGTAATAAGCACATATCGGAGCATTTTGTGTCAGAATGGGTATATAAGATCATATGATATTTCTTTACAGTTGATTACAGATGCATCCGTGTTAAGAGTCAGCATGAGACTCAAATCCCATCCTTTCCATAACCTCGATGCTGCAGACCATCTGACCAAACAGAAGTGGGTCTGAATGTTTTGACCTCAGGTTTCATATTTTTCGAGTGCACGTTTCATATTTCCTTCTGCGAGCTGGTCCAAACCGTCCGTTCCGAGAAAGTTATATTGGTACATAACCATTCAGCTGTTACGACTTTCGCATGTCTTTTTGTGTGCCGTGTTTTGTTTTTCTCACCGAGTCGGTAACTTAGCAACTCTCGCCCAGGGGCATTCAGGTTTCTTGTGAAGACGAAACATTTGTTTACATTCATGTTGAGTTCAGTTAGTAATTTATATCTCTTTGAATTCGTTTTGAGAGAACACTAAAAATTAAAGTTCTATGCGAATAGTGTATTTTACGTTTTACTTCCTCCACTTAGTGCATAGGTAGACAAAGTATTGCATTTCGCCCACAAATGCGATACCAACATTTTACTCAAAATTCACGTTTTAGAGTTCCCTGTATCCAAAGAAGACTTTTCAGAAAAGGTCTCTCTTTGTGAGTATGTGTGTCCGTTTGTCCGTGTGTGTAAATAAGTGTCGAACATGACTCTAAAACCAAAAAATCTGATGTGTACCATTCACATGACTTTCTCCATATCCCTGCAACAAATAATTCTTAAAAAGCTTATACTTCTATTTACTTTATGCCAAACAGAAAAAATTAGCAGAAATAGTCTTATTACTCGCTTCCTTGTAAGTAGAAGCGAAATAAGGGACAACCGTAGGTTAAAGTGATAGTCAAAAGCTGGTTGCTATGTCAATGAAGTTCCTTTGGTTATATGGATAGGAGTTGACAATTTCCTGTATGAGAAAAGTATACGTTTTTCATAGCAGAAACCAAAAATAAGGAATGTCACAAAAACGATGAACTCCACGAAAAAAATGTATTAACATAAATTGTGTGTTTTAAAGTGCTCTAAATTTTTTGTGTAGTAAGGTTTTGTACATCTCTTACGGTTTAGCAGTCATTCAAAATTTAGTAAAATTCATCCAGAATAAACTACTCTTCAGAGGCTATTCCCAGAAAATTCAAGATATACATTTCATTTGTCAGGTAAATATGTTTAATATCCGAAATTTTAATCAAAATTGTTAGAGCCATTTTTGAGAAGATCAAAATTTTCGAAAAAAGTTCCATGTAAAGGGTAGTTGGGGGTGGGGGGATTTTTCTCAAAATCTTCGTGTCGCATTCCTGGAAGATACTAAACTTAAATACCAAGTTAGGTATTTTACCGACTTTTCGTTTTTGAGTTATTGTGTTCACAGACACACGGACACACACACACACACACACACACACACACACCTACGGACCTTTTTGTGAAAATGCTTTTTTTGGATATTGGGGACCGTAAAACATATATTTCCGGTGAAATCTCGGTATCGAATTTTTTGGTGGAGTGCAATACTTTCTCTATACACTATGTGCATAGTGCGTATGGAGAAAGTAAAAATCTGATGTGTACCATTCACATGACTTTCTCCATATCCCTGCAACAAATAATTCTTAAAAAGCTTATACTGCTATTTACTTTATGCTAATCAGACAAAAATAGCAGAAATAGTCTAATTACTCGCTTCCTTGTAAGTAGAAGCGAAATAAGGGACAACCTGGGTTAAAGTGATAGTCAAAAGCTGGTTGCTATGTCAATGAAGTTCCTTTGTCTATATGGATAGGAGTTGACAAGTTCCTGTATGAGAAAAGTACACGTTTTTCATAGCAGAAACCAAAAATAAGGAATGTCACAAAAACGACGAACTCCACGAAAAAATGTATCTAACATAAATTGTGTGTTTTAATGTGCTCTACAATTTTTGTGTAGTAAATTTTTGTCCATCTCTTACGGTTTAGCAATTATTCAAAATTTAGTAAAATTCATCCAGAATAAACTACTCTTTAGAGGCTATTCCCAGAAAATTCAAGATATACATTTTATTTGCCAGGTAAATATGTTTAATATACGAAATTTTAATCAAAATCGTTAGAGCCATTTTTGAGAAAATCAAAATTTTCGAAAAAAGTTCCATGTAAAGGGTAGTTGGGGTTGGGGGGATTTTTCTCAAAATCTTCGTGTCGCATCCCTGGAAGACACTAAACTCAAATACCAAGTTTGGTATTTTACCGACTTTTCGTTTTTGAGTTATCGTGTTCACAGACACACGGACACACACACACACACACACACACACACACACACACATACACACACGGACCTTTTTGTGAAAATGCTGTTTTTGGATATTGGGGGCCCTAAAACATATATTTCCGGTGAAATCTCGGTATCGAATTTTTGGTGGAGTGCAATACTTTCTCTATACACTATGTACATAGTGCGTATGGAGAAAGTAAAAATAGGTGTTTTAACAAGATCTAGATTATTTTTTGTGTAGTAAGTTTTTGTTTATCTCTTACGGTTTACCTGTTAAGCAAAAGTCATCCAGAATAAAGAGATCTTCAGAAGCGATTCCCAGAATATGTAGGACATACATTTTATTGTAAGTTTCCTTAATATACAGTATTTTAATTAAAATCTTTGGAGCCATTTTTGAGAAAATCAATATTTTAAAAAATATTCCCATATTAAGGGTATTTTGGAGTGAGGAATTTTCTTGGAAATCTTCGTGTCGCAACCTTAGAAGTACTAAAACTAAATACCAAGTTTGGTATTTAACTGACTTTTCATTTTTGAGTTATCGTGTTCCTTCGTATTCCTTTTACTTCTCTATACGTACTATGTACATAGTGTATAGAGAAGGTATTGCATTGTACCCAAAAATTCGATAACGAAATTTCACCGGAAATACATGTCTTGTCACCACCTGAATCCAAAAAAAAAAAAAAATAATTTTTAGAAACATGTCCTTGGGTGTGTCTGTGTGTATGTATGTGTTTGTGTGTGTGTGTGTGTGTGTGTCTGGGAAGCATAGCTCAAAAACGAAAAGACCGTTAAATACCAAACTTGGTATTTCAGTTCAGTATCCTCAAAGGATGTGACACGAAGATTTTTAAGAAAATCCCCCCACCCACAGTTACCCTTCACATGGAAAAATTTTCGAAAATTTTGATTTTCTAAAAAATGGCTCTAAACATTTTTATAAAAATATCATATATTAAAGATATATACTTGACAAATAATATGTATATCTTGAATTTTCTGGGAATAGCCTCGGTAGGCTAGTTTATTCTGCACGAATTTTACGGAATTTTGTATATCTAGTAAACCGTAAGAGATAGACAAAAAGTTACCATAATAAAAATGTAAAGCACATTAAAACACACAATTTATGTTATAATACATTTTTTCGTGGAGTTGATATTTTTTTTTTTTTAGAAATTCTTTGTTTTTTGTTTCAGTCTTAAAAAACTTATACTTTTCTCATACAGGAATTTGTCAACTGCTGTTCATACAAACAAAGGAACTTCAGTCATATAGAAACCATCTTTTGCTATCAATTTAACCTATGTTACTCCCTTATTTCGATTCTAGTTACAGATAAGCAAGTAATAAGACTATTTCTGCTAATTTTTTCCTCACTTAGCATGAAGTAAATAGAAGCATAAACTTTTTAACAAAAATTTGTTGCAGAGATATAGAGTAAGTCATGTGAATAGATTACATCAGATTTTTTTTTGCATTTAGGGGATCCTAAAGCGTGAAATCTCGGTATCAAATTATTGGGTGGGTGCAATATCTTTTCTGCCTATGTACTAAGTGGAGAAATTAATAAACGTATTGAGTAGAGATAGTCATATGAATGTGACACATTCCTCTTTTTATAGTTGTAAGCTAGGCTGTAATTTTCATTGGGTCTTATAGTATACAACGATTTGTCTAAATGGATCGAAAAATATTGGCCTGTAGTTTAGGTAGACGGGTAGTCTTTAAATGTCAAATGTACCATTTTTTATCAAATCTCTTCTTCATAAAAAGTTTCGCAAAATTATAAGGAAATTTGATGATTTAAATTGTATACTCAGCTCACCTTCCTCCAGTAATCAGTTTAAAAGGTTTTAAGCCCATTCATTTATCCCTTTGAGATGATACTCATTAACATTTGTCATTTTTCTAATAAAGTGTCAGAAATGTACTCTAATATTCCTATTAAGATTGTATGAGTTGATTTATAAATAAATAGCGTGTTATTTATGGGCGCTCTTTAACTGCAGTGGTTCTCAGCGTCCCATTCTAAATTGGGCGTGAAAGACTGCTTAATTTTACTCAGAGGCCTCTCTGTCAGGCTTGAGGTTCTTTTACGTGCCGTAAATCTACGACACGGGACCAACGGCTTCCCTTCCGAAGGAAGCCATGCTAAGGATTTTTACACCCGAAAAAATCCATCGTCCTCCGCCGGGTTTGAACCCGCGACCTTGGGTATATTAATTCAGCATGGTAACCATTACACCACGGAGGGCGACGGAGTTGATTTATGAAAACTCCTTTAACACCCTCAGTGTTAAACATTTTAAAAATATTTTACAACTCTAATTGTCAAGAAGAATAAAAATCCTATAAGCGGTTTCTGACTTTACACACAAAAAGTACTTAATGCTTTGGGTAGGTAGAATCAGACTAACAAATTCAATGCCAAAACCGGGATTTGAACCACGGATCTCCCGATCTCTAGCCGGTTGCTCTGCCATTGAGCTACCATGGCAAAATGCCAGCATAGCATTGAATTTTTCAACTGACTCGCATGTTACCCCGTAAACCACAAGATGATCTCAAATTATTTTGAGATGACAACCCCAATGGCGACTTACAATGTTGCATGTACTTTAAGTCCCAGGATTCATAGTATAGCCAACTATTATGGTCAATTGGTATGCCGGAATGTTGCCATGGTAGCTCAGTGGAAGAGCAACCGACTAGAGACCGGGAGATCCGTGGTTCAAATCCCGGCTCTGGCATTGAATTTGTCAGTCTGACTCTACCTATCCAACTCCTGTCCTACACACGGCTTGTGTGAAAAACAATTAATTCAATACTTAATGCTTTGTCCATATTCCTTACAATACAATACTCGTGTAGAAATACGTATATTATTCTCAATACACTACCTAACTTTACTCTCTAGTGTGAAAATATGTATATTCTTCACAATAATGACTTTACTCTCCCATTACTATACTCGTGTAGAAATACGTATATTATTCTCAATACACTACCTAACTTTACTCTCTAGTGTGAAAATATGTATATCCTTCACAATAATGACTTTACTCTCCCATTACTATACTCGTGTAGAAATACGTATATTATTCTCAATTCACTACCTTCTCCCATAGAATGTGTATATTTCTCCCATAGAATGTGTATATTCTTCACAATACACTACCTAACTTTATCTTCTAGTGTGAAAATACAGTATAGGGACCTTACTCTCTTAGTGTGAGAATATGCAGGCATATTCCTCACAACACACTACTATGTCCAGCTTTACTCTCTAGTGTGGAAATACATTATAGCGACTTACTTTCTAGTGTAGAAGTATGTAAGTATACATATACCTCACAACACAGTACTAAGTCCAGCTTTACTCTTTAGTGTGGAAATACATTATAGCGACCTTACTCTCTTAGTGTGAGAATATGTAGGTATATTCCCCACAACACACTACTATGTCCAGCTTTACTCTCTAGTGTGGAAATACATTATAGCGACCTTACTCTCTTAGTGTGAGAATATGTAGGTATATTCCCCACAACACACTATGTCCAGCTTTACTCTCTAGTGTGGAAATACATTATAGCGACTTACTTTCTAGTGTAGAAGTATGTAAGTATACATATACCTCACAACACAGTACTATGTCCAGCTTTACTCTCTAGTGTGGAAATACATTATAGCGACCTTACTCTCTTAGTGTGAGAATATGTAGGTATATTCCCCACAACACACTACTATGTCCAGCTTTACTCTCTAGTGTGGAAATACATTATAGCGACCTTATTCTTTTAGTGTGGAAATAAGTGCATATATTCTTCATTAACACCAGTATAGCTAACTTTAGTGCCTAGTGTAGAAACTAGGGTGTTGTTCGTCAGTAGAAACTGCGCTCTGCCAAGAGGTTGTGTCGAATGTTTAAGTGGAACGTTTAAGTACATGTGAATTTCATAATGTTGCAGACACTTGTCGGAAAGGTCACCTGAGAGGAAAAACCACCTGTTGAGGCACAGAGTTACACCCTCTCAACTTAAAGAGGAAATGTGTTGAGCAATCAGACCTGTCATCAAGTGCACGTTTATTTGCTCACAACATATTTGTTTTCCTTCAAATACTACTTTTCTGTGGTTTGAATACTGCTCCACACAAAACTGTGATATATCGCTGGTGATACATGTTTTGAGACCCCTAAATTAAATAGATACTTGTAAAGAAATAGTACTTACTTTACTCTCTACAATATTTGAATATGTTGTAACATATTTTATTATTGCTAATTTAGCCTTCGTTTCAACCTTCTTTGTCACAACAGGGTTTCATGGTATTTTCGGAACCACATTCCGCATTAAATATATATACCGAACATTTTACAAAACAATACTGAACTAGACTGCCTCCGTGGTCGAATGGTCAGCGAGCCCGGAGGTCCCGGGTTCGATTCCCGGCTGGGGCGGGGAAGTTTTCTTTAACCGGAATTATTCCCTATCCCCCATAGAGTCTGGAAGTGTGAATGTGTGTGTGTTTAGTAATGTAAAGTTTAACCTAATGCTATGAACCTACAGTTTCACAAGTGAAAGCCCCCGATATGACCATTGATGTTAAAGCAATTAAAAAAAAAAAAAAAAAAAAAAAACTAAAACATAAATAAAACTGTGTTCAAGTTCAGTATTTTCCAAAGATACATACATCACGAAGATTTTCAAGAAAATATTCCGCCTCAAACTACCCTTTAGAAACAAACTCAAGAGGTGTTCTATACAGACAGACAAATACGTGGTTTTTCTACGTTTATTATTAAGGAAATTACAAAACTTGAAATTCAAGTGAAATCTTAATATTTAATATATTAGTGGAATACTACAAGAAAAATGTGTTGCGTTCCATTCACATGAATTTCTCTACATCTCTGCAACAAATTATTGTTAAAAAGCTCATGCTTCTATTCAATTTATGCTAATCAAGAAACATTTGCAGAAATAGCCGTATTACTTACTTCCGTGTAAGTAGAAGCGAAATAAGGGAGTACCATAGGTTAAAGTGATAGCAAAAGCTGGTTGCTATGTGACTGAAGTTTGTGTGGACAGGAGTTAACAAATTCTTGTATAAGTTTTTTTAAAGCTGAAACCAGAAACAAGGAACATCTCAAAAACGACCTACTCCAGGAAAAAAAAAATTATATAACATAAATTGTGTGTTTTAATGTTCTCTACATTTTTTGTGTAGTAAGTTTTTGTCCATCTCTTACGGTTTAGGAGTTATACAAAAGTTCGTAAAATTCATCCAGAATAAAGTATTCTTCAGAGGCTATTCCCAGAAAATTCAAGATATACATATTATTTGCCAGGTAAATGTTTTTAATATACGATATTTTAATCAAAATAATTACAGCCTTTTTGAGAAAATCAAAATTTTCGCAAAAAGTTTGGTATCCTTTTCGTTTTTGAGCTATGCTGCTCTCTCACACACACACACACACACACACACACACACACACACACACACACACGGACAAAAAAAAATTTGGATTCAGGGGAACACAAAACATGTATTTTCGGTGAAATCTCGGTATCGAATTTTTAGGTGCATTACAATACCTTTTCTATACACTATGTACATAGTACATATAGAGAAAGTAAAAAGTGTGAGAAAAATAATTTTTTATTACTGGTAACACAACCACTATGCATAAATAAATAAAATTAAAATGAGAAGAAAAAAAAATGTGGTACAACTTATTTAGACACCTAAACTTGAGAGAAGAAACAGAGATGTTCCCTTCACGTGACTTTCTATACCTGTGACACAAGCACCTTTTCTTACTTATTCTTTTATCTACGACATGCTAATCGAGATAAACATTACCAGAAAATTTAATTGTCTCGTTACTTGCTTCCTTGTAAGTAAAAGGGACACAAGGATATACTAAACTAAATCGATAGTACTTTTTCTTTTTTTAAATCTGGTCTAACGGAAACAAATGAAGTTCGGTTCGCTTTGCATGGCCTTCAGTGAAACAAGACACGAAACGAAACGTCAGTTCCCGTTTTATAAAAATTAAAATAGTTTAAAATTGAAACCAATAACAAGGAATATCTCAGAAACGGTCAACTCTACACAAAAAACGTATAAGACATTTGTTTTAAGGAGTTCTACAATTTTTGTGTAGCAGGGATTTGTCTATTTCTTACGGTTTAACCATTATGCAAAATTCTGCAAAACTCACCCAGAATAATTCCCAGAAAATTGAAAATATACAGTTTATTTTTTATGGAAATGTCTTTAATATATGTTATTTTAATCAAAATCGTTTGAGCCATTTTGAGAAAAACAAAGTGTTCAAAATGCTTTCCATGTAAAGGGTAGTTTGGTGTGTGGGGGGGGGGGGTTCTTGAAAACTTTTATTGCCCTCCGAGGTGTAATGGTTACCAAGGTCGCGGGTTCAAACCGGGTGACGATGGATTTTTTTTTCGGGCATAAAAATCCTTAGTATGGCTTCCTTCGGAAGGGAAGTAAAGCCGTTGGTCGCACGTCATAGATTTACGGCACGTAAAAGAACCTCAAGCTCGATATAAAGGCCTCTGAGCAAAATTAAGCAGTCTTTCACGCCCAGTTGAGAATGGGACGCTGAGAACCACCGTAGTTAAAGAGCGTTCACAAATAAAACTCCATTTACATTTTTTGAAAATCTTCGTGTCGCATCCTTGGAAGATCTTAAACTTAAATACTAAGTTTGGTATTTAACAGTCTTCTCGTTTTTAGGCTATGATGTCCACAGATACATCCAGACCACACACTTACACGGACTTTTTTCTAAATATGATTTTTCGGACACAGGGGACTTAAAACATATTTCTGGTGAAATCTCGACATCGAATTTTTTGGTGGAATATGATACCTTCGCTATCCACTATGTATATTGTACATACGGGCTAGAGAAAGTAAAAATTGAAGTTAAAGATTCATATCGTCCAATAGTGTGGTAATATCTGTTTTCTTCACGTTGCGCTGTGTTTCCTTTATGTGTTATGAATTAATAAACATTCGGCCTCGTACCTCAAGTATAACGGTATGAAGAGAATCGCGAAAGTCTCGTGGAAAAAGGCAGGGCTACAGGTTGCGTTTATCGCCCAAGGACGTCGCGGTAACGGACTCCTGTCGCCGCTTTGTTTGTTGTTCGTTACTCTTTGTGTTAACAGGTTACCTTCTCCATTAATTAGGTCACTTTCCCTCTCAGGAAGAGCATCCTACCACTGACGTTTGCTGCATTAAAACGTATTTACCTAACTGAGTAGGTATAATCCTTTCGTTCGTTCTTACAATTGCAAATTGTTTACAACAGCATTGAAATCCCCAGCTGCTGTCTTATACCAGCTTTGAAATCACCGCTGGGAGTTACTGTTCTATACCAGCGTTGAGCTCTCCAGCGTTGAAAACACTAAGATAATGCATCTGTGACATATGTAACCTATGTTATTGAAATTTAAACCAAAAGCATAATTAGTAAAAGGACGAAAACTTTCAAGAAAGTTCCACACCCCAAATTATCCATTGTATAGAACATGTTTTTAAATTTTTATTTTATGAAAAATGTATCTAAAGATTTTGGTTAAAATACCATAAGTATATACAAGAGATATACCTGATAAGATGTATAGATATATTTTTCATACCTTGTAAACTTTAAGAAATGCAAAAAAGAAAAAAAAAAAAAAGAAAGAAAAAAAAAAGATGAACCCTCCAGGGTAGTGTGGTAGTAGCGTGTTTCCCTCACATTCAACAGGTCGCGAGTTCGAATCTCGCTTATGGTGAGTTACCCGGATAAGGTTTTTTTCGAGGTTTTCCCTTATCCTAAAAGACGAATCTCTAGTAACTTTAAGCTCCATGGACCTCGAGATCATTTGACCAATTTCATTCATTGTCCGATATGACCAATTATTACATATAATAACAGTGATATTTTGCCACGTTTCAAAATTCTGCTTGCATGGTTATTTAAATTAAAAAAAATACTGTGTGGATGCATTATCTAATAAAAAACTTCTATGTTCCATTCACATAACCTTCTCTAGCTGTTCCACAAACAAATTTTTCTTACAAAAGCTTATTGTCCTATCTACGTCATTAGATAAACATTAGCAGAATTGGTATTATTACGTGCTTCCCTATAAGTAGACGGGAAATAAGGGAATACACCAGGCTAAAGCGATAGTCAAATATTTTAAAAGCTGGTCGCTTTGTGAAACAATTGAGGTTCGGTTCGCTTTTCATGGTGTCGTTTGAGAAAATTGAAACCAATAACAATATAAACAGTCAACTCTAGAAGAAAAACCTATATGACATAAATTGTGTTTTAATGACATCCATCTTTTTTGTGTAGTAAGCTTTTGTCTATCTCTTGCGGTTTTACCGTTATGCAAAATTCTGCAAAACGCAATCAGAATAAAGAGCTCTTCAGAGACTATCCCCAGAAAAATTATACATTTTATTTGTGATGTGAATATCTTTAATATACGGTATTTTGTTCAAAATCGTTAAGAACCAATTTTGAAAAAATCGAAATGTACTAAAAATGTTCCAAGTAAAGGGTAGCTGGGAGGGGGGTGGGTTTCCTTGAAAATCTCCGTGTCGCATCCTTGGAAGATACCGAACTTAAAATACCAAGTTTGGTATTTAGCGGTCTTTTCGTTTTTGAGTATGCTGTCCATAGACACACACACATACACACACCTTTTCCTAAAACATGCTTCCTGAAAAATCTCGGTATGAAATTTTGGGTGGAATATTATACCTCCTCTATCACTATGTAGCTTTACATACGGGCCAGAGAACATAAAAATATGCCATACGAGCATTTGTAAAAATAATCAAATACAACATTCAAGTTTTACGGTAAATAAGTTTACAAATACATATAACGTATCAGATTTTATAAGAACCCTTATTTTTAGGAAACTTATTATATATATTTCAAAGCTATTTGATTTTTAAAAGTGTATTAATTTATTTCTCTAAGTTCTAGCATTACTTCGAAAAAGTGTATATATATATATATGTGTGTGTGTGTGTACCTTTGAGAGACAGAAAAAAGGTAAACTAATTCAAAATTACATTCTTTGGAGCATTTTGTATATGGTAAGCGTTGAAAAAGATTACAAGAAAACAAGTTTAATACCTGTTAATAAGTAATGGGCCTATCCATTTACAGTATTAGTAAATCAGTGGATCAAATGCGCCAAGTGGATTTTTTTTCTTTCTTCCAAAATTTGAATTTATATTATATGATTAGGATATATTTTTTATACTTAGCCACTCATTACTTCAAAATATTACATTACGATTATGCTAATAAATATAGAACTTATTTTAGAAATGCTTTCAAAGTAGTTATTGGTAAAATAAGCATTCAATTTGCTATTTTATACATTCACATAACTTTCACTACTCGTTTTTTAAGCAACTATACTTATACAGAACATATACATAAATGATTTATTATATATTTCCTTTTAGATATAATAGTAATAGGCGAATACAATAGACCTAAGCAGTAGTCGAATCGATGGCTTTGAAATTCCGTTCTCTTTGCATTATCGCGAGAGAAAAAAAATTAATATCTAGCGATTTTAAGTTGAAAAAGTAACTGTTTGAAAATTCGAACACGTAATAAACAATATCTGGAAAATGATTCAAGTCATAAAAATTGTTTGATTTATCGAGGTATACATTTAGTAATTTTATAGACAAATTCAGTAGGCCTAAGTAATCGTCGAATCTTTTAAGAGCCAGTCCTATGCGATGGTTTTGAAATTCCGTTCTGTTTCCGTGATTCGAAAAAAAAATGAATAGCCATTTTCAGTAGAAACATTACAAAGTATTTGAAAATTACAACACGTAATAAATAATATCTAGGAAATGATTAAAGCCACAAAAATATTAGTGATTTATCGAGGTGTACATATTTTTTGTAGTAAGTTTTTGTCTATTTCTTACAGTTTAAAATGTGTGAAAGACATAATCCATTTTTCAGAAAATAAACAATGTCAAAACCTTTTTATACAATGTGTGGGATTTTTTTAAAAGTTTTCGTGTCGAATTTATTTCTAAAATAGTTTATTTGGGTTAAGGTGAAATTAAAAGAAGTATTTCCGATGAGATTTGAGCATAAACTTGTAAAATGGAATGCAAACATATAGATATAAAAAAGAGTGAGATCCAAAGCTCTTACCTTGTAAAGTTAAAACAGGCTAATGGTTGACACCTGGTTACTTGTTGAAGCGTTATGTTCCAGATGTGTTCAGCACATTACGAACACCTTTGTGACATTTTGACACTGTGATATCCACGTTCACATGTTTAACACACCGTCCAATATGTCTGACTGAAGTTTTCACTTGACTCTCTCTCTCTCCGGGTTTCACTTGGCTGAGACAGACAAGAGACCTAGATGCTGGCTACTCACCAACAGCTCATGGACTGGCACGGCGCTGCTCCTTTCCTCTCCTCCATGGTACCCCCCCCCCCTTCCTTGATCACATTCTTGCACGTCCACACAATTTAGTTATTGCCACCTCCTGGATCAACAGGCAACACAAAATACACACCTTCACATTCGATATGTTTTCATTAAAATTATCTCATGTGTAACATTCACATGCCTTTCTCTTCCTATTCTGCAAACAAACTATTCTTACAAAAGAATATTCTTTTATCTGCATCAACTTTTTTTTTACTTTCTCTATACGTACCATGTACATAGTGTATAGAGAAGGTATTGTATTGTACCCAAAAATTCGATGTAGTGTGTGTTTCTGTCTGTCTGTGTGTATGTGTTAAATACCAAACTTGGTATTTAAGTTCAGTATCTTCCAAGGGTGCGACATGAGGATTTTCAAGAAAATCCCCCCACTCCCGACCTGTGAAGGGTTCACATGGAAACATTTTCGAAAATTTTGATTTTCTAAAAACTGGCTCTAACGATTTTGATTAAAATATAATATATTAAAGATATATACTTGACAAATAATATGTATATCTTGAATTTTCTGGGAATAGCTTCTAAAGACCTGTTTATTCTGGATGAATTTTGCTTAATTTGGTATAACTAGTAAACCGTAAGAGATAGACAAAAACTTACTGTACAAAAAGTATAGCTCTTATTAAAATACACAAGTTATATCCTGTACATTTTTTTCGTGGAGCTTGCTGTTTTCGAGGTATTCCTTGTTATTAGTTTCAGTTGTGAAGTACTTAACTTTTCACAGACGGGAGGGTCCGTTTTTCTTTTGTTCTACTCCTGGCGAAGCAAAGAAGCGATTTACAATGACAATCGCATAAAATCAGCTTTTAAAACATTCGACTATCACTTTAGCCTAGTGCATTCCTTTAGTTTCCTTCTACTTATAAGAAACTAAGCAATAAAATTCTGCTAATGTTTATCTCGATTTGCGTGCTGTTGAAAGAAGAATTATCTTTTGCAAGAAGTTTGTAGAGTAGCTAGAGAAAGCCATGTGAGTGAAACACATAAGATTTTAGTGTTTGTATTATCAATAATTCTTTTGTTTATTATTGCTAATTTAATTAGACATTTATTAGGATGGGTTTCTGTACTACTGCACGTAATCCTCCTAATAATACACAATCAGAATTAGAAAACCAACCAGCCATTTATATAATTACTAGTAGTAACCATTATGTCGATAATCAGAAAGCTATCATCTGACATTACATCAGAGATACATATAATGAAATTATATTTATTTATACATTTTAGCACTAATTTTTATACTCTTTGTTTTTATGTGCATGCCAAAAAAAAAAAAAAATATGTGTTCCATTCGCATGACTTTCTCTATATCTCTGCAACAAATTATTGTTAAAAGGTTTATGTTTCTGTTTACTTCATGGTAATCGAGTAAAAATTAGCAGAAATAGTCTTATTACTTGCTTCCTTGTAAGTAGAAGCGAAATAAGGGAGTACCATAGGTTAAAGTGACAGTCAAAAGCTGGTTGCTAAGTGACTGAAGTTCCTTTGTTTGTATGGACAGTAGTTGACAAATTCTCAAATGAGAAAAGTATAGTTTTTCACAGCTGAAACCAAAAACAAGAAATATCTCAAAAAAGATCAACTCCACGAAAAAAATATATATAACATAAATTGTGTGTTTTAGCGTGCTCTACATTTTTTGTGTAGTAAGTTTTTGTCCATCTCTCATAGTTTAGCAGACAAAAGGTCAGCAAAATACCAAACTTGGTATTTAAGTTTAGTTCTTTCAGGGATGCGACACGAAGATTTTGAGAAATATCTAAACACCCCTAAGTATTCTCTACGTGGATTTCTTTTCGAAAATTTTGATTTTCACAAAAATGGCTCTAACGATTTTGATTAAAATATCGCATTAAATATATATACCTGACAAACAAAATGTATATCTTGAATATTCTGGCAATATCCTCTGAAGAGTACTTTATTCTGGATGAATTTTACGGAATTTTGCATAACTGCTAAACCGTAAGAGATGGACAAAAACTTACCACAAAAAAAAAAAAAAATTAGAGCCCGTCAAAACACACAATTTATGTTATATATACGTTTTTTTCGTGGAGTTGGTCGTTTTTGAGGTATTCCTCGCTTTTGGTTTCAGCTTTAAAAAACTTATACCTTTCTCATACAGGAATTTGTCAACTCCTGTCCATACAAACAAAGGAACTTCGATCACATAGCAACCAGCTTTTGTCTATCACTTTAACCTATGGTACTCCCTTATTTCGCTTCTACTTACAAGGAAGCAAGTACTAAGACTATTTCTGCTAATTTTTTGAAACTTAGCATGAAGTAAATAGAAACATAAGCTTTCTAACAATAATTTGTTGCAGAGATGTAGAGAAAGTCATGTGAATGGAACACATAAGATTTGTTCGATTACATTGTCTTAAAATAATAGCAGTAGTAATGTTAGCGCAAGAAAATATTGTCTAGGCCTACTTTAAATATATTCACAACACCACTACAACAATAACAACAGAGCAACAAAAGAAAGAACCCCACGTATTCTCAAACATAGATGTTCATATACCAAATATATCTATACAATATTTACACAATCACCTTATCTCTTTGTGCACCTACGTCTATTAAGTATGTACCCAAGTTTGGCAGTTTTGGTTCTGGTCTCAGCATGCTGTTCTCCGTCTGTTTGAACCTAAAAATACATAAGGTAATACAATTTTCCTTTTATTCTCAATCTGCACGCAATCTGCCAAAACATACGTCCAGTGTCCCTGATCCCCACTTAATGGGCAAATCCTCCTACCAACATCATCAACTACCTTACGAGCTTTCATCCTTCCCAACCTAAGCCACGCTATTCCCAATTGTAAAATATGTTTCTTTACTCTCCCTAATAACTTTCTCTAAACGTACTATGTACATAGTGTGTAGAGGAAGATTGTATTCCACCCAAAAATTCGATACCGAGATTTCATCGAAAATACATGTTTTGGGACACCCCTAAAGAAATCAAGGAGGAAATGGACAGTACATTGAAAGACTCTGCCCCTTCATATTCAGTGATTAAAAATTGGGTTGCCGTGTTTAAAATGGGACGTACGAGCACTAGTGATGAGCCTCGCTCTGGACGCCATGTAGAAGTGACAACTCCAGAGATCATTGAAAAAAGTCATCGTTTAGTACTGGAAGACCGCAGACTAAAGTTGTTTGAGATAGCAGAGACTGTAAACATATCAAAAGAACGGGCAGGTAATATTTTAAGTAATGTTTTGGGCTTTCACAAGGTGTGTACAAGATGCGTACCGCGTTTGTTGACACCTGATCAAAAGTTTTAAAGAAAAACTGTTTCTGTTAAGAATGTGGAGCTCTACCGTAAAATTACAGTGAAGTTATGAGTCGTGTTACTACTATGTATGAAACTTGGATACATCACTACACTCCAGAAAGTAAATCACAGTCAAAACAGTGGATTGCGGCAGGTGAACCAACTCCAAAAAGGTAAAGTCAATTTTGTCCGGTAACGAGGTTTTGGCGAGTGCTTTTTGGGATGCATAGGGAATTATTTTTATTGATTATTTGGAAAAGGGTAAAAGTATCACTGGTGACTACTACGCAAGTTTACTGCAACATTTAAGTGATGAGGTGAAAAGAAAAATACCTCATTTGGCAAAAAAAAAAAAAAAAAAAAAAAAAAAAAAAAAAAAAAAAACGACGACGACAATGCTCCGGTCCATCTTTCAGTCATTGCAATGGGAAATTGTGCGAATTAAAGTTGGAATTGCTTGTACATTCACCCTATTCAACAGATCTAGCACCCAGTGACTACCACCTCTACCCAAACCTCAAAAAATGATTGGAGCGCGAAGATTTCACAGCAACGAGGAAGTCATTGATGCGGTAAACAGCTATTTTGAGGATCTTGATAAATCGCACTACAGAAATGCTTTAATTAAATTGTAACACCGATATGACAAATATATTACCCTTTTTGGAGATTATGTTGAGAAATAAAGCAAAAAAAAAAAAATGAATACTGTTTTCATTGAGCGGCCCGGACTTATCAGCCGACCCTAGTATTTTGACTTCGTTTCACAAGCACAACCACACAGTTCTCACAGTATTATTCAAGTAGGCTAAGGAAGATGCTCCCCTCCATAGTTCCAACATAACCGCAGTTACAATAGTCTGACTTCACTGCGGAGACTCTTTTGAGAAACCCAATATGTTATTCACATTACCCACCCTCTCCCATCCCCTTATCTCACTTCCATGTAGTAATGAAGACCTAATCATTGCCTCTCGTATGTTTTACTGGCATTTCTGGTACCCGGGTGAAGTAAAGTGTCTCGCTAGGGAAGCAGGAACCGTAGTTTATGAAGAGCTAATTGCCACGCTGTTGTAAGGATGTGTGCCACAAGTTTATCTGCTCCAAATCAACACGGCGCATCTGCTGCGTGTTACGTGAAGCACGGACTCCTCGCTTTCTCCCCCCGCGCGTCTCGAGAATGTGCACTCCATTGTTTAGCAATTAGTGCAACAGTCTTCTTCTTCTTCTTCAGTCATCAATCCTGGGATTGGTTTGCAACGATTCTCCATTCTGATCTTCTCTCTGCCTTCTTTATACTTTCTCAACCATGAAGGGCGTCAGTAAGTCGTCTCTTACAGTTAAAGTTGCAGCTATATCTACTACGTGGTTTCGTTGCCATAGGCGATTGAATCAACAATCTTGTGCCTCTTTAGAAAAATAAAAAATCTGATGTGTTCCATTCACATGACTTTCTCTACATCTCTGTAACAAATTAGTGTTTAAAAGCTTATGCTTCTATTTACTTCATGCTAATCAGAAAATATTAGCAGAAATAGTCTTATTACTGACTTCCTTGTAAGTAGAAGCGAAATAAGGGAGTACCATAGGTTAAAGTGATAGCAAAAGATGGTTGCTATGTGACTGATGTTCCTTTGTTTGTGTGGACAGGAGTTGACAAATTCCTGTATGAGAAAAGTATAAATGTTTTAAAGCTGAAACAAAAAACAAGGAATATCTAAAAAAAAAATAAAATAAAATAAAAAAAAAATTAACTCCACGAAAAAAATGTATATAACATAAATTGTCGGTTTTAATGTGTTCTACATTTTTTGTGTGGTAAGTTTTTGTCTATATCTTACGGTTTACCAGATACACAAAATTCCGTAAAATTCATGCAGAATAAAGTAGTCTTCAGAAGCTATTCCCAGAAAATTCAAGATATACATATTATTTGTCAAGTATATATCTTTAATATATGATATTTTAATCAAAGTCGTTAGAGGCATTTTTTAGAAAATCAAAATTTTCGAAAATTTTTCCATGTGAAGGGTAATTGGGGGTGGGGGGATTTTTTAGAAAATCTTCGTGTCGCATCCTTGGAAGATACGAAACTTAACTCTTTTCGTTTTTGAGCTATGCTGTCCATGGACACACACACATACACACACAGACAAACAGATAAACTGACACACACGGACCTTTTTGTGAAAATGCTTTTTTTTTTTTGTATTCAGGAGGTCCTAAAACATGTATTTCCAGTGAAATCCCGCTGTAGAATTTTTGGGTGGAATACAATACTTCCTCTATACACTATGTACATAGTACGTGTAGAGAAAGTAAAAAAGCGACTTTCGTGTGGTGATTCAACACTTCTATTTAAAAGGCTTAACACCCAAAGAGAGTTGGATGAAGCTCATGGCACATCTGCCCCTACGTTTGCAACAATTTAGAATTTGGTTAAATGAATTTAAACGTGGTCGTACATCCACAAATGATGAACATCGTTCCGGACATCCAGTAGAAGTGACTTCCTATTGACAAAATCCAGGATATGGTTTTGAGTGATCGACGAATCAAAGTTCGGGAAATAGTAGAGACCACAGGCATATCACAAGGTACAGTGTTCTCAATTTTGCACCATAAATTAGGTCTGGCAAAGATCTCGGAAAGATGCTTACCGTGTTTGTTCTCAATGGAGAATAAACGCAATCGTGTGATCGATTCGAAAGCTGGTTTGGGGCATTTTTCCGTGCAATTCTACCGAGTATCTGCGTCAATACATAACTGTGGAAGAAACATGGATACTCTACTACATTTCAGAGATAAAAGTACAGTTAAACAGAGGGCTTTTAAAGACAAACCGGCTCCGAAGAAGGCAAAGGTGATGAAATCTGTAGACAAGGTGATGGCCTCAGTTTTTTGGGATACATCTGGAATCATCTACATTGATTACTTGAAGAAAGGAAGAACGATAAATGGAAAATATTATGCATCGTTATTGTACCGGTTGAACGGAGAAATCAAGAAAAAAAGTCCTCATCTGGCGAAAAAAATGATTCTCTTGCATCAATACAATGCAAGGATGTACACCTGCGCACTTTAGATGGCGAAAATTGTTGAACTAAGGCTCGAATTAGCACAACATCCACCGTATTCACTAGATTTGGCCCCCAGTGATTTTGTGTTTTTATTTCCAAACTTGAAAAAGTGGCTCACGACTATCGAAGAGGTCATCTCCCAGATACAGATACCTATTTTGAGGACCTTCTGAAATCCTACTTTTTGGAAGGCTTAAAACAGTTGCAGAAACGTTGGGGAAAATGTATCGAGCTAAAAGGAGATTATATTGAAAATGTTATCACTTCTTAAAGACTTATTGAACGCCTCTCATAGTTTGGGCTAAGGAACTTACTCAAAACAAAACAACAACAAAAATATCTGATGTGTTACTCTCTCATGACTTTCTCTAGCTGTTCTACAAACTTCTTACGTAATATTATTCTTCTTTCTATACCATGCTAATCGTGATAATCATTAGCAGAATGCTCTTATTACTTAGTTCCTTATAAGTGGGAAGAAACTAAGGGAATACACTAGGCTAAACCGATAGTCAAATGTTTTAAAAGCTGTCGTTATAAGCGATTGTCATTGCAAATCGCTTCTTTCCTTGGCCAGGAGTAGAACAAAAGAAAAACAGACACTTTTTGTCTGAGAAAAATATAAGTATTTCACAATTGAAACTAATAACAATGAGTATCTTGAAAACCGCAAACTCCACGAAAAACATTTATGACATAAATTGTGTATTTTAACGAGATCTGTGCAGTAAGTTTTTGTCTAACTCTTACAGTTTACCAGTTAGGCAAAATTCATCCAGAATAAAGAGGTCTTCAGAGGCTATTCCCAGAAATTTCAAGTTATACATTTTATTTTTCATGTAAATATCTTAAATATACGACATTTTAATCAAAATCGTTAGAGCCATTTTTAAGAAAAACAAAATTTTCAAACATTTTTCCATGTAAAGGGTAGTTGGGGTGGGGGATTTTTTCTCAAAATTTTCGTGTTGCATCCTTGGAAGATACCAAACCTAAATACCGAGCTTGGTATTTAACGGCCTTTTCGGTTTTGAGCTCTGCTGTCCAAAGACACACACACACACGCACACACGGACCTTTTTCTAAAAATGATTTTTTTTTATTCAGGGGGACCCAATACAAGTATTTCTGGTAAAATCTCGGTATCGAATTTTTGAGTGCTATACAAACCTTCTCTATACACTGTACACTATGTACTCTCTTTCTGCCCTCCCCCCCCCACACACACATACACACCTGGTATGCACGCGCATATTTTTGCGCACTCGGCTCTTTGGCCTTCATTCGGTAGGTTTCGCGTAATTTCGGCTGCAGAAGAGAGCGACAACATTGATACATGAAACGATTTATACACCCAGATGTCTAGTAGCTTCATTCTGTCTGTAGATCCCAGAGCTCACCGACACGGTAGTTCGCTATGAATTAGACAACCTATACACCAAAATAGCTGATGGGGCTCAAAGAAATAAACTTTCTTTGCTTGACAACACTGCGGAAAGACATGCCCAGCCCTCGCTTTCTAGTAAAGCTAGCGCCCAAGCCGGTCCCCATGGCCGCGCTCGCTCAAGTACCTAGCTTTGATGCTTCGTGGCGCAGGGGATCGTGGGTTCGAGTTCCTCCTTAGGCATGACTCCGGAACTGTATTTTTAATAAAGAGAAAAAGACAAAAAGACAAAAAAATGTGTGCGCATATTACACACACGCACGCAAATCGACCTTTTTCTAAGGCTACTTTTTAAGCGTCAAGGACAACTTGCATTCTGTTTAATGTTGGTATAGCATTTTTAGTAGAATACAGCACATTTTATTTCGTTTTGTAATCGGCTTACCCGACCCGTATTTAGGACTCACGCCCCACTAGGAGTTTTAAGCGGATCAGAAGCTTATCGGGGCATGAACTTACAGAACGGAGAACCTGGAACGAGTGGACGGCCTGCAGCCAGGCATGAGCATGAGGAAGTGGATGATAAGAAATGCAGGCAAAATAGATGATAGTGGAGCAATTGGTGGAATGAGTGGTGCAGGAAACCCGAGAGCCCGGAGAGAACCCGCCCAGACGCCGCTTCATCCACCACAAATCCCACATGCGCGTGCTTTGGTTTGAACCAAGACCGTCTAGGTGAGAGGCGAGTGGTCCAACCATTCCGCCACGACGCCACCTCACATCTTATTTACTGTAAAACATTTTAGTCAATACACGTTTAAGTGTATATATTTTATTTCGCGTTTCTAGGGCGCGTCGGTCTTACGCGGATCGGCTGATAAGTCCCGGGCCTTACACAGATATGGCGCCACTATGCCAGTTACACGGTAACATCGTGTAGTTCAACTTTAGACTAGTTGGTATCCATAGTTACAGGTCAATTGCTTGTTTAGTTTTCGAATGACAGCATTTTAAACAAGACAACTTTAGAGTCATCATGAAAAGTGATTAATTAAATATTTCCATTTGAAATGCTAACGCTTAAGAAATCAAGGAGGAAATGGACAGTACATTGAAAGACTTCATAATCAATGATTAAAAGGTGGGTTGCAGAGTTTAAAATGGAACGTACGAGCACTAGTGATGAGCCGCGCTCTGGACGCCCTGTAGAAATGACAACTCCAGAGATCATTGAAAAAAATTCATCGTTTAGTACTGGAAGACCACAGATTAAAGTGTTTGAGATAGCAGAGGCTGTAAGCATATCAAAAGAACGTGCAGATAATATTTTAAGTAATGTTTTGGGCTTTCACATGGGATGTGCAAAATGGGTGCCGCGTTTGTTAACACCTGATCAAAAGTTGCAAAAAAAAAACTGTTTCTGTTACGAATGTGAAGCTCTACCGTAAAAATCCTAGTGAATTTTTGAGACGGCTTGTTACCATGGATTTAACTTGGATACATCACTGCACACTAGAATGTAAATCACAGTCAAAACAGTGGATTGCGGCAGGTGAACCAACTCCAAAAAAGGCAAAGTCAATTTTGTCAGCTAACAAGTTTATAGCGAGTGTTTTCTGGTATGCACAGGGATTACTGATTATTGATTACTTGGAAAAGGGTTAAAGTATCATTGGTGAGTACTACGCAAGTTTACTGCAACGTTTGAGTGATGAGGTGAAAAGAAAATACCTTATTTGGAACAAACAAAAAATCTTGTTTCATCACGACAATGCTCCGGCCCATCGTTCAGTCATTGCAATGGGAAAAATGTGCGAATTAAAATTGGAATTGCTTGAACATCCACCCTATTCGCCAGATCTAGCACCCAGTGACTACCACCTGTTCCCAGACCTCACAAAATTTCTTGGAGGACGAAGATTTCACAGCAACGAGGAGGTCATTGATGCGGTAAACAGCTATTTTGAGGACCTTGATAAATCGCACTACAGAGATGGTTTAATTAAATTAGAACCCCGATATGACAAATGTATTAGCATTTCTGGAGATTATGTTGAGAAATAAAGCAAAAAAAAAAAAAAAAATTAAATGTTGTTTTCATTGAGAGGCCAGGGACTTATCAGCTGACCCTAGTATTTGGTAAACGTACCTATTCGCAAAATAAAATGGAAGTTTGGTCCATTCATCATGAAGGCGTTGTTGTTATTGTTGACACAAGTTATCAGAAACTCTCTACTTTCATTTCGCTAAGTTTTAACTGTCGACCTTTACCAGTTACATGCAGGAGTTTACGTCATCACGCAAGTTCCGTTATCGATTCTTAATTTTGTTGCATTTAGGGTAAGTATTACAGTTCTGGACTTGGTCTGTAAAAAATCTGAAGTGTTCCATTCACATGACTTGCTCTACATCTCTGCAGCAACTTATTATTAGAAAGCTTATACTTCTATTTAGTTCATTGTAATCGAGAAAAAAAAATAGCAAAAATAGGCTTATTACTTGCTTCCATTCAAGTAGAAGGGAAATAAGGGAGTACCATAGGCTGAAGTATTAGTGAAAATCTGGTTACTATGGACTGTAGTTCCTTTGCACGGACAGGAGTTAACAATCTCCCGTATGAGAAAAGTATATTTTTTTAAAGCTGAAAGCAGTAACAAGGAATATCTCAGAAACGATCTCCACGAAAAAATGCATATAACATAAATTGTGTGTTCTATCTGATCTACATTTTTTGTGTAGTATCTTTTTGTCTATCTCTTACGGTTTTCCAGTTACGCAACATACAGTAAAATTCGTTCAGAATAAAGAGGTCCTTAGAAGATGTTGCCAGAAAATTCAAGACATAAATTTTATTTGCCATATAAATATATTTAAAATACGCTATTTTAATCAGAATCGTTAGAGCCATTTTTGAGAAAATCAAAGTTTTCGAAAATTTAATCTAAATGAATTTTGCTTGAATTTTGCGTAACTGGTAAACCGTAAGAGAGAGACAAAATCTTACTATACAAAAAATGTAGACTAGGATAAAACACATAATTTATGTCATATACGTTTTTTTTTGTTTTCGTGGAATTGACCATCTCTGCGATATTCCTTGTTATTTGTTTCAGCTTTAAAATGCATAGTTTTGTCACACGGAAAGTTGTCAACGCCTTGCCCTGCATAGAAATGGTTTTCAACCACATGGCAACCATCTTTTCAAAGATTTGACTATCGTTTTAGTCTAGTGTATTCCCTTATTTTGCTCCTACTTACAAGGAAGCAAGTAATTAAGACAATATCTGCTAATTTTTATATCAATTATCATAAAGTAGATAGAGGATTAAGTTTTTTAACAATAATTTTTACACTTGTTGAAGCCAGATAGTTTACATTTTCCCCACATAATTAGTAAACACTTTGAGTTTGATGGTATTGGTTATTTGTACATATTAAATGGTTAAAGCCTTGTATCGCAAGTCCTCGCCATCGAATTTTTGGGTGGAACACAATACCTTATATGTATAATCTTCTGCAAAACATGATGGCCCTCAAACGGGACCGCTCATCCCTGTCACTGGGCAATAACCATTAGTAAGACTCTGTACTAGGGGTTGAGCTCTGATTCCTGGAGACAGGCTTCAAAGTTTGGAAGAAAAGCGGGGCAGATACATCATGTTCGGAAAAATACTCTACATAGGTGCTAGAGTATTTATTATTATAATTATTTTTATTATTATTATTACTATTTTTGTTATTATTATTTTTGTCATTGTTATTGTTATTATTACTATTATTATTACTATTATTGTTATTACTACTATTACTACTGTTTTTATTATCATTGTTATTATTGTTATTATTATTATCATTGTTATTATTATTGTTATTACTGTTATTATTGTTGTTATTGTTATTATTATTGTTATTACTGTTATTGTTATTTTTATTGTTATTATTACTACTATTATTGTTACTGTTATTATTACTACTATTATTATTCTTGTTATTATTGTTGTGCCGTCTTGTTTTTGGTATTTTGTGTTTGATGTTTTTTGGATTGCAATTTTTTTATGTTTCTTTTCTTTTTAATTTTTGTTGTAATTGTTTTAGTTGTAATTGTTGTAGTTGTTGTAATTTTTGTTGTTGTTATTATTATTATTATTATTATTATTACTATTGGTTTATTTTATTAAGTCAGCGCATTTGTTATTCATTTGTGATAGCAACTCCCCCCTCCCCCCACGACGAAAACCTGAAGATCGACTGCTGTTTCAAATCTGTGCCATATTATGGATATCACGTTGTTTTCTACTTGCAGTGCAGTTAGTTATTAAATAAAACCTGTTCTTGTTGCATCACCAACCATTTCTTGGTCACCTCAAATGTTTTTTGATCTCATTCCACTATCATTTTCTTGTGGTTGCAGGCGTTCACTATATGGTTACTACCGACATCTTCTGCAATAAACTTGAAGCTGTGCTGCTCTTCTCGTAGTGTGCTGCGCTCTATTGCAAGACTATGAACTTCTTAGGTAAGTGATTACATTGTGGTTTGGTTCAACGGCAGCTTACAATGGCAGAGACTATAGACAAAATTATTGTTGTTATCCTCATTACCATTATCACATTCAAGAGATGCGGAATTCGAATCTCGATTAGGGTGAGTTACCCCATAAGGCTTTTTCGGGAGTTTTCCTTTATCCCGAGAAGACCAATGTCCTGTACCTCTAAGTTGTATGGTTCTGGGCTCATTTGAGCATCATTTCACCCATTTTATTCACCGTCCTATATGTCCTATCAGATTTTTTATCGCTCTGAGGCTCACCACGTTAGTGAAGTTGAAATTGTAGTTTGTTCGTAGTTAACTGTTATTCCTCTACATTGAAGTCTCCAATATAGCAAGAATGTGATACATCCTTATCTCTGATATTGATGCAATCTTATCTTCGCATTGAAGTCTCCAATATAGCAAGCATGTGATATACTCTTATACCTGATATTGATGCAATCTTATCTTCGCATTGAAGTCTCCAATATAGCAAGAATGTAATACATTCCTATCCCTGATATTGATGCAATCTTATCCTCGCATTGAAGTCTCCAATATAGCAAGCATGTGATATACTCTTATACCTGATATTGATGCAATCTTATCCTCGCATTGAAGTCTCCAATATAGCAAGCATGTGATACATCCTTATCTCTGATATTGATGCAATCTTATCCTCGCATTGAAGTCTCCAATATAGCAAGCATGTGATATACTCTTATACCTGATATTGATGCAATCTTATCCTCGCATTGAAGTCTCCAATATAGCAAGAATGTGATATACTCTTATACCTGATATTGATGCAATCTTATCTTCGCATTGAAGTCTCCAATATAGCAAGAATGTGATATACTCTTATACCTGATATTGATGCAATCTTATCCTCGCATTGAAGTCTCCAATATAGCAAGAATGTAATACATTCCTATCTCTGATATTGATGCAATCTTATCCTCGCATTGAAGTCTCCAATATAGCAAGAATGTAATACATCCTTATCTCTGATATTGATGCAATCTTATCCTCGCATTGAAGTCTCCAATATAGCAAGAATGTAATACATTCCTATCTCTGATATTGATGCAATCTTATCCTCGCATTGAAGTCTCCAATATAGCAAGAATGTAATACATCCTTATCTCTGATATTGATGCAATCCTATCCTCGCATTGAAGTCTCCAATATAGCAAGAATGTGATACATCCTTATCTCTGATATTGATGCAATCTTATCCTCGCATTGAAGTCTCCAATTTAGCAAGTATGTGATATACTCTTATACCTGATATTGATACAATCTTATCCTCGCGTTGAAGTCTCCAATATAGCAAGTATGTGATATACTCTTATCCCTGATATTGACACAATCTTATCCTCACATTGAAGTCTCCAATATAGCAAGTATGTGATACATTCCTATACCTGATATTGATACAATCTTATCCTCGCATTGAAGTCTCCAATATAGCAAGTATGTGATACATTCTTATCCCTGATATTGATACAATCTTATCCTCGCATTGAAGTCTCCAATATAGCAAGTATGTGATACATTCTTATCCCTGATATTGATACAATCTTATCCTCGCATTGAAGTCTCCAATAAGAATGTGATACATCCTTATCCCTGATATTGATGCAATCTTATCCTCGCATTGAAGTCTCCAATATAGCAAGTATGTGATACATTCTTATCCCTGATATTGATACAATCTTATCCTCGCATTGAAGTCTCCAATAAGAATGTGATACATCATTATCCCTGATATTGATGCAATCTTATCCTCGCATTGAAGCCTCCAATATAGCAAGTATGTGATACATTCTTATCCCTGATATTGATACAATCTTATCCTCGCGTTGAAGTCTCCAATAAGAATGTGATGCATTCTTATCCCTGATACTGATGCAATCTTATCCTCGCATTGAAGTCTCCAATATAGCAAGAATGTGGTACATTCTTATCCCTGATATTGAAGCAATCTTATCCTCACATTGAAGTCTCCAATATAGCAAGAATGTGGTACATTCTTATCCCTGATACTGATCCAATCTTATCCTCACATTGAAGTCTCCAATATAGCAAGTATGTGATACATTCTTATCCCTGATATTGAAGCAATCTTATCCTCACATTGAAGTCTCCAATATAGCAAGTATGTGATACATTCTTATCTCTGATATTGAAGCAATCTTATCCTCACATTGAAGTCTCCAATATAGCAAGAATGTGGTACATTCTTATCCCTGATATTGAAGCAATCTTATCCTCACATTGAAGTCTCCAATACAGCAAGAATGTGATACATTCTTATCCCTGATACTGATGCAATCTTATCCTCCCATTGAAGTCTCCAGTGTAGCAAACATGTAATGCACTTTTATCCAGGATGTTGATTCTATCTTATCCCCGCGTTGAAGTCTCGAATATAATATATAGGATGGAAGGTGAATAAGTGCAAATAAATCGATATTTAATAGAAAGCAATACATATATAAGATGTATATATGTTACAAATGAAGCAGAAATTTCAGGGTCAAATGTGTTTTGAACGGGCCTGCGTTAGATGCCTTCTGTGTTTACATACATAACACAATGGACAGCTCCTGTGTTTAGCACAGCTCGCACATCGTCGACCTCACTCAGAGTGAGGGAACAAGGTACCGATTCAGTCGCAAAAACTTTCCTTGACATTTATTTAATTTACGCCGCAAATGGGAACTCTGACAGTACTGCGAGGGGCTGTATCACGGGCGATTTCTAAACCGTCATCTTCTCAAAAGACGAACGTTAACTGCAGTTTAACAAAGATATCACAAGTTCTCTTAAGGACATCTATGACTGAAAGTTTGAAATTCCAAACTAATAATGCTAGAGCTTTTTGAAATTTATAGCAGATGTGTAATATACTTCAAACAAGTTATAGTGCAAATTTCATTTATTTTTACTTTTCTACACGTACTATGCACATAGTGCAGAGAGAAGGTGTTGTATTCCACCCAAAATTCGATAACGAGATTTCACCGGAAATACATGTTTTAGGTTCCCCTGAATCCAACAAAAAACATTTTTACCAAAAACGTCCGTGTATGTGCGTGTGTGTGTGTCTGTCTGTGGACAGTATAGCTCAAAAACGAAAAGACCGTTGAATACCAAACTTGGTATTTAAGTTGGGTTTCTTCCAAGGATGCAACACGGAGATTTTCAAGAAAATCCCCCCACCACCCAACTACGCTTTACATGAAATTATTTTCGAATTTTTGATTTCTTAAAAATGGCTCTTACGATTTTGATTAAAATATCGTATATTAAAGATATTTACCTGACAAATAAAATGTATATCTTGAATTTTCTTGGAATGGCCTCTGAAGACTACTTTATGCTGGAAGAATTTTACGGAAGTTTACATAACTGCTAAACCGTAAGAGGTGGACAAAAAACTGCCCACAAAAAATGTATAGCATGCTAAAACACACCATTTATGTTATATACATTTTTTCCTGCAGTTGGTCGTTTTTTTAGATATTCCCTGCTTTTGGTTTCAGTTTCGAAAAGCATACTTTTCTCATACAGGAATTTGCTCAACTCCTGTCCATAGAAACAAACAAGTTCAGTCACATAGCAACCAGCTTTTGGCTATCACTTTAACCTGTTACTCCTTTATTTCGCTTCTAGTTACAAGGAAGCACGTAATAAGACTAGTTCTGCTATTTTTTTCTCGATTAACATGAAGTAAATAGAAGCATTAGCTTTTTAACAATAATTTGATGCAGAAATGTAGATTGTCATGTGAATGGAACACATCAGATTTTTCTGTAATGGTTTGGAAATTATGATCAAATTTATTTATGTCTTCGTCACGTCATAAAAAAAGTCCCTTTCGACAAACTAATACAATTTTTGGTCTAATAATGTAACCCTAGGTTCATAATGCATATACTTCATGAAATTGTCCCAGGTCTTTCTGTGTCTTCTTTGATTTAGGATCCGAATTTTTTAAAGTTCTGAATCTGATTTTTTGTCATAATAATATAATGGTTGAGTTTGAAAATTGAAAACATGCATAAATACATGTGAGAGTAAAACCTAGGGCAATTTTTATTATTTAAGCCTATGTGAATATGTATATAAAATTTTATTTGTATAACAGAAAAACTGCTCCTCAAGGAGCATTTTACAGAAAGAAAAATCTGATGTGTTCCATTCACATGCCTTTTTCCACATCTCTGGAAAAATGATTGTTAGTAAGCTTTTGCTTCTATTTACTTCATGCTAATGGAGAAAAATTATCAGAAATGGTTTTATTACTTGCTTCCTTGTAAGTAGAAGCGAAATAAGGGAGTTCCATAGGTTAAAGTGATAGTCAGAATCTGGTTGCTATATGACTGAAGTTCCTTTGTTTGTATGGACAGGAGTTGACAAATTCTTGTATGAGAAAGGTATCAGTTTTTCAAAGCTGAAACTAAAAACAAAGAATATCCTAAAAACGATCAACACCATGAAAAAAACCTATATAATATAAATTGTTTGCTTTAATGTGTTCTACAATTTCTGTGTGGTAAATTTTTGTCCATCTCTTACGGTTTGGCAGTGTTGCAAAAATCCGTAAAATTCATCCAGAATAAAGTAGTCTTCAAAGGCTATTCCCAGAAAATTCAAGACATACATTTTATTTGTCCAAAAATATCTTAAACATACGAGATTTTCAAAATTGTTAGAGCCATTTTTAAGAAATACAAAGTTTTCGATTTTTTTCCATGTAAGTGTAGTTTGGGGTGGGGGAATTTTCTTGAAAAACTTCGTGTCGCATCCTTTGAAGATACCAAACTTAAATAGCAAGTTTGGTTTTTAACGGCCTTTTCATTTTTGAGATATGCTGCCCACAGGCACACAGACACACATGGACATGTTTCTAAAAATGCTTTTTTTTGGATTCAGGGGGTCTCAAAACATATATTTCCGGTGAAATCTCGGTATCGAATTTTTGGGTGCAATACAATACCTTCTCTATACACTATATACATAGTACGTATAGAGAAAGTAAAAATGCTGAAAATATCCATAGTGGGAAAACTAGGAAAGATCTGAATGCATGGCGCTTACTAAAATCCACCAGGTTGGTGGGTTGAACCTAGCTTTCCTTTTTCTCTCCCCTGCTGCTGCTTTTCCGTCCTTCTTTTCTTGCATTGCTGCTTTTCTTCTGCACAACTTCGTTTTTTATTTTGCCTGGTGAGAATGATACCCTTTCACCTATATTGCTTTGACTTGAGGTATTTAAAATGGTGCCCAATTATACATTTTTTGTATTCGGGAATGTTTAAAATATATTATGGAATTAAATAAAAAATCTGATGTGTTCCATTCACATTACTTTCTCTACATCTCTGCAACAAATTATTGTTAAAAAGCTTATGCTTGTTTTTACTTCATTTTAATCGAGAAAAAAATAGCAGAAATAGTCTTATTACTTGCTTCCTTGTAATTTGTAGGGAAATAAGAGAGTACTATAGGTTAAAGTGATAGTCAAAAGCTGGTTGCTATGTTTGTATGGGCAGGAGTTGACAAATTCCTGTATGAGAAAAGTACAAGTTTTCCAAAGCAGAAAGCAAAAGCAAGGAAAATGTCAAAAACGATCAACTCCACGAAAAAGATGTATATGCTATAAATTCTGTGTTTTAATGTACTCTACATTTTTTGTGTGTTAAGTTTTTGTCCATCTATTACGGTTTAGCAGTTATGCAAAATTCCGTAAAATCCATCCAGAAAAAAGTAGTCTTCAGAGGCTATTCCCAGAAAGTTCAAGATATATATTTTGTTTGTCAGGTAAATACCTATAATATTTGACATTTTAATCAAAATCGTTAGAGCCATTTTTGAAAAAGTTCCATGTAAAGGGTAGTTGGGTGTCAGGGTGGGGGGATTTTCTTGAAAATCTTCGTGTCGCATCCTTGCAGGATACCAAACTTAAATACGAAGTTTGGTATTTAACGGTCTTTTCGTGTTTGAGCTATGCTGTCCACAGGCACACACACGTACCTTTTTGTGAAAGTGCTTTTTTTTTTGGAATCAGGGGTACACAAAACAGGTATTTCCGGTGAGATCTCGATATCGAATTTTTGTTTGGAATACAATATCTTCTCTATACACTATGTACATAGTACGTGTAGAGGAAGTAAACAGTCGATTTTTGTTGTTGTTATCTTTCATGAAATTTCAGTCATACATACCCTTAATTCCCGATTTGAAGGATTTTTATTTTTACGCATTATAGAAATTATTACACAACGCACTTAAACGAATGCTTGATAATGATTAGGTGCAAAGGGATACATTATTTGCAACAATAGTTTGTCGGCTCTTTTAACTTTCTCTACACGTACTATGTACATAGTGATTACAGAAGGTGTGCGTGTGTGTGTGTGTGTGTGTGTGTGTGTGTGTGTGTGTGTGTCTTTGAACACGATAACTCAAAAACGAAAATACGGTAAAATACCAAACTTGCTATTTAAGTTTAGTATCTTCCAGGGATGCGACACAAAGATTTTGTTTAAAATCCCCCCCACCCCAAACTACCCTTTACATAGAACTTTTTTCGAAAATTTTGATTCTTCTCAAACGATTTTGATTAAAATATCATATATTAAAGATTTACCTTACAAATAAAATGTTTATCTTTAATGTTCTAGGAATAGCCTCTTAAAACTACTTTATTCTGGATGAATTTTACAGAATTTTACATAACTGCTAAACAGTTAGAGATGGAGAAAAACTTACCACATAAAATATGTAGAACACTTTAAAACACACAGTTTAATTTATATGCATTTATTTCATGGAGTTGATCGTTTTTGAGATATTCCTTGTTTTTGGTTTCAGCTTTAAAAAACTTATACTTTTCTCATACGGGAATTTGTCAACCCCTGTCCATACAAACAAAGGAACTTCAGTCACATAGCAACCAGCTTTTGACTATCACTTTAACCCATGATACTCCTTTATTTTGCTTCTACTTACAAGGAAGCAAGTAATAAGACTGTTTCAGCTATTTTTTTCTCGATTAGCATGAAGTAAATAGAAGTGTAAGCTTTTTAACAATAATTTGTTGCAGAGATGTAGAAAAGGACATGTGAATAGTACACATCAGATTTTCTATAAAGATTACAATTAAAGGGAGTAAAGGTGAGAATTCATTTAAAAATAGTTTACACCATTATACAGTAATTTCATAAAGAACCGAAGGAGATAGCTAAAATGTATTAATTTACTCCAGTTTAAAAATCTGCTCTTGCAACGTCGAATAACCCAGCTAGTGTTTGTGTGTGTGTGCGTGAGTATGTGTGTAAACATATATCATTTTAAATAAAATCATTTATACAAGTAGAATGCATGAATTTAACACCAAGAATAAGAGAAGTGGTATTAGGGGCGTTCAATGAGCCCTTAGAAAATCCAAGAAATTACGCTCGTAGCAGAGAAAAAAGTTTGTATTTAGTAACTGTCGTCTCTTACTAGATGGCAGTTAAAGTTCCAGCTATATCCATTACGTGGTTTCGTTACCACAGGCAATTGAATCAACACTCTTGTGCTTCTTTAGAAATATGCAACAACAACAAAAAACTGAGTTTCGTGCTGTTATTAAATACTTCTATTTAAAAGACTTAACAACGAAAGAGATAAAACGAGTTGGATAAAGTTCATGACACATCTGCTCCTGCGTTTGCATAAATTTGCAATCGGATAAAGGAATTTAAACGTGGCGTACATTCACAAATGATGAACATCGTTTCGGACGTCCAATAGAAGTGACTTCCTCCGAAATGATTGACAAAATCCAGGATATAGTTTTGAGTGATCGACGAATCAAAGTTCGCGAAACAGTAAAGGCCACAGGTATATCATAAGGTACAGTGTTATCAATTTTGCACCAAAAATTAAGTCCGACAAAGGTCTCAGCAAAATGGGCGCCGCGTTTGCTCTCAATGGAGAATAAACGCAATCGTGTGAACGATGCAGAAGATGGTTTGACACTTTTATGTCTCAATCCTGACGGGTTTTTGCGTCGATACATAACTGTGGATGAAACATGAACACACATTGAGACAAAAGTACAGTCGAAACAGTGGGTTTTTAAAGGCAAATAGGATCCAAAGAAGGCAAAGATGGTGAAATCTGCAGACAAGATTAAGGTCTCAGATTTTTGGGATGCACGCAGAATCATCTACATTGCAAAAAGGAAGAACGATAAATGGAGAGTATCGTGCATCGTTATTGCACCGGTTGAACGGAGAAATCAAGGAAAAAAAAGGCCTCTTTTGGCAAAGAGAAGGTTTGTCTCCATCAAAACAATGCAAGGGTGCACACCTGCGCCGTTTCACTGGCAAAAATTGTAGAATTAAGGTTTGAATTACTACAACATCCACTGTGTTCACCAGGTTTGGCCCCCAGTGACTTTTTTTTATTTTCTAACTTGAAAAAGTGACTCGCTGGAAAATGATTCACGTCTAACGAAGAAGTCATCTCCCAAGCAGATGTCTGTTTTGAGGACCTAACGAAATCCTACTTTTTGGAAGGCTTAAAACAGTTCGAGAAACGCTGGGAAAAGTGTGTTGAGTTAAAAGGAGACTATGCTGGGAAAAAATCTAGCAAAAATAATGTATTTTTCTAAGGACTTATTGAACACTCCTCGTACATTTCATTGTTTGTTTACTTTTTATTTATTTATGACATTGTTATTTCATACAGAGTCTCTCACTCATAACTTAAAAACTATAAAACTTAAAAGTATACTTCGTTAAGTTAAACAATTCATTGCAATTTCTTAATTTAAAGATGTACTCGATTTATGCATATCATTTGTGTAACTGGGAATGAATTACATATTTCTTGAGCACATCGTTTGTACAATGTTTCTTTTGAATTAAATACATCTGTGCCACAAATTTAATACTAAATTTAAAATAACATTCATATAAAATAAATAATTTAAAATATAAAAGATAACTAATATAAAATTAATTTTAGTGATCTAGATTTTTATGAAGTTTTTCTATAAAAATTTCAATAAATTATATAATCTAAAATATATTTAACTACTATTTTAATTGTATTATTGAAACTACAACATTAGCTAGCAATGTCTGAAAATGTGCATTTTCGTTGTATACCTCTAAATTGGCAACACTGCATTGAAATTGCAGTCACTACCGGACAACTCTATTGCAGTGCAGTTTGAGCATTTAAATTTCATAACTGGAACTTTAAGGTTAAAACCCTATTTTTAAGCTAGTTGAAAATAAACAGATTTTTACTTGAATGAGAAGAGTGTCTACCTTCTTTTAAATAAACTAAAATTAAACTTGTAGATTATTAGGTTTATGTGAATGCACATTAAGATGTCTATGTGCATAAAATTAACCCATTTGTAGGCATTTAAATAATAATCAAAAGCATGAAGCTGGAAATTTGTTCCACATTAGCATAACTATTTAACCTAGAGGTGGTACATATTCCCATATACGTCACCCAGTATTTTGAGAACAAATTCACGCAACCAGAAGTGTGTAGAGTATTAATTTCCTTTCGTCTGTCGTTTTCACTTAGCCACCAATAAATCAAATTCCTTTTATCCCATAAGTCCGTTACCGTTATTAATTCCGGAAATCCCTTCATCTGACTGCGCAGAAGACATTTTCAGGTACATTCGTTATCATGACTCCGGAAATGATCTGATATTTTATCTGAAAATGTGTTTATCTAATTAAGGCCTAGACTGGAAGTTGATTAAATGTTTCACATAACTCTAAAAAAGATTGTAGTGGTATTTCTTTTTAGAAATGCATAATTGCGGTTTCGTGTAAATTAAGTTATTTTAAAATTTGAACATTTTTGTTTATTTTATGATCATTGTTTCCAATCGAGAAAACTATATGAAAATTTAATTTCATTATTCTTCAATTGATATTTTCTAAGTTGCACAAGGGAAGTGTAGCTTTTTAAGGCAAAAGATTGTAAATACTAGTTTTCCAAGAGCATTGTCGCGTTGTTACTCTGCTATAAATAGTTCGGTTCCAAAATGTGGCTCTATTTTCCTAAGTTGGGGTCTGACAGAAGCGCTGCAAAGGAAAAAATAAGTGGGGGTGGCTGACGCCATTTCACCACGTGCTCAGTCTTCCTTTGCTTCACCTTGCAGTTACTGAGTTTTCTTTATGGTGTTTTCCGTTATTTTACATTTGCATTATTATTGTTATATTGTTTGTGTGGCTGTGAACATTACTTTTGTAAGAGATGTAAATTAAGTTTTATTAATGGACGCTCTTTAAGTGTAGAAGTGTACGTCTAATTGATTTGGATTCTTTATATTCCTCTTACCCATTAACTAATTTACCTCATTATTTAATTTGTTGCTAAGATGAAAAATCAAAAATGAAGTAAGGTAATTACGACTATCTATGGTCATTTTCTTATATCTTCTTCACACTTCAAAGTGCTTGCAAGACCCGTTCAGAGTAATCGAAGGATTTTCTTTTCATTACTTCTTTCTTCATTTCTTCAATTTAGCTCTCTGTAGTATACCTTAAAACATTTTTGTTGAAATATTAACATTTTTCATAAATATACTTACAATTTTTTTCTTTCTCTTTTTGGACTGTTTAATTATCACATATGTTTGGTTACTAGTCTGTTAGACTCAATTTACGAACCTAGAGCTATAGTTTTTCATTTGTTTGCGCTATGAAAGCCACCACAGTTTATTTCTGACAAAGATCTTGAAACCCATTAGAGAAAGTAAAGATATTTCTTAAATAAATATAAATAAGAATAAAATTCCAGCTGCAGCTAATGAGAAATATTCAGCAAGCACAGGAAAGATGAATCGCGACGTTATCCTGCCATTACGTCATCACAAACACTATTTGAACATTGTGTTGTGTTGTGAAAGTTGAACTAGTGTCCGTTAGATGGGGTTACCGTCCTTATCCTTGTAGAGGTCGTTGTTGATATCGTACTTCTCAGGTGCGGCAGCACAGTCCACGTTGTACCACCAATCGCAGACTCGGAAGTTCTGGTTGAACACCGTTCCGTTGGGACACAGGAAACTGAACTTGCCCCCGGAAGGTAGGCACCAGTGCCAAACCTGCACACAGATAATAATTAATATACGGGGACAGAGTAAAGCAGACAAATCATAAATGAACTATCTAAAAGTAATAAGCAGCAATAAACTTTCTAGATTAAATTATTGTTAAAAAGCTTATACATCTATTTACTTATTGCTAATAGAGACAAAGTTAGCAGAAAGGGTCTTATTACTTGCTTCCTTGTAAGTACAGGGTTATTCAAAAAGAAAGAGCAGATTTCAAATATTTATTGCTTCCAAACTACAAAAGATAGAAACATGATTTCAACGTTCATGGAGATAGAAAAGTGTACATTTTTATAATATGCATTCAATATGAGCACCGTGTGTTACACGACATATGTCAAAACGGTGGCACATTTCTTGCCACATACGAATCAGCTGGTCTCCAGTTATCGAATTTACAGCTTCAACAATTCAATATCGTAGATCTTCAAGAGTGCCAGGCATAGGAGAGATAAAACACGGTCTTTTACGTTACCTCATAGATCTGGAGACCTGGGAGGCCACCGGCGAAACAGTTGATCTGATCCTCCTCTCGCAATCCAACGTCCTGCAAACGTGTTATTCAAGTGACGTGGTAAGAGAAATGAGGCAAAGCACCATCTTGCATGAAAAAAATTCATTGGAAAACATTAATCGTTAAGTAAAATTGTCTTCTTCCACATCTTCTAACATGCCAATGTACAATTCGTACCGTTTGTTGTGGTCGTCAGGATTCAATGCAGTTTGTATGTCTTCAGGTGCAGACGATGTTTTAGAACTCGCCATACCGTTGGTTGCTTGCTCGTGATGTGGATTTCTTTGCGATCCTTTCGTTGAACTGCAACAATGGCCTCTAGCTTTGCTAATTGCAGCACACAAAATGATTTCTCTTGAGGTGTCGCCGCCATTTCACTACAGACGTACAACAACAAACAACAGCGCCAATGCGGCCGTGATTGGAACTTCTAGCCCCCACGCTATTTCAATTGAAAGCTTTTCTCTTCCATGAACGTTAGAATCATGCTTCTATCTTTTGTAGTTTGGAAGCAATACAAGGTTGAAATGTGTTCTTTCTTTTTGAATTACACTGTAGAGGACACATATGCGAGTAGCATAGGCTGAAACGATATTAAAATCTTTTAAAATCCTGTTTACAATTTTCCTTGTGAGAAAAGTTTAAGCATTTTAATCAAATCACAAGGACTATCTCAGAAATAGTCAATTCCACGAAAAAAAAACGTACATGATAAATTGTGTGTTTCAACGAGATCACATTTTTTGTGTGGTAAGCTCTTGTTTAAATCTTAAGATTTACCAGCTACACAAAAATCAGCGAAACTCATCCAGAATAAAGAAGTTTTTAGAGGCTATTCCTAGAAAATTCAAGATTTGAATTTACCATGTAAATATCTTTAATATATAGTATTTTAATCAAAACCGTTACAGCTATTTTTGAGAGAATCTAAATTTTCGATGTTTTCCCTGTAAAAGGTAGCTTGGGCTGGGAGTATTTTTCTCAAAATCTTCAAGAAGCATCCCCGGAAGATACTAAACTTAATATACCAAATACATTTTCCATAACTGCTAAACCGTAAAAGATAGACAAAAACTGAATATACAAAAAATGTAGAGCACGATAAAACGCACAATTTATATAATGTGCATTTGCTTCGTGGAGTTGATCGTTTTTGAGATATTCCTTGTTATTGGTTTCAGCTTTGAGAAACATACTTTTCTCATAGGAATTTGTCAATTCCTATCCTTACAAAGAAGTCACATAGCAACCTTTTGGCTATCACTTGAACCTATGGTACTCCCTTATTTCGCTTCTGCTTACAAGGAAGCAAGTAATAAGACTATTTCTGCTAATTTTTACTTTCTCTATACGTACTATGTGTATAGTGTATAGAGAAGGTATTGCACTCCACCAAAAAATTCGATACCGAGATTTCACCGGAAATATATGTTTTAGGGTCTCCTGTATCCAAAAAAAGTATTTCAGTCCGTGTGTGTGTCCGTGTGTCTGTGAACACGATAACTCAAAAACGGAAAGTCGGTAAAATACCAAACTTGGTATTTAAGTTTAGCATCTTCCAGGGATGCGACACGAAGATTTTGAGAAAAATCCCCCAACCCTAAACTACCCTTTACATGGAACGTTTTTCGAAAACTTTGATTTTCTAAAAAATTACTAACGATTTTGATTAAAATATCGTATATTAAAGATATTTACATGACAAATAAAATGTATATTTTGAATTTTCTGGGAGTAGCCTCTGAAGACTACTTTATTCTCGGTCAATTTTACGGAATTTTGCATAACTGCTAAATCGTAAGAGATGGACAAAAACTTACCACACTACAAATGTAGAGTACCTTAAAACACACAATTTATGTATTATACATTTTTTTCGTGGAGTTGATCGTTTATAGATATTCCTTGTTTTAGTTTCAGCTTTGAAAAACATACTTTTCTCATACAGGGTTTTGTCAATTCCTGTCCATACAGACGAAGGAACTTCAGTCACATAGCAACCAGCTGTTGACCATGTCTTTAACCTATGGTACTCCCTTATTTCTCTTCTACTTACAGGGAAGCAAGTAATAAGACTATTGCTGCTAATTTTTTCTCAATTAGCATGAAATGAATAGAAACCTAAGCTTTTTAATAATAATTTGCTACAGAGATGTAGAGAAAGTCATGTAAATAGAAAAGAGTTTTTTTTTTCCCCATGAAAATGTTAAGAAGATTTATTTTACTCGAAATGTTGCTGAACATTCAATATCGCATATCTTTAAATTCTGTGTTTATGTTGAGGATATTGTGCTACAGGTGATGGCTGGGTAGAATGGAGAGATGGGTGTGAAGGGTTGTGTTCCGAATGGTTAGACGCGCAACAGCTGATATAATTTCTCATGAAGATCTGTTACCAACCTGGCATTGAGCTTCAGGGTCAGCGTAGTAGCCGGGTATCTTGTCTGAGCACGAGAAACTGAGTCCTGCTGGAACCTCGTTATATGTCGGGTACTCCACGGTAGCGGTTGCTGGCGTCTGTTCTCCTTCATCCTGCAACACACAGTCACGTGTCTCCACTTTACTATTGTTTTATACTACCTGTAGTACACTTTATACCATACTTTTTGTCTCTGAACTACATAGTGTATAGAGAAGGTATTGCACTCCACCCAAAATTCGATACCGAGATTTCACCGGAAATATGTGTTTTAGGGTCCCTTGTATCCAAAAAAGCATTTTTACAAAAAGGTCCGTGTGGTATTTAAGTTTTGTATCTTCCAGGGATACGACACGAAGATTTTGTGAAAAATCCCCCCACCCCAAACTACTCTTTGCATAGAACTTTTTTCGAAACTTTCTAAAAAATGGTTCTAACGATTTTGATTAAAATGTCGAATATTAAAGATATTTACCTGAAAACAAAATGTATATTTTGAATTTTCTGGGAATAGCCTCTGAAGAGTAGTTTATTCTGGATGAAATTTACGGAATTTTGCATAACTGCTAAACCGTAAGAAATGGACAAAAACTTACCATACAAGAAATGTAGAGCACAGTAAAACACACAATTTATGTTGTATAGAATTATTTCGTGGACCTGGTCGTTTTTGAGATATTCCTTGTTTTTGGTTTCAGCTTATACAGGAGTTTGTTAATTCGTGTCCATACAAACAAATGAACTTGTCAACTAGCAACTAGCTTTTGAGTATCACCTTAACCTATGGTACTCCCTTATTTCGCTTCTACTTACTAGGAAGCAAGTAATAAGACTATTTCTGCAAGTTTTTTCTCGATTAGCATGAAGTAAATGGAAGCATAAGCTTTTTAACAATAATTTGTTGCAGAGATGTAGAGAAAGTCATGTGAATGAAACACATCAGAGTTTTTTTCAGCTTCCGATAGGATATAAGTAAAAGAGAAGTTCATAGAAAACAACTATTTTATTACTAAAAGCCTTGTACACTTATTGTTATTTTGCAACATAATCACCGAAAGGATTGAGACACTTATCGTACCTGTGCACAAGCTTTGCAATACCCGCTTCAAAAATGTTGCCACCAATGATTTCTAATGAGCATTGGTGTTGTTTTGAAGATCTTCGTTCTTTACGACGTATGCGGAGAGCCATTCAAAACAAACGAAGAGGAATGCTGACTTCAGGAATTGTGTTGATCCATGACAACGCTCGTCCACACACTGCTGGCACAACCCATCGGCTCCTTGAACAATTTCAATGGGACATTTTTGATCATCCGCCGTACAGTCCTGACCTGACACCCAGCAACTTTCACCTTTTCCCTTAACTGAAGACGTGGCTAGGAGGGCAGCACTTTCAAACCAACGAAGATCTTCAAAACAACGACAATGCTCATTTGAAATCTCTGGCGGCAACATTTTTTTAAGCGGGTATTGCAAAGCTTATGCAAAGGTACGATAAATGTCTCAATCTTTTCGATGATTATGTTGAAAAGTAACCATAAGTGTACAACATTTTTAGTGATAAAATAATTGTTTTTTACGAACTTGTCTTTTATTTATAGCCTAACGGAGGTTGAAAAAAACGGCCCTCGTATTTTAACTCGAGAAGCTTTCCTTTCTACTATCTCTACTAGTTATCTACAGGAAATTCAGTTCAAAACTTCTGAGTCTAAATAGCAATCTATTTAAACGTAGATTAATAAAACAAAAACATATCAACTTAGATATTGGGGATGGGAAACTAGTCTTAATTTCAGTTTAAGCTTCACCCCAACCCTCCTCTTAAATTTTATATGACGCCACTCTATTTTACTTTATCTATCACGTATGAACAATATAGGTAGTACGAGAGGCGTTCAATAAGTCCTTAGCAAATCCAAGAAATTACACTCGTAGCATCGTAGTTTGTGTTTAGTAACCGTCGTCTGTTACTAGATGGCAGTTAAAGTTTCAGCTATTCCATCACGTGTTTTCATTGCCATAGGCGATTGAATCAACAATCTTGTGTTTATTTAGAAATATGGGAGAAAAAAAAATCGTCCGGTGATTAAACATTTCTATTTAACACCGAAAAAGATGAAAGTTGATTTGGATGAAGTTCATGGCACATCTGCCCTGCATTTGCAATAATTTTCATTTGGATAAATTTTGGCCGTACATCCATAAATAATGAACATCGTTCTGGATGTCCAGTAGAAGTGACTTCCTCCGAAACTATTGACAAAATCCGGGATTTGATGATTCGAAGTTCGCGAAATAGTAGAGACCAAAAGCATATCACAAGGTATAGTATTGTCTGTTTTGCTTGGTAAGGCCTCGGTAAGATTGCGTTTGCAATCAATGGAGAATAAAGGCTATCGTGTGATCGATTCGGAAGTTGGTTTGGAAACTTTCCGTCGCAATCCCGACGAGTTTCTGCGTCGATACATCACTGTGGATGAAACATGGATATACTACTACAGTCCAGAGACAAAAGTACAGTCGAAATAGTCGGTTTTTAAAGGCGAACCGGCTCCGAAGACGACAAAGGTGTTGAAATCGACAGACAAGTTGATGCCTCGGTTTTTGGGATACTCGCGGAATCATCTAGATTACTTTCAGAAAGGAACAACGAAAAACGCAGAGTATTGTGCATCGTTATTGCATTGGCTAAACGGAGAAATCAAGAAAAAACGCCCTCTTCTGTCAAAGGCAAATATTTTCTTCCATCAAGACAATGCAAGGATGCACACCTGCACAGTTTCGATGGTGAAATTGTAGAATTAAGGTTCAAATTTCTACAACATCCACCGTATTCACCAGATTTGGCCCCACTGACTTTTTGTTATTTCCAAACTTGAAAAAGTGACTCGGCGATTCACGTCTAACAAATAGGTCATCTCCCAAACAGAAGTCTATCTTACGGACTTTCCGACATCCTACTTTTTGGAAGGCTTAAAGCAGTTGGAGAAGCGCTGGGAAAAGTGAATCGAGCTAAAAGAAGGTTATGTTAAAAAAATTTACCAAAAATAATTCATTTTTCTATATTTTTCTAAGAGCTTATTGAACGCCACTCGTAGTTACAGACCTCAACATACTGAAATTGAAATCCGAAGCTGAACTGTCTACTTCATCGTGATCCTTAATACTTTGTAATAGTACATAGATAAAGAAGGTATTGCACTCTACCCAAAAACTTTATACTGAGATTTCACTGGTAGTAACGTTTTAGATTCCCTGAAATAAAAAAGAATCATTAATAGAAAAACGTCCGTGTCTGTATGTATGCATCTGAACAGGATATACCAAATTTGCTGTTTAAGTTCAGTATTTTCTTAGGATGCAATGCAAATATTTTCAAGAAAAATCTTCCCAACCAAACTATCCAATATAGATTTTCATTTTCTCAAAAATTTCTGTACAATTTTGGATAACATGGCATATTAAATGTATTAATATTGCAACAGTATACTAACACGTTTTGCATTTCATTTATTTAATTATTAATTTGCACAGGTTTAGTATAGGAAAGGTATTTGCTTCAGTAGCCTAGACTTGGCAGATCGCAAAACAAAACACGAGGGTAAACATGTGTTATTGTATATGCCAAGGTCACTTCTTTTGTCAATCCAGAAATACAAATGTTTTTGTAAGAGCAGGGTTTTGGTGCATTAAAGATGTGGTGTAAATGTAAATTGCGTCTTTAACTTCTGTAGTTCTCAGCGTCCCATTCTAAATTTGGCGTGAAAGACCGCTTAATTTTGCTCAGAGGCCTCTCTATCAGGCTTCAGGTTCTTTTACGTGCCATGAATCTACGACACGGGATCAACGGCTTTACTTCCCTTCCGAAGGAAGCCATGCTAAGGATTTTTACACCCGAAAAAAATCCATCGTCCTCCGCCGGGTTTGAACCCGCTAAGTAACAAGAAGCTTTTCAGAGATAGGTCTTTTCCCTAAAAGTTCGTAGTTCGGGACCCTTTCATTATAAAGAGCTGTCACGTGAGTAAAATACAATGAACTACCAAAACTAACCACGTGATAACTATATTTTTGCGCTACTTAGAAACCAATCAGAAATGAGCACGAAGCATGGATATTGTGGGTATAAAAGCAGAAGGGGCTGGTGTATGTACGTTCTGTTTTGTATTGTTGGTTCTTGATTATGTGACAATGGTACGCGAAAAAGTGCAGTTACCGCATTAGTTGCTGTGCAAGTTTTATATCGCGTAATAGTGAACTGTTAACGACCGTGGCAATCAGAAACTTGGTGGGCAGAAGAAGTAGCACCAGATGTAATCATATATTGCTAAATGTACAAGAACTCTGTCGGGAGTCGCTCGACGGATTAGTGCCTCAGCATAACAAGTATGAGTAAACAGCATACATTCTGAGGAATCTAACTGAAGTACTTATTTTTACTTTCTCTACACGTACTATGTACATAGTGTATAGATAAGGTATTGCAAACCACCCAAAAATTCGATACCGAGATTTCACCGGAAATATATGTTTGAGTCACCTGTATCCAAAAAAAAGCATTTTTAGAAAAATGTCCCTGAGTATGTCTGTCCGTGGACAACATAGCTCAATAACGAAAAATCCGTTACATACCAAAGTTTAAATTTAAGTTCAGCATCTTCCAAGTATTCGACACGAAGATTTTCAAGAAAATTCCTCCATCCCCAACTATACTTTAGAATGGAATAAATTACGAAAATGTTGGTTTTCTGAAAAATAATTCTAACGATTTTGATTAAAATTTCTTATATTTAAGATGTGTGCATGACAACTTAAATGTATATCTTGAATTTTCTGGAAATAGCATCTGAAGACTACTTTATTCTGGATGCTTTTTTTAAATGTTGCATAACTAGTAAACCGTAAGAGATATGCAAGAACTTACTGGACAAAAATGTGGAGCTCCTTAAAACACAGAATTTCTGTCAAATACATTTTTTTCGTGGAATTGACAGTGTTTGAAATATTCCTTGTTTTTGGCTTCAGTTTTAAAATACTTAAAACTTTTCTCATACAGGAGCTTGTCTACTTCTGACCACGCAAAGAAACGGGTTTCAATCGCATAACAAGTACATTTTAAAACATTTGACTGTCGGCTTGGCCTAGAATATTCCCTTATTTACCTTCTGCTTTTGAGCAACTAAGTAATAAGACCGTTTCTGCTTGTCTTTATATCTATTAACGTGAAATACAAGGAGGATATTATCAACAATAATTTGGCACATTTCACACGGAGGTCCCGGGTTCGATTCCCGGCTGGGGCAGGGAATTTTTCTGTAGCCTGAATTATTCCCTATCCCCCACAGAGTCTGAAAATATGTATGTGAGATTGAAAGTGTGTTTGTGATTGATTTGTGATTTAACCCAACGTAAATAACCTACAGACACGACCTGTTTCAAGTGCAAATTCCCCGATATCACAGATGTGGCTATATAAATGAAACAATCAAAAAAAAAAAAAAAAACAATAATAATTTTGAACAGAGATATAGAGAAAATCATGTGAATGGGCCAAATAAGGGTTTTTTTTTTAATACAAACACAAGTGACTTTTTACTATTTTTCTTAAAATTTCAAGAATGGATTACCTTAAATGGGAAAGTAAAAATGTCTCACGTAGCTTAAATTGATCTTTTGTAGCATTTCACGAGATACCAAAGTGGTAATATTTTCAAAAGCACATATTTGAAATGGCAGTTAATGTGAGTGAGGTGTATATAAAACGAAAGCTAAATGACCCAGTTTATTAAGAGCGTGGGAACACGCAACGCGCTCACACGCGTGAGTTTAATGTGTTCCTTTATCAGTCTCTTGTTCAGAGTTAGCTAATGCTTATGTAACACACCTCTCTTACCTACCTAGTGAGTAACTTCATTTCATTTGTTTCTCTATCACTTGACAAACTGCTGCATTCCATCTAAATTTCAGTATCGACATTTCATCGAAAATACATATTTTCATTTCTGAACCGAAAAAATCTGATGTTACAGTCACGTGACTTTCTATAGCTGCTCTACAAACTTCCTATAAAAGATTATTATTCTTTCTACACAATGCTAATCGAGTTATTAGCAGAATTTTCTTATCACTTCCTTTCTTATAAGTAAAAAGGGACTAAGGGAATGCATTAGGTTAAAGTGATAGTCAAATGTTTTAAGCTATCGTTATGCGATTGACATTGGCAATCGCTTCTTTACTTGGCCAGGAGTAGAACAAAAGAAAAACGAACACTTCCTGTCTGAGAAAAGTAGAAGTACTTTACAATTGAAACCTCTAACAAGGAATATCTCGGAAACGGTTACCTCCACAACAAAAACGCAATTGATATAAATTGTGTGTTTTAAACGAGATTTGCATTTTTTGTGTATAAGTTTTGTCTATCTCTTACGGTTTAGCAGTTAAGCAAAATTCGACAAAATTCATCTAGAATAAAGAGGTCTTCAGAGGCTCTACCCAGAAAATTCGAGATAAATATTTTATTTGGGGTGTAAATATGTTTAATATAATTTAAATCAAAATTGTTACAGTCATTTTTAGAAAAATCAAAATTATCAAAATTTTTGTCCATGTAAGGGTAGTTTAAGCTGGTGTGATTTTCTTGAAAATCTTCGTGTCGCATCCTTGGATGATACCAAACCTAAATACCGAGTATGGTATTTAACGGTCTTTTCAATTTTGAGCTAGGCTTTACAAAGACATACACGGACGTTTTTCTAAAAATGCTTTTCTCGGACTCAAAACATATATTTTCGGTGAAATCTTGGTATCGAATTTTTGGGTGCAATACAATACCTTCTCTATCTTTTATGTACATTGTACATGCGGGCTAGAGAGAGTAAAAAAAAAAGTTTTAGAAAATGTTTATGGCAGTACCTCAATAAATGTTTCTAATAATCATGAGCTTAATTTGGGGTGGGAGACAAATTAATTCTAACCCACATAATGAATTGTACTTTAAAATACCTTTAAGACAAATAAACAATTTATTGCTTTAAAATACGAGGGCCGTTCAGAAAGTAGCCTCCAGTCGATTGCAAGAAATTCACCAAGTTAAATAAAAATATTTTAATATATACATCTTACAACTACATCTTTGCACTATTTTTCTACATAGTTTCCATAACGATTGAGGCACTTATCGTATCTGTTCACAAGCTTTGAAATTCCTTCTGCATAAAAATCACCCGCTTGTGCCTGGAGCCAGCCTGTGACCGCATCTTTGAGCTCTTCGTCGTCGTCAAACCGCTGGGACCCGAGCCATTTCTTCATATGCATGAAGAGGTGATAATCGCTTGGCGCCAGATCTGGGCTGTAAGGTGGATGGTTGACAACGTCCCACTTGAAGGACTCAAGAAGGGCTGTTGTTCTGCGAGCAGAGTGAGGACGGGCGTTATCGTGCAAAAAAACGATACCGGAAGTCAGCATACCACGGCGTTTGTTCTGTATAGCCCGTCGTAATTGTTTTAGTGTTTCACAGTACACGTCTTGATTAATGGTCGTCCCACGTTCCATGAATTCAACCAACAACACCCCTTTTGCATCCCAAAACACCGTTGCCATCAATTTTCGGGCAGAAAAATCTTGCCGGGCTTTTATTGGTTTGGTAGGCGAATTTGAATGTGCCCACATCTTTGATTGTTCTTTTGCCTCAGGGTTCACGTACTTAATCCAGGTTTCGTCCCCGGTCACGATTCTGTTTAACAATGGCTCACCTTCGCCCTCATAACGTGACAGAAAGTCTAATGCAGAGGCCATTCTTTGAGTTTTGTGGTGGTCGGTAAGAATTTTGGGCACCCATCGTGCACAGAACTTACGGTAACCCAATCTTGCTGTCACTATCTCGTACAAGAGAGTCTTAGAAATCTGTGGAAAATCAGTAGACAACTCCGACATTGTGAAACGTCGGTTTTCACGAACTTTTGCATCAACTGTCTGAACGAGTTCGTCCGTGACCAATGATGGTCTACCACTCCTCTCTTCATCATGAATGTTTTCTCGTCCACTTTTAAATAAACGTACCCATTCACGGACCACTCCTTCACTCATAACTCTTGGTCACGATGAATAGCTGCTGCAGAATATCCTTTGGCTGTAAAAAACCTTATAACAGCACGCACTTCACATTTGGCGGGGTTTTCTATTGCAGTACACATTTCAAACGGCCACAAACACTAAACTAGCGCAGGTACGACTTTCACTCGACCACGGCTTGATGCCGACTGACCTGCTGAGTGCGTGAATGCACAGATGGCGTCGCTACTCCCCCCACTACCCGCACTGTGACCGATCGGAGGTTACTTTCTGAACGGCCCTCGTATTACTATAACAATTATTGTTGTGTATTTAAAAATAAGCTGAAGTGTTCCATTCACACAGCTTTCTCTAGCTGTTCCACAAACAAACTATTCTTACAAGAGATTATTCTTTTATCTACGTCATGCTAATCGAGATAATCATTACCAAAATTGGTCTTCATTACTTGCTTCCTGTAGGTAGAAGCGAAATAAGGGAGTACATTACCCTAAATCGAGAGTCAAATCCTTTAAAAGCTGGTTACTACATAACACTATTGAGGTTAGGTTCGCTTTGTATGGTCCCGTTTGAGAAAATTTATTAATTTAAAATTGATACCAACAGCAATGTATATCTCGAAAATGGTCAGCTCTACAAGAAAAACATATGTTACATAAATTATGTGGTTTAACAAGGTATACATTTTTTGTGCAGTAAGGTTTTGTCCATCTCTTGCGGTTTAACCGTTTTGCAAAATTCTGCAAAACTCGATCAGAATAAAGAGCTCTTCAGAGGCTATTCCCACAACATATAAATTTTATTTGAAATGTGAATATCTTTAATATACGATATTTTAATCAAAATCGTTATAGCCATTTTTGAGAAAATTTAAATTTTCGCAAAATGTTTCATGTAAATGATAGTTGATGTGGAGGGATTTTCTTGAAAACCTTCGTGTCGCATGCTTGAAAGATACCAAACTTAAATATCGTACCAAGATGGTTTTAGAGACTAGGTACTTCAGGAACATTCAGGATATACATTTTTTTGTAATGTAAATATTTTAATATACGATATTTTAATTAATCAAAACAGTTTGAGCCATTTTGTAGAAAATCTAAAAATTCCAAAAAGTCTTCCATTAAAGGGTAGTTTGGAATGGAGGGGTTTTTCTGAAAATCTTTGTACTCATCCTTAGAAAACTGAGCCTAAATTAAAGAATTTTCATTTTTGAGTTATGCTGTCCCCCTCTCACACACATACACATATAGATATTATCTAAAAATCTTAGGTGTTCCATTCACATGTCTTTCTCTACCTGTTTTTCAAACTATTCTTACAAAAGATTCTTTAACTCCAGATAAACATTAACAGAAATTGTCTTATCACTTACTTCCTTGTAAACGAAGAAAAAAGAGAGACTACTCTAGGCTAAAGCGATGGTCAAATCTTTTAAAAGCTGGCCGCTGTAAACAATTGAAGTTCGGTTCTGTTTGCGAGGTCAAGGGTAAAATACACACACACACACACACACACACACACATATATATATATATATATATATATATATATATATATATATATATATATATATATATGCGCGTTTTAACCAGATCTATATTTTTGGTAGAGTAAGTTTCTATCTTTTACAGTTTACCAGTTATGCAAAATTCATCCAGAATGAGGAGCTCTTCAGAATCTATTCCCAAAAATTCATGACATACATTTTTTTTTTTTTGTAGCTTAACGTTCTTTAACCTGGTTGGTCATATCGGACGATGAATGAAATTAGTGAAATGATGCTCAAATGATATCGGGGTCTACTCAGGATAAGTGAAAACCCCGAAAAAAAACCTTATCCGGGTAACTCACCCTAAGGGAGAATCGAACTCACGACCTTTTGAACGTGAAGCAGACACGCTACCACCACACTACCCAGGTGGGCATATTTTATTTGTGATGTAAATATCGTTAATATATGATATTTTAATCAAAATCATCAGAGTATATTTGATAGAATGACCATTTCGAAAAATCTTTTATTAACGGGTAGTTTGGAAGGAGAGGTTTTCCTGAAAATCTTTGTACCTCATCCTTAGAAAGGACTGAACTTGATTACCTTGTGGTATTTAAAGACTTTTCATTTTAGAGTTATGCTATCCACACAAACACATATACACATGTATATACAAACACGGACATAAATTTTTCTATTATCTATATCATACTAATAGAGATAAATAATAATAGAAATTGTCGTGTTACTTAGTTTCTTACAAGCAGAAATTAAATAAGGGAATACACTAGGCTAAAGTGATAGTCTAATATTTTAAAAGTCGGTCGCTAGATGACAGAATTGAACTTTGTTTTTCTTTGCATGGCCAGGAGCAAAACAAAAGAGAGAGTAGCAAGTTTCTGCTTATCTCTTATGGTATACCAGTTATGCGAAATTCATCCAGAACTAAGAGATCTTTAGAGACAAGTGCCAGAAAATTCATGCTGTACACTTTATTTGTGATGTAAATACCTTTAATATATAATATTTTAATCAAAATCCTTATAGCATTTTGAGAAAATCGAAAATGTCGAAAAATCTTCCATTAAAGGGTAGTTTTGGCTGGGGGGAAAATCTTTGAATCTCATCCTTAAAAGATATTAAACGTATATATCAAGTTAGGTATTTAAAGACTTTTCATTTTTGAGTTATGCTATTCATAGAACACACACAACCACGAACATTTTCTAAAAAATCTGATGGCTTTCTCTGCCTGTTCTCCATAGAAACTATTCTTACAAAGTATTATTTTACCTACCTCATGATAATCGAGGTTGACGTCAACAGAATTAGTCTTATTACTTAGCTCCTTCTAAGTACAGAAGGGAAATAAGGGACTACATAGGCTAAAGCGATACTCAAATATTTTAAAAACCGCTCGCTACGTGAAACAATTGTACTTTGGTTTTGTTTTTGCTTGGCCAAGAGTAAAACAAAAGAAATATGAAACGAAAGGTGACTTACGGTTTTAGAAAGGTTTAATGGTTTAAACTTGAAAAAAAAAAACAAAAAAAAAAACGTATAGGTATGACATAAATTGTGCGTTTTGACAAGATGCACAGTCTTTGTGTAGTAAGTCTTTCTCTTACGCTATATCAGTTATGGCAAAGTCATTCAGAATAAGAGCCCTTTAGAGGCTATTGCCAGAAAATTCTAGAGATACATTTTGTATGTAATTTAAATAACTTTCAAAATCGTTAGAGCAATTTTTGAGAAAATAAATATACTTTGGGGTGTGAGGATTTTCCGGAACATATCAAGTTTGCTATTTAGGATATTTTCGTTTTTGTGTTATACTGTCCAAATGCACACATGTACACACATACACACACACTATATACATAGTGTATAGAGAAGGTATTGTATTGTATTGCAAGCAAAAATTCAATACCGAGATTTCATCGTAAATATAAGTTTTGAGATCTCCTGATTAAAAAAAAAAGAAAGCATTTTTGGCAAAATATCCGTGTGTGTGTGTGTGTGGCGTGTTATTTATGGACGCTCTTTAACTACTGTGGTTCTCAGCGTCCCATTCTAAACTGGGCGTGAAAGACCGCTTAATTTTGGTCAGAGGCCTCTACGACACGGGACCAACGGCTTTACTTCCCTTCCGAAGGAAGCCATGCTAGGAATTTTACGCCCGAAAAAATCCATCGTCCTCCGCCGGGTTTGAAGTTAGGGAATATGAAGTTAGCATGGTAACCATTACACCACGGAGGGCGATGTGTGTGTGTGTGTGTGTGTGTGTGTGTGTGTGTGTGTGCGTGTGTGTCTGCTAGTGTCTGTGGGCAGCATAAGAAAAGTCGGTTAAATACCAAACTTGGTATTTAAGTTGAGTATCTTGCAACGATGCGACACAAAGATTTACAAGAAAATCCCCCCCCCCCTCGCCCAACTACTCTTTGCAAGGAACATTTTTCGAAATTATTCTTTTCTCAAATTATGTTTAAAATATTTTTATGTCAAACAAAGTGTATATCCTGTATTTTCTTTGGAGACCTCTTCGTTCTAGATGATTTTTGTATAATTGATAAACCATAAGAGATAGAAAAAACTTACAACACAAAAGCTGTAGATATCATTAAAACACAAAATTAATGCCATATAATTATTTTTTATTTTTTGTAGAGTTTACCGTTATCCAGATATTCCGGATAACTAGTTTCAATTTTAAGCCACTTTCACTTTTATCAAACGGAAATACATCTTGTTTCTCGTTTGTATTCTTCTGGGAAGTAAAGAGAATGGAATTTCAATTGTTTCCCATAGCCACCGGCTTTTAAAGGACTTCACTAGCGATTTAGCCTATGCATTCCCTTATTTCCCTTCTGCTTACATGGAAGCAAATAATAATACGAATTCTGCTTATATTTATCTTGATTAGCATAATGTAGATAAAATATTAATTTTTGAATAAAAGGTTCGTTTGCGAAGCTAGAGAAAGTCATGTGAACACATCAGATTTTTTTCTAATTCAGAAAATCTCGACACCGAAATTTTGGATGGAATTCAATTCCTTTTCTACCTAAAATGTGAAATGTACGAGGTAAAGAAAATAACATTTTTGAGAATAGTTTTTATAGACATTAATAAACGACAGAGGATAAAAAATCTGATGTGTACTATTCACATGACTTTCTCTACATCTCTGCAAAAATTGTAGTTAAAAAGCTTATGCTTCTATTTACTTCATGCTAATTGAGAAACAGCAGAAATAAATAGTCTTATTATTTGCTTGCTTGTAAGTAGAAGCGAAATGAAAGAGTACCATAGGTTAAAATGACAGCCAAAAGCTGGTTGCTATGTAACTGAAGTTCCTTTGTTTGTATGCGCAGGAGTTAACAAATTCCTGTATGAGAAAAGTATGTTTTTCAAAGCAGAAACGAAAAATTAAGAATATCTTAAAAATAATCAACTCCACGAAAAAAATGTATATGATATAAATTTGTGTTTTAACGTGCTCTGCATTTTTCATGTAGTAAGTTCTTGTCCATCTCTTACGGTTTAGCAGTAATGCGCAATTCCATAAAATTCATCCAGAATAAAGTAGTCTTCAGAGGCTATTCCTAGAAAATTCAAAATGCACATTTTATTTGTTAGGTAAATAACTTTAATATACGATATTTTAATAAAAATCGTTGGAGCCATTTTTAAGAAAATAAAAAATTTCGAAAAAAGTTCCATGTAAAGGGTAATTTGGGGTGGAGGATTTTTCTCAAAATCTTCGTGTTGCATCCCTGGAAGATACTAAACTTAAATACCAAGTTTGGTATTTTAGCTACTTTTCGTTTTTGAGTTATCGTGTTCACAGACACACGGACACACACACGGACCTTTTTCTGAAAATGCTGTTTTTGGATACAGGGGACCCTAAAACATATATTTCCGGTGAAATCTCGGTATCGAATTTTTTGCTGGAGTGCAATACATTCTCTATACACTGTGTACATAGTGAGTATAGAGAAAGTAAGAAAGTCACACAAATTTAATGCATAGGATTTCTTTTATTGCCAGTTACTTTTCTCAGCAGAATGAGAAATGTTCTTCTAATTCTCGTAATTTGCAAAGGTCTCAAATGCTACGAAATAGTTAGGTTGTTGATGTAACGCGTTCTAATTACTCAGTATTTGTTAAACAAGGGCTTGAGAAAAAAATGTGAGGTGACGCCCTTAGTTATTCTATTGTCTTGACGTTCACATGGCTGATTACAAGAGGAATGAATTGCAGGATACTGAGCATTTCAGGTGACGGAAATAAATACAACTTTCAGCTGTTTCCTCAGATTAAACCCTTCATCAAATTATTTAGAAAAAAATCTGATTTGTTCCATTCACATGACTTTCTCTAGCTGTTCGATAAGCAAACATTTTATTCAAAACATTAATCTGTTCATCTACATCATGCTAATCAAGATAAACATTAGCAGAAATTGTTTTATTACTAACTTCCTTGTAAGTAGAAGGGAAATAAGAAAATGCTCAGGCAAACCGATAGTCTCGTCCTTTAACCCTTAGTTGCCTGCATTAGTATACTATATATAGCGTTTTTACTTTCTCTAGCCCCATATGTACAATGTACATAGGGATAGAGAAGTAATGCATTCCACCCAAAAATTCGATACCGAGATTTCACCGGAAATACATGTTTAGGACCCCCTGTATCCAAGAAAAGCATTTTGAGAAAGAGGTCCGTGTGTGTATGTGTGTGTATGTGTGTGTCCGTGTGTCTGTGAACACGATAACTCAAAAACGAAAAGTAGCTAAAATACCAAACTTGGTATTTAAGTTAAGTATCTTCCAGGGATGCGACACGAAGATTTTGAGAAAAATCCTACCACCCCAAATTACCCTATACATGGAACTTTTTTTCGAAATTTTTTATTTTCTTAAAAATGGCTCTAACGATTTTGATTGAAATATCGTATATTAAAGATATTTACCTTACAAATAAAATGTATATCTTGAATTTTCTGGGAATAGCTTCTAAAGACCTGTTTATTCTGGATGAATTTTGCTTAATTTGGCATAACTAGTATACCGTAAGAGATAGACAAAAATTTACTATATAAAAAATGTAGGTCTTGTTAAAATACACAAGATATGCCATATACATTTTTTTCGTGGAGCTTACCATTTTTGTGGTATTCATTGGTATTAGTTTCAGTTGTGAAGTACTTATACGTTTCTCAGACGGGAGTGTGCGTTTTTCTTTTCTTTTACTCCTGGCCAAGAAAAGAAGGGATTTGTAATGACAATCGCATAACGACAGCTTTTAAACATTTGACAATGGGTTTAGCCTAGTGTATTCCCTTATTTTCTTGCTACGTTATAAGGAACTAAATAATAACAACATTGTGCTGATGAGTACCTCGATTAACAAGGTGGAGAAAGAAGAATAATCTTATGTAAGAAGTTTGTAGAATAGCTAGAGAAAGTCATGTGAGTGTAACAGATCAGATTTTTCCTTTAATAATTCAAGTTTAAAAGTGGAGTTCTAGTAAAAATTTATGGGAGTAAACCTACAACATTATTATTTAAAATAATAGAAATGTAATAAATATGTAGATCCTTTATTAATGTTTTTATTCCGAATTAAAAGTTTAAATTCTTCTGAACCAGTTTTCATAATCGTGTAAAAGGCACTACCAAAAGGTGGTTCAAATGGTCATGAGTGTTAGGTGATAGGTAAGGACTGGCCATGCATTCAAAGCCCAATGTTGCAAGTTCAAATCCCAGTGACTGTGGTAAAGGACGGGGAGAGCCCAAGTAAAATAATCGGTGTGATGCCTGGAAGCTAATGGGGTTACATTTGACTGCAGTTATGTGGGGTTTACTCTTTTATTCATATAAAAAAAAACACTGAAATTTTAAGGCAATTATAATTGTATATATTTTTACAATATAAAACAGTCTTGATTACTTGTCGCTTATTGTTGAAAGTTATTATAAAACATGAAATTAATCCTAGAGTACAACCCTATTTGTATAGTTACGCTTAAAACAAGCGGAACTTATAAGTACCGACAGGTAACAAAGGGTTAAAAGGCGGTCGCTATGTGAAACAATTGAAATTCCAATCTGTTTGCTTGCCAGGAATAAACAAACGAGAAACGAGAAGAAATAATTTAAGTAACTGAAAATTGAAACCAATAATCCGGAATATCTCGAAGACGGTTAACTCTAAAAAAATAAATAAATAAAAAAAATGCATATGAAATAAATTGTCTGTTTTAATAAGATCTACATTTTTTGTGTAGTAAGTTACGGTTTACTAGTTGTGCAAAATTCAGCAAAATTAATCCAGAACAAAGAGGTATTCTCAGGCTATTTCCATAAAATACAAGATATAATACATTTTTCTTGCAAATATCTTTACTATACGATATTTTAATCAAAATTATTAGAGCCATTTTTGAGAAAATAAAAATGTTCCAATAATGTAAAGGGTAGTTTGGGGTAAGGGGATTTACCTCAAAATCCACGTGTCGTATCCTAAGAAGATAGAAAACTGAAATACCAAGTTTGGTATTTTACTGACTTTTCGTTTCTGAATTATTGTGTTCCCAGACTCACGGACACACACACACACACACACTGGTCTTTTTCTAATTTTTTTTATACAGAGGACCCTTTAAACGAGTATTTCCGCTGATGTATTGGTATCTAATTTTGGGGGGGAATACAATATATTCTCTATCTACTATGTATATTGTACATTCGTGCTAGAAAGGTAATAACAAAACTGATGTGTTGCATTCACATGACTTTCTCTACAACTCTGTAAGAAATTATTGTTGATAAGGTTATTCTTCGTTCTATGTACTTCCTGTTAATCGAGATAAACATTAGAGGGATTGCTTCCTTATAAGTAGAAGGGAAATAAAGGAATACACTAGGCTAAAACGACAGTCAAATCTTTTAAAACCTAGTTGCCATGTGGTTGAAATCCGTTTCTTTGCATGGCCAGGAGTTTGCAAATTCCAGTATGAGAAAATGTTGTCTTTTAAAACTGAAACCAATAACAAGGAATATCTCGGAAATGGTCAACTGCAGGAAAAAAATGTATATCATATAATTTGTGTTTTAACGACATCCATATTATTGGTCTAGTACGGTTTACCAGTTATGCAAAAATTCATACAAAATCATCCAGAATGAGCAGGTCTTTAGAAACTATTCCCAGAAAATTCAAGATATACATTTTATTTGTGATGTAAATATCTATAATGTAAGGCATTTTAAACAAAATCGTTAGACATTTTTAAAGAAAGCAAAATTTTCAAAAAGTTTTCCATGTAAAGGGTAGTTTGGATGGGGGATATTCCCCAAAATCCTCGTGTTGCATTCTTGGAAGATACTAAACTTAAGTACCAAGTTTGGTATGTTGCCGACAGCTCATTTTTAAGCTATGCTGCACGCACAAACAGATATTTTTCTAAAAATGAGTTTTTTTATTCAGGGGTTCTCAAAACGTGTATTTCCGGTGAAATCTCGGTATCGGTTTTTCGGGCGTAGAAATCCTTAGCATGGCTTCCTTCAGTAGCCGTTGGTCCTGTGTCGTATATTTACGGCACGTAAAAGAACCTCAAACCTGATAAAGAGGCCTTTGAGCAAAATTAAGCAGACTTTCTCACCCAGTATAGAATGAGACGCTGAGAACCACAACAGTTAAAGAAGTCCATTGCCATGTCTTACTATGTATATTTATTTTTTCCTTTTTCCCTAAATTTAGTTTGTTTACCGTTGTTTGCCTTCTCTTGTTTTTCCGATTGCAGCGTTTCTGTCAGACCCCAACTTAGATAATTAGAGTCATACTTTTGAACCGAATAATTTATAGCAGAGTGACAACGCGACAATGACAATGCTCTTGGAAAACTAGTATTTGCAACTTTTAACCTTAAAAAATGTAAGCAATTTGCCTTAAAAAGTTACACTTCCCTTGTGCAACTTAGAAAATATCAATTGAAGAATAATAAAATTAAATTGTCATAATAGTTTTTACTTTCTCTACACGTACTATGAACATAGTGTATAGAGAAGGTATTGTACTGTACCCAAAAATTCGATACCGAGATTTCACCGGAAATACATGTTTTGAGACTCCCTGAATCCAAAAACTACATTTTTAAAAAATGTCCGTGTGTGTGTCTGTGTGCGTGTGTGTCTCTGGGCAGCATAGCGCAAAAACGAAAGAGCCGTTAAAGCCCAAACTTGGTACTTAAGTTTGGTATCTTCCAATGCGACACGAAGATTTTCAAGAAAATCTTCCCACCCCGAATTACCTTTTACGTGGAAAAAATTTCGAAAATTTAGATTTTCTTAAAAATGGCTCAAACGATTTTGATTAAAATATCCCATATTAAAGGTATTTCCCTGACAAATAAAATGTATATATTGAATTTTCTGGGAATAGCCTCTGAAGACTATTTTATTCTAGATGAATTTTACGGAATTGTGCATAACTGCTAAACCGTAAGAGATGGACAAAAACTTGCGGTACAGAAAATGTAGCTCGCGATAAAACACACAATTTATGTCATATACTTTTTTTTCGTGGAGTTGATCATTTTTAAGATATTCTTGGTTTTTCGTTTCTGCTTTGAAAAACATACTTTTCTCATACAGGAATTTGTTAACTCCTGCCCATCAAACAAAGGAACTTCAGTTACATAGCAACCAGCTTTTAGCTATAATTTTAACCTATGGACTCCCTTATTTCGGTTCTACTTACAAGGAAGCAAGTAATAAAACTATTCCATCTAATGTTTCTCGATTAGCATGAATTAAATAGAAGTATAAGCTTTTTAACTACAATTTGTTGCAGAGATGTAGAGACAGTCATGTGAATGGAACACATCAGATTTTTTTCGGTTTGGAAACAAACAATGCTCATAAAATATAAACAAAAATGTTCAAATTTTAATACGTAAATCGTAGTTACGTACACTCGGACAAATGATCCCCTGCGCCACGAAGCAGCAAAGCTAGGAACTTTAATGGGTACCGGCGCACGCTCGCGCTAGAGAAAGTAATAAACGATAGTGAGTAGAGAGAGTCGTGTGAATGTTATGTTAGTCAAGCAGCAGGATGGGAACATTGAGGAACGTTTAGAAACGAGGCTGAGGCAACTGATGGACACATTTAAGATCCGCCCGCCTGTTTCGATGGCCTTGCCACAATTGGTTCCTGAAGGAACGGAAGCGACACCATTGCGCCAGCTGATTTCCCTTGTTACAAACAAAAGGCTGCTTGTGTGGAAACGAAACAGAGATGGCTATCTCATCGTGATCAATTAGGATCAGCTCGTTACAACACTGCTTCACCTAGGCCCAGTTTCACCCCTAGCCCGTCTTCAAGCAACTCTACCTCAAATATTCGCTTTTCTTTATCTAGAGGGCAAGCGTCGCCAACAAAATTTTCTTAGCAATGTTTAAATGGTAAAGAAACTGCATCACGAACACAATTCTAGAGCTAGAATATTTTTACATTCTCTAGCCCCGTATGTACAATGTGCATAGTGTATAGAGAAGGTATTGCAATGCACCCAAAAATTCGATACCGAGATTTCACCGGAAATACATGTTTTAGGACCCCCTGAGTCCAAAAAAAGCATTTTTAGCAACAGGTCTGTGTGTGTGTCTGTCTGTCTGTCTGTCTGTCTGTGGACAGCATAGCTCAAAAACTTAAATACCAAGCTTGGTATTTTAGTTTGATATCTTCTAAGAATGCGACACAAAGATTTTCAAGAAAGTCTCCCCACCCCTAACTATCCTTTACATGGAAAATTTTTCAAAATGTTTGTTTTTCTTAAAAATGGCTCTAACGATTTTGATTAAAATATCACATATTAAAGCCATTTCTATCACAAATAAAATGTACATCTTGAATTTTCTGGGAATAGCTTCTAAAGACCGGTTTATTCTGGGTGAATTTTGCTTAATATAGAATAACTAGTAAACCGTAAGAGATAGAAAAGAAAGACTTACTATACAAAAAATGAAGATCTCGTTAGAATACACAAGTTAGTCCTATACATTATTTTCGTGGAACTTACCGTTTTAGAGGTATTCCTTGTTATTAATTTCAGTTATGAAGTACTTATACTTTTCACAGACGGGAGTGTTCGTTTTTCTTTTGTTCTACACCTGGCCAAACAAAGAGGTGATTTGCAATGACAATCGCATAACGACAGCTTTTAAAACATTTGACTATCACTTTAGCCTAGTGTATTCCCTTGGGTTTAGTCTGCTTATAAGGAACTAAGCAACAAAATTCGTAATGTTTATCTCGGTTAGCGTGATGTTGAAAGAAGAATTATCTTTTGTAAGAGTAGCTAGAGAAAGTCATGTGAGTGTAACACATAAGATTTTTTTTTTACTTTCTATACATAGTGTATAGAGAAGGTATTGTATTGCATAAAAAATTCGATACCGTGATTTCACCGGAAATACATGTTTTAGGCTCTTCTGTATAAAAAAAGGCCGTGTGTCTGTGGACACGATAACTCTAAAACGAAAAGGCGGTAAACCACCAAACTTAGTACATAAGTTTAGTATCTTCCAAGGGTGCGACATGAAAATTTGGAAGGAAACGCCCCCACCCCAAACTACCCTCTACATTGAAAAATGTTCGAAACTTTTGATTTTCTCAAAAATGGCTTTAACGATTTTGATTAAAATATCGCACAATAAAAATGTTTTCATGACTTATAAAATGCATATCTTGATTTTTCTGGCAATAGCCTCTGAAGTTCTCTTTATTCTGGATGAATTTAGTTGAATTTTGCATAACTAGTAAACCGTAAGAGATGGACAAAAACTTAACACAAAAAAACGTAGACCTCGTTAAAATAGGTAATTTATACACTATACATTTTTTCGTAGAACTGACTATTTCCGAGGAATTTCTTGTTGTTGGTATCAGTTTAATCTCATATGGTACTTTGTAAACTCCTGACTTTGCAAAGAAACGAACTTCATTCACCTAGCAGCCAGACTTTGAAAGAGTTGACTGTCGGTTTAACCTAATATATTTCCTTATTTTCTTTCTACTTGTAAGGAAGCAAGTAATAAGACCGTTTCTGCTAATTTTTAACCTGATTAGAATGAAGTAGATAGAAGAATAAGTTGTTATAAGAAGGGTGAATAACAGATCCCTCGCTTACGCCCCAGTCTGCTCCTCTATTTATAAAAATCTAATGTATTCCATTCACATGACTTTCTCTACATATCTGCAACAAATTATTGTTAACAATTTTATGCTTCTATTTAGTTGATGCTAAGCGAGAAAAAATCAGCAGAAATAGCCTTAGTACTTGCTTCTTTGTAAGTAGAAGCGTAATAAGGGAGTACCATAGGTTAAAGTGATAGTCAAAAGCTGGTTGCTATGTGACTGAAGTTCCTTTGTTTGTATGGACAGGATTGACAAATTCCCGTATGTGAAAAGTATAAGTTTTTTAAAGCTGAAACCAAAAACAAGGAATATCTAAAAAACAATCAACTCCACGAAAAAAAAAAATGTATATGACATAAGTTCTGTGTTTTATCGTGATCTACTTTTTTTTTTTTTTTTTTTTTTTTTTTTTTTTTTGTAGAAAGTTTTTGTCTATCTCTTACAGTTTACCAGTTATGCAAAATTCAATAAAAACATTCTGGATAAAGAGGTCTTTAGAGCCTATTCCCAGAAAATTCAAGATATACATTTTATCTGTCACGTAAATATGTGAAATATAAGATATTTTAATCAAAATTGCTAGTCATGTTTGAGAACATCAACATTTTCGAATTTTTTCCATGTAAAGGGTAGTTGGGGGTGGGGTTATTTTCTTGAAAATCTTCGTGTTACATCCTTGGAAGATACCAAACTTAAATACCAAATTTGGTATTTAACGGTCTTTGCGTTTTTGAGCTAACCTGTCCACACACAACACACATACACATGCACACATGGACCTTTTTTAAAAATGCCTTTTTTTCGATTCAGGCGGACCCAAAACATGTATTTCCGGTGAAATCTCGGTATCGAATTTTTGGGTGAAATACAATGCCTTGTCTAACACTATGTACGTAGTACGTATAGATAAAGTAAAAATAATTATATATATGTGTGTGTGTATAACATAATCACTTTTTTTATCTCTTCTTATGCTCCTCTCTTCCCTACTATTAGCCTTCTCAGATCTAGGCTGTCTTGCATTAAGTAGAAATTTACCTAGCCCGTCCGCGTCTTCCGTGCCTGCCAGTAGCGTCCAACATGCCTTATAACTCTTATTTGCGGTGGTAAAGAATCGCGATAAATATTTTCCCCTCATACCTCCGTATCCCTACATCTTGCCAAGATATGGGTCCTCATCACAACTGGGGCAGATTCTCATACCACGTGAGCCCCTCTCTAATGAGTTTGGTGCCTGTTTTGATGTATTGCTCTATTCGACTAAAAAGTAAAGGATTGACACTTTGATAAGAATTTAGACAGGAATATAATGTTTCATCTGAATTAATTATTTTAAAACATTCAAAGTATGTTTTGAATGTTCCATATTCATGGATAGAATACAAACTTCCTGTACCTACTATTGGCACATAGAAAACATAATAAAACCTGAGTTAAATGAACTTAAGGATGCAAAAATATTACTTTTGCATATAAATAAGTGCATCCAAAAAGTACTTTACATATAAAAAAGTAACTTTTTGGTCAAACACATAATTACAGCAATTTGCACTCCGGTTTAGGAAACAAGTTGTTGCAGCGGGTCGTTTATCATCGGTGGATTAGCATCTCTGGCTAATAGAGGCGTTCTGCATTTTCAATTACTTGCAGATTCAGTGTCGCCAGGTGCATTTACCTCGACCATCGACCTCTGTCGTGACTGTTTGGTTCAAAACCAGGCTATGCTGTCCTAAGATAAACAAACATGGAGTATTTGTTATAAAATATGTGTTCCATTCACATGACTTTCTCTACATCTTATTACTTGCTTCCTTGTAAGTAGAAGTGAAATAAGGGAGTACCATAGGTTAAAGTGATAGTCAAAAACTGGTTGATATGTGACTGAAGTTCCTTTGTATGGAGAGGAGTTGTCAATTTCCTATATGAGAAACGTATAAGTTTTTTAAAGCTGAAACCAAAAACAAGGAATATCTCAAAAAACGATCAACTCCACGAAAAAAATAAATATAACATAAATAGTGTTTTAACATGGTCTACATTTTTTGTGTGGTAAGATTTTGTCCATCTCTTGTGGTTTAACAGTCATGCAAAATTCCGTAAAATGCATCCAGAATAAAGTAGTCTTCAGAGGTTATTCCCAGAAAATTCAAGATATACATTTTATTTGTCAGGTAAATATCTTTAATATACGATATTTTAATCAAAATCGTTAGAGCCATTTTTGAGAAAATCAAAATTTTCGCAAAAAAGTTCCATGTAAAGGGTAGTTTGGGGTGGGGTAATTTTTCTCAAAATCTTCGGGTCACATCCCTGGAAGATACTAAACTTAAATACCAAGGTTGGTATTTTACCGAGTTTTCGTTTTTGAGTTATCGTGGACACACGGATCTTTTTCTGAAAATGCTTTTTTGGATACATGTATTTCTGGTGAAACCTCGATATCGAACTTTTGAGTGGAGTGCAATACCTTCTCTATACACTATGTACATAGTACGAGCAGAGAAAGTAAAAATGCTATTTGATTCAGTGGACCTCAAAACTTATATATTTCGGATGAAATCTCGACATCGAGTACATTGCTGGAACAATACTTTCTACACTCTATATATAGTACGTGTAGAGAAAATAATACCTAATTGGTTATATATTTTAATTGAAATGGCATAAATACTACGGGCGTTCAATAAGTTCTTAAAAAATACAAAAAATTACAATCGAAGCATCGAAAAAAGCTTGTATTTAGTAAACATCGTCTCTTACTAGATGGCAGTTAAAATTCCAGCTATACCCATCACGTGGCTTCGTTGCCATAAGCGATTGAGTCAACAATCTTTTGCTTATTTAGAAAGATGAAAAAAAAAAAAAAAAAAAAACGAGTTTTGTGTCGTGATGAAACACTTCTATTTAGAAGGTTTAACACCGAAAGAGATAAAATTCCAGTTGAAGTTCATGGCACATCTGCTCCTGGGTTTGCAACAATTTACAATTGGATAAATGAATATAAACGTGGCCAAACATCCACAAATGATGAACATTTTTCCTGACGTCCAGTAGAAGTGACTTTCTCCGAAAAGATTGACAAAATCCAGGATATAGTTTTGAGTAGTCGACGAATCAAAGTTCGCGAAATAGTAGAGGCCACAGACATATAACAAGGTACAGTGTTATCAATTTTGTACCAAAAATTAGGTCTGACAAAGGTCTCGGCAAAATGGTTGCCGCGTTTGCTCTCAATTTAGAATAAAGGCAATTATGTGATCGGTTCGGAGGCTGGTTTGGCACTTTTCCGTCACAATCCTGACGTGTTCCTGCATCGATACATAACTGAGGATACACTACACTCCAGAGACAAAAGTAGAGTCGACACAGTGGATTGTTAAAGGCGAACCGTCTCCGAAGAAGACAAAGTTGGTGAAATTTGCAAACAAGGTGAAGACTTCAGTTTTTTGGGATGCACGAGGGATCATTTACATTGATTACTTGCAGAAAGAAAGAACGATAAATGGAGAGTATTATGCCTCATTATTGCACCGGTTGAACGGAGAAATCAAGAAAAAAATGCTCTCATCTGGCACAGAAAAAGATTATCTTCCACCTGCGCAGTTTCGATGTCGAAAATTGTAGAATTAAGGTTCGAATTACTACATCCACCGTAATAACCAGATTTGGCCCCCAGTAACATTCCCAAACTTTTGGAAGACTTAAAACGGTTGGAGAAACGCTGGAAAAGACGTATCGATCTAAAAGGAGATTATGTTGAAAAATAAAAATAAATTATAAAAAATTTAATAAACTTATGACAAATATTTTCTATCTTTTTCTAAGGACTTATTGAACGCCCCTCTTAATTATGGCTAATACTCATTTAGTACAGAGTGATTTATGTAGAACTGGCACATTTCTTTCTTTAATTATTCCATTAGAAATTCATTCCATGACCCAATTTTAGCACCAAATTAAGCAGAATGTTCTGGAGTTTCGATTCCTTGTCACCAGATGCGCAGATGTTTATGTTTTATTCCTAATTGCATTATTGGCAGCTGTTTCAACATTTTGTTCTTGTAGTCAACGTGAAAATGCAGTACGATGTAGAGCTGAGTCAAGGATATTTTCAGCAAGATGGCGCTACATGCCTTACATCAAATGAATCCATGAACCTAATTGCAAGCTTCTTTGACGACCGGATAATTTCCAGGAACCTGTGGCCACCGAGATCTCCGGATTTGACATCGCCGGACTTCTTTCTATGGGGTTACTTAAAAGACAGGGTTTACCCCACACGTCCCCAGACATTGGACGATCTGAAGCACGAAGGAGATTCAAGCTATTGACAATAGAGTCCTCCAACGAGTGGCCAGTAACATGGAACGATGTGTTCAGTTGTGCCTTATGCAGGATGGAGGACATTTTCAACATTTGCTATAGAGGTAAATAATCTCCCAAAATTCCCTTACAATTTAGGTATAATAAGTTGTCGCTAGCATAACACATTTTGAAACAATTAATGAAAGAAGTGTGTCAGCTCTATATAAATCATCCTGTATAAAACTGTATTTTTATGTGAATATTTTAAAAAAACATCAAGTTGCTCATTTAAATAAAAGCAAGCCAGAATTTTGATACATGGAAAAAGTGTTGCTATTATTGTGTGTGATAACTGGCATAAATTACAATGAGATATCTTACACAGCGCGGGTTCCCCGAATTTCATACACACATAACCTTAAAGGTAATTGTTCTCAAATTATGTGGTGCGCGACCCCATGGAGGTCCGAATGTTCAGTATTAAGAACATTTATCTCCAGCGGATAAACATAGCCTAAAATTAATTAATCAAACTAAACATTAGTTCGTTATTCCTGTATTTCTGTGGAGCATAGCGAGGGATCGCTTGTCGCCCTCAGATGGCACTGTAGGACGAAATTACATTGCGGACGCGAAATAGTGGAATTTTGTTCAGAAGCCTTCTTCTTTCAAGGGTTCTTTTACGCGCAAATAAACATTATACGGGACCACCAGTTTTACTTCCCTTCTGAAGGAACCCATGCTAAGAATTGTGCGTCCGAAAAAGTTCATAACCCTCTGCTGGGTTTTAACCTCCAATCTTGGGTTTTAGAGGCATGCATGGTAACCACTACACCACAGGTGGTGACAAAAGTAAGAATACATGAAACATTTTAATTATAAATAATGAATTATTATTTAAGATTCATTATCGAAAGGAGTAAGACTTACCTGCGACGTGACGATTGCTAGTAAAGCTGAGATCACTGTGGCGTACAGCATCTGTCTTCTGGAGCACACAAACATCTAAAACAATACATAATGTGTTACTAAACTTACCCATTTATTTTACTATAAGTGCCTTGCCTTATTATTTGAAACAACTAAAACAACAACCACCGTGATAGAGTGGTCAGCGAGCCAACTTCTCACACGGAGGTCCCGGGTTCGATTCTCGGCCGGGGCGGGGAATTTTTCTTCAACCAGAATTAATTATTCTCTATTCCCCACACTGGAATTATGTATGTGTGAGTGAATGTGTGTGTGAGTTTGAAGAAAATAAAGCGATTTAAACCCAACATAAAGAACCCACAGAAAACGAGTTGTTTCCAATGCAAAACCCCTGCTTTGACCTTACATGTTAAAGGGGCTATATAAATGATACAATAACACCTAATATTTCAAAATATATTGCTTAAAAATCTGATGTGTTACACTCACATGACTTTCTCTAGCTGTTCTACAATACTTCATGCATAAGATTGTTCTTCTTCCTGTACCTTACTAATCGTGGTACTCATTAGCACAATGTTCTTATTACTTAGTTACGTATAAGTAGGAACAAAATAAGGGAATACACTAGGCTAAACCAATAGTCAAATGTTCTAAAAGCTGTCGTTACGCGATTGTCATTACAAATCGCTTCTTTTCTTGGTCAGGAGTAGAACAAAAGAAAAACGGACACTCCCGTCTGAGAAAAGTATAAGTACTTCACAACTGAAACTAATAACAATGAGTACCTCGAAAACGGTAAGCTCCACGAGAAAAATGTATATGACATAACTTGTGTATTTTAAAAAATCCTACATTTTTTGTATAGTAAGTTTTTGTCTATCTCTTACGGTTTACTAATTATGCCAAATTAAGCAAAATTCATCCAGAATAAATAGGTCTTCAGAAGCTATTCCCAGAAAATTGAAGATATATATTTTATTTGTCAGGTAAATATCTTTAATATACGATATTTTAATCAAAATCGTTAGAGCCATTTTTAAGAAAATCAAAATTTTCGAAAAAAGTTCCATGTAAAGAGTAGTTTGGGGTGGGGGAATTTTTCTCAAAATCTTCGTGTCGCATCCCTGGAAGATATTAAACTTAAATACCAAGTTTGGTATTTTAGCTACTATTCTATTTTGAGCTATCGTGTTCACAGACACTCGGACACACGGACCTTATTGTGAAAATGCTTTTTATGGATACAGGGGGTCCTAAAACATATATTTCCGGTGAAATTTCGGTATCGAATTTTTGGTTGAAATGCAATACTTCTCTATCCCTATGTACATTGTACATACGGGCCTAGAGAAAGTAAAAATCTGTCATGCTAATCGAGATAAACATTAGCATAAATGGTCATATTATTTACTTCTTTGTAAGTAGGAGGGAAATAAGGGAATACACTTGGCTAAACCGACAGTCAAATGTTTTAAAAGCTGGTTGCTATATGGATGAAATTCGTTTCTTTTCATGGCGAGGAGTTGACAAAACTCCCGAATGAGAAAAGTATTTTGAAACTGAAATGATCAACTCCACGAAACAAATAACATGATTTTTTTTAAATTAAAAAACGAGATCTACATGCTTTGGTTATCGCTTTGGATTTATCAGTTATTCAAAAGTATAACTAAGCCCACCTAGGTAATGTGGCGGTAGCGTGTCTGCCTCATATTTAACAGGTCGTGAGTTCGAATCTCGCTTAGGGTGAGTTACCGGGATAAGTTTTTTACGGGGTTTTCCATGAGAAGACGAATGTCGAGTAACTTTAAGCTCCATGGACCCCGAGAACATTTGAGCTTCATTGCACCAATTTCATTTATCTTTCGATATGACCAAAAGTATAATATAATATCCGCAAGTTTTTCTTTAATTTTCAAATACCTATGCTTTTCTGATATAGTAAGTCGTTATTTGGTTTCCTTTTTCCTGGCTAAGCAAAGACAACGATGTTTTGAAGTCATCACATAGCAACTAGATATTTTTATATTGTTTTTTTTATTTATTTTCCATAGGAGGCTATTCCCAGAATATTCAAGATAAACATTTTATTTGACACGTAACGCAACGTAACTTCATAGCGCGATAATCTACAAGGGACCTTGGCCTACCGCCCGGCCGCTGCATGCCCCTTTTTCGGCTCGAAGACATCATGAATGGGATGCAGTGCTGGAGGGTGAGAGGTGATCAGTTCCTCGAGTCCCTCCCGGCCGGTTGATGCGCTCTTCTCGATCTGGAGCCGCTATTTCTCAATCAAATAGCCAGGGACCTCATGAGGCTGAATACACCCCGAACCAAATCTCCTAGCCGGGGAAAAATTCCTCACGGCGGTACCGGGAATCGAACCCAGGTCTCCCGTTTGGCAAGCTACCACCGCGCTAAGGTTGTCACGTAAACACCTTTAATATACGGTATTTTAATCAATATCATTAGAGCCATTTTTAGAAAATCAAAATCATCGAAATTTTGTCTATGTAAAGGGTATCCTGTAAATCTTTGTTTCGCATCCCTGTAAGGTACTAGACTTAAATACCAAGTTTTTGAGTTATCGAGTTCATAGACACACGGATACACACACACATATATTTTTCTAAAAATGTTTTTTATTTTTGGATACAGGGACCCTAAAACGTATATTTCCGGTAAAATCTTTGTATCGAACTTTTGGGTGGAGTGCAGTTACCATGTACTAAAGCGAGAAAGCAAAAATGAAAAATCTCTATTGTGTTGCATTCACATGAGTTTCTCTACTCATTATTTTACAAACTATTCCTATAAAATTATTGTTCTTTCTACTTCTTGTTCATTCAGTTAGTTACACTTTTCGCATATCGTTGTAGCTATAAGAATACAGTACGTAAAGCGATAGTCATATTTTGTACCTCCTCTACTGCCTATAGTATGTATTGCATTTCACATTCGATATCGAGATTTCTCCGGAAATAAAAGTTTAGAAGCCACTAAACCCAACAAAAACTATTAGAAGAAGGTTCATCTATGCGGCTTCTGCATGAACAGTATAATTCAAAAACGAAAATGCCATTAAATACCAAACTTGGTATTTAAGTTCAGCTTCTTCCAAGGATACGACACGTAGATTTTCAAGAAAATTCCTCCACACCAAACTATCATTTACATGGATATTTCTCGAAGATTTTATTTTCTGAAAATATTATTAATGAATTTGATTAAAACATCATATGTTTAAGATATTTTCCTGAGAAACTAAATGCATAAATCTCTAAACTGCTCTCTATTCGGATGACTTTTCTCTAACTGGTAAACCATAAGAGATAGACAAAAACTTACTGCACAAAAAATGTAAATCTCGTTAAAATACATAGCTTGTCAAATACATTTTACTTTCTCTACAAATACTATGTACATAGTGTATAGAGAAGGTATTGTATTGCACCCAAAAACACGATTTCGAGATTTCACCGGAAATGCATATTTTGGGACCCCCTAAAACAAAAAAAGAGCACATTTAGAAAAAGGTCCGTGTGTGTCTGTAGACAGCATAACTCAAAAACGAAAAGACTGTTTAATACCAAACTTGGTATGCAAGTTTGGTATCTTCCAATGATGCGACACGAAGATTTTCAAGAAAATCCCCCCACCCACAACTATCCTTTACATGGAAAAAATTTCGAAAAATTTTATTTTGTCAAAAATAGCTCTAACAATTTTTATTAAAACACTTTATATTAAAGATATTTATATGGTAAATAAAATGTATATATTGAATTTTCTGGGAATAGCCTCTAAAGACCTCTTTGTTCTGAATGCATTTTTACTTTCTCTACACGTACTAAGTACATAGTGTATAGAGAAGCTATTGCATTCCACCCAAAAATTCGATACCGAGATTTTACCGGAAATACAAGGTTTGGGCCCCCTTGAATCCAAAAAAAAAAAAAAAACATTTTTTTTTTTCAAAATGGTCCGTGTGTGTGTGTGTCTGTGGACAGCATAGCTCAAAAACGAAAAGACTGTTAAATACCAAACTTGGTATTTAAATTTGGTATCTTCCAAGGATGCGACACGAAGAATTTCAAGAAAATCCCCACCCCCAACTACCCTTTACATGGAAAAAATTTCGAAAATTTTGATTTTCTCAAAAACTATCTAACTATTTTGATTAAAATACCGTATATTAAAGATATTTATATGGTAAATAAAATGTATATCTTGAACTTTCTGGGAATAGCCTCTGAAGGGCTCTTTGTTCTGAATGCAATTTTATTTTAATTTTGCATAGCTAGTAAACCGTAAGAGATAGACAAATACTTACGACTCAAAAAAATGTCTAGAACTCGTTAAAACACACAATTTATTTTCATTTCCTTTTTTTTTTTTTTTTCGTTTAGTTGAGAGTTTTCAAGATATTTTTTGTTATTGGTTTCAGTTTTAGCATAATTAAACGTTTCTCATACAGGAGCTTGTCAACTCCTGGCCACGCAAAGAAACTGATTTTAATCCCATAGCAACCACATTTTAAAACATGTGACTGTCGTTTTAGCCTAGTGTATTCCCATATTCGCTTCTGCGTATAAGACTGTTTCTGCTAATATTTATCTCGATTAGCATGAAGTAGATAGAAGAATAAGCTTTTTAATAAAAATTTGTTGGAAAGATGTAGAGAAAGTCGTGTGAATGTAACGCATCAGACATTTTAATATCATATGTAATTAGTAAAATTAATAATTACTTTAGCTTGCAATGTTGTCCATACTGGTGCAAGTGCTAAACCAAGGTTACGAGATTTAGGTGAAATCTTTAACCAGAATAGTTAGGTCTATTTGAAGCAGACATTAACAATCTGAGAAGCAAATGACCAAACACATGCTTATATAATTTTGAGGAACTCTTTACTTCATGCATGTTAATGACAAGTACCTTAAGGAAACTCAAGTTGACAGTCGCTTCATGAAATATTAAAACAGGATAATTGCTCTCTTGCATATTCATCCCCTAATTGAAGTGGGTGCTTGTGACAACCGGTTGCACATATATCAACAACTTTTCTTCCTTTTTAATTTCTCTGCCGTGTACAGTGTACATGATAGAAAAGCGATTTTATTCCACCGAAAAGTTCGAAACCCCGAGTTCACCGCATATACATTACTTTATCTACTTAGTACATAGTACATAGGTAGAGAAGGTATTGTACTCCCCCCAAAAATTTGATATCGAGATCTCACTCGAAATACGCCTTTTAGTGTCCTTTGTATTAAAAAAAAATTTTATTTCTCTAGCATACATATACATACATGTAAGTACATAGAAGCTAGAGAGGGTTGTAGTCCTTCCAAAAATTCGATGTAGAGGTTTCACTGGAAATACATGTTTTGAAGTCCGAAATAGAAATGCAGTTTCATTTATGGACGCTCTTTAACTACTGTGGTTCTCAGCGTCTCATTCTATACTGGGCGTGAAAGATCGCTTAATTTTGCTCAGAGGTCTCTTTATCAGGCTTGAGGTCTAAATCTACGACACGGGAACAGCTGCTTCATTTCCCTTCCGAAGGAAGCCATGCTAAGGATTTTTACGCCCGCAAAAATCTATCTCTTCCGCCGGGTTTGAATCCGCGACTTTGTGTGTGTTAAGTTAGCATATTAATCAGTACATCTCGGGGGGTGACCCTGAGTCCGAAAAAAATAGAAAAAGGTCCGTCCGCGCGTGTTTGTGTTTGTCTGTGGATAGTTAAAAAAAAGAAAAGACCGTTAAATACCAAATTTGGTATTTACGTTTAGTATGTTCCAAGGATGCGAAACGAAGATTTTGAAGAAAAATCTCCCCACTACAAACTACCATTCACGTAGAAAAAATTTTGAAAATGTTGTTTTTCTCAAAATTGGATCTATAAACTTTGATTAAAATGCCGTATATTAAAAATAATTAAATCACAAATAAAATATATATTTAGAATTTATTGGGAATAGCCACAGAATACAACTTTATTCTGAATGAATTTTGCATCATTTTGTATAACCGTAAAACCGTAAGAGATAGATTAGATTAGATTAGAAAGCATCCTGTAGGTTCGTTTAGGCCAGGAAGCCACTGAACATAGAAACGTGTCAAGGGATATACATGTGTTCATATGTTTATATACCACTAGAAAACAATGTATAAAGCTCTAGTGCTAAAACCATGGGTTGCAAAAACAACAGAATAGACATATAATCACACCACTTGTTTTTGAGGCCTGTACGTCACTGCACTATACTTAGTGTGCTCCATAATAGCATATGTACTTCCTTTTTTACATAAAAACAAAGAGTATCAAAAATTAGTGTTAAAATATACAAATAAATATAATTTCATTATATGTAACACTGATGTAATGTCAGATGATAGTTCTCTAATTATCGACATAATAGTTACTACTAGTAATTATATAAAACTAAAATATGATTATTGTATTATGTACTCTTCATAAATGTCAACAAATTACAATACATGTATTTACAAATATGTAATAGAATTTCCAATACAAAATTTTTCAATTATTTACTAGAGTGTAAAATATCAGAGCATCAGGCTTTACAGACTTTGTGTCATTGCTAAATACTAAAAAATTCATAGACAAAACCTTCTACACTAAACATGTGAATGTCGTTAAAACACATAATTTATACCATATACATTTTTCTTGTACGTTGATCGTTTTCCTGGTTATTGCTTTCTATTTTAAACTGCCTAACTTTTCTCAAACGGGACCAGGCTAATTTAACCGAACCTCAATTCTTTCACATAGCTTTTAAAAGCTTTACTAACGCTTTTACCTAATGTATTCAATTATTTACCTTCTACTTACAAGAAAGCAAGAATTAATACCAATTCTGTTAATGCTTATTTCCATTCGCTATGTAGATAAAAGAATAATCTTTTGTAAAAGTAGTTTGTATATAAAACAGCTGGAGAAATTTATGTGAATGGAACATTAACACATTCTTACTTTATGTACACGAACTATGTACATAGTGTATAGAGAAGGTATTGCACTCCACCCAAAAATTCGATACTGAGATTTCACCGGAAATATATGTTTTAAGGTCCCCTGTATCCAAAAAAGGCATTTTCAGAAAAACGTCCGCGCGTGTGAGTATGTGTGTGTCCGTGAGTCTGTGAACACGATAACTCAAAATTGAAAGATCGGTAAAATACCAAACTTGGTATTTAAGTTTAGTATCTTCCAGGGATGCGACACGAAGATTTTTAGAAAAATCTCTCCACCCCAAACTACCCTTTACATGGAACTTTTTTCGAAAATTTTGCCTTTATCAAAAATTGCTCTAATGATTTTGATTAAAATCCCGTTAATTAAAGATATTTACCTGAAAAATAAAATGTATATCTTGAATCTTCTGGAAATTGCCTCTAAAGATTACTTTATTTTGGACGAATTTTACGGAATTTTGCATAATTGCTAAACCGTAACAGATGTACAAAAACTTATCACACAAAAATGTTGAACACATTAAAATACACCATTTATGTTATATATCTTTTATGGGTGTTGATCGTTTTTGAGACATTCCTTGTTTTTGGTTTCAGCTTTAAAAACTTATACTTTTCTCACCAGGAATTTGTCAACTCCTGTCCATACAAACAAAGGAATTTCAGTCAAATAGCAACCAGCTTTTGACTATCACTTTAACCTATGTACTCCCTTGTTTCGCTTCTACTTACAAGGAAGCAAGTAATAAGACTATTCCTGCTAATTTCTTCTCGATTAACATGAAGTAAATAGAAGCATAAGCTTTTTAACAATAATTTATTGAAGAGATGTAGAGAAAGTCATGTGAACTAAACACATCAGATTTTTAGAAAAAAGTCAGCGTGTGGGTATGTAAGTGTGTGTTTATGCCTGTCCGGGTATCTCTGAACACGGCAAGTTAAAAACGAAAAGTTGATAAAATAACCAACCCTAGTATTTAAGTTTAGTATCTTCCATAGATGCGACGCAAGATTTTGAGGAAAATTCCCTCGACCCCAACGACTCTTTACATGGGAAAAAATTAAAGATAATTATTTTCTAAAAAATTGATCTAACGATTTTCATTAAAATGCCATATATTAAAGATATTTCATGACAAATAAAAAGTATATTTTAAATATTCTAGAAATAGACTCTGAAGATCGCTTCATCCCGGATAACTTTTGTATAACAGCTAAACCATAATAGAGAGGAAAAATCTAACATACAAAAATCTGAAGTGTTCCATTCACATGACTTTCTCTACATCTCTGCAACGAATTATTGTTAAAAAACTTATGCTTCTATTTATTTCATGCTAATCCACAAAAAATTAGCAGAAATAGTCTTATTACTTGCTTCCTTTTAAGTAGAAGCGAAATAAAGGAGTACCATAGGTTAAAGTGATAGTCAAAAGCTGGTTACTATGTGACTGAAGTTTCTTTGTTTGTATGGATAGGAGTTGAAAAATTCCTGTATGAGAAAATTTAAGTTTTTCAAAGCTGAAACCAAAAACAAGGAATATCTCCACGATCAGTTCCATATAAAAATGGATAGAACATAAATTGAGTGTTTTAACGTGCTCTACATTTGTTGGGTGGTAAGTTTTTGTCCATTTCTTACGGTTTAGCAGTTATGCAAAATTAGGTAAAATTCACTCAGAATAAAGTAGTCTTCAGAAATTCAAAATATACATTTTGTCAGGTAAATATCTTTAACCAAAATCGTTAAAGCCATTTTTGAGAAAATAAACATTTTCGAAAAAATTTCCATGTAAAGGATAGTTTGAGGTGCGGGGATTTTCCCTAAAATCTTCGCGTCGCATCCTTGGAAGATACTAAACTTAAATACCAAGTTTGGTATTTTACCGATCTTTCAATTTTGAGTTATCGTGCTCACAGACTCGCGGACACACACATACTCACACGCGCGGACGTTTTTCTGAAAATGCCTTTTTTGGATACAGGGGACCGTAAAACATATATTTCCGGTGAGATCTCTGTATCGAATTTTTGGGTGGAGTGCAATCGCTTCTCTATGCACTATGTACATAGTACGTGTAGAGAAAATACACATGCCAACACATTTCTAACATTTTGAGGCGGGTGTAATATTTTGACCAAGCAATATATTTACATAATAAATTCTTGAAATATTTATATCATGCCAGTATTTATCCAACTGGAATGAAATGTGGTATTCATTTGGCATAACCACAATTCTATCACAATAAAACTTTCAGAACAATCTATACAAAAATATAGAAATATGAAACTTAATTCTTAGGGTGGTGCATCTGTGAACTTTGGTAAATCCAGAGTATATAAGATATCTTAATGAATAATTGCTATTTTTACTTACTGAACACGTACCATGTACATAGTGTACAGAGAAAGCATTGCATTCCACCCAAAAAATTCGACACCAAGATTTCATCGGAAATATATTTTTGTGATCCCCTGTATCCAAAAAAAAGCATTTTTAGAAACATTTCCGTGTGTGTGTGTGTGTCTGATGGCAGCATAGCTCAAAAATAAGAAGTCCGTTAAAAACCAAACTTGGTATTTATATTTCGTATCTTCCAAGGATGCGACACGAAGATTTACAAGAAAATCCCCCCAACCCAAACTACCGTTTACATGAAAAATTTCGAAAATTCTTATTTTCTCAAAAATTGGCTCTAACGATTTTGATTAAAATTGCTTATATTTAAGATATTTACATGGCAAATGAAATGTATATCTTGAATTTTCTGGGAGTAACCTCTGAAGACCTCTTTTTTCTGGATGATTTTTATTGCATTTTGCATAAATGGTAAACCGTAAGAGACAGACAAAAACTTGCAACATAAAACATATAGATCTCGATAAAACACACAGTTTGTCATATACATTTTTTCTTGGAGTTGGCCGTTTTCGAGATATTCCTTGTTATTGATTTCAGTTTTAAAATACTTAAACTTTTCTCACATTAGAACATGTCAACTCGTGGCCACGCAAAGAAACTGTTTTCAATTCCAAAGCAACCACATTTTAAAACATGTGACTGTCGGTTTAGCCTAGTGTATTCCCTTATTTCCCTTCTACTTATAAAGAACTAAGTAAGAAGACCGCTTCTGCTAATGTTTTAGCGTGAAATATAAGAAAAAGCTTACTAACAATAATTTGTTGCAAAGATGTAGAGAAAGTCATATGAATGGAAATCATCACATTTTTTACATTATCCCTAATTTGCTTAGAAAAATTGTCATTTTTCGTACTCTACAATACTCTTGATATTTCAAAATCTGATAATTTCTCAAAATTGAAGCATTATTTCGAAAAATATATGACCATTTTAATAAACTTTTTAGAGAGTATAACAATTTAGAAACAAAATGATAAAAAATTGATTGTGTCGTGCATTTTGAGTGAGGAAAATTTTTGGAGAAATTTTTTGCGAGAAAAGAAGGTTTAAATTTGGGCATGTGCTTTTTAATAAGCATGCACCTAACAATTTAAAGCTTCATTTAAATTGTAGTTAAAGTGCTCCATTTACTTTCTTAGATTTTAAAACTTTTAAAATTGTTTTACAAAATTTTAATTTATTTTTACTCAAATTTCATAGATACATCACCTGAAATTCCTTCATCAATGTACAAAAAAAAAATACTATAGAAGCTAAATGAACCTTTTAGAAAAGGAAATATTTTAAAGTGACAAAATATTACGAGAAAATACAATTTAAAGTGATTTGTTTTATTTGTGCACAAAATTTAGAACAGTATATCGTTTTGTGAGAATGTTATCGAAAATTGATCATCGAGTACCTTTAGGTGAAGTAACATAAAAATGATTATGAAAGCAGAAACGCTCTAGACATGTTACCTTTAGGTGAAGTAACATAAAAATGATTATGAAAGCAGAAACGCTCTAGACATGTAAAGTTGTACTTACCTTGATGTAAGACATTACAACACTACACACATTTACATGAAAGTGGAGATTGTGGGAGATGCTGTGTCTTCTTATATACACTCTCCCTCTCTATGGCTTGCTGAGGAGGAGGAGAGGGGGGAGGAAGGGTCCACACACTCTCTGTTCCTTCCACTTCTCAAATTCTAATTTATGAGTTGCAAAACGGAATCTAGTTATATTGCCTTTTCAGAGCACACAGCGTATCTATCAACTTAGCAATGCAGGTCTTAGGCTAGCTCGGAGATTGAGCCAAGAGTCAACCACATATAAAATGTATGTGTTCCCCTCACATGACTTTCTCAACATCTCTGTAGCAAATTATTGTTAAAAAACTTATTACTTTCTCTACTCATACCGTGTACATAGTGTATAGAGAAAGTATTGTATCACACCCAAAAATTCGATGTCCAGATTTCACCTGTGTTTTGTGGTCCCCTGAGTCCGAGTAAAGCATTTTTAGAAAAAGGTCCATGTTTGTCTGTGTGTGTTTGTGAACATAGCAAAAAAAAACGAAAAGACCGTTAAATAGCAAACTTGGTATTCAAGTTCAATATCTTCCAAGGAGGGACACAAGATTTTCAAGAAAATCCCCAACCACTAACCACCCTTTACATGAAAACATTTTCGAAAATTTGGATTTTCTTTAAAATAGCCGTGACGATTTTTATTGAAATCCCGTATATTAAACATATTTACATCCCGAATAAAATGTATATCTTGAATTTTCGGGTAGCATGGTGTAGAAAGAAGAATAAACTTTTGTAAGAAGCATGAAAATCGAGATAAACATTAGCAGAAATAGTATTGTTGCTTGTTTTCCTGTGAGTAGGAGGGAAATAAGGGAGCACCATAGGCCAAAGTGTTTAAAAACTGTTGCTATGGGATTGAAATCCGTTTATTCACGTGGCCAGGAGTGGACAAGTTTCCGTGCAAGAAAACTTAGAGTATTTTATAACTAAAACCAATAGCAAGGAATATCTCGGAAACGGCGAACTCCAGGAAAAAACTGTAAATTACGTAAATTGCGTACATTTTTGTGTAATAAGTTATTGTCTATCTCTTACTATTTAGCCCGCACCATAGCCGAATGGTTGGACCACTCGCCTCTTACCTAGACCGGGTTCGTTCCCATGTGATATTTGTGGTGGTCAAAGCGCCTCAGGGGCGGATTTACTCCGGGTTCTCCGGTTTACGCCACCATTGCATTCCCATTCCATTGCATACGTAGGTCTACCTAAATAAAAAAAAACTGATGTGTTACACTCACATGACTTTCTCCAGCTGCTCTACAAACTTCCTACAAAAGATTATTCTTCTTTGTACACAATGCTAATCGAGATAAATATTAGCAGAATGTTATTACTTAGTTGCTAATAAGTAGAAGAGAATAAGGGAATGCGCTATGCTAAAATGATTGTCAAATGTGTTAAAAGCTATCGTTATGCGATTGTCATTGCAAATCACTTCTTTGCTTGGCCAGAAGTAGAACAAAAGAAAAACGGACATTTCCTGTCTGAGAAAAGTTTAAGTACTTCACATTTGAAACCAATAACAAGGAATATCTCAGAAACGGTTACCTCCACAACAAAAACGCAAAGGACATAAAGTGTGTGTTTTGTCGTGATGTACAGTTTTTGTGTAGTGAGTTTTTTTCTATCTCTTACGGTTTAGCAGTTAAGCAAAATTCATCCACAATAAAGAGGTCTTAAGAGCTTATTCTCCAAAAATTCGAGATATACATTTTATTTCAGACATAAATAGTTATAATATACGGGATTTTAATCAAAATCGTTAGAGCCATTTTTAAGAAAATCAAAATTTTAGAAATTTGTTCCATGTAAAGGGTAGTTTTCTGTAGGGGGATTTTTTCGAAAATCTTCGTGTCGCATCCTTGGAAGATACTAAACCTAAATACCAAGTTTGGTATTTAACGGTCTTTTCGTTTTGGGGCTATGCCGTCCACAGCCACATACACATATATTTGCGGTGAAATCTCGGTATCAAATTTTTGGGTGCATTACAATACCTTCTCTATCCCTATGTACGTTGTATCATCAGTGGCGGGGTCACTTGTGAAAGCGGGCGTTAAACGCTATCAAAATAAAAATAAAATCTTATAGTCTAAAGGTTGTGAAAAAGTCGTCTAAAATGACCTTCAGAGGCTATTTCGAGAAAATTCAAGGTATACATTTTATTTGTTATATAAATGTCTTTAATATGCAGTATTTTAATGAAAATCGTTACAGCCAATTTCCAGAAAAACATATTCAAAATTATTTCCATGTAAAGTGTAGTTTGTGGTGAGGATTTTCTTGAAAATCTTCGTATCGCATCCTTGGAAGATACTAAACCTAAATACTAAGTTTGGTATTTAATTTCGTTTTTGAGTTATGCTGTCCACAGAAACCACACACACACACACACACACACACACACACACACACACACACACACACACACACACACACTGACCTCGTCTAAACGTAGAATTTATGTGAAATATATTTATCTTTTTAATTTCTCTACACATACTATGTACATAGTGTATAGAGAAGGAATTGCACTTCACCCAACATTTCGATACCGAGATTTCACCGGAAATATGTTTTACGGTCCCCTGTATCCAAAAATAGCATTTTCAGAAAAAGATCCGTATATGTGTGCCTGTGTGTGGCGGTGTGTCTGTGAACACGATAACTCAAAAACGATAAGCCGGTAAAGTACCAAACTTTGTATTTAAGTTTAGTATCTTCCAGGGGTGCGACACGAAGACTTTGAGGAATATCCCCCCACCCCCAACTACCCTTTACATGGATGTTTTTAGAAAATGTTGATTTTCTCAAAAATGCCTCTAACGATTTTGATTAAACTATCATGTATTAAAGATATTTACCTGACAAATAAAATGTATATCTTGAATTTTGTGGCAATAGCCTCTGAAGACTAATTTATTCTGAATGAATTTTACGGAATTTTGCATGCCTGCAAAACCGTAAGGGATGGAGAAAAAGTTACCATACAAAAAATGTGGAGCACGTTAAAACACAATTTATACATTTGTTTCATGGAGTGATCGCTTTTGAGATATTTCTTGTTTTTGGTTTCAGCTTTTAAAAAAAAATATTTTTCTGATACAGGAATTTTTCAACTCCTATCCATATAAACAAAGGAACTTCAGTCACATAGCAACCAGCTTTTGACTGTCACTTTAACCTATGATACCCCCTTATTTCGCTTCTACTTACAAGAAAGCAAGTAATAAGATTATGTCTACTAATTTTTTTCTCGGTTAGCAAGAAGTAAATAGAAGCATAAGCTTTTTAGCAATAATTTGTTGCAGAAATGTAGAGAAAGTCATGTGAATGGAGCACATCAGATTTTTATTTTAACAAGTTAACCATTTTCGACATATTTCTTATTTGTTTCAATGTTCCCATGCTTATAATGATTTTGCCAAATGGGAAGACCTTATTAGTTTTCCTTTCTGCTGACCAGGCAAAGAGAACCCAAATTCAATTGTTTACATAGTAACCAGTTTTAAAAGATTTGACCATCGGTTTAGCCTAATGTGTTCCCTTATTTTCCTTCTACTTACAAGGAAGCAAGTAATAAGACCATTTTTGCTAATGTTTGTCTCGATTAGCATGAAGTAAATAGAAAAATCTGATGTGTTCCATTCACATGACTTTCTCTATATCTCTGTAACAAATTATTGTTAATAAGCTTATCTTTTATTTATTTCATGCTAATCGAGAAAAATTAGCAGAAATAGTCTTATTTCTTGCTTTATTGTAAGTAGAAGCGAAATATGGGAGAACCATAGGTTAAAATGAAAGCCAAAAGCTGGTTGCTATGTGGCCGATGTTCCTTTGTTTATATGGACAGGAGTTGACAAAGTCCTATGTGAGATAAGTATGTTTTTAAAGCGGAAACCAAGAAAAAGGAATATCTCAAAAACGACCAACTCCACGAAAAAAAGGTATATAACATAAATTGTGTGTTTTAACGTGCTCTACATTTTTTGTGGGTTAATGTTTGTCCATCTCTTACGGTTTAGTAGTTATGCAAAATTCATCCAGAATAAAGTAGTCTTCGGAGGCTATTCCCAGAAAATTCAAAATATACAGTTTATTTGTCAGGTAAATATCTTTAATATCCGATATTTTAATCAAGTTTGCTATTTTACCGACTTTTCGTTTTTGAGTTATCGTGTTCACAGGTACACGGACACACGGCCACACAGACACACGGACAGACACACACAGGGGCCTTTTTCTGAAAATACTTTTTTTTGTATACAGGGGACCATAAGTATATATTTGCGGTGAAATCTCGGTATCGAATTTTTTGGTGGAGTGCAACACCTTCTCTATACACTATGTACATAGTACGTATAGAGAAAGTAAAAATAAGGTTTTATAAGAACAGTTTGTTACGGAATATGTAGTGAAAGCTATGTGATTGGAACATACCAGATATTTGCTTTCTCTGGCGATTATATGTATTCGGTCCAAAAATGAGAAATGCGTGCGCACTAGTTTCTCTTACGACTGTTGTTTGTTTTGATTATATCTGTTTTAAAAGCTGTTCTTACAGAAGTTTATTTTCCTATGTACTTCTTGTTAATCGAGATAAATGTGTACAAAATTAGTTCATTACACCTTTCTCGTAGATACAAGAGGGTACAGGAAAGCTGTGCGATGGCTTTAAAGTCACTTGTACAAGATCAATTTGATAGCATGATTATTTTTGTACCGGTATTTTACTGTCGTCCACATGCATGACTTTTTGGGTGGAAAAGATTTCGCAGCGAATGAAAACCTCAACATGTTGGCTCATATCTTTAGCGGTGGAAGAGTATATAACATAGGCATTGAAAACTCGGTACCACGTGACAATATATACGCTGATAGTAATAGTGAATAATTGAGAGGTGTTGTAACTTTGTAAATAAAGTTTTGTGTTCATATCTTTCGTTATTATTTAGCTATGGCAAAACGGTCGTTACTTTCTGGATCGCCCTCATATATAAAGGAATAATCTTTTGTGACAATATTTGTAGAGAAAGTCATTTGAATGTGAAACACTAGACTTTTAATTCAAGAGTTTACAAGTAAAATTGTCAAACGTTGCCAAATATTTGACTACATTGGACAAATTTGAAAAGACCTGGCAATACTTGATAGTGGCTCACTCACCCACTTACTCACACCCACTCATTCACCCAGTCACTCACCACTCACTCACCCACTCACTCACCACTCACTCAGTCACTCACTCACACACTCACTCACCCACTTACTCACACCCACTCACCCATCCACTCACTCACCCACTCACTCACCCACTCACTCACCACTCACTCACCCAGTCACTCACACACTCACTCAGTCACTCACTCACCACTCACCCATCCACTCACTCACCACTCACTCACCACTCACTCACCCACTCACTCACCACTCACCCATCCACTCACTCACACACTCACTCAGTCACTCACTCACCCAGTCACTCACACACTCACTCACCACTCACTCACCACTCACTCACACACTCACTCAGTCACTCACTCACCCAGTCACTCACCCACTCACCCAGTCACTCACCACTCACTCACCCACTCACTCACACACCCACGCACTCACCACTCACCCACTCACTCACACACCCACTCACTCACACACCCACTCACTCCCACACCCACTCACTCACTCACCACTCACTCACCTACTCACTCACTCACCCAGTCACTCACCACTCACTCACACACCCTCTCACTCACTCACTCACCCAGTCACACACACACCCACTCACACACACACCCAGTCACTCACTCACCCACTCACTCACACACCCACTCACTCACACACTCATTCACTCACCCACCCTCCACCCACCCTCTCACTCACCCAGTCACTCACCACTCACCCACCCTCCCACTCACCCACCCTCCCACTGACCCAGTCACTCACCACTCACCCACCCTCCCACTGACCCAGTCACTCACCACTCACCCACCCTCCCACTCACCCACTCACTCACCACTCACCCACCCACCCACTCACCCACTCACTCACCACTCACCCACCCTCCCACTCACCCACTCACTCACCACTCACCACCCACCCACTCACCCACTCACTCACTTACCTACTCACCCACTCACTCACCACTCACCCACCCTCCCACTCACCCACTCACTCACTTACCTACTCACCCACTCACTCACCACTCACCCACCCACCCACTCACCCACTCACTCACTTACCTACTCACCCACTCACTCACCACTCACCCACCCTCCTACTCACCTACTCACTCACTTACCTACTCACCCACTCACTCACCACTCACCCACCCTCCCACTCACCCACTCACTCACTTACCTACTCACCCACTCACTCACCACTCACCCACCCTCCTACTCACCTACTCACTCACTTACCTACTCACCCATTATCTCACTCACTAAACCACTCACTCACTCCTTAACTCACTCACCCACTCACACTCATTCACCCACCCGCTCACGCACCCACTCACTTGCCCACTCACCCATTATCTCACTCACTAAAGCACTCACTCACTCCATGACGTTAGAGCACTTGAAGGGCTAGAGCCTGCCTCACTTTTCTATTTTGCATTCTCCTCCCCCATCCTCTTATATACTACTTTTCGTATCCTCCTCTATAGTCTATATCCATTTCTTTCTCGGTCTTCCCACACGCCTTCGTCCACCTGGTTTTTCCTTCCACATTCTTTGCAATAGGGAGCCCTCGTTACTTCTTTCTACATGTCCTGCTCCTCTAAGTCTTGCACTTTTAATAAACTCACAAAACTATAGGATAAAGTTAACGGACAAGCCACATAAAGAAACAACAAATAGTAGGTATCTAAATGGGGTAACAATACTTTAATATTATATAGAAGTGTTAAGAAAGAATGGGGAAGAGAAAAATACATTGATGCTTGTGAAAAAATGGAAAGAGAAGCGTGGGCCAGAACAGCAACAATGTTATTAACCAGTCTAAAATTTGAAATTTTTCTATGTCTACTACGTGGCAATGTCGATAACAATTTTCACTGTATTATTGAAAGCGAGGAAACTGAAATGTGAAGAGAGAGAAAGACGGAGAGAGATAATATGGAACAAAAATTAGGAAAAGTTTCCGGCATAGGTACTGTACTTAAAACTTTTTTGGAAACAATAAGAAAGAATTTCTGAAACAACTAGGTAATTATACAGGGAAAGTAAGAGAGAAATGTGGGAGGAAAATTGCCAAAGAAAGAGAGGATATTAATGATAGAACTGACAAGGTTGTAATTTATAAAAGAGGTAAATAGATTAAGTTGATAGGGTATAAAATAGAGGGAAAAGTGTATACATATACAGGTGTTAATGAACTACACCGAAATAATTTGCGAGATTGTGCACGTGACTTTTATAAGTAATTTGAGATCGGCGATGCATGGTCTCCGAATAAACATAACGCAACTACATAGCGTTAAATATGTGGTTATCAGGTGCTGATTAGTCGGTGTTAACGCAAAGCAGGTTGAAATCATCTGATATGTTCCATTCACATGACTTTCTCTACATCTCTGCAACAAATTATTGTTAAAAAGCTTATGCTTCTCTTTACTAAATGCTAATAAAAATAAAATTAACAGATTATTTGCTTCTTGTAAGTAGAAGCGAAATAAAGGAGTACCATAGGTTAAAGTGATAGTCAAAAGCTGCTTGCTATGTGACTGAAGTACCTTTGTTTATATGTTGTTGACTAGGTCCTGTGGGAGAAGTATAAGCTTTTAAAGCTGATTCCAAAAGCAAGAAATATCTCAAAAACGATCAACTTCATGAAAAAATGTATATAATATAAATTGTGTGTTTTAAAGTGCTTTACATTTTTTGTGTGCTAAGTTTGTTTCCATCTCTTACGGTTTAGCAGTTATGCAAAATTCCGTAAAATTGGTCCAGAATAAAGATGTCTTCAGAGATTATTCCCAGAAAATTCAAAATATACACTTTATTTGTGAGGTAAACGTCTTTAATATACGATATTTTAATCAAAATCGTTAGAGCCTTTTTTGAGAAATTCAAAATGTTCGAAAAAAAGTTTCATGTAAAGAGGGGATTTACTTGAAAATCTTCTTGTCGCATCCTTGGAAGATACCAAACTTAAAAAGAGCCTTTTTTGAGAAATTCAAAATGTTCGAAAAAAAGTTTCATGTAAAGAGGGGATTTACTTGAAAATCTTCTTGTCGCATCCTTGGAAGATACCAAACTTAAAAACCAAGTTTGGTATTTAACGGTCTTTTCGTTTTTGAGATACACACACACAGACACACGCGCACACTCACGGACTTTTTCCTTTTTTTTTTTTGTTTTTTTTTGTTTTTTTTTTGTTTGTTTGCATTCAGGGGGTCCCAAAACATCTCTTTCCGGTAAAACCTCGGTACCTTATTTTGGGTGCATTACAATATCTTCTCTATACACTATGTACACAGTACGTGTAGAGAAAGTAATAAAACCTATTCAGATAGTATACGACATCCCTTCCCCATGTAGCCATTTTCGTTTACGTTTCACTTTCACCCATGTTGCAGATTTCTTACGTATTTTTTCAGAAGATGAAAACCTCTACCAAAGGCGCTGTGACTTTACAGAGCGTACAACAACCGCCCAACCGCAACGTGCCGAACACCGTCGCCTGCTACTTCAATCGTGAAACAGATGACAAGGAAATGATAGGGACAGGATAATTTTGGGCTGTAATGAATCTTCCCAGCACCCGCCTGCCGACCCGGAAAGAATCCATTAGTTAGGTAAAGCAGCCACGGAAATCGAGTCCCGGACTTCACAAATGCAAAGTCGCACACTTGCAGTCACACTCCGTTTCTTTTTTACTTTGTCTAGACCGTATGTACAATCTTCATAGAGATAGAGAAGCATTGTATTCCACCCAAAATTCGGTGTCGAGATTTCACCGGAAATATATGTTTGGGGTCCCCTGAGTCCGAAAAAAGCATTTTTAGACAAATATCCGCGTGTGTGTGTGGTATCTTCCAAGGCTGCGACACGAAGATTTTCAAGCTATAACGATTTTGATTAAAATATCGTATATTAAAGATATTTACCTGACAAATAAAATGTATATCTTAAATTTTCTGGGAATATCCTCTGAAGATTAACTTATTCTGGATGAATTTTACGAAATGTTTCATAACTGGAAAACCGTATGAGATGAACAAAAACTAACCACACAAAAATGTAGAGCACATTAAAACACACAATTTATGATATATACATTTTTTTCGTAGAGTTGTTAGTTTTTGAGGTATTCCTTGTTTTTGGTTTCAGCTTTGAAAAACTTAATACTTTTCTCATACACGAATTACTCAACTCCTGTCCACACAAACAAAGGAACTTCAGACACATAGCAACCAGCTTTTGAGTATGGCTTTAACCTATGGTCTCCCTAATCTCGCTTCTACTTAAAGGAAGCAAGTAACAAGACTATTTCTGCTATTTTTTTTTTTTTTCTGATTAGCATGAAGTAATTAGAAGCATAAGCTTTTTAATAATATTTTTTTGCAGAGATGGTAGAGAAAGGCATGTGAATGGAACACATCAGATTTTTTCATAAATATTTGAGTCATTTTTGAGAAAATCGAAAATTTCTAAAAATCAAGTAACTTAGATAATAATTTTGATATTTAATGGATGTTTCGTCCTCGAGTAAGACTGTCCGTAGACAAACACGCACAAACCTTTTTATATATTTTTTTTTATTCAGGAGTCATTTAAATATGTATTTCCGGTGAAATCAGTATTGAATTTTTTGGGGAATACAACACTTTCTTTACCTATGTTCGTATACAGTACTTGTGAGAGAAAGTAAAAATGAAGCTAAACTTTTTTTTTTTTGGGGGGGGGGATGTTTCAGAATGGAATTGTCTTTTGTGTGGATATGTCTTTTCTTCGTTCATATGTACGAACGCATTGCTTCCCACAGAGCAGCTGCCCAATGAAATAAACACCTTATGTGGTTTTATATGTTCACAGAAGCCCGTTATGTTGGTAGTGCTGTCTGTGAATATTACCTTCAAGGCCAGTCGTATTGCGTAAATAACATCTCGACATTTTTCATCCACTGAATCGTATCTGTTCAATACTAAATGCTTACCACCGTTACTTTTGTAAACTCCAGTGGCGAATTCACCTACCCCGATGTACAAAGTGATTTATGTAGATCTGACACATTTCTTTCTTTAATCATTCCGTTGGAAATTCAATCAATGACCCAATTATAGAACCAAATTAAGCAGAATTTTCTGGACTTTCGAGTCACTAGATGTGCAGATGTTTGTTTTATTCCCAATTGCATTGTTGGCAGCTGTTTCGACATTTTGTTCTTGTAGTCGACGTGAAAATGCAGTACTCTGTAGAACTGAGTCAAGGATATTTTCAGCAAGATGCCGCTACATGCCATACATTCAAATGAATCCGTGAACCTAATTGCAAGTTTCTTTGACGACCGGATAATTTCCAGGAATCTGTGGCCACCGAGATCTCCGGATTTGACAGCACCGGTCTTCTTTCTATGGGGTTACTTAAAAGTCAGGGTTTACGCCACACGTCCCCAGATATTGGACGATCTGAAACACAACATCACAAAGGAGATTCAAGCTATTGACAACAGAGTCCTCCGAGTGGCCAGTAACATGGAACGAGGTGTTGAGTTGTGCCTTATGCAGGATGGAGGACATTTTCAACATTTGCTAAAAAGGTAAATAATCTCCCAAAATTCCTCTACAATTTAGGTATAAGTTGTCACTAGCATAACACGTTTTGAAACAATTAATGAAAGGGATGTGTCAGCTCTATATAAATCACTCTGTATATGAAATTATCGTGCAATGATCTAGAAAACTTTTGTTGTTAGTCATACCCGTTACACGTTACACCTAACTGTAATTTCATGGAACCCCTAAACGGATGAAAAGTTAAAACTATAAACCTGACGTGTTCCATTCGCATGATTTTCTCTACATCGCTGTAACAAATTATTATATTCTATCTACTTTATTATAATCAAGATAAACATTAGCAGAAATTGTCTTAATTACTTGCTTCCTTGTAAGTAAGAGGGAAATAAGGGGATATGCTTGGCTAAACCGACAGTCACATCTTTTAGAAGCTGGTTGCCATGCTGTTGAAATCCGTTCCTATGCGGGAGAAAAGAGTAAGCATTTTAAATCTGAAACAAATTACAAAGGAATATGGCCAATTTCACGAGAGAGAAAAAAACGTATATGGCATAACTTAACGAAATCTACATTTTTTTGTTTATTGAGCTTTTGTCTATCTCTTACGGTTTAGCAGTTACGCGAAATTCAGCAAAATTCATCCACAATAAAGAGGTCTTTAGAGGCATTCCCAGAAAATTCAAGATATACATTTTATTTGCAATGTAAATATCTTTAATATACGATATGTTAATCAAAACCGTTTGAGCCATTTTTGAGAAAGGCAAAATTTTCGAAAATGTTTCCATCTAAAGGGTAGTTGCCGGTAGGAGGGTTTTCTTTAAAATCCTTAGAACATACTAAGCATAATACCAAGTTTGGTATTTAACGGTCTTTATGGTTTTGAGCTATGCTGCCTACAGCCACACACACACACAAGGCCACGCCGTTTCCAAGTGGTTAGACCACTCGCCTCTTACCCAGGCGGTCCGGGTTCGGTCCCAAGCGACCGCGTGCAAGGTTTGTGGTGGGTAAAGCGGCGCAGGGGCGGGGTTTCTCCGGCTTCTCCAGTTTCCCCCGCCATCACATTCCACCGGTGCTCCATCTTCATTCCATGTCTCATCAATGTCATCGCCTGCGGTGCCATAGTAGTAAAAGCGGACGTTAAACACTATCCACCCCCTTCTTACAAAATAGTATTATTTTATCATGCTGATGGAAATGAAATGGAGTTTTATTTATGGACGCTCTTTAACTGCTGTGGTTCTCAGCGAACCATTCTATACTGGGTGTTAAAGACAGCTTCATTCTGCTCAGAGGCCTCTTTATCAGACTTGAGGTTCTTTTACGTGTCGTAAATCTACGACACGGGACCAACGGCTTTACTTCCCTTCCGAAGGGAGACTACGCTAAGGATTTTTACGCCTCAAAAAAGTAACCGTCCTCCGCCGGGTTTGAACCCGCGATGCTGATGGACATAAGTATTAAAAGGATGGTCTTATTACTTACTTTACCTGATTTTTTGGAAATTCAAGGGAAATAGAGAATATATTAGGCTAAAGTTATAGACAAATTATTTAAAAGCTGTCGCTATGAGAGACAATTGAAATTTCGTTCTCTTTGCTTACCAGAACTAAACAAAAGGGAGACGAAAAAAGATGACCTCTTGTTTGAGAAAAGTTTTATAGTTTAAAATTGAAACCAATAATAATAGTAATAATAATAATAATAATAATAATAATAATAAATATAGGCTGATTCTTAAATTAAAAATTTGATGTGTTACACTCACATTACTTTCTCTAGCTGCTCTACAAACCTCCTACAAAAGATTATTCTTCTTTGTACACAATGCTACTCAAGATAAATGTTAGCAGAATGTTATTACTTAGTTCCATATAAGTAGAAGGGAATGCACTATGTTAAAGTGATTTTCAAATGTTTTAAAAGTTATCGTTATGCGATTGTCATTGCAAATCACTTCTTTGCTTGGCCAGGAGTAGAACAAAAGTAAAACGGACACTTCCTGTGTGAGAAAAGTTTAAGTACTTCACAATTGAAACCATTAACAAGGAATATCTCGAAAACGGTTACCTCCACAACAAAAACGTAAAGGACAAAAATTGTGCATTATGTCATGAGGTACATTTTTTGTGCAGTACGTTTTTTTCTATCTCTTACGGTTTAGCAGTTAAGAAAAATTCATTAAGAATAAAGAGGTCTTCAGAGGCTCTTCCTAAAAAATTCGAGATATACATTTTATTTCGAACATAATTAGTTTTAATATACGGGATTTTAATCAAAATCGTTAGACCCATTTTTCAGAAAATCAAAATTTTCTAATTTTTTTCCATGTAAAGGGTAGTTTGTGGTGGGGGGATTTTTGTGAAAATCTTCGTGTCGCATCCTTGGAAGATAATAAACTTAAATACCAAGTTTGGTATTTAACGGTCTTTTTATTTTGGGGGTATGCTGTCCACAGACACACACACACACACACACACACGGACCTTTTTTTAAAAATTATTTCTTCGGACTCAGGGGACCCCAAAACATATATTTCCGATGAAATCTCGGTATCGAATTTTTGATTACATTACAATACCTTCTCTATCCCTATGCACATTGTACATCGGGGCTAGGGAAAGTAAAAAATCTGATGTGTACCATTCACATGACTTTCTCTATATCCCTGCAACAAATTAAAAAAATCTGATGTGTTACACTCACATGACTTTCTCTAGCCATTCTACAAACTTCTTATATAAAATTATTCTTCTTTCTGCACCTTGTTAATCGAGGTATTCAGCACAATGTTCTTATTACTTAGTTCCTCATAAGTAGGAAGAAAATAAGGGAATACACTAGGCTAAATCCATAGTCAAATGTTTTAAAAGCTGTCGTTATTCGATTGTCATTACAAATCCCTTCTTTTTTCGGCCAGGAGTAGAACAAAAGAAAAACGAACATTCCCGTCTGAGATGAGTATAAGTACTTCACAACTGAAACTAATAACAATGAATACCTCGAAAACGGCAAGCTCCACGAAAAAAAAATGTATATGACGTATTTTACAAAGGCCTACATTTTTTGTATAGAAAGTTTTTGTCTATCTCTTACGGTTTATTAGTTATGCCAAATTAAGCAAAACTCATTCAGAATAAACAGGTCTTTAGAAGCTATTCCCAGAAAATGCAATATATACATTTTATTTGTCAGGTAAATATCTTTAATATACGATATTTTAATCAAAATCGTTAGAGCCATTTTTAAGAAAATCAAAATTTTCGAAAAATGTTCCATGTAAAGGGTAGTTTGGGATGAGGGGATTTTTCTCAAAATCTTCGTGTCGCATCCCTGGAAGATACTAAACTTAAAAACCAAGTTTGGTAATTTAGCTACTTTTCGTTTTTGAGTTATCATGTTCACAGACACACGGACACATGGACACACGGACACACACACACACACACACACACACACATGGACCTTTTTCTGGAAATGCTTTTTTTGGATTCAGGGGGTCCTAAAACATGTATTTCCGGGGAAATCTCGGTATCGAATTTTTGGGTGGAATGCAATACTTCTCTCTCCCTATGTACATTGTACATACGGGGCAAGAGAAAGTAAAAACTTATACTTCTATTAGCTTCATGCTAATCAGTAAAACATTAGAAGAAATAGCCATATTACTTGCTTCCTTGTACGTAGAGGTGAAATAAGGGAGTACCATAGGTTAAAGTGATAATCAAAAGCTGGTTGTTATGTCACTGAAGTTTCTTTGTTTGTATGGACAACAGTTGACAAATTCCTGTATGAGAAATGTACAAGTTTTTCATAGCAGAAACCAAAAATAAGGACTATCACAAAAACGACGAACCCCACGAAAAAAAAATGTATATAACATAAATTGTGTGTTTTAACGTGCTCTACATTTTTTGTATAGTAAGTTTTTGTCTATCTCTTACGGTTTAGCAGCTATTCAAAATTTAGTAAAATTCATCCAGAATAAACTACTCTTCAGAGACTATTCCCAGAAAATTCAAGATGTAATTTGTCAGGTAAATATGTTTAATATACGAAATTTTAATCAAAATCGTTAGAGCCATTTTTGAGAAAAACAAAATTTTCGAAAAAAGTTCCATGTAAAGGGTAGTTAGGGGTAAGGGATTTTGAAAATCTTTGTGTCACATTCTTGGGAGACACTAAACTTAAATACCAAATTTGATATTTAATCAAGTTTTCGTTTTCGAGCTCTGCTGTCCACACATACACACACGTGACCTTTTTCTAATAACTCTGATGTGCTCCATTCACACAACTCTCTCTAGCTGTTCTAGAAACACTTTTTCTTATAAAAGAGTATTCTTTTGTCAACGCCAAGCTAATCTAGATAAACATTAGCAATTTTTTTTTTCGTAGTTTAACGTCCTTTAACCTGGTTGGTCATATTAGACGATGGATGAAATTGGTGAAATGATGCTAAAATGATCTCGGGGTCCATGGAGCTTAAAGTTATTCGACATTTGTCTTCTCAGGATAAGGAAAACCCCCTAAAAAAAAAAAGCTTTATTCGGGTAATTCACCCTATAAGAGATTCGAACTTTCGACCTTTTGAATGTGATGCAGACACGCTACCGCCACACTACCCAGGAGGACTTAATAGGTTTTATTACTTGCTTTCTTGTAAGTAGGAGGGAAATAAGGGAATATACTAGGCTAAAGTGATAGTAAAATCTTTTAAAAGCTGATCGCTATGTGAAATAACTGAGGTGCGGGTCGCTTTGCATTGTTCCGTTTCAGAAAAGTTAATTCGTTTAAAATCGGAATCAATAACAAAAATTATCTCGAAAACGGTAAACTCTACAAGAAAAAGTATATAGCATAAATTAGGTGTTTTTAACGAGATCTACAATTTGTTTGTAGTAAGTTTTTGTCTATCTCTTACGGTTTAATCAATATGCAAAGTTTAACCAGTTCTTCAGATATTTTTCCCAAAAAGTTCAAAATATACATTTTATTTATGATGTGAATATCTTAAATATACGGTATTTTAATCAAATTCATTAGTCATTTATAAGAAACTCAACATTTTCGAAAAATATTTCATGTAAAGGATAGTCTGAGGTGGGGGATTTCCTTGAAAATCTGCTTGTCGTATCCTTAGAGGTTACTGAACTCAATACCAAGTTTGGTATTTAACGGATCTTTTTATAAAAATGCTTCTTTCTGACACATGGGACCTCAAAATTTATTTTAGGTGAAATATAATACCTTCTCTTGAAACTATGTACTATGCATCTACGTGCTAGAGAAAGTATAAAAAGTCTGATGTGTTCCATTCACATGACTTTCTCTACATCTCTGCAACAAATTATTGTTAAAAAGCCAATGCTTTTATTTATTTCATGCTAATCGAGAAAAAAATAGCAAAAATATTCTTATTACTTGTTTCCTTATAAGTAGAAGCGAAATAAGGGAGTACCATAGATTAAAGTGATAGTCAAAAGCTGGTTGCTATGTGATTGAAGTTCCTTTGTTTGTATGGACAGTAGTTGAAAAATTCCCACATGAGAAAAGTATGGTTTTTAAAGCTGAAACCAAAAACATGTAATATTTAAAAAAAGATCAACTCCACGAAAAAAAGTATATAACATAAACTGTGTGTTATAATGTGTTCTACAGTTTTTGTATGGTAAGTTTTTATCTATCTCTTACGGTTTAGCAGTCATACAAAATTCAGTAAAATTCATCCAGAATAAAGTAGTCTTCAAAGGCATTTCCAGAAAATTCAAGATATACATTTCATTTGACAGGTAAGTGTCCTTAATATACGATATTTTAATTAAAATCGTTAGAGCCATTTTTGTGAAAATAAAAATTTTCGAAAAAAGTTCAATGTAAAGGGCAGTAGGGGGTGGGGGGATTTTCTTGAAAATCTTCGTGTCGCAACCTTAAATATCAGGTTTGGTATTTAACGGTCTTTTCGTTTTTAAGCTATGCTGCCCACATACACACACACACGCGCGCGCGGACCTTTTTCCAGAAATGCTTTTCTTTGGATTCAGGCGGACCCAAAGCATGTATTTCCTGTGAAATCTCAGTATCGAATTTTTGGGTGCATTACAATACCTTCTACGTATATAGTACGTGTAGAGAAAGTAATAAACGCACAGCGTCAAATATATTTTTGAGACACCATCAGTGAGAAAGTCATGTGAATGTAACACCTGGCAAGATCATATCTCTCTTGTTCACGCTTAGTAGCGGTGTCGAGCTACCCAAACTAAATCACTTACATGGCCATTGTGATCAGTTCCGCTACCGGAAGTGACGTCACACTGCTTGAGTTGGCGATAAATTTTGCTAATCGTATCCATATTCAGTAACTGAAACCATATGCCTGAAATATAATTAATTGTTATATCTTATTTGGAGGTATCTGCAATGCAATAACTTATTCTGGAAATGTAGTGTCTGAGAAGAAACATGAACTTCCTTGGTTCTGAGTAACTTGACATAATAAATTGCTTTTATTATTGGGTTTCTTTAACGCAATAGTACATTATGATTCAAGAGTTAAGAGGAGTTGAAATGCGCTATCTTGCCAATGTTAAAGCTTGATCCTTTATCTCAGCAACTATTTAAAATAGTGAGCTAAACTCTTCAACTTATTCATTAGAAGGAAAGCTATGACTTTTTAAATTAACCTCTTAAAATTTTACTGTTAAAAAACTTATGCTTCTATTTACTTCATGATCGAGAAAAAAAGGGAGTAGCATAGGTTAAAGCGATAGTCAAAATCTAGTTGCTATGTGACTGAAGTTCCTTTGTGTGTATGGTCAGGAGCTGACAAATTCCTGTACGAGAAAAGTATAAGTTTTTTAAAGCTGAAACCAATAATAACGAATATCTCAAAAACGATCAACTCCACGAAAAAAATGTATATAACATAAATTATGTGTTTTAACGTGATCTAGTTTTTGTGTGGTACGTTTTTGTCTATCTCTTACGGTTTAGCAGTTATGCAAAATTCTGTAAAATTCATCCAGAATAAAGTAGTCTTCAGAGGCTATTCCCAGAAAATTCAAGATATACATATAATTTTTCAGGTAAATATCTTTAATATACGATATTTTAATCAACATCGTTACATCAAAATTTTCGAAAAAAGTTCCATGTAAAGGTTCCATGAAAATTTTCGTGTAGCATCCTTGGAAAATACTGTACCTAAATACGAAGTTTGTTATTTAACAGTCTTTTCATTTTTGAGCTATGTTGTCCACAGACACACACAGGCAGACAGACAGACACGCACACGGACCTTTCTCTAAAAATATTATTTTTTTTGGATTCATGAGGTCCTAAAACATGTATTTCCGGCGAAATCTCGGTATCGAATTTTTGGGTGGAATACAATACTTCCTCTATACATTATGTACATAGTACGTGAAGAGAAAGTAAAAATTAGTACGCATTAGTACAGTATTTTAAAACTATTTACAATTACCGTATCTCTATGAAAATTATACAAAAATGAGCAGGAGATTAGAAATAGTCATGTGCAATTAAAACATGAAAATGGAAAAACCGCATGAAAATCACATTTCGTCTACCCTTAAATCACTTTCACACATGTGGTATACTATTTTACTTTGTCTACTTATTACATAGTACATTTATAAAGAAAGTATTGCATTCCATCCAAAAATTCGATACTGAGATGTTACTGGAAATTCCTACAAGTACAGGAGTCTCGTGTATCCAAAATGAGCATTTTTAGAAAAAAAGGTCCAGGTGTGTGTGTGTCTGTCTGTTAATAACATAGCTCACATACGAAACGTCAGTTAAATATCAAACTTGATAAGTACAGCGTCTTCCAAAATTGCGACTCGAAGATTTTCAAGAAAATCCCTCACCCGAAACTACGCTTTGCATGGAGCAATTTTCAAAAATATTGATTTTCTCAAAAATGCTTTAACGGTTTGATTAAAATACCGTATATTAAACATATTTACATGACAAATAAAATATATGTTTTGAGGTTTCTAAGAACAGCCTCTGAAGATCTCAGGATGACTTTTGCATAACTAGAAAACCATAAGAGTTAAACAAAAACTTACTACACAAAACATATAGACCTCGTTAAAGCACAATATACATTTTTGGGGTGTTAACCATTTCTGAGATATTCTTTGTTATTGATTTCGATTTTTTAATTTCTCTTACTTTGTAGCTTTGCGTCCTTTAACCTGGTTGGTCATATCCTCGGACAATGAATGAAATTGGTGAAATGTTGCTCAAATGATTTCGGGGTCCGTGGAGCTTAAAGTTACTCGACATTCTACTATACCCAGGATAAGGGGAAAACTCCGAGGAAAAAAAAAACAACCTTTTCCGGGTAACTCACCTTAAGCGAAATTGAAACTCGCGACTTCTTGAATATAGGGAAGATATGCTCCCTACACATTTCTGAGGCGAGCAGCTTCAATTTTAAAATACTTGAACTTTTTTCATAAGGGAATGTCAATTCTCATTCTTTTGTTTTACTCCCGGCTATCCACAGAAACGAATTTAAATCACATAGAAACCAGCTTTTAAAATCATTTTTTGTTTTACTTCTGGTATCCACAGAAACGAATTTCAATCACATAGAAACCAGTTTTTAAAATAATGTTTTGTTTTACTTCTGGCTAATCAAAGAAAAGAATTTCAATCACATAGAAACCAGCTTTTAAAATAATTTTTTGTTTTACTCCTGGCTATTCAAAGAAACGAATTTCAACCACATAGAAACCAGCTTTTAAAATCATTTTTTTGTTTTACTCCTGGCTATTCAAAGAAGAGAATTTCAATCACATAGAAACCAGCTTTTAAAATAATTTTTTGTTTTACTCCTGGCTATTCAAAGAAAAGAATTTCAAGCACATAGAAATCAGCTTTTAAAACATGATTTTGTTTTACTCCTGGCTCTCCAAAGAAACGAATTTCAACCACATAGAAACCAGCTTTTAAAATCATTTTTTTTTTTTGTTTTACTCCTGGCTACCCAAAGAAATGAATTTCAATCACATAGAAACCAGCTTTAAAATATTTTTTTTTTTACTCCTGACTATCCAAAGAAACGAATTTCAATCACATAGAAACCAGCTTTTAAAATCTTTTTTTTTTTGTTTGTTTTACTCCTGGCTATCCAAAGAAACGAATTTCAGTCACATAGAAACCAGCTTTTAAAAGGTTTGGCTATCACTTTAGCCTAGTTTATTCCTTTATTTCCCTTCTAAGGAACTAAGTAATAAGACCGTTTCTGCTAGTGTTTATCTCGATTAGCAAGAGTTAGATTGAAGGATAAGCTTTTGTAAGAACTTTGCAGATATACCCACGGCAATAACACATATTTGTAAACATTGAACATTGAAATGCCTCGAGCCCTGAAAGCTGTCAATAAACTTGCGCAAGCAATTAATCAGAAACTCGTGACACCTGGTTTAGACCGTGTGATAAAAATAAAAGTGGACAGAGTTTGGAAAAATGTCCAGTTTTCAATAATACGAAATGTGCTACGGAAATAATTGTTGCATGGAGTATCAGTGTATTATTTCCGTTTTGCTCCAATCACATCTTGTGATGTGGAGCGAAGTTTTTCACAATATAAAGCCTGTTTACGTGCCAATCGGAGACGATTCACATTTGAGCCGTTACGAATGCATGTTGTGCATTGTAATCTATGTTTCTTGAGAGAAAATGAAACGGATAATGATACTGATAACTTGTTACACAACAGCAATTTAATGTATGTAAACATTAAAATTGTTAGTTCCCGTAAATGAGTGGTATTTATGTTTACCAACCTCAATCGCCTTCCACTGCTAGTGAAAACATCACAGTCTACCACTCCCCCATTTTCCTTCTATTAGTGCCACTACCTACACACTACGTTGTCAACACATACCATGCTGTACTAACTGCGATTCAGTCCTGCTATTAGTCCCCATATTGCTATCCCTGTTCATGACATTCAAATCATCCGCCATTTTATGGATCGATACAAGCTTTCAGAGTCATAGCCTACTTGAATGAGACAGCGGGATTTTATTATAGATTTATGTAACATTTTAATTGTTACTTTTGTAAGTATATAGTGGATAGAGAAGGTATTGTATTCTACCCAAAAATTCGATACCGAGATTTCACCAGAAATACATGTTTTAGAACCCCCTGAATCCAAAGAAAGCATTTTCAGAAAAAGGTCCGTGTATGTGTGGACAGCATGGTTCAAACACAAAAAGATGCTTAAATAAAACTTGATATTTAAGTTTCGTATCTTCCAAGGATAGGACACGAAGATTTTCAAAAAAATCCCCCATCCCTAAATACCTTTACATGGAAAATTGTCGCCCTCCGTGGTGTAATGCTTACCATGCTAACTTCATACACCCAGGGTCGCGGGTTCAAACCCGGCGGAGGACATGGATTTTTTCGGATGTAAAAATCCTTAGCATGGCTTCCTTCGGAAGGCAAGTAAAGCCGTTGGTCCCGTGTCATAGATTTACGGTACATAAAAGAACCTCAAGTCTAATAGAGAACCCTCTGAGCAAAATTAAGCGGTATTTCATACCCAGTATAGAATGGGACGCTGAGAACCACAATAGTTAAAGAGCGTCCATAAATAACACGCCATTTTACTTCTTTTTGTTTTTCTTAAAAATGGCTCTAACGATTTTGATTATAATACCACATACTAAAGCCATTTCCATCGCAAATAAAATGTTTATGTTGAATTTTCTGCAAATAACTTCTGAAGACCTGTTTATTCTAGATGCATATTGCATAACTAGTAAACTATAAGAAACAGACAAAAACTTACTACACAAAAAATGACCTCGTTAAAATACATACTTTATGTCATATACTTTTTTTCCATGGAGTGTACCGCTTTCGAGATATTCCTTGTTATGAGTTTCAATCGTAAAGTACTTAAACTTTTCTCAGACAGGAAGTGTCCGTTTTTCTTTTGTTCTGCTCCTGGCCAAGCAAAGAAGCGATTTGCAATGACAGTCGCATAAAACGTTTGACTATCACTTTAGCATTGCGCATTCCTTTAGTTCCCTTCTACTTATAAGGAACTAAGCAATAAGAACATTCTGCTAATGATAATCTCGATTAGCATTGTAGAAAGAAGAATTATTTGTAAGAAGGTTGTTTGTAGAGCAGCTAGAGAAAGTCATGTGAGTGTAACACATTAGATTTTCTTAAAACTAATTCGAAGTACACGGAACATTTAATTCAATTGAACAAAGATATGATTTGTAATGCAATGAAACTGTCTCCCAAGGATGCACAGATGGTAAAACAGCAGTCACTAGTGGAGTAAAGAAACAGAACGGAACGCTGCTGTGATAATCTCCCACAAGTATATCCAGCTCTTAATGAGAGCAAACATTACGCTGGATTTGAGTAAAAATACAAAGTTTCTCTCTCTCTCGCGTGGTAATAGTTGCATTACCGCCATAATTAGGCTTTAACACATGGAATCGCTGATTGTGACATCACCTCCATTGTTTCTTAAGTGCTTAATTAGTGCAACGGTAATAAAGAGCCTTCGAAGAAAAAATCGACTCTTGCCGGCAGTTACGGAAAGTGATGTTCTCTTGTTTCCACACCGCGGCGTCAAGCTCCAGTGGTTGTTTGTTTGTTCCCGATCGTCCGGTGTTTCTGAATAATCATCTCTATGTAGAGTCTGACGCAATGTCAAATGCTACCTTTCAAATTCCATATTCTTTGTGTGACATCACGAGAAACAAAAGAATTGTGATTCAGCGTTTCAAAAATTAATAACTATTAATTCTAAAATACAGAATTATGCAAGAAGCGGAAAGTGCAAAATTATAACTGCATTTTGTGACATTATTTTCATTGCCTCCGTTGTATAGAATGTTTTCGTTTTGTACGAGTAAGTCATTATGTTGTCGGCACTGATGCTAAGCAAGGCAACAACTAAATATGACAGATCATTAAGCATGAACTCCGTGACACAGGCAAAACAATGTATTTATAATTGTAATATTTCTATAAATATTGAGAACTGTCTAAATAAATCTGATGTGTTCCATTCACATGACTGTCTCTACATCTCTGCAACAAATTATTGTTAGAAAGCTTATGCTTCTATTTACTTAATGATAATCGAGAAAAAAAATAGAAGAAATAGTCTTATTACTTGCTTCCTTGTAAGTAGAAGCGAAATAAGGGAGTACCATAGGTTAAAGCGATAGTCAAAAGCTGGTTGCTATGTGACTGAAGTTCCTTTGTTTGTATGGACAGGAGTTGACAAATTCCTGTATGAGAAAAGTATGTTTTTTAAAGCTGAAATAAAAACAAGGAATATCTCTAAAACGGTCAACTTCACGAAAAAAATATATATGACATAAATTGTATGTTTTATCGTGATCTACATTTTTTGTGTAATAATTTTTTGTCTATCTCTTACGGTTTACCAGTTCTGAAAAAAAATCGCAAAATTCACCCAGAATGAACATGCCTTCAGAGGTTATTCCCAGAAAATTCAAGATATGCATTTGATTTGGAATGTAAATATCTTAAATATAAGAGATTTTAATCAAAACCGTTAGAGCCAATTTTTAGAAAATCAAACTTTTCGAAATTTTTTTTCCATGTAAAGGGTAGTTTGGGGTGGGAGATTTTCTTCAAAATCTTGGTATTGCATCCTTGGAAGATGCCAAACTTAAATACCAAGTTTGATATTTTACCGACTTTTCGTTTTTGAGTTATCGTGTTCACAGACACACGGACACACACACGGACCTTTTTCTGAAAATACTTTTTTTGGATACAGGGAACCCTAAAACATATATTTCTGGTGAAATCTCGGTATGGAATTTTTGGATGGAGTGCAATACCTTCTCTATACACTATGTACATAGTAGGTGAAGAGAAAGTAATAGTGTATGACACACGTGTTAAAACTGCTTTATTTTGTTCGCAGGATTACGGCCTCTTTTCGCAAGCTTCCTACTCGAAATATAAAACACCATTTTTACCACTTGTATCATAAATATTGTGCAGATATTGCCTATCCCTTACGGTTTACAAGTTATACAAAAGTTATTCAGAATGAAGAGCACTTCAAATGCTATTCTCAGAAAATGTATTTGTCATGGAAATACCTTAAACATATGGTTTTGAATCAAAATTGTTAGTCACTAGTGAGAAAATGAAAATAATAACACATTTTCCATTTACATTATATGTTGGAATGGGAGATTGTCTTGCAAATTTTCGTCTGCCAGGGTACACATACTGATTCTATTTTTGAAAGCATTTGTTTACATTTCTATCGTGTTATCTAGCTTTGGACCAAGAATTGCATCCCACCATAAATTCGAAACCCAGATTCTCCAACAATATGAGTTCTGAAACACTGAATGAATTTAACAAAAAAGTGCATTTAAATAGCATAACTAAAAATATGTGTTCCATTCACATGACTTTCTCGACATCTCTGTAACGAATTATTGTTAAAAAGCTTATTCTTCTGTCTAGTTCATGATAATCGAAATAAGCATTAGCAGAAATGAGTAAAACTCATTTACTCTGTGAGTAAAAGAGAAATAAGGTAATACACTAGACTAAAACGATAGCCAAATGTTTTAAAAGCTAGTTGCCATGTGGTTGAAATCCGTTTCTTTGCATTGCCAGAAGTTGACAAATTCCCGTATAAGGAATGCTCTAAGTATTTTAAAGCTGAAACAAATAACAAGGAATATCTATTAAAAAAAGTGAACTCCACAAAAAAAATATATATAAATAAATAAGTAAATAAAAAAAATTATAGGACATTTAACGATATCTGCATTTTTGTGGTTTACCAGTTATGCAAAATCCAGGAAAATTCATTCAGAATAAGGGGGTCTGTAGAGCCTATTCTCACAAAATTAATTTATTTATCATGTATACAGTAGTTTAATCAAAATTGATAGTCATTTTTGAGAAAAACAATTTTTCAAAATTTTTTCCTTTGGGGTGGGAGTTTTTGATAATCTTCGTGTCGCATGCTTAAAAGATACTAAACTTAAATAACAAATTTGGCATTTAACAGCATTTTCGTTTTTGAGCAATGCTATCCACACACGCACACACACTAGGACCTTTCTCTAAAAATTATTTTTTTAGACTCCGGGGTCTCACAACGTATATTTCCAGTGAACTTTCAAAATTCTCTGCCTACTATATGCATAGTACGGGTAGAGGAATTAAAAACGCTTTCTTTCTGATTTTGGGATCTCGAAACTCGTTGAAGTTTTGGGCAGAATACAATATCTACTTTCTCTAAGAGTTGTATGCAAGTGGTGTGTAGTTGGACAGTTTACCACTAGAGGCGACACTTTGGCAACAGACCACGCCAGCAAAGTACGCACGTATTAGAATTTCGTGATATCTGGAGTAAGTATACAACAGGTGGCAGCCAGATGCTTCTACCGGGTTCAACACCTTTGACATTGGTCACGGAATCCAGATGATGGACTAATTTTTCCTGTGTTGCTTCTTAGAAACAGTAAATTTCTATTTTCCGCTTCATCGTTTTCCATGGAGCCAAATAAACTGATTCATTTGACTCAAAGTTTAATGCTTATTATATTTACAATCCCGATGTAATTAGGTTTGTATTTCTTTTTACTTTCTCTACACGTACTATGTACATAGTGTATAGAGAAGGTATTGTAATGCAACCAAACAATTCTATACAGAGATTTCACCGGAAATACATGTTTTGGGATATCCTGAATAAAAAAAAAAAAAAAAAAAAAGCATTTTTAGAAAAATATCCATGTCTTTGTGTGTGCTTGTGGGCCCACACCCCACAAGAGCCCAAAAACGAAAAGACCGCTATAAATCAAACTTAGTATTTAGATTTGGTATCTTCCAAGGATGAGACACGAAGATTTTCAAGAAAATCCCCCCACTCCTAACTACCCTTTACATGGAAAAAATTTCGAAAATTTTGATTTTCTAAAAAATGGCTCTAATGATTTTAATTGAAATGTCATATATTAAAGATATTTACGAGACAAATAAAATGTATATCCTGGATTTTCTGGGAATAGCCTCTGAATTCTGCTTTATTCTGGATGAATCTTACGGAATTTTGCATAGCTGCTAAACCGTAAGAGATTGACAAAACCTTAACACCCAGAAAACTTACAGCACATTAAAACACACAATTTATGCTGTATACATTATTTCGTGGAGTTGATCGTTTTTGAGCTATTCCTTGTTTTTGGTTTCGGCATTGAAAAACGTGTACTTTTGTCATACGGGAATTTGTCAACTCCTGTCATACAAACAAAGGAACTTCATTCACATGGCAACCAGCATTTGACTATCACTTTTACCTATGGTATTCTCTTATTTCGCTTCTACTTACAAGGAAACAAGTAATAAGACTATTTCTGCTAATTTTTTTCATGATTAGCATGAAGTAAACAGAAGAATAAGCTTTTTAACAATAATTTGTTGCAGAGATGTAAAGAAAGTCATGTGAATGGAACACATAAGCTTTTTTTTTATGATACACATGCATGTACAAATTCACAAATACGCAAACATCCACCCCAAGGTAGGACTCAAACCCGTGATCCCCTGCGCCACGAAGCACCGAAGCGTGGCCATGGGGACCGGCAGAATGGAATGTTGAGAACCATAGCAGTTAAGACAGAAATGCCTCGACACAATAAAAATTCTACCATGGCCATAATTTCTGTTCTAAAGCAATGCAATTTTGCACAGTTTATATCTTCTATGACTGTACTATATTATAAGTAATTTTATCAAGAAATAGAGAGATTACACCACATTGGAATTTTCACAACATCAAAAAAGTTATGTACCTTTTTCTAAGTATTCCTTTGTTGAAGCTGCTTGAAAATAAGTGTACACAAATTATTAGAATTATGCTATATTGTGGCGTAGAAGTTTTTTCTGTATCTCCCTTCAATGATTTTTAAAGTATTTTTCAAACTATGTGAGTTTTTTTTTATTTCAAATTATTATGTATTTCATAGCACAATACCTATAGAATTTAAATCCAAAGAAAACTAGCTGCAACAAAATACTCATTGTGGACTGAAATATATGTGTACAAAATGTCATTACAATATCTCAAATAGTTTCAAAGAAAAAGGTAAATAAGTGTGAAAAATTATAAAACTGAGAAAACGAGAAAAGAAAAGTTTGTTTTGTTTTATTTAGGGAGTGATCTAAATATTTAGATACTGCCTAAAATCAACCATAACTTTAGTCAGCTTCTTCTTCCTGGTTATAAACTAAAGAAACACACCTAAATATTTATAATTATAACTATGTTTGCCTGTAAGAAATATAGAGAGGGAAACAAGGGATCAAGCAAGCAGAAAAAGGGGGCGTTGCATGACAAGTCCTAACTTTTTAATTTATTTGGACCACAAAGAAATTGAATTAGGTTTTGAAACTTTGGGAACACAATGCTGAATGTATTAATAATTAATTACTGAAATACAAAAATCTGATGTGTTCCATTCACATGACTTTCTCTGCAACAAATTATTGTCAAAAAGCTTATGCTTCTATTTACTTCATGCTAATTGAGAAAAAAAATAGCAGAAATAGTCTTATTACTTTTTTTCCCTTAAAGTAGAAGCGAAATAAGGAAGTACCATAGGTTATAGTGATAGTCAAAAGCTGGACGCTATGGGAATGGAGTTCCTTTATTTGTATGGACAGGAGTTGACAAATTCCTGTATGAGAAAAGTTAAGTTTTTCAAAGCTGAAACCAAAAACAAGGAATATCTCAAAAGCAATCAGATCCACGAAAAAATGTATACAACATAAAATGTGTATTTTAATGTGCTCTACATTTTTGTTGTGTAGTAAGCATTTGTCTATTTCTTACGGTTTAGCAATTATGCAAAACTCTGTAAAATTCTTAAATTCAGAGGCTATTCCCAGAAAATTCAAGATATACATTTCATTTGTCAGGTAAATATCTTTAATATACGATATTTTAATCAAAATCGTTAGAGCCATTTTTTAGAAAATCAAAATGTTTGAAAAAAGAACCATGTAAAGGGTAGTTTGGGGTGGGGGATTTTTCTCAAATTCTTCGTGTCGCATCCCTGAAGACACTAAACTTAAATAGCAAGTTTGGTATTTTAGTGACTTTTCTTTTTTGAGTTATCGTGTTCACAGACACACGGAAACACACAAGGACCTTTTGCTGAAAATACTTTTTTGGATGCAAGGGCCCCTAAAACATATATTTCCGGTGAAATCTCGGTATGGAATTTTTTGGTGGAGTGCAGTACATAGTACGTATAGAGAAAGTAAAAATTGAAAAATTCGCCATTTTTAGCCTACATAAATAAATTTCAGTTTGTATTGCACACGTTAGCGCTTGTATTGTGGATTAGCTAGAAGCTGGTGTAAACGGTCGGTGATGAGCCACGTAGCGTTCAGAACTGCGTATATCTCATACAATACTGAACCTATCTTCTTCTTTGTCTGTGTTCAGAATCTCAAGTGCTGTACTTCACCCAAACTTTCAGTATCAACATTTCACCGGTCCAATAAATCCAAAACCTCCATGTTTATGTTTGTGTGTGTGAGTGTCTGTGGACAGCATAGCTCAAAAACGAAAAGAGCGTTAAATATCAAACTTGGTGTTTAAGTTTGAAATCTTCCAAGAATGCGACACGAAGATTTTCAAGAAAATCCCCCCCATCCCCAACTACCCTTTATATAGAACTTTTTAAAAAAAAATTGATTTTCTCAAAAATGGCTCTAATGATTTTGATTAAAATATCGTATATTAAAGATATTTGCCTGACAAATAATATGTATATCTTGAATTTTATGGAAATAGCATCTGAAGACTACTTTATTCTGAAAGACTTTAGCATAACTGATAAACCGTAAGAAATGGACAAAAACTTACCACACAAAAATGTAGAGCACATTAAAACACACAATTTATGCCATATGAACTTTTTTTTTTCAAGGAGTTGATCGTTTTTGAGATATTCCTTGTTTTTGGTATCAGCTTTGAAAAACCTGTACTTTTCTCATACAGGAATTTGTCTACTCGCGGCCATACAAACAAAGGAACTTCAGTCACATAGCAACCAGCTTTTGACTTCACTTTAACCTATGGTACTCCCTTATTTCGATTCTACTTACAAGGAAGCAAGTAATAAGACTATTTCTGCTAATTTTTTCTCGATTAGCTTGAAGCAAATAGAAATTATTAGTAAATAGTAAATTATTAACAATAATTTGTTACACAAAAGTAGAGAAGTCATGTGAATTGAACACATCAGATTTTTTTTGGTAGTGTTTAACACTTACTTTTACTGCTCTGGCACCGCAGGCGATGACAGGATACATGAAGATGGAGCACTGGTGGAATGTAATGGCGGGGGAAACCGGAGAACCCGGAAAAAACCTGCCCCTGCGCCGCTTTGTCCACCACAAATCTCACATGCGGTCGCTTGGTATCGAACCCGGGCCGTCTAGGTGAGAGGAGAGTTGTCTGACCACTCGGCCACGGCGCGGCCTAGAGAGAGAGAGAGAGAGAGAGAGAGAGAGAGAGAGCACATGACGTGTTCCGCTAAATATATTAATGGGTACTGTGATTTTTAAAAGGCGATATGGAGAAAAAGTATGCTCTTAATTTACATTTAATGTTTACTGTTAATACATTTATAATTCGTTTAGTTTCGTAATCGACTTATATTCCCCCTAGGACTTACAAGTCAATGCCTAGGGGTCAGAAGCCTGTATGCGAGCCTACGGCACGAAGCCATAGAATGGAGAACCTGTTACGAGGAGTCAGCCCGTAGCCAGGCATGAACTTGAGGAAGTGGATGATATGAAATGGAAACGAATTTGATGATTGGAAAAGTGATGATGGAGAAAACTCGCCCAAACGCCGCATTGTCCACTACAAATCCCACATGCGCGCTCTCGGGATCGCACCCGGGCCGCCTAGATGAGATTCGAGCGGTCTAACCACTCACCCACGTTGCCGCCCACATTTATAATATTATACTTAAATAGCACAAAAATCTGATTATTCCATTCATATAACTTTTTCTACTCTTTTTTTCTCTGCAACAAATCATTGTTAAAAAGCTTATTCCTCTACTTCGTGCTAATCGAGATAAAATTAACAGAAATGGTCTTATTACTTGCTTCCTTGTAATTAGAACTGAAATGAAATGAAACGGAGCTTTTTAACTGCTGTAGTTCTCAGCGTCCGATTCTATACTGGGCCTGAAAGACCGCTTAATTTTGCTCAGAGGCCTGCCTCTTTATCAGGCTTGAGGTTCTCTTGAGTGCCGCATATTTACGTCACGGGACCAACAGCTTTACTTGCCTTCCGAAGGAAGGCATGCTAAGAATTTTTACGCCCGAAAAAATCAATCGTCCTCCATCGGGATTGAACCCGCGACTTTAGGAAGAGTAGAAGGGAAATAAGGGAGTACACTAGGCTATAACAAGGAATATCTAAAATATATATATATATATATATATATATATATATATATATATAAATTGCGTGTTTTAAACATTTCTACAATTTTGTGTAGTAGTTCTCTCAGCGTGGCAAAGCGTATAACAAAAGAGCTATGAAACAAAAGAGTCTTTCAGTTTGATAAAAGTTTAAATAAATAGTTTAAAACTGAAACCACTAACAAGGAATATCTAAAAAAAATTATATAATTGTGTGTTTTAAAAAGTTATTAATTACTTACAATGTACATAGGGATAGAGAAGGTATTGCACTCCACCCAAAATTCGATACCGAGATTTCACCGGAAATATTTGTTTTAGGGTCCCCTATATCCAAAAAAAGCATTTTCAGAAAAAGGTCCGTATGTCAGTGTGTCCGTGTGTCTATGAACACAATAACTCAAAAACGAAGTGTCGGTAAAATACCAAACTTGGTATTTAAGTTTAGTATCTTCCAGGGATGCGACACGAAGATTTTCAGAAACCCCAAACTACTCTTTACATGGAAAAAAAGTTCAAACATTTTGATTTTCTTAAAAATGGCTCTAACGATTTTGATTAAAGTATCGTATGTTAAAGATATTTACCTGACAAATAAAATATATGTCTTGAATTTTCTGGGAATGGCCTCTGAAGACTACTTTCTTCTGGATGAATTTTACGGTATTGTGCCTAACTGCTAAACCGTAAGAGATGGACAAAAACGTACTGCATGAAAAATGTAGAGCACGTTAAAACACACAATTTATATCATATACATTTTTTTCGTGGAGTAGATAATTTTTAAGATATTCTTAATTTTTCGTTTCTGCTTTGAAAAACATACTTTTCTCATACAGTAATTTGTTAACTCCTGCCCATACAAACAAAGGAACGTCAGCTACATAGCAACCAGCTTTTGTCTATCATTTTAACCTATGGTACTCTCTCATTTCGCTTCTACTTACAAGCAAGCAAATAATAAGACTATTTCTGCTAATGTTTCTCAATTAGCATGAAGTAAATAGAAGCGTAAGCTTTTTAACTACAATTTGTTGCAGGGATGTAGAGAAAGTCATGTGAATGGTACACATCAGATTTTTTTGTGTGAAGTAATTCTCTCTGCGTGGCAAGGAGTATGACAAAAGAGCTATGAAACGAAAGATGACTTTCCGTTTGATAAAAGTTTAAGCAGTTTAAACCAATAACAAGGAATATCCTAGAAACGGTTAACTACTATATATAATATAAATTGTGTGTTTTAGCGAGATGTATATTTTTGGTGTAACATGTTTGGGTCCATTTGTTACAATTTATCAGTACACAAAAGTCGTACAGAATGAAGAGGTCTTCAGAGGCTATTCCCAGAAAAATTAAAATATACATTTCGTTTTTCATTAATATATTTTAAACTACGGTATTTTAATGAGAGTTGTCCACCTGGGTGGTGTGGCGGTAGCGTGTCTGCCTCATATTCAACAGGTCGTGAGTTGGAATCTCGTATAGGGTGAGTTACCCGGATAAGCTTTTTTTCGGGGTATGCCCTTATCCTGAGAAGACTAATGTCTAGTAGCTTTAAGCTCCATGGACCTCGAGAACATTTGAGAATCGTTGGACTAATTTCATTCATCGTCCAATATGACCAACCAGGTTAAAGGTCAAGACCAAAATATAATAATAATAATAATAGTAATAATAATAATCAGGGTCGTAAAGACCATTTATGAACAAATCAATTTTCCATGTAAAGGGTAGTTGAGGGTGGACAGAATTTTATTGAAAATCTTCGTGTTGCACCCTTGAAAGATACTCAACTTAAATATTAAGTTTTGTAACAGACTTTTCATATTAGAAATATGTTGCACCCCCCCCCTCCCCGCACACGCGCAAGCAAACACACAGGAAATCTTTTCTAATATGCTCATTTTTATTCAGGGAGTCTCAAAACATATATTTGCGGTGAAATCTAATTATCAATTTTTTTTGGGTGGAATGGAATACCTTCTGTATCTTCTATGTACATTGACACATATACTAGAGAAAGTTAAACTCATTTCTAAATTAATAGTTTTGAAAACTTGGAATTATACTTTATTCAAAGCCTTGACGTGCTCTTTCCTCGAGGCTGTGAACTTGCTCGTGATGACCTGAAGGGTCATTTTAAGATCTCATGGAAAGAGGATGTTAAGACATGGACCTAGTATATATGTGCATTCCACAAACACGTAAAGAGACAGAGAGTATGACAGAGTGAGGGAGAGGGAGAAAACAAGGAAAGAGAGAGGGATTCCATTCTTATGGCACCGCAGGCGATGACACTGGTGTTACATGAAATGAATATGGAGCACTGGTGGAGTGTGATGGCGGGGGAACCGGAGAACCCGGAGTAAACCCGCCCCAGAGGGAGGGAGAGAGACACAGGTAGAGAAAGAGAGACAGAGAGAGTGAGAGAAACACGGTGAGAGAGAGACATAGAGAAGGAAAAACAGAGAATGGGAGAGAGAGTGGGAGAGACAGAGGGAGAAACTGAGAGAGAGGGAAGGAGAGAGACAGAGAGAGTGGGGTGGAGAGAGAGGAGAGAGACAGAGAGGGAGGGAGAGAGACAGAGAGACTGGGGTGGAGAGTGAGAAGAGAGAGGCAGAGGGAGAGAGACAGACGGAGAGGAGGAGAGAGGGAAGGGGAGAGTGAGAGAAACGGAGAGAGACGGAGAGACAGAGAGAGGGAAGGAGAGAGACAGAGGGAGAGAGAGACAGAGGGAGAGAGAGACAGAGAAAGGGAAGGAGAATGAGAGAGACAGACGGAGAGGGGGAGAGAGGGAAGGAGAGTGAGAGAGAGACAGGGAGAGAGAGGAAGAGAGAGGGAAGGGGAGAGTGAGAGAAACAGAGAGAGGTAAGGAGAGAGTGAGAGAGACAGAGGGAGAGAGAGACAGAGAGAAGGAAGGAGTGAGAGAGACAGACGGAGAGGGGAGAGAGGGAAGGAGAGAGCGAGAATGCTACTGGTTCTGCAGGATAGATGATTTTGAACAATAATTTTGTGTGTACTAAACTGTGTACAGAAATGTTTGTGTTTCTGATGTTTCCTGGGCAGCAGAGCCTTGCTGAAGGACCTGATGAAGCAAGCACACATAGATCACACCGTTCCCACTAACTGACCTCGGCGAGTCTGGGAACCAGCAACATCACGAGACAACATTTCTGCAACCCAAATTATAGACAACCATTTTCATTTGTTATTGATCGCGGCGCATTGTCTTCCTATAATTCCCAAATTACACGGCAGACGGGTCCCATTATGGACACGACTGTCTTTTGTTGCAATAAGCAAGTTTGGTGACTCTCCGCAAGCGGTCTCATCTTCTAATTATACCAAAGGCCGTACAATTGATTTCCTCTCACAAGAGCTCTCATTATAACACCTAGCAATTACTGCATCAAATATTTCATCACCTTGTAAACCTTCACACTACCATTTAACGTGACCTCGTGTCTGTGTTTCTCAGAACAGTACAACTCAAAAACGAAAAATCAGTAAAGTACCAAACTTGATATTTAATGTTGGTATCTTTCAAGGATGCAACACAAAGATTTTAACCCCAAACTAAACTTTACATGGAAAAAAATTGACAACTTTGATTTCCTGGAAAATGTCTGTAAAGATTGTTATTAAAATACCGAATATTAAAGATGTTTAAATGGCAAATAAAATGTATATCTTGAATATTCTGGGAATAGCCACTTTATTCTAGATGAATTTTGTTGAAATTTGCTTAACTGCTAAACCGTAAGAGATAGACAAAAACTTGCAACACCATACATGTATATTTCGTCAAAACACACAATTTATGTCCTTTACCTTTTTGTTGTGGAGGTAACCGTTTCCGAGATATTCCTTGTTATTGGTTTCAATTGCAAAGTACTTACACTTTTCTCAGACAGGAAGTGTCCGTTTTTCTTTTGTTCTACTCCTAACCAAGCAAAGAAGCGATTTGCAAAGACAATCGCATAACGATATCTTTTAAAACATTTGGCTATCGGTTTAGCTTAGTGTATTACCATAGTTTCCCTCAATTTATAAGGAACTTAGTAATAAGAACATGCTGCTAACGATTATTCGATTAGCATGGTGTAGAAAGAAGAATACACTTATATACGCATTTGTAGAATAGCTAGAGAAAATCATGTAAGTGTAACACATTAGGTTTTTACTTTCTCTACATGTACTATGTACATAGCGTATAGAGAAGGTATTGTATTGCAACTAAAAATTCGATACCGAGATTTCACCGGATATATATGTTTTGAGACCCCCTCAATCAAAAAAAAAACATTTTAGAAAAATGTCCGTGTGTCTGTGCTTCTGTCTGTGTTTCTGTGTGTGTGGGGGGGGGCAGCATAGCTCAAAAACGAAAAGAGCGTTAAAGACCAAGCTTGGTATTTGTTTGGTATCCTCCAAGGATGTGACACAAAGATTTTCAAGAAAATCCCCGCCACCCCCAACTACCCTTTATATGGAAAACATTTAAAAAATGTTGACATTCGTAAAAAATAACTCTAACGATTTTGATTAAATTCTCTTATATTTAAGATATATACGTGACAAATAAAATGTATATCTTGAATCTTCTTGGAATAGCCTCTGAAGACTACTTAATTCTGGATGAATTTTACGGAATTTTGCATAACTGCTAAACCGTAAGAGATGCACAAAAACTTACAACACAAAAAATGTAGAGCACATTAAAACACACAATTTATATTATATAAACTTTTTTCGTGGAGTTGATCGTTATTTAGATATTCCTTGTTTTTGATTTCTGCTTTGAAAAACTTATACTTTTTTCATACAGGAATTTGTCTACTCGTGTCCATACAAACAAAGGAATTTCAGTGACATAGCAACCAGCTTTTGACTATCACTTTAACCTATGGTACTGCCTCATTTCGCTTCTACTTACAAGGAAGCAAGTAATAAGACTATTTCTGCTAATTTTTTTCTCGGTTAGCATGAAGGAAATAGAAGCATACGAGTTTTAACAATAATTTGTTACAGAGATGTAGAGAAAGTCATGTGAATGAAACGCATTACATTTATTGAGTGAAATGCAATACCTTTTCTACCTCCTATTTAATTTTACGTTGTAGAGAAAGTGAGTAGGAGAAGCCCATCAAGAATGAGAGAATGACCGATGAATTCATCGCTGAGTGTAATAGGCACCACACGTTGGTAAGTATTAAAATTGGAGTAACGAGGGGTGCAACTGCGACAGGAGCCACGCTCTAATGCATCAGTTGTGTTTCCTCTGTAACACAATGTAACGGATGTACAGCTTCCCACGATATACATACAAAACATCTTGTGGACATCACCTTTCATTCTGTGCTCAGGCATTGTCGTTCAACTTAAAGCACGTACCTATATACTCTCCATTATCCGGAGTAAAGTGGGGGAGAAGAAACACGAATAATCGGGAAACCCATAATATAATGCATATAGAAATGGGAAATTACAGTTTTTAATACTTAATATGTAAGTTAAATATTCTGAACATATTTGGTAATGTAAATTTATAATTCATTTATTAATTGCCATGCCAACAAGCACTGTAAGTACTTACAGTAAGAGTTTGAGAGGTCATTAATACTTACAGTACAATTAGGAAATGACGTAACACTCAAGACACGTGCTACTTCAAGTAAAGAATTCATTAACAAAAGAGTGTATAAGAAGGCTTTGTCCATATAATTTAGATATAGCCTTTCATTTGTTCACATCGAGAATTCATTTTTACTTTCTCTACACGTACCTTCTACATAGTGTATAGAGAAGGTATTGAAATGCACCCAAAAATTCGATACCGAGATTTCACCGCAAATACAAGTTTTGGGTCCCCCTAAATACAATACAATATTTTTGGGAAAAGGTCCATGTGTGTGTTTGTGTGTCTGTGTGTCTGTGGACAGCATAGCTCAAGAACGAAAGGACCGAAATACCAAATTTGGTATTTAAGTTTGGCATCTTCCAAGAGTACGACACAAAGATTTTCAGGAAAATCCTCCCAACCCCAGGTAGCCCTTACATGGAAAAATTTGGAAAATTTTTATTTTTTAAAAAATGGATCTAACGATTTTGATTAAAATACCGTATATTAAATTTATTTATATGGCAAATAAATCGTATATGTTGAAATTTCTGCGATTAGCCTCTAAAGACCTCTTTATTCTGAATGAATTTTGCTGAATTTTGTATAACTGGTAAACCGTAAAAGATAGACAAGAACTACAAAAAAAAAAAAAAAAAAAATGTAGATCACGTTAAAATATACAATTTATGTCATATTCATTTTTTTTCTCGTGGAATTGACAATTTCGCAGATTATGTGTTTCAGATTTGAAATACTTAAATTTTTGTCACAGGGGAGATGTAAAGCCAGCTTTATAATTTTTTTTTTTTTTTTTTTTGATTCCCTGGGTCTCTAAACATATTTCAGGCGAAATTTCGGTATCGGATTTTGGGTGCTATACAATACCTTCTCTATACAGTATATACATTTTATTTGCCATGTAAATATCTTTAATATACGATATTTTAATCAAAAACGTTAGAGCCATTTTTGAAAAAATGAACATTTTAAACATTTTGGGTGGAGTACAATACCTTCTCTACCAATGTAGTAAGTAGAGAAAGTAAAAACGAAACGTTGAAATAATGCCAAACTTGACACTAAATTCAGCATCTTCCAAGAATGCGATATGAAACATTTTCAAAAATGTTGCCACTCCTCCAAACCACCCTTTATTTTCTCAAAAAGAATTATTTTTATTTTGTATTTTCTCAAAAATAACACTGTAGATTTTGTTTAAAATAACGATATTGCATGAAAAAAATCTGATGTGTTCCATTCACATGACTTTCTCTACATCTCTGCAACAAATTACTGATAAAACGCTTATTCGTCTATTTACTTAATGATAATCGAGAAAAAATTATCAGAAATAGTCTTCCTTCTCAATTTTTGAGGCTCAAAATGCTATTAATTAAAACATTTAAAGTGACATTTTATTCCATTTTTGACGCCACCAGGTTGTTAGGAGGTGTTTCATACAAACACCACTTATAAAAAATGATCCAAACGTCTTCCTCTTGCGTTTAGACACGCAAATACTCGTCGAAGCATGAAATGTCAAATATTCCCAGTTGGTGTATGATTTCGCAGCCTTACATGACACGTAGATTAAGAGTTCCTTCATCCGGGATATCTGCTGCTTAAAACAGTGGTTTAAGGTGCCCCCAAAAGATAAAAATCCAAAGGATTGAGGTCGGGGGAATGGGCAGGCCATGGAACTGGTTCTCCTCTACCTGTCCATCCGTCATGCTAGATACCAGCCAGTGCATCTCGAATAATTAGACTAAAATGTGCTAAAGCATCATGTATAAACCATGTGTTTCTTCTTATTTGCAGGGGCACATTTTCTAATAAGTCTGGAAGAGTGTTCTGAATGAAGTCCCTGTACATAGCACTTATAAGGCATGCTGAGGAATGTATCACACATCTGATAAATGTTAACAAGTAGCCATGGCAACACAAGGCCAACTCTGCAGGGTAAAATGGATCAAAGCCTTCTATGAATGACTGCCTAAATAAATGAAGCTATTAGGTTTGGACCTGGAAAGGCGTTGTAGGTGACTTTCATTAATAAATTGATAAGGCGAAAACAAAGCTTTAGAGCATATGTGTATATGCAACTATTTTCTTGTTTCCCTGTCAGGAATCCATCTCCAATCTTAGTAAAAATATTTTTGAATCACCTGTATAATATTTATGCAATCTTAGTATTAAAATGGATTATTTTGACGACATAAATGGTGCGAAATTACCCTATTTCTGGCACCAGAGCCAGAAATTGATTGACGCAGTTACCATGGCAACAAGACACCTATGAGGTGAAATGGGTCGCTTTAAAATTGAACATTTGCGGGAAGCTTTCTAATTAAATTGCAGCTATTTCAACCAAATTTGAAAGAAGTCGATAGGCGAGGTGATTCACCTGAAGATTAACAATTGTGTCAGGCTCTCTAATTAAGCAACCTTAATTTCGCAGTAATTTTATACGATTTTGAAATGCATCAATTAATTTTGTTGAATCTATTTCGTACAACATTTCAACTCCATATGTGTAGTGGTTCCCATTAAAACTATAATTATTTTCTCTACACATACTATGTGCATAGCGTATAGAGAAGGTATTGCATTGTAATTCGATACCGAGATTTCGCCGGAAATACATGTTTTGAAACCCTCTGAATAAAAAAATTTAGAAAAATATCCGTGTGTGCCTGTGGGCAGCATAGCTCACAAATGAAAAGTCGGTAACATACCAAACTTGGTATTTAAGTTCAGTATCTTCCAAGGATGTGATACGATCTTCAAGAAACTCCTCCCACCCCAAACTACGCTTTAAAAATTTCAAGAATTTTAATTTTCTCAAAAATGACTCTTACGATTTTGAATAAAATATCATATACTAAAGATATTACATCTTGAATTTCCTAAGAATAGTCTCTAAAGCCATCTTTAACCTGGATACATTTTGCGAACTTTTGCATAACTGGTAAACCGTGAGAGATAGAAAAAAACTTACTGAACTTAAAATGTAGATCTCGTTAAAACACACAATTTATATTACAGACATTCTCTTTGTATAGTTGACCGTTTCTGAGATATTCTTTGTTATTGGTTTCAGTTTTAAAATAATTTAACAATTTCACATTCGGGAATTTGACAGCTCGTGCTAGTACAAACAAAGGAACTTCGATCACATAACAATCAGCTTTTAAAACATTTGAATGTCGCTTTAGCCTAGTATATTCCATTATTTCGCTTCTACTTACAAGGAAGTAAATAATTTAGACAATTTCTGCTAATTTTTTCTCGAATAGCATGAAGTAAATAGAAGAATAAGCTTTTTAATGATGTATTGAGATGTAGAGAAAGTCATGTGAATGGAACAAATCAAATTTGTTTTTAATTCGTTGTACCCCAAAGCATGCATTTCCAGTGAAATATCTATATCGAAGTTTTGGATGGAATACAATACCTTCCCTACCTACTATGTACATCGCACGCGGTAGAGAATATAACAAAGAAGGCCAACACGAACGCAGGGGAGGAATAAATATAATCAATCGGAAAGTGAGAATGCATCTCTCTCTGGACCACTCTGGACGTTCAGCCAGCAGCGCAATCAACCGTTTGACGGAAAAGTTCGTTACTATTGGCGAGGGCGGGAGTGGGGGAAGAGGGACAGAGATGGAGGATATGAACAAAAGAGAGCGTGGCGCTGCAGGACGATAAAACGCGATAGCATTATCTGCAGATAAAACAGACAGACTGACATACTTCCATCATCTTTCTCAACAGGTGAGTGAGTTACCTTTACTTAGTAATAGTTACCTTCCTAGTTATACCTTGTTTAGTTTGGAAAAAAACTTACTCGTGGTGTAGGGCAGGTGTTACCCACCTGTAACCTCTCTAGCGTGTGAGGGTGGTGAATCATGCAAGAGACAGGAGGGGGGAGGCTGAGGGTATAGGTTCGTATAAATACACACAATTAAAATTAAAATACCCATCTTCAAACACCAGCAGCTTTCTCTGGTACAATTATACACATTAACCACAATAGTTATTTATATTAAAAGTGGCTTAAATAGACTTTTATATGTGAGTGAGATATTTAGTACTGGAGCGCGCAAACGCGGGTGTTCTAATTTCCCATGAGCAAATAATAGTCTAATAAGCCACGTGTAATATACAACGTTTATTCTATCCTAAAATTAAATGAAATATTCGTATATTTTTTAATATTATCAGAGTCGTCATTACGAGAAATAAAAGTTTAGTCGTGACGTAGATAGTGTTTTGTTCGTTGCTGCGTAACCCCGTCGGAATAAACAGTTTCAAGTCTGGTTGTTTAAACTGCACCAAATATCTCAATAAATGAATGAAAATGGATTTTTCCAAAGAAGTTTTAGCTCATCATAAACAAAAAAACAAAAAAAAAAACTGTACATAGTTTGTTACCCATCAAGTTTTCTTATTTAAAGAATGGGGAGCTGTCAAAGGAGTTAAAATAATTTAAAATGACATAAAGACTCAATTTTCTTTCTAAGGATAAATGAAATGTTTACATGAAGTCTGTAGGATAGGTTAAAAATATTTATACTCCATTAATAATTTGCAAACAACAATACTTTCTCTTCTGTTACAAATTATTGTTAAAAGGCTTATTCTTCTACTTACTTCATGCTAATCGAGATAAACATTAGCAGAAATGCTTTCTTGCGAGTAGGAGGAAAATAAGGGAATACAATAGGCCAAAACGTAGTCTAATCTTTTAAAAGCTGGTTATCATGTGGTTGAAATTCATTTCTATGCAGGGTCTGGAGTTTACATCTTTCCGCGTGAGAAAAATAAGTATTGTAAATCTGAAACAAATAACAAGGGATATCTCAGAAATGGTCAACTCCACGAAAAAATGTATATGACATAAATTGTGTGTTTCAACGAGATATACATTTTTGTGTAGTAAGTTTTTGTCTATCTCTTACGGTTTACTAGTTATGCAAAATTCATCTAGAATGAAGAGACAATCAATATATACATTTTATTTGTTCTGTAAATATCTTCAATATAAAGATTTTAATCAAAATTGTTAGTCATTTTTGAAAAAATTAAAATTTTCGAAATGTTTTCCAGGTAGAGGGTAGTTGGGGGTAGGGGATTAATTTTAAAATCTTCGTGTCACATCCTTGGGAGATACTGGACTTAAATATCAAATTTGGTATTTGATGGATTGTTCGCTTTTGAGCTATGCTGTACACACACACACACACACACACACACACACACACACACACACACACCTTTCTTTAATAAGGTTTTTTTTTTTTTTTTTTTATTCAGGGCTCCTAAAAAGTGTATTTCCGGTGCCATCTGGGTATTGAAACTTTAGGTGCAATTCAATACCTTCTCTATACATGAGAGAAAGTAAAATTTTGAAGTGTTCCATTCACATGACGTTCTCTACATCGTCGTAACAAATTATTGCTAAATAACTTATTCTTCTATTTACTTTATGATAGTGGATACTAAACATTAACAGAAATTGTCTTATTTACTTGCTTCCTTGTAAGTATTATGCAAATAAGGGAATACTCGAGGCTAAACCGACAGTCAAATGTTTTAAACCTGTTTGCCATGCGTTGAAAGTTTTAGGCATTTTAAATCTGAAACAAATAACAAGGAATATCTAAAAAATGGTCAACTCCACGAAAAAAAACAACATAAAAACGTATATGACATATATTGTGTGTTTTAATTAGTTCTACATTTTTTGTGCAATAAATTTTTGTCTCTCTCCTACGGTTTATCAGTTACGGAATATTCAGCAAAATTCATCCAGAATAAAGAGGTCTTTAGAGGCTATTCTCTAAACATTCAAGATATACATTTTATTTGCCTTGTAAATATCTTTAATATACGATATTTTAATCAAAAACGTTAGAGCCATTTTTGAAAAAATGAAATTTTAAACATTTTGGGTGGAGTACAATACCTTCTCCACCAATGTAGTAAGTAGAGAAAGTAAAAACGAAACGTTGAAATAATGCCAAACTTGACACTAAATTCAGAATCTTCCAAGAATGCGACATGAAACATTTTCGATAATTTTGCCACTCCTCCAAACCACCCTTTATTTTCTCAAAAATAATTATTTTTATTTTGTATTTTCTCAAAAATAACGATCAAGATTTTGTTTAAAATAACGATATTGCGTGAAAAAAAATCTGATGTGTTCCATTCACATGACTTTCTCTACATCTCTGCAACAAATTACTGATAAAACGCTTATTCGTCTATTTACTTAATGATAATCGAGAAAAAATTATCAGAAATAGTCTTATTACTTGCTTCCTTGTAAGTAGAATTGAAATAAGGGAGTAGCATAGGTTAAAGTGACAGTCAAAAGCTGGTTGCTTTGTGATTTAAGTTTCCTTTGTTTGTATGGACAGGAGTTGACTAATTCCTTTATGAGAAAAGTAAAGTTTTTCAAAGCTGAAACTAAAATCAAGGAATATCTTAAAAACGATCAACTCCACAAAAAAAAAAACAAAAAAAAAACGTTATATAGTATAAATTGTATGTCTTAATGTGCTCTACATTTTCTCTTACGGTTTAGCAGTTATGCAAAAATCTGTAAAATTCATCCAGATGAAAGTAGTCTTCAGAGGCTATTCCCAGAAAATTCAAGATATACATTTTATTTGTCAAGTAAATATCTTAAATATACGAGATTTTAATCAAAATCGTTAGATCCATTTTAAAGATACTCAAAATTTTCGAAATGTTTTCAATGTAAAGGATATTTTGGGTGTGGGGATTTTCTTGAAAATTTTCGTGTCGCATCCTTGGAAGATACCAATCTCTAATACCAAGTTTGGTTTTTAACGGTCTTCTCATTTTTGAGCTATGCTGCCCATAGACACACACACACACACGGACATTTTTCTAAAAATCTGATGTGTTCCATTCACATGACTTTCTCTACTTCTATGTAACAAATTATTGTTAATAAGCTTATTCTTCTATTTATTTCAAGCTAATCGATAAAAAAAATAGCAGAAAAAGTCTTATTACTTGCTTCCTTGTAAGTAGAAGTGAAATATGGGAGTACCATAGGTTAAAGTGAAGTCAAAAGCTGGTTGCTATGTGACTGAAGTTCCTTTGTTTGTATGGACACGAATTGGCAAATTCTTGTAGGAGAAAAGTATAAGTTTTACAAAGCTGAAACCAAAGACAAGGAATATCTCAAAAACGATCAACTCCTCGAAAAAAAAATCATATAACATAAATTGTGTGTTTTAATGTGCTCTACATGTTTTGTGTGGTAAGTTTTTGTCCATTTCTTACTGTTTAGCAGTTATGCAAAATTCCTCAAGAATAAAGTAGTCTTCAGGGCCATTCCCAGAAAATTCAAGATATACATATTATTTTTCGGGTAAATATCTTTAATATACGATATTTTAATCAAAATCGTTAGAGCCATTTTTTAGAAAATAAAATTTTCGAAAAAAAATCCTTGTAAAGGATGGTTGTGGCTATGCTGTCCAAAGGCACACAGACACACACACACACGCACACACACACGGACCTTTTCCCAGAAATGCTTTTTTTTTTATTCAGGGGGACCCAAAACGTATATTTCCGGTGAAATCTCGGTATCGAATTTTTGGATGCAATATAATAGTAAGTATAGAGAAAGTGAAAATCTGATGGGTTCCATTCACATAACTTTCTCTAGCTGTGCCATATACATACTATTCTTTTTATCTACATTATGCTAATCGAGATACATATTAGCATAATTGGTCTTATTACTTATTTCCTTTTCAAATAGATGGTAAATAAGGGTATTCATTAGCCTAAAGGGATAGACAAATCCTTTTAAAGGTCGTTGCTGTGTGAAACAATTAAGGTTCGGCCCTTTGTATTTTAAGGCTGAAACCAATAACAAATATCACAGAAACGGTCAGCTCTACATAAAAAATCTAATGTGCTACATTCACATGACATTCTCTACATCTCTGCAACAAATTATTGTCAATAAGCTTGTTCTTCTATCCAATTCATGCTAATCGAGATAAACATTAGCAGAAACGGTCTTATTCCTTAGTTCCTTTATAAGTAGAAGGGAAATAAGGGAATACACTAAACTAAACCGACAGTCAAATGTTTTAAAATGTGGTTGCTATGGGATTGAAATCCGTTTCTATGTATTGCCAGGAGTTAAACAAGATCCGGTAATTAAAACTGAAACCAATAACAAGGAATATCTCAAAAACGGTCAACTCCACGAAACATATGTATATGACATAAATTGTGTGTTTTAACGAGATCTACATTTTTTTGTAGTAAGTTTTTGTCTATCTCTTACGGTTTAACCGTTATGCAAAATTCTGTAAAACTCATCCACAATAAAGTGCTCTTCAGAGACTATTCCCGGAAAATTCAAAATATAAATTTTATTTGTGATGTAAAGATCTTTAATATACAGTATTGTAATCAAAATCCTTAGAGCCATTTTTGAGAAAAGTTTTTCGAAAAAAGTTCCTTGTAAAGGGTAGTTTGGGGTGGGGAATTATCTTGAAAAGCTTCGTGTCGCATCTTTTGAAGATACCAAACTTAAATACCAAGTTTGGTATTTAACGGTCTTTTCGTTTTTGAGCTATGCTGCCCCTCCCTCCCCCATACACACACACACACGCACGGACATTTTTCTAAAAATGTTTTTTTTTGGATTCATGTGCACCCAAATCGTGTATTTCCAGTGAAACCTCGGTATCGAATTTTTGGGTGCATTACAATACCTCCTCTATGAGAAGGTGGCCGGGTGGTGCGCAAGCTGACTTCTCACACGGAGGTCCCGGGTTCGATTCCCAGCTGGGGAGTAAAATTTTCTTTACCCAGAATTACTCCTTACTCCCCACAGAGTCTGAGATTATGTATGTGAGAATGAATGTGTGTGTGTGTTTGAGGAAAATAAAATAAATGATTTAAACCTACAGACAACGCTTTGTTTCAAGTGCAAAGCCCCCCATATGACCTTACATGTTAAATAAACGAAACAATAAAAAGAAAACCTTCTCTATATACTATATATGTGAGGAGAAAGTAAAAATGCTTTCTTTTTTTTTATTCAGGGTGTCCTAAAACATATATTTCCCTTGAAATCTCGTTATCGTATTTTTGGGTGCAATACAATTCCTTCTCTATACACTATGTACATAGTACGTGTAGAGAAAGTAAAAAGTAATTATAGTTTTTAGATGCGCACGCTGTTGCGGAACTCCTATTAGCATCACTTTGTCTGTCCTCGCGACGAAATAGCAAGCCAATCGCTGCAAATATTGAGATGTTACAACTTGTAGAAAGTATGTCTGTAGGTACATTAACAATGATGTTGAAATGGGTGCACAACTGCGTGCAGTTAAGTTTAAGAATGCTTACTTTCTCTACACGTACTATGTACATAGCGTATAATGGAAGTATTGTATTCCACCCAAAAATTCTATGCCCAGATTTCACCGGAAATACCTATTTTAGGAGAAAATCTCCCCTCCCCTAACTAGCCTTTACATGGAAAAATTGTCGCCCTCCGTGGTGTAATGGTTACAACACTAACTTCATATGCCCAAGATCGCGGGTTCAAACCCGGCGGAGGGCAATGGGTTTTTTCGGGTGTAAAAATCCTTAGCATGGTTTCCTTCGGAAGGGAAATAAAGCCGTTGGTCCCGTGTCGTAGATTTACGGCACGTAAAAGAACCTCAAACCGGACAGAGAAGCGTGGGTCTTTCACGCCCAATACAGAATGGGACGCTGAGAACCACAGCAGTTAAAGAGCGTCCATAAATAACGTGCCATTTACATGGAAACATTTTCGAAAATTTTGTTTTTCTTAAAAATGGCCCTAACGATTTGATTAAAATGCCACAAATAAAATGTATAATTTGAATTTTCTGAGAATAGCTTCTGAAGATATGTTTTGCGGAATTGTACATAACCAGTAAACTGCAGGGGATAGACAAACATTTCCTACATAGAAGCACGTTAAAATGCACAGTTTATGTCATATAATTTTTTTTTTTTCGTGGAGTTTACCGTTTTCGAGATATTCTTGTTATTAGTTTCAATAGTGAAGAACTTAAACTTTTCTCAGACATGAAGAATCCGTTTTTCTTTTGTTCTGCTCCTGGCAAAGTAAAGAAGCAATTTGCAATGACAGTCGCATAATGGCAGCTTTTAAAACATTTGACTATCACTTTACCATATCGCATTCCTATAGTTCCCTCCTACTTATAAGAAAGTAAGTAATAACAACATTCTGCTAATGTTTATCTCGATTAAGCATTATGTTGAAAGAAGAATAATCTTTTGTAAGAAATTTGTAGAGCGGCTAGAGAAAGTCATGTGAGTGTAACACATAAGATTTTTCTTAGTTGTTTTAACATCATTTGCTTTCAACTCCTCCTTAATGCTTGATTACTCGTAAATTATGCGCCATTTCCACACAGAAGATTCGTTCATTGTATTATCGCTAAACACTTGCGTTATTTGTCTGTAAAATTCGATTGCCCGAACAGTTTGTGTATTCAAAAAACGAATAAGTTCTATGGCGGTAGAAAAGTGTAACTTCGCCATTGAAAAACTGGTCCTACGTGACAGTAAATATCTTGACAGAATGGAGACTATGCTGAGAAATAAAATAAGGTACTGTAACCTTGTAAATAAAGTTTTGTGTTGATATCTTTCGTTATTATTTAGTTATGAGAAATCGTTCGTTAGTTTCTGGATGAATTATACCGGGTGAAAGTCATTACGTTAATTTAAACCAGTGATAGATCTTGGTATTTGGAACACATTTTGTATCTTACGTTTTTGTCTCTGACCATTTCCTATGGAGATATTTTAGTTTTGTTGAAAACAAGAGACAGGCAAACTGGCAACGCTGCAGGTTGTGTGGGTGTCACTTGCACTAGGTCAGTACATAAACAAACAGGCCTCACTGCTGCTACCACAACAGTGTAGGCCAATCAGAATGCCAGTTGCCTCGTATCTCCCAAAACATTACACCATCCTGCGTCGTGTTTGCAAGCGAACACGTGTTTACATCCAGAAGCTGGTTCAGATCCCTGACCAACCTCAACGCAACGTTGCCGAGTTACTTCAAGTCTAATAAAGCTGCTCGAAATATTTCTTGAATTCTTTTAAGTGATTAATTATTTCGAAACTCTGTCTGATGTGCCATAAATTTTTACCGAAACTAACTTCAGAAATACGTCACTTCACGCATCTGACAAGTAATAAACTATTATCTTAGCACATTCTTGTGGGAATTCACATCCAATTTGGAGCAAAAACCATTTATTTTTTTGAAGTCAGCTGATCAAAGATCAAAATGCTATTAGATGTTTTTGTTTGTAATGTTTCTATGAAACACATATTAGAAGGAATGTAATAAGTTCCCTTCCACCCGATATATATATAATTTCCTAATATATATATATATATATATATATATATATATCAGAAATATTCAAATATTCTATGTAAAGGGCAGTTCCGTGTGGATGCATTTTGTTAAAAATTAAATGGCGTTTTATTTATGGGCGCTCTTTAACTGCTGTTGTTCTCAGCGTCCTATTCTATACTACATTTTGCTCAGAGGCCTCTCTATCAGGCTTGAGGTTCTTTTACATGCCGTAAATCAACGACAGGGGACGAACGGCTTTACTTCACTTCTGAAGGAAGCCATGCTAAGGAATTTTACGCCCGAAAAAATCCATGGACCTCCGCCGGATTTGAACCAGTGACCTTGGGTATATGAAGTCAGCATGGCAAACATTACACCACGGAGGGCAATAATGCATTTTGTTGAAAATCTTAAATACTTAAATTGGTATTTATGGAATTTTACCGACTATAGGTAGGGAGTAGAGAAAGTGAAAACAGACGAAGGTGCGATTTTTTTAAAATAAATAATAGAATAAAATATAGAAGAATATTTGTTGAGAACGTAACAGTCTGGTGATGGTGTTTGAAGCAGAAAGTTTGAAACGCTCTATGCGGACCGGACCGGATGGAGGAGGACGACTTTGGCGGTACCGGAAGTATGGTGGGGAGACCGGAAGAGGAGAGAGGTCGCAAGGTGGGTCAGGTGTTGACCGGGGACGACCAGGGACAAGTCGCCTCGCAGATAGGGACGGTGTATGATGCCTCCAAAAGGAAACAGTCCACTCTGAGTGACGTCAACAAGATGTCATCGGTCCCTGCTCCGACAGTGCACGAGGAGGAACTCCCTCAGGTCTTCCAGGTACGTCCACGCACCTTTCAGTACGCAGACATTCTAGGTATAAGAGAATACAGTTGGCCAAACCGATAGTCAGATTTTATGGCTTGACTTTGGAATTCAATGTTCTTTGTATGACCACGAGAGAACAAATCTGACTTGCTCTAGCGGTCAATTCTTAGAAAAGATTATTCTTTTATCTACATATCATGCTAGTTTAGATAAACATTAGTAGAAATGGTCTTATTACCTAGTTCCTTATAAGTAGAAGGGAAATAAAGGTTAAACCGACAGTCAAATGCTTTAAAATGTGGTTGCTATGGGATTAAAATGCGTTTCTTTGAGTGGCCAAAAGTTGACAAGTTCCTGTATGAGAAAAGTTCTGAAATCAATAACAAGGAATATCTCGAAAACGGCCAACTTCACAAAAAAATGTAAACGACATAAATTGTGTGTTGTTTTCGTGATCTACATTTTTTGTGTATTACGTTTTTGTCTATCTCTTACGGTTTACCAGTTGTGCAGAAGTCATCCAGAATGAAGACGTCTTCAGAGGTCATTCCCAGAAAATACAAGACATACATTTCGCTTGTCATAATAATATCTTAAACATAAGGTACTTTAATCAAAATCGGTAGAGCCATTTTTGAAAACATCAAAATTTTCGAAATTTTTTCCATGTAAAGGAGGTGGGGATATTTTCTTGAAAATCTTTGTATCGCAACCTTGGAAGATATGAACTTAAATATCAAGTTTGGTATTTAACACACTTTTCGTTTTTGAGTTATGCTGTCCAGACATACACACACACACACACACACACACACACACACACACACACACACACACACACACACACACCGGCGCGCGTAGACCTTCTTTTAAACATGCTGTTTTGGGCTCAGGAACCCTCAAAAGATGTATTTCCGGTAAAATCTCTACATTAAATGTTATACTATCTTCTCTTTACACTTTATAATCAGTAAGTGCAGAGAAAGTAAAAACCCGATGCGTTCCATTGACATGACTTCCTCCAGCTGTTATACAAACAACTTTCCTTACAAAAGATTATTCATATATCTACTTCATGCTAATCAAGGTAAACATTAACAGAAATGGTCTTATTAATTGCTTCCTTGTAAGTTGAAGGGGAATAAGGGTGTACCATAGGTTAAAGTGATAGTCAAACCTTTTAAAAGCTGGACCTACGTGAATCAATTGACGTTCACCTCGCTTTGCATGGCCTGCAGTAAAACAAGAGATGAAACGAAACTTCACTTCCTGTTAGAGAAAAGTTTGAGTAACTAACTCTAAATTGAAACCAATAACAAGGAATATCTCATAAATGGTCAACTCTACATAAAATATATGATGTGTTACACTCACATGACTTTCTCTAGCTCTTCTACAAATTTCTTACATAAGATTATTCTTCTTTCTAAACAATATTAATCGAGATAAACATTAACAGAATGTTCTTGTTACTTAGTTCCTTATAAGTAGGAAGAAAATGAGGGAATACACTAAGCTAAACCGGTTGCCAAATGTTTTAAAAGCTGTCGTTATTCGATTTTCATTGCAAATCGCTTCCTTGCTTGGCCAGCAGTGGGACAAAAGAAAAACGGACACTTCCTGAGAAAAGTATAAGTGCTCACAAATGAAACCAAAAACAATGAATATCTCGGAAACAGTTACCTCCACAACAAAAATGTAAAGGACATAAATTGTGTTTTTGATCAGATCAACATTTTCTTTTTAGTAAGTTTTTGTCCATTTCTTACCGTTTAGCAGTTAAGCAAAATTTATCAAAATTCATCCAGAATAAAGGGCTCTTTAGAGGCTATTCCCAGAAAATTCAAGGTATACATTTTATTTGTCAGGTAAATATCTTTAATATACGGGATTTTAATCAAAATCGTTAGAGCCATTTTGTAGAAAATCAAAATTTTCGAAAATTTTTCCATATAAAGGGTAGTTGGGGGTGGGGGGATTTTCTTGAAAATCTTCGTGTCGCATCCTTGGAAGTTACCAAAACTAAATACCAAGTTTAGTATTTAACGGTCTTTTCGCTTTTGATCTATGCTGCCCACAGACACATACATAAGCACGGACCTTTTTCTGAAAATGCTTTTTTTTGATCAGGGGGTCCTAAAACATGTATTTCCGGTGAAATGTCGACATCGAATTTTTGGGTGCAATACAATACTCCCTCTATACACTATGTACATAGTACGTGTAGACAAAGTAAAAATCAAATCTTTCGTTCTAATGAACAGAAGTGTTCTCTTTTTCATTAATCAACTGTAAAGGTAGTGCTGAATATTTGTTCGATCCCTCCCAGGTGACCGCATGTTACATTTGTGAAGCACAAAGCGCCGCAGGGGCGGCCTTTCTCCAGCTTCTCCAGTTTCCTCCACCGTCGCACAACAGATGCTCCATATTCATTCCACGTATCATTAATATCATCGCCTGCGGTACATAGTAGTAAAAGCGGGTTAAACACTATAAAATATATACAGAGTTTTGACTATCAGTTTACAAGCAGCAAGTAATAAGTTAATTCTGCTAACTTTTGTCTCCATTAATATGATGGAAATCAAACAATATTCTTTTGTAAAAATCTGATGTGTTCCATTCACATGACTTTCTCTACATCTCTGCAACAAATTATTGTTAAAAAGTTTATCCTTCTATTTACTTCTGGCTAATCGAGAAAAAATTAGCAGAAATAGTCTTATTACTTGCTTTCATGTAAGTAGTAGGGACATAAGGGAGTAACTTAGGCTTTAGTCAAAAGATGGTTGCTATGTGACTGAAGTTCCTTTGTTTGTATGGACACGAGTTGATAAATTCCTGTATGAGAAAAGTATAAGTTTTTTAAAGCTGAAACCCAAATCAAGGAATATCTAAAAATCGAACAACTCCACGAAAAAAAGTATAAAACATAAATTGTGTGTTTTAAAGTGCTCTACATTTCTGTGGTAAGTTTTTGTCCATCTCTTATGGTTTGGTAGTTATGCAAAATTTCGTAAAATTCATCCAGAATAAAGTAGTCTTCAGAGGCTATTCCCAGAAAATTCAAGATATGCATTTTATTTGTCAGGTAAAATATGTTTAATATACGATATTTTAATCAAAATCGTTAGACCCATTTTTAAGAAAATCAAAATGTTCGAAAAAAGCACCATGTAAAGGGTAGTTGGGGGTGGGGGGATTTTCTTGAAAATCTTCGTGTCGCATCCTTGGAAGAAACCAAACTTAAATACCAGGTTTGGTATTCAACGGTCTTTTCGTTTTTGAGCTATGCTGTCCACAGACAGACAGACGGACACACACGGACCTTTTTGTAAAAATGATTTTTTGGATCCAGGGGAACCCAAAACCTGTATTTCAGGTAAAATCTCGGTATCGAATTCTTGGGTGGAATGCAACACCTTCTCTATGCACTATGTACATAGTACGTGTAGAGAAAGTAAAAATGCAATTACTGTGCTTGATTGGATGACAGTTTCACCAACATTTGAATAAAGAACTCTTTCAACTGTTTTATCAAGAGAAACTCGTCTTTAGTGTAAAGCAGGAAATAAGCAGATGACAGATGGAGCATAACGAGGACATGGCATTTAAATTTTAACGCCAAGTCGCTCACCAGAAACTGATTTAACAGATTTTAACAAGAACCATGATACTTTTTGCTCAAAATAATCCGCATTTCTTGTTAGTTAAAGAGGTGTGACATCGGATAGATGTTATAATATACAGTCATGGAAATAAGTATTCATACAGTACTGTAATTGAAATTGACCACTGATATTTCCATATTAAATTATAGCGCTACGATTCTGTGTAGGAAGCCACTCAATTAAATAAACAGTGTCATGATAACAAAGATTTGAGTATTAAACAAACGTACCTCAAGGAAATAAACGATACTCCAATGCTGGCTGAAAAAACTATTCATACACCACTAGAAATGTAAACACAGAAACCACTAACGAACCGCTTGCAGCAAGCAAGGCCTTCAGTGGCAAGCTACACCTCCTGCTTGTTGGTTCTGTTACGTAGTGAATGCCGTGCGAAAAAAATATGGGCCGCAAAGGTAAAGAAACAACTGTAGAGGAAAGACAGATATTTATCTCTCAATATCAAAAGGGAAAATTATTTTCAAACATTGCTGATGTTATCGGAAGAAGCCGGGCAACTGTGCAGTCCATAATAGCACGATAGAGAGAGAGAGAAATTCTGTCATTAATAGCGAAAGAAGAGGACGACCACAGAAAGAATGTGTTAATAAGAATGATAAAAAAAGATCCTAAATTGACAGCCTCTGCATTGTCTGCCTATGTTAACGATCAGTTCGGAAAGGAAATAACACCAAGGGCTGTTCACTATGTTCTAAGTGGTGCAGGCTATGGAGCTAGGGTACCTAGAAAGAAACCATACATCAGCAAGAAGAACAAGAAAGTCAGACTTGAATTTGCTCGAGAGCATCTAAGCAAGATCACGAGTTTCTGGGACAGGGTACTGTTCACAGATGAAAGTAAATTGAATGTATTTGTAAATGATGGCAGAATTTTGGTGTGGAGAAGACCAAATACTGAGCTTGAACCTCAGCACCTTCAAGCCACAGTGAAGCATGATGGAGGAGGAATTATGGTATGGGGATATATGGCTACATCTGGTGTTGGGGAACTTGTTTTTGTTGAAGGTAACATTGATACATTTCAGTATTTAAATATCCTAAAGAATAATCTGCAAAAGAGTGTTGATAAACTGAGTTTAGGCACAGATTACTACTTTCAACAAGACAATGATCCTAAGCATGCGGCGGAAATTGTTCGTTTGTGGTTGTTGTACCATACTCCCCACGTTCTCAAGTTTCCAGCACAGAGTGCAGACCTTAATCCAATTGAACATCTTTGAGATACCCTTGAAAGAATGGGCCGAAAGCATGACATATGAAGTAAAGCAGCTCTGAAACAAAGTCTTCAGCAAGAATGGCAAAATATTACTTCAGAGACTACAAAAAACCTCGTTCATTCCATACCAAAGAAGTTAACAGAAATAATACGTGGATAAGGAATGCCTTCAAAATATTAATTTGTTATTGTATTTAAACTATCGTTTTCTTTGAGTGTATGAATACTTTTTTCCTTGTTGTGAAAAGCCAGCTGGTACAAATGTTTTATTTCCTTTTTGAAGAGGAGTAATTTAGGTCATGCGTTTATGTGTATAGATTCAGGAGGAAATATCATACTGTTAGTTTACCATATAACCTCTCTGGATGTTAACTTTAGTTATAATAAATTAAGTTTTTCTACATAAACACTGGTGTATTAATACTTCTTTCCATGCCTATATTTATACATTTTTGCTATCTCTAGCTCATGCGTACAATATGCATAGTGTATATAGAAGGTATTGTATTGCTCTCAAAAATTCGATACCGAGATTTCACCGGAAATACATGTTTTGGGACCCCCTGAATCCGAAAATTCTTTTTAGAAAAAGGCCCGTCTTTGTGTGTGTCTCTGTGTCTAGGGACAGCATAGCTAAAAATCTGATGTATTCCATTCACATGACTTTCTCTACATCTTCGCAACAAATTATTGTTAAAAAGATTATACTTCTATTTACCTCACTCTAATCGAGAAAAAATTAGCAGAAATAGTCTTATTACCTGCTTGCATTTAAGTAGATAGGAAATGAGGGAGTACCATATGTTACAGTGATAGTCAAAAGCTGGTTGCTATGTGACTGAAGTTCTTTTGTTTGTATGGACAGGAGTTGACAAATTCCTGTATAAGAAAAATGTAAGTTTTCAAAGCTCAAACCAAAAACAACGAATATCTGAAAAGCGATCAGCTTCACGCAAAAAAAAAAATGTACATGACATAAATTGTGTGTTTTACTCTGATCTACATTTTTTGTGTAGTAAGTTTTTCTATCTCTTATGGTTTGCCAGTTATGGAATATTCAGTAAAATTCATCCAGAATAAGGTAGTCTTCAGAGGCTATTCCCAGAAAATTCAAGATATAAATTTTATTTGTCAGGTAAATATCTTTAATATACGATATTTTAATCAAAATCGTTAGAGCCATTTTTAAGAAAATCAAAATTTTCGAAAAAAGTTCCATGTAAAGGGTAGTTGGGGTGGGGCGATGTTCTTGAAAATCATTGTATCGCATCCTTGGAACATACTAATCTTAAATACCAAGTTTGGTATTCAACGGTCTTTTCGTTTTTGCTGTCCACAGATACACACACGCACATACACATGGACATTTTTCTGAAAATGCTTTTTTTGGATTCAGGGGTACCCAAAACATGTATTTCCGGTGAAATCTCGGTATCGAATTTTTGGATGCAATGCAATACCTTCTCTATACATAGTACTTGTAGCGAAAGCAAAAATGAAAAGACCGTTAAATACAAACTTGGTATCTTCCAAGGATGCCTTACGAAGATTTTCAAGAATAACTCCAACCCCAAACTACGGTTTTCATACAAACATTTTCGAAAATTTTGTTTTTCCTAAAAATGGCTTTAACGGTTTGGATTAAAATTCCACATATTAAATCCATTTGCATTTCAAATAAAATGTATGTTTGGAATTTTGGGGGAAAAGCTCCTGAGATCTGTTTGAGCTGTGACGGATTTTACATAACGCTGAAACCGTAAGAGTTTGACAAAAACTTACTATACAAAAATGTAGGTCTCATTAAAACGGTTAATGTATGTTATATACGTTTTTCTTGTAGAGTTGTCCATTTTCGAGATATTCATTGTTATTGGTTTCAATTTTAAACTTAACTTTTCTCAAATGGACCTATGCAAAGCGTACTGAACCTCAATTGTTTCATATAACGTCCAGCTTTTAAAATATTTGACTGTCGCTTTAGCCTAGTGTATCCCCTCATTTAGGAAGGAAGTAGTGAACTAATTCTGCTAATATTCATCCAGATTAGCATGACGTTTTCTTAAGAAAAAATTGTTTCTGGAACAGCTAGTGAAACTTATGTGACTGGAACATATCAGATCTTTTAAAGAAAATATTGTAGCCTGATTGGTCATATCGGACGATGAATAGCATTGGTGAAATGATGCTCAAATGATCCTCGACATTCGTCTTCTCAGAATAAGGGAAAACCCCGAAAGGGGCTTAAATGTGCGGCAGACACCCTATCGGCTTACTACAGATCGGCATTCGATAGAAACTTTTTTTTTCCTCTTTATCACTGACCTCAAATCAAAATAAGCATGAACACAATATAATTGTAAGGATAAATCAAGTTTGCTTTGAATTCCTTTCGCTGTATTTATATTGTATGCAACAGCGATTTCATTGACATAATATTTAGAAAAAGATCCGTGTGTTGTGTGTGTGTGAGAGAGAGAGAGAGAGAGAGAGAGAGAGAGAGAGAGAGAGAGTGAGTGAGTGTGGGTGAGTATGAACAGCAAATTCAAAAATGAAAATTCAGTTAAATACCAAACTTGGTATCTTTCAAGGATACAAGCAGAAGCTTTTCAGGTAAATCCCCCCATCCTTAACTGCCCTTCACATGGACAATTTTTCGGAATTTTCGATTTCCTAAAAAATTGCTGTGCATATTTTTATTAAAGTATATATATTAAAAAATCTGATGTGTTCCATTCACATGACTTTCTCTATATCTCTGCAATACATTATTTTTAAAAAGCTTATGCTTCTATTTACTTCCTACTAATCGAGAAAAAATAGCAGAAGTAGTCTTATTTCTTGCTTCCTTGTAAGTAGAAGCGAAATAAGGGAGTACCATAGGTTAAAGTGATAGTCAAAAGCTGGTTGCTATGTGACTGAAGTTCCTTTGTTTGTATGGACACGAGTTCACAAATTCCAGTATGAGAAAAATATAAGTTTTTGTAGCTTCAACCAAAAACAATGTATATCTCAAAAACAATCAACTCCACGAAAAAATGTATGGGTACTACATGTATTGTGTGTTTTAATGTGCTCTACGTTTTTTGTGTGGTAAGTTTTTGTCTCTCTCTTACGGTTTAGCAGTTATGCAAAATTCCGTAAAATTCACTCAGGATAAAGTAGTCTTCAAAGGCTATTCCCAGAAAATTCAAAATATACATTTTATTTGTCAGGTAAATATCTTCAATATACGATATTTTAATCAAAATCGTTAGAGCCATTTTTTAGAAAATCAAAATTTCGAAAAAAGTTCCATGTAAAGGGTAGTTTGGAGTGGGGGGATTTTTCTCAAAATCTTCGTGTCGCATCTCTGGAAGATACTAAACTTTGGTATTTTATCTATTTTTCGTTTTTGAGTTGTCGTGTTCACATACACACGGACACACACACACCTTTTTGTGAAAATGCTTTTTTTGGATATCAGGGACCCTAAAACATATATTTCTGGTGAAATCGGTCGCCCCCACGACGCTAGAAGGACTAATCAGGTCAGTGTTTGGATGTTGGATATGGAGTACTGTTGTGTCTGACCTAACTAAACTATCATTAATGAACGCTTCTACCACTGTCATTAACCGACATCAAAGTTTATCTGTTAACTCTAAACAATTAAATGTATTTACACTAACCCCCATATGCTACACTATTGTATTAGCGTTGATAAGAGCAGATAATCCTAAACGCCCGCATGTGAGATTTGTGGTAGACAAAGCGGCGTCTGGGTGGGTTTTCTCCGGGTCCTCCGGTATGCCCCGCCACTCATTCCACCAATTCCTTTCCTATCATCCATTTCGCTTACATTTCATATCATCCACTTCCTCACGCTCATGCCTGGCTACGGGCCGACCACTCGTTTCAGGTTCTCCATTCTGTGGCTTCGTGTCTTTACTCCCCGACAGGCTTCTGGGGGGCGTCGGTTCTAAATACGGAGAGGTTAAGCCGTCTACACGAAACATGAAGCTGCTGCTGAAAAATTATGCCTTTATTGTTTCATTTGTATAGCCCCCTTTAACTTGAATGGTCATTGCGGGGGCTCTGACTTGTGAAACAACTCGTATTACTGTAGGTTTAGAACATATCTAAACACCACACATTCACTCTCACATACATACTTCCAGACTCTGTGGGGGGATAGAAAAAATGCCCCGTCCCAGCCGGGAATCGAACCCGGGACCCCCGCGTGAGAAATCAGCTCGCTGACCACTCGACCATGGAGGCAATCTCTTCTGCTTTTTACTTTCTCTATATGTACTATGTACATAGTGTATAGAGCAGGTATTGCACTCCACCAAAAAATTCGATACCGAGATTTCACCGGAAATGTATGTTTTAGGGATCCCTGTATCCAAAAAAAGTATTTTCAGATAAAGGTCCGTGTGTGTGTGTGTGTGTGTGTGTGTGTGTCCGTGTGTCTGTGAACATGATAACTCAAAAACGAAAAGTCGGTAAAATACCAAACTTGGTATTTAAGTTTAGTATCTTCCAGAGATGCAACACGAAGATTTTGAGAAAAATTTCCCCACTCCAAACTACCCTTTACATGGAACTTTTTTCGAAAATTTTGATTTTCTAAAAAATGGTTCTAACGATTTTGAATAAAATATCATATATTAAGTATATTTACCTGACAAATAAAATGTATATTTTGAATTTTCTGGGAATAGCCTCTGAAGACTACTTTATTCTGGATGAATTTTGCATAACTACTAAACCTTAAGAGATGCACAAAAGCTTAGCACACAAAAAATGTAGAGCACATTAAAACACACAATTTATGTTATATACATTTTTTTCGTGGAGTTGATTGTTTTTTGAGATATTCCTTTTTCTTGGTTTTCTTTGAAAAACGTATACTTTTCTCACACAGGAAGTTGACAACTCCTGTCCATACAAACAAAGGAACATCAGTCACATAGCAACCAGCTTTTGGCTTTCACTTTAACCTATGGTACTCCCTTATTTCACTTCTACTTACAATAAAGCAAGAAATAAGACTATTTCTGCTAATTTTACTCGATTAGCATGAAAAAAATAAAAGATAGATTATTAACAATAATTTGTTACAGAGATATAGAGAAAGTCATGTGAATGGAACACATGAGATTTGTTGTTTTGTTTTTGCTGTTCTTTATAGTGTTTAACGCCCACCTCTACTGCTTAGGCACCGCAGGTCATTAGTATTGTTTCTGGTTACATATCTGGCGACTCAGTTAAAATGTTGGCCGCCCTGATGTGCGGCATCAGCCATCTTTGTTTATTGGTACTCCGAATGCGGCTGTGCCCCTCATTGTATTAGCATGGATAAGAACAGGAATTGTTTTTCTGTAATCCCTGTATTAACCGTACTTGTGACAGTCTTGTTTACTATGCTTGCAGGTGAAGTACCTGGGTCACAGAGATGCCCGAGGACTGTGGGGTATCAAGCACACCAGGAAGCCGGTCGACTCCATGGTGTCTGCTGCCAAGGCACTCAAACCCGGGACCGTGCTGCCCATAGTGAAGCTGGGCGTGTCCAAGGAAGGCGTCTGTGTCACGGAGCTCAGCATCACCGGCAAGAAGTCCTCCAAGGACACACTTTTCCATCCCATAGACACGATATCGTACGGTGTCCAGGATCTCGTGTACACCCGGGTCTTCTCCATGATCGTGGTGCGAGACGGAACACACGTGCACCCCTTCGAGTGCCACGCCTTCGTCTGTGATAGTCGCAGCGCTGCCAGGAAGCTGACGTACTCCTTGGCGGCCGCCTTCCACGAGTACAGCAAGCACGTCAAGGGAGAGAGAGCGGCGATCAAGAGGAAGTTCGCCATAGACCTGCGTTCTCCCGAGGAGATAGAGGCCGATATGAAGGCGCCTGATGACTCGGAGGCTTAGAACGGTGCTGTACACTAGGTGAAGTGGATGGTAGGAAAATGTAAACAGTCCCCGTTGTGGAGGAGAGTTCGTTTACTGAGGACCTCGTACAGTGTTATTTTACAGCATCTGTTTTGTTATTCTTCTTCCTATTTCTGGTGAATTGTGGTTAGGAACACAATAATAGTCCCTTTCTTTTTTCTTTTGATTTTCTCCAGCCGTCACCTAAGACAAATGAAATATTATATTGAACTTTGAGATACAATATTGGAATTTCACGAGAGATGTGGTCAAAATGAAAAATTTCGGCGCTACCGACCAGAAGCCTTTTTTGGTTGCGTCAAGGATGTGATAATTGACAACTTTTACGTTTGCCCGTAAAATGTCTAGTTCTAGTAAAGATATATGGGAATAGGCCTATAAAATGGTTAAATAAGATAATAGAAAAGATAGAAATGAAAATAAATGTGGATCCTTTATTAATTTTTTTTTTCCCAATTAATAATTTAAATTCTTCATGTGAGAAATGAGGCCTTTATACCATTTTACTACAAACGAGGCCAAATTCAAAGCGTTACCAAAGTTTAATTTTAAGCTTTAGAAATTTATTTTTTATGCTTATAAAATTTTGAATCCAACTTAATATCTGCAAAATATATATCATAAAAATCCAAAACATTAATACTCGTCCATTTTTAAAAGAAAAATAAATAATTTTCTTTGAATTTAGGGAACTTCTAACTCTGTATTTCTTGTGAAAACTCTATATCGAATGCAATATTATCTGCTCCTTAGGTCTGGTGTATAATTTTCAATTGTAGTATTTTGGTTTTTTTTTTCTCGTTCATGGTGGAAAGTGGCACTTCTTTAATTCAAAGCTATTAACCTAATCTGCATACATGGTTCTCGTATTTTACTGCCCGTATGTATATCAAATCTAGTTCAAGACTCATCACGGGTATTTTGGGACACATAACGGTGATATCTCAGAGTGGGTGTACTTTCTAGTTCGCGATTTTGCCACTATGCGCACATGGTAACCAGAGATTAATTTGTCGACCATTTTTGGCACCATAAAACAAAATGACGACTTGCAAACGTGAAAATGGTGGAGTTTTGCTCAAGGAGCTTCTCTTCCAAGGTTTGGAATTCTTTTATATGCAAACATTACCGGGACCAACGGCTTTATTTCTGTTACGTAGGAAGTTATACTAAGGACTTTTACATCCGAAAATATCCATAATCCTCCGCCGGGATTGAAGTCCGAAATGTTGAGAATCTAGCATCGTAACCACTACACCACGGAGAATTAAATTGAGTTTTATTTACGGACGCTCTTTAACTGTTGCGGTTCTCAGCGTCCCGTTCTAATTTAGCGTGAAAGACGCTTAATTTTGCTCAGAATCGAGGTCCTTATACGTTCCGTAAGTCTACGACGTGGGACCGAAGGAATTTACCTCCGGAAAAACCATCACCCTCCGCTGGGTTTGAACCCGTGACCTTGGGAAGCAGAGGCTAGCATGATACCCCTAGATCACAGAGGAAGATACAAATGTGTATGAACTATATAAAGTCCTCTGTTAAATCATACTCGGTTTGTAGGATGTACCATATACTGCAGCCCCTGTGAGATCTATTGTGCTGTTACCACTCCTCAGGAGGAAGAGATGAAGCAAAGGTTACAGGCCGCAGGCAGACGGAAGTGCGCAGAAGTTACTGGCTCATAGACCTGTGCCACTATTGGAGATACCCAGGGAGGAGTTGTTTCAAAAGCATCAAATCAGGTAGCCTCTAGTGCAGGCATGCAAGGGAAAGCACAAGAAGTGTGTGTCCCCAATAGTCTCTTTCAACAGTCATGTAGAGCCAAAGAAACCAGTTTATATCAGTGCAGTGGTGGCTTACATGTGCAATATGAGTGAACGGGAATATTTAGTCAGGACTAGGAGAACAAGTACTTATTTGTTCTTCAAGAAGAATCGTCTTTGTTGAACACGTAACTTACTTGTTTCTCTGCCAGGTGGAAGGAAAAAGGAAGATATGATTGTAAGGGGAGCATTTCACACTATGGCTGCTTATCTTACCGGCCCTGGCCTAGTGTGTATGTAGGATACTCTTTCTTTAGTGTAAGCATTTGCACCATCCACCCGGCACCCGGAAATTGAAAAGGAAACAGAATCAAAGGAAAATTATAGAAAGGAAATTGTGGTAAATGGGAAACTACCACTTAATTCACGTACTGACTAGGAAAAACTGATGATCAGATTGGGCAGTTTAGACTCCCAAATGGAAACCTTATATATTACATGTGGCTCTGTTACATGGGTCTTTACTGCCCTTTTGTTTGTGAGTATTTATGAAGTGAATTTGGAAATGATTTATAACAGTATCTTTTTGTCCTTTATTGACTTGACTTAGTTCCTGCTATTCCTTTATGGTAAAGAGGGCATCAATAAGGGTCTTTCATCTTCCTCTATGACTAGCTAGCGGCTTCACCTCCCTCCAGCTCTTGCCACTCTTCTTAATCTCCTCCTCTATGGTTCTTCTCCATGTCATTCTGAGTCTACCTCTTTTCCTTGCTCCATCACATTCTTTTCAACAGCACCTTCTGCTTTCCTGAGCATATGGCTTATCCAATTCCATTTTCTTGATTTGTTTGTGTCCATAATTCTTCATTTGTTATAACATCTGACCAACGTCCCCAGAATTTTCCTCAAGTAATATTTATAAAAGTGCATTATTTATTAATGAGTGTGATTCAATGTACATGGTATCTCTCAACACATTCCCTGCTGATGTCAATACACTGCTGCCACCTTCTGGTAACTTCATTATTGCATCATGGAACCACTTGGGGGTGCTATGTACCCACTCATGTAGAGCGACTAAACTTGTCACACTTAAAGAATCACAGTAAGGAGTACTTGGACCCCCTCATTTTGAAGGCTAGAAGTGGTTCTGTGAATATGGAGTATCATACATTCAATAAGGTTACAATTGAATTAATTTAACCACTGAAAAGTTTTTAATATTTTTTGCGATGATTCAAAATTGGACTGTTCAGTGACCTTAAACTACATCAATATACAAAAAATCTGATGTGTTTCATTCATATGACTTTCTCTAGCTGTTCCACAAACAAACCTTTTATTCAAAATTAATTTTTTATCTACATGATGCTAATCAAGATAAATATTAGCAGAAATAATCTTATTACTGGTTTTCTTGTAAGTAGGACACAAATAAGGGAATGCACAGGCTAAAATGATAGTCAAGTCCTTTAAAAGCTGGTCGCTATGTGAAACAACTGAAATGCCATCTCTTTGTTTGCCAGAAGTAAACAAACAAGATACAAGAAGAAAGATGTCTTCCTGTTTGAGAAAAGTTTAGGTGGTTTAAAATTGAAACTAATAATCTGGAACATCTTGAAAATGGTTAGCTGTACAAAAGAAATGTATAAATATTAATTGTGTGTTTTAATGAGACCTACATCTTTGTGTAACCAGTTCTGGTCTATCTTTTATGGTTGCCAGTTATACAAAAGTCATCCAGAAAGAAGAGGTCTTCACAGGCTATTTCCAGAAAATTCAAGATACAGGTTTTGTTTGTCATAAAAATATCTTAAACATAAGGAATTTGATCAAATTTGTTAGAGCCATTTTTGAGAAAATCAAAATTTTCAAAAAATTTTCCATGTAAAGGGTAGTTGGGGATGGGGAAATTTTCTTGAAAATCTTTGTGTCATATCCTTGGAAGATACTGAACTTAAACCTCAAGTTTGGTATTTAACCAACTTTTTATTTTTTAGCTATGCCTCCTGCAGGCACACACATACACACTCACATACACACACCTTTTTCTAAAAATTCTTTCTTTTTTGGATTTAGTGAGTCCCAAAACATTTATTTTGAGTACAATCTCGGTATGGAATTTTTGGGTGTAATACAATACCTTCTCTACACACTATGTGCATAGCACGTGTAGAGAAAGTAAAAATACAGGATTTTACTAATTAAAAGTAAACATTCAGTTCACATTGGGAAAACCAAGAGGAACATGGAAAAAAGAACCAAGGAACACTTCAGATGCATAAAGCACAAACATATAGAGAAATCAGCAGTTGATACCCATTTTTGGACAGAAAACCATGATATAAACCCAGAGCTGAAACTATTGAAACAGAAAAGCAGGAATTGGCAATTTGGGAACAAATTTTCATTTGGAAAAACAAAAATAGGATTATCAACTTGATATCCCCCAGGGCGACTCATTGTACAAATTCATAGAACCACCAGCAGAACAATCGATGGATCGATCAGTGTCACCACCAGCGATTAGTCAGTGTCTGGTTGACAGTGGAAGAAAATAGCCTCCAAAACATGTTTCGGGAAATTTAAATGTGAGTGTTGTTTAGTGTCATTAATCCACTCGATGTTTACCTTTAATTCGATCTCAACAACACTGTCATCAACTTCCAAAATAAAAAAGCACAGGACTTTACTATTTCTTAATGGTAATATGAGAACTGATTCTGTTCTTGAATATGGGAAATCTTGTATAATACAGAACATCTGGCAAGCCTGACAGTTGACTGCAATTCCTCAATGTTGCCAAACCTTTTCCCCATAGCTTATCCTTCAAATTGTAAAATAGAGCGTGATAATCAGATGGAGTGAGATCCAGTGAATGTAGTCACAATAATGAACCCCAGGGATATTAACTTTGGAGCCATTGTTGCAGTGCGGTAACACTGCTTTGGGCCACTTTCCCTGTTTGAGTCCTGGCCTAAGTCACACAAGGGTTTCAAAGCACACCCTGTTGCAGTGTTGCCAGATTGGGCGAAAAGTCGACGAATGGGTCAGTAAAATCCACTTTTTATGGCCAAATTTTGATGAAGGCGATTTGCGAGTTTTTAGGCTACTAAAATATTTCTGCAAAATATAATTTTTATTAATGTCTGTTTTTAACTTTATGCGCTGTTTGGTAGGGAAGAGAAATACTAAACTGACGAAAGACAAATACTAAATCCTCTCTGACGTGAGGACTTAAAACTTATTTATACAACACTATTTTAAGCGTACCAATAATTTTTTTTTTTTTTTTTTTTTTTTTTTTTTTTTTTTTTTTTTTTTTTTTTGGCACAATGTAGTTAATTTTCAGTACTTATTAGTAGTGTTGCTATGGATGGACCATAAGTTGGCATTCTCGCTTGCAATGTGGTTTCAATGAATGTAAAAGAAATTTCAGTGCTGGTAATTAATGTTTCATTACACTTCTTATATATTAGAATTGTTGGTTTGCTTTTATCGATGTTTTAACAATTAAATTTAATCATGATTAAAAGCATTAGTGCGGGAAGTAAAAATATATGAATAAAAACTATGTCCCTATTAGAAACACATCAGAGAATCAGCTCCTAAAATGCAACTGTTAATAAGATTGTATGTTATAAGTCTATATGTCTATAAGGCAGCCCTCAACTGAGAGAAGTAATTAATAAAATAAATACTTCAGGTAATATTTCAATATAATTATCGGCGCAAACGCCTCGTTACTCACAGCTCACACTTGTTAGTATTCCAATATTATGCCATTTATTATGATTGTGCTATACTTACAGAGATACTGGTTATAAGAATCTTTTGAAAATATTCCAAGAGTAAAATAAATTGCATATTTTAATAAAAATATTGGATGACTTCAACTGAATCTTTGCGATTTTTTTTAATGATTCGGGTGAAATTTTGAGAAATGTTCTGGCAACACTGCCCTGTTGTTGAGATTTGTTCCTTGTGGAAACCAGTCCATAAGCAATATAACACAGATGTCCCAAAAGGTTGAGATTATCTGCTACCTGTATATAACACAGTTTACAGATCCAGTTGTAAACATATTTTGTGCAGGAGCTTCTTGCAGTTAAACATTTATTAACTCCTTACATCCATAAAAAACATGCAGTCCATCTTTATCTATAATATTTGCCTTCCATCTACTTAACAAACAAGCATTGTTCTGTCACTACACACTTTTTCAACACTGTCTAGCATCTGCATGGTGTCCTAATATCAGCCCATTGTCTTACAAGAGGACTTAAACATAGAGTGAACAGTAGTTTTAAAACAATACAATTTTAAGTCATTTCCAAACCTCTCCTATTTACATTTAATTCATATCTTACTTATAATTTGTGAGAAATTATCTTATGATTGACATTCCTGCTGTCATGTGGCTGTCTCAATATGCTGTTGCCATATTTCCTTGCTGTCTATCTGCAGTGCCACATGTTCCATTGCTTCATCTAAAATGCCTTCTTTCCATTCATGTTCTATCACACCTCTCATATATTTAACTACTTTTTCCCCATTTCTCACTAGTTACCTCGTCTATTCCTTTCAACCTTGGTTCCTGTGCTTCACTAAACCTAAAAGTTTTATTATTTTAGTTAACATAACCTCAACTTGTTTATCATGCCTGTAAGTCATTTTCAAGTCACAGTGTCACTCGTGATATTCTAGGATGAAAACAAGAGGAATGTCCACAATATATAAAAGGTGGTAATGATTTTAAATGTAAATACTTTCGGAATCACCAAACTTTTCACAGAATGAAATCAAACAATCAGATCAGTCATGCATGAGAAAGCGCAAGTAAATTTCCATTAAACTCATAGGTGTTTCAAGGCTAATGACATGATATCTCTGACGATTATGCATTCTTACACTATGATTGGTTAGCCAGTTGGTGACACACCCCACAAGTGTCAACCACAAGGAAATTTCTCACCAACAATAACTTTGAGCTGTTCTTGATTTTTTTAAGGTCAAATACCATTTAAGAAATAATTGATGTTATTGTTGTTAATCTTGCTACGAGAATGACCATGCTCATCAGGTGTTAATAAATTGTGCACTTTTAAGTAGAAAGGTGCAAAGTGTCAAACTCACTGAAAACTAAATTATTACATAGAAAGGTGCAATATGCCCAGGAGAATGCTGTATGAAGGTGGCTGACTACATTCTCTTGTATTCATCAGTGAAATACAGGGTGGGGGGGGGGACGAATGACAAACTGAACAAGGCTGGAAAACCTAACAATGAAATAAATAGTCATAAAAATTACTCTCCTAAATTAATACAATTTAACAAGCATACAATTTTATACCTAATTATGCCCCCCCACTGTATTTTGTATAGATGTTGGCAGTGCTATGCTTTAAGATGTAATTACAGAAATATTTTTCTTTTATGGTATATAATGATGTCTACAAAATGTCTTCCCTCGCAGTGCATACAGATGTACTTAAACAAAGTGCATATTTTGCTCTCATTTATTGGCATACCTACCTTTTCTTATGTGTTCACTCATTTTCCCTCCAAAATGTTGAAGATTGTAATCTAGTTCACAAGAAGATAAAGCTACAAAATTAGCTTCCACTGTTATGCAAAATAATGAAGAAAATCTGATATGTTCCATTCACATGACTTTCACTACATCTCTGTAACAAATTATTGCTATTCTGCTGTAGCTATTACATAACCCTTTTCACAGCTTTGTGGCTTATAAGAAATCTAAGGTAAGTAAGTTTTGATTCATCCGTTAAAGTGGTTTGGTACAATGCACAATCACTATTGGACACATCAAGCTATAAACATAAACAATCATAGGTTTTTGCAGTATATACAATATGTTTTTTACAATTTATACAATAGTCTTTACATGCTAAATACTATGATTCGTGACATACATTCATGTTCAAAGTAATCATTGATAGAATAAACGGAGTGGTTAATTAGATGTGCCCTGAGACTGGATTTTAGCTATCACATCTTACCCAAACTGAGTTCTGCATGTTTTGAAATTCAATCTTTAATTCAGCTTATAAATAAGAGCATACTAAAAGCACCTTATTATGCATATTTTCAATCATTGATGACCTATGGAATAATATTTGGGGGAAATTTGCTAGATGCTAATAAAAAGTATTCATTATGCAAAAAAAGGTAATAGGAATAATGGCAGGGGCCAAACGATCAACTCACTGCCAACCACTTTTCAAAATGATTGGAATGTTACCCTTACCCTTGAATATATTTTAGCCATATTGTCATTTCTAATAAATAACCCAGAAAAATTTACAAAAAATGCAGATATTCATAGACCAACAAATAATTTGCAGTCATTCCAAAAAGGGGTTTACTACAAAGGAATAGTTTTGTTTAATTCAATTCCCTCTCCTATAAAAGAATTGAAAATGAAGAAAAACAAGTTTAGATCAGAATTAAAAAGATACCTTATTATTCACACCTTTTATACAGAGGAAGATTTCATTCAATCAAAAAAATACTGGTAATAATGTAACATTGTAAATATAATAAACATGAATATTCTAAGAATGCATGTGTATGAGCAGGTATTTGGAAACAGACATGTAATTGTAAGTTATGCAAAACTGACACCTCTGAAAATTCATTGTCAGAGTTATTATTTGTAAATAAATGTATGAATAAATGTAATTCTTGACATGATCTACATCCTAGAGTTTGGACATAGAGTCTAATCTCAAAATAGGATCGACAGATTGTAATGTTATGTATGTATGTAAATCTGGAGGAATGATGTCTTTACATAACACTATTTTTAATGAGTAAAGCACTTCACTATTGCTGTTTTCTATCAGTAAAACCAATATGATAAAACTATATGTATAATTATTCTTATGATTATCTTATCTCCAATGTTTCATTTTGGCATTTTGCACCTTTCTACTTTAAAGTGTTTTAATTTTATTTTTGCATAGGTATAGTTCTATTATTTACTATTGCCAAAAATTGGTACAGTTGAAACTCGCTTATTGTTATTCACTTCAACATTTTTCACATATATACGCTAAAATTTTAGGGACCAGTAGTTCTCCATTAAAATTTTGCTCAATTATACGTTTTTGGTTATACGTTTTCTGATCCCCATACACAAAACATACCCATTTATACGTTTTTAAAAAAAAAACATGGTGGTATGCTTGCTGTGTATAGCCTTGGAATTGTCTTTTTTGGGATTTCATTGACGCTTATCGTTTCATTGTCATATCGTTCCAACAATCTTGGTTCCAACAGTCACTTCTCTGCTTTAAGTCAAGTACTGCTAGTGTGCTGTTTTCATTGTCGTTTATCCTTTCATTGTTGTCATATCATTCCAACAATCACTTATCTATTTTATGAGGAGTTTCGAGTTACAAATAGAAAAGAAACATGTGTGAATATCAACCAGTAAGGAAGAAAACCAGAAAATCCATAATTCTTGGTGAAAAATTAAAAATTCTGGATGAGGTCCATGCCAGAAGAGAAAATCAGTCACACATTTTCACATTTATACTGTATTTTAGTAGTCTCCCTTGAAAAACATATAAGTGAGGTTCCACTGTATTTTCTGTTTCTAGTTTTCAAATAATGTACTTTTATTGTAATATATATCATTACTGAGATCTCATCACAGGCCCTTGTAGTTCATAGCCTCTAGTCTTAATGTAGTGTAAAATTTGGGGATTTTTGACATTTCTAATAAACAAGACTATTTGAAAAGCTTGTTCCTTTTAAAGACCAAAGAAACAAGAAGAGTTGAAAATAACATTTGTGGCTTTTTGTTGTAATGCAACTTTGCTTTTATCAAATGTGTTTAAAGCAAATATTATAGGTTTGCTGATTGTTTTTTCTGTAAATAAGTGTTTATGAAGATATAATATAATTGTTTGATTTACCATAATATGTGTTTTATTTCATGTTCAGGATTTGTGAATTGTTTATTTCCACTCGATACCTGGTTTTCCTCAACCATGAATCGAAGAAACATTTTTATTCCTTATGGTTACAAGAACCCTTGCTGGCAGTCATTAGCACACTGAAAAGCTGATGTGTTTCATTCACATGACTTTTTCAACCTATTCTGCAACAAACTGTGCTAATAAAAGCTTATTCTTCATGGTGATTGAGATAAAGATTAGCAGAAATGGTATTGGATTAACTGTTTTTTTCACACTAGCCATGTGTAGGATAGGAGTTGGACAAACTGAAAAATTTGACCATAATAGTTGGCTATACTATGAATCCTGGGACTTAAAGTACTTAAAACATTGTAAGTCGCCATTGGGGTTGTCCTCCAAATAATTTGAGATCACCTTGTGGTTTACTGGGAAACATGCGAGTCAGTTGAGAAAGTCAATGCTATGCCGGCATGTTGCCATGGTAGCTCAGTGGCAGAGCAACTGGCTAGAGATTGGGAGTCCGTGGTTCATATCCTGGTTATTGCATTGAATTTTTCAGTCTGACTCTACCTATCCAATTAGCAGAAATGTTCTTATTACTTAGTTCCTTATAAGTAGAAGGGAATACACTAGGCTAAACTCATAATAAAGTCTTTTAAAAGGATTTGTTCAAAGTTTGGTTCTCTTTGCAAAGCCAGGAGTAAAACAAAAGAAAAAGGAATGAGAAATTCCCATTTGAGAAAAGTATAAGCATTTTAAAATTGAAACCAATAACAAGGAATATTTCTGAAACTATTGATTCCACAAAAAATAAGTATGTAATATAAATTGTGTTTTAATCAGATCTACAGTTTTGTCTATCTCTTACAGTTCAGTAGTTAAGTAAAAGTCATAAAGTTTGAAGAGGTCTTCAGAGGCTATTCCCAGAAAGTACAAGATATATATTTTATGTGTCAGTAAATACATTTTGTATACAGTATTTTAAACATAATCGTAAGAGCCATTTTGAGGAATAAACATTTTTAAAAGCTTTCCTTATAAAGCATAGTTTGAGCTGGGGGGATTTTCTTAAAAATCATTTCACATCCTTGGAAGATGCTCAGCTTAATAATAAAGATAGTATTTAGTTGACTTTTTGTTTTAGTTATGTTGCTCATACACACACACACACTCAAATTTTTGGGTAGAATGCAACACCTTCTAATGTACAGAGGAAGTAAACTCTGATGTACTGTTTTCATGTGACTTCCTCTAACCTTGTTCATATATTAATACACATGAAAACTATTCTTACAAAAATTTATATTCCTATCCATTTCACATTTATTTAGATAAAGCTTTTAAGAAAAACCTACAGTACACATTTTCTTATTAGATACAAGAATAATAACAATAGATATTCAATAACTGGCCTTAAAATACCTTATTCTTTCCATACAATCATGAAAAACCAATGAATCTAGAAAAGAATTTGAAAGAATGACATATTGAACAATTTGAACCATTAATAATGCATATTTCCAAAATATCTTATGTCACAAATGGATTATTTGAAATAAATATGTATTATAAAGAGATCTACATTTTTTTGTGAGGTAGGTTATCACCTTTTGCTTAATACATAGCAGTTATACAAAATTCCTTCCAAATGAAGAGGATTTTGCTGGCTATTGCCATAAATTTCAATATATACATGTTATTTGCCATATACAGTCCTGTGTGAATCAATCGAAACAGAGGAATAACACAACATTTTTTTATGTTTTTGTAAAGTTAATTATAAATTACTTCTTAATTTGTATTTCTTAATGCTGAATATACCCTCCTTGCTTTTCTACTTTCCCTACATGTACTCTGTACTTAATCTATAGAGAAGCTATTGTATTGCGCCCAAAAATTCTATACCGAGATATCACTGGAAATACATGTTTTGGGACCCCCTGAATCCAAAAAAACAGCATTTTCAAAAAAAATCCATGTGTCTGTATGGGTGTGGGCAGCATAGCTCAAAAATGAAAAGTTTGTAAATCCCAAACTTGATATTTAAGTTCAATATCTCCTAAATTGCATGTTTTATCGAGATCTATAACGTTTGTGTAGTAAGGTTTTGTCTATCTCTTACGGTTTACCAGTTATGCAAAATTCAATAATCCAGAATAAAGATGTCTTTAGAGGCTATTCCATGAAAATTCAAGATACACATTTTATTTGGCATGTAAATGTCTTAAATATGAAAGATTTTAATCAAAATCATTAGAGCCATTTTTAAGAAAAACAAAATTTTCGAAATGTTTTCCATGTAAAGGGTAGTTTGGGGTGTGGGGATTTTCTTGAAAATCTTAATGTCTAATCCTGGAAGATACCAAACTTAAATTCTAAGTTTGGTATTTAACGGTCTTTTCGTTTTTGAGCTATGCTGTCCAGATACACACACACACATATACTCGGGCCTTTTTCCAAAAATGCTTTTCTTCGATTCAGGGGGACCCAAAACATGTATTTGTGGTGAAATCTCGGTATTGAATTTTTGGATGCAATACAATACCTTCTCTATACACTATGCACTATTGTTATATTTGTTTAGCCTCCTTTAACTTCTATGGTCATATTGGGGGCTTTGACTTGAGAATCAAGTGCTGGTGTTTACTGGCCGCCCTCGCTGAAGTGCCTGGCTTTGGTGCTTCGTGGCGCACGGGATCGTAGGTTTGAGTCCCGCAATGCGCTTGGGTGTTTGTGCGTTTGTTAATGTCTGTATGTATATTTGGAAGCAAAAAGTAAACGTTAAATCAAATAGGTCAACGATGGAAATATAGGGAAACTGGGGAAAAACAAGAAAAAGGAATACAGCGCCGGAGTCCCGACAAGCCTCTGGAACTGTATTAAAAAAAACAAAAAAAAAAAAAAAAAAAAGCTGTAGCTTCTTAATGTTGGTTTTTCGGTTTTATACTATTAAACACACACTCATTCACTCTCACATTCATACTTCCTGACTTTGTGGGTTAAAGAAATATTCCCGGCCCCTGAACGGAATTGAACCTGGGGCCTCTAGTTGAGAAGCGAAAGTAGTTTGTGCGAGTAAGCTTCAGTTAGTTGTCATACCAGCCACACGTAGACACTGAAGCTCAACATATTCCTGCTCATTTCCTCGCTTTTTACTTTCTGTACTTAGTACATAGAGAAGGTATTGCACTACACCCAAAAATCCCATACCGACATTTCGTTTTGATAAACCCTGAACCCTAAAAAGTATTTTTAGAAAAAAGTTTTAGACATAAACTTTATTTGTCATATAGCTATACTTAATATACAGTATTTTAATTAAAAATCATTCGAGATATTTTTGAGAAAATCAAATTTTCGAAATGGTTTCCATATAAAGCTTTGTAGAATGGGGGAAATTACTTCAAAATCTTCATGTCGGATCCTTGGAAGAAGTGCTGAGCTTAAATGTGAACTTTGGTATCTAACCGACTTTTCGTTTTTGATTATCATGTTCACAGACACACTCACACATACACACGCACGCACACACACACACAATACAGACAACACAGGACCCTTTTCTAAAAATGCTTTTTACTTTCTCTATACGTACCATGTACATAGTGTATAGAGGTGTTGCACTCCACCCAAAAATTCGATACCGAGATTTCACCGGAAATACATATTTTAGGGTCCCCTGTATCCAAATAAAAGCATTTTCAGAAAAAGGTCCATGAGTGTGTGTTTGTCCGTGTGTCTGTGAACACAATAGCTCAAAAACTAGAAGTGGGTAAAATACCAAATTTGATATTTAAGTTTAGTATCTTCCAGGGATGCGACACGAAGATTTTGAGAAAAATCCCTACACCTCAAACTACCCTTTACATGGAACTTTTCTCGAAAACTTTGATTTTCTCAAAAATGGCTCTAACGATTTTGATTAAATACCGTACATTAAAGATATTTACCTGACAAATAAAATGTATATCTTGAACTTTATGGGAATGGCCTCTAAAGACTACTTTATTCTGGATGAATTTTATGAACAAATGGTCAAATGGTCAAAAACTTACCAGACAAAAAATGTAGAGCACGTTAAAACACACAATTTATTCTATACATATACATTTTCTTTTTCCCTGGAGTTGATCCTTTTTGTTATTGGTTTCAGCTTTAAAAACTTAAACTTTTCTCATATACAGGAATTTGTCAACTCCTGTCCATACAAACAAAGGAACTTCAGTCACATAGCAACCAGCTTTTGACTATCACTTTAACCTATGGAACTCCCTTATTTAGCTTCTACTTACAAGGAAGCAAGTAATAAGACTATTTCTGCTAATTTTTTTTTTTTTCGATTTATATGAGGTAAATAGAAGCATAAGCTTTTAAAGAATAATTTGTTACAGAAATGTAGAGAATCCATGTGAATGGAACACATCAGATTTTTTATACAGAGGACCCGAAAAAGTGCACTTCCGATGAAATATTGATATGGAATTTTTGGGTGGAGTGCAATATCTTCTCTATGTACCAGTAGAGAACGTAAGAAGTGTCTATTCCTTACTTCACTGAGTCGTTTGAGAAATGGCCTTGAGTTTGAACAATATGCTGTCGTGTCAACTTCATTATCACCAGTCTGAAGAGCCTGTCATCGACCTATCAAGTTAAACACAAAATTATCACGTCTAGTCGCTTCAAAATGCTGCCTTTTTATTTTTTTTTTCTGTCATGACTCGTTACTTTCTCTACATCTATTACGTGCACAGTTTGTAGAAAAGGCATTTAATTTCATCCAAAAAATCGACACCGAAATTCAACCGGAAATATATGTATTGAGGGCGCGTATTCATGTGTTTGTGAACATATAAATGAAAAAAATCGGATGTGTTTCACTAACATGACTTCCTCTATATTTCTGTAACAAATTAGTGTTTATAAAGTTATTCTTCTATTTCAGGTAAAACAACAGCAGAAACGGCCTCATTACTTGGTTCCTTTATAAGTAGAAGGGAACTAAGGGAAAACACTAGACTAAACCGACAGTCAATATGGTTGCTATGGGATTGAAATCTGTGTCTTTGCGTGGCCAGGAGTTGAGAAGTTCCCGTATTAAAAAAGTATATGTATTTTTAAACTGAAACTAATAATAAGGAATATCTCAAAAACTGTCAACTCCACGAAAAAAATGTATATAACATAAATAGTGTGTTTTAATGATATCTACATTTTTTGTGCAGTAAGTTTTTGTATAAATTTTACGGTTTGCCAGATATACAAAGGTCATCCAGAATGAGGAGGTCTTTAGAGGGTATTCCCAGAAAATTCAAGATTTACACTTCGTTTATCATAAAAATATCTTAAACATAAGGTATTTTAATAAAAAGCATTAAAGCCATTTTTAAAAAAATCAGAATTTTCGAAAAATGTTCCATGTAAAGGATAGTTGGGGTTGAGGGGATTTTCTTGAAAATATTAGTGTCACACCCTTGGAAGATACTGAGCTTAAATATAAAATTTGGTTTTTAACGGATTTTTTGTTTTTGAGCTATGCTGTTCACAGACACACACACAAACACACGGACATTTTTCTAAAAATGCGTTTTTTGGATTCAGGGTGTTTCAAAACATATATTTCCAATGAAATCTCAGTATCGAATTTTTGGGTGCAATACAATACCTTCTGTATGCACTATGTTCACAGTACGTGTAGAGAAAGTAAACATTGTATGAAAGAGAAAACTCCCAACATTAGAAATCTGTGAACTGATGATTCAGATTAACTCAGAAGATTATATTTCTCGATGGTCGTAGACTATGTGTATTTTCAAGAGAAGTTAACTTGCTCACCTGGGAGTAAGGAATATTATTTCGTTGTATATGTTAAGGGTTTCTGCATTGTCTGGAAACTATTTAGCTTTTATGTTATTAAATAACTATGGGAGCAAAAAGAAGATACAACATTTTATTTTTCAGCCTGCTATAATAAAATAATAATAATAATAAATATAATAATAATAATAACAATAATAATAATAATAATAATAATCGTCCTCCGTGGTTGCCATGCAAACCTCTTGTACACAAGGTCTCGGGTTCAAACCCGGCGGAGGACAATAACTTTTTTCGGGCGTAAAACTCTTTGGAAACTCGTAGATTTACGGCACGTAAAACAACCTCAAGCCTGAGAGACCTCTGAGCAAAATTAAGCGGTCTTTCACGCCCAATATAGAATGGGACGCTGAGAACCATGGTAGTTAAAGAGCGTCCGTAAATAGCATTCCATTTCCATTGCTGTAATTTTTTAAAACGTTTGTTCGACCATTCAGGCCGAGGATTCTTCCACCATCAGGCGTCCTTTGCTATGCACACGTTCCACCCACTACGTGAATATCTGAGGATTTTTCATCCGTTTTTTGGAATAGTCAATACTATACAAAATTACTGTAAATAAGGAGAAAATGATATAATTTCACTATAAAGCTCTCTAGGTCATTATGCAATAATGCTGTACAGAACCAGTGCAGCTTATTTCGTCACTAGAATTTAAAAAGCTGTCTAACCTCGCGTAGGCCAGCTAGATGCAAAAGAGTATAAAACTGATAGAAAAGTATGCCTTGGTGAGAATACACTGTTGAAGAATAGGAGGAGAAAGTCATGTGAATACAACACATCAGATTTTTATAGCTCACTCCTTTAACTTTCTATATCTACGACTATTATTTAAAAAAATTAGCGATTAGATTTCGGTACTTCAATATGTTAGTACACTGATACCATAGATGTCACTACTGGGTAAATCTGCAAATCTCTCTTCACGAGTGTCACTGCTCAACGCTAGATGGCAGTGATGCATTGCTTCATGAAGAGCCACTGTATTTTACAATATAGTTCATAGTTACTTGAATGAATACTTATCGGAATTGTTCATGCTACTTTAGTATTCTCAAATACCCGCTGTTACTTAGGACCATTATAGTATTAGTAATATTTATTTAATTACACTTAAACGAATTAAACTAGATACAATATTGCTGGTATTCAATTATTTTAATTTGATCATGTTACCTACATTATGGCAGATTTTCTATTCGTAATACAAATCCTCTAAATTTATTGAGAGCCTGATATATGTACACATGTCACATACACACATTGTTAATTCTGTTCAAAGTCAATTAGTTTTTTCTTTCTTCTTGTTATTTTTCATTTAGTTTGTTTTTCTTTATATGCTTATCATTATAGGTTTTAATATTCTATATATGATTGTTATTTTTCCTTTATTGTAGGTCTCGGTTTTTTCTTCTTTAATATAATCTCTATTGATATATTATATTATTTGTTTCAATTTAACAAATAAGACCTCAATTTACATTTCAATAACTTTAGGTATTTTTTTTTTTAAAGCTTCATACTTCTCTTTCTCTTTGTTTATAAAAATCTTCTTGATATTAAATAAAAATATATTTCTGTTTCTTGACTTTTTTTGTTATTGTTTTGTTTTGGTTTGTTTTCCTTCATGCTGCTGTCCATTTCGATGAGAGAATTTCCTTTCTTGGTTATATTATTCATTCTTCTAATTTAATTTTAAAAAAATTGATTCATTCTACTTTTCAATCATATTATTGTTTTAATTAATTTCGAACACTAAGTGCATTAATTAATTTGAAATATTTTTCTTTCAAATGAATACAAATTCTTTCACAGTACCAACCCTACAACGTGAAGAGAATACATGCCCATATCTGCTGGAATTCTTCAAAATTGATCCTGCCTAACGATTTCCAATACATTTTTCTTTGGGATGTTTTCAGTTATGTCACTTCTAAAAGATTAAAGAAACTTTGTTCACATTTTTATCCCATTAAAGTGATCAGAAAACAGCCAATTCAAGATGAAAAATCTTGAAGCTGCCTACATTCCGCAAAACTTTTCATTTCTTTTTGCGTTAGGATAGTTTTTACTTTCTCTAGTACGGACGTACAATGTACATAGACATAGAGAAGGTATTGTATTCCACCTAGAAAGTCGATGCCGAGGCTTCACCGGAAATACGTGTTTTGAGATGTCCTGAATTCATAAAAAGCATTTTTAGAAAAAGGTGTATGTGTATGCTGTCTGTGGGCAACATACGTAACTCAAAACTTACTTGGTATTTAAGTTTAGTATCCTCTAATGATGCGACTCAAATATTTTCAATAAATCCCCCACCCCAAACTACCCTTTACCTGGAAATTTTTTCGAAAATGTTTATTTTCTCAAAAATGAAGCTCTTGTGAGTAACTCCTGAAGTCCTCTTGAATGACTTTTGCATCAGTGGTAAACCGTAAGAGATAGACAAAATCCTACCATACAGAACATGTACATTCGTTAAAACACAGTATTTGTGTCATACACTATCATTGACTTTAATAAGGGGAAGTCTTCATCCGTGTCATAACTCTTTTATTTTACTCCTGGTCATGAAAGAGAATCGAATATTAATAACAATTTAGCCCAATGCAATGACCAATATTAGACAATTTCAACCAATCGTGATCATCTGATTAGAGCGATATTGTCGAAACATCTTATCACAGCTGATATTTATTTCTTTGAAATCTTGTCGCACCTGACGCTCGTTTGTTTAATCTCCTGTCTTGGTTATTGGTAACAAGGTGACAATCCAGTCAGCCATCCTTCACATTTAATAGCTGTCAGTTCCACAATTAGTGTATTTTCAATTAATTCAGTTACGGTGCTTATTTAAAGTTTTATCCCGTTCATAGTGTATTTAGTTAAAAAAAAAAAACAGTGAAAATAATCATCATTTGCATTTTTTATGTATGAGATGAGTACATTAACCTCAAATAAAATAGCGTTTGTTTCCATTTCATGTATTAGTTATTAAATGCTGAAATAAAATAATTATTCCCTATTTCTATTGTTGCTATCGATATTCGTACAATTAGACTAACTCGGCAATGCCATAATTCAGGAGGCAGTGAAGAAAGAAAGGAAAACAAAAGCATTCGGTAAATAAACATGTTCGAATGCGGCATCTACCATTTGAGAACTAATGTATTACAATGATAACCTCATAAAATCTCCCTTCCTATATATTATAAATTATTAATAGTGTATTTCGCTGAATTGTCTTATCAAATACAACTCGAGTTTGCACCTCTTAGGACAATTGACTCTCGTCGCTTCGCTCCGGTCGTGAATTATCGACAAGATGAAAACACTCGTGGTATCTCTTATAACAATCACGTGCCAACTATATTTTAAAACATTTGACTGTCGCTTTAGCTTAGTACATTCGCTTTAAGTTTTATTTTGATTAGCATGAAGGAGAGAGAAGAATAATCTTGTACACAGTAGCTAAAGGAAGAATGTTAATGGAACACAATCTGTTTTCAGTTTTCGACCCTTCATCAAATATTATACATTTATCAATTAATTACATAACAGTTTTACTTTCTATACACGTACTATGTGCATAGAGTACAAAGAAGGTATTTTAACGCACCCAAAAATTCGATACCGAAAGTTCACCGGAAATACATGTTTTGGGTCACCCTGAATCCAAAAAAAGCATTTTTGGAAAAAGGTCCGTTTGCGTGTGTGTGTGTGTGTCTGTCTGTAGACAGCATAGCTCAAGCCCGTTAAATATCAAACTTGGTATTTAAGTTCAGTATCTTCCAAGGATGCGACACGAAGATTTTCAACAAAATCCCCCCCACCACCAACTACCCTTCAATGGATTTTTTTTATCGAGGTGGTGTAATGGTTACTCTACTAACTTCATATACCCAAGGTCTCGGGTTCAAATCTGGCGGAGGACGAAAAAATCGGGCGTAAAAAGCCTTAACATGGCTTCCTTCGGAAAGGAAGTAAAGCCGTGGGTCCCGTGTCTTAGATTTACAGCACGTAAAAGAACCTCAAGCCTGATAAAGAGGTTTCTGAGCAAAATTAAGCGGTCTTTCACGCCCAATATAGAATGGGACGCTGGAAATCACAGATGTTAAGGAGCGTCCATAAATGAAATGCCATTTCATTTCATGGAACATTTTTCGAAAATTTGTATTTTCTCAAAAATGGCTGTAACGATTTTGATTAAACTCCGGTATACTAATGATATTTACATATCAAATAAAATATATATCTTGAATTTTCTGGGAATAGCCTCTGAAGACTACTTTATTCTGAATGACTTTTGTATAACTTGCAAACCGTAAGATATATATCAAGATATTCCGGAATATTGGTTTCAATTTTAAGCTGCTTAAACTTTTCTCAAACGGGAACACATTTTTTTCTCGTTTCTCGTTTGTTCCTGGCAAGCAAAGGGATTGGATTTCAAATGTTTCACATAACGACCGACTTTTAAAGGACGAGACTATCACTTTAGCCTGTGCATTTTCTTATTTCCCTTCTATTTACAAGGAAGCTAGTAATAAGACTAATTCTGCTTATGTTTATCTTAATTATCATGAAGTAGATAGAAGAATAAGCTTTTAAACAATCCTTTGTTGCAGAAATGTAGAGAAAGTCGTGTGAATGGAACACTTTAGATTTTTTCCCTATATATTACCAAATGGTGTAGTATTGTACACCAGTGTTCAGCAATGGATATTGGAGAACCTGTGCTTGTTGAGATGCAGTACAAGCATATCCTATTTTTTTAGGACACTATGTCAACCGAACCTTGGTGATGTGAGGAATATTATAATTTTTTTGGAAAGTTGCCGAAGGCTTCCTCTGAGAACACGTCACCTTCTATCAGACTTCCCCATTCATTAGACGCAGCTTTCATCTTCTTTCTGAAACACGTGCAAAAGAATACGTTTATCTACTGGAGCGACTGAAAAAGTATATTGCGTAAGTTATACTTATCAGGTCGAGGATGTATATTGGGAATACGAGAGTTCGTGGTTAGCTAATTACTTTTAGAAATACTTGAAAACACTGTAAACAATTCTGATGTGATCCATTCACATGACTTTCCCTACATCTCTGCAACAAATTATTGTTAAAAAGCTAATGCTTCTATTTACTTCATACTAATCGAGAAAAAATTAGCAGAAATAGTCTTATTACTTACTTCCTTGTAAGTAGAAGCAAAATAAGGGAGTACCATAGGTTAAAGTGATAGTCAAAAGCTGGTTGCTATGTCACTGACGTTCCTTTGCTTGTGTGAACAGGAGTTGACAAATTCCTGGGTGAGAAAAGTAAGCTTTTCAAAGTTGAAACCAATAACAAGGAATACCTCAAAAACGATCAACCCCACGAAAAAGTATATATTACATAAATTGAGTGTTTTAATCAGCTCTATATTTTTTGTATGGTAATTTTTCATCTATCTCTTACGGTTTAGCAGTTATGCAAAATTCCGTAAAATACATAGAGATTATTTGCATAAAGTAGTCATTAGAGGCTATTCCCAGAAAACTCAAGATATACATCTTATTTGTCAGGTAAATATCTTAAATATACGATATTTTAGTCAAAATAGTAACAGCCATTTTTGAGAAGATCAAAATTAAGGGACATTTTTCCATGTAAAGGGTAGTTGGGGGTGAGGGAATTTTCTTGAACATCTTTGTGTTGCATCCTTGGAAGATACTGAACTTAAATACCAAGTTTGGTATTTAACGGACTTTTCATTTTTGAGCTATACGGCCCACAGACAGACTGACGCACACATACTCAAACAACATACGTACATTTTTCTAGAAATGCTTTTTTTGGTTTCAGGGGGTCTCTAAACATGTATTTGAGGTGAAATTTCGGTATCTAATTTTTGGGTGCAATTCAATACCTTCTCTGATTTCTATGTACATTGTACGTGTAGAGAAAGTAAACATCTGATGTGTTCCTTTCACATGACTTTCTCTACATCTCTACAACATATTATTGTTAAAAAGCTTATGTTTCTGTTTACTTCATGTAATCGAGAAAAAATTAGCACAAATGGTCTTATTACTTGCTTTCATGCAAATAGAAAGGAAATAAGGGAGTACCGTAGGTTAAAGTGATAGTCAAAGGCTGGTTGCCCTGTGATTGAAGTTCCTTTGTTTGTACGGGCAGGAGTTGACAAATTCCTGTATGAGAGAAGTTTAAGTATTTTAAAGTTGAAACAAGGAATATCTCAAAAACCATCAACTCCACGAATAAAATGTATATAACATATATTCTGTATTTTAATGAGCTCTACAATTTATATTACGTAAATTTTTGTCTATCTCTTACGGTTTACCAGTTATGCGAAATCCGCAAAAGTCATCTAGAATAAAGTAGTCTTCAGATGCTATTCCTAGAAAATTCAATATATATATATATATATATTATTTATTTATTATGTAAATATCTTTAATATACGTTATTTTAATAAAAGTCGTTAAAGCCATTTTTGAAAACATAAAAATTCGAAACTTTTATGTTTTAAAAGGTAGTTGGAGTGGGAAATTTCCTTGAAAAGCTTGGAGTCGCATCCTTGAAGAATACTGAACTTAAATACCAGGTTTGATATTGAACGAACTGTTCGTTTTTGAGTATGCTGCCCCCCCCACACATGCACACATACACATACCGACAGACAAACATACCGGACGTTTTTCTAAAAATGCTTTTTTGGATTCAATGGGTCTCAAAACATATATTTCCGGTGAAATCTTGGTATCGAATTTTTGGATGCAATACAATCTCTTATCTATTTACTATGTACATAGTAAGTACGTATACAGAAAGTAAACATATCTTATGTATAACTTCCAGATCAACTTCTCAACTCATCATTTCATAGGTATTCTACAAATTGTTGCTTATTACAAAAACTTAACACTTTCCCCACTACGTATAGTAAATAGATGTACCTATTACTTCAACCCAAAAATGCTGTTTTGAGATTTCACTATAAATATATGCTTTTTAGCCCCCTAATCCAAATGTCTAATGCTTCCATGTACATGATTTTCTCCACCTGTTCTACAAACAAACTTCTTCTTCTTTCTAACCCTACTGAGATTAGCATTAGCAGAATAGTCTTATTGCTTCCTATCTTGTAAGTAGAAGTGGAATAAGGGAGTACCATAGGTTAAAGTGATAGTCCAAAGCTGGTTGCTATGTGACTGATGTTCCTTTGTTTGTATGGACAGGAGTTGACAAATTCCTGTGTGAGAAAAGTACAAGTTTTTCATAGCTGAAACCAAAATCAAGGAATATCTAAACAACGATTAACTCCACGAAAAAAATGTGTATATCATCATGTGTACTACATTCTTTGTGTGTCAGGTTTCTGTCCATCTCTTACAGTTAAGCGGTTGTTCAAAATTTCATAAAATTCTTCCAAAATAAAGTAGTCTTCAGAGGCTATTCCCCGAAAATTCAAGATATACATATTATTGATCAGGTAAATATCTTTAATATACGATATGTTAATCAAAATCGCTAGAGCCATTTTTAAGAAAATCAAAATTTTCGAAAAGATCCAAGGTAGTTGGGAGGATTTTCTTGGAAATCTTTGTGTCGCCTCCTTGGAAGATATCAAACTTAAATACCAAGTTTGGTTTTTAACGGTCTTTTCGTTTTTGAGGTATGCTGTCCAAACACACACACACATATATACACACCTACCCACCCACCAGACATACAGACATATACATAAACATTTTTCTAAAAATGCCTTTTTTTTATTCAGGGGGTCTCAGAACGTATATTTCCGGTGAAATCTCGGCATGGAATTTTTGAATGCATTACAATGCCTTCTCTATACACTATGTGCATAGTACGTGTAGTGAAAGTAATAAGGAAATACACTAGGCTAAAGCGATGCTCAAATGTTTTAATAACTGTCGATATGCGATTGTCATTGAAATTCGTTTCTTTGCATGACCTGGAGTAAAAGAAAAGAAACACGGGTGACTTCATGTACCTTAAAATTGAAACCAACAACAAGGAATATCTGGAAAGGGTTAGATTCAGAACAAAAATGTAAAGGACATAACTTATTGTGTGTTTTAACGAGATTTACATTTTTTGTGCTCTAACTTTCTCTCTATCTCTTACGTTTGCAAGTTATACAAAATTCCTCCAGAATGAAGAGGTTTCAGAGGCTATTACCGGGAATTTCAAGATATCCATTTTTATTTTCTCTAGAGCCTAGGTATATGTTGATAGATAGAGAAGCTATTGTAGGTATTCAACACAAAAATTCTATACCGAGATTTCTCCTGAAACACATGCTTGGAGACTCTGAGTCCCAAAAAGGCATTTTTACTTCGTTTACACGTACTATGTACATAGTGTATTCTATTGCATCCAAAATTATATACCGAGATTTCACCGGAAATATAAGTTTTGAGAGCCCCTGAATCCAAAGAGAGCATTTTTAGAAAAATGTCCGTGTGTGTGTCTGTCTGTCTATGTGTGTGTGTCTGTAGGCAGCATAGCTCAAAAACGAAAAAGCCGTTAATAGCCAAACTTAGTATTTAAGTTTGGTATCTTCCAAGGATGCGATACGAAGATTTTCAATAAAATCCCACCACCCCAAACTACATGGAACAAAATTCGAAATTTTTGATTTTCTTAAAAATGGCTGTAATTATTTTGATTAAAATCTCTTATACTTAAGTTGTTTATTGCCAAATAAAATGTATATCTTGAATTTTCTGGGAATAGCCTCTCAAGCCTACTTTATTCTGGATAAATTTTACGGAATTTTTCATAACTGCTAAACTGTAAGTGATGGACGGAAACTTAAAACAAAAAAAAAAAACAAAAAAACAAAAAACAAATGTAGAGCATGTTAAAACACACAATATATGTTATATAATTCTTTTTCGTGGAGTTCATTGTTTTTGAGATATTCCTTGTTTTTGGTTTCAGCTTTTAAAGACATACTTTTCTCATACAGGAATTTGCCAACCCCTGTCTATACAAAGGAACTTCAGTGACATAGCAACCAGTTTTTGACTAATACTTTAACCTATGCTACTCCCTTATTTCGCTTCTACTAACAAGGAAGCAAGTAATAAGACTAATTTTTCTGGATTAGATGAAGTAAATAGAATAATTTGTTGCAGAGATGTAGAGAAAGTCATGTGAATGGAACACATAAGATTTTTAGAAAAATATCTGTGTGTACGTGTATGTGCGTGTGTGTGTGAACAGTATAACTCAAAAACAAAGAGTCCATTAAATACCAAAACTGATATTTAAGTTCATAATCACCTAAGAATGCGACACGAAAATTTTGAGAAAAATCCTCCCACCACAAACTACCCTTTACATGGAAAAAATTCCAAAATTTTGATTATCTCAAAAATGCCTCAAACGATGTTGAATAAAATACCGTATATTAAAGATATGTATATGGCAAATAAAATGCATATCTTCAATTTTTTGGGAATATTCTCTGAAAACCTCTTTATTCTTAATGAATGTTGCTGAATTTTGCGTAACTGGTAAACCGTAAGAGAGAGAAAATCTTACTACACAAAAGATATAGATCACGTTAAAAAACACAAAATTTATGTTGTATACATTTTTTCGTGGAATTGACCATTTCTGAGATATTCCTTATTATTTGTTTGAAACTTTTTTCACACGGAAAGCTGTAAACTCTGGCTCTGTATAGAAACGGATTTCATCCACATAACAACCGGCTTTTAAAAGATTTGACTATCGTTTTAGCCTAGTGTGTTCCCTTTTTACTTTCTCTACGTACTTTGTACATAGTGTATAGAGAAGGTATTGCACTCCACCGAGATTTCACCGGAAATATGGGTTTTAGGATTCCCTGTATACAAAAAAAGTATTTTCAGAAAAAGGTCCGTGTGTGTCTGTGTGTCCGTGTGTCAGTGTGTCCGTGTGTCTGTGAACATGTAAACTCAAAAACGAAAGGTCGGTAAAATACCAAACTTGGTATTTAAGTTTAGTATCTTCCAGGGATGCGACACGAAGGATTTGAAAAAAAATCCCCCCATCCTAAACCCCTTTACATGGAACTTTTTTCGAAAAATTTGATTTTCTTAAAAATGGCTGTAACGGTTTTGATTATATATTAAAGATATTTCTCTTCTCTTCTGGCTCTACAGCCCTTGGTGAGCTTTGGCCTCCTGCACAATCCTCCTCCACATATCTCTATCTTCTGCTTTACTTTTCCACCCTCTGATTCCAATTTTTCTTAGGTCTTCCATCACATCATCTAACCATCTTGTTTTTGGTCTTTCTTTTTTTCTTCTAGCGTACAGTCTTCCTTTCAATATTCTTTTTGACATTCTATCTTCTGTCATTCTCTCTATGTGTCCTAGCCATGTTGTGCCTTTATAAATTTCACAATATTTTGCTGCTTAATTAGTTCTTCTATCTCATAATTATATCTTATTCTCCATTGGTCTTTATCCTTTACAGGTCCAAAGATTCGTCTAAGTATTTTCCGTTCAAATCTTAGTAGTATTTCTTCATCTACATTGTTTAGGGTCCAGGTTTGTGCAGAATACGTTACTATTGGTCTTATTAGTGTTTTATAGATCTTGTATTTTGTCCCTGTACTAATAAGCCTATTTTTTAATAAATTTAAATTTGCATAATAGGCTGCATTTCCACCTTGAATTCTTTCTTTTATGCACTCGTTTAAATTGTTATCATTATTTACAAGCGCTCCTAAATATCTAAATTTGGATACCCCTTCAAATGTTTTGTCTCCAACTACTAGATTTTCAATTATTCTTTTGCTTTTGTCTGCTGTCATTTTCAGGTATTTAGTTTTTTTTTTTTCATTTACTTCTAATCCTATTTCTTTAGACCTTCTTTCTAATTCTTCATAAACTTCAACTAACATTTTTCTATCTCTTGCCACAATCAATATGTCATCTGCATATGCACATATCTGACTAGACTTAAAAAATATTGTTCCTTTAGTATTTATTTTTTCTACTGCTCTGTGCAGGGCTAGGTTGAATAGAGTCGTCGATAGTCCATCACCTTGTCTTACTCCTGTGTTATAATCAAAATCTGGACTTAATTTATTCATTACTTTCACTTTGGCTTTTGTATTTTCCATTGTCATTTTTATTAGTCTTATTATTTTCGGTTGCACTTTAAAACATTGTAAGGTGTTCTCTGTCAATTGAGTCAAATGCAAACTTAAAGTCAATATACAGAAAGCATAAATCTATGCCATGCTCATAGAATTTTTCATTAAAGATATTTACCTTACAAATAAAATGTATATCTTGAATTTTCTGGGAATAGCCTCTCAAGACTACTTTAATCTGGATGAATTTTACGAAATTTGGCATAACTGCTAAACCGTAAGTGTTGGATAAAAACTTAACACACAAAAAATGTAGAGCACGTTAAAGCACACAATTTATATTATATTCATTTTTTTCGTAGAATTGATAATCTTTTAGATATTCCATAATTTTGATTTTAGCTTTGAAAAACTTATACTTTTCTCATACAGGAATGTTTCAACTCCTATCCATACAAACAAAGGAACTTGAGTCACATAGCAACCAGCTTTTGGCTAACACTTTAACCTATGGTACTCCCTTATTTCGCTTCTACTTACAAGGAAGCAAGTAATTAAGACAATTTCTGCTAATGTTTATCTCGATTATCATAAAGTAAATAGAAGAATAAGCTTTTTAGCAATAACTTGTTACAGCGATGTAGAGAAACTCATGTGAATGGAACACAAGATTTTTTTATTCTTTGTTTTACTCTTGCCGTGGAAGGATAACTAGATTTAACGTCACCATATAGTGACCCGTTTTCCAAAAGAATTCATTATCGGTTTAGTCTAGTGTATTCCCTTTTTACTTTCACTACATTTTTATAAAAAGGTCCATGTGTGGCTGTGTCTGTGGCTAGCATAACTCAAAAACAATCTTTTATGCATGCGACGCGAAGATTTTCAAAAAAATTCCCCACCTCAGGCTGCCTTTTACATGGAATTTTTTCGAAATGTTCGATGTTCTAAAAATGACTCCTAAGATTTTGACTAAAATGTCGTACCTATATTAAAGATGTTTACATGGCAAATAAAATGTGTATTTTAAATTTCTTTGGAATAACCCCGAATTCCTCATCATTCTTAATTACTTATGCATAACTCATAAACCGTATGAAATAGACAGAAACCTGCTAGCAAAAAATGCACATCTCATTAATATGGCATATGCAATGTTTTTGAATAGGTAACCATTTACAAAATATTTCGTGTTATCGGTCTCCATTTTAAATATTAAAATGTTTTCCAAACAATCCGTTTCGTATCTTTTATTTTTCATCCTGATTCTGAAAAGGGAATCGATTTTCAATGATAATCGCATAACGACAGCTTTTAAAAGATTTGACTGTCGCTGCAGTCTAGTGTATACCTTTGTTTTTCGTATATTTGTTAGAATGCAAGTACTAAGACCATTTCTGGTACTATTTATCTTGATTACCACTAAGTAGATAGAACAATAAGTTGTTATAAGAATAGCTTGTTTGAAGAACAGATAGAGAAAGTAATGTACATGGAACACATCATATACATAGCGAGAGGTGAACAAGGGCAAATATTTGTATCAGCGTTTAAGGACGATGTGGTAATCCAATATTTGCAGTTTTTTTTCGCTATTTTCTAAAATTATATTCACGAGAAAAACTTCACGATGTTTTTAGAATGGCATTATTCCCTATTTCAGAATTTCGGTTGTTTACCTAACAGGTCACATTTTACTCTCCTCTGCCTTTTGCTCTGCCCGACTATAGGTGGACTGATGTATATAAACACAGCAGAGGCAGATCAGACCGTTCAAAACACATTAGACTCCGAAATTTGTGCTATATTTATGACAATAGTATTAGTAATCGGACAAAATGAGGTACACTTATGTGTTATATATATTATTCTCTACAGCAGTGTTGCCAGAAGAATTTCTCAAAATTTCGCCCGAATCATTAAAATAAATCGCAAAGTTTCAGTTGAAGTCGCCCAACATTTTCATTAAAATATGCAATTTATTTTACTATTTTATATACACAAACACACACATTGGAATATTTTCAAAAGATTCTTATAACCAGTATCTCTGTAAGTATAGCACAATCATAAATGGCATAATATTGGAATACTAACTTGTGTGAGCTGCGCTGACACAGATTCAGGAAAGAGTATGAAAATACGAGGCGTTTGCGCCGATAATTATATTGAAATATTACCTGAAGTATTTATTTTATTAATTACTTCTCTCAGTTGAGAGCTGCCTTATAGACATATAGACTTATAACATACAGTCTTACTAACAGAACGATAAAAGTTACATTTTAGGAGCCGATTCTCCGATGTGTTGCTATGGGGACATACTTTTTATTCGTATGGTTTTACTTCCCGCACTAATGCTTTTGATCATGATTAAATTTAACTGTTAAAATATCCATAAACCCAAACCAACAATTCTAATATATAAGAAGTATAATGCAACATTAACCACCAGCACTGAAATTTCTTTTGCTTTCATTGAAACCACATTGCAAGTGAGAATGCCAGCTTATGATCCATCCATAGCAACAATATTAATAAGTACCGCAATCCATAGCAACAATATTAATAAGTACCGCAATCCATAGCAACAATATTAATAAGTACCGCAAATTAACTATATCGAGCAAAAAAAAAAAAAAAAAAGTAATTATTGGCAGGCTTAAAATAACGTTGTATAAATAAGTTTTACTCACGTCAGAGAGGATTTAGTATTTGTCTTTCGTCAATTTAGATTTAGAGCTGTCTTCCCTACCAAACAGCGCATAAAGTTAAAAACAGACAAAAATAAAAGTTATATTTTGCAGAAATATTTTAGTAGCCCAAAAATTCGCAAATCGTCTTCATCAAAATTTGGTCGTAAAAAGCGGATTTTACTAACCCATTCGGCGACTTTTCGCCCAATCTGTCAATATTGTTTATGATTCAAAAATACTTTTACAACGTCTACGGATGGATTCTTGACATCAAAACAAGAAAATAGGTTGATATAAACGTATGCTCTACAACACTTCGTTTTCCCGGTATCATTTTGTTTATAATTATAATTAACGGCTTCATTTATTATGCATTCATTCATTGAAGGCTTTGACACATTTTACTCTGCAGAGTTGGCCTTGTACTTCATTCAGAGCACTCTCCCAGACTTAGAAAATGTGAAGAAACATGTGGTTTATACATGATGTTCTAACACATTTTAGTCTCATTGTTCGAAATGCACTGGCTGGTATCTAGCATGACAAATGGATAGGTAGAGGAGAACCAGTTCCATGGCCTCACGTTTCCCCGACCTCAATCCTTTGGATTTTTACCTTTTGGGGGCAGCTTAAACCATTGGTTTATGCAGCAGACATCCTAGATGAAGAATCTCTTAATCTATGTGCCATGGAAGCCTGCGAAATTATAAGACATGTTTTGATTAATAGCATTTGATTAATAGCATTTTGAGCCTCAATAAATCGAGAACGAAGGGTTTTGGGTCACGTGTTTATGTGAGCATTTTTTCTTGTTTTGATGGAAGGAACCTGTCCCCAAACTTTGTAAAAATATTTTTGAACCATTCTGTATATAGGGCGCTGCTGACCTCGTAGTTGAACGTCCTTAAACAACAATAATTATCATCTACTGGTAAATATCAAATTATTTGCTCTTATTCGCCTCCCACCCCGTAGTACATATATACGTTTGTACTTTCTCTAGTGCATAGGTACATATTATATATAAAGTAGATAGAGAAGGTATTGTATTCCACCCAAAAATCGATACCGAGATTTCACCGGAAATAGGTATGTGTTTTCAGATCCCTGAATCTTCCCCCCCCCATTTCTTTTTTTTTTTTAAAAAAAAGGTCAATGTGTGTGTGTCTGTGGACAAAATAACTAAGAAACAAAATATCAGTTATTTACCAAAATTAAATGACACAAACTTTTTCAATAAAATCCCTCACCTCCAAACTATCCTTTACATGGAACCATTTTCGAATGTTTTGATTTTCTCAAAAATGGCTCAAACGATTTTTATTAAAATATCGTATATTACAGATATTTATATGACAAATAAAATGTATATCCTGACTTTTCTGGGAATAGCATCTGAAGACCACGAACATTTTTCTAACTTTTTTTTTTTGTTTCAACCAAATCATGTATTTCCGGTGAAATGTCGGTAACGAATTTTTGGTTGGAGTACAATACCTTCTCTATCTACTATGTACATACATTGTACATTGGGCTAGACAGTAATAATAATAAACAATAATATCTTAAATAAATTGAAGGATTTGAGGTTATGTTTCTTTTGTTTGAAGCATTCAGTAGATAAAAACTCAGGTATATAGAGGTTTTACTTTATTGTTTGTCTCTTTACATCGTTTTACAAGAAATTTATAATCAGAATCTGCGGTATAGCTTTATAAAATTATAACAAGTAATTAGATCAAGTAAATAATTGAATAATTATTGCTATGTATGTATATTATGTAATAATACAGCATTGCTCATATACCTAGATTTTATTCATAAAACTCTCAAAATAAATAACAAGAAATGTTTGAGGTTAACACCAAACTTATTGTGATATAATTTTGATGAATTTCGTCAGCCCTGAGTGAATAAATTTCAGCTAGAATACCAGTAATTTCTCTGTGATTTAGATGGGGGAACCAGGGCCACAATAAAACCGTGGTACTAAACAGAATTTCCTATAATCATTATTTAGAGAATACTAAGGTGGCGCAAACTATCGGTGACTCCCGAAGCTTCATAACAATCATATATATAAATTTAACTTCTGGTTAAAGTTTAACAACTTGTTAACAACATGTATGACTGAAAGTTTGAAAATCCAAACTAATAATGATATCTTTTTTAAATTTTTGCCAAATATGTAACATAATGCAAATAAGTTACAATGAAAGTTTTATCCATTTTGCAGTAATCGTTTGGAAGTTATGGTAAAAGTTCTGTATGTTTCTGTCAGGTCACTAAAAAAGTCCCTTGAGACAAAAAAGTTAAAATTTTGGTCTAATATTTTAACTCTAGGCTCATAATACATCTATTTTTTGAAATTGCCATTGGTTTCTTAGTGTCTTATTTGGTTTAGGCTCCAAATTCTTAAATGTGCCATTTTTGTCATAAAATATAAATTTTATTTTGAAAATTAAAATCATATGATTAAATGTATCTGATAGTAAAACCTAGAGCAATTCTTATTCATTGTACCTCTGTGAACATGTACAGCAAATTTTATTTGTGTAACAGAAAAACTGCTCCACAAGCATTTTACAGGAAGAAAAATGCTGAAAATATCAATGTATGGCTCACATTAAAATGCACCAGGTTGGCAGATGGGACCCTCAGCTTTCCTTTTCCTGCTGCTGCCTTTTCTGTTCTTTTCTTCTGCACAACTTCGTTTTTTACTTTGCATGATGCGAATGAGATCTCGTCGAACTGGTGTTTTTCTTGCCGAGTCCAGTATAGTTGGTGTAATGCTTTAATGTAGCTAGACATTTAAAATGCCCCTGGAAACCAATTATATCGTTTTACTTTCTCTACACGTACTATGTACAAGAGTATAGAGGAAGTATTGTATTGCACACAAAAATTCGATACCAAGATTTCACCGGAAATACATGTTTTCGGTCCCCCCCCTTTTTGGAAAAAGGTTTGTGTGTTCGGTGTGTGTGTGTGTTTGTGTCTGTGGACAGCATAGCTCAAAAAGGAAAAGACCGTTAAATACTAGAGTTGGTTTGATAGGTATCTTCCAAGGATGTGACACGAAGATTTTCAGGAAAATCCCCGCTCCCCTAACTACCCTATACATGGAACAAATTTCGAAAATGTTGATTTTCTCAAAAATGGCTAAAGATTTTGATTAAAATCTTTTATATTTAAGATGTTTAAATGCCAAGTAGAATGTATATCTTGAGTTTTCTGGGAATAGCCTCTAAAGACCTCTTTATTCTGCATGATTCTTATTGAATTTTGCGTAACTGGTTACCCGTAAGAGATACACAAAAACTTACTACACAAAAAATGTAGACCGCGATAAAACACACAATTTATGTGATATACCTTTTTTTCGTGGAATTGACCGTTTTCGAGATATACCTTGTTATTGATTTCAGTTTTAAAATTCTCATACAGGAACTTGTCAACTTCTGGCAAACTCAAAGAAACGGATTTCAGTACCATAGAAACCACATTTTATAACATTTGACTGTCGGTTTAGCCTAGTCATTTCCTTATTTCCCTTCCACTTGTAAATGGACTAATTAATAAGATCGTTTCTGCTAATATGTTAGTATTAAAACGATAGAAGAATAATCTTATTAACACTATTTTCTTACAGAGATGTAGAAAAAGTCTCGTGAATGGAGCACATCAGATTTTTTATATTCAGGAATATTTAAATTATTTTATGGATTGAAATAAAAATCTGATGTGTTCCATTCACATGACTTTCTCTACATCTCTGCAACAAACTATTGTTAGAAAGCTTATGCTTCTGCTTACTTCATGATAATCGAGAAAAAATTGGCAGAAATAGTCTTATTACTTGCTTCATTGTAAGTAGAAGCGAAATAAGGGAGTGCCATAGGTTAAAGTGATAGTCAAAAGCTGGTTGTTATGTGACTGAAGTTCCTTTGTTTGTATGGACATGAGTTGACACATTCCTATATGAGAAAAGTATAAGTTTTTCAAAGCTGAAGCCAGAAACAAGGGATGTCTAAAAACGATCAACTCCTCGAAAAAAATGTATAAAAGATAAATTGTGTGTTTTAACGTGCTCTACATTTTTTGTGTTTTAAGTTTTCGTCTATCTCTTACGGTTTAGCAGTTATGAAAAATTTCGTAAAATTCAGCCAGAATAAAGTAGTCTTCAGAGGCTATTCCCAGAAAGTTCAAGATATAGATTTTATTTGTCAGGCAAATATCTTTAATATGTGATATTTTAATCAAAATCGTTAGAGCCATTTTTAAGAAAATCAAAATTTTCGAAAAAAGTTCCATGTAATGGGTAGTTTGAGGTGGGTGATTTTTTTTGAAAATCTTCGTGTCGCATCCGTGGACGATACCAAACTTTAAATACCAAGTTTGGTATTTAACGGTCTTTCGTTTTTGAGCTATGCAGAGACACACAAACACACGGAAATTTTTCTAAAACTGGGTGCATTGCAATACCTTCTCTATACACTATGTACATAGTACGTGTAGAGAAAGTAAAAATGTTTGTGAAGCCGATAATCGGTTTCTGTAACAATTCGTTGAGAGGAAGACGATTATGGAGATGCCAAGAACTGAGGCCATGTTGTTAGGACCAGCAATACTTCAGAGAACGCAAGCTATTGAAATTCACCAAAAGCCACATGTCACGTGTTTCTCACATTATAGTGGTCTCAGCTTATCACTCGATATAAATAACACCAACTGCTCCTAAAAGTTTGCACTGGGTAAATCCAAATACCGTTCATTACATAATAACTATTGTAAGGTTGGCAGACTTGAGTGTAACGGCGGAGGATTTCCATTAAATTGTTTTCCTTATACAACTGGCTGAAAATGGTTCATTACTGTGCTGGAAAATGTAACATTGCTGCTGTAGTGGCGTATTTTAGTGCTTGGAAGGATAAAGCCTGTATATTAGTTTGTACACTCATTTAAACTTCTAAGAAAACATGCCTTTCACATAAATCACAAAATGCTGTAATAGATAAATAAATATTCTTTAAAACAGGTACTAATTGTTGCATTTACGATGAAATAAATGTTATTAATTTCTTTTCACAATTTAACATAATGTTTGTATCAGGAAATATATCTTAAATTGAAATACATACAAAACAAAACTTCACTAAATGTCTTCACTACTATTTATACTTTTGGATGACGGGGCAGGCAAACAGACGGAGTATTTGGAGAAAAATTAAGAGCCGCCTCTGTGATATTGACAGACAGCAAATAATTGCAGAATGCACAGAGAAGGTTTCATTAGAAGTACAGTCTGGGCTAAAATCGGAGTGGGGTATGGAGCAATACATCAAAACAAACTCATTAGAGAGGGGCTCGCCCCATTTGCGAGGAGGAAAAGTCGTAGACTCATATCTTAGAAAGATGTAAGGGTACGGAGAAATGGAGGGAAAAATATTTACCTCGATCTTTTACCACCGCGAAGGTAGAGCCAGAAGTATGTTGGACGCTACTGGCAGGCACGGAAGATGTGGATAGGCTAGGTAAATATATACTTAAAGCAAGACAGCTGAGATCTGAGAAGCTGACAAGAACGGGGGGATAAGAATAGCTAAACAAAAGAGATTACAATGTTTTACATACATATACTTCATGGCATACTTATGGCATTGTTGATGTGTTATATATTATGTGTATATATTTCTCTTAAGTGTATTAATCTAATATAATACTCTGTAGTTATAGTACTCTGCGTTGTAAATTTAAATTGCTGTATTTGAATATCTTTGTCTTTTTATTTTCGTGCTTACTCTTTTAATTCTTTGTTGTTGCTGCTTTAATATTGCTTACTATTTTGCGTGTTACAAAAGCAATACGGTGTGTGGACCCGCACGGTTGTTAAAGCTCAAAGTATGGTACTGTTATGTCAATAAATACACTTATTCATTCATTCACGCGTACTATGTACATAGTGTAAAGAGAAGGTATTGTATTGCACCTAAAAATTCCATACCGAGATTTCACCGGAAATATATGTTTTGGGTCCCCCTGAATCCAGAAAAAAAAAATACTTTCTCTACACATACTATGTACATAGTGTATACAGAAGGTATTGCATTGCATCCAAAAATTTGATACCGAGATTTCACCGGAAATATATGTTTAGAGACCCCCTGAATCCAAAAATGAGCATTTTTACTTTCTATAAATGTACTATGTACATAGTGTATAGAGAAGGTAGATATTGTAATGCACTCTAAAATTCGCTCCCGAAATTTCATCGGAAATACATGTTTTGGGACTCCCTGAATCCCAAGAAAGCATTTTTAGAAAATGGTCCATGTGTATCTGTGTCTTTGGGCAGCATAGCTCAAAAATGAAAAGTCGGTTAAATACCAAGTTTGGTATTTAAGTTTGGTATCTTTCAAGGATGCGACACAAAGATTTCCAAGAAAATCCCCCACCCCAAACATGAAAAACATTTCGAAAATTTTATTTTTCTCAAAAATGGTTCTAATGATTTTGATTAATATGCCTTATGTATAAGATATTTTTATAGCAAATGAGACGTATATCTAGAAATTTCTGGGAATAGCCTCTGAAGACCTCTTCATTCTGGATGACTTTTATATAACTGTAAACCGTAAGAGACGTACAAAAACATACTACACAAAAATGCGAATCTCATTAAAAAACACAATTTTTTTTTGTAGAGTTAACCGTTTTCGAGATATTCCGGAATATTGGTTTCAATTTTAATCCGCCTGAGCTTTTCTCAAATGGGAAGGCATTTTTCTTCTCGTCTCTCGTTTGTTTAGTCCTGGCAAGCTAGGAGATTGGAGTTTCAATTGTTTCACATAGCGACCGGCTTTTAAAGGACGATACTATCGCTTTAGCCTGTGCATTTTCTTATTGCCCTTCTACTTACAAGGAAGGTAATAAAAAGACTAATTCTGCTTATGTTTATCTTGATTAGCACGATGTAGATAACAGATTAATGTTACCAAACAGCTAGAGGACATCATGTGAACAGAACACATTAGATTTTTGCCCTTCTACTTACAAGGAACCAAGTAATAAGGACAATTTCTGCTGATATTTGTCTCGATTATAATGAAGAGATAGAAGCATAAACTTACTAACAATAATTTGTTACAGAGATGTAGAGAAAGTCATGTGAATGGAACACATCAGATTTTTATAAAAAGATTCTTTGGGCATCATTGCTAAAAAACCAAAGACCGTTAAATACCAAACTTTGTATTTAAGTTCGGTATCCTACAAGGATGCGCAACAAAGGTTTTAAAGAAAATCCACCCCCCACCCCAACTACCCATGGAAACATTTTCGTTACTTTTTATTTTCTCAAATATAGCTCTAATGATTTTGATTAAAATATCGTATATTAAAGATATTTAAATGACAAAAAAAAAAAAAAAAAAAAAAATGCATAGCTTGAATGTTATGGAAATAGCCTCTGAAGTCATCTTTTTTCTGGATGAATTTTTAGGGATTTTGCATAACTGGTAAAACCGTAAGAGATAGACAAAAACTAAGCACACAGAAATGTAGAGCTCGTTAAAACACACAATTTATAGTCCATACATTTTTTCGTTGAGTTGACAGTTTTTGAGGTATTCCTTATTATTGGTTTCGTTTTAAAATTTCTATAATTTTCTCATACAGGAATTTATCAACTCCCGGTCATACAAACAAAGTAAGTTTAATCACTTGGTAACCAGGTTTTAAAAAAATTGACTATCACTTTAGCATAGTATATTCCCTTATTTCCCAAAAACCAAATACCCTTAAATACCAAACTTGTATTAAGTTTGGTAGCTTCCATGAATGCGACGCCAACCTCAAAATCCCCCTACCTCAAAGTACCCCTTAACATGGAGAAATTTTCGGAAATGTTTATTTCCCCAAAAATGGCTCTAATGATTTTGATTAAATTATCATATATTTAAGATATTTACATGTCAAATAAAACGTGTAGCTTGAATTCTCTGGTTATTGCCTCTAAAGATCTCTTTATTCGGGATAATTTTTTTTTTTAATTTTGTATAACTGGTAAACCGTAATAAATAGATATAAACTTATTACATAAAAAATGTACAGCTCATTATAACACAATTTATGTCATATACCTACATTTTTTTCGTGGAGTTGACCGTTTCCGTAATATTCCTTGTTATTGATTTCAGTTTTAAAATACTTGAACTTTTCTCGTACAGGAATTTGTTAACTCCTGGCCACACAAAGAAACGGATTTCAATCCCATAGCAACCACATTTTAAAACATTTGACTGTCAATTTACCCTAGTATATTCCCTTATTTCCCATCTACTTGTAAGGAACTAATTAATAAGACCGTTTCTGCTAATGTTTATCTCGATTAGCATGAACGGAATAGAATAATAAGCTTATTAACAAAAAATTGGTACAGAGATATAGAGTAAGTGATGTGAATGGAACACATCAGATTTTTACTGTACAACAATTTTTAAAAATACAATTTCTGCAGCTTTGCTGAAAATGTCAAACTTTGTTCACAGGAATATTTTGAAAAGTAAAAACTTCTGAAAAAACAATTGAGAAAAATGAAGCTTCCAGTTCGCGGTGGTGCTTTATTTAAATGGTACAGGACCAATTAAATAGCCTTTTGTGACTGTAATTGTTGATATATGCCATTAAGGATATGGTATAAACATAATAAAAATGAACATACTTTACCATATTTTAACATTTTGACTTTCTTACAGTGATGGATATACTTATACTACAGGGTGCCCACAAAGTTACGATACATTTTCCGCAAAAAGTACATTTGGATTATTTCTGTTACAGGTATAGTAAAGAATCACACTTTTGGAATATCGTTTAGATAGCAAGACCTATGATGAGGTCCGGAGACACATTGTCACCCTCCGTGCTAACTTCATATACCCAAGGTCGTGGGTTCAAACCCGACGGAGAACGAATGATTTTTTTGGGTGTAAAAATCCTTCGGAAGGGAAGTAAAGCCATTGGTCCCGTGTCGTAGATTTACGGCACTTAAAAGAATCTCAAGCCTGATAGAGAGGCCTCTGAGCAAAATTAAACGGTCTTTCATGCCCAGTATAGAATGGGACGCTGAGAACCACAGAAGTTAAAGAGCGTCCATAAATAACACGCCATTTACATTTTTATTTTTTCCGGAGACATACCTGGATATGCTGAAAATGTTCCTGGAGCCAGAGTTACGGAAGGATGGTATACTTGGCTCTGTCATTTTCCAACAAGATGGGGCATCACCTCACTATGCACACATTGCGCGGGACTATTTGAATGAGAGCTTCAGTAACGGATGGTCGGACGAGGGGCGGGTCGCATGTGGGCTGACCGTTCCCCCGATCTCACTGCCCTTGATTTTTTTGCATGGAGATTCACAAGAACAGAGTGTACACCACCAGGGTGCTAGATGTGAATCAGTTGAAGCAACGAATAAGAGCGTCAGGCTTACTCATAACCAGAGCTAGGAAGTTCGTACCGTTCCGTATATAGGTTGCGACCGGCCGCTCGCCGGGTCAAAACAAGTCATTAATAAGAACGCAGCGGGAGAGGTAAACAAACCTGTTGTCAAGAAAACATTACGTTTCCAGAGAACAAAAATGATTTATGAGATATTCGTACAAGCATACCTATTTAGACCATTAATTATGTACAACATACAAACTGCTACATTATATAAGGGTGACTCTTACTGATTTCCTTCTTTACATGTGTACATTATGAAAACACCCAAGCAATTATAACATATATTGTAATATTTATTGATCGAATGTAAAATAATATCCAAATTTTAAAATTAATTTCTTAAATGTCGTCAGACTTTTACCAGGTAAAAACGAAAGCAGGAATTGAACTAAATCTTTACTCGTCTGCAGCCATATTACTGAAAAGTATATTATGTATTTCTGAAGCCTTTCAAATGAAAACCTCATTGTACGTTCCGACAAACAAGATTTGTAATGCGAAAAAGTTAGTTCCACTTAGCATGATGTATCAGTATCACCAAGCAAATAACATTTTTTGTCTTTTTAAAAATACATTTTAGAAAAATACAGTTGCGGAGGCTGTCAGGACTCCGGTGCTGTATTCCTTTTTCCTCTGTGTTTTTCCAGTTTCCCTACATTTTCTTGGTTGGCCTATTAATTCTTAAAGTTTTCCTTTTGTATACACATACATATATACAGTTACAAACACAGAAACACCCATGCCCAAGGAAGGACTCGAACCCACGATCCCGTGCGGCACGAAGCACCAAAGTGAGGCACTTTTAGCGAGCGCGGCCACCGGGATCGGCTTTTTCCTGGAATCTAAAAGTGCAGCTTGTAACCTTTTCATTTTCATCTTTATTTCAGGTAGGATGCTCGTGGATTTATAGATCCGTCTTGACAGTTCTTCTACATGCCGCACAGATTCAGTTCAGCTCCATATCTCTGGACTATAACAATCTGATAGTTGTGGGCAACTTTCTGAGCAAATTTGGAATCAATAATATGTTTCTGGGAAGCTGATCTGTTACTAGACGTTTGACAGTTTGTTTACTAGAACTGCCATCGGTTTCTGAATAAGTACACTTCTAGAAGACTTACTATATTTGTAAAGATGTTATTCGAACGCCTTCCTTCCTACCTACCGACGCGGTTCAGTGTTATGCAGTGATATCTGTTTTGCAGTAATGGGTTGCACTCTACGTTGACCTTTGTTCTCGCAAGTGGCGCCGCATGCTTTGCCAACCGTGGTCGCTCTTACTCTACATAAGGAAATCGGTGCAGACTTCCTAACTCTGTTCATAACCTCTCACACCTAACGACGCGTGTTCCAGAGAACCACAAGATGTTGAGAACAGTGTGTGATATGTTGAACTGCATTTGGCTTTATAAGCTCCTACTCTTAAGAGACCAGGAACATGAAAACGCGTGGTGACTTTGTGGGTAACCTGTAATATTTGAAACATTCCAGCTAAGGTTGATTTATACTACACATTAAGTTTTTTTCTTCTGTTTTTGTATTAGAACAGCAATAATGTTATAAATAATGTCTTCTTTGCCATGTTGACAATGAATTAATTCTAGAGAAGTTAATGGCACCCCATAGAAACTGATTCGCGGGAAAGTCGGAATACAGCCGTGAGTTACTGAGCAGTTTAATCATCTCTGTGTCTATGCACACTCGTCCTAGAGGACAACAGCACTACTAAAGAGTATTCTGGTCGCCAGGAACAGCCTGTTCGGTGACGCCGAAGCCCTCGTTCAGACTGTAGTACTGTGGTGATTCCTCGCAGGCCAGGGCGTCTTCAGGTCGCGTACACGTGAAGCTCTCCTGCACACACAACAATATTACAAACTTCATCCTTAGGTGCAAGCCTTCTTCGTTCTACAATTTAAATGTGTACACTAAATAAGATATGATACGATATTTCTTAATTATAATGTATTTTGTTTAAAATTTAGCAAAAATGTACACTTTTTTAGTAATAAACCATGCTATAGTGACTGCGACGCGTGGAGCGCATCCCGGCTCGTCTACCTGACCAGCTAGGCGTGGCTAATGGCCGCAACAAGCCCATTAAGCGCTACTTCCCCGCAGTTTGGGTAATCACTGTTCTAAATAGATAGAAGAATCAAGTTTGGCAACAATAGTGTGTTGGAGAATAGATAGAGAAAATAGCAACCAGCTTTTGGCTTTCACTTTAACCTATGGTATTCCCTTATTTCACTTCTACTGACAATAAAGCAAGAAAAAGACTATTTCTGCTAATTTTTTCTCGATTAGCAGGAAGTAAATAGAAGCTTAAGCTTTTTAAAAATAATTTATAGCAGAGATACAGAGAAAGTTATGTGAATGTAAGACATCAGATTTTTTTAGTTATTTTTCTTCGGTTTTCAGCCTTCAGGTTACGTGAATTTTTTGTGTTTTAAAAACTAAAACACTTGACCAAAACAGGCTGCTTTTCAGTAAATAAATATCTGTGCTTTCATTTAATTAGTCTGAACTTTCTGTGTAGTAAGTTTTGTATGCCTAATTATTGATTATTTTGGGATTTTTAATGTTATTTTCAAAATTTTCTTTTGTTCTTTATTCTTTGAACACATTGAGGAGATTTCTTATCCATATAATGCATATTACATAGTAGATAAAAGGGTTTACTAAACATGAAAAAAAGTTTAAGCTTTCTATGTAATTTGGTACTCATTTTATTACTAGTAATTTAAAACCCTGCATTCTCCTCTAAAATTGCCTGGCACTTTAACAGACCGCATTTTGCTACTCGACTGGCACTAAAATGGTTAAAAGATATATTCTTAGCGTACATTAAGCAGGAGGCTGCCATTTTAGTTTACCTGATTGAAGACAGTTTCTTCTGGACATATGAAGCTCCACTTGAGTATCTCCTCCCTGCCGTCGGCGAACTGGACGGGGAGGCAAACGTGAAACACCTGACACTCGTTGTCCACGTCAGCATAGTAGCCGTATATCCTGGAGTCGCAGGAGAAGGAGTCTGATATATCGGAGCGTATAGCTGTGGCGTTACTTGGCAATCCGAGAGCTGCCTCGGGCGCCTGGCGTGTCATCTGTCAGCAAACAACAGAACCATTAGTCACTTTCTACATACCATTGTAATCCACCTAAACTTCGATATCAACATACTACCGGAAATACATGTTTTGAGGTCCACAGAGGCAAAAAAAAACTTTCTCTACCAAGTATATAGTATATGCATTCCACCCAAAATTCGATACGGAATTTCACTGGAGATACACATTTTGAGAACCCTTGAATTGAAAAAATATTTCTCTACAGAACATAATACATAGTAGGTAAAGTATTGTATTCCATCTAAAAATTCGATGACGACATATCACCGGAAATACATGTTTTGAGGTCCCCCGATGCAAAACATGCTTACTTTTCTAACAAGTATATATATAACATTTAGAAGGTATTGCCTTCCACCCTAAACTGTGATACGGAATTTCACTGGAAATATACATTTTGAACACCCTTGAAAACATTCTTTTATTTCTCTACAGAACATAATACATAGTAGGAAGAGAAAGTATTGTATTCCAACTAAAATTCGATGTCGACATTTCATTGGAAATATATATTTTGAGGCCCCCGGAGGCTAAAAACCAATTTTAATTTATCTGCTAAGTATATAATATATAGGCAGAGAAGGTATTGCATTTCACCCAAAACTTTGATATTGAAATTTCAATGGAAATACACGTTTTAGTATCTGCTGCATATAAACAAAAAATATAATAAGATACATGTATGTGTGCCTGTGGACACGATAACTCCAAAACGAAAAGTCAGTTAATATCAGCTACTCTACGGATGGGACACTAAGATTTTCAAGAAAATCCCCCACAAAAAGCTACTCTTTACATGGGGAAAAAATTCGCAAATTTTTATTTTCTCAAAAACGGCTCTGACAATTTTAATTGAAATACCGTATATTAGGGGTTCTTATATGACAAATACAATTGTATGTCTTGAATTTTCTGGGAGTAACCTCTGAAGTTCTCTTCAATCCAAATGACTTTTGGATAACTATTAAACGCTAAAATATATACAAAAAGTTACTACACAAAAAATATAGATCTCTTTAAAACGCAAAATTTATCTCACATACAACTTTTTGTGGAGTTAACCATTTCCGAATTATTCCTTGTTATTGGATTCAATTTTAAAATACCTAAAGTTTTCTTATGCTACAATGTTCTACTAGTGGCAAGCAAATAGACCCAAATTTCAATGACATAGCACAACCAGTTTTTAAAATATTCGACTCGCTTCAGTCTAGTGTATTCCCTTATTTCCCTTCTACTTATAAGGAACTAAGTAATAAGACCGTTTCTGGTAATGTTTATCTCGATTAGCATGGAGTAGAAAGAAGAAGAATTTTGTAAGAATTTTATTTGCAGGACAGGTAGATTGAATGGAACACTCAGATGTTTAAAGGTTGTGGACTTCAAGTTTTTAATTGACTATACAACACTAGTGTGGATAGAATCAGTCACTTACTCTCTTGTAAATATATTGATCAGCTATTTAGGGGAGAATAGACGGACCAGTTCGCAGATACTAAACGAATGGATTCGCATAGTGGTGACGTGGGTTCTGCGGGCTGTCAGTCGCGTTATTCAAGAGAAGCGCAGGGAGTACTAAAATTCACTTATTAAATTGAAACCTCCAATGAATACTTGATCCGCAGGATTGCCATAGGCTCGCAGATGAGCGTGTTCAAAGTCTAGAGTTCAGAGGTCGTTAGGTAAAGTGAAAGTATTTTTTACTGCGTGTATTGTTTCAAATTGACATGCAATTAACAAGCAAAGCGAGAGATGGCTTGAACATTTAGAATTGGAAAGGATTCTTACATCTTTCTGTTACATTTCTGCAAAAGAAGGAATATCTTTTGTGTTACATTTGCATTGCCTTCTCTATTCATTCGTCTACAAGCTATTCTTACACCATCTAGTTTTTGTTAATCACGGTAAATTTTACATTCATATATCAGACCACTCGCCTCTCACCTAGATCCCAAACGACCACATGTGAGATTTGTGGTGGACAAAGCGGCACAGGGCGGGTTTTCTCCGGGATCTTCAGCTTCCCCCGCCAACACATTCATCTTCATGCATCATCAATGACATCGCCTGCGGTGCCAGAGCTATAAAAGCGGCAGTAAAACATTACCAAAAAAAAAACAAAAAAAACACGCACACATTTCGTTTGTAGGGTACAGTAAGCGATAGTCAGATGTTTAAACATCTGATGTGTTGTATTCACATGACTTGCTCTATAAACTATTGCTAAAAAAAAGCAGGGAATATACCAGACTAAAGTGATAATCAAATATTTTAAAAAAGCCGGTCGCTATATGAAACAACTGAAATTCGGTTCACTTTGCACGGCTAGGAATAAACCAAAAAGAGATGAAACGAAAGATGACCTCCGGTTTGAGAGATTGTAATTTCTGTGCATTTTATTTCCCCTCTAATTGCAAGGAAGCTAGTAATAAGACTAATTCTGATTATGTTTATCTTGATTAGCATGATCTAGATAACAGATTAATGTTTTGAATAAAAGATTTGTTTACCGAGCAACTAGAGGATATCATGTGAATGGAGCACATTAGATTTTTTCTTTCTCTACACATACTATGTGCAAAGTGTATAGACAAGGTATTGTATTGCACCCAAAAATTAGATACCTACCCAGATTTCACCGAAAATGTGTTTTGAGGTGCTTTGAGTCCAAAAAATGGATTTTTAGAAAAAGGTCCATGTGTCTGTGTGTATGTGTGTGTGTGTCTGTGGGCACCATAGTCCAAGAACGAAAATACCATTAAATACCAAACTTGGTATTTAAGTTTGGTATCTTCCAAGGATCTTTCAAGAAAATCCCCCCACGTACACGTCTTACATAGAATATTTTTCGAAAATTTTGATTTGCTCAAAAATTGCCTAGCGATTTTGATTAAAATACCCTATGTTTAAGACATTTTTATGACAAACGAAATTATATTTTGAAACTTCTGGCAATAGCCTCTGAAGGCATCTTCATTCTGAATGACGTTTGTTGTTTATCTTTTAAAAGCTAGTTGCCATGTGATTGAAATCCATTTCTATGCATGGCCAGGAGTTCACAGCTTTCAGTGTGAAAAACATTTAAGTATTTTAAATTTGAAACAAATAACAGAGAATATCTAAAAAATCTGAAGTGTTCCATTCACATGACTTTCTCTACATCTCTGCAACAAATGACTGTTAAAAAGCCTCTATTTATTTCATGCTAATCGAGAAACATTAGCAGAAATAGTCTTTATTTGCTTCCTTGCAATAGAAGCGAAACGAGGGAGTACCATAGGTTAAAATGATAGCCAAAAACAGGTTGCTATGTTACTGAAGTTCCTTTGTTTGCATGGACAGGAGTTAAAAAATTCCTGTATGAAAAAAGTATGTTTTTCAAACCAGAAACGAAAAACTAAGAATATCTTAAAAATGATCAACTCCACAAATATATATATATATATATATATATATATATATATATATTATATATATTACATAAACTGTGTGTTTTATCGCGAGCTACATTTTCTGTACAGCAAGTTTTTGTCCATCTCTTACGACTTAGCAGTTATGCACAATTTCGTAAAATTCATCCAGAATAAAGTAATCTTCAGAGGCTATTCCCAGAAAATTCAAGATATACATTTTATTTGTCAGGTAAATATCTTTAATATACATATTTTAATCAAAATTGTTAGAGCCATTTTTAAGAAAATCAAAATTTTCGAATTGTTTTCCATGTAAAGGGTAGTTTGTGGTGGGGGGATTTTCTTGAAAATCTCCGTGTCGCATCCTTGGAAGATACCAAACTTAAATACCAAGTTTGGGCTTTAACGGTCATTTCGTTTTTGCGCTATGCTGCCCACAGACACACACACATACACACACAGACACACACACACGGACATTTTACTAAAAATGCTTTTTTTTTTTGGATTCAGGGAGTCTCAAAACATGTATTTCCGGTGAAATCTCGGTATCGAATATTTGGGTGCAATACAATACCTTCTCTATACACTATGTACATAGTTCGTATAGAGAAAGTAAAAATGACCAATTCGTATATGACATAAAGTGCGTGTTTTAACGTGATCTACATTCTTTGTGGAGTAAGTTTTGGTCTATCTGTTACGGTTTGCTAGTTACGCAAAATTCGCAAAATTTATTCAGAATAAAGAGGTCTTTAGAGGCTATTTCCAGAAAATTCAAGATATACATTTTATTTGCGATATAAATATCTTGAGCTTATGGTATTTTAATCAATTTTCGAATTTTTTTCCATGATCCTTTAGTTTGGGGAGGGGGGTTTTCCTCTAAATCTTCGTGTTGCATCATTGGAAGATTCTAAACTTATATACCAATTTTGGTATTTTACCGACTTTGGTTTTTGAGGTATCGTGTTCACAGATACACAATCACACGGATCTTTTCCAACAAATGCTTATTTTGGATTTAGGTGTACTAAAACATGTATTTCCGGTGGTATGGAACTTTTGGGTGCAATGCAATACCTTCTCTATACACCGTGTATGTGTTCACCAATGACATATATCAAGTTTGTCAGTAAAGCAGATGGTGACGTCACAGTGTATTACTGACTTGCAGTTAGCTACATTACAAGAAAACTGTGGGAACGTATGAAAGTTGTGTTACTCCATCACTTTCACTAAGCTGACCCCTGTCATTGCTTTGTCCTTCCTCCTGACCCTCGTTTAGAGTTTCTTTCAACTACCGGTTCATCAAAACACAACTTTTCTCATCTACATCGCATACCTGCACAAGCATATCTCATGTGTTCCCGTCTCTACATCTCTGCAACAAATTATTGTTAATAAGCTTACACTTCTATCTACTTTATGCTAATCGAGATAAACATTAGCAGAAATGATCTTATTACTTAGTTCTAAGGGAATACACTAGGCTAAACCGACAGTCAGATGTTTTAAAATAAGGTTGCTATGAAACTGAAATTCTTTTCTTTGCGTGGCCAAAAGTTGACAACTTCCAGTATGAGAAAAGCATTTTAAAACTCAAACCAATAACAAGGAATATTTTGAAGACGGTCAACTCCACGAAAAATATGTATATAACATAAATTGTGTGTTTTAATGTGCTCTACATTTTTTGTCTGGTAAGTTTTTGTCTATCTCTTACGGTTTAGCAGTTATGCAAAATTACGTAAAATTCATCCAGAATAAAGCAGTCTTCAGAGGCTATTCCCAGAAAATTCAAGATATACATTTTATTTGTCAGGTAAATATCTTTAATATACGATATTATAACCAAAATCTCTAGAGTAATTTTTGAGAAAATCAAAAAGTTCCATGTAAGGGGTAGTTGGGGTTGGGGGGCTATTCTTGAAAATCTTCGTATGGCATCCTTGGAAGATACCAAACTTAAATACCAAGTTTGGTATTCAACGGTCTTTTTGTTTTTTGAGCTATGCTGTCCACAGATACACATACAGACACACACGGACCGTTTTCTGAAAATGCTTTTTTTTTTTGGATTCAGGGGGAGCCAAAACATGTATTTCCGGTGAAATCTCGGTATTGAATTTTTGGGTGAAATACAATACCTTCTCTATACACTATGTACGTAGTAAGTGTAGAGAAGGTAATATAGAACAATACTCACCCTAATTTTAGGAAATGCCAGTGCACAGCTTGCCAGGGCCAAAACTGTAAATACACAAGTAAACAGAATTATCGCAGTGTCACAAATGAGATTCTGAATAAAAAGCTTATGCTACCTTGCAACATGTATAAGCAAACTGTTTTAAAGACATGTATGACTGCAATTTTGAAATTTCAACTAATAATGCTGGATTTTTGAAATTTATACCACAGATTTAATATCATACAAATAAGTGTTATAGTGCAAATCTCATTCACTTTGTTGTAATGGCTTGGAAGTTATGGTTAAACTCCCTTGTTTTTTGCCACGTCATCTAAAAGTCTCTTGCGACAAAAAAAAAAAACAATAAAAAAACCAAAAACAAAAAAAAAAACAAAATTGGTCAAATATTTAAAAACTAGGTTCACAATAAATCTACTTTTTGAAATTTTTCTAGGTTTCTCTGTATCTCCTTTGGTGTAGGCTCCAATTTTTTTTAAACTTATGAATTTGCCTTTTATTTTCTCTACACGTACTGTATATATAGTGTACAGAGAAAGTATTGCATTCCACCCAAAATTCGATACCGAGATTTCACCAAAAATAGACGTTTAAGGGGCCCCTGTACCAGAAAAAGCATTTTTAGAAAAAAGTCCATGCTTGTGTGTGTCCGTGTGCTAGCGTGCCTGTGAACACGATAACTGAAAAACGTAAAGTCGGTAAAATACAAACTTGGTATATAAGTTTAGTATCTTCCTAGAATGCGACACGAAGATATTGAGGAAAATCCGCTAACCCAAAACTACCCTTTACACGGATAAATTTTCGAAAATGTTGATTTTCTCAAAAATACTAACCTATATTAAAGATATTTACACGACAAATAACATGTTTATCTTGAATTTTCTGAGAATAGCCTCTGTTTATTCTGGATGCATTTGATACATTTTGCATACCTAACAAAAATGAAGATCACGTTAAAACACACAATTTATGTCATATACTTTTTTTTTTTTTTTTTTCGTGGAATTGACCCGTTCTGAGATATTACTTGTTATTTGTCTCAGATTTAAAATACTTAAACATTTCTCACACAGAAAGTTGTAAATTCCTGGCAATGTATAGAAACGGATTTCAATCGCATGGAAACCAGCTTTTAAAAGATCACTTTAGCCTTGTGTATTCCCTTATTTTCCTTCTTCTTACAAGAAGCAAGAAATTAAGACAATTTCTGCAAATTTTTATTCCAATTATCATAAAGTAGATAGAAGATAATGCTTTTTAACAATAGTTCGTTACAGCGATGTAAAGAAAGCCATGTGAATGGAACACAAATTTTTTGTCATAAAATTATAATTTTTGTATTAGAAAATTGAAAACATATGCTTAAATACATCTAACAGTAAAACTTTGGGCAATTTTTATTCATTATATCTCTGTAAACATGTACAGCAAATTTTATTTGTGTAACAGAAAAACTGCTCCTCAAGGAGCATTTTACAGGAAGAAAAGTGCTGAAAATATCAATAGCGAGAAAACAAGGAAAGATTTGAATGCATGGCTCACATTAAAATCCACTATGTTTGTAGGTTGAACCCTCAGCTGGTGCATGTTCTGTCCTTTCTTCTTACATTGTTGCTTTTCTTCTGCACAACTTTGTTTTTTACTTTGCATGATGCGAATGAGATCTCGTCGAACTGGAGTTTTTCTTGCTGAATCTAGTACAGTTTCAGGATTGCTCCATTGAGTTAAGGCATTTAAAAGTAGCGTCTGGTGGTCAATTATACCTTGTTTAAATTATTTTAATGGAAGTAAAATATAAACATAACGTTTTTGTTGTTGTGATTTTCATTAAATTTCAGTCATACATATCCTTAATGTAAATAATTCTCAATAAATATAAGTATATGGTATTATTATACATATGACTTACCCAAAACAAATGCACACCGTGATATATCGGCGTTTTCCATGATGAAGTTAATCTGAAACAAAAATTGTTTAAAGTGTTATATAAACGAAACCACTATCACTCTAAATAGCTGATGATGTTTAAGGGGACGGGGAGGGGTTTTGAATCTAACTTATATAATTTTAAAGTTAGGGACTACATTTTTGTACACATATGTTACATTACCTATGTTTCATTTCTGTAGCGCTAATATTTTTACTTTCTCTACACTTACTATGTACACAGTGTATAGAGAAGGTATTACATTGTACCCAAAAATTTAATTCGAGATTTCACCGGAAATATAAGTTTTTGGACCTCTTGAAAATCTAAAAGAAAAAAAAAACAATTTTTAGAAAAATGAGTGTGTGTTTGTGTGTATTTAAGTTCAGTATCTTTCAAGGATGCAACACAAAGATTTTCAAGAAAATCCCCCACTTCAATTACCTTTTACGTGAAAAAGAATGGCGCTAACGATTTTGAATAAAATACCCAAAGTTTAAGATATTTTTATGACGAACGAAATGTATATCTTGGATTTTCTGGGCATATGCTCTGAAGATCTCTTCATTGTGGTTGACTTGTGCAAATGTGAAACTATAAGAGACAAGCACATACTACAAAACAAAACAAAACAAAAAACACACAGTTAATGTTACATACATTTTGTTGTTGTTGTTGTTGTTGTTGTAGATTTAACCCTTTTCGAGACATTCCGGATTATGGTTTCAACTTTAGCCACTTAAACGTTTCTAGAACGGGAAGACATTTTTCTTGTCGTTTCTCGTTTGTTTACTCCTGGCAAGCAAAGATATGGAGTTATAATTGTTTCACATAGCGACCGGCTTGTAAAGGACTTGACTGTCACTTTAGTTTGTGTGTTTTATTTCCCTTGTACTTACAAGGAAGCTAGTAATGAGACTAAACCTGCTTATGTTTATCTTGATTAGAATGATATAGTTAAAAATCTGATGTGTTCCATTCACATGACTTTCTCTACATCTCTGCAACAAATTATTGGTAAAACTCTTATGCTTCTATTTACTTCATGCTAATTGAAAAAAAAATTAGCAGAAATAGTCTTATTACTTGCTTCCTTATAAGTAGAAGCGAAATAAAGGAGTACCATAGGTTAAAGTGATAGTCAAAAGCTGGTTGCTATGTGACTGAAGTTCCTTTGTTTGTATGGACAGGAGTTGGCACATTCTTGTATGAGAAAAGCGTACGTTTTTTTAAATCTGAAACCAATAACAAGGAATATCTAAAAAACGATCAACACCACGAAAAATTGTATAATACATAAATTGTGTGTTTTATCGTGATCTACTTTTTATATAGCAAGTTTTTGTCTATCTCTTACGGTTTATCAATTGTGCAAAATTCAATAAAAATAACCCAGAATAAAGAGGTCTTTAGAGGCTATTCCCAAAAAATTCAAGATATACATTGTATTTGGCATGTAAATATCTTACATATAAGAGATTTTAATCAAAATCGTTACAGCCATTTTTGTGAAAATCTAAATGTTCGAATTTTTTTCCATGTAAACGGTAGTTTGGGGTGACGGGATTTTCTTGAAAATCTTCGTATCGCTTCCTTGGAAGATACTAAACTGGTCTTTTTAATCGTATTTTTGGTTTTGAGCTATGCTGTCCATAGACACACACAAACATACACACAAGACCTTTTTCCAAAAATGCTTTTTTTTTTTTTTTTGATTCAGGGGCACCCAAAGCATGTATTTCCGGTGAAATCTCGGTATCAATATTTGGGTGAAATGCAATAACTTCTCTACACACCATGTACACAGTACTTGTAGAGAAAGTAATAAAATACAATGTGTAGATCAAAAAGAGAAAATTATCTACAAAAATCTTATGTGTTTGGTTCACACGACTTTCTCTACATCTCTGTAACAAATTACTGTTAAAAAGCTTATTATTCTATCTACGTAATGCTAATCGAGATAAGCAGAAATTGTCCTTATTTCTTGGTTCCTTGTAAGTAGAAGGGCAAAAATCCAATGTGTTCCATTCACATGATGTGCTTTAGCTGTTCCGCAAACAAACGTTTTATTCAAAACATTAATATTTTATCTACATAATCCTAATCAAGATAAACATTAGCTTCCTTGTAAGCAGAAGGGAAATAAGAAAACGCACAGGCTAAAGCGGCGGTCTCGAACTTCAAAAGCCGGTCGCTATGTAAAACAATTGAGGTTCAGTAAACAAACGAGAAGAAAGATATCTTCCCGTTTGAGAAAAGTTTAAGTGGCTAAAATTGAAACCAAATCATCCAGAATATCTCAAAAACGGCTAACTCTACAGAATAAATGTATATGACATAAATTGTGTGCTTTAATGAGAACTACAGGGTGACTGTGTGTTTGTTGCAAGTTTCAGAGCTCCAGTTACACTGTTGAGGAACGTGCTATTGCAAGTTGTTTGGTGCATGAGCGAAGACAATGGCAGAACTTGGAGATGACTTTCGAGCACGGTTTCAATGGGATCCTTCTCCGAAACAAACACTGTTCAAATGGGAACATAAACTCTTCACCACAGGAAGTGTGAAGGATAAGGTGAGAAGTGGCAGACCTTCCAAAAGAAGAGAAACATGTCAGCTCGTCGAGTAGTCCGTGAACAGATCACCGTTTAAGTCAACTCGTAAACGATCTGCAGAATTGGATGCACCCCGTTCAATCATGCAGAAGCAATGAAAAAAGACTTAGGTCTGCGAGCCCACAACCGTCCAAGAATTATCGGATGTTGATATGAGTCGGAGAAAGGAGGCATGTACGTCACTCATTCAGAAGTTCGACACAATACCAAAATTAGGGAGAATCATCTTTTCCGATGAATGTGCAATTTACAAGAGTTCCCGATCACGTAATATGGTCTTTTGGTCCAAGCAAAATTCTCACTTTTATGAAGAATTGGAAAATAACCCTCCGCATGTGATGATATGGGCTGCCTTGGACAGCAGGTGCTTGTTTGGGTCGTTCTTTTTCGATGGTTTTGTGAATCAGCATCGGTACCTGGACATGTTGCAGACCTGGTTTCTTCCTCTCTTGAGGGAGCAGGGAATTGAAGAGATGCTGATTTCAGCAGGATGGGGTACCTGCCCATTATGCCATTAGGGTATGCGAATACCTTAATGAAGTCTTGCCTGGGCGATGGATTGGTCGTGGTTCTCCTGTGCTTCTGTGCCACCTGTCGTGGCACAGGACATTTCACCGGGCAAGCCCAGTGCCCTCTCTACCCGAGGAGCAGTCAACTGCCGCCGCAACCAGGCCGGACCACAGCACCTCAACCTGCATTTATTGACGCCACACCACCTGTGCCTTCGACTGACTCAGCGACGCAGGACGCCATTCAGGACCTCCATGCGGAGATCCTGAACGTCGGCGCCCGTTTAGCTGCGCGAAAGAGGCGTACAGCAGCGTCATTGCCGACAAGCTCGAGCATCTACCACCACAGTAGTCTCCACTCTGCGGTCCTCAGCTGCTGACTTGTCAGCTAGAGTGGACAGCATCGCCCAGCAGCTGAATCGGATCCTCCTGCAGCCGGCTGCTTACTCCGCAGAACTCTTCCGTGCTAAGAGCCAACCCAACGCCGCTCCTCCTCCAGCTCAGGCAGAGGGGCACGACGGATCCATCCGGTCCAACGACGACCGACTGCCAGAGTAGTCAAGTCAGCCTACGTGCAAGAGCTGCTGAGTTAAAACAACCTTTCCTGCACTACCTACACCTTCATTCCTTTCTACTATCCCCTAGGCTGCAGTCAGGTTTCATGGCTGTAGCCTAGAAACTACCACCTATCACCCACTCCTAGACTCCGCACGCTACAGCGGGACCGCGCAAAGCTTTAGCACGATTTAATTCAGCAAATTACGTGTTATAACGTGGAGGGTTTTTTTTAGTGGGTGTGCCGCATCAGGGCGGGGAGTCCCACATATCCTCCCTTGCACTTCGGCTGGGGGGTTAAAGTTACACCAGTAATGTTCCGCAAAATGTCGCAGGTACATAGACTGATCATTTGGGCCTTTAATGGTTCACATGGTGCATATGGTTCAGATCTCAACTGTTATTCATGTAATTATTTATGTTAGGTTGAAGATTGTTTGTGGAAGTTATGTTTCAGGCTGATTTTACAGGGGGTAATGGGACTTTGTGTATTTCTTACTATTTGCCAGCTATACAAAAGTCATCCAGAATGAAGAGGTCTTCAGAGGCTATTCCTAGAAAATTCAAGAAATACATTTCGTTTGTCATAAATATATCTTAAACATAAGGTATTTTAATCAAAATTGTTAGAGCCATTTTTGAGAAAATCAAAATTTTCGAATAATGTAAAGGGTAATTTGGGCTGGAAGGAATTTTCTTGAAAATCTTCGTGCCGCATCCTTGGAGGATATAAAAAGCTTCTTTTCGTTTTTGAGCTATACTGCCAACAGACACGCACACACACACACACATACGCACTTGCTGACAGTCAGACAGACACAGACACAATATTATATTATTTATATATGTAACCAGATTAGCTTCAAATGAAATATGTTTTTTTATTCCAATAACACTTTATTAACTATTATTTCTTTTCTAATGCTTTTATTGTGTTCAGGGGGTCTCAAAGCACCGGTGAAATCTCGGTATCGAATTTTTGGGTGCAATACAACACCTATACCCTATGTGCATAGTACGTATAGAGAAAGTAACAAGATAAGATCCTTTTTTAAGCACTCAAAGTCGGAAATTATTATGTGATCGAACAAACCAGTCATATGCAACTTGCCTATAAAGATAAATACATTTTTATCGTCCCCTGTTGCGAGGAAGACATATTAATGCAATGTTCCAGAATTTACTAGAAGGCACACTGTGAACATTCTCGAAATGTAGCCAGTCAAAGCCCCTTGCAATGCTTGGCCAACTGTATCACGCGGGTTTGCTCACGATTTGAATTCACAGCGAGGTCGACTTAACCTAAATCATGGCCAAATTCTTGTCTCAAGTCAGTTTGTCAGTCTTGTCTGGGAACAGCATAAAATGTGTAGCTTAAACTTTTCGTGTATAGCTTGTGAAGTCTTCTTTATTCTGAATGACTTTTGTAGGTTTGCTCTTTACTTAGAAATTGAAATTCGTGGACATAGCTGCTACTCAAAACAAGGCATTAAAATGCAAACATTGTATTTTGTGACCGCCGCCAGGTATCGTATTCCGGAGCTGTTTGTCAAGTTGGCAGCGATAAACGTGTCTGTGCAGTGAGTGATTTAAGCGCCACAGTTGACGCGGCAATAATTTAACATAGCCGACAAAAACAGATTTGTATATTGTCTCTATTTTTTTATATTTAAGGTCGTTCACATGGTGTGATCTGTATTAATATTATAAAGAGACAAAAACTGGATATGTATGGATGGAGAGTAATAATAAAAAAATATCTGATGTGTTCCATTCACATGACTTTCTCTATATCTCTGCAACAAATTATTATGAGAATAGTTACACATTTTATTTATAATAAACATATATTAAGCTTTAATTATAATCGTTAGAGCCATTTTTGAGGATATATTTTTTTTTGATTCAGGAGTTCCAAAATATTTATTCTGGTGAAATCACGGTATCGAATTTTTGCGTGGAATGCAATACCTTCTCTAAAATGTACCTACATTGTACATACGCGCTGAGAAATTTTTTTAAAAATATCCATGAGTATCTCTACCTTTTTTATGTGTCTGCCTGTGTATCTATGCACGGCATTACTCAAAAAAAAAAGTCGGTTAAGAACCAAACTTGGTATTCAATTTCAGGATCTTCTAAGAATGCGACACAAAGATTTCAATAAAACCCTCCACCTCAAACTGCCCGTATGCTTAATATTTCCTTTTTTCTTTTCTTAGAACTTATGAACAATGCACATAGTAAGTAGAGAAAATATTGTATTCCACCCAAAAAATCGACACCGATATTTAACCGGAAGTTAAGTTTTGAAGTTCTCTGAATAAAAACGATGAAAAAAGAACAGTGTGCGTCTGTGCCCAGCATAACTAAAATATCTTACGTGTTTCATTTACATAACTTACCCTACATCGCTGCAACAAATTATTGTTAAAAACTTAATCTTCTATCTACTTCATGATAATCGAGATAAACATTAGCAGAAACGGTCTTATTACTTAGTTCCTTAAAGGGAATACACTAGGCTAAACCGACAGTCAAATGTTTTAAAACGTGGTTGCTATGTCCGTTTCTTTGCACTGCCAGGTGTGACAAATTCCTGTATGTGAACAGATTTAAAACCAATAACAAGGAATATCTAAAAAATCTGATGTGTAGCATTCACATGACTTTCTCCATATCCCTGCAACAAATAATTCTTAAAAAGCTTATACTTCTATTTACCTTATGCTAATCAGAAAAAAATAGCAGAAATAGTCGTATTACTCGCTTCCTTGTAAGTAGAAGCGAAATAAGGGACAACCGTAGGTTAAACTAATAGTCAAAAGCTAGTTGCTATGTCAATGAAGTTGCTTTGTTTATATGGATAGGAGTTGACAAGTTCCTGTATGAGAAAAGTATACGTTTTTCATAGCAGAAACCAAAAATATGGAATGTCACAAAAACGACGAACTCCACGAAAAAATGTATATGACATAAATTGTGTGTTTTAAAGTGCTCTACATTTTTTGTGTAGTAAGTGTTTGTCCATCTCTTACGGTTTAGCAGTCATTCAAAATTTAGTAAAATTCATCCCGAATAAACTACTCTTCAGAGGCTATTCCCAGAAAATTCAAGATATACATTTCATTTGTCAGGTAAATATGTTTAATATCCGAAATGTTAATCGAAATCGTTAGAGCCATTTTTGAGAAAATCAAAAGTTTCGAAAAAAGTTCCATGTAAAGGGTAGTTGGGGGTGGGGGGATTTTTCTCAAAATCTTCGTTTCGCATCCCTGGAAGATACTAAACTTAAATACCAAGTTTGGTATTTTACCGACTTTTCGTTTTTGAGTTATCGTGTTTACAGACATACGGACACACGGACACACACACACACACACACACGGACCTTTTTGTGAAAATGCTTTTTTTTGGATATTGGGGACCCTAAAACATATATTTCCGGTGAAATCTCGGTATCGAATTTTTGGTGGAGTGCAATACTTTCTCTATACACTATGTGCATAGTGCGTATGGAGAAAGTAAAAATGGCCAACTCCACGAATATGACATAAATTGTGTTTTAACGAGATCTACATTTTAGTGGTAAGTTTTAGTCTATCTTTTACGGTTTACCAGTTATTCAAAAATATGGCAACATTCATCGTGAATAAAGAAGTCTTCAGAGATTGTTCCCAGAAAATTCAAGATATACATTTTATTTCTCATGTAAATATTTGTTTTGGGGAGGGGGCGCTTAACGTCCTTTAACCTGGATAAAATGTTCAAAAAAATGAAACGAAGAAAAATACTTCTGAAATAATAAAAAGGATTATTCCTCATCGTAATCCTGTTGTTGGTCATATCGGACGATGAATGAAATTGGTGAAATGCTGCTCAAATGATCTCTGGGTCCATGGAGTTTAAAGTTACTCGACATTTGTCTTCTCAGGATAAGGAAAAACCCCGAAAAAAACCTTATACGGGCAACTCGCCCTAAGTGAGATTCGAACTCACGACCTTTTGAATGTGAAGCAGACACGCGTAAATATCTTTTAATGTACGTGTTACAATCAAAATTACAATACCTATTTTTGGGAAATCAAAATTCTGCCATGTAAAGGGTAGATTGGGGTAGAGAATTATCCTCAAAATCTTCATGTTGCATCCTTGAAAGACATTAAACTTAAATACCAAGTTTGGTGTCTTACGGACTTTTCGTTTCTGAGCTATGGTGTTTGTTACTTTCTGGCTGACCCTCGTATATCGCACTTATATTTCCCGTGTAGCTGACCATTATTCGAGACATCACTTGTTATATGTTTAAATTGTCAATATTTTTACTTTTTTCAGAAGTCGTTATTCATATTTTTACTTTCTCTACACGGACTATGTACTGTATTGTTTTGTACCCAAAAACTCGATACCGAGATTTAACCGGAAATAGATGTTTTGAGACCCCCTAAATTCAAAAAAACGCATTTTAAGAAAAATGTTGGTGTGTGTGTCTGTCTGTCCGTGTGTGTCTGTGGGCAGCAGAGCTCAAAAACGAGAAGACTGTTAAAAACCAAACTTAGTATTTAAGTTTGGCATTTTCCAAGGATGTGACACGAAGATTTTAAAAAAATCCCCCCACACCTTTACATGGAAAAAAAATCGAAAATTGCATTTTCTAGGAATAGCCTCAAAAGACCTCTTTATTCTGGATGATTTTTATTGAATTTTGCATAATTGATAAACCGTAAGACATAGACAAATACTTACTACAAAAAATGTAGATCATGATAAAACACCATTTATGTTTAAAATAAGAACTGAAGCTTTCCTGGCGACGTATTAATTCAAAATCTTCTCGGGCTTCTAGCCAGGTAAAAACTTACCTGGCTAGAAGCCCGAGAAGACTTTGAACCATTTATGTTATATACATTTTTTTCATCGAGTTGATCGGTTTTGAGATGTTCTTTATTATTGGTTTCTGCTTTAAAAAACTTACACTTTTCCCATACGGGAATTTGTCAACTCGTGTCCATACAAACAAAGGAACTTCAGGCACATAGGAACTAGCTTTTGACTATCACTTAAACCTATGGTACTCCCTTATTTCGCAAGTAATAAGAATATTTCTGCTATTTTTTCTCGATTAGCATGAAGTATATAGGAACATAAGCTTTTTAATAATAATTTGTTGCAGAGAGGTAGAGAAAGTCTTGTGAATGGATCACATCATATTTTTCGGATAAAAGTCATTATTCATAATTTTTTTCATCCTGGTTAAACAAAGAGAGGGAATTTCAATACCATCACGAGCGACCGGCTTTTAATAGTTATCTATGATGTAAGAACGTAAAGTTATGGTTTTTGATTCAAACAGGTATATTGTGAAACGAGACGCAGTCGAGAATCAAAAATAAACTTAACGCTCTCGTATCATACAATGTTTTTTTCTACGAAATTTTATGATATTAAAAGAAAAATAACGATGGATGAAATAAATTTGAGGTTAAGTTTGGGTCATTCACTAAGTTGTGTTCTTCTAAACACCACTTCATAAATTTCTTATATTGTGCCTCACAAACTTTTCGGAATTTAGCAGGTAGTAAATTTGATTCTACTTCTTTCGCAAATCTTAGGATATTAATTCTCAAAATCTGCCATTTTCTCAAAATACAACACAGAACATCAATATTATTGGTTTGTCACGGCCTGCTTTAATTTTAATTCTTAGTAATGGTAAAGGTACAGTCTATATCTGTTTATTTTGACGAGCGTAAATTTGGAACAAAATTACTTTACGCTTGCTACACTTCTTTGCGCGTGGATTCCGTAAAAATCAAGTTTGCGATCTGAAATGAGCACGTAAACTACTCAATTCCGCTCGGTCGTAGAACAAATATTTTACTATCGCTTCACTTTATCCGTATTCCTATTGTACATGGAATTAAGACAGTAATAAGACCATTTCTGCCAATTTTTATTTTGATTAGCATGAAGTAGATAGAAGAATAAGCTTTTTACTTTCTCTATAAGTACTATGTACATAGTGTATAGAGAAGTTATTGCACTCCATCCAAAATTTAACACTGAGATTTCACCGGAAATATATGTTTTAGGGTCCCCTGTATCTAAAAAAAGCATTCTCAGAAAAAGGTCCGTGTGTGTGTGTGTGTGTGTGTCCGTGTGTCTGTGAACACGATAACTCAAAAACGAAAAGTCAGTAAAATACCAAACTTGGTATTTAAGTTTAGTATCTTCCAGGGATGCGAGACGTATATTTTGAGACGTATGTTTAAGTTTAGTATCTTCTAAGGATATGAAGATTTTGAGGAAAATCCCCCCGCACCAAACTACCCTTTACACGAAAAAAAAAAAAAAAAAAAAAATCGCCCTCCGTGGTGCAATGGTTACCATGCTAGCTTCATATATCCAAGGTCGTGGGTTCAAACCCGGCGGAGGAAGATGGATTTTTCGGGCGTAAAAATCCTTAGCATGGCTTCCTTCGGAAGGGAAGTAAAGCCTTTGGTCCCGTGTCGTGTATTTACGGCACGTAAAAGAACCTCAAGCTTGATGGAGAGACCTCTGAGCAAAATTAAGCGCTCTTTCAACTTAGAATGGGAAGCTGAGAACCGCAGCAGTTAAAGAGCGTCCGTAAATAAAACACCATTTCATTTATGCATGAAAAAACTTCTAAAGTTTTGATTTTTACTTTCTCTATACGCAATATAGACATAGTGTATAGAGAAGGTATTGCACTCCACCCAAAAATTCCATACTGAGATTTCACCGGAAATATATGTTTTAGGGTCCCCAATATCCAAAAAAAGCATTTTCACAAAAAGGTCCATGTGTGTGTGTGTCAGTGTGTCCGTGTGTCTGTGAACACGATAACTCAAAAACGATAAGTCGGTAAAATACCAAACTTGGCATTTAAGTTTAGTATCTTTCAGGGATGCGACACGAAGATTTTGAGAAAAATCCCCACCCCCAACTACCCTTTACATGGAACTTATTTCAAAATTTTTGATTTTCTCAAAAATGGCTCTAACGATTTTGATTAAAATGTCGTGTATTAAAGATATTTACCTGACAAATAAAGTGTATATCTTGAATTTTCTGGGAATAGCCTCTGAAGAGTTGTTTATTCGGGATGAATTTTACTGAATTTTGAATAACTGCTAAACCGTAAGAGATGGACAAAAACGTACTCCACAAAAAATGTAGAACACGTTAAAACACACAATTTATGTTATATACATTTTTTTCGTGAGTTCGTCATTTTTGAGACATACCTTATTTTTGGTTTCTGCTATGAAAAACTTATACTTTTTCTCATATAGGAACTTGTCAACTCCTATCCATATAAACAAAGGAATTTCATTGACATAGAAACCAGCTTTTGACTAACATTTTAACCTATGGTAGTCTCTTACTTCGTTTCTACTTACAAGGAAGCAAGTAATAAGACTATTTCTGCTAATTTTTTCTGATTAGCATAAAATAAATAGAAGTATAAGCTTTTTAACAAGAATTTGTTGCAGGGATATAGAGAAAGTCATGTGAATGGTACACATCAGATTTTTCCAAAACTCACTCTAACGAGTTTGATTAAAATGTCATATTTTAAGGATATTTTCATGATAAGTAAAGTGTCTACCTTGAATTGCCTGGGAATAGCCGCTAAAGGCCTATTCATTCTGGATGACGTTTGCATTACTGGAAAACCCTAAGACATGCGCGAAAGCTTACAATACAACAAATATAGACTCGTTAACGCACACAATATGATATGTCATTTACATTTTTTCGTGTAGTTGACCATTTCCGTGTTACTTCTTGTCATTGGCTTCAGTTTTAAAATACTTAAAACTTTTCTTATACGAGAATTTGCCAACTTCTGGACATATAAAGAAACCAATTTGAATCACATAGCAATCAGCTTTTAATATATTTGACTATCGCTTTAGCCTAGTGTATTCCCTTATTTCCCATCTACTTACAAGGAAGCAAGTAATAAAGACTTTTTCTGCTAATGTTTATCTCGATTAGCATGCAGTTGATAGAAGAATAAGCTTTTTAACAATAATTTGTTACAGAGATGTAAAGAAAGTTATGTGAATAGAACACATCAGATTTTTTTCGTTAGTTCCAAAATTTGCACGGATAAATTTACACTATAATTAAAGTCACTTGCTTAAAACATGAAAGTTACATGACCTACCTTAATGTATTGAAGCAGCACTGAAAAAGTAAGTAATACTAAAGTAACAGAAAGTTTGATGGTTTTATAGACAGAGGTTGTGCTACTTGGTGGGGGAGATCCCCCCCCCCCCATGTCGCGTGTTCCTGCGAGGTCGAACATTCAGACGCTCCGCGAATATTATCACATAAATGTGAATAACATCTTGGTGAAAACATTACCAATAACGTCTGATGTCTTATATTGAAATTCCGTTCTGTTTGGTTGTCCAGCAGCATGGAAAACTGAAACCAACAACAATAATATCTTGGAAACGTAGAGTCAGGTTCAAAAATTCAATGCCACAGCTGGGATTTGAACTAATGATCTCCCAATCTCTAGTCGTTTGCTCTTCCACTAAGCTACCATGGCAACATACCAGCATAGCATTGAATTTCTCATCTGTCTCACATGTGTCCCAGTAAACCACAAGGTGATCTCAAATTATTTTGAGATGACAACCCGCGCCGTGGCCGAGTGGTTAGAGCACTCGACTCTCACCTAGACGGCCGGGGTTCGATCCCAAGCGACCGCATGTGAGATTTGTGGTGGACAAAACGGCGCTGGGGCGGGTTTTCTCCGGGTACTCCGGTTTCCCCCGCCATCGCATTTCCACCGGTGCTCCATCATCATTCATGTATCATCAGTGTCACCGCCTGCGGTGCCATTAGTAGTTAAACACTACCAAAAAAAAAAAAAAAAAGATGACAACCCTAATGGCGACTTACAATGCTATAGGTACTTTAGACCAAAATTCATAGTATAGCCAACTATTGTGGTCAATTTGTATGGAATGATTGTTTTTTTACACATAGCCGTGTGTAGACAGCAGTTGGATAGGTAGAGTCAGACTGAAAAATTTAATGCATGTTGCCATGGTAGCTCAGTGACAATGCATGTTGCCATGGTAGCTCAGTGACAAAGCAACCGGCTAGAGACCGGGAGATCAGTGGTTCAAATCTCGACTATGGCAATGAATTTTTCAACCTGACTCTACCTATCCAACTCTTGTCCTACACACGGCTATGTGTAAAAAAACAGTTATTCCATACTTTTAAAGGCTCTACTTAGCAATGTTATTAAAGGCGATGCTGTAACTGGCCACCTCTTCAGGAAACTATTAATCACTCGCTGTAGTTCACGTTGAGAAATACTGGGACTTTCCTGGCGGATATTTTGTTTTAATTCTTTCAGGGTGTGTGGGTTTGTCTTGTACACTTTATGTTTTAAGTTATCCCAAAGATAGAAATCGCAGGGGTTAGGTTGGGGGCCGCAAATCTCTACTAATAACACACTTTCAATTGCTGTCATCAAAAGATTCGCTGTATGAGCTGTTGCAGAGTCTTGTTGAAACCATCTGATGTGTTCCATTCTCATGACTTTCTCTATCTATGTCTTTGGAACAATGTGTTGTTAAAAAGTTTATGCTTCTATTTACTTCATGCTAATCGAGAAAAATTAGCAGAAATAGTCTTATTGCTTGCTTCCTTGTGAGCAGAAGCGAAATAAGGGAGTACCATAGGTGATAGTCAAAAGCTGGTTGCTATGAGACTGAAGTTCCTTTGTTTGTATGCACACGAGTTGACCAATTCCTGTTTGAGAAAAATATACGTTTTTTAAAGGTGAAATCAAAAACAAGGAATAAATCAAAAGCGATCAACTCCACGAGAAAAATGTATATAATATAAATTGTGTGTTTTTTGTCCATCTCTTACGGCTATATACGGTTATTCAAAATATACATTTTATTTGTCATGTAAATATCTTTAATATACAATATTTTAATCAAAATCGTTTGAGCCATTTTTAAAAAAAATCAACTTTTTCGAAAAAAGTTCATGTGAAAGGTAGTTTGGGACGGGGGGATTTTTCTCAAAATCTTCGTGTCGCATCCCTGATAGATACTAAACTTAAACACCATATTTGGTATTTCACCGACTTTTCGATTTTGAGCTGTCGCGTTCACAGACACACGGACGCACACACACGGACTTTTTTCTAAAACTGTGTTTATTAATACACTGGACCCTAAAACATATATTTCCGGAGAAATGTCGGTATCGAACTTTTGGGTGGAGTGCAATACCTTCTCAATACACTGTGCAAATAGTATGTATAGAGAAAGTAAAAAGGCAAAATTACGCTCCCTGTCTGTTCCCCCTTATCTAAAAACAAGGGGGCAAAGTTGCATTCACGGGTATCAACTTTGACTCGAAAAAAATTGGACCTATAACTCTTTCTCCGCTAATGGTCCACCATACACCAATTTTTTAGTCATGATCAATATTAGGTTGCTCAGAGCTCCAATAATGATTATGTTGTGTACACACATATCCATGAAGTTGGAGCCAAGACTCTCCGTGAAAAATATTAAATGGGGGGCAATTTCACCATTGTATACACTATTGAGAGTCCACTCACAAAATGTGTTGACACGTACGAATCATAAATAAATACATGCTATGCAGTGGAAAACAAATGCTGGGCCATAATACACTTTGTGACTAAGTACAGAACAAAATAATAAAACACACTGGTAATAACTCAACCATACGATATCACCATCAGCTAAACACTGCACTTTTGCAGCAGAGAAAAACAAGTCAGCACCGTGACCTTGTATACAGCAGCTGTGTGTTATTTTTCCGTGTGCGTACTGAAAAAACACGCGCAGCAGTTCCGATGTATTTGGGTCGCACGGTAGTGGGCTTTTGTCTAACTCTTAGGGTTTGCCAGTTACACAAAGGTAATCCAGAATGAAGAGATCTTCAGAGACTATTCCAAGAAAATTCAAGGTATACATTTCATTTACCATGAAAACATCGTAAACATGTATTTTAATCAAAATCGTTCCAGCCATTTTGGAAAAAAATAAAACACTTCGAAAAATGTTCCATATAAAGCGAAGTTTAATATGGGGAGATTTTTTTTTTTTTGAAAATCATCGTGTAATGTTTTTACTTTCTCTACTTAGCATGTAGTAGTACTTCATATGTAGAGAAGGCGCTGCATTCCACCCAAAATTCAATTCCGGGATTTCATTGGAAATTCACGATTTAAGGTTCCTTGTGTCCAAAATTTTTAGAAAAATGACAGTATGTGTGTGTGTATATGTGTGTGTGTGTGTCTGTGAACAACATAGCTCAAAAAAGAAAAGTCAATTAAATTCCAAGCTTAATAATTAAGTTCAGCATCTTCCAAGGGTGCCGCAAGAAGTTTTTCAAGAACCCCGCCGCCCAATCCAAACTATCCTTTATGTGGAACAATTTTCGACAATTTTGATTTTCTCAAAAATGGCTCTAACGATTTTGATTAAAATACCACATATTAAAGATTTACATCGCAAATAAAATGTATATCTTGAAATTTCTGGGAAATATCTCTAAAGCCCTCTTCATTCTGAATGACTTTGCATAACCGCAAGAAATAGACACAAAATTACTCCACCAAAAATGTAGAACTCGTTATAATACACAATTTCTCTTATATATGTATATATTTTGTAGAGTTAACCATTTCCGAAATATTTCTTATTATTGGCTTCAATTTTAGAATACTTAAAATTTTTCTCGAACGAGAATTTCTCGTTCTTGTTTTTTTAGTTTTGCTCCTAGCCATGCAAAGAGATCCAAAATTCAACCAGCAAAAGCTCTGACAATCGCTTTAACCTAGTGTGTTACTTTAGTTCCGTTTTACTTATAAGGAAGCATGCAATTTTAAAGTATAGCATATTTAGAGAAACTCGTGTGAGTGGAACATATCAGATTTTTTATTCAGGGGTACTCGAAACATATATTTCGGGTGGAATCTCGTCATGGAATTTTTGGTTGGGATGCAATACTTCCGCTACTTGCAATATGTAAAAGAGGAGGCAATAAATCAATGTAGACAGGGAAAGTCCTGTGATTGTAACGGAGACATTTCACAGATAGGCTTGTTATCTCTCCTTTAACGTCGATCAAGACGTCCTTCACGGGGAATCCTATTTTCTCTGAAGCAATATATTTAAACTGGCGAGCCTCCAATATTATTTCGTGTACTTTTTCAATAATTCGTATGTTGTGATCTTCAAGGTTTCCCGGCCTTGTTTAAACCCAACTGAAAATGTTTCTCGGCTCACATCAATCTCCCAAGCGCAAGGAATGTTGCATAACGGAAATTAATGTTCCTGAATTTCCACCATGATGAATGGCGGTGTTTAACGATTCCTCGATGCTTCCTTTAGTATCACAATAAACAACGCTAGTACGAGGGCGGATCGAAAAGTAACACACAATATTTTTTTCTGCCTTGGTATTGCAGTCGGAATGTTGCAATTTCATATTGATATAGTTTGAAGTTTTCACTACAGAGGGTATTTTTACTATTTTTATGTGTAGCTCTAGCGAGAGAAGCATGAACTACGCAACAAAGATGGCGCACATGCTACTGTCTTCCACGTGTGAAGAGCAGAGAGGTATGGTTCAATATTTGTGGGCCAAAAGGCATAAACCTAGTGAAATTCACAGGAACATCGTGGCAAGTGGGGATGCTTGTATGGACCGTAGCAATGTCTCCAGGTGGAGTGCATTCTTCCAAGAGGGCCGTGTGACCCTTAGTGATTTTCCACGATCCAGGAGGCTGGTAACAGCTGCAACCCCGCAGAATGTCAGAGGCATTGAGGCTGCAATTTTGAATGACTGAGGGGTGCAACGGTTCAACATTTCCTATGGTGCAGTGTACGATGTTGTTCATGACACGTTGAAATCTCGTAAAGTTAGTGCCCGTTAGGTGCCTAAGAACTTGACAGACAACCACAAGGGCCTGCGAATGATGATAATCTTGGATCACTTTACACCGCAAGACATGACTTTCTGAAAGTAATCGGTACTGGTGATGAGTCGTGGGCATACCACTACACACCCGAAACAAAGCAGGCAAGTATGGAGTGGAAACATGCTGGTTCCCCAGTAAAGAAAACATTCAAAGTGACTTAATCTGCTAGGAAAGTGCTTATGACAGTGTTTTAGGATAGGCATGGTGTTTTATTGGTAGATTTGCTGATCACGGGACCACTGTGAATGATGCAGCCCACATTAAAACTTTGGTGAAGTTGCGTCGAGCTCTTCGTGACAAACGCCACATATTTCTGGCGATGTCAAACTTCTTCATGGCAATACTCGCCCCCATGCTGCTGCTGTTCGTCAAAAAATCACCAAATTTGGTTGGGAGGTGCTCCAGCATCCACCATACAGTCCGGACCTTGTACCGTCGGACTTTCATCTGTTTTTGTTCTGGCCGGCCAATGCCTTACGACAGATACGGAAATGAAACCAGCAGATTGCTATATTTCAGGAAAACGGACTTCTACGAATAGGGCATATTGAAACTGGTATCAAGATGGGACAAATGTGTTGAGAAAGTAGGTGACTATGTCGAAAAGTAGTTACATGGTGAAAGTTCATTTGTGAATTTTTGTTTTGTTTTTTTAACTATTAATTTTTTTGTAAACAAATTATTGTGTGTTACTTTTCGATCAGCCCTCTATGAATATTCCCGAGTGTGTATGGTTTTTTAATACAGCCCATTGATGGCCTACTAATAACATTCGCGCCATTGGCTAATTGTCAAGTTACTCAACCTGACCGCGGTCAAGGCCTCTTAGATTGTATACAATGTCACAGATAAAGGAAGCCATTCGTGATTGTTATCAAACATTATTTAAGGAATAAAATGTTACCACCAAAATATATAACCTATAATTTTTGGGTTCAGATGTTGTTTGGTAACGTTTTATGATTGATGAAACACTTGAGCAAGCAAATTTGTAATAAAGGTACGGTAATAACATTTCTTAATGGAATTACAAAATTCCACTCGCTTGCAATTATTGCTGCCTACTATAGCCATAGAGGTTAAAGGCGAAGTATAAGTGAAAACAAGAATGCTCCTCGCGGCATAAGGTGGAAGTTCACCTCTCCACATTTAGTAGTATTATTAATTAACAATAAACCTTAAAAGGATTTTAATTCTTTTATCTTACTCTGCTGTTTTGGTATCCGGTAGAGAAGATAGGATTTCCAGACCCTATGCTTTTTTAAAGCAAGAGTGCTGTATTCTCTTGTCGCTTCATACAGGTACCCAAGGTCGCGGGTTCAAACCCAGCGGAGGATGATGGATTTTTTCGGGCGTAAAGATCCTTAGCATGGCTTCCTTCGAAAGGGAAGTAAAGCCGTTGATCCCGTGCGGCACTTAAAAGTACTTCAAGCCTGATAAAGAAGCCTATGAGCAAAATTAAGCGGTCTTTCACGCCTAGTTTTGTAGAATAGGACGCTGAACAACACAGTAGTTAAAGAGTGCCCATAAATAAATCTCCATTTACATTTCATTTGGGTTTTCTTTCTTTCTTTTGTTTTAATTGTTCTCTTTATAAGCCACCTTTAACTACAATGGTCATATCGAGGAGCTTTTTCTCCCTATTTTATCTTTAGAACAATCCTCTCGGCAATGTTAACTCGTATACAGTTCTTTTGTCTTTTGGTTTTTTGATTTCTTTTTAGGTTGTATTCGTGGATCACACAAACATATTCATTTATTTTCTCATTCATACTTCCAGACTCCAGGAAGGGTGATTAGCTAGAAAAAGATTCCGCAACCCGAGTCCGGGAATCGAAACTGGGACCTCTCGCAAAACAGGCAGGTTGAAAAACGAAGTTTTATTTATAGACGCTTTAACTAAGTCCGTCTGAGTAGCTCGGTTGGTTAGGCGCTGGCGTTCTGATTCCAAGGTAACGGGTTCAAACCCGGCTCCGACCGATAGTTTGTAAGTGTTTTAAAAGCAACAGCTCCATAACACTAGATTTATTGGTATGATCCTGGCAATGGACATCGTCGTTAACAAACAAAATATTTATGTTTGCTCTTTAACTGCTGTGGTCTTCAGCGATACATTTTATATAAGCGTGAAAGACCGCTTAGTTTTTCTCGGAGGTCTGAATCAGACTTGAGGTTCTTTTATGTACCGTAAAACATATGTCCCGTTATGTCACGGGGACACCAACTGTAATTCACTTCCGAAGGAAGTCGTGCTTAAGGATATTTACGTCCTGTAAAGTCTGTTGCCCTCCGCTGGGTTTGAACTCGCGGCCTCTGGAACCACAGGCTAGTTGGTTACCACCAGACCAAGTAGGTAAGTGCGCTCTACCAACTGAGCTACGGGGCCAGCCATTTTATGTGTGGTTCTTCACCGGTTGTCGTGTTCTTCAAACTCAACATACTAGGGGTGTTCAATAAGTCCGTAGAAAACTCCAAGAAATTGCACAGTATCATTGAAAAAGTTTGTATTTAGTAACCTTCGTATCTTACTAGATGGCAGTTAAAGTTTCAGCTATATGCATCACGTAGTTTCGTTGCCATAGGCGGTTGAATCAACAATCATGTACTTATTTAGAAAAATGGGGGGACGAGTTTCGTGCGGTGATTAAACACTTATATTTAAAAGGCTTAACATCGAAAGAGATAAAAGCCGAGTTGGTTGAAGTTCATACCACATCTGCTTCTGCGTTTGCAACAATTTACAATTGGATATATGAATTTAAATATGACCGAACATCCAAAAATGATGAACATCGTTCCGGATGTTCAGTAGAAATGACTTCCTCCGAAATGATTAACAAAATCCAGGATATGGCTTTGAGTGATCGGCGAATCAAAGTTCGTGGAATAGTAGAGGCCACAGGCATACCACTAGGTATAATATTCTCAATTTTACACCGAAAATTAGGTCTGACAAAGGTATCGGCAAAATGGGTGCCACGTTTGCTTTCAATGGAGAATAAACGCAATCATATGATCGATTCGGAAGCTGGTTTGACAATTTTCTGTCACAATTTTGACGAGTTTTTGCGTCGATAATAGATAACTGTGGACGAAACATGGATACACTACTACACTCCAGAGACAACAGTAAAGTCAAAACAGTAGATTTTTAAAGGTGGTGAAAACTGCAGTATTGTGCATCGTTATTGCACCGGTTGAGCGGAGAAATCAAGAAAAAAACGCCTTCATCTGACAAAGAAAAATATTTTCTTCCATCAAGACACTGCAAGGGTGCACACAGTCGCAGTTTTGATGGTGAAAATTGTAGAATTAAGGTTCGAATACTACAGCATCCACCGTGCTCATCAGATTTGGCTCCCAGAGACTTCTTTTATTTCCAAACTTGAACAAGTGGCTCGGCGGAAAACGATTCATGTCTAACAGAAAGGTCATCTCCCAGATACAGATACCTATTTTGAGGACCTTCCGGAATCCTACTTTTTGGAAGGCTTAAAACAGTTGGAGAAACGCTGGTAAATATGTCTCGAGCTAAAAGGAGATAATGTTTGAAAAACAAAAACACTACCAAAAATAATTTGTTTTTCTTTTTCTAAAAAACTTATTGAACTCATAGTTACAGACCTTAGCATACTGAAATTGAAATCCGAAATTGAAATCGTTCAGTAATAATTTTGCGATGACTTGAAGTTCATAGCAGTAAATGTATTATTGTGCTACGCCAATGATTACATGTGGCACATCAAATATGTGTGAGAAGTATTCAGTGTCGCCAAAAGCAACGCTGTCATATTTTCTTCAAGTTAGCATTCACACTCAACGCGGGGACATTTACTTCTTAGGAAAAGAATGAAAGAGAAAACATAGGAGATGTTGCAACACTGTGTTTCACTCCACGTGGAGTAAAGAACTATGTGACATTTATGATTTCTTTAATTTCAGCGGTTGAAGCGACACGCTCATTGGTGTAATGTGAAACATCAACGGCTTCCGAGAACAAATCTTGCGACGTGTTCCGATGATAAAAGACAAAGCGCGTGTTAACTATCAGAGTAGCACAATAACACAAAAAATACATCTAAATCAATGGGAATTCCATTTTATGAGATTCCATAAAGACCTGGTGGTGAGGGTACACAACGGACCTACGGGAGATCTACATCCCTCAGGGGAAAAGGTGTGAAGCGAAGGAACTTCTGGAGGTAGTAGTTTCTTCCACACGTCTCACTATTCGAGCTGGCCAGAGAGACTAATGAATGCCCTGTTCAACTAAGTTGCCCTCTAGTGTCCACGGGAATATTCTTTTATTTGAGTAAGCACCCGCACCTCTGTTCAAGAACGACTAGAATCACATCTAAAACATTAGAAGGAAACAGAATGAAAGGAAAATTAGAGAAAGGAAGTCGTAGTAATGAAAACTTGCCAATCAACCAAGGGGCAAGAGAAAGCACATACACAGAAAAAACCCAAGATCAGAGAGGACAGTCGTCAAACACGAGACCCCTGGAATACGATCCTCACTTATTACCTGAGCCACCTCACTCGGTAGATCTAGTTGTACTGCTGCTTTCTGCCACAACTGCTGAAATTCTTCCTGGTACCACAATAAACACGTATTAAAGCAAATAACACCATTTACTGAGTTTGCGCACATTTCTAGTACATGCTTGATTTTTCATAATATCAATAATAAACAAACACTGACTCAAAATGGGAAACATCTCACAATATAGAAGTTTGCGTGAAGAAGTTGATTTATAGTTCACTCGTCCATTACTGAATGCTCACGCTCGTTTTCTAGAGGCCATATTGCTGCAAATCCACACGTATTGCATTTTGTTGTAGTCCAATTAAGAAGCACATAACTGTTATGAAGCATACACAAGCAGTTCTGTGATATATCGTTTGTGGTGGACAAAGCGGCACAGGGACTGGTTTTCTCCGGGATATCCGGTTGCCCCCGCCATCACATTCCACCGGTGCTCCATCTTCGTTCCATATATCTATCATCAGTATCATCGCCTGCGGTGCCAAAGTAGTAAATGCGGTCGTTAAATGCACACAGTAAACAAATCAATAAAAATAGATCAGAGCTTATCTACATGTCTATCCCTAATCGTGATTATGGTCCTCTTTATTGGGCAGAAATTTTTTGTCTTGTATCAAAGGTTACATACGCACATTACATACATTATTTACATTGACTTTTATATAACATTTAAAAGAAATTCTTTCTTCACAAATTTGCCGGACTTCACAGCTAGGCTAGCTTGCCTAGAGAATACATCCCTGACTATACAATATTTCCAGAATCGGAAGACTGAGGAGTGAGGTTAAGGAAGTCAGATGTTTCACTTCTTTTACATGAATATCAGTGATTTTTGCATGAGTTATTAGCCGGGGCAGTAGGAAATTATAATTATAGAGGTAAAGGGGTGAATTCACCATAAACTATAGACCACTTTAGAAATAGTTTCATATAGGGGGAGGTAATGAAAATTAATTAACTTGTTATTCTTCAAGTTTAAAAAGCCAACCGTACAACGACGGATAAACCAGCCAGTAGGATAATATGAGTAACTCACACAGAATTTGGCCGTGAGCAGAATCATAAAAGTAATTTTTAAGCAGTTGCCGAAGGAAAATTTTGCCGTGAGTAAGGTCATTAGTGAGGTAAAGTTGGCACTATGCAGTGACGGATCACCAAGGATGTCCTTGCCATAACTTGGCACATGCAACATTTCCTTATTCCAGGCAATACAGTCCTGAATCTAAATATAGGATACCAGTCAGTGTTACTCTGGAGCTAGGATGTCAAGACAATAGTTTCATTTCGAGTAGTTGATCGTGAGGTAGCAGTGGCGGATCCAGATTAATCTTACTTTTTACTATCTCTAGCACGTATGTACAATGTACGTATTAGGTAGAGAAGATATTGTATTCTACCATAAAATAGACCACCGACATTTCACTGGAAACACATGTTTTGAGCACCCCATAATAAAAATACAATTTTTAGAACATAGCATATGGACAGCATAACTAAAAAAGAAAGGTTCGTTAAATACAAAAACTTGTGTTTAAGTATAGTATATCGCAAACATGCAAAACGAAGATTTTCAAGAAAATTCCCTTATCCCCAGCTACCCCTCTCGTGGAAAAATGTTCTCAAAAATTGTTCTAATGATTTTGATTAAAATACCGTATATGAAAGATATTTACATGACAAATAAAATGTATATCTTGAATTTTCTAGGAATAGCCTCTAAAGTCCTTTTCATTCTGAATGACTTTTGCATAACTGATAAACCCTAAGAGATACACAAAAACTTTACTGAAAATGTGGATTTCGTCAAAACACACAATTTAAGTCTTTTACCTTTTTGTTATGGAGCTAACCATTTCCTAGATATTCATTGTTATTGGTTTCAGTTTTAAAATATTTCTGCTTTTCTCAAACAGGAAGTCGTTCGTGTTTCTTTTGTTTTACTCCTGGCCATGCAAAGAAGTGAATTTCAATGGCAGTTGTATAACAGCATTTGAGTATCGCTTTACCATAGTGCATTCTCTTAGTTCTCTTATAATAATAATAATAATAATAATAATAATAATAATAATAATAATAATAGTAATTATAATAATAATAATAATAATAACAATAACAATAATAATGTCATTCTTTTAAGGCTTATCTCATTTAGCACGGAGTAGAAAGAAGAACAATCTTGTGTAAGAACATTGTTTGTAGAACAGCTAGAGAAAACCATTTGAATGAAGCATATCATATATTTACTTTCTTTACACGTGCTATGTACATAGTGTATAGAGAAGGTATTGTATTCTACCCAACAATTCGTTATCCAGATTTCATAGGAAATACACGTTTTGGGATCCCCTGAATAAAGAAATGGATTTTTAGAAAAATATTTGTGTGTCTGGGAGCAGCATAGCTCAAAAACGAATTGTCTGTTAAATACCAAACTTGATATTTAAGTTCAATGCCTTTCAAGAATGCGACCCGAAAATATTCAAGAAAATCCCCCATCCCCAACTGGGAAAAAATTAGAAAAATTTGATATGCTCAAAAATGGCTCTAACAATTTTTATTAAACTACTGTATATTAAAGATATTTGTATGACAAATAAAATGTATCTTTTTAATTTTCCGGGAATATTCTCTATAGACCTCTTCATTCTGGATGACTTTTGCATAACTGGTAAATCATAAGAGATAGGCAAGAACTTGCTACACAAAAATGCAGATCTCGTTAAAACACATAATTTATGTCATATACATTTTTTCGTGGAGTTGACCGTTTCTGAAATATTCCTTGTTATTGGTTTCAGTTTTAAAATGCTCATAGGGAATGTTTCATCTCCTAGTCATACAAAGAAACGGATTCCAATCCCATAGCAACCAACTTTTAAAGGATTTGACGATCGCTTTAGCCTAGTGCATTCCCTTATTTCCCTTCTGCTAATGCTTATTTTTATTGTGTATTTGTTTGTAGCTTAACGTCCTTTAACCTGATTGGTCATATCGGACGATGAACGAAATTGATAAAATGATTTCGGGGTCTATGGAGCTTAAAGTTACTCGACATTCGTCTTCCTAGGATAAGGGAAAACCCCGAATAAACATTATCCGGGTAACTCACCCTAAGCGAGATTCGAACTCACGACCTTTTGAATGTGAGGCAGACACGCTAACACCACACTTTATCTTTATTGTGATAGTGTTTACCGCACGCTTTTATTACTTATGGAATTGCGGGCGATGACTGTTGGTACCTACATGGAATTAAGTTGGAGCACAGATGGAATGCGATGGTGGAAGAAAATTATTATTTCGATTAGCATGAAGTAGACAGAAGAATAAGCTTTTTAAGAGATGTAAAGAAAGTCATTTGAAAGGAACACATCAGCTGTTTTTCTTGCATAATGCTTTGCTGCAAAAGTCAGACTGCAATGTAGTGTAATCGGGTCGGGCGGTGAATTTCTATAATATCATAGTTAATTAAGAATGAACATAGTTCCATATTACGGCTTTAAATTTCAATGGCATAATTTTTAAAAACAAATTATTCTTGTAAAATAATAAAACGATTTGTTTTGCTCTCTTAAAAGTATTATTAATACTGTTGCACTTCTATTCTGTTTTACATGCCACTATGCTATGTTTTAGGCACTTTTGTCAGTTGAAGAAGAATATCGGAAAAAGTATCGCAGAATTTTGGGTTATACAAAAATATAAGAAATATGCCCATTTGAAAAGCCGTCCAATTGTGTAGGCTAAAACAATCTTTGGGATATTTGCGTTGTAATTGTGGGAAAACAAAAGAATACCGTTTTAGTTGGTTGCCCTGTTATATTTGGTTTTTCTTTTCTTCTGCTAGCTGAATTATTCGGTGGAGAGTGTGATAAGGTTAAAAGTTCAGATATGGTTGTAACAAAAGATGTATGGTTACCTACAGAAGAGGAACTAACAGTCCCGGAAGTAAATTTAGGTGGTCCAGCTCTTAAAGCTGGAGCATTCCATGTAGGAAAATACTGTGAGCCTCAAAACAATGTAAGAAAAATGGGGTTCACATCTTACTGTTTGAATGCTCCGGAGTTTCTTCATTACATGTAGAATATTCTTTACAGGAATTTATTCTTTGCCGCAACGAACTGAAGGATCCCAGGAAATGCATCAATGAGGGAAAAGCTGTAACAAGCTGTGCTTTAAACTTTTTTCGTCTAGTAAAGAAAACATGCTACCAAGAATTCACACAGTATGCCAACTGCATAGATAAGTCGAGTACGAAATTGGAATTTAGCCCGTAAGTATATAGGAAAGTGAATTCTAGTTAACAGTGACACAAGCTTATTGTATGAACGTTTTTAAAATCTATTGCATATATAATTCGGTTTAACAAAGCTAACCTATATACTGCATGGTTACCATAAAACAATATTTCTAGTTTAAAGTAACAGAAACCGATTGTATGAACTTGTATAAAAGCTAACACACACAAAATGACACCATTCAATAAAGCTAACCTATATTCATCATAGTTACCACAAAACACAAGTGATAAAACTCTAAAACTCCCAAGGCAGGGTATGACTTGGAATTGCTATATGAATAAGACATACACATCAGCGGTGGCACTTTATTCTCAAAATGTGGAGAATGCACACAAATAACAGTAATTCACTTCTATATGGCATGTTTTAATGCATTTAGAATCCAAACTTTTCATTTATGACACTTTTGTTCCCCATATACAACACATTGTGCATCCTACCTGGGCATAATGGGAACATTGCTTATCCTGTCCTTGTGTTAATAACATTAGTAAGCCCTAAACCATAAAAGAGTGTAACTGAAGGATTGGGGCCCTAAGACGAAAAGGATAGGTGAGAGATCTATGAAGAGCAAACCCTAAATGTTTAATGATGTTTTCATTAACAATTGTATTTGCTACTTGTGCTTCAACATGACACTAGTTTGCCCATTCTAACTAAGGTCACTAAAAAGGGTCGAAATATGAGTTTATTTGAGCAACATCTTATGCTTAATGCCTTCCGTATGACTTCATGATTACATTGGATATACTATTTGCTGGATTCTGTGAGTAATTAACAAATAAAATATAGGGTGCCAGCCTCCGAAGTGAAACAAATACAAATTTAAAGCTACTGGTTTTCAACAAAGTTGTTTATAGAATGTTAATTTAGATTGGTTATCTTGGGCCACTCTAAAAATTGGATGAAACTAAGTGTTAGTGATGGACTTTGTATTCCTGATGATGGTTTCAAAGCTTTTATTTGTCAGAAAAGCTTGTTTTTTTTATTACAGATGAATTTGTGTGCATGCTGGAACAGTTGGTATTTTGCATATATGATGGGTATTTACCAAATAATTCTACATAAACGAGTATTATATGAATAATAAATGGTTCTATAATGTGTAGGTATATGCTGAAATACTGGATTTATAATGAAAAAACTTGGTTTCGTTGCTAGCGGGAGACATTGTATCTATTAGTATGCAAGAACGTCATATGTTGCTCTTGACAGGATTACTGCATTGTGAGAACCCGTAGGAATAATTCACCAGTTAGTGTGACTATAGTAGTTTGTGGAGGAGTATGTTTCTGTGATTTTTTTTTAATTTTTGTAGGCGAAACCACTGAGTCCGGTGGTTTTCATATTTTGCACGAGGTTATGTTCAAATCCATTAAGGTTAGTGTGTGTTTATAAATTTATGTTTCTAATTTTCTATTGCGGTAGTACTTGGCGGAGATATATGTTTCTGAACATTATAAAACCATTTATTATTTATATAATATTCGTTTATAAATAATTATTTGGTAAATATCCTTCATATATGCAAAATACCAACCGTTCCGTCATGCGCACACATTTGTCTATTATATAAAAAAAAAACTTTTCCAAGAAATAAAACCTTTGAAATTATCATCAGAAATACAAAGTAAATCAATCACACTTGATTTCATTCAATTTTTAGAGCGGCCCATGATTACCTAAATTTAAGAAATGACTTGATTAACCACTAAGAGCATCTAGAAGCCACGATCTTACACAATTGTCATGCCTTAGGGTTTTAGATGTGCAGATTGCTCTACTTTGCCCTGCCATCATTCTACAGTTGCAATCCTGTCAATTGCTACACTCCTCTCCTTCTAAAAGCATCCCTTGGCTATGCTTTCTGGCTTAAGGCCTTCAATATTGAACTATACTTAAATCTGCTATGCTGAAAGGGGTTACAAGTATGGGAGAATGTCAATAAATTGCATAATTTGTTTGAACCTTAAAGACAAAAATACACTTGAGAATTATTAAAGCTTTTTAGTAACACATTATTGTGTAGTGTACTCGAGGATAATGTATATAGATAGATTTAAAAATAGTTTTATTGTTACCAATGTAAATAATGATTCTTTCAGAATTGAATAGCCCCATTCTTTCTAAAGGGCATAGGCTACAAAAACACCTTACTTCAAATCATGAATTACTGAAAGACTTAAAAACGATTTACTACTACTTGTTAAGAATGCCATGGAATAGAAAGCATTTCCTGTACTGCATAGAGAATATGTGCAGAAACAAAAGTCATTTAACTGTTGTACTCCACAGTTACTGGATATAAAAACAAAAGCTGCTTACCTTTTATTCCATGTAGTGTACATATCTCACCTGACTTCTAAGGTATGGTAACTCAAAATGGCTAGATTACAGATGCAAGATTTTAGTTTAATTATGCTTGTATAAAGCAAATTTATCTGAAGGGTCTCGGAATTTGGATGATAAAACATTCCCGATAGTGGCTGATGAATTGCTACAGTTTTGTACTAAGCAGCAGGCACTAAAATTGCAAATAAATGTGTCGCCCTCCGTGGTGTAATGGTTACCATGCTGACTTCATATACCCAAGGTCGTGGGTTCAAACCTGGCGGAGGACGATGGATTTTTTCGGGTGTAAAAATCCTTAGCATGGCTTCCTTAGGAAGGGAAGTAAAGCCGTTGGTCCCGTGTCATAGATTTACCGCACGTAAAAGAACCTCAAGCCTGATTGAGAGGCCTCTGAGCAAAATTAAGCGGTCTTTCACGCCCAGTATAGAATGGGATGCTGAGAACCACAGCAGTTAAAGAGCGTCCATAAATAACACAACATTTACATTTATTTTTTTTTTTTTGCAAATGTATAGTTAACTCAGAATTTACTTTTACTTTTTACTATCTCTAACATATATGTGCAATACTGTAGTCAGTTGCTGGGGCCATGAGCGAGCGTGAGGCACACCCATGTGTTGCGCAACGCATTGTGATAAAATTTCTTGTCTGAGAAAATATTAAAGCTGCTGAAATTTGACGTCCATTACATGGAGTGTTTGAGGACAGAACTCTCATGGGCCCAGGTGAAATACTAGTGTAAGGAGTTCAAGGACAGACATGAGACTGTGGAAAACATGCCACATCCACGCTGCCCCCGCACCAGCATCACAGCGCAGAATATTGCGGCTGTTAAAGAGCTTATTGAACCTGATAGGTGAATCATGTTGCTTGGAATAAGCCAGGAACTTGAGATCAGCTATGGTAGTGTTCTGTCAAAACCTGGGACTCTGAAAGGTGTCCGCTCGTTGGGCTCCAAAGCTGCTGAATGAAGAGCAGAAGGCTACATGATTTGCAATTCTTCGCCAGCTTCTGACAAGGCATGAAGTGGAAGGTGATGCTTTTTGAGACGAATCATTACGTGTGATGAGACCTGGGTCCACCATTACACTCCTCAGTCAATGAGGGCCAGTATGGAGTGGCAGAGGCATGTTGAGGGCCACCGGTGAAAGCCAAGACTGGCTGTCGACAGGCCACGGTCTTCTGGGACTACAGGGGCATACTGCTGGGTGATTTCCTCGAGGGACGTACTTGTAAGACCATTAATGCGGCCTATTACTGCAATCTTCTCTAGCAGGTTGGCATTGCCTATAGGTCAAAACGGCACAGCATCCCAAATTGATCTGTACTGCTCCTTCATGACAATGTCCGTCCACACAGAGCAAACATGCACTGGACTGTCCTGCCACATCCAGCCTATAGTCCAGACTTGTCGCTGTTTGGGCCGCTGAAGGGTGCTCTTGGCAGATAGTGCTTCACAACCAACATGGAGGTGCACCAGTGGTTACACACACACACTCAGCTACTTTCTTTGAAACTGGGATGGAGAAAATGCCTATCCAGTGGCAAAACTGTGTAAATACAATGACGAGTTATGTAGAAAAGTGAGAAAAATTAGAAATTAGACCTAATTGTATTAAATTAAAGAGTTACAACAACAGGCTTGTTCATATTTGATTTACCCTCGTATATGTTCCACCCAAAAATTTGGTATAGAAATTTCACTGCAAATACATTTTGGGAATCCTGAATCCAAAAACAGGTGTGTGTGTGCGTGTGTGTGCTTAGCATAACTGAAAAACGAAAAGTCAGTTAAATACCAAGCTTGGTTTTTAAGTACAGCATCTTTCAAGGATGCACACAAAGATTTTCAGAAACCCCCCCCACCATAACTACCATGGAATATATTTCAAAATTTTCAATTTTCTAAAAAATGCTTAAACGATTTTGAATAAAAGCCATACATATAAGATGTTTACATAGGAAATAAAATATATACCCTGACTTTCTTAAATGGATAACTGGTAGACCATTGCAAAAAAAAAAAAAAATTCTGATGTGTTCCATTCACATGACTTTCTCTACATCTCAGCAACAACTTATTCTTAAATAGTTTATGCTTCTATTTACTGCAAGCAAATCGAGAGAAAATTAGCAGAAATAACTTATTACTTGCTTCCTTGTAAGTAGAAGCGAAATAAGGAAGTACCATAGATTAAAATGATAGACAAAAGCTGGTTGCCATGTGACTGAAGTTCCTTTGTTTGTATTGACAGGAGTTGACAAATTCCTGTATGAGAAAAGCAAAAGTTTTTCAAAGCTGGAAAAAAAAAAAATCTAAAAAATTATCAACTCCACGAGAAAAATTTATATAGCATAAATTGTATGTTTTAACGTGCTCTACATTTTTTGTGTTTTAAGTTTTTGTCCATCTCTTATGGTTTAGGAGTTATGTAAAATTCATCTAGAATAAAGTAGTCTTAAGAGGCTATTCCCAGAAAATTCAAGATATACATTTTATTCGTCAGATAAAATATCTTTAATATATAATATTTTAATCAAAAATTCGAAAAAAGTTCCATATAAAGGGTAGTTAGGTGTGGGGGGATTTATTTGAAAGTCTTTGTGTCATATCTTTGGAAGATATTTATGTCATATACGTTTTTTTCGTTGAATTGACCATTTCTGAGATAATACTTATTTCTTTCAGCTTTATAGCACTTTTCTCACAGGTAAAGTTGCTAACTCCTTGCCTTGCATAGAAATGGTTTTCAACCACATGGCGAACAGCTTTTAAGAGATTTAACTATCATTTTAGCCTAGTGTACTCCCTTTACTCCCTTATTTTCCTTCTGCTTACAAGGAAGCAAGTAATTAAGGCAATATCTGCTAATGTTTATCTTGATTATCACAAAGTAGATAGAGGATTAAACTTTTCAACAGTAATTTGTTACAGAGATGTAGAGAAAGTCATGTGAATGGAACACAATAGATCTTTTTGGATTTAGGGGGTCCCAAAACATATATTTCCATGAAATCTTGGTATGAAATTTTTGGGTGCAACAGCACCTTCTCTATACACAATGTACCTAGGTACATAGTAAAAATACGTTTTCTGGACACAGGGGAGCCTGAAGTGTATTTTTGGTGATATCTTGGTATGGAATTTTTGAGTAGAGTGCAATACCTTCTGCACCTACATACCATATACTATGTAGAGAAAGTAAAAGCTATATGAACCAACAATTTTGAAACAGATTATTATATGGATGCGTAGGCTTCCACGACCTGTGTGTTGATGTGTCTTCTTAGCTTCCAGAGAAGGCCGCATTATCTTGCATGGGATTGCTGATGTTTCGCTCATCTTGCCGTGAGCTGCTTCTGGGCTCTTGAGCAGTGGTTGCTTATTTGCTCTCGCTTATATAGTGGTGGAGGTTGCCCTGCCCCCTTGCTTCTGATTGGCTAGTTGCCTGCCCCCGACAAATAAGCAACCACTGCACAAGAGCCCAGAAGAAGCTCACAGCAAGATGAGCGAAACATCGGCAATCACATGCAAGATAATGCAGCCTTCTTCGGAAGCTAAGAAGACACATCACAGATTATTATAGCTACAGACAAATTTGAATTTGTTTTTGTTTCAGATGCCGTAAAACACAAGCTGCTTATGATAAGTGTGTTAAGGACAATCTGGGAATTGAACGCCCACCATTTGGCTATTTCTGTCAGCCCAAGGTTCACGACTCAGCTCGTCCTAAACCAGAGCCAATGAAACCCGATGTTTATGAGGACTATACTCCATATTTGCCTGAGGGCACTCCTAAGCCAGAAGCCAAATATGGCTCTCGTTTCTTCTGGTATGAATAAAATGTTGATGCATATGTAGTACTTGCAAACAACAAATGTAAACTATAGTTTGTAAATTTTCATAAAGCGATGTTATTAGACTTTAACTGTAAACCTGAGAAAATAAACTGCACGTTTTCTCAAGACTTGATTATTGGTCTTAGAGCCCTGTTTCACAGTTTTTAAAATTTACAAATTACAACAAAAGATTACCAGAATATTTCTGAGTTGGCTTTGTAACACTTAAGTATCACTTATGTATAGTTTTTCCAGAACGGTTTCGAAGCAATTTGGGCTTCATTGTTGATGGTTTCCAACTGAATTTTCACAGGGTTGAGGTGTGGGGGTCCCTGGTGACGAACCTCCACAATATATTTTGTGGTGGCAATTCAAAGTTGAATATATGGCATTGGTTATAAAGATGTGGATTTTTTCCCAGACTTCAAGCTCTGCTGTGTATCTGGTGGATTTTACAAGGTGTATGTTACTACTATTTCATGGTTAGTAGACCAAAAGTGGTGTGCAACGGCTGATTTGTCGGTTTGTTTGTATTATACTGCTCTCAAGTGTTCTTTAAGTCTTGTTTCAAGGTGTCTTTTTATTTTACCAATGTGCAATCAGCACAATTTATTCTTTAGATTCCTGATGTTTTGTGTTCTGGGATTTGGTCTTTTTGGTTGTCACAGAGCATTTTTTGTAGGCTGAACTTATTTTGGGGGGCAAGTTTGATTTTATGTTTTTTGAATATTTTTTGGAACATTACCAATTTATTTATTAATAGCAGAAACACTGTTAATCCATTAACATACTATTTTTATTGATCAATTTGTGCCTGGAAATACCATTTTTACTTTCTCTACACATACTATGTACATAATGTATAGAAATGGTATTATATTGCACCCAAAAATCTGATACCTCAAAAATGAAAAGTCCATTAAATACCAAACTTGGTGTTTAAGTTTGGTACCTTCCAAGGATGCGAGATGAAGATTTTCAAGAAAATCTCCCCGCCCCCAACTACCCTTTACATGCAAACATTTTCGAGCATTTTCTCAAAAATAGCTCTAACAATTTTGATTAAAATTTCATATATTATAGATATTTACTTGACAAATAAAATGTTTATCTTGAATTTTCTGTGAATAGCCTCTGAAGACTACTTTATTCTGGGTGAATTGTACGGAATTTTGTATAACTGGCAAACCATAAGCAACAGAGAACTTACTTAACAGAAAATATAGAGCTCTTTAAAACACACACAATTTATATCATATACATTTTTTTGTGGATGGGATCGTTTTTGAGATATTCCTTGTTATTGGTTTCAGCTTTAAAAACTTACTTTTCTCATACAGGAATTTGTGAACTCCTGTCCATACAAACAAAGGAACTTCAGTCACATAGCAACCACCTTTTGCTTAATACTTCAGGCTATGTTACCCCCTTATTTCCCTTCTACTTGCATGGAAGCAAGTAATAAGACCATTTCTGCTAATTTTTTATCAATTAGCGTGAAATAAAAAGAAGCATAAGCTTTTTAACAATAATTTGTTGCAGAGATGTAGAGAAAGTCATGTGAATGGAACACATCAGATTTTTATTGAACAATTTGTGCCTGAAAATACCATTTTTACTTTCTCTACACATAATATGTACAGAGAAGGTATTGTATTGCACCCAAAAACTCAATACCAAGATTTCACTGGAAATATATATTTTGAGACACCCTGAATCCAAAAAAAAGCATTTCTAGAAAAATGTCTGTGTCTGTGTGCACCATAGCTCAAAAACGAATAGTCCATTAAATACCAAATTTGGTAATTAAGTTCAGTACCTTCTAAGGATTCAACACAAAGGTTTACAAGAAATTCCCCCCCACCCCCAACAACCCTTTACGTGGAACATTTTTCGAAAATTTTGATTTTCTCAAAAATGACTCTAACAATTTTGATTAAAATGCCATATATTTAAGATATTTTTATGACAAATGAAATGTATATCTTGAATTTTCTCTATAGACCTTTTCATTTTGGATGACTTTTATATTAATTTTTTATAACTGAAAATGGACAACAACTTGTAATACAAAAATATAAATCTTGTTAAAGCACAAATTATGTCATATAAATGTTTTTTATAGTGTTGACTGTTTTAGAGATATTCCGAGTTTTAAAATACTTATACTTTTCTCATACGGGAATTTGACAACTCCTGTCCATACAAACAAAGTAACTTCAATCACACAGCAACCAACTTTCAAAACATTTGACTACTGCTTTAGGTGATGATGCTCCCCTATTTCCATTTTACTTACAAGAAACCTCATAATAGGACCATTTCTACCAATTTTTTTGCTTGATTAGCATGAAGTAAATAAAAGAATAAGCATTTTAACAATAATTAGTTGCAGAGATATAGAGAAAGTCATGCAAATGGAAAACCTAATTTTTGAAAAAATTACTCTGTCAGCTATTCGCTAACAACATAAACTTCCACCAAGATGTCTAGCTGTTGAAAGATTTTTTTCCACCTAGAGATGAGCATTGTGCTTGAAATGGAACATTATATAATGACAGCAGAGATTAACACTAATTAAAACATTAATGGTAATGCACATTGAAGTAACTAATTAAAAGTAAAAACACAGCATCCCACTCAAACTTCAATAATTGAAATAAGTAACTTACTTCAGACATGTTTCGGCAGCTCTTGTCACCATCTTTAGCAGAGATTTACTGATAAACTCGCGGTAGAGGGCTCTTTTCTGGGTAGACGGATTTTGAGATGAGACCGTTTGTTTGTGGTATATCAAAATTTATGACTTTAAAAGATTTTCCCAAACTGTTAATCCAATTGGATTTTAATACCTGGGGTTCGCTGAAAATTATGGTTTTGTGTCCAAAAATGGTGTGCTACAGCTGACTTATCTGTCTGTTTATGCTTTAAATACTTCATGCATTCTTTAAAACGTTCAATATTTCTTTTCCCTATATATACTTTTTTTACATTCCTTGCAGCTGATTTCATATATCCCTGATTGTTTTAATGGGGGGATTTTTTCTTTTGTGTTTGTATGAAGCGGGTTTTTTTAAACTGTGGTTATTAACTGGGGCTAAGTTGATGTTCCATTTTTTGAAAATCTTTTAAATTTTTGGTGTGCCGGTGGTAAGTAAATTTTTTGAAGCTGGTTATGAAACAAAACAAAGTAAAGAAAATCTAGCATTCTAAAGAGAATAAAATCGGAAACCAGTTTCAAAAAATCTGATGTGTTACACTCGCATGACTTTCTCTAGCTACTCTACAAACAAACTTCTTACAAAAGATAATTCTTCATTCAACACCATGCTAAACGAGATAAACTTTAGCAGAATTTAATACTTAGTTCCTTATAAGTAGAATAGAACTGAAGAAATGCACTAGGCTAAAGTGATAGTCAAATGTTTTAAAAGCTGTTGTTATGCTTTTGTCATTGCAAATCGCTTCTTTGCTTGGCCAGGAGTAGAACAAAAGAAAAACTGACGCTTAGGTCTCCGAAAAGGTTACCTCCAAACAAAAATGTAAAGGACATAAATTGTCTATTTTGACGAGATCTACAATTTTTGTATAGCAAGTTTTTGTCTATCTCTTATGGTTTACTAGTTATACCAAATTAAGCAAAATTCATCCAGAATAAGCTTTAGAAGCTATTCCCAGAAAATTCAAGACATGCATTTTATTTGCGATAGAAATGGCTTTAATATGTGATATTTTAATCAAAATCATTAGCCATTTTTAAGAAAAACAAAATTTTTGAAAATTTTTCCATGTAAAGGGTGTCTGGGGGAACTTTCTTGAAAAATCTTCATGTCACATCCCTGGAAGATACTAAACTTAAATACCAAGTTTGATATTTTACCAAGTTTTCATTTTTGAGTTATTGTGTTCATGGACACATGGACCTTTTTGTGAAAATTTCTTTTTTGGATACAGGGGACCCTAAAACATACATATATTTCTTGTGAAATCTCGGTATTGAATTTTTGGGTGGAGTGCAATAGCTTCTCTATGCACTATGTACATAGTAAGTGTAGAGAAAGTAAAAATGAACTATAAATGGAGAGTATTACGAATTGTTATTGCACCGGTTGAAAAATCAAGAAAAAATGCCGTCATCTGGCAAACAAAAAGATTCTCTTCCATCAAGACAATGCAGAGCTGTACTCCTGCGTAATTTTGATGGCGAAAATTATAGAATTACAACATCCACTGTATTCACCAGATTTGGCCCCTGCGACTTTTTATTTCTAAACTTGAAAAAGTGACTTGGCGGAAAATGATTCACGTCTAACGAAGAGGTCCTCTCACAAACAGATGCCTATTTTGAGGACCTTCCGAAATCCTACCTTTTGGAGTTTGAGATATGCTGGGAAAAAGTATCAAGCTAAAAGGAGATTATGTTGAAAAATCTGATGTGTTCCATTCACATGACTTTCTCTACATCTTCGCAACAAATTATTGTTAAAAAGCTTATGCTTCTATTTACTTCATGCTAATCAAGAAAAATTAGCAGAAATAATGCTATTACTTGCTTCTTTGTAAGTAGAAGCTAAATAAAGAAGTAGCATAGTCAAAAGCTGGTTGCTATTGACTGAAGTTCCTTTGTTTGTATGGACAGGAGTTGACAAATTCCTGTATGAGAAAAGTATAAGTTTTTCAAAGCTGAATTCAATAACAATGAATATCTCAAAAATGATCAACTCCACGAAAAAAAATGTATATTACAAAAATTGTGTGTTTTAATGCGCTCTACATTTTTTGTGTGGTAAGCTTTTGTCCATCTCTTATGGTTTAGCAGTAATGCAAAATTTCGTAAAATTGATGCAGAATAAAGTAGTCTTCAGAGGCTATTCCCAAAAAATTCAAGGTATATATTTTATTTGTGAGGTAAATATGTTCATATTATAATGAAAATCATTAGAGCCATTTTTAAGAAAATCAAAATTTTCAAAAAAAGTTCCATGTAAAGAGCAGTTGTTGGTGGGGGGTCTTTTCTTGAAAATCTTCATGTCGCATCCTTGGAAGATACCAAACTTAAATACCAAGTTTGGTATTTAACAGCCTTTTCGTTTTTGAGCTATGCTACCCACAGACACACATACACACAGACATTTTTCTAAAAATGCTTTTTTTTTGGATTCAGGGGCACCAAAACATATATTTCTGGTGAAATCTCGGTATCAAATTTTTTGGTGCATTACAATACCTTCTCTATACACTATGTATATAGTACGTGTAGAGAAAGTAAAAATAAAAAACAATCTACCAAAAATAATTTGTTTTTCCCTTTTTCTAAGGACTTATTGAACACCCCTCGTACAAAAGGAAGAAATATTTATCTGAGTATCAGCAACCTACACTGCACCCATTAGTCATTTCTCCATTTATTAGTTCATTTAATTTAGTGTTTGTCAACTTTGCAGGTGACATGCAAATGGTTCAGGGTTTGCACCTGTTGTAATATTGGATGATCCAAAAATGTCTGAACTGGCTGCACAATGTTTTGCCTGTCCATGTCCTTGGCGCTTATTGCCATTTGCTGCTATCATAGAAGGGCACAGATGAAACCATGCAACATTTTTAAAACTACTTTTAAGGTCTTTACTTACCAATGTTGCTAATGAAGGAGATGTTGAAACTGGCCACCACCATTGTCCATACTTTTGGCACTTGTGTAGGAAATTATCCATCACTTGCCGTAGTTCACATAGAGAAATACTGGCAATTTCTAAAGGGATATTTTGTTTTAATTCTTCCAGGGTGCGTGGGTTTGTCTTGTATACTTTATGCTTTAAGTTACCCCAGAGATAGAAATTGCAGGGGTTAGGTTGGGGACCACAAATTTCTGCTAATAATTCTACCTGAAACGCACATTCAATAATTTGTTCTCTGGGCTGTTGCAGTCTTGTTAAAAAAAAGGCAGAATCATGCTCCATGTCTATTAATTCTCTAAAAAAAAGGGGGGGGCAAAATTTTATTCACGTAAGCATGGACTTCAACTGTTGCCTTGAAAAAAATTGGACCTATAACTTTTTCTCCGCTAATGGTGCACCATACACCAATTTTTTAGTCAGGAACATTATTAGGTTGCTCAGAGCTCCAATAATGATTATTTTGTGTACACACATATCCATGAAGGTGGAACCGAGTCTCATCCGTGAAAAATATTAAATGTGGGGCAATTTCGCCATTGTATACCCTACGGAGAGTCCACTCACAAAATGTGTTAACACATAAGAATCATAAATAAATTCACATTGTGCAGTAGATAACAAATGCTGAGTCATAATACACTTTGTGACTAAGTACAGGACAAAATAATAAAGCACACTGGTAATAATTCAACCATACGATATCACCATCAGCTCAATACTGCACTTTCAGAGCAGTGACCTCTGTACAGCAGCTGTGTGTTACCATATTTCCGTGTGTGCAGTGAAAAAACACTACGCAGTGGTTCGAATGTTTTTGGGTCGCATGGTATAACCAGAAATAACTTAAAGTACTGGGTAAAGCAATAAACCTTCAAAGAAGTGTTTGTGCCTCACACATTATTAGTGGCAAGCTTTTAATTTTGTGACAATGTTCTGCCAGCTGCTTATGTTCTGACTCATATTTTAAAGGTCAGTCATTTTTATTAGTGAGGGAGAATGCAACGCACTGTATTTCCATAAAAATAGCACCAAATTGGTGTCATAAATGCATTTGAAAACACTACACCATACCAGACACCTAACAGGTCAGGAGAACACATGAACATTTATGTGGATGAAATGAACACTAATTAAGATTTACCTACACTGTTTATACTGCATTGTGCATTATAGAAATGATTACAGTCAAATTTAACAATAAAAATCTGATGTGTTACATTCACATGACTTTCTCTAGCTGCTACACAAACAAGTTTCCTTACAAAAGATTATTCTTTTATCTATGACATGCTAATCAAGTTAGGCATTAGCAGAAATTGTCTTATTACTTGCTTTCTTGTAAGTAAAAGGGAAATAAGAGAATACACTAGGCTAAATTGATAGTCATATCTTTTAAAACTGGGTCCTATGTGAACAGTTGAAGTTTATTTCACTGTGTATGGCCTGCAGTAAAACAAGAGATGAAACGAAACGTCACTTCCCATTTGTGAAAAGTTTAAAATTGAAACGAATAAGGAATATCTCATAAATGGCCAGCTCTATATAAAGACGTATATGACATAAATTGTGTGTTTTAACGAGATCTACATTCTTTGTGTAGTAGGGTTTTATCTATGTCTTACAGTTTGCCAGTTATGCAAAATAAAGAGTTCTTCAGAGGCTATTCTCAGAAAATTCAAAATATACATTTTGTGTGTGATGTAAATATATAAATATTTTAATCAAAATCAAAATCTTTAGAGCCACTTGAGAAAAACAACATTTTCAAAACTTTTTTTCCATGTAAAGGGTAGTTTGGACTGGGGGGATTTTCTTGAAAATCTTTGTGTCTCATCCTTGGAAGATATTAAACTTAAATGGTAAGTAAACCCCTTAAAAGTAGTTTTAAAAATTTTGCATGGTTTCATTTGTGCCTTTCTATGATAGCAGCAGATAGCAATGAGCACTGAGGAAGCAGACAGGCAGAACACTGCACAGCCAGTTTGGACGTTTTTGGATCACCCAGTAGTACAGTTTCTCAAATTTCAAGCGTACTATTGGTATTGTGTCGAGTTGTGTTTGTGCCAGTAAAAATGCCAAACAAGAAGAAAGGACCACAAGTTAACATGACAATGAAAATTCGTTTGGATGCATTTGGGGGGGATCTTTTCCCAAAACTCCAACTCCTATCCGACTGTTGGGAGAAGACCCTCAGAACAAGTCATGAACTTTGAAATTTTAAAAGACATAAACTTTTATTGAAAGTGGTTGCAATCTACTTTGCCAGGTGATACACTACCAACCAAGCCATTGCCATTTCTGGTTACTCAAGCCAGTTGACAATGTAGGCAAAAACATGTTCTTACATTTTTGTATTGTGAGGGAAAACTTTTGAGTGTTCAGTCTACTCCATCTCAACAAAATTTAATATAAAATTTGTTTTTGCTGTGTTAAGTTCCTGTTTCATTCAATTATACTTATGTACTCCTTTTTATGTGTGTTTATTTTATTCTTTGCATTTTGCTTACCGCCTCACTAAAGGGTAGTCCCTACCTATTTTATGTTTATTCTTAGGTTGATCTGTGCCAAAATGGATCCATGTAGCCAGTGCACCGCAGTAGTAGTGTATGCAAGAATGTAATACCATGTTAACAATCTAAATTACAGAAGGAATTTATTCTTAAATGGTATAATATCCTAAGAGTTAAAATGGAACAATTTGTACTGTTAAACAGAGCTCTACGTCCCAACATGTTATTCATATGCGTCACCTGATTTCCTCTGCATTGTTTACACAGTAACGGTTGCTGGTTGTTGCTATTTAGAATCATGGAGGATGGTTGCCGTGAATTTGGTCTTGCATCTTTGTTGAGCTACATAAAGCTGGTAAACTATTGACAATTGGTAAAAAACTATAGTGTTGAATATTAATTGTAAGTTTTGTGAGAAATATCCAATACTTTCCATAAAAGAAGTGATGAAATTAACTTCTGAGTTCACCAGTGTTTTGGCCACAAATATAAACAGGAAAAATCTCAACAGGAAAATGTGGTCACACCCAGGGAAAAAAGAAAGCTTGTGAAATACATAATGCAAGAGTGTGACAATTTGGTGAAGAATGCAATTCGTGCAAAATTTCAAACAGTTGATAAGCAGCTTGTTTTGGGAGATGGATAGTTTAAATGACACCATTGTTGATAACCTGGTTATTGACCTTGGGGTGGAAAGCAGCAGCTCAGCAGCCAAGCTGTGGCCAAGTGGTTAGACTGCTCGCCTCTCACCTACATGGCCGAGGTTTGATCCCAAGTGACGGCATGTGAGATTTGTGGTGGACAAAGCAGCACAGTTTTCCCCCTCCATCACATTCCACAGGTGCTCCATCTTCAATTAATATATCACCAGTATCATCGCCTGCAGTGCCACAAGTAGTAAAAGTGAGCGTTAAACACTATTTAAAAAAACAGTTCAGCCAACTTTCTGACCTGGAGGGAATAGAGCCGCTTCTAGAGAGCGAATAAATGTAAGTTATCACATACATTATTTTTTATTTATTTTGTTTGTGTTGAGTTCATTATTAATGTGCACCCATTTATTTTGTTTATCAACATTATTACCATTATACTTAACAGAATCTTTTAGTCACCATTTAAATTGTTGCTATAAGGGCTCTGTTTGTTTTTCATTACAATATGCCACGTGTACGCACCACATGGCCGTAAAAGTGTTTCTGGTGCAAATGGCAACATTATAATGGTGCACTTGGTCGCCTGGGTTTTGTTTTGGCAAGGATCAACTTAAGGCTGAGTAGATAATAGAGCAATATGCTCATTGGGACATCCTATGTACATACATAAATAAATAATTTTTTCTGTTAAAATTATAGGAAAATGAATTTTACTTTCCTCAATAATTCCACAAAAATGCAAGGTTTTTCAAAACCCATGCACAGATTTATTGCTATTACCACCACTATGAACAAGTTCAAATTTAATGTTAAAAAATATATGTTTTTGAAGAAGTACTTTACTTCTTGTCAACTTTATATTGCATACATCTCTAGTTGAAATATTCACTGAATGTATTTTATTAAACAGGTCGCACATCTGTTAATATTATCACTTTTATTGGAGACCAAATTCAGATAGCACTGACATTAAAATCATAATATGAACATCTTCAAAAACGGTCTTGATGTTGTTTGTGTCTGTCGCAGTTGTAAAATGGAAGTAACACTGGCGTTCCACTGGATCTTCTACAGGTATTGACAATCCTTTCATTATTTCATGTCTTGTTTGGCTTGGTCTTTTCTGCTTCGTAATTTCCTAAAAGAAAAAGAAAAGCATAAATAACTTATATAAATCCTTTTCCACATAATTTTCCATTATTTACAAAGTATCTCACTGTAAGTCACTTATTATTGGCTGCTGTCATGGAGTATGTTGCTGTACAATACAAATTATTATCTATTCTCTCTTAGGTTCATCTGCGCCAAAATGAATCCACGTGGTCAGTGCACCATGGTAGTAGTGCATGCAAGAATGTAATCCTATGCTAACAATCAAAATTTCAGAGTGAATTTATTCTTAAATGGTATAATAAACTTAAACTGAACACCTTGGCACCACAGTCTGTCACCCAGCCGCTGCATCTCCCATCTCGACTTGAAGGCGTCATGAATGGGGTGCAGTGCTGGAGAGTGAGACATGATCAGTACCTCAAGTCCCTCTCGGCAGTTAATGCAGTCTTTTCGATCTGGAGCTGCTACTTTTCAATCAATTGGCTCCCCAGGGACCATAAAAGGCTGAGTGGACCCTGGACCAGGTCTCCTAGAGGGGGAAAATTCCCCATGCCGGTACCACAAATTGAACCCAGGTCTGTGCTACCACCATGCTAAGGAGATGACAAAATGGTATAATATTCTATACAAATACCTAAGAATTGAATTGACGCCAACTTGTACCGATAAACAGAGCTACTAATCACAACATGCATTTTGTAGTCACCTGATTTCTGCAATATTGTTTACACAGTAACAGTTGCTAGTCTTTTATTTAGAATCATGGAGGATGGTTGCCGAGAATTTGGTCTTGCATCTTTGTCGAGTTACATAAAGCATAATGCTGGTAAACCGTTGACTATTGGTGAAAAAGCTATAGTGTTGAATGTTTATTGTAAGTTTTGAAAGAAATATCCAATACTTCCCGTGAAACAACTGGTGAAATTAACATCTGAGTTCACTGATGTTTCGGCTACAAATATAAACAGTGCCTGCAAAGAAAAACCTGAAACAGAAAAAGTGATTACACCCAGGGAAAAAAGAAAGCATGTGAAGAATGCAATTTGAGTAATTGTGCACAATTTCAAACAGTTGATAAGCACTACTTGTAACAAAAGAAGAAGCATTGTTTTGGGAAATGGATAGTTTAAGTGACACCATTGTTGATAACCTGGTTATCAACTGGACTGAAATGCAACATCACAAGCAGCTCAGACAACGTTTCTGATCTGTAGGGAGCAGAGTGAATAAATGTAATTTATTGCATACATGTTATTTTTTTGGCTCATGTTTTTTAGTGTTAATTATTACATGTGCACCCATTTTATTTGTTATAGCTATCAATATTACCACCATTATACCTATCAATATTTTAGACACTTTTTAAATTGTTGGAATAAGGGCTCTGTTAGATTTGCGTTACAACATGACACACATCATCTGCAACATTATCCCATGTGCATGAGATGTTTATACCAGAGACAATACACAGCAAAGGCTTGTGGCCTCCTCGATCACCAGATTTGTCCACTTGTGACTTTTACTTGTGGGGGAAGAGTATATGAAACAAATCCACACACAATTGAAGAACTCATTACCAGGATCCAGGTATCATCAATAGCATCACAACACATGAACTGAAAAGGGTATATATGAATCTCCTTAGGCATGTTCACATGTAAGTTGAACGGGGTGGAGCACATTTTCAGCATCTATGAAGGTTGGTAATCGTATTCAATACATTACATTTCATTTCATGTGTTCTTCATGGGCTGGTTTCACAAGCTGCATCCTGTACCACAGAGCAATGACCGCCGCCACATGGGCTGCACCGTGGCAGAGTGGTTAGACCATTCGCCTCTCACCTAGACAGTCTGTTTCAATCCCAAGCAACCGCATGTGGGATTTGTGGTGGGCAAAGTGGTGCAGGGGTGGGTTTTCTCCAGGTTCTCTGGTTTCCCCCCCATTGCATTCCACCGGTGCTCTATCTTCATTCCATGTATCATCAGTGCCATCGCCTGCGGTGCCACAAGTAGTAAAAGTGGGCATTAAAAGACCATATAAAATACACTGCATGATCTTGTACAATTGATAAACACAAATGATGTTAAAATGTTTGAGAGATGTGTAGACAGCATTTACAACAACTTTTATGATGAATATTTGTGGTTATAATTTACATGAGAATTCTATATGCTGTAATTTAAAGACCTCTGTCAGCAAATGCTGTGCTTCCTGGTGCTAAGGAAGTTCTCATTAGGCCAGCCACGAATCCAAACAAGGGTTTGTAGAAACAACATTTAAAAAATCTGATGTGTTCCATTCACATAACTTTCTCTACATCTTTGCAAAAAATTATTGTTAAAAAGCTTATTCTTCTTCTACTTCATGCTAATCAAAATAAACAGTAGTAGAAATAGTATTATTACTTAATTCCTTATAAGTAGAAGGGGAATAAGAGAATACACTAGGCTAAATTGATAGTCAAATGTTTTAAAATGTGGTTGTAAAGAGATTGAAATCCATTTCTTTCCGTGGCCAGGAGTTGACAAGTTCCTGTATGAGAAAAGTTTAAGTATTTTAAAACTGAAACCAATAACAAGGAATATCTTGAAAATGGTCAACTCCACTGAAAAAATGTAAATGATATAAATTGTGTGTTTTAAGGAAATATACATTTTTTGTGTTGTAAGTTTTTTTTGTCTCATACGATTTACCAGTTATGCAAAATTCATAAAAGAGTCTTCTTCTTTGGTGATAGATATTTTCCCAAATTTGCAGTTCCAAAGGTTTCTTTACTCATTTAATCAACTCTATTTCTTCCTTTATGTAATGATGTGCTACTGCAGACTTGTCTACATGCTTCTCAAGTGTTCTTTCATTCTGGTTTCCAAATTTGTTTTGTTTTTCCAATATAAATCTTATTGCAGTCTCGGCAGCTCATTTTATAAATTCCTGATTTTTTGTGTTCTGTGTGGTATCTTTCAAAGTGTGATTCAATAAGTTCCAGATATTATATTTTATTTTGCGGGCCAGTTTTATATTATAGTCTTTAAAAATGCTTGGTATTTAATGGACTTATCGTTTTAGAGCTATGCTGCCCACAGACATGGACATTTTTATAAGAATGTTTTTTTAGTATTTAGGGGGTACCAAAACATATTTGTGATGAAATGTTGGGTGTGATACAATACCTTCTCTATACACTGTGTAGAGAAAGTAATAAAGCTGAATCATAGATACTTATGGCAAAGCACTTACTTGGAAGGAATCCCTTATAAAGCATCGTGTCTTCAGATACTCCAAGTCTTCATTGTTGTTGTAATCTGTCACAAGAAACAAACAAAATTATCTGCAGCAGCAAAAGAGAAGCACATAAATCAGAGTTAGAATAATACCAAAATGGTGGCTTTTATCAGTTGTAATAAAAAACCTGATGTGTTGTATTTACATGACTTTCTCTCCTCACTCTTTTACAAAGAATTGTTACAAAGTGTTACTCATCTGTGTATTTTCTTTTTTATAGTTTAACGTCCTTTAACCTGGTTGGTCATATCAGACAATGAATGAAATTAGTGAAATGATGCTCAAATGATCTCGAGGTCCATGGAGCTTATAGTTACTCGCCATTTGTCTTCTCAGAATAAGGGAAAACCTCGAAAAAACCTTATCTGGGTAATTCACCCTAAGTAAGATTCAAACTCACAACCTTTTGAATGTGAGGCAGACACACTACCCAGGCAGGCTATATGTACTTCTTGAGAATGCAGATAAACTTATTGTTTTTTATTTATTTTTTTTTTTGTAACTTAATGTCCTTTATTCTGGCTTAGTCATATCAGACAATGAATGAAATCAGTGAAATGATGCTCAAATAATCTTGGGGTCCATGGAGCTTAAAGTTACTCAACATTTGTCATCTCAGAATAAGGGAAAACCTCGAAAAAACCTTATGTGAAACTTACCCTAAGCGAGATTTGAACTTGCAACCTCTTGAATGTGAGGCAGACACACTACACCTACACTACCGAGCTGGGCACACAAATTTGTTGTGGGTTTAGGCAGAACACAGCAAGCTAAGGGACATATTTTCAAAAAGCAGATCATTATGTGATGGCTTTAAAATTTAACGCTCTTTGCATGAGAAAAAACGAAGAGCAACTTATCTCTTGAAAAATGTATAACTATTTGAAAATTGAAGCCAATAACAGGAATTTCTCAGAAATAGCTAATGTCATTGCATATAAATTGTACCGATCTTCAGTAAATGCAGTGGTAATTCTGTTTACCAAATGAATTGCTAATATCGCAGCAAAATATACATTGGACAAACAAGGAGGAATCTCGATCATAGAAGAAAGGAACACATGAGAAACATTATTCAAATGCATACATAAGTCTGCCATTGCCCCCCCCCCCCATCATTTTTGGACACAGAATCAGAATATAGAACCAGAAATAAAATTTATCAAGCACTGAAAACAACCTTGGGAGCTAAACACATGGAAAAATATCTTTATTCATAAGAGTGAAGGAAATCTTATGAATTTTAGATTCCCGGCATAGATGATGTCATCTGGTTAACAAAGACGAGAGATGGCAGCACAACTCTTAGTGGAACCACTCAACATGGGAGCAGCAATCAACAAATTAACTGAAGATAGCGAGGACACTCCCTGAAACTAGTCTTAAAAAGTCTGATGTGTTCCATTCGCATGACTTTCTCTACATCTCTGCAACAAATTATTACTTCTATTTACTTCATGCTAATTGAGAAAAAATTAGCAGAAATAGTCTTATTACTTGCTTCCTTGTAAGTAGAAGCGAAATAAGGGAGTACCATAGGTTAAAGTAATAGTCAAAAGCTGGTTGCTATGTGTTTGGACTTCCTTTGTTTATATGGACACGAGTTCACAAAAAGTGAGAAAAGTATAAGTTTTTTAAAGCTGAAACAAAAAACAAGGAATATCTCAAAAACGATCAACTCCACGAAAAAATGCATATATCATAAATTGTGTGCTTTAAAGTGCTCTACATATTTTTTCAGGTAAGTTTTTCTCCATCTCTTACGGTTTAGCAGTTATAAAAAATTCCGTAAAATTCATCCAGAATAAAGTAGTTTTCAGAGGCTATTCCCAGAAAATTCAAGATATACACTTTATTTGTCAGGTAAATATCTTAACTATATGATATTTTAATCAAAATCATTAGAGCCATTTTTGAGAAAATCAAAATTTTCGAACAAAGTTCCATTTAAGGGTTGTTTGGTGTGGGGGGATTTTTCTCAAAACCTTCGTGTCGCATCCCTGGAAGATACTAAACTTAAATACCAAGTTTGGGTACAGGTGACCCTAAAATATATATTTCCAGTGAAATTTCAGTATTGAATTTTTGGGTGGAGTGCAATACCTTCTCTATACACTATGTACATAGTACGTGTAGAGAAAGTAAAAAGATCAACATGTAGGTGGATAATTTTAAAGTGTTTAAAATTTCAACTCATTGTTAAAAGGATTCCATTACAATGGTGCTCCACTATATACAATTATTTCTAATTATTTAGACGTTAACTTGTATAAAAAAAAGTTAGATAGATTTTGAGTAAGAGATGATGTTCAACAAGTAAGACTTATAAAATATTCCCACCTATTTTATTGAGCTCGTACTTGGTGTAATTTGGAAAGTATCGTGCTATGGTTTTGCCACTCTGGACTTTCTCTTTCAGGACATCTTGTTTGTTTAAAAATACGATCACTCCTGCATCTTGAAGATATCTGAAACATTTAACATACCTTTTATTATTACCCTTTGTGCATAGGATTACCAGAGCTAGGAAGTTTGTACTGTTCACCGTTCCGCATGCAGTTTGCAACTGACAGTCTTGTCGCATCAAAATGAGTCATTGTTAAAAAGGCATAGTGCAGAGGTAAACAAACCTTTATCAAGTAAAAGTACTGTTTCCAGAGAACAGAAATGACTTACGAGATATTTCCAAAAGCACATCTATTTAGATCATTATGTGCAACATACGATTTGTTAAAGCATTAATGGGAATGCACAGTGAGTGATTCACTGATTGTGATTCACAGTGATTCTCCATTGAAAATGGTGGCAACAGTCGCTGAAACATGTCCAAAGTAAGTTACTTTACTTCAAGAGTGAAGTTTGAATGCAATGCTATGTTTTTATTCTTAATACAAACTGTTACACATATAAGACTGACTCTGACTGATTTCCTTTTCAAATGTACATTATGAAAACACCCAAGCAATTAGTCACCCTCCATGGTGTAATGGTTACCATGCTAACTTCATTTACCCAAGGTTGCGGGTTAAACCTGGCAGAGGACGATGGATTTTTTCGGGTGTAAAAATCCTTAGCATGGCTTCCTTCGGAAAAAACTCACGTAAAAGAACCTCAAGCCTGATAGAGAGGCCTCTGAGTAAAATGAAGCAGTCTTTCATGCCCAATATAGAATGGGACGCTGAGAACCATAGCAGTTAAAGAGCATCCATAAATAACACAACATTTACATTTTTTACTCAAGTAATTATAACATGGATTGTGATATTTACTATCAAATGTAAAATAATATCCAAATAATAAGATTAATTTCTTAAATAGCTTCAGACTCTTACCAGGTAAAAATTAAAGTAGGAATTAAACTAAATCTTTACTCATCTACAGCCTTACTACTGAAAACTAAATGTACTTCTGAAGCCTTTCAAATGAAAACCTCATTCTACGTTGTGACAAACACGATTTGTAATGCGGAAAAGTTTGTTCCACTTCTCATGGTGTATCAGTATCACCAAGCAAATAGCATTTGTTGGGATCTAAAAGTGCAGCTTGTATGTGATACATCACACTTTTCATATTCATCTTTATTTCAGGTAGGATGCTCGTAGATTAGTGGATCCGTCTTGACAGTTCTTCTACATGCCGCACAGATTCAGTTCAGCTCCATACCTCTGGACTATAACAGTGTGATAGTTGCGGATATGTTTCTGTGAAGCTGTTCTGTTACTAAATGTTAGACAGTTTGTTTACTAGAACGGCCATCAGTTTCTAAATAAGTATACTGCTAGAAAACTTACTATGGTTTTAAAACAAATTATTTTTGCTCACATTTGAGCAGAACAGGATGTTATTCGAACGCCTTCCTTACTACCGACATGGTTCTGTGTTATGCAGTGATATCTGTACTGTAGTAGTGGGTTTCACTTTAGGCTGACGTTTGCTGCATGATGATGTCAAGCCTGGTCACTCTTACTCTGCATGAGGAAATTGGTACGAACTTCCTAACACTGGTGATGTCTATGCTGTAAGTTAAAACCTAGCAGGAGGAGATGGACTTTTACTTTATCTGTAACAAGTAGAGCAAGTATTGTATTTTGCCCAAAAATTCTAAACCCAGATTTCTTTGGAAATACACATTTTAATCTAATGTGTTCCATTCACGTGACTTTCTGTACATCTCTGTAACAAATTATTGTTACCACATTGAAGCCCGGGCGTTTCAGTAGTTGAAGTACCAAGAAACCCAGGGTTTTTACGCCTACTTTGAGTTATTATTTACAGTACATCAATCAAATCTGCCAAAAAGTATTGGGACAATCTAAAAGTATGGCATTCAAGGATTTCTCAACAAGTTAGAAAATAGTCATAACTTCCATATTAATATATTATTTTAAATTTACAACAAGTATCAAATATGAGTTTGACAAAAAACTGTGTAAAGCTGCTTACACTCCATTTATTCAAAGTTCGAAAAACTCTCCCTCGGAATCAGAATTTTCCAAAGCTTCATTTGTATCCTGAATTTCAGCTTCAGTTCATAGAAATTGAGGAAAACGCAGCATTTTAACATTAAGACCATAAGCGTAACAAACAGATCACCACCTTCAAAGAAAATTGCGCAACTACCCGAGAGTAGCCAATATTACTGAATCTCCTAAAATTCCTAATAGTTGACTGACTAAAGCAAGGACAGATGGCAGCACAAATCAGACAACTAAACAATAGCTGATGTATGTTCTTTGCCTCATAGCCCAAGACCGAGTTAAAGTCGTGGAATTGAATTAAAAATGTTAGAAATACCTGCCCGAGCTATGCTCAGGTGTGGGTCTCATGAGCATTTCAATGACCCGAGCTTGGGCTCCAATGTGTTAAAAAGCTTATTCTTCTATCTACTTCATGCTAATCTAGATAATATTGCTCCTATTACTTGTTTTCTTGTAAGTAGAAGGGAAATAAGAGAATACACTAGGCTTGAAAACAGTCAAATCTTTTAAAATCTGCTTAACATGTGGTTGAAATCCTTTCCTTTACATTGCCAAGAGTTAACAAATTCCCTTGTCAGAAAAGCTTGAATATTTTTAAAACTGAAATCAATAATAAGGAATATCTCAAAAATGCTCCAGTCCATGAAAAAAATGTAAATCACATAAATAGTGTGTTTTAATGAGATCTACATTTTTGGTGCCTTAAGTTTTTGCCTATCTCTTACGGTTCACCAGTCATGCAAAATTCATCCAGAAGCTATTCCCAGAAAATTTAAGATATACATTTTATTTGTGATCTAAGCTTTAATATGCAGCATTTTAATCGAAATAAAAAACAAAATTTTCAAAAAATTTTCCATGTAAAGGGAAGTTTGGTATTTAATAATCTATTCAATTTTGAACAATGCTGTCTCCCCCCACGCACACATGCACACCCACACATGTGCATACAGACCTTTTTCTAATTTTTTTTTGTACTCAGGGGGCCTCAAAACAGATATTTCTGGTGAAATCTCAGTATCAAATTTTTGGGCACAATACAGTTTTTCTATATACAATGTACACAGTATGTGTAGCAAAAGTAATAAAAACTTTTAGAAAAAATCTAATGTGTTCCATTCACATGATTTTCTCTATATCTCTGTAACAAATTATTGTTAAAAAGGTTATACCTCTATTTACTCCAAGCTAATCGAGAAAAAAATTAGCAGAAATAGTCTTATTACTTGTTTCCTTGTAAGTAGAAGCGAAATAAGGGAGTAACATAGGTTAAAATGATAGTCAAAAGCTGGTCGCTCGATGACTTGAAGTTTCTTAGTTTGTATGGACAGGAGTTGACAAATTCCTGTATGAGAAAAGTATAAGTTTTTTAAAGCTGAAACCCCAAAACAAGGATTATCTCAAAAATGATCATCTCCTCGAAAAATGTATATAACATAAATTGTGTGTTTTAACAAGCTCCACATTTTTTGTGTGGTAATTTACGGTTTAGCAGTTATGGAAAATTCTGTAAAATTAATCCAGAATAAAGTAGTCTTCAGAGGCTATTCCCAGAAAATTCAAGATATACATTTTATGGCATGTTAATCAAAATCGTTAGAGCCATTTTTGAGAAAATAAACATTTTCGAAAAAATTTCCATGTAAAGGATCGGGGGTGACAGGGATTTTTCTCAAAATCTTTGTGTCGCATTCCTGGAAGATGCTAAACGTGAATACCAAGTTTGGTATTTTACGCACTTTTTATTTTTGAGTTATCCTGTTCACAGACACACACAGACCTTTTTCTGAAAATATTTTTATTGGACACAGGGGACCTTAAAACATATATTTCCAGTGAAATCTTGATATCAAATTTTTGGGTGGAGTGCAATACCTTCTCTATACACTATGTACATAGTATGTGTAGAGAAAGTAAAAAATATCTATATGTGTTTTTAATTTTTCTTTGTCTAATATTTAACTTTAGCATGCATCCAAAGGAAGGCTTGGTTGTTGGTTAAGTTGTTTACTATCACTTACTTGCTTTGCCACACATCTTGAAATAGTTTGAGAGCCTCCTTTAGTCTGTTGACAGTTTGCTCTTCTCGCAGAGTCTGGTCAAAATCACTGGATGCCACAAGAAAGAGTATGGCATTAATACCCTCAAACACCTGCAAAAATAATAAAGCATCTCTAATCACTAGTAGAGATTGCAAACTTTGTGTCCCAAACCAGAAATATCTATCACATTTATAAGCAAAGTGTTATTACTTGATGACACAATTTGTGACACTAAACATTGTTTAAAAATGTGATGTGTTACATTCACATGCCTTTCTCTACATCTGTGCAACACATTATTGTTAACAAGCATATTCATCTATGCTTTATGCTAATTAAAATAAACATCAATAGAAATTGTCTTTATTACTTACTCCCTTGTAAGTGGAAAGGAAATAAAGGAATATACTAGGTTATTCTTTTGAAAACTGGTTGCCATGTGATTGAAGTTCCTTTGTACGGCCAGGAGTTGACAAATTGCTGTATGAGAAATGTATAAGTATTTTAAAACTGAAACCAATAACAAGAAATGGTTACTTCTCTTTTTGGCCAAAACTCAGCCATTTCATTGCCTGTTATTCCACAATGGACTGGAATCCATTGGATGACCACTCTTCCTTAATGTGAATGTTACCTGTATCCATTTGCGTCTCTCTCCCCGCTGCCCTCCAACATCAAACATCCAGAACTCCTGGGAACCTCCCCCATACTTGACGGGGACTTTAACAGAAAATTCTATCTTTTGTATTGCAGTAGTCTTCTTGCGACTGTGAAGAATGTCCTGGAAATGAACATTTAATATGATTTAATATCCATAAGGTTAAGTGAACACCAGCTGCAAGCCACAGTTTTCTGTTCCCTTACCTGATCTGAAGGAACATAATCAGGCTGTCGAACCAGGTACACTCTGTCTAGAAAACTGCAACAAAATTTCCTTCTTTAATACATCAGTTGTACAGGATGAATAAGAGCAAATGTCAACTTTGTGGACCAAGGCACAATAGCTTATGTCAATACATGAATGAATAAATTTATTGCTTATCAGAATTTACAAGAGATCATTTATTTCATCTTTTTAAGTTACAAACTTCATATGTATGTGTTATACAGCATGTTAATGAACTATACTGAAATATTTTCATAGACTATGTAGATTACTTAAATAAGTAATTTGAGATAGGAGACTTGTGGCCTGTTTATTGACATTTCAAAGTAATGGCTATAAGTTTCTGAAGTGCTAGTACGCCATGTATTTAGGCACTTTGTCTGGAATGAAAGAAATAATAAAACATTTACTCTATGACAGGAATCAAACTCATGACCTTTGGGATAGCAGTTTCCAGCATTAGGCAGTAAGCCACTAGAGCAGTTGAAAAAATGCCCCCAGAGTAGGCTGCATAACTCAAGAACATAGTTAATGAATGCTCAATGTCGCACTGTCAAGTGATTAGGTTGAGATTTTACAGATTTTTGCGACATTAAATCTTGAGAACGCTAGTAACGAGCTGCTAAAAATCGATATTTCTATACTTGGGCAGCAGTTTTAAAGATATTCTAAGCCATTTTTCAACCTGCTTTGCTTTAACACCGACTTATCAGCACCTGATACCCACACATTTAACGCTATGTAGTTGCGTTATGTTTATCCGGGGACCAAGCATCACCAATCTCAAATTACTTATATCAGTAACGTGTAGAATCTCGCAAATTATTTCGGTGTAGTTCATTAACACTTGTATATATATAAAATTATTTTTCTGGAGTTGCTGAATTTGGTATCACATACAGTTAACACCCTGGTTATTTATGTACCTATATGTACCTTTTCCTCTATTTGTACTGTACCAACTTAATCTATTTACCTCTTCTATAAATTACAACCTTGTCAGTTGTATCATTAATATCCTCTCTTTCTTTGGCAATTTTCCTCTCCCATTTCTCTCTTACTTTCCCTGTATAATTACCTAGTTGTTTCAGAAATTCTTTCGTATTGTTTCCAAAAAGCTTTTAAGTAAATATCTCTGGTGGCAACTTTTCCCAATGTTTATTCCTATTTTCTTTCTCCACATTTTAGTTCCTTTGCACTCAATTATACAGTGTAAATTGTTATGGACATTACCACAGAGTGGGCATAGATTTTTATCAACTTTCAGTACCATTGTACCTGTTCTTGCCCATGTAAGACCTTTCGCTTTCCATTTTATCATAGACATCAATGTATTTTTACTTTCTCTATGCATACTATGTACATCTATGTACTCCATCAAAAAATTTGATACCGAGATTTCACCGAAAATATATGTTTTAGGGCCCCCTGTATCCAAAAAAAGCATTTTCAGAAAAAGTATGTGTGGGAGGGGGGTGACAGCAGCATAGCTCAAAAACGAAAAGTCAGTTAAATACCAAACTTAGTATTTAGGTTTGGTATCTTCCAAGGATGCAACACGAAGATTTTCAAGAAAATTCCCCTACCCCAACTACTCTTAACATGGAACATTTTTCGAAATTTTTGATTTGCTCAAAAATGGCTCTAATGATTTTCATTAAAGTATTGTATATTAAAGATATTACCTGACAAATAAAATGTATATCTTTAATTTTCTGGGAATAGCCTCTGAATACTACTTTATTCCAGATGAATTTTATGGAATTTTATATAACTGCTAAACCACAAGAGATGGACAAAAACTTATCACACAAAAAATGTAGAGCTTGTTAAAACACTCAATTTATGTAATATAAATTTTTTTCGTGGAGTTGATGGTTTTTGAGATATTCCTTGTTTTTAGTTTTAGCTTTGAAAAACTTAGTTTTCTCATACAGGAATTTGTCAACTGCTGTCCATACAAACAAAGGAACTTCAGTCACATAGCAACCAGCTTTTGACTATCACTTTAACCTACAGTACTCTCTTATTTCGCTTCTACTTACAAGGAAGCAAGCTATTTCTGTTAATTTTTTCTCCATTAGCATGAAGTATGTAAATAGAAGCTTAAGCTTTTTAATAATAATTTGTTGCAGAGATGTAGAAAAAGTCATGTGAATGGAACACATCAGATTTTTTTTTACCTATTTTGTATGGGTTATTTAAGTTTTATTTAATTTTAGTTTGTAATTTAGTTTAAAGATCTTTGATGCATCACCTGTTTATGAGCATTGCTCAGTACTGTAAATGTATGCAATGACTAACTTAATACAGTATTTCAAGAAGCACCATTAGGATTTTTTTTTTTTTTTTTTTTTTGTAGCTTTAACCTGGTTCGTCATATTGGACAATGAATGAAATTCGGGCATAAAAATCCTTAGCATGGCTTCCTTCGGAAGGGAAGTAAAGCTGTTGGTCCTGTGTCGTAGATTTACGGCATGTAAAAGAACCTCAAGCCTGACAGGGAGGTTTTTGAGCAAAATTCATGCCCAATATAGGATGAGATGCTGAGAACCACAGTAGTTAAAGAGTGTCCAAAAATAAAATGCCATTTCATTTCATTTCATGAGCTTGATAGTATTCAAACTCATGATATTTGGTTTTGAATGGATGGCCAGTCCATTACCTATTCTTTGGAATGGTTAAGAAACCTGGTTTATAAATTAGAGGAAGAGTATGTAGCAAAACAATATGGCGAATGTTATGCCTTGGTCTTCAAAGATATCACCTTTAAAATGTTACTCACTATCTTGCACTATCAATTAATTGGAATTCATTTGAACGGCGATAGCACTCCTTAACCCCCTCATCATTCCACAGAATCTCAACGTGATCATAATATTCCTGAAAGCAAAACATAATTACAAATAAATCACACTGGTTAAACATAAAAATCTCATACATTACATTCACATGACTTTGTCTATCAATTCTTCTAAAACTATTTTTACAAATACTTATTCTTCTCTACTGTTTGTTAATTGAGATAAAACTTTCTTCTATATTTATATACTTTGCTGAAGTAGCCTAAAGAGATAGGGTGTGATTATATGATATCAAACTTATGTTTTGACAAGCCATTGAATGTCATTTTAGAATGGAATCAGAACAAGATACATTGTCCAAAGTGTGATTGGGTACATAGATGGTTTTTAAAACAGGTAATGGATCAGGAGCTGGAGATACCAAAGTGTGACATTTATAGAATATTTTAAGACTATTTTCACGGCTGGTGTTGTTATATTTAAAAACTGTTGTGCCGTGGTTGTAGGTTAAAATGTGAACCATACATTTTGCCAACTTCTGCAGTCACTAGTCATCACTGTAGGAGGTAAATGCGATGCTGGAGAGAAGTGCAGGCTATTTATTCTCATCATTTAGGAAGGGGGAGAAAAAAAAATGTAAATAGCGTGTTATTTATGGACGCTCTTTAACTGCTGTGGTTCTCAGCGTCCCATTCTATACTGGGCGTGAAAGACTGCTTAATTTTGCTCAGAGGCCTCTCTATCAGGCTTGACATGGGACCAACGGCTTTACTTCCTTTCCGAAGGAAGCCATGCTAAGGATTTTTACACCATCGCCCTCCGCCAGGTATAAACCCGCAACCTTGGGCATATGAAGTTAGCATAGTAACCATTACACCAGGGAGGGGGGAGAGGTGATAGGTAATGTCCACATGTGTCCAGCCGGTGATTGTTTACTAATACCAGTTTCCCGTCTTACTTATCCGTGTCTTGAAATTTGATTCTATCGCCCTCTGTGACATTTATGTTGTTCTTGGTTGCAATACACAGAATTCCAAGATAAAGTATTTGCAATTGAAACCTGTGTCAGGGAGAATCTAAGAAGGGGCTACAAATCTGGGTTTTCTCTTATAGTCAGGCAACCTTAAAAGCAAATGAAAAACAGTGTTCTTATATGGATGTGAAACATGGAAAATAGCCACACAAATATATAACAAATTACAAACTCTTAAAAATCGTCTGAGACGTATATTAACACATTGAAGCCCAAGCCCGAGTATAGCTTAGGCTGTACGAAATGTTCCTGTGGCCCACACCCTAACATAGCTCAGGCAGGTATTTTTAACACTTTTAATGGAATTCCACGAACTTAACTTGGTCTTGAACTATGCTGCTAAGAACATACATCAGTTATCATTTGGTTGTCTGATTTGTGCTGCCATCTGTCCTTGCTTTAGTCAACTATTAGAAAATTTAGGAGATTTAGTAATATTGGCTGCTCTCGGGTAGTTGCACAATTTTCCTTGAAGGTGGTGATCTGTTTGTTACGTTTGCGCTCTTAAATGTTAAAATGCTGCATTTTCCTCGATTTCTGTGAACTGAAGCTGAAATTCAGAATACAAAAGAAGCTCTGGGAAATTCTGATTCCGAGGGAAAGTTTTTCAAACTTTTAATAAATGGAGTGTAAGCAGCTTTACGCAGTTTTTTTTCAAACTCATATTTGATACTTGTTGTAAATTTAAAATAAAATATTAATATGGAAGTTATGACTATTTTTTTACTTGTTGAGAAATGCTTGAATACCATACTTTTAGATTGTTCCAATATTTTTTCACAGATTTGATTGATGTATTGTAAATAATAACTCAAAGTAGGTGTAAAAACCCTGGGTTTCTTGGCCATTCAACTAAAGAAACGCCTGGGCTTCAATGTGTTAAATATCAGATGGATGGATAGAGTAACAAATCAGGAGCTGTGGTTCAAATCAAAGCAAATACACATACAACTACAAATAAAACAAAGAAAATGGCAGTGATTAGGACACATTTACGTAAACCTCAGTCTTCTACTGAAAGACAGGCTGTGGAATGGAACCTGCAAGGCTCGAAGAGGAGAATGGATAGACCAAGCATAACTTGGAGAAGGACAGTGGAAAGTGAATTGCAGGATTGGAATGAAATAAAGAGAATGTCTAGAAAAAGACCTGGATTGAAGTGCTTCATTAAGGCTCTATGCTCAAGATATTGGAACAACAGTACATAATGTTCCATGCCGTGGCCGAGTGGTTAAAACTTGCCTCTCGTCTAGATGGCCCGGGTTCGATCCCAAGTGACCGCATATGAGATTTGTGGTGTACAAAGTGGTGCAGGGGCGGGTTTTCTCTGGTTTCCCCCACCATCGCATTCCACAGGTGCTCCATCTTTGTTCCGTGTATCACCAGTATCATCGTCTGCCATGCCACAAGTAGTAAAAGTGGGTATCGAATAATAAAAAAAAAAAAAAAAAAATTTGATGTGTTACACTCACATGACTTTCTCTAGCTGTTCTATTCTTCTTTCTGCACCTTGCTAATCGAGATAAACATTAGCAGAATGTTGTTATTACTTAGTTCCTTATAAATAGGAATAAAATAAGGGAAAACACTAGGCTAAACCCACAGTCAAATGCTTTAAAAGTTGTCATTATGCAATTGTCATTGCAAATCACTTCTTTGCTTGGCCAGGAGTAGAAAAAAAGAAAAATGGACACTTACTGTCTGAGAAAAATATAAGTACTTCATAACTGAAACCAATAATAAGGAATATCTCGGAAATGGTTACCTCCACAACAAAAATTACAGGACATAAATTGTGTGTTTTGATGAGATCTACATTTTGTGTGTAGTAAGTTTTAGTCTATCTCTTATGGTTTAGCATTTAAGCAAAATTTGGCAAAATTCATCCAGAACAAAGAGGTCTTCAGAGGGCTATTCCTAGAAAAATTCAAGATATACATTTTATTTGGGATGTAAATATCTTTAATATACAGGATTTTAATCAAAATCATTAGAGCCATGTTTAGAAAACCAAAATTTTTTAAAATTTTTCCATGTAAAGGGTAGTTGGGTGTGGGGGAATTTTCTTGAAAACCTTCATGTCGCATCCTTGGAAGATACCAAACCTAAATACCAAGTTTGGTATTTAACAGTCTTTTCATTTTAGAGCTATGCCTTATGCACATGCATGCGCACACACACACACACACGCACAAAGATCTTTTTCTGAAAATGCTCTTTTTGAATTCAGGGGTCCTAAAACATGCATTTCAGGTGAATTTTCGGTATTCAATTTTTGGGTGGAATACAATACCTTCTCTATATACTATGCACATAGTATGTGTAGAGAAAGTAAAAAGGGTATACATGATGATGGTTATTATTATTATTATTAGTAACTTTAAAAGCAATTCAAGTAATCAGATAACCTCAGAGTTAATCTGAAACTGCCTAATAAACCTGTCAAATGAACCTACAAAACACAAGGTTACTCTTGGGTGAGTGCCAGGACACCAGGGAATTTCAAGCAATAAAAAAGCAAATGCCTTGGCAAGAAAAGCCTCTGCACAATAATTCACTGGTAATTAAGCAACTTTTCATTTCTGAGTTATGTATAATTTTTTCAAAAAATACTTCTTTTTTGTTCTGGATTCACGGCTCTCAAAATGTGTATTTAAAGTGAAATCATAGTATGAAACTTTTGAATGGAATGCAATACTTTCTTTACTTATTATAGGTAAATAGTAGAGAAAATCAAAGCATGGATTGTAATTCAGCCACATGTGTAATACTCACATCAGAATATTCAGTTGGTATTTCTGGACTCAAACTGCTGATAAAGTTGGCACTGGCACGACTTCTCTCATTGGCCAGAGTTATTGCAGGATTGAGTAAAGTCATGTGCATCACAAGGTCGTATATAGATTCATGAACATTGTGGCGTGTTTCAATTATCTTATCCTGTCGTTCACTGAAAAAAACAAAAATCTGATAAGTTACACTCACACGACTTTCTCTAGCTGCTCTACAACAAACTTCTTACAAAAGATTATTTTTCTTTCTACACAATGCTAATTGAGATAAACATTAGCTACTTAGTTCCTTATTAATAAAAGGGAACTAAAGGAATGTACTATGCTAAAATGATAGTCAAATGTTTTCAAACTTTGATATGCGATTGTCATTGCAATTTGCTTGGCCAGGAGTACAACATATGAAAAACAGACACTTCCTGTCTGAGAAAAGTGTATAAGTATTTCAAATTTGAAACCAGCATATCTCAGAAACGATTATCTCCACAACAAAAATGTGAAGGATATAAATTGTGTGTTTTGACGAGATCTACAATTTTTGTTTAGTAAGTTTTTATCTATCTCTTATGATTTACCAGTTACACAAAATTAGCCAAAATTCATTCAGAATGAAGAGATCTTCAGAGGCTGTTCCCAGAAGATTCAAGATATTCATTTTATTTGTGATGTAAATAGCTTTAATATTCTGTATTTCAATCAAAATCATTGGAACCAATTTTGAGAAAGTAAAAATTTTCAAAAATATTTCCATGGTAGTTTGGGGTTGGGAGATTTTGTTGAAAATCTTTGTATGCATCCTTGAAAGACACCAAACTTAAATACAAAGTTTGGCATTTAACAGTCTTTTAGCTTTTCAGCTATGTTATACACGCACACATAAATGGACCTTTTTCTTAAAATGCTTTTTTTTTGGACTCAGGGGACCTCAAAACTTATATTTCTGTTGAAATTTCAGTATCAAATTCTTGGGTGTAATACATTACCTTCTCTATACACTATGTAAATTGTATGTGTAGGAAAGTAAAAGAACAGGATTTATATACAGGCAGAAACATATTATTATAAGCTTCATCCAAAATATATTTTTTTTAAAATAAGAACTGAAGCTTTCCTGGCGACGTGTTAATTCCAAATCTTCTCGGGCTTCTAGCCAGGTAAAAACTCCTGGCTAGAAGCCCGAGAAGATTTGGAATATTTTTTTATCTATTTATTGACAATGAGTGAGAGGCAAATATGCTAACCCCCCCCCCCCCCCACTGTGTCGCCCTCTGTGGTGTAATGGTTACTAGGCTAATTTTATATAACCAAGGTTGCGGGTTCAAACCTGGCGGAGGACGATGCAATTTTTTGGGTGTAAAACCCTTAGCATGGCTTCCTTCGGAAGGGAAGTAAAGCTGTTGGTCCCATGTCATAGATTTACGGTATGTAAAAGAACCTCAAGTCTGATAGAGAGGCCTCTGAGCAAAATTAATCTGTATTTCACACCCAATTTGGAATGGAACACTGAGAACCACAGTAGTTAAAGAGCGTCTATAAATAACACACCATTTACATTTTTCCCACCACTGAGGTGTGCTTTAAGTATTTGTCCTTTAGTGTTGATTGAGAGTAGGCTTTTACTGAATGTTGCAAGTATTCTATAATACACAGTGATTTATGTAGAACTGACACATTTCTTTCTTTAAATATTCCGTTGGAAATTCATTCAATGACCAAATTTTAGCACCAAATTGAGCAGAATGTTCTGGAGTTTCGATTCCTTGTCACTAGATGCACAGATGTTTATGTTTTATTCCCTATTGCATTGTTGGCAGCTGTTTCAACATTTTGTTCTTGTAGTCAATGTGAAAATGCAGTACGATGTAGAACTGAGTCAAGGATATTTTCAGCAAGAAGCCGCTACATGCCATACATAAAATGAATCCATGAACCTAATTGCAAGTTTCTTTGATGACCGGATAATTTCCAGGAACCTGTGGCCACTGAGATATCCATATTTGACATTGCCAGACTTCTTTCTGTGGGGTTACTTAAAAGACAGGGGTTACGCCGAATGTCCCCAGACATTGGACGGTCTGAAACACATCACAAAGGAGATTCAAGCTGTTGACAACAGAGTCCTCCAAAGAGTGGCCAAGAGCATGGAACGATGTGTTGAGTTGTGCCTTATGCAGGATGGAGGACATTTTCAACATTTGCTATAGAGGTAAATAATCTCCCAAAATTCCTCTACAATTTAGGTATAATAATTTTTCGCTAACATAACACATTTTTAAACAATTAATGAAAGAAATGTGTCAGCTCTATATAAATCACCCGGTATAAAACACAGCTTACCTGTCTGTAAAGCCACTTATGTGCAGGATTTTCATTTGTTTGATGATTGTAGTTTTGCCACTCTCTCCAGTACCTGTTGTGCAAAAATACAATATTAGCAATATGTATTTGCAAAGTAAATATATGAATTATAAAAAATCTAATTAATTCCATTCACATGACTTTCTCTAGTTGGTCCACAAACAAACCTTTTATTTAAAAGATTAATCTTTATCTATATCATGCTAATCAAGATAAACATAATCAGAGTTGTCTTATTACTAGCTTCCTTGTAAGTAGAAGGGAAAGCATAGGCTAAAGTGATAGTCTCATCCTTTAAATGCGGTCACAATGTGAAACAACTGGAATTGCATTCTCTTTTCTTGCCAGGAGTAAACAAATGAAAAAACGAGAAGAAAGATGTCTTCCCATTTGAGAAAAGTTGATATCAATAATCTGGAATATCTCAAAAACGGTTAACTCTACAAAACAATTGCAGTGTTATAATGAGAACTACATTTTTTGCCTATCTCTTATGGTTTGCCAGTTATACAGAAGTCATCCACAATGAATAGCCCTTTAGAGGCTATTTCTTGAAAATTCAAGATATACGCTTCATTTGTTATAAAAATATCTTTTAATCAAAATCATTAGAGCCATTTTTGACAAAATCAATATTTTCGAAAACTGTTCCATGTAAAGGATAGTTGGGGGTGGGGGAATTTTCTTTGAAGTGTTCTTCTTCAGCACGTACTATGTATATAGTGTATAGAGAAGGTATTGAAAAAAAATTGATACCGAGATTTCACTTTAAATACGTTTTGGGTTCCACTGAATCAAGAAAAAAAAAAAAAAAAAAAAAAAAAAGCATTTTTAGAAGAGGTGCCTGTGCGTGTGTTGATATTTAGGTTTGGTATCTTCCAAGGATGGGACACAAAGATTTTTAAGAAAATTCCCCCACCACAAACTACACTTTACATGGAACATTTTTAAAAAAATGTTTTTTTTTTCAAAAATGGGTCTAACGATTTTGATTAAAATATCTTATGTTTAAGATATTTCTACGGCAAATGAAATGTATATCTTGAATTTTCAGGGAATATCCTCTGATGGCATCTTTATTCTGGATGACTTTTACAGAATTTTGCATATCTTGTAAACCCTTAGAGATAGACAACAGCTTACTACACAAAATATATAGATCTCATTGAAACACACAATTTATATCATATACACTTTTCTCGTGGAGTTGACCATTTTTGAGATATTCCTTGTTTTTTGGTTTCAGTTTTCAAATACTTAAACTTTTTACATATTTTACAACTTTTATCAACTCCTGTACAACAAACAAAGAAACTCCAATCACATAGCAACCAGCTTTTAACTATCATTTTAGCCTATGGTATTCCCCAATTTCCTTTCTACTTACAAGGAAGCAAATAATAAGACTTTCTGTTATTTTTTTTTTTTTGGATTAGCAAGAAGTAAATAGAAGCTTAAGCTGTGTAATAATAATTTGTTGCAGAAATGTAGAGAAAGTCATGTGAATGGAACAAATGAGATTTTTATTATGTGTATTCTCTCCCAGATGTTCAATTCTATTGGTGTTGCTAGTGGTTTTAATAACTTTATATCTTGCCCCAATGTGGTTTTCTGGTCAAAAATGGTGTGACACAGTTTTAATACTTTCTCTATATGTAATATTTACATAGTGTATAGAGAGGGTATTGTATTGCACCCAAAAATTTGATACCGAGATTTCACTGGAAATATGTTTTGAGACACCCTGAATGCAAAAAAAGCATTTTTAGAAAATGTGTGTGTGCATGTGTGCGTGCATATCTCTCTCTCTCTCTCTCTCTCTCTCTCTCTCTCTCTCTCTCTCTCTCTCTCTCTCTCTCTCTCTCTCTCTCTCTCTCTCTCTCTCTGTACAGCATAGCTCAAAAACAAAAAGTCTGTTAAATGCCAAACTTGGTAGGTTGGTGGTTTAATATCTTCCAAGGATGCGGCACGAAGATTTTCAAGAAAATTCCCCATCCCAACTACCTTTTACATGGAAACATTTTTGAACATTTTGATTTTCTAAAAAATGGCTCTAACGATTTTGATTAAAACCCCATATATTAAAGATTTTTACACCTCCCAAAAAACTGTATATCTTGAATTTTCTGGGAATAGCCTCTCAAGACCTCTTTATTCTGGATGAATTTTGCCGAAGTTTGCGTAACTGCTAAACAAGATAGATTAAAAAAACTTACTACACAGAAAAAGCAGATCTCCTCAAAACACACAATTTATGTCCTTAATATTTTTGTTGTGGAGGTAGCCGTTTCCAGATATTCCTTGTTATTGGTTTCACTTGTAAAGTACTTATATTTTTCTCGGACAGGAAGTGTCTGTTTTTCTTTTGTTCTACTCCTGGCCAAGCAAAGAAGTGATTTGCAATGACAATTGCATAACACAGCTTTTAAAACATTTCACTATCAGTTTAGCCTAGTGTATTCCTTTAGATCCATTCTATTTATAAGCAAGTAAGAAATAGGAACATTCTGCTAATGATGATCTCGATTAGCAAAGTGCAGAAAGAAGAATATTCTTATGTAAGAAGTTTGTAGAACAACTAGAAAAAGTCATGTGAGTATAACACAGATTTTTTTATCTGGTATTCCTTTAACCTGATTTCCAAATTTCTCTTCGTTTTGCTTATGTTATAATTTTTGAAATCCCCACTGAATGGAGTGTTAAAACTTTGCATCCCCAACACCCGAGGGCAACAGGATGGGAAACAACAGGAGGAGGAAGCAGAAAAGGAGCAGTCAACCAAACTGCTGAAGATGAGGAAAAATGTTCTTGAAAACATTTCATTGTTTTTTAACTATATTAAATGGAGGTGAGTGTAAATAAGCGTGAACTCAGCATAACTTCAAGATGAGAATACTTCACTACAAATAGTGTTTCTGTTTTTAATATTTAATTATATTTAACTTACCACTATTATCTGACTCTAAAGCAGCTATATTATCCATAACATCTGATGTAACACCTAACAACCTAAATATTGCAGAATGCCGCAAAATCATAAAACAACTAATGAATTTAAATAAAAGATTAATACTTCAATGGATACCAGCACATTGCAGAATACAGGGTAATGAAACAGCTGACTTTCTAGCCAAGAAAGGTAGTAAAATTATATCAAGTTCATCTGATGCAATTAGTTATCATTGTATCAAAAGAATCATTATATCCAACATATAATAACTAAATTAAAGAAGATTTATGGGAAAATTTATGTAATAACACGACCGAATCACTACGTTACCAAGAAAATCTTCTGTAGCAACTTTTAGACTCCTAACAGGCCATGACTGTCTCAATAAACATTTATTCAGGATTGGTATAATGAGGTCTTCTCTGTGTCCTTTCTGTACACTTAAAGAAGATATGGATGGAAACCATCTACTGCGCTGGCCAACCTTTAGTCAACATGATAATATAGCATCAAAATACTGGAATGCAAGAGAGCGAATGGCTTCATTGCCAACTGCTCAACTTTAAATACAAACCAACCATGTTTAACTTACCGAGTAGTAGGATTTTTATAGCCTTCTTGTAGTCTTTATTCCATTCTCTTAACTTTCTCTCAATGTCCTTGTTCCTTATCTTCTCAGGAGTTGATGAGTCTTTAAAGCAGCCCATTATGTGACAAGTTTGTGTCCTCTGTTTCACATTCTCTACTCACATTTGTTAAAATGCTGCAACAAATAGATAGATTGGTAGTTTATTTTCAATCATTAAGTATAAAACACATGGGAAAGAGAAATGTATGTGGATAAATTAAATAAAAAACAAAGAGAGAGTATTGCTTGGGTACGAGCGGGTATGAGAAAAGGACTCCAACAGAATCAATGCCCAATATGTGGTGAAAAGAACATATGGAACACATAGTTTTTGACTGTAAAGGGACAGAGCTTTGGAGGAAACAGTGTAGAAATGGTAAATGACAGAAAGATAGCCTTGATCTAACTTCTTAGTAAGGTTAGCAAAAAGGTAGGTGAATATTTGGCTACAGTAAAAAAGAAATGGAGTAGAGGAGTAGATAAAACATAAGTTTAAAAGTTGTTTCAAGAAATTTTGAACATGACTGTGGTACACTTTTCCTTTTTACATTCTCTATACATACTATGTACATAGTGTATAGAGAAGGTACTGTAATGCACCCAAAATTTAGATACCGAGATTTCACTGGAAATACATGTTTTGGGTCCCCTGAATCCAGAAAAAGCATTTTTGGAAAAAAGGTGTGTGTGTGTGTGTCTGTGGACAGCATAGCTCAAAAAGGTCGTTAAATACCAAACTTGGTATTTAAGTTTGGTATCTCCCAAAGATGCGACACGAAGATTTTCAAGAAAATCCCCTCACCCCCAACTACCCTTTACATAGAACTTTTTCCAAAAATGGCTCTAATGATTGATTAAAATATTGTATATTAAATATATTTACATGAAAAATGAAATTTATAACATGAATTTTCTGGGAATAGCCTCTGAAGACTATTTATTCTATATGCATTTTATGGACTTTTGCATTACTGCTAAACCATAAGAGATGGACAAAAACTTACTACACAAAAATTGTAGAGCATGTTAAAACACACAATTTATGTTATATACATTCTTTTCATGGAGTTGATCGTTTTTCAGATATTCCTTGTTTTTAGTTTCAGCTTTGAAAAACTTGTACTTTTGTGATACAGGAATTTGTCAACTCCTGTCCATACAAACAAAGGAACTTCAGTCACATAGCCACCAGCTTTTGGCCACCACTTTAGCCTATGGTAATTCCTTATTTCGCTTCTACTTACAAGGAAGCAAGAAATAAGACTATTTCTGCTAATTTTTGCTTTTTTTAGAAAAAAGGATGTGTGTGTATGTGTGGACAGTGTAGCTAATAAACGGAAAGTCTGTTTTAAACACCAAACTTGATATTTGAGTTCAGTATCCTCCATGAAAAGACAAAGATTTTTAAGAAAATACCCCCACCCCCAACTAGCCCTTACGTGGAAAAAATTTTAAAAATGTTGTTGTTTTTTTTTTTTTTTTCAAAAAGGCTCTTAAAGATGTTGATTAAAATCTCTTATGTTTAAGACATTAACAATGGCAAATAAAATGTATACCTTAAATTTTTTGGGAATAGCCTATGAGGATCTCTTTATTCTGGATGGATTTTTCTGAATTTTGCATAACTGCTAAACTGTAAAAAATGGACGAAAACTTACATGTAGAGCACATTAAAACACACAATTTATGTTGTATACATTTTTTTTTTTTTTGTAGAGTTGATTGTTTTAAAGATATTCCTTGTTTTTAGTTTCAGCTTTGAAAAACATACTTTTTTCATACAGGAATTTATCAACTTCTGTCCATACAAACAAAGGAACTTCAGTCACACAACAACCAGCTTCTGACTATCACTTTAACCTATGATACTCCCTTATTTCACTTCTACTTACAAGGAAGCAAGGAATAGGACTATTTCTGCTAATTTTTTGTCGATTAGCATAAAATAAATAGAAACATAAGCTTTTGAACAATAATTTGTTGTACAGATGTAGAGAAAGTCATGTGAATGGAACATATCAGATTTTTTAATTATGTTATTCACAGACACATGAAGATGTTTTTCTTAAAAATACTTTTTTTTTTTTTTAATTTAGGTGTCCGCAAAACATGTTTTTCTGATGAAATCTCGGTATCAAATTTTTTGGGTGGAACACAATACTCTCCAAGACACTAATAATACCATGTAGTACAGGAAGTAAAAATGCTTCATTTTGTATTCAGGATCTCAAAACAAGCATTTCTGTTGTAATCTCAATATTGAATTTTAGGGTAGAATACAATGCTTTCAATTCCTACTACGTACATGGTAGTGAAAGTAAACATTTGTTTTGATGGCATTAATACCAACATTTATCAGAATAACATTAAGTAGATAGAACAAGCCTCTGAATAAATAATGTACAGATTAGATAAATATACAAGATGGAAAATGATCATTTTTAACTATGTACTTTCTCTACATGTGTGCAGAGAAGATATTGTATTGCTCCCATAACTTCAATACCAAGATTCCAATTCAAATGCATGTTTTGACACCCCCTAAATCTGAAAAAAGCATTTTTAAAATAAGGTCTATGTTTGTGTCTTCGGACAGCATATATGAAAAACAAAAATACCTTTAAATAATAAATTTGGTATTTAAGATACAATAAGGATACAACATGAAACATTTCAAAAAAGTCCCCTCACTCCAAACTTTATGGAAACATTATGAAAATTTTGATTTTCTAAAAAATGGCTCTAACAATTTTGATTAAAATATTGTATATTAAAGATATTTACATGACAACTAAATGTATATCTTGAATTTTTAAGAATAGCCTCTAAAGACATCTTTATTCTGGATGAATTTTACATAACTGGTAAACCATAAGAGATAGAGGAAAAACTGTAGAGCTGGTTAAAACACACAATTTATGTTATTAGCAATTTTTTCTGGGGTTGATCATTTCTGAGATATTTCTTGTTATTGGTTTCAGTTTTAAAATACTTCTACTATTCTCATAAAGGAACTTGTTAACACCTGACCACATAAAGAAACAGATTTCAATCACATAGCAACCACATTTTAAAACATGTGACTATATATATATATTCCCTTATTTCCCTTCCACTTATAAGGATGCAAGTAATAAGATCATTTCTGCTAATTTTCTCTTAATTAGCATGAAATAAATAGAAGAATAAGCTTTTTAACAACAATTTCTTGCACAGATGTAGAGAAAGTCATGTGAATGGAACACAATTCAACAAGTTAACTTTTACTTCTTTAGCTACTGCTGCTAATCACTGAAAACTTCCGGTATACAAATAAATCTGATGTGTTCCATTCACATGACTTTCTCTACATCACAAAAAAATCTGATGTGTTCCATTCACATGACTTTCTCTACAACAAATTATTGTTAAAACACTTATGCTTCTATTTACCTCATGCCTACTTTGAGAAAAATTAGTGGAAATAATCTTATTACTTGTTTCCTTGTAAGTAGAAGCGAAATAAGGGAGTACCATAGGTTAAAGTGATAGTCAAAAGCTGGCTGCTCTGTGACTTTGTATGGACAGGAGTTGTCAAATTCATGTATGAGAAAAGTATGCTTTTTAAAGCTGAAACCGATAACAAGGAATATCTCAAAAATGATCAACTCCATGTAAAAAATGTATATAACATAAATTGTGTGTTTTAACGTGCTCTACATTTTTTGTGTAATAAGCTTTTGATCATCTCTTACGTTTTAGCAGTTATACAAAATTCCATAAAATTCATCCAGAGTAAAATAATCTTCAGAGGCTATTCCCAGAAAATTCAAGATGTACATTTTATTTTTCAGGTAAATATCTTTGATATACAATATTTCAATCAAAATCGTCACAGCCATTTTTGAGAAAATAAAAAATTTCAAAAAAAGTTCCATGTAAAGGGTAGTAGGGGCTGGGGAGATTTTGTTGAAAATCTTTGTGTCGCATCCTTGGAAGATACCGAACTTCAACACCAAGTTTGGTATTTAACCATCTTTTCATTTTTGACTATGCTGCCCACAGACAGACACACACACACACACACAGACATTTTTCTAAAAATGTTTTTTTTAAGATTCAGTCTCAAAACATGTATTTCCATTGAAATCTCGGTATGGAAGTTTTGGATGCAATACAATACCTTCTCTATACACTATGTGTACTCTATACACTATAGTACATATAGAGAAAGTAAAAATGGAAAAATCTGATGTGTGCCATTCACACGAGTTTCTCTAGCTGTTCCATATGCCATTCTTACAAAAAATTATTACTTTCTCTAGCCCCATATGTACAATATACATACTGGATAGAGAAGGTATTGTATTCCACCCAAAATTTTAACACCAAGATTTCACTGGAAATACATGTTTTAGGACCCCCTGAATCCAAAAAAAGCATTTTCAGAAAAAGGTCTGTGTGCGTGTGGGTGGGTGGGTGCGTAGTTTAAAAACTACAAGACCATTATATTCCAAACTTGGTATTTAAGTTTATCATCTTCCAAGGATGCAACACAATTTTCAAGAAAATCCTACCACCCCAACTATCCTTAAATGGAAACATTTTTTGAAAAGTTTGTTTTCTCAGAAATGGCTTAACGTTTTTGACTAAAATACTGTAAACTATAAATATTTACACCACAAATAAGATGTATAATTTAAATTTTCTGGGAAAAAATTCTGAAGACCTGCATCTCGACTAGTATGGTTTAGAAAGAGAGTAATGTTGGGTAAGAAGTTTGTTTGTAGAACAGCTAGAGAAGGTCATGTGAGTGTAACATCAGATTTTTACTTTCTCTACATGTACCACGTACATAGTGTATAGAAAAGCTATTGTATTACATCCAAAAAAACATTTTTTTGAAAAAGATCTAAGTGAGTGTGAGTGTGTGTCTGTGGACAGTATAGCTCAAAAACGAAAAGTCTGTTAAATACCAAACTCAATATTTCAGTTCAGTATCTCCAAGGATGCGACATGATTTTCAAGAAAATTCCCCCACCTCCAACTACCCTTTACATGGAACATTTTTTGAAGATTTTGATTTTCTCAAAAATGGCTCTTAACGATTTTGATTAAAATACCTGATGTTTTAAGATATTTTTATGACAAATGAAATGAATATCTTGAATTTTCTGGGAATAGCCTCTGAAGAAGTCTTCATTCTGGATGACTTTTATATAACTGGCAAACCCTAAGAGACATACAAAAAGTTGCCACACAATTTATGTCATATACGTTTTCGAGATATTCCGGATTATTGGTTTCAATTTTAGCCACTTAATCTTTTCTCAAACAGGAAGACATCTTTTTTCTTGTTTCTCGTTTGTTTACTGTACCTCAATTATTTCACATAGCGATCAGATTTGAAAGGATGAGACTATCGTTTTAGTCTGTGCTTTTCTTATTTCCTTTGTACTTACAAGGAAGCTAGTAATAAGACTAATTGTGGTAACGTTTATCTTGATTAGCAGATTAATGTTTTAAATAAAATGTTTGTTTGCCAAATTAGATTTTTTTCCTTCTTACAAGGTACCAAGTAATAAGGACAATTTCTGCTAATGTTTATCTCAATTTTCATGAAGTAAAGAGAAGAATAAGCTTTTTAAAACTAATTTGTTACAGAGATGTAGAGAAAGTCATGTGAATAAAACAAGTCATTTTTAAATTTGGTATTAATCTTGGGTTATTTAGAATGAGTTGAGACAAATCACTTACCTTCTAATAGCAAGGTCTGCTATCTCAGCATTTCTCTGTTGCTGCTGAAGAGATAGCTCATAGCTTCATTAATACTCTGATAAGATTGATTTATCTCCTCTATTGACTGATAAAATCTTTCACTCATATGCCATATACACACTTATGCAATCTTAAGGAAAACAGTGCTAACTTTAAACAGTGTACATATAAATACCTTTTGTCCTGAATAAACGTTCTTAGAAAAGAAAAAGGTCTCCTAAATAGCAATCGCATGCCTTTCTCTACCCTCTCTTCTACAAATCATTCTTACAGCTTATTAGTTAGTTATATCGACTTATTTTGTGTCGCTTCAACAATAAAGTCATATTCCAACTATTTTTTTTTTTTAATATAGCTTCACGTCCTTTAACTTGGTTGGTCATATCGGACGATGAATGAAATTGGTGAAATGATGCTTAAAGTTACTCAACATTCGTCTTCTCAGGATAAAGGAAAACCCCAAGAAAAAACCTTATCCGGGTAACTCACCCTAAGCGAGATTTGAACTCACGACCTGTTGAATATGAGGCAGACATGCTACCACCACACTACCCAGGCAGGCAACTATTTTTAGTGATTACAATGAAATAAGATTCAACAATAGGATTACAATATTTTGAAACACTAATAGTGCATTTAATTATAAATTACACTGTGAAAACGATATAATTACATACTATCAAAGCTACAATATTTGAAAAACATAAACATATTACATATTTATTTGACTAAACAACACTAAACAGATAAATCTTCAATAGCCTAACACATAGACTGATTAACATGCCACTTCTAACAAATGAATACAAGGCAAAATACTACAAAATAATCAAAACTGCAAATAAAAATGGTTTCACAAGATCCCTCCCAAGGGCATCTGACAAGCTTAAAAAAATTGTCAAAAAATACAACATTCAGCTAGCACCAGTAAACCGTAACAGCATAAAAAATGAAGACCTAAGGATTGCTTAACAAGTCTCATCGCCCGCCCAACAGATGTCACCACAACCAACACATCCATAACCACAACTTGGAATCCAAACCCAAGCAGTAGTTGTTCAACAGCTGAGGATGCGGGCAACGGTCCACGAAACAATAAAAGTAAGTGAAGTGTGTGTTAACAGTACCACTTTAATTAATTCAATTCCTAATAGTTGACTGCAGCACAAATCAGACAACTAACTGGTGTATGTTCTTTGCAACATAGCCCAAGACCAAGTTAATGTCGTGGAATTGAATTAAAAGCGTTAGAAATACCTGCCCGAGCAATGTTCAGGCATGGGTCTCAAGAACATTTCGATCACCCGAGCTATATTCGGGAGTGGGCTCCAAAGTGTTAAGATAAGGCATCTAGGTGAGTTTATGATCGAAATGTGTACCAAGAGTACAAGTTACATCGACTACAACGATAAGATTCAGCTTCAGTAAGTGTCTGTGAGCCTTGGAGAATACTATGCACTCACTTTTAGATGGGCTGAAATTGAAACCTGTGAGATGATTCCAGTTCAGGAGTTGCCTTACACTTTATCATGAATTCACTATCCTGCTAACAATGGCTACATGTATATACTGATGAATCCAGCTTACCAAATAATGGCATGTTCATTATTTTCCTTTGACAGGAAAGGACAAATTTTGATGGTGAAATCATAACTTACAAAATCTGTTACATCAGATTAACAAATTTAAGAGAACTGTAATATCCGATTCCAAAGCAGCAATATAGCCATTGCTTCTGACACATCAGAAGTCTTAATACTACAGAATGTTGTAAAATTATAAAACAACTAACTAGTTTAAATAAAAAATCTAATGTGCTCCATTCACACGATATTCTCTTCAACTCTGTAACAAATTATTGTTAATACCTAAGCTTATTCTTCTATTTCATGCATTACTTAGTTCCTGTATAAGTAGAAGGGAAATAAGGGAATACACTAGGCAAAACCAACAATTAAATGTTTTAAAATTGGTTGCTATGGGATTGAAATCCATTTCTTTGCATGGCCAGGAGTTGACAAGTTCCCGTATGAGTAAACTATTATACATGACATAAATTGTTTTTAATCAAGAGCTACATTTTTTGTGTAGAAAGTTTTTGTCTATCTGTTATGGTTTACTGTTATGCAAAATTCAATAAAAATCATCCAGAATAATCCCAGAAAATTCAAGATATACATTTTATTTATCATGTAAATATCTTAAATATAAGAAATAATCAAAATCGTTAAAGTCATTTTTGAGAAAATCAAAATATTTTCCATGCAAAGGATAGTTTATGGGGGTGAGATTTTCTTGTAAATCCTCATGTAGCATCCTTGGAAGATACTGAACTTCACACACACACAGACATTTTTCTAAAAATGCTTTTTTTGTATTCAGGGTGTCCCAAAACATGTCTTTCTGGTGAAATTTTGGTATCAAATTTTTAGGTGCAATACAATACTTTTGCTACACACTATGTGCATAGTACATGTAGAGAAAGTAAAAAATAGTACTTCAATGGATACCAGCACATTTTGGAATAAAAGGCATTGAAACTGCTGAAAAAAACAAGTAAAATAATATCAAAAGCATTTGGTCCGTTACCTTATCACTCTATTAAAAGAATAATTACTGCAACATGTAGCAATAAATTTAAGAAGAATTTGCACCACAAGCAAAAGGAAAAAGATGGGAAAATCTGTATAATGAAACACTACCAAGAAAATGCTGAGTGGCAAGTTTTAGACTACTAACTTCCTTAACAAACACCTACATAGAATTGGCATTGCTGAATCTCCTCTATGTCCATTTTGTGAACTCGGAATTGTACTCGACCCAAACATTTGATGTCAAGATTTTGCCGGAAATATATGTTTTGTGGTCTCCTTTGTGTCTAAATAAAGCACTTTTAGAAAATGGTCTGTATGTGACAGCATAGCTATAATACTATTAATCACCAAACTTGGTATTTAAGTTTAGGATCTTCCAAGGATGTTACAAAGATTTTCAAGAAAATCCCTGCACTTCAAACTACACTTTACATGCATAAATTCTTGAAAATTTTTGTTTTTTCTTATGTTAAAGAAAAATAAAATGGAATTTTTATTTATGGACGCTCTTTAACTACTTTGGTTGTGTCCCATTCTATATTGGGCATGAAAGACCACTTAATTTTGCTCAGATGCCTCTTTATCAGACTTGAGGTTTCTTTTACGTGCCACAAATATACAAGGGACCAACAACTTTACTTCCCTTCTGAAGGAAGCCATGCTAAGGATTTTTACATCCGAAAAAATCCATTGTCCTCTGCTGGGGTTGAATCCATCACTTTGTATATATGGTAGTCATTACACCATTATGTTAAAGATATTTACATCACAAATAAAATGTATACCTTCAATTTTCTGGGAATAGCTTCATTCTGGATGAATTTTGCATAACTGGTAAACCATAAGACATGGGCAAAAACTTACTACACGAAAAAGCCATGGCTCTCCACCGAGTTTGAACCCATGGCATTGGGAATCAGATGGTTCCCTGCAAACAATAGCAGAAAACTGTGTCTCACATTCTTGGAAAATACTCAATTTAAATACCAACTTTGGTATTTAACAAACTTATAATTTTTGTTACGCTGTTCACAGATACATATGGACCTTATTCTAAAAATGGGATTTTTGGATTCAGCAGTACTGAAAACCTGCATTTGTAGTGAAATATTAAATCAAATATTCAATACCTTCTCTAACAATATGTACATTGTTAGGTGGTAGAGATAATTAAAGTGAATAGAAACAAATAATATTATGGAAATGGTCAATGGCATAAAATATTAGGCATAAATCCTAACTTATATGAGATCTACATATTTTATATAGTAAAACTTTATCATTTACAGTTTATTAGTTATGCTAAAATTTATTGAAATGAAGAGGACTTCAGAAGCTATTCCCAGAAAATTCAAAATATACATTTTGTCATGAAAATATCTTGGTATATTTGGCATTTTAATCTAAATTATTAGGAAATAAAAAATAACAAACATTTTACTATGTAAAAGGTAGTTTAGTGGTGGAAGGATTTGCTTGAAAATATTTGTGTTGCATCTTTAGAGGTAAAGTTCAGTATTTAACCAACATTTTGTTCCTACTTTTTTTTAGTACAATATACATATTAACTAGAAAAAGCAAATATTTTCAAGAAACCCCCCTCCCTCCAAACTACCCTTTACATTAAAATATATTAGAAAATATTGTTTTCTCAAAAGTGGCTCTATCGATTTCGATTAAAATACTGTATATTAAACATACAGTATAATACCGGTTATTCGTGTGTGGATTACCCCTCCAAAATTATTTTGTTTTAATGTCAATACATATTTTTTTTCGCTTCGCCGCCATCTCTTTCAGAAATTTCTTTTAACTTGCTTTGTTGACACATGCTGATTACCATCAGAAAAACTGAATTTCTTTTTACTTAACATGGAACAAGGGGGCCGATAACAATGGAAATGGCACTATTGTCACGCAGCAGATTTTTTATTGCTGTCTCCTAAAAAAACAAAAATACATATCACAAAAGTGGAATAAACTTTTGAATAAAGAATACATATTGAAAAAAAACTTTTAAAAGTAATTTCCTATTTATATATGTATGGTGTACCTTAAAAGCATTAAATTGTGTGTTTCTCCATTATTCGTGCTTCTTCTCTTCCTGGATAATTGAGAGTATACTGTATTTACATCACAAATAAACTGTATATCCTGAATTTTCTGGGAAAAGCCTCTGAAGACCTATTTATTCTGGATGAATTGTGTTGAATTTTGCATAACTGGTAAACTGTAAGGGATAAACAAAACCTGTAGATCTCATTAAAACACAATTTATGTCAAAATGGTTCTTGTGTAGAGTTGACCATTCTGAGATGTTTCTCGTATTACTGCTGGCTATGCATTGTGTCACATAGTGACCACTTTTAAAAGATTTGACTCATTTTAGCCTCGTGTACTGCCCTTCTACTTACAAAGAAGCAAGCAATAAGATTATTTCTATTAATGTTTATCTCGAGTAGCTGATGTAGGTAATGATGTAAGAATTGTTTGTGTGTGGAACAGCAAGACAAAGGCACGTGAATGGATCAGATTAGATTGTTTAGTTGTGCTGTTCCTAGACATTTATCTGACAGATGTTTTTCTAAAACTGCTTTTTTCTTTGATTCAGGAAGCTCACAAATGTATTTTCAACGAAATGTTATCAAATTTTTGGGTGGAATGCAATAGTTTAACTTAGTAGTAGATATAATAAAAAGAATTTCAAAATTAATTTGTAGTAGCTATAAAAGTGGAAAGTGCCCAGAAAAAATAATGTGAACGTAGTAATTTTTTTAAACAAAAGAATAAATTTATATAAACTTTTGCAGAACTTTGTGATTAGTTATACAAGTTTGACTTTCAGAATATGTAGCATTTCAGAGAGTATTGTTGGTTTAACATTAAGCATTTGCAACTATATTTTAAAGCAAACTGTTCTTTAATACATGGTTCTAACTTATACAGAATTACACTGTTAAATATTTCATCTTCAAAGGATGTTTAAAAATACATATTTCCTGCACAGTGGAATGATATATAATTGCAAAACAATAAAAGTTTATTTTCTTTTATGTACAAAAATTAATCTTTCCAAACATTTCTGAGAAGACCATTACGGTATTTCAGCAACTTTCACTTTAGCAGAGACCATTTCAGTTGTTCTTTTGCTGAATGCAACACCTGCAACAGAAAACAGCACTTTTAAGTATCTGTGCTTAAATTTTTTACTTTTTCTAGCACTGTATGTTCAATGTACACAGTGTACTTGCACCCAAAAATTTGATACCGAGATTTCACCAGAAATATATGTTTTAGGACCCCCTGAATCCAAAAAAAAAAAAAAAAAGAAGCATTTTCAGAAAAAGTGTGTGTGTGTGTGTGTGTGTGTGTGTGTGTGTGTGTGTGTGTGTGTGTGTGCAGCATAGCTCAAAACAAAAAGATGGTTAAATACCAATCCTGGTATTTAAGTTTGGTATCTTCCAAGGATGCAACACAAAGATTTTCAAGAAAATCCACCCACCCATAACTACCCTTTACATGGAAAAGTTTTCAAAAATTTTGATTTTTTTAAAAATGGTTGCAATGATTTTGATTAAATACCACATAAAAAATAAAAGAATTTGAGTCGGTTTTTATAACACAAACATCACTTATTTTTACTTACTGGGGACCGGTTTTGGGTAACAGTTGTTCCCATTTTCAACCCATAATTCCGACTAAATCTTTCTTCGTTGGGGACAACGATGGGGGTGGTGGTGTATTAATTGTGGAGGCATCTGTTGCTGGATCTATGAACTTCCAGAGGTTGCTGTATGGTGGCAAATCAAAATTCATGATATGGCTCTTTCTCTTCATGATGTAGATCTTCTCCCAGACATCTAATTCTGTGGGTTTATAAGCTGGTTTTAATAGTTTTATATTTGGTGTGATTTCGTGTCCTGATGTCCAAAAATGATAGGCAACTGCTGATTTTTCTATTTGTTTGTATTTTAGGTTTTAGAAAAAGCTGTCACCTTATACTCTGCCACTGAATCCTTGCACTTGAAAGCTTGGGTGGCTTCATGTCGTGTTGGGTGTATTAAGGTTGCAACCATTCACATGACTTTCTCTACATCTCTGCAACAAATTATTGTTAAAAAGCTTATGCTTCTTTTTACTTCATGCTAATCTTTTTTACTACTTTGCTTCCTTGTAAGTAGAAGTGAAATAAGGGAGTACCATAGGTTAAAGTGATAGTCAAAAACTGGTTGCTATGTGACTCAAGTTACTTTGTTTGTATGGACATGAGTTGACAAATTCCTGTATGAGAAAAGTAAAAGTTTTTCCAAGCTGAAACAAAAAACAAGGAATATCTAAAAAAACAATCAACTCCACGAAAAAATATATATATAACATAAATTGTGTGTTTTAAAGTGCTCTACACCTTTTGTGTGGTAGTTTTTGTCCATCTCTTACGGTTTAGCAGTTACACAAAATTCTGTAAAATTGATTCAGAATGAGTCTTCAGAGGCTATTTAAGATATAAATTCAAGATATAAATTTTATCAGGTAAATACCTTTATTATTAGATATTTTAATCAAAATTGTTAGAGCCATTTTTAAGAAAATCAAAATTTTCAAAAAAAGTTCCATGTAAAGGGTAGTTGGGGGTGGGAGGATTTTCTTGAAAGTATTTGTATCGTATCCATGGAAGATACCAATCTTAAATACCAAGTTTGGTATTTAACGGACTTTTCGTTTTTGAGCTATGCAGTCCACAGACACATATACGCACACAAACACACATGGACCTTTTTTTGAAAATGCTTTTTTTGGATTCAGAGGGACCCAAAACATGTATTTCTGGTGAAATCTCGGTATCAAGTTTTTGGGTGGAATGCAATACTTTCTCTATACTCTATGTACATAGTAGTGCAGAAAAAGTAAAAATACTTCTGTCTGATTCAGGGAGACCCAAAGCATGTATTTCTGGTTAAATCTCAACATCAAATTTTTGGGTGCATTACAGTACCTTCTCTGTACCACTTTGTATATAGTACGAATAGAGAAAGTAAAAAAATAATAAAAATGGAACCTGCAGACAGCAGTATGAACTTAGAATTATGGAATTCATTAGCCAACACTATACCAACTTGTCCACAATGTGCAAGCAGTGAAAATGCTGTAACTAATACATATGATCTGAAGTCAAGCCAACAGTTTCCAGTGGCATGCACACCTTCAAAGAACTGGCAATTGCCAAAATTGGAAGTCCAATAATTTTAAATATCGTAGTGATAGTGCACAAATACTGCATTTGACCACTGGCATACCAATGAGGCATTCTGAATGAAAATAGGACATTATGGCCACTGGTGTGCAATCCAGAAAGCATAACTTTGATATTTGGCAAAAGGGGCAATAGGTTCTCTATCTCAAACTGTTTATTTAGGAGCCCCTACAATTCTGTGAGTTTGTGAGGTTCAATTCTGGGACACCCTACATATATATTGGAGAAATTGGAAAATTTACAACAGGACTAAGAATATCTTAAAAATGGTTAATTCCATAAAAAATGTATTGGATATAGTTTGTCTTGACAAGATCTACATTTGTTGTGCAGTAACATTCTAAGTCTGCCTGGATCGTGTGGTGGTAGCATGACTGCTTTACATTCAAAAGGTCATGAGTTTGAATCTCGCTTAAGGTGAATTGCCCAGATAAGGTTTTCCCTTATCCTGAGAAGACAAATTTCGAGTAACTTTAAGCTCCATGGACCCAGAGATCATTTGAGCATCATTTCACCAATTTCATTCATCATCCAATATGAGCAACCAGGTTAAAGGACATTAAGCTACAAAAGAAGCATTTTATCCGCCTCTTACAGGTTATCAGTTAGCAAAAGTCATTTTCAATGAAGAGGGCTTCAGATGCCATTCCCAGAAAGTTCAAAATTTATATTTTTATTTGTGACATAAATATATTTATTGTATTGTATTTTAAGCAAAATTGTTACAACTAATTTTAAGAAAATTGAAAATTAAAAACAAATTTTCCATGTAAAGGGTTGTTTAGGATGGGGGGATTTTCCTGAAAATCTTCATATTACATCCTTGGAAGATACTGAACTTAAATCAAATTTGGTATTTAACCACTTTTTATTTCCGAGACACTCTAACAGACTTTAACAGACACTCAAACCTTCTTCTAAACATGCTTTTTGTTCTAAAAATTCAGGGGGGGGTCTCAAAATATTATTTCCAGTGGAATCTTAGTATCCAATTTTTGCGAGGAATACCAAGACTTCTCTACGAACTATTTAATTTGTTTAGGTTATGAACTCTGTTTTTGTATTGCATCCTTGGAAGATACTAAACTTAAATACCAATTGGTATTGATTTAATTGTTTATTCACACAAGCTGCGCGTAGGACAGATGTTGGATAGATAAGTCAGACTGAAAAATTCAATGCCATAGCTGGGATTTGAAGCTCGGATGTTCCAGTCTCTAGCCGGTTGCTCTGCCACTGAGCTACCATGGCAACATGCCGGCATAGCATTGACTTTCTCAACTGACTCGCATGTTTCCCGGTAAACCACAAGGTGTTCTCAAATTATTTTGAGATGACAACCCCAATGGCGACTTACAATGTTGTAAGTACTTTAGACCCAGGATTCATAGTATAGCCAACTATTATGGTCAATTAGTATTGATTTAAAATATGCGAGTCAGTTGAGAAAGTAGCTCAGTAGAACAATCAGCTGGAGACTGGGAGATCCGAGGTTCAAATCCTGACTATGACATTGAATTTTTCAATCTGACTATCTATCTTAAAAATACAAAGTTTAGTATTTAACAGTCTTTGTTTTTGGGATGCTTTGTCCAGAGACATTCATATGGACCTTTTTCTAAAAATGCTATTTTTTTGGGAGGGGGGGACCTCAAACTTACATTTATGGTGAAATCTCAGCACTGGATTTTGGTGTGAAATACCTTTTCCATCTTATATGAGCATAGTACTTGTAGAGAAAGCAATATGAGATAAAGTGATTACCTGTGCAACTGTCTGTTCTCCCAGAGGTATGTCATCTGTTCTCAGTGCCACTCTCTGAACAACTGCTGACGAGTCTGCCTCCATTATTATTCTGAAACAAACCAAACATTCTGATAAACAATCAACCTTTTAATTTAAAAAAATTTGAGTCGGATTTTGAAACACAAACATCACTTAGATTCAGGAACACTTGTTCCCATTTTCCACCCTTATTTCAGACTAAATTTTGCTTCATTGGCATCGACAAGGGTGGTGGTGCATCACTTGTGGAGATATCGGATGCTGGATCTATGAACTTCCAGAGGTTGATGTACGGTAGTAAATCAACATTCATAATATTGTTCTTTTTCTTCATGATGTAGATCTTCTCCCAGACATATAACTCTGTGCATTTACAAGCTGTTTTTATATTCAGTGAGGTTTCATGTCCTGATAACCAGAAATGATGGGCAACTGCTGATTTTTCTATTTGTTTGTATTTTAGGTTTCTCACATGTTCCTTTAATCTGGTTTCCAAACTTTTTGCCCTTCCTATATACATTAGGCTAGTCTAAGCATTTAATTTCATAAATTCCAGGTTTTTTGTTTGCTGGGATAGGATCTTTTAATTTTTTACATAGCAGTTTGCTGTATTTATAATGTAATTACTGTTTATGTTACAAATTCCGACTAAAATTCTTTAAATTAATTTTAATCACATTACTGTTACAAACTTCTTTGCACATTTGCAAAATTTCAAACGAACTTCTATGTATAAGTAATACATTCCAAGCTCCTTCCAGATGTTACGAAAAACAAGTGAATAGTGACACCAGTTTAAAACAACTATGGTTGGTTGGTATCTAATGTTCAGCAGTTGGCAGTGAAGCCATTCGCTCTCTTGCATTCCAGTATTTTGATATTATCATGTCGACTCAAGGTTGGGCAGCGCAGTAGATGGTGTCGCCCTCCGTGCTTAGCAATTGATAGAGGATTATTTCTGGAGATATCAGGGCACCACTAACTGATAGAGGATTATTTCTGGAGATGTCAGGGTGTCACCAAATGATATAGGATTATTTCTGGAGATGTCAGGGTGTCACCAACTGATAGAGGATTATTTCTGGAGATGTCAGGGTGTCACCAAATGATACAGGGTTATTTCTTTTTTATCACTACTGTCTTAGCACATAAAGGCCAGTTTTGGAGTTATCATGTCCTGACCAAATGCCCTCGAAATATGGTATAATTTTCATTGTGAATGGTCCATTAGTTACGCATAAGATAAAACAAAATTTCAAGCATTATCATATCTGTGATGACAACCTCCAACACTTTGAATTTTCACTTTATTGTAAAGTTGTAGCATGACCTGTCCTCCTGTACAATTTATGGGCAGATTGTAAAATTTGGTGAGTATGTAACTATAACCAAAGCTCCTTGTAATGATAATACTTACCCTCCGTCACAAATTTCATCCATAGCTAACATCACAATGTCAAGATTTTCCAAAACCACTCTCTTCTCCACATTCTTCCTCAGAATTTGGCTCACCGCATCATAGAGACAGTTCAGTACACTCATAAGAATCAACTGCAACACAGATAGACAGTTGATTATAACTAAAAATACCCACTTTAGGCTCCTAAAATAGACCCTAGATTTATTTTAATCCTTTTAGTGCCAATCATGATCTAATTGTGGTGCCATTTTCATGTTTTACTGTTTTCAGTGGGAAAATCAGTGCACTTTCTATAATATACCCATAAAGAAAGATTTTCTGGAGCTTTTCAGGGAACTTTACAATTCAAAATGCTAAATTAGCAACAAAGTTTAATTTTTAGTAAGTTACTTCATTTCAAGAGTGAAGTTTGGGTTTAATCTATGTTTCTACTTCTATTTGAAAGTTGAATTTCTCCAGCCATGTTTATGTTGGTTGAAAAATGGCGTTGTCTAGCAAAAGCTTACAAACTGAAGAGAAAATAAGAGCTGCAGTAGAAGAAAGCAAGCGATTGAATTTTCAGACCTTGATGAAAGCTGTCATCGACGTAAGTGAGGATAGATATATATTCTACCTTCAATGATGAAAGTGCATCAGTTAACAATGGTCCTCATATGCATGCAAATAATCAGTGTACTTACCAAAAGTATTTACGGAGGTGTAACCAGATCATGTATACATTGTGAATCTTCCATTTAGCTATAAGTGCTAAATTGTACAGTAATCTATGTCACAATTGTATCCTATTGCTTTTTGCCATTTTCATTATTACCTGCATTACACCAACGTGTGTGTGTTTCTGATAATTTTTTTCAGATGGAGATTTCAACAATTCATTTTCTACTTTCTCTACACGTACTATGTACATAGTGTATAGAGAAGGTATTGCACGCCATTCGAAAATTTGATACCAAGATTTCACCGGAAATATATGTTTTAGGGTCACCTGTATAAAAAAAAAGTCTGCATGTGTGGTGTTTGTGAACCACGATAACTCAAAAACAAAAAGATTGAGAAAAATCCCCAACCCCAAACTACCCTTTACCTGGAACTTTTTTGATTTTCTCAAAAATGGCTCTAAAGATTTTGATTAAAATACTGCATGTTAAAGATATTTACCTGACAAACAAAATGTATATCTTGAATTTTCTGGGCACAGCCTCTGATTTTAATCAAATTTTTAATCAAAATCATTAGAGCCATTCTTGAGAAAATCAAAAATTTCAACAAAAAAATCCATGTAAAGGATAGTTTATAGTGGGGGTTTTTCTTGAAAATCTTCATGTCGCATCCTTGGAAGATACCAAACAAATACCAAGTTTGGTATTTAAGGTCTTTTCGTTTTTGAGCTATGCTGCCCACAGACACACACACATACACAATTTTATAAAAATGCTTTTTTTTTTTATTCAAGGGAAACCAAAACATTATTTCCAGTGAAATCTCGGCATCAAATTCTTAGGTGCATTACAATAACTTCTCTATACACTGTGTACATGGTACATGTAGAGAAAGTAAAAAGAGCTTTCCTACACCGTTCATTGCATATTTCAGTATTTCCCCACTATCCTATGGGTGCACTGCCTTTCTTTTCCCAATCCAACGCTATACGCTCGATAACACACATCATTGCGTGTTTCAGTAATTTTCTGGTGCATAGGTTGTCTGCCTGATGTTATGCAGCTAACAGATTATCACATCTCCTTTATTGGGCATCTTTGAATGCCTTAATTGTTCTGCCGAATGCTATGACAATGTTTTAACCAAGAAGTGACTTCCTACCCGGAGGCCCCAATTTATATGAGAATGAATGTGTGTGAATGTGTTTGAGGAAAATAAAACAATTTAAACCCAACATAAAGAACTTACAGATGAGTTATTTCTAGTACAAAGCCCCTGATATGACTTTAGATATTAACGGGGGCTAATATAAATGAAACAATTAAAAAAAAAAAATGCCTATACATAATTTTGGTGGTTTTATTTGTTATCAGTGGTTAAAGCAAACAAAACATGTGATATGATTCAGCATCTGGATTGTCAGCTATTTTTGTTCAGTTGAGTTTTTGGGTACTTGGCAGAGCACATGTTTAGGTGAAAATATAACCATTAACAAAGCTGTGTTTTTTTTGGTTACTAGGCATAATTTGGACCGCTTGAAAACTCAAACGAAACTAAGTGCGATTGACTGATCTTGTATTTGTGATGACTATTTCAAAGGTTTTATTTGGCAGTCAAGCTAGGGTTTTTTATTACAGATAAATTTGTGTGCATGCTGGAACAGTTGGTATTTTGCATATATGATGGATATTTACCAAATAATTATTAATTAACAAGTATTATGTGAATAATAAATGGTTTAATAATGTGTATTGCTTAAATGCATGCTTAAAAACTGGATTTAAAATGAAAAAGCTTGATTTTGTTGCTAATGGAAGACTCTTTTTGATATGCAACGTCTTGGCAGGATTACTGCATTGTGAGACCCAGTAGGAATAATTCACCGGTTAGTGTTACCAGTGGTGGTGAGTATGCTTCTGTGAGTTTTCTTCTTTTTCCCTGTTTCTGTAGGCAAAGCCACTGGGTCCTGTGCTTTTCAAATTTAGCATGAGGTTAGGTTCGAATCTATTAAGGTTAGTGTGTGTATATAAATTTATGTTTCTAATTTTCTATTGTGGTAGTAGTTGGTATGCTTCTGAACATTATAAAACCATTTATTATTTATATAATACTCCTTTATTTGGTAAATGTCAGTCATATATGCAAAATACTAACCATTCCAGCACGTGCAAGAATTTGTCTACAATATAAAAACCAAGCTTGACTGCCAAATAAAGCCTTTGAAATTGTCTCACAAATACAAGATCATCCATTGATCACAGTTTCATTATCCTTTTTTGTATAGAGCAGCTATGAATTTGTTATCCACCAAAGTCTAATCATTAAACAGGGTCCTAAGCAGCAAAGCGTACCCAAATGTGGAGTACCATAAGCCACAAAGCGAAGCAGAGGAATGTTAATTCATCTGCCCAAACATTCACAGCAAACAAATGATAAGGTAGCTTATTTTGTAGATTTATGCGAGGTTAAATTATTTTTAATTTGTGTCTATATGAACTAGTTCGAAATAACATATTTATAATATGTCAAAATAAAGCTAGTAACAGTAAAGTAACTCAAATATTAATATAACAATTCTCCACTTATCTTTTTGAAATCTGCAAGACTAGTTTTGCAATAAAAATATCTATTGTATCATCAGATATATTTATTTTTTGCTGACAATGCAATAGACCTTTTTATTGTGAAACTAGTTCCTGTGGATCTCCAAAACAAAAGTGGAGAATTGTTATATTAATATCAGCATAGTTGATTTAAAGCAATTGAGGTGAGAGGAGTCTATTAGGCCGTAGCAAATGACAGGGTCCTCTGGTTTTAAGATTTGCACAAGGTTAGGTGTAGTGCATGTATACATGAATCAAATCAATATAGTATCTATTGTATTATCAGTATATGGTGGTCACAACACTTGGCATTACTTCAATATGTGGGTACTTTAGTTATTCCGTCTTTAGAGCCACTTTGTTGTTGATTACTAGTCTGTCATAAATGCTTAGGGCCCTAAGCCACCAAGTGTAACCCAAGATGGAGGGCCCTAAGCTGCAAAGCATTGCCAAGGGTTATTTTTTTTATAAATAGAGGAACGTAGTAATTGCGGCCGAAGGCAGCTGAGGGATCTGTGAAGCTGAGACCCCAATGATTCCATGAAGAAATAAAAAATTTGGCAATCTGGTGACTTTCACACCTGAACAACTTAAATGTTTTTAAGGCTTTCAAATATGGATCGCCAATAGAAGTCACTTAAAATACTTCTTAAGACCATTATATGTGTGTGTAGCAACCATCGTATATCTTTACCCATTTTTCTTTTGGAACATATCTAAGAGAAACTACACGTATTTGTACTTACTTCATTCTCATGAGAACTTCCCATTACGTAGAAAAAGAGATCCACATTACTTCTATAAACACAAGTAAGTCCATCAAGCATAATGATCTCTGCATTTGCTCTATGTGTTTTATTGAAAAGGTTCTTCTCAAATGCTTTTTGTTCTTTTGCAGTAGCGAATACACTTTTATCATAATATTTAGCTAATATTCTGTTGCCATCATTGTCCAGAATAGCCATTCCCTTCACAGTGTACAGGGTTGGCTCCTGGAAGCACAAAAAAGAAAATTTTAAGTGCAATAAAATCTGTAATATGCGATTTTTTACCTTGCTACCTTCTCGGGAATAAACGTTGATGTTGACAAACTTTTATTAGGCTTAACTAGTAATCACTATATGAATGTGTAAGTAACTGATATGAAATTACACTGGTTTACTGCCTATCACAGAAATGAATGCATATTGAGCTCTGAGAACCTAGATTTCGAACCTGAAATAATAAATTAATGCAAACTCTGAAATCTTAACTGCGACGTAATAACATGAGTAAATATCCTAAACATTATCACTGTGTACATACCAAAAGAAGTCCTTCCATTTTCATACTTGTAAAATCACTAAAGCTAAATATATACGTACTACCCACGGTAAAAATGCTTCAGTATTTTAAAAATTCTTGGATCCAAATTGTCAATGTGACTAGGTTATCTGTGGATGTGGATGTGACAATTGAGCAGCGATCACTGCTGCCAACTCAAAAACCGACTCATTCTTTAATTATCAGATACGCAGCATGCCCAACACAATTTTTTTTTCATTATGACGTGTATAGCATAGAGACGAAGAGAGATGTGGAACGTAAGATCACATTTTCTAAACTACCACCATTTCAAGACAAATCTTCCCATTTCCCAACATGTATTAATGTAAGAAAAAAGAAGAAGAAATAAATGTTCTTGTTTTACGGCGCTGTCAATTACTACACTCATATCAGAGTCGTCGTTGCGCCGGAATTGAGTCCAAAAATAGTAAGTACCATTGTAAGAGAAACAATAATGGACAAGTCATCAAGACTACATGCAGCTGCTCCATATTATGCAATATTTGCCTATTGCATTACATATTAAATATTCCTCTACAATATATGGGGAGTAAGCTTATAGGAGTATTTTAAATCTTTATTGCACATTCTATGTTGATTAGGATTGCCTAATAGTTTTAGGTAACATGGAAGTTTATTAAGAATTTGTATTGAAGCAGAGAAACTTCCAACCCCTACCGCACCCCTTTAACCTGTACGCATGGTGTTTGGTTTCTCCTATAGCAGAAGAAGAAGATGAAGAAGAAAAAAAAAACAAGGAAAGAGATATGTGTCCATACATAGGTTAGGGTACTTATCTGAGACATTTTGTGGTGTTATGTGTTCAATTAAGTAGTAAATTTGGAGTGTAAGTTTTAAGAAGCTAAATGGTCACTACGAGTGTGGTGCTTGGTTGTAGTTTATCGAATAGCAGAAACAAAAGCAAGGAAAGCTAAATTGGCAGACAAAATTGACAACCTATTCCGGTTTATAAGAAACCTCTTGCTAATTCACCCATTTAGCAGCTATCCCGAGAAGTAATTACTATCAAATTATGCGCTTATTATACCAGGACCTTGCGAATAGAGGGCTTGTTCCTTGGACACATTTAATACAATCACTTTTTTAGGCATGTCAGAAGTTATTACTGATATTATTGCAGCAAACTTCCCGGCAATATCATACGTTAATTTCGATCTAACTTCTTGCTCTAAAACTACTCTAAAAAAACTGAATATATGTATGAGTCAGTCATATTTAGGATGTGTGTAGTAAACACACATATATGTTTGGGAAAGGCTCTGAATCATTTTTAAGTACACACCAAAAAGGGGTGACAAGGGTTAGAGATTATCTTAAATATTATAATGACTTTCATTATGGATTGCATGTATTGCATTACGAGTCCGAGGTACACGCCTCCTATTCTCACGGTTCTGGTATCATAAGCACATAATTTGATAGTAGATATTTATAGCAATAGATGCTAAATGGGCAAATTAGCAAGAGGTTTCTTATAAACTGGAGTAGGCTGCCAATTTTGCCTGCAAATTTCGCTTTCCTGTTTTTGCTTCTGCTCCTCGAGAAACTACAACCAAACACCACACACGTATTGACCATTATACTGTTCAAAACTTACACTCTAAATTTACTTCTTAATTGAAAATTTAACACCACAAGATATTTAAATAAGTAACCTAACCTATATATTGTAACATTTCCTTTTCCTTGTTTTTTCTGCTTCTATATGAGAAACCACAACCAAACACCACACACGTATTCACCATTATTCTGGTTTAAAATCTACGGTCCAAATGTACTGCTTATTTGACATTTAACACCACAAAAGCCGTACTCATCTTATTTGATTAGAATTCAAATATAGCGGCTTGACAAAAATGTGCCTCACCAACCACAATGCACAAGGAAATTATATTTTTATATATTCTCTCGATATCTGTGGCTTCAGCAGAACGTTAGGCATTTCCGACCTGGGGTGCTGAATTGCTCTAGAAGATAGGCTTACCGACTTCAGAACTCTGAATCCCAGATATAGCTGTAACGCTAGAAAAATTAATAATAATAATAATAATAATAATAAAAACGCTCGAAGAATATTTCCAGGCATCGTTAAACCTGCAATAGTATTTCTTTTTCATTTATATTCCCATGAACTATTACAATAACCAATTTAGGACTACGAACACTGTCAAAGTCCTCGCCTAAAAGACCTCAAACTACTCTTTGTTTAAAATAAGAACTGAAGCTTTCCTGGCGACGTATTAATTCAAAATCTTCTCGGGCTTCTAGCCAGGTAAAAACTTGGTTTGACACCAACGTTTCGAAGAAGTGCATCTTCCTCGTCTTCAGGGTGAACTGATGGTTTGAGCTTGCGGAGACTGGTATTTATAAGAGCTGGGATGAAGCTAACATATGATTGGTTCGCGTGATATTATTATTATTATTATTATTATTATTATTATTATTATTATTATTTTTTTGGAAAGGGTAGACAGAGAGAGAGTTGGAAGCTTGAAAGAATGGCTTATCTCGCCATTGGGTGAAGATTAGGAGGGAATAATGCAAGGGAAAGTGAGATAGGAAAGGAAGAGTGAATGGGGAATGATGGAGTTCCGCGATAGCACCTCCGTGATTAGTGGTGAAGTTGATGTTGCTGCAGCATGAGGGCTGCAACAAGGAATGGCTTGTCTAGTCTGTAAACATGACCCGTGGGCCCTGAGTACAGCGCTAGGGAGTCTTGGTGTGCTTTTAGTACTGATGTCTGGTGTTACGGGTGTGTGTGTAAATGCATGAGTTTTTGGTGGTAAGGTCCTGAAGAATCTGTTGGTGACTGCCTGCAATTTGCTCGGCTACGTTGTTGACTGTCAGTTCGTGGCTGTCAAGAACTGCAGTGCAGCACTTTTTGATGTCGTTTCGGTTTCCTTTGAGCAGGTCTTCCAGAAGTGTAAGGCGTATTGGTAATTTCGCAGTTTGAACATAGAGGTCCTGGTTGGCCTCCAAGATCCTGGCGCTGACGTCGTGGATTTCCTGTAGCAGGGTGTAGAGGACGTCCAGCTCCAAAAGGAACTCAGACGTGACCTTTGTTTGTTTCTGGGCTATGGCATCTGTGTCTTGAAGGTTGGCTGTAGAAGTGGTGTGGGTGTCTGAGATTGCTGCAGTGATGGTAGTCAGGGCTTCTTCCAGCGTATTCAGCCGGCCGCTAATGAGCAGGACCTCTGAGTGCAGGTCCTGCACGGCGTCTTTAACGGAGCTGTCGGATGGCGCTGCTGCCTGTGGAGTGTTAGTGGCGGCAGGCAGGTGATGGGTGATGTTGGAGTCTTCCGTCTGCGTCGAGGTGGTGGTTGTTGAGGTCATCGCCTTTTTGTCTATGGGTGTGGCGGCAGAGGCTGGTGTCAGGTGGCGGCTACTGCGTGGGTAATAGGGGCACTGCGCCTGTCCTGTGAAATGACCAGGGCCATCACAGGTGGCGCAGTACCGGCGTCGAGATCTTAGGTCGTGAGCTGCGCATTCGGCTGTCAATCTCGGCGCCCCACAGTAGTGGCACCGTGGGGGCTCGGCGCAGGTGTCGGCGGTGTGGCCGAATGCGCAGCAGCGGCGGCAAGGTGTCGGTCGGGGTTCTCGGCTAGCCTCGATGCTTAGGCGCCGCCCAAACATGGGCAGGCCCTCGCGCAAGGCAGCATTGAGATCCCCGGCCACGGCGAATACAATCCGTACTAAAGGGGACATCCCTCTGGCGGACATAATCCATCTCTGGCGTGCTGCGGCGGTGATGAGCCTAGTGGATAGGTCTCGCGGGACGCCCCTAATCACAGCACTGTACCTCTCGATGAGAAGCGACGGTGGCGGCAGATGCTGTGGAGGCGTCGGTGCTGCGTTGGAAGGTGCGTTGGTGTTGGCTGGAAGCTCTGGTCCTGAGGTGGTGTTGGGTGTAGAAGCCGGCATTTGCCGGGCTTCTTCGGCGGTGGATGATTGGCTGGCCGGCAGGTGCGGCTGCATCTGCCGGCATTCTGCGGCGGCTGGAGGCGGAAGGGTGGCACTGCTCTCAGCCGAGAAGGCCGGTTGGTGCTCGGCTGTGGCTTCGGCGGTGTTTGAGGCGGTTTGGTTTCGGCGTTTCTTCTTGGCCATGCTGATGATCTGCGGCGACCTCTCTCGACCACTACTAGCACCTCCACTCATCACCTGCGTGTTGCTGCGGTTCACCCACCTGATATTATGGCTTTTTTTTTTTTTTTTTTTTTTCGAGTGGAGGGAAAAATTCACCTTAAGGACTAGCCCGGGCTGGCTAGCCCGGAGTGTCGGGGTCTCCCAGAGTGGGCCTACCGACTAAAAAACCCTCCACCGGGAGTGGAAAGTGAGGATTGTTGCGGTACCGCTGTTGCACCCACGTAGTGATGGAAAGGAAAATGAAACTGGCCCGCTGTGCGGCCACCAGTGGGTAAGGTAGTGCTAGCAGACCGACTTGACCAGGGCCCAGCCGGCCTCCTATGCGGATTCAGAGGTAGGGATAATTAAGGATTATAGGAATTTAGCGTTGGTGGTAAGGAGTGTAGGGAGAGGTGCCACTCTCTCCCTATGTTTATTGGTGACATTGCTGAAGACTGGTCTCTAGATGAGGTGCAGTTCTAGCGTCGTAGTTTGGCTTGTGTGTCTTCTGCCTATGGGGCCGAGTCTCTGAAACAAACTAAGGAATGATGGTGAGTTCCATTCCATGTCAGTGGGTGTATTTTATCCTATGTACAATTGGTAGTGATATTTCAGCCGCGGGCTGCGTCGTATATCTGAAATGAAAAACTAACACTACAAGTTATTTTAGTTTTTATAATTAAATTGTGGTTTCTTTCCAGCCTAACGGCCTCGTCTAAGTGTTGATTGTCTCGTTGGCCTGTGGAAGTCCTGGTCGTGTAGAGTGCGCACACGGCTGGCTGCCTGCCTATCATGGTGCAGGTGCGGACCCGTGCCACTCGCGGGGGGGCCCTCATCCCCCGGGAGCCGCCTTGGCTGGGTAGCACAAGGACTTAGAGGACTGCTGAAAATGAGAAGGTGTGCATATGTGTGGTGTGTTTGTCTGGAGTGAAATGCTCTCTGACATTGCCATTAGTTACCTATTGAGGTTGTCTAAGTATTCCTGAATATTGATTTCTGGTTCCCCTAAACCGATTTTCCGGTTGAAGAGCGATAGAGGGTGGAGGTGCTTGTCGTTTCTGGTGTCATATTCGCCAAGTTCTTGGATGAGAACGCTGTGATTATTACTTTTCCGCTTGTAGATGTTAAGTGCCAGTTGCTTTATATGGGTCTCAATTGAGCAGATTTTGAGCTCCTCGTGTAGTTCAAAGGTTGGAGCTACTGCGGGCACTTGTGCAATAATTCGCAAAATTCGATTTTGAAGCGTTTGGAGTCTCTTAATGTGGGTTTTTGCCGCATATCCCCAGACGGGGGCGGCGTATGTTAGTATAGGTCTGATTAGCGTTTTGTAGAGGGTTAGGCCCATGCTTAGTTTCAAGCGGCTGTTCGTGTTAATGATTGGGTAAAGCTTGTTGAGCTGACCGTTGGCTTTAGCTCTTACCGCGTTGATGTGTTGTTCCCACGTGAGGCCTTCGTCCATCATTATGGCTTTTTTTTTTTTTATTATTGATGATGGGGGAAAAGGCAACTAACGCCCTAACCCCAGGCAAGCCTGGGAGTGTGAGACTCCCCACCCTGGACTCGAACCAGGGTGGCACTACTCACAAAAAACTCCCACCGGAAGTAGGAGGCCCATGCCTCTCTGTTGCAGTACCGCATTAAGCACCTGCGCATTTTTGGTGATAGTGAATGCTGCCTGCCAGTGGCAGTAACAGCGAGTGATGGTGATATTAGCCAGTGTACACACATGACTTGCGCCCTGAGTGCCCCGCTGGAGAAGTAATTGGTGTAAGTGATGGGCAGTTATTGGTGATGTTTGTAAAGGTTAAGGTGATTCTTCCTGGTGTACCCTTGTTCTGAGTGGTATTCTCTGAGCAATTGCTGCGCTGTCTTAGGCTGCTGTGGGAATGGTCCTTCAGCTACCTGAACCAGAGGTTCAGGGTCGCTGTGGGTGGTTTGGTGGCCATCCTGGCGTCGTCTTCGGGGCCTTCATCTCCTCCCTGATGATGAGCCGGATGTCGCTGAGGAGTCGGTGGTTCTTGTGTGGAGACGAATGTTGCTGCTGATAATTTTGGTCGCTGGCTATCCGGTTGGACAGCTCAGCGGTGGATGCCTATAGAGTGGAGATGGCGGCGGTGGTGGCAGCTTGTAGGTCCAGCAGCTTCCTGGTGATGACGCTGGTGCAGACCTCTTCTAACTCAGCTAAGCGAGCGCCGATATTCAGGATCTCCGCATGAAGGTCCTGAATGGCATCCCGCGTCGCTGTGTCAATAGAAGCTGGAGGTGGTGTGGCGTCTGTGTGTTGGGTCTGCGGTGATTGTACTGGCTGCGGAGTTGTGCGACCGTCCCTCGGGTAAAGGGGACACTGGGCCTGGCCAGTAAAGTGTCCTGTGCCACGGCAGGTGGCACAGAACCGGCGACGGCGGCGGATATCATGCCCAGTGCACTGTGTCGTCAAGACGCTGGTCCCACAGTAATGGCACCGCGGCGCTGAAGTGCAGGAGCCTTGGCTGTGCCCGAAGGCGCAGCAGCGGCGGCAGGGCCGGTGACGTTCCTGTCTGCTTACTTCGACTGGCAGAAGCCGCCCTAATAAGGGCAACCCTGATGTCAAAGCAGCTTCAAGGTCAGCCGGGTCCTGAAGCTCCACTCTTACCGACGGAGTTGGTCCCCGGTTCGCAGAAAATGCGGGTGGCCCTCAAGCATGAAGGCCACCGCGACTGCGCGGCGGTGAGCAGATGCCGGGTGGAAAGGTCCCGAGGGACGCCCCTTACCACGGCACTGAACCGGGGCGGCGGTGTGGAGCTCGGCGGAGATGGTGTTGGTGATGGCGGCAACTGCGGCAGCAGTTGCGGCGAGGGTGTGGTGGCGGCCGGCGGCGAAGCAGGGCTTGCCGGGACCGGTTGCAACGGAGGTTCTGCCTCCTCAGCGGCTGTCGAGGAAGAGGCGTCGGGTGCTGCCTTAGCAGAGGCGAGTCAGCGCTGTCTCTTCTTGGCCATCTTGACGAGTCGAAGAAGCATTATGCCTTTTTTTATTGATGATGGGGGAAAAGGCAACTAACGCCTGGGAGTGTGAGACTCCCCACCCTGGACTCGAACCAGGGTGGCACTACTCACAAAAAACCCCCACCGGAAGTAGGAGGCCCATGCCTCTCTGTTGCAGTACCGCATTAAGCACCTGCGCATTTTTGGTGATAGTGAATGCTGCCTGCCAGTGGCAGTAACAGCGAGTGATGGTGATATTAGCCAGTGGACACACATGACTTGCGCCCTGAGTGCTCCGCTGGAGAAGTAATTGGTGTAAGTGATGGGTAGTTAGTGGTGATGTTTGTTAAGGTTAAGGTGATTCTTCCTGGTGTACCCTTGTTCTGCGTGGTATTCCCTGAGCAATTGCTGCGCTGTCTTAGTCTGCTGTGGGAATGGTCCTTCAGCTACCTGAACCAGAGGTTCAGGTTCGCTGTGGTGGTTTGGTGGCCATCCTGGCGTCGTCTTCGGGGCCTTCATCTCCTCCCTGATGATGAGCCGGATGTCGCTGAGGAGTCGGTGGTTCTTGTGTGGAGACGAATGTTGCTGCTGATAATTTTGGTCGCTGGCTATCCGGTTGGACAGCTCAGCGGTGGAGGCCTGTAGAGTGGAGATGGCGGCGGTGGTGGCAGCTTGTAGGTCCAGCAGCTTCCTGGTGATGACGCTGGTGCAGACCTCTTCTAACTCAGCTAAGCGAGCGCCGATATTCAGGATCTCCGCGTGGAGGTCCTGAATGGCTTCTCGCGTCGCTGCGTCTGTTGAGAGTGCAGGTGGTAAGGCCTCAGTGGTTGTTGTCTGCGGTGGAGTGGTACGGCGGGCAGGAGGTGGTGAGGAAGTGCTGCTCCTTGGGTAGAGAGGGCACTGGGCTTGCCCTGTGTAGTGTCCTGTGCCACGACAGGTGGCACAGAATCGGCGGCGACGGCGATCATGCCCAGTGCACTCGGTGGTGGTGAAGTTGGTACCGCAGTAGTGGCACCTCGGTGTCGAAGAGCAGACTTCAGCTGTGTGGCCGTAGGCACAGCAGCGTCGGCAGGGCCGATGGCGTTCCTGTCGGCTAGCCTCGACGACCAGAAGTCGCCCTAATAAGGGCAACCCTGACGCCAAGGCAGCTTCCAGGTCAGCCTGGTCCTGTATCTCCAAATGGACGAGCGGCATTGGCCCCCTGTCGCAGTAAATGCGGGTGGCCCTCAAGCATGAAGGCCACCGCGACTGCACGTCGGTGAGCAGATGCCGGGTGGTAAGGTCCCTAGGGACCCCCCGTACCACGGCATTGAACCGGGGCGGCGTCGTAGAGCTGGGTGGAGGCGTCGGTGGCGGCGGTGTTGGCGGCAACTGCGGCTGCAGTTGCGGCGAAACTGCGGTGGCGGCCGGCGAAGCAGGGCTTGCCGGGACCGGTGGCTTCGGAGTTGCTACCTCCTCGGCGGCTGCCGGGGAAGAGGCGTCGGGTGCTGCCTTAGCAGCGGCGAGTCTGCGTTGTCTCTTCTTAGCCATCCTTAAGAGACGAAGAAGAAGCCTATTATTATGGCTTTTTTTTTTTTTTTTTTTTTTTACCGTGGAGGGGAAAAATGCATTACGCATTCAACCCCCAGCCGAAGTGCAATGGCTGGGAGGATATGTGGGACTCTCCGCCCTGCTGCGGCATACCCACTAAAAAACCCCTCCACGTTATATCACGTAGTTTGCTGTATTTCATCGAAGCTTTGCGCGGTCCCGCAATTGCACCCGCGGTAGTATGTGGAATTTGGGATGCTGCCGCACTATGTGCGGGAGCGGGTAAAGGTTATTTGTAGGCTACAGCCATGAAACCTGACTGCAGCCTAGGGAATTAAAGGTGATATTGGGAAGGAATGTAGGTGAAGGTTTTGCAGGAGTTTTTAGGTGGTGAACTTACATGTGAATCTGACGATTCATGTAGTCATGTGCGAGCTTTGACCCCGCTGTCCTGGTGTTCGAACGGAGCTGTACAGGAGCGTTCCGGAGTTCAGTGTTGTGTCTGTGCCCCTCAGCCTGAGCAGGAGGGGGAGCGCTGTTTTGCTGGCGATTTGTTCTGAATAACTCGGCAGAGTAGGCAGCCTGCTTCAGGAGAACCTGTTTGAGCTGTGCTGAGATGCCTTCTACACGTGCTGACAAGTCAGCTGCTGTAGACTGCAATGTTGTGATTGCTGTGGTGGTGGAAGCTTGTAGTTCCTGAAGCTTCTCGTGTATGACGCTGGAGAATGCCTCTTCTAGCGCAGCTAAGCGGGCGCCGACGTTCAGGATCTCCGCGTGGAGGTCCTGAATAGCATCCCGCGTCGCTGCGTCAGTTGAGGGTTCAGGCGGTGTGGCGTCGGTGTTGTAGTTCTGCGGTGGTGTCTTCCTAAGCCTCGGGTATTGAGGGCACTGGCATTGTCCCGTGAAGTGACCTGTGCCACGACAGGTGGCACAGAACCGGCGGCGGTGACGAAGATCATGACCTCTACAGTCTGCGGTGGCGGAGTTGGCACCACAATAGTGGCACCGCGGCGGAGAGGTACAGGCATCGGCCGTGTGACCGTAGGCGCAGCAGCGTCTGCAAGGCTTGTGTCGTTCCCTTTGGCTCGCCTCAACAACAAGCAGTTGCCCTAACAAGGACAACCCAGTCGCTAAGGCAGCCTCCAGATCCGCACGATCCCGCAGTTCGACCCTCATCAGTGGTGTTGGTCCCCGGCCATTGACTATGCGAGTTGCCCTCAAGCATGAGGGCCACTGCGACTTCGCTGTGGCGGTGAAGAGCCGGGTGGAAAGATCCCTAGGGACCCCTCGAACCACGGCGCTGAACCGGGAAGTGGAGCTCTGCGCAGTCGGCGACTGCGGCTGCAATCGCCGAGGTGAAGCGCTGCTAGCGGTCGGTGAAGTAGCGGCGGCTGGCGGAGGCGATTCAATTAAGGCAGGAGTTGCCTCGGGTATCGCCGTCGATGTTGAGGCAATACTCTCGGTGGAGGTGGCCTTCCTAGAGGCTGCGGCTCGGCGTTGCTTGTTCTTCCCCATCGAAGCAGACACGATGTATTATGGTTTTTTTTTTTTTTTTTTTTTTTTTTTTTTTTTTTACCGTGGAGGGGAAAAATGCATTCCTGCATTCGACCCCAAGCCTTAGTGCAATGGCTTGGGGGATATGTGGAGCTCCCCGCAGAGTGCGGTATATCCACTAAAAAACCCCTCCACGTGTTAATCGTTATATATAGAGTACTTTCGTGCAAACATGCATTAGTCGGGTCCCGCATAGCACCCCGGTTAGTAAGTGAGAGCTACTTAGCTGGCATGCATTGCATGCGAGCGCGTTAATGCTACTTACTGGGATTGTCCATGAAACCTGAACAATACCAGTGGATAATCATACGCTACTTTGTAGGTGTTTTATTCGTTAATGATTATGATCTATTTCTGCAGGGTGTGCCTGCTTGTCATATTAAGTAAAATGTTATCTAACATGCACTTAAATTTAGTCTTATAGTATATGTTTAGAATGAGTTCCGCTTCTGCGCTGTTGCTTCGGGAGATTTCTCCGTCCGTCAGTGGTTGCGCAGCCGCTCGTCGCTAGTAGCAGTACCGGGCTCATAGGCCTTCGTCATCTCGTTTGCCATGTAGTTGCCAAGGTCGTCTAAGTGATTGACTCCATATTGCAGCTGCCCGAAGTACGCTGCCCGCGTCGATCACAATGGGAGGTCCCTTCCCCCGGTCCGCCTCAGCTGTAGCTGAGGGCTTTAGGGCTCTGCGACGGGCTGATACTGAAACATATGTGAAGAGAGAAAGAATAAACATATATGTATATATATAGTTGTGTGTTAGAAGGGGAGAGGTTTTTAGGGAAGGAGGTTTGTAAGGTACTGTTGTATTTCGTCTGGAGTGGTGGTAGTGTTTAACGCCCGCTTTAACTACTAATGGCACCGCAGGCGGTCTGGAGTGGTGTCTTGTGTTATAGTTCTGTCGAAAAGTGATAAAGGTCTGTTGTGTTTGTTTGTTTTTGTGTCGTAGTTCCCTAGCGTTTCTATTAAAGGGTTGTGATGTGCACTTAATTTTTGATATGTGTCGTAGGTTAGCTTTTTAATGAATTGTTCGATTGTATGTATTTTGAGTTCTTCGTGGAGTATGTCAGCTGGAGCTGTGTATGGTACCTTAGATACTAAGCGTAGAATTTTATTTTGGAATCTTTGTAAGTATTTGATGTGGTTTTCGGCGGCATACCCCCATACTTGGGATGCGTAAGTAATTATAGGTCGGATTAATGTTTTGTAAAGTGTGAGTCCCATGTTAAGGCTTAGCTGTGAGCCCATGTTGATGAGTGGGTATAGCCTGCCCAATTGGGCATTGGCTTTTCCACGAGTCTGAGTAATATGCTTTTTCCATGTTAGACCTTTATCCATTTTAAGTCCAAGCCAAGTTACCGTATCTGTCCATCCAATATCTTCACCAAATATGGTAAGTGGAGGCAGGCGGTGTCTGGGAAATCTGTGATTGATACGCTTTGTGAATATGATTGCTTGAGTTTTTGGTGCATTTACTTTGATTCGCCATTTGGTAAGCCAGTCCTCTAGGTTATTAAGGGACCACTGGAGTCTGCTGTGAATGAATTTCGTTTTTCCTGATTGGGTCATTATGGCGGTGTCGTCCGCATAAATGTATAGTTCTGTATTTTCGGTTTTTGGGATGTCATTTATATAGATATTAAATAGTGTTGGCCCGAGTATGCTGCCTTGTGGCACTCCGGCTTTGATTGGGCGTTCGGATGACAGGTGATTGTTTACTCTGCATTGAAATTTTCGATCACTTAGGTAGTTTGCTATGAGTTTAATGAGTGAGTCGTGTATATTTATTGTTTTGAGCTTGTTTAGTAGGCCAGCATGCCATACTCTGTCGAAGGCTCGTTCGACATCTAATAATAAAGCACCTGTTGATTTGTTGATGTTGAAACCGTGCGTTATAGATTCGGTTGCCCTGATTAGTTGTAGAGTTGTTGAGTGTTTGGCTCGGAATCCAAATTGTTCTGGAATTAGTATGTTTTGTTTGTTTAGTTGAGAGTTGAGACGTTTGAGAATTACTTTTTCGAGAAGTTTTCCAAGTGTGCTTAGTAGACTAATTGGTCTGTAGTTGTGCGGTTTGGACAATTTTTTCCCCTTTTTGGGGAAGTGGACCACGGTGGCTAGTTTCCACCTTTTAGGGTAATGTCCACTAATGAGCACGTAGTTGAATATGTCAGCCAGTAGCTTAATTGCCCTTTCGGGCAAATGCATTAGGGCCACTGTTGGGATGTTATCTGGCCCAGGGGCTTTTCTCTTTGGGAGGTGCCTGATTAGCCAGTTTATTTCACTCGGGCAGGTTTTTCTCACTAAGTTGTGGGTTGCCTGTCCTTTGAAAATTTCCGTTTCCTCTTCCGTTGCCTCCGTAAATTGAGGGCAGCAGGGAGTAGGATTAGGCGTGCAGATTTCTTGCAGTGTGTCTGCGAGCATATCTGCTTTTTGTTGGTCTGTAGATGCTATTGTTTGATTGTTGTGTAATGGTGGTATTTGTGTTTTATCGCGTGTTAGACAGCGTGCAATTCTCCACACCGAGTCTCGTTCGTAGTCGAGGTTCTCAAGTGTATTCTGCCATTGTTGAGAGAGATGGTTTGTTGTTCTCTCTCTGACAAGGGTATTTAATTGTCTAACGTATTCCTGGTCTACAATATGACGTGTTTTCTGCCATCGCCGTCTAGCTCGGTTTCTTTCCGCTGCTAGCATTTGGATGTCAGGTGGTAGTTGTGATTGGTATCGCTTAGGTTTGTTTATTGGTACAGCTTCTTTGGTTGCAGTTTTTATTGCATTTTCTAGTTGAGTTACAGCTTCATTCATGTTTTCCGCTGTATTTAGCTGTGTAGTATGTAGGTGCTTGTTGATAGTGTTTGCAAACCTATCCCAGTCTGCTTTATTGTAGTTTAGACGCTCGACTGGTGGATTGGGGGCTGCAGTGCCTTCTAATGTTATGATCACCGGTAAGTGATCGGAAGAGAGTTCGTTCTTAACTTGTAGGTTGATCCTACGAGTGAGATTACGCGTCACTGCAATATCTAGAATATCAGGCCTTTGGTTTCGGCTGAATGGGATATACGTATGTTCCGTAGGAGTGTGAATTATTATATCAGAATTATTTTCAAGGTTTAGGAGGGCCGTGCCTTCAGGGCTAGTCTCATTGCAGTCCCAAATGAGGTGTTTTGCGTTGAGATCTCCGGCTATTAGCACCCTGTTGTTTACCTGCGAGATTGAGTTAATGTCCGCTATGTTTAGTACACCTGGGGGGGCATATGCCGCCGTGATTAGAACCTTGTTGTTGTCAATAGTGATGTAAATACTAGTAGCTTCTAGAGTTGAAAATTGCGGCTGTGGAGCAACATCATGGGCAATGCTATGTTTTATTATTACGGCCGTCCCGCCACCGCGTCTGTTTCGATCGTTGCGGTGGGTAGTGTAACCTGGCATGTTAAATCTGTCTTTGTCGCTTAAATGAGTTTCTGTAATTAACGCTATGTGTATGTTGTTAGGTGTTAAGAAGTCTCTAAGTTCAGTCTTTCGTCTTTTTAAGCCGTGTGCGTTCCATGTCATACAATTGAGTTGGGGTGTGTGATTCATAGGAAGCCAGGAGAGGTGAGCAGTTGGAAAAAGTCTCTGTAGCAGGCCAGGATGCTCCGGGTCTCCGATCCCCGCGAAGTGGCCAGTAGTTCTATGATGTGCATACAGACGTCCTGTAAGTCTGCGTCCCTCTAGTGCTCAGCAGACGCACATCTGAACATATTTCGCTGGTGCTCCAGCCGAGGGTCAGCCAGGGTCTCCTCCCTCGTCGGCACTTCCTTCGGGGGTTGACGTGGCTTAACCTGTGGTCGGCTAGGCTTTTGGGTCCTCGGCTCGCTCATCCCCCCAGCGCTAACGACGCCCATCACCGAGCCACGAGGGGCAGGCGGCGCGCGCACCGGAGCCTCTCCACGCACTCAACCACCACTCCCCGCCGGAGGCGCCCGTGCCCCTGTCCCCTGGGAGTTGCGCGCTGCTACAACTTGTCTCTGATACTCGGGACAAGCCCGGTACCTGGCCCCGTGGCCCGAATTGAGACACAGCGCGCATCTCCTTTGGGGTGGGCGAACGTTACAGCTCCGCGAGTCGTGGGAGGCCGAGCACTTAGAGCACACAACGGCACCCGAGCTACACGTTGCCTCCGTGTGTCTCAGCTGCTGGCACCGATTACACTGTATGGGGACAAATGGTCGTCGGTAGGGTTCCACCTTCACCCGAAAGTGCAACACCTGCTCCAACGACCTCAACCGGGCCAGGTCCTCAGCTGTTGCCAGATCCACCAGGTATATCGGAAGAGGAGTTCGGGCTCGGTCATAACGCCTGAGCTGCACTACTCGCAGCACTGAAAAGTGCGCAGAGTGCAGCTCAGCCCTAATTTCTTCTTCCGCGCCGTCAAAGTAAACGTGCTTCACCACAGCACGGTAGGTCTGGTCGTTCTTGGAGCTTCGTGTCAGGGTGAAAGGTACCCCACGCTCCCTCAGAAAGGCAGTCAGGCGCTGATAGTCCTCCGCAGACCTAGTGCGCACCATGAGGTCCCCTGAGATAGGGGCTCTGGATAAGACATACCCCCCGTTGGGGCGTAGGGCGTCGAAGTCTCTGAGTTCCTGCAACAGAGATACATGCTGGCGGGGAACATAGATGGGAGCCTGGAGACGGGTGGTGAGGGCTTGGGAGTAGGAAGAAGGGGGACCGGGTGGAGCTGGGCGTGGGGGAGAGGAGCCAGGGCCAGGGTTAGGTTTGGAGGCAGGAGGGTAGAATGGGGCAGGAGGGGGGCTAGGGTTGGGAGAGGATGGGCCCGGGATCGGGGACACGGGATGAGGAGGCGGGGTTGGCAGGTGCGGTGAAGGAGCGGAAGAGGAGGAAGCAGAAGGAGGTCGGGGGGGTCTCTGAGCCACCACAGAGATGGACGAGGGATGGAAAGAAGAAGGAGCAGAGGAGGGGTGTGTCAGTGGATTAGTGACACGTGGTGTGATAGGAGCTAAGGCTGGGGAGGAAGGAATGGTGGCTGGGGAGGCAGAGGAAGCAGGAGCGGTGGAGGGGGGAACAGCAGGTGAGGGGCCGGAGGGGCGGGTAGGTGGAGTAGCGCCAAAGTCAAGCCGTGTCTTGACTACCGTCTGTCTCGTGACACGCACTTCCGAAGGAGAGTGCTTCTTGGGCTTTCTTCGGGCCATTAGGTTTAGGTAGTGTTTAGGAGTTTGTAAGGTTAAAGGTTTGATAAGAAAGTAGTGCGAAAATGTACTTACTCTAAGCTAAATATGAAGAAGGAAGAAGTAAGGAAATAAAGCCTAGATTATAATATAAGGGGCCTAACAGGGAGCTTAACCTAGATAGAAAAGAGGAAGATAGTGATAGTTAGAGAGAAAGAGCTGCTAGAGGGCGCTAAAAAGCCCGAAGAACAGAGGACCTGCCCGAAGGCGCCTAGGTACCAGTCAGGAGACTGTTGGCTGCGGCCTTGTTCCTCTACCCTGCTATACAGTTAAGCTCTTTTTTTTTTTTTTTTTTTTTTTTTTTTTTTTTTTTTTTTTTAGTTTCAAGTGGAGGGGGAAAATCCACCTTAAGGACTAACCCGGGCGGGCTGGCATGCCCGTAGTGTCGGAGTCTCCCAGGATGGGCCTACCGACTAAAAAACCCCTCCACCGGTATTGGAAGGTAAGGATACTGCGGTACCGCTGTTGCACCCGCGCAGTAAATGGTAAAGGTGAACTGGCCCGCTGTGCGGCCGCCAGGGGTGAGGGTTGTGCTAGTAGACCGGCTTGACCGAGGCCCAGCTGGCCCCCGTAGCGAATTATAGGTGAGGAGTTGAGGAAATTGTGGGTGGTTGGGAGTTATTGGTGAAACATGGGATTGGAAGTGTAGGGAGAGCTGCCACTCTCTCCCTGTGGTGATGATGATGGCACTACCGGTTCTTCCTTCCCCTGGGGCTGGACCGGTAGCGATGTATGAGAGAATGTCCGTGGTGAGTCCTGTCTGAAGGTCGTGTAGCTGCTTGGATATGGATTGATGAAGTTGGTGCTGCAGCTCTCGGACACCCACGACCGAAGCCTCAAGAGACCCCAGTCGCGGGCACTGGTCGTCGCTGTCCTCGGAAGGTGGATGGACGAGGTGGCTCTCTATGCGGTCCAGCTGGCGCTGGATGGACGCAAGCACCGCGCCGTTTTCACCTGCAGCTCGATCTGAGTCCTGGTGCTTGGCCTCCAATGCTGCGAGTCGTTCGTTGGTTTCCCTCTGAAGTTCCTCGAGACGGAGGCCGAGTTGGTGTGTAGCCGCCTGGATGGTGGCGATGTTCTGCTTTATGGAGTCTACGGCGTCCTTCAGAAAGGTGTCCGTCTGTGAAGTGTTCGGTGTCGAGTCTGGTGGTGGTGATGGTTGGTGGTGCTTCTGTAAGTTTTGTGGAGGTGAAGGCCTACTCCGGGGATACAGGGGGCACGTGGCTTGCCCTGTGTAGTGCGAGTTCCCGGAGCAGGTAGCGCAGTAGCGGCGTCGACGGCGTAGATCATGGTTGGAGCAAGCGGCTGTGAGCGAGCTTGCCCCACAGTAGTGGCACTTCGGTGCGGCGTGGCAATCCTCCGAACGATGTCCGTAGGTGCAGCAGCGTCGGCAGGGGACCGGGCGTTCACTTCTGCTAGCCTCGACACGTAGCTGTTGCCCTAACAAGGGCAGGCGTGATGTCAAGGCAGCTTCGGCTTCAGGCGCGGACCCCAGGTGGAGGCGGACCAGCGATGTGGGTCCCCGAGGTGATGTGATCCGGTTGGCCTTTACTGTAGAGGGCCAAAGGCGGCGTGCGGCATCCAGCACGAAGCGGGATGGGAGGTCCCTCGGGACCCCTATGACGACCACTGCTAGGTGGCCATAATGGTGCGGAGCAGGCCGGACCGATTCCCGGGTGGGTTCCGGTACGGCGGTGGAGACTGTCGGCGGTTGGGGCCGGGCCGGTTCCCGGTTGGGCTCCGGCACGGCGGCGGAGGCAGTCGGCGGCTTGGGCCGCTCTGGTTCCCGCTTGGGTGCCGGCACGGCGGCAGAGGCGTTTCCTACTGGATACCGGTGCGGCGGCGGTGAAAGCTGTCTGCTCCATAGCGGTAGGTGGCGTGGCAGGAGGCGGCTTATTAAGTGGGGCGGAAGGCGTCTCCATTGTCCGCAGCAAGGCGGCACGGCGCGCCAGCGCCCACTGACCTCTGGCATGGTTAGCGGTGTTGTAGAAGGCCATGCCTGTGTCGAATGCTGATTTTTTTTTTTTTTTTCTTTTTTACCGTGGAGGGGAAAAATGCATTACGCATTCAACCCGCAGCCGAAGTGCAATGGCTGGGAGGATATGTGGGACTCTCCGCTTCCTCATGCGGCATACCCACTAAAAAAACCCCTCCACGTTATAACAGTCGATTTTGTTGAGAATCTCGTGGCTTTGCGCGGTCCCGCTGATGCACCCGCGTTAGTAGGCGAAAGATAGGAAGCTGCCGCACGTTGTGCGGGAGCGGGTGAAAGGTTGTTTCTAGGCTAACAGCCATGAAACCTGACTGCAGCCTAGGGAGTAGAAGTGATGTTGGAAAGGAAATAAAGTGTGGAAATAGAGGAGAGAATAGGACGTAGATCTTATGGCTTATACCTGCTTCGGAATTGCTCCACGAAGCTCCCGGTAGTCTTCCAGTGTGAGGGTGGCTGTTGTGCGTGCTCCTCAGCCTGTACAGGAGGAGGAGCAGTGTTGGGTTGCTGTCGTTTGGATTGGAACAGTTCAGCAGAGTATGCAGCTTGCTGCAGGAGAACCTGCCTCAGAAGCTGCATTAGGGCGTCGATCCTGGTGGACAGGTCGGTGGCTGTAGTCTGCTGGCTGGTGGCTGCTGCGGCGTTAAAAGCTTGCAATTCCTGCAGCTACTGTGCGAGGAGGCTGCATGTCTCTTCCAGAGCAGCTAGTCGAGCGCCGACGTTCAGGATCTCCGCGTGGAGATCCTGAATGGCTTCTCGCGTCGCTGCGTCTGTTGAGAGTGCAGGTGGTGAGGCCTCGGTAGTTGATGTGTGCGGTGGAGTGGTGCGGCGCGCAGGAGGTGGTGAGGAAGTGCTGCTCCTTGGGTAGAGAGGGCACTGCGCTTGCCCTGTGAAATGTCCTGTGCCACGGCAGGTGGCACAGAACCGGCGGCGACGGCGAAGATTGTGCTCAGTGCACTCAGCGGTGGTGTTGGCGGAGCCACAGTAGTGGCACCGCGGCGTCGCGGAGCAGGAGTCGGCGTTATGCCCGAAGGCACAACAGCGACGGCAGGGCCGGTTACGTTCCATCTTGCTAGCCTCGACGACCAGGAGTTGCCCTAACAAGGGCAACCCTGACGCCAAGGCAGCGTCTAGGTCCGAACGATCCTGAATTTCCAGCCTCACAAGTGGTGTAGGTCCCCGGTTGCAAATTATCCTTGTGGCCCTCAAACAAGAAGGCCACTTGGATTTCGCTGCGGCGAGGAGGTGCCGGGTGGAAAGGTCCCTAGGGACCCCCCGTACCACGGCACTGAACCGGGGCGGCGGCGACGTGGAGCTGGGCGGTGGCGGTGGCGGTGATGGCGGCAACTGCAGCAGCAGTTGCGGCGAGGGTGTGGTGGCGGCCGGCGGCGAAGCAGGGCTTGCCGGGACCGGTAGCAACGGAGAAGGTGCCTCCTCGGCGGCTGCCGAGGAAGAGGCGACGGGTGCTGCCTTAGCAGCGGCGAGTCTGCGCAGTCTCTTCTTGGCCATCTTGACGAGGGCTGAATGCTGATATTTTTTTTTAGTTTCAAGTGGAGGGGAAAAATCCACCTTAAGGACTAACCCGGGCTGGCATGCCCGGAGTGTCGAGGTCTCCGAGGATGGGCCTACCGACTAAAAAACCCCTCCAACGGTATTGGAAGGTAAGGATACTGCGGTACCGCTGTTGCACCCGCGCAGTAAAAGGTAAAGGTGAACTGGCCCGCTGTGCGGCCGCCAGGGGTGAGGGTTGTGCTAGTAGACCGGCTTGACCGAGGCCCAGCCGGCCCCCGTAGCGTATTATTGGTGAGGAATTAAGGAAATTGTGGGTGGTTGGGAGTTGTTGGTGAAACATGGGATTGGAAGTGTAGGGAGAGCTGCCACTCTCTCCCTGTGGTGATGATGACGGCACTACCGGTTCTTCCTTCTCCTGGGGGCGGGACCGGTAGCGATGTAGGAGAGAATGTCCGTGGTAAGTCCTGTCTGAAGGTCGTGTAATTGCTTCGATATTGATTGGTGAAGTTGGTGCTGCAGCTCTCGGACACCCACGACCGAAGCCTCAAGAGACCCCAGCCGCGGGCACTGGTCGTCGCTGTCCTCGGAAGGTGGATGGACGAGGTGGCTCTCTGTGCGGTCCAGCTGGCGCTGGATGGACGCAAGCACCGCGCCGTTTTCACCTGCAACTCGATCTGAGTCCTGGAGCTTGGCCTCCAATGCTGCGAGTCGTTCTTTGGTTTCCCTCTGAAGTTCCTCGAGACGGAGGCCGAGTTGGTGTGTAGCCGCCTGGATGGTGCCGATGTTCTGCTTTATGGATTCTGCGGCGTCCTTCAGAAAGGTGTCCGTCGGTGAAGTGTTCGGTGTCGAGTCTGGTGGTGGTGATGGTTGGGTGTGCTTCTGTGTGTTTTGTGGAGGTGTAGGCCTACTCCGGGGATACAGGGGGCACGTGGCTTGCCCTGTGTAGTGCGAGTTCCCGGAGCAGGTAGCGCAGTAGCGGCGTCGACGGCGTAGATCATGGTTGGAGCAAGCGGCTGTGAGCGAGCTTGCCCCACAGTAGTGGCACTTCGGTGCGGCGTGGCAATCCTCCGAACGATGTCCGTAGGTGCAGCAGCGTCGGCAGGGGACCGGGCGTTCACTTCTGCTAGCCTCGTCACGTAGCTGTTGCCCTAGCAAGGGCAGGCGTGATGTCAAGGCAGCTTCGGCTTCAGGCGCGGACCCCAGGTGGAGGCGGACCAGCGATGTGGGTCCCCGAGGTGATGTGATCCGGTTGGCCTTTACTGCAGAGGGCCAAAGGCGGCGTGCGGCATCCAGCACGAAGCGGGATGGGAGGTCCCTCGGGACCCCTATGACGACCACTGCTAGGTGGCCATAATGGTGCGGAGCAGGCCGGACCGATTCCCGTGTGGGTTCCGGTACGGCGGTGGAGACTGTCGGCGGTTGGGGCCGGGCCGGTTCCCGGTTGGGCTCCGGCACGGCGGCGGAGGCAGTCGGCGGCTTGGGCCGCTCTGGTTCCCGCTTGGGTGCCGGCACGGTGGCAGAGGCTGTCGGCGGATGAGGCCGGGCCGGTTTCCTACTGGATACCGGTGCGGCGGCGGTGAAAGCTGTCTGCTCCATAGCGGTAGGTGGCGTGGCAGGAGGCGGCTTATTAAGTGGGGCGGAAGGCGTCTCCATTGTCCGCAGCAAGGCGGCACGGCGCGCCAGCGCCCACTGACCTCTGGCATGGCTAGCGGTGTTGTAGAAGGCCATGCCTGCGTCGAATGCTGCCCCTGTAGCTGGATCTGCTGATATTTTTTTTTTTTTTTTTTTTTTTTTTAGTGGTGGGGGAAAAGGCTACTGACGCCCTAACCCCAGGCAAGCCTGGGAGTGTGAGACTCCCCGTCCTGGACTCGAACCAGTGCGGCACTACCCACGAAAAACCCCCACCGGAAGTAGGAGGCCCATGGCTCGCTTTTGCAGTACCGCATTAAGCACCTGCGCATTTCTGGAGAAAATGGAAGCTGCGTGCCAGTGGCAGTAACAGCGAGTGAAGACTGAAGTGCCAGGGGACACACATGACTTGCGCCCTGAGTGCTCCCTGGGTGGAAGTTGGAGGTGACATAGGTTGTAGTTGGCGGTGTATTTGTGTTGTATACATATCAGCTTTCTGGCCTCGTCAGGAACGGGTTACCTGAAAGAAGGTGTATAAGTTCGCCTAGAGGCTTTAATAAGTGTTTTTACTTACATGTATTCTTGACTTATCTTAACATTTTGATTCTTGGTGTACTTATTTTCTAGTATTTACTTGTATAGAATGATCCGCCGAGGGCTTCATCCATGTGCCTTAATTTCTATGGTAATTTTTATATATATATATATATATATATATATATATATATATATATATATATATATTTTTTTTTTTTTTTTATGCGTGCTTATCTCTAAATAGTTGAATTGTATTTCCGCCTGTTGGCTTCATCTTGATTATATGTACATATATATGTGCTTACTGCTAGTATTTTATTTGTATATACAGTGAAATTATTACCGCTTGTCGGCTGTGTCAATTGTATCTCGTTAACCAGTGTGTAGCAAGGTTGTATAAAGTGCACACATGGCGGGCTGTCTGCCTTAGTGCAGGAGCGAGCCTGTGCCACTTGCGGGGGGACCCTCAACCCCCGGGGCCGCCTTGGTTGTGTAACACAAGGACTTGAGGGCAGCGAAATTTTGGTATGTGTGTGTATGTGTGTGTGAGTTCACGCGACCTGCATCATGGCTAGTGCATTAGGGTGTTTAGATACTCTTCTATGTTAATTTCTGGTTCGCCAATGCCAATAGTGCGATCAAATAGTGACAGAGGGCGGAGGTGCTTGTCGTGTGCCGTATCGTATTCTCCTAGCATTCTAATGTGATCGTTGTAGTTTTTGTTCTTTTTCGCATACAGGTTGTAGCTTAGGTGCTTGATAAATTGCTCAATTGTCAGCATTTTCAGCTCTTCGTGCATTTCAAACGCGGGAGCTTCTTCGGGTAGTTTGGCAATTATTCGCAGTATTCTGTTTTGCATCGTTTGGAGGCGCTTAATGTGCGTTTGTGCCGCGTATCCCCATACGGGGGCAGCGTAAGTTAATATGGGACGGATCAGCGTCTTATATAACGTAAGTCCCATCTGAAGTTTAAGGCTGCTGTTAAGATTTATGAGCGGGTAGAGTCTGTTAAGTTGGCCATTGGCCTTTGCTCTAACTGTGTTTATGTGGTGTTTCCAACTGAGGTATTCATCCATCTTAACACCTAAGTATGTAACATTAGTTTCCCACCCGATTGGTTCCTGTCTATAGGTGAGGGGTGGGAGAGTTCGCCTCCTGTGTCTGTGCAGATTTCTTCTGCTAAAAATGATGGCTTGGCATTTTCTTGAATTTAGTTTAACCCGCCATTTGGTGAACCATGGTTCCATGGCATTAAGAGCGTTCTGTAGCCTTAGATGTATAATGCGCGGCTGGGTTGATTGTGTAGCTAAGGCCGTGTCATCAGCGTATATGTATTTATCTACTCTGACTAATTGGGGAAGGTCGTTGATGTAGATGTTAAACAGCGTGGGTCCCAGTAAACTTCCTTGGGGTACTCCAGCGCTGATTGGGCGAGCAGTAGATTTAGCTTCACCTACGGAGATGCGAAAGCTCCTTCCGCTGAGGTAGTCTTTGACTAGGGATATCATTGAGTCTTGCACGCCTATGGAGATTAATTTTCTTAGTAGGCCTGCATGCCAAACTTTGTCGAAGGCGCGTTCAATGTCCAATAGGACCACGCCTGTGGATCGCTTGTTATTAAAACCTGCAGTTATTTTCTCTGTTATTCTGAGTAGTTGCAGCGTTGTAGAGTGATTAGCTCGAAAACCGAACTGTTCACTAGTTAAGATGTTATTCTTAGCGAGAAATGAGTTTAGGCGTTTCAAAACAACTTTTTCTAGGAGTTTGCTCAGTGTGTTAAGGAGGCTAATTGGCCTATGATTTGTTGGAATTGAGGGGTCTTTTTGTTGTTTGGGGAACATCAATATTTGAGCTTCTTTCCAACGAGTTGGGAATTTTCCATTCTGGAGGGCATGATTAAATATGTCCGCTAGTAGTTTTAAAGCGCTTGGTGGAAGATGTTTGAGCACTAGATTGGGAATCTTATCCGGGCCCGGAGCTTTTCTATTGGGTATATGCATGATTAGCCATTTAATTTCGCCAGCATTTGTTTTTCTCATTTTATTGTGAGTTGCAATGTTTCCAATGCTAGCAATTTGGTCTTCCGTTGCTGCTGCAAAATTTCTGTCGCACGGGTCAGCATTCGGTTTGAATGTTTCTTGTAATGCATCGGCGAAGGCCTCAGCCTTTTGTTCGTCGGTTTCCGCTATTTGGCCTCCCGAATGTAGGGGCGGGATGTTGAAGCGAGTGCGCGTTAGGCATTTCGCGATTCGCCACACTGCCCGGTTTTGTGGATCTAGTGTGTCTAGCGTGGCGTTCCATTGTTCTCTTATGTGTTCTGTCATAAGAATGTTGGCAGCAATTCTAAGGTTTTCGTATTCGTTTTTGTGGATAATGTTACGCGTGCGCTGCCACTGACGTCTGGCGCGGTTGCGGTCTTGTATCGCCCGTCTTACTGCCAGTGGAAATGGTGTCGTCGTGGAGCTGTTTGGGCGTGTTAGCGGTACATGTCTTTCTGTGGCGTGGTGTATGACTTTCGTTATTGTTTCTACCGCTTGGTCTTGTGTTTCGTGGGAGTTGACATTGATTTCCATTTGTCCAAGTTCGGTTTCTATTAGCGCCTCAAACGCCGGCCAGTTTGCTTGATTATAATTGCGTCTGGCTGGCTCTGGTTTGAACATTAGAGGCGCTGCGATCTCCATTAGTACCGGCAAGTGATCTGATGTGAGATCGTTTATTACCGTTGTTTCGGTGTCATATGGCATATCTTTCAATAGAGCAATGTCTAAAATATCTGGACTTTGGTTGACCTGTCTTGGTATAAACGTGGGTTCGTCAGGTCCCGTTAGTAGGATGTTTGACCTATTAACGTACGTTAGCAATGCTGATTTTTTTTTTTTTTTTTTTTTTTTTTTTTTTTTTTTTTTTTAGTTTCAAGTGGAGGGAAAAAATCCACCTTAAGGACTAACCCGGGCTGGCATGCCCGGATTGTCGGGGTCTCCCAGGATTGGCCTACCGACTAAAAAACCCCTCCACCGGTATTGGAAGGTAAGGATACTGCGGTACCGCTGTTGCACCCGCGCAGTAAAAGGTGAAGGTAAACTGGCCCGCTGTGCGGCCGCCAGGGGTGAGGGTTGTGCTAGTAGACCGGCTTGACCGAGGCCCAGCCGGCCCCTGTAGCGAATTATAGGTGAGGAGTTGAGGAAATTATGGGTGGTTGGGAGTTGTTGGTGAACATGGGATTGGAAGTGTAGGGAGAGCTGCCACTCTCTCCCTGTGGTGATTTTTTTTTTTTTTTTTTTTACCGTGGAGGGGAAAAATGCATTCCTGCATTCGACCCCAAGCCTTAGTGCAATGGCTTGGGGGATATGTGGAGCTCCCCGCAGAGTGCGGTATATCCACTAAAAAACCCCTCCACGTGTTAATCGTTATATATAGAGTACTTTCGTGCAAACATGCATTAGTCGGGTCCCGCATAGCACCCCGGTTAGTAAGTGAGAGCTACTTAGCTGGCATGCATTGCATGCGAGCGCGTTAATGCTACTTACTGGGATTGTCCATGAAACCTGAACAATACCAGTGGATAATCATACGCTACTTTGTAGGTGTTTTATTCGTTAATGATTATGTTCTATTTCTGCAGGGTGTGCCTGCTTGTCATATTAAGTAAAATGTTATCTAACATGCACTTAAATTTAGTCTTATAGTATATGTTTAGAATGAGTTCCGCTTCTGCGCTGTTGCTTCGGGAGATTTCTCCGTCCGTCAGTGGTTGCGCAGCCGCTCGTCGCTAGTAGCAGTACCGGGCTCATAGGCCTTCGTCATCTCGTTTGCCATGTAGTTGCCAAGGTCGTCTAAGTGATTGACTCCATATTGCAGCTGCCCGAAGTACGCTGCCCGCGTCGATCACAATGGGAGGCCCCTTCCCCCGGTCCGCCTCAGCTGTAGCTGAGGGCTTTAGGGCTCTGCGACGGGCTGGTACTGAAACATATTGGAAGAGAGAAAGAATAAACATGTATATAGCTGTGTGTTAGAAGGGGAGAGGTTTTTAGCGAAGGAGGTTTGTGAGGTATTGTTGTATTTCGTCTGGAGTGGTGTCTTGTGTTATAGTTCTGTCGAAAAGTGATAAAGGTCTGTTGTGTTTGTTTGTTTGTCGTAGTTCCCTAGCGTTTCAATTAAAGGGTTGTGATGTGCACTTAATTTTTGATATGCGTCGTAGGTTAGCTTTTTAATGAATTGTTCGATTGTATGTATTTTGAGTTCTTCGTGGAGTATGTCAGCTGGAGCTGTGTATGGTACCTTAGATACTAAACGTAGAATTTTATTTTGGAATCTTTGTAAGTTTTTGATGTGGTTTTCGGCGGCATACCCCCATACTTGGGATGCGTAAGTAATTATAGGTCGGATTAATGTTTTGTAAAGTGTGAGTCCCATGTTAAGGCTTAGCTGTGAGCCCATGTTGATGAGTGGGTATAGCCTGCCCAATTGGGCATTGGCTTTTCCACGAGTCTGCGTAATATGCTTTTTCCATGTTAGACCTTGGTCCATTTTAAGTCCAAGCCAAGTTACCGTATCTGTCCATCCAATATCTTCACCAAATATGGTAAGTGGAGGCAGGCGGTGTCTGGGAAATCTGTGATTGATACGCTTTGTGAATATGATTGCTTGAGTTTTTGGTGCATTTACTTTGATTCGCCATTTGGTAAGCCAGTCCTCTAGGTTATTAAGGGACCTCTGGAGTCTGCTGTGAATGAATTTCGTTTTTCCTGATTGGGTCATTATGGCGGTGTCGTCCGCATAAATGTATAGTTCTGTATTTTCGGTTCTTGGGATGTCATTTATATAGATATTAAATAGTGTTGGCCCGAGTATGCTGCCTTGTGGCACTCCGGCTTTGATTGGGCGTTCGGATGACAGGTGATTGTTTACTCTGCATTGAAATTTTCGATCACTTAGGTAGTTTGCTATGAGTTTAATGAGTGAGTCGTGTATATTTATTGTTTTGAGCTTCTTTAGTAGGCCAGCATGCCATACTCTGTCGAAGGCTCGTTCGACATCTAATAATAAAGCTCCTGTTGATTTGTTGATGTTGAAACCGTGCGTTATAGATTCGGTTGCCCTAATTAGTTGTAGAGTTGTTGAGTGTTTGGCTCGGAATCCAAATTGTTCTGGAATTAGTATGTTTTGTTTGTTTAGTTGTGAGTTGAGACGTTTGAGAATTACTTTTTCGAGAAGTTTTCCAAGTGTGCTTAGTAGACTAATTGGTCTGTAGTTGTGCGGTTTGGACAAGTTTTTCCCCTTTTTGGGGAAGTGGACCACGGTGGCTAATTTCCACCTTTTAGGGTAATGTCCACTAAAGAGCACGTAGTTGAATATGTCAGCCAGTAGCTTAATTGCCCTTTCGGGCAAATGCATTAGGGCCACTGTTGGGATGTTATCTGGCCCAGGGGCTTTTCTCTTTGGGAGGTGCCTGATTAGCCAGTTTATTTCACTCGGGCAGGTTTTTCTCACTAAGTTGTGGGTTGCCTGTTCTTTGAAAATTTCCGTTTCCTCTTCCGTTGCCTCCGTAAATTGAGGGCAGCAGGGAGTAGGATTAGGCGTGCAGATTTCTTGCAGAGTGTCTGCGAGCATATCTGCTTTTTGTTGGTCTGTAGATGCTATTGTTTGATTGTGGTGTAATGGTGGTATTTGTGTTTTATCGCGTGTTAGACAGCGTGCAATTCTCCACACCGAGTCTCGTTCGTAGTCGAGGTTCTCAAGTGTATTCTGCCATTGTTGAGAGAGATGGTTTGTTGTTCTCTCTCTGACAAGGGTATTTAAGTGTCTAACGTATACCTGGTCTACAATATGACGTGTTTTCTGCCATCGCCGTCTAGCTCGGTTTCTTTCCGCTGCTAGCATTTGGATGTCAGGTGGTAGTTGTGATTGGTATCGCTTAGGTTTGTTTATTGGTACAGCTTCTTTGGTTGCAGTTTTTATCGCATTTTCTAGTTGAGTTACAGCTTCATTCATGTTTTCTGCTGTATTTAGCAGTGTAGTATGTAGGTGCTTGTTGATAGTGTTTGCAAACCTATCCCAGTCTGCTTTATTGTAGTTTAGTAGTGGTGATTTTTTTTTATATTTTTTTATTTATTTTTTTTTTTTTTTACCGTGGAGGGGAAAAATGCATTACGCATTCAACCCCCAGCCGAAGTGCAATGGCTGGGAGGATATGTGGGACTCTCCGCTTCCTCATGCGGCATACCCACTAAAAAACCCCTCCACGTTATAACAGTCGATTTTGTTGAGTATCTCGTGGCTTTGCGCGGTCCCGCTGATGCACCCGCGTTAGTAGGCGAAAGATAGGAAGCTGCCGCACGTTGTGCGGGAGCGGGTAAAAGGTTGTTTCTAGGCTAACAGCCATGAAACCTGACTGTAGCCTAGGGAATAGAGATGACATTGGTAGGGAAATAAAGGGGTGGAAATAGAGGAGAGAGTAGGACGTAGATCTTATGGATTATACCTGCTTCGGAATTGCTCCACGAAGCTCCCGGTAGTCTTCCACTGTGTGGGTGGCCGTTGTGTGCGCCCCTCAGCCTGTACAGGAGTGGTGATGATGGTATTTAAGATGACTGAGACATGGGCACGGACTTCGTAGAAAACTATTTATAGCAGTTATTCGGCTAATATTTTGTGTTTGAGCACGCACCTGCTAGAAAATAAGTCTTGGAAGACCGCAGGTAGAGCATTAGGTATTAAGGCTCTTTAACATTGGTGTCCATGCTGAACTTAATTGTAGGCCAGAATCGCGATTTAGATTATTTGTTTCAGATGAGATGGCTAAAGCTTCTTTTACTCTCCTTTCCCAGTAGTTCGAACACTTTGCCACTATCTTGGTGTTGGTAAAGCTAGCTCTGTGGCTTTGTTCTATACAGTGTTCAGCCAGTCCAGATTTTTCGGGTTGCATAAGCCTTGTTGATCTTTGGTGTTCAGAAACGCGTGTGGCAATAGTGCGTCCTGTTTGGCCAATGTACGCTGCGCTGCATTCGCAAGGAATGTGGTAGACACCAGGTACTCTGAGAGCTAGATTATCTTTAACTGGCCTGACCAAATGTTTGATTTTAGGTGTTGGCTTATGGATGGTTTTGACATTATATTTGTAGAGTAGTCTACTAATCTTTCCCGAAAAATTGCCGGTAAACGGTATATAGGCTATGGCGGTTGGCTTGTCTTTTTGTTGAGTGTTCTTGCTGGGGTTTCTTTTTCGTCCGGCTCTTTTCAGCGCTGATGTGATGTCCTTGGCTGAATATCCATTGGATATTCCAAGAGGCTCCTGACCATTCCGGAAGAGTTGGTGTCTCTATCAGAAGAACATTCTTTTATGCAAAAGTGAGTGAAAACAGAAAAGGTTGCTGTTCTCAGGGCATTTGGGTTATGTTTTTTTCTTGTTTTCTTTTATTTAAATTTTGTTAAGTTTAAGTGACGTAACTTTCAACTTTTTTTTATTCTTCTTCGGCTGAACGGTTCATCTTTTGAGGTCCAAGAAATTTTGCATTAGTTACTTTACTGTTGGTATAATTGTAATTTCTGATTTTTAATTCAGTTATTTTCTTATGCTTCGTTTTGAATTGAATAAAGTTTGCTTGATCATAGTTTAATGAGACCTTATTAGCTTCAAATAAAATTTTGATTTATCTTGTTGAGCCTACCATTTCAGCATTTTCATTCCCCTAAGATGTTTCAAGAAAAAAAAACAAACAACAACTGTGGATTAGACCCATAATGGGGCTAATTTAACTTTCTTCATATTCATTTATTTGCATCAAACATTCTTGTGAGAGGTTCATTGTCGAGAAGACAAACTTTTCTGTGAGGATGGGTCAGTGTTAACTGTGCCAGGGAAATGTTAAGGCTGACAGAAGATGTATATCAACCATATTTGAAAACCAGCCTAACATTTAAGCGCAAAATTACCATCACTTCAGAAGAATCCTAATGAAAGAAGACAGGAGGGAAATCCTTGAGAAGATCAGCATTCAGAGAAGGTGTAAAAATAATCAGCTTGTGTCATTTGAGAATTTGAAAATGGGGTTAAAAGTAGAAATATAGCACCATTTATTATGATTGAAAATGAAAATTATTTACTATTTGTGCACATCAAAGATAGTGCTTTTATGGCAGTGCTTGAACACATTGTAAGCTTCTTCAGAAGTTAAAGTGTTTTATGAAGGTGTTTGTATAACAATGGAGTCTTCCAAATAGTTATGTGAAGGAAATCTCTGTAACTACTGGACTAAATTTGAAAATCTCTTTAGTCACGTTCAGATTCATGTCATTATCAGATTCAGTATAACATAGACTTACTGGAGAACATAGAACATTGGGTAGTAATAGATGATACTATGTCTAGGAAGCTAAACTGCTGTACGTACCAATTACAACTTCTGTTAAAGAAGCCAAAAAGATACCCTTGTGATTTACTGATATGGGCATGCACTATGCTTTATACTTACCCTGCAGCTTATAGCTGTTTGTTACGCAGTGGTTACCTTATTTTACCTCATCCCTCTCACTTAAAAAAATTCTTGTATATATAGGGAGTAACAAATCAGGAATCCATAAGTTTCAAGTTTTGTACTTAAAATAAAGGGTAAGCTTACTTGAAAAGCAGGAGAAGATAGAAAGTTTAATGCTTGATGAAAATTATGTAACCTCAAAGCTGTCATATAAAGAAAGTAAAATTTAAGATAAAGTGTGTACAACAATGAAATTTCAACAACCTTATTGGTTTTGATATCCTCTCTCTTTTCAAAGAACAATGACATTGTGGCAATATTTCCTGTGAAAATTGTAAAGGAAGATTTGTAGTTGACAGCTAGTGTTTTAGATGTTTAGAAGGAAGTAGGTTTCGATATACTGTGTTTGATAGCCGAATATAACAGAGTAGACAGAAATATGTACGATTATTATGCTAATTTGACTAATTTGAGTCCAATACGAACATTATAGTTTCACTTAATTTTCCCCCAGATACATTTCAAAGATGTTCATCTTCACCGTCGGCGGGTGTTTGACTAGCTTCGGAAGGAGAGGTTCCTATCTGTGCTGCCATCTGGTTTTCTTTCAGGTAATGTTAAGTTGTTGTCTGCCAGTGCTATTTCAAAAGTCATAAAATTGTCCACACTTTTCCTAATGTGTATCTTTGCTAAATTGCAAGTTCAGTTGTGATTTTTAATTGTTTAATAAGTTTGATGTCCGGTTGATATGTATTGTGATGCAATACTGCAGATTTGTCTGTTTGCTTGAATTTCATATTCCTGAGATGTTCTTTCAATCTTGTTTGAAGGTTTCTCTTAGTCTGTCCAATGTAAATTTTGGGACAGTCTCATAATTTGTTTGGAAAATGCCAGCTTTTGATTTGTATGGTATGGTATCGTTTGATAGGTTCCTGAGGTTATATTTATTTTGAGGTGATAGCTCTATATTATAATCTTGGAACAGTTTTTTGATTTTTTGTGCATTTGTAGGTGGAACATGAATGTACTTATTTTAGGTGTTGGTAAACTCCTGTGCTTGGTGTGGTGATATCTTTAATCTGAACCTAGTCAAACATCTGCCGATGACGAAGATGAACATATTTGAAATGCATCCGGGGAACAACTAAGTAAGTGAAACTATAGTGTCCATATTTGACTAAATTAGTAACTAATAATTTATAAGTTTCACTGTATAAATCACTTCATATTCATACCTTGTTGATATGTACAGTTGTTTAGGAGATGATTCATTACAAATTAGTATAGCAGCTCCAGTGCAACCAGAGAAACCATTGTTTCTTCTCTTCCAAACAGTACATCTATTAAAAAGTATTAGTAACAATCGGATAAATAAATAAATAAAATAAAAACAATGAAAAAACAGAGAACACACATTTGTAATTCCTAACTTCTCAGATTCTATAGATCGTAATTCTATACTCCATGCTAAATTTGGCGACTTAAACACACTATATGAATTAGAGAAGCACATATCTGTAAAAGCTGCTCCTTCATTGTGCAATAAAGTACATCCCACAAGTATGGAAAGGCAGAATGTCAATTTAGCAGTCAAAGTTTTTGATGACAAAAATATAGCAGCACCACAAGGCGGAAATAAAACACGTTTTGTGTCCAGCTGCCATCTGGTGATGCTACACGCTACCATATGCTACATCTTTCAATTTAATTGTTTTTACAAGTTATTGAAGTAAAGAACAAAGGGCAATGCAAGGGGGAGAGATCTCTATTTAGTAAATCACATTGTTTGACGTATCTGAAGTTATTATTGATAAATTGTCGTTATTGCATTAAACATACAGCAAGGTGATAACTTAAGTTTGTGCTAATTTCTTGGTCTAAAACTGCTTATATGTATGAGGCAGTCATATATAGGATGTATTTACGTAAACACATAATACATTACATTTACATTAACCTTACATCCATCCATCCGTCCATCTCTCCATCCATGAATCCATCCATCCAGTTTATTTACAGGACATTTTACTCTCTAATCAATGTACTTTGCAAATAAGTGCTCCATTTGTGATCTAAGAACATAACAAAATGTCGTTCCTACACTATAAGATACGTCTCTTCAGAAAAAATTAACAGTTTCCATTCATCCTCTCACCAATTTGTATATTTCTTTGCCTATCTCAGTTTTTTTTTTTTTTTTTTTAATATCATCTGTCAAAAGTTGTTTCTTTTGGGGCCACAGTTTGAGGTAGTTAATGAACTGTTGAATTGTGTCTATGAATGCCCAGAATGGACTTAATTAGTTTTAGGTCAAAACTAGTTAGTCTTGGATCTTCCTTCGGTTTTCTCATAAAAGTGCATCATCCCTCTCTGTTACTTTCCTCTTCCTAGCACATTTGCCTTTACACCGAGGAGACATATGACGGATTCGTTATATCTCTTAAGATTTCTGGTGACTCCTGTAACTGACTTTACTCTCTGTGGGTATATCCTTCTGAGGGCCGGATCTACAATCTGTCGATAACTTGCCGATACCGCTATATACCCGATTTCTAGCTGATTGGCAATCTATAATCTCTGGATAGTTTTCCGTTAATTGGAATAGACGATACGTTTATTATCAGACAAATAAGTTTTTACATTAGATACATCTGCAGGCTTCCATGGCCGTAGTCCACTGAGGTTATGATTTTCGGCATAGGCCGCTCACATTCACGTATCACAATTATCACTAGGAATAGTAATTAATTAAAAATCTGAAGTGCTCCATTCATATATATTTCTCTACATCTCTGTAACAAATTACTGTTAATAAGCTTATTCTTAGCTTAGGGAATACACTAGACCAAAACGACAGTCAAATCTTTTAAAAGCTGGTTGCCATGTGGATGAAATCCGTTTCTTTGCATTGCAGTAGTTGACAAATCCCCGAATGTGAAAAGTTTCAACTACCAATGTTAAAACTAAAACCAATAAAGGGAATATCTAAAAAACTGTTAACACCACGAAAAATTTCTATGACCTAAATTATGTGTTTTAACGAGATCTAAATTTTTTGTATAGTAAGTTCTTGACCTTCTCTTGCGGTTTACTAGTTATGCAACATCCAGCAAAATCATCCAGATTAAGCAGGTCTTCAGAAGCTATTTCCAGAAAATTCATATACATATATGATATGTATACAGTTTATTTGACATGTAAATAATATACGGTATTTTAATCAAAATCGTTAAATAATTTTTAGAAAATTATAATTTTCGAAAATGTTTTCCACATAAAGGGTAGTTTAGAGTAGTGGAATTTTCCTCAAAATCTTCGTGTCGTATCCTTGGAAGATACTTAACTTAAATACAAAATTTGGTATTTTAGCGACTTTTCGTTACAGACACACGGATATTTTTCTAAAAATCTAAAACGTGAGTTTCGGGTGAAATCTCGGTATCGAATTTTTGGTGGGATGCAATACTCTATAAATTATGTACTTAGAACATGCAAAGAAAGTAAAAATGCATCTATTTGACGAGAAAATAATGATTAAGAGGAGAAAGCCTAAGGTCATGAGAGGCAAAATTATTTCAAAATACTGGATTGTATACTTCTCATAAGTAGGTTTTAAAACTCGAGGAATGTTTTGGTTCATCCTATTACGCGGATCATTGGGATTTTGGATGGGGGCGATCCCTCAGCTGCGCTTTGCGGCTTACAATTAAGACGCTCAGCAGTAATACATTCCTAATGTCAAAAAGCGTAACAAGTATGGGAGCCTACCTATAGTTTAATTCATTTTATATACCTCCTACTGACATTATGAAATCACTTAAAATTAAACCTACCAAAATTAATATTAATAATTCCCTTACATTTACTACTTATGATTACCTATCATATTTACAGATTCTAAATCTGTTACACTCTCTTCTGCCAAAATAGTCAAATTAATAAAATTCAATTTTATGAAAATTATTTCAAATATCTGGTCCTCAATCTAACATGTTTGGTTCATCCTCCTTTGTTACCCCTTATAATTGCCATTTCGAAAATTCTAGAAATAATGAACGAAAAATGTCGATAGTAACGTAAGTGGAACATCCGCCTTCGCAACCTCTACCTCGACCGTCCTCGCAATATGGTATTTTATAGATTTAGTGTGTGCATATTCTAATACACAGACCTTGCAAATCTTTATTAGTATTTTATGAATACAAGACATTTTGTAGCCCTTGCCGGTTACAAAATCTTAGACTTTTCAATGTTGAATTATCAAAATATGTAATTTTTAACATTCACTCGCAAACACATAAGCTCTCTCTCTCTCTCTCTCTCTCTCTCTCTCTCTCTCTCTTAGTATGCATACATTTCGGCGTAGTAGGAGCATAAGGAAAAGAGAAGTACATCAGCAAAATGAGACCAAATAGAAGTAAGGTTATGTGAACCCAAACGTAATTATTAGCATTCCCCGTTCATGTTATGATATCAGAATTTATGTTCCCGTCCATTTTACATGCTTCAGCGGGGTTTATCACACTTTGGTGGTCTTCCATTTTATCAGTAGCGGCCGCTGGTTATGTAGTTGTGTTGCGCAACACCCAGTTTTATTGGAGGAACTAAAAGGATTTTCTTATAAAATAATTGGAATACCATTTTTTTAAAATTATTTTAAAGTTTATAAATGTCATTAGTTTATTCCTAAGAAGTATAACACAATTTTTTAATTGATTATTCTAAATAAAGTGGCAGAAATGAAGACACGCCCGGTCTGTTGGTCGATTGCTACCGTGTAGTATGACAGAGAGGTTCGCTTCAGACTTTCCTATCCCATGTGTTAAGGTTGCACAACTACTGCAAATTTTGTCTTGATTCAAGAAGACCTTCCTGGTATCAAGAAGACTTGCCTGGTATCGTCTTTTAGGGTGCAACAGATAGCATCAGTTTTCTCTTACTATCCAAAAAGACACGAGCGCAGATGCTTGAGTAACCGAGCTCTTCGGAGCTGTAGAAAATATTTTTTGGTAATGTTGCCGACTAAGGGTGTTTTGGCCGCGTAACGTCAGGCAGCTAATCTTTGCATCTGAAAAGCGCAATAATCTGCGAAATGGATAATATATAGTTGCTATTGCGAAGAGGAGGGAAGCGCACCGTAGGTTAATCTGGAAAGAATGAAATGTGCAATTAACAGTGTGGAAAAGCAAGGATGCTGATAAGCATAACTGCAATGGAAGCGATTGCATAGTGTGGAAGGTAAACGCTGAAATATATAATGAAACTATCGGATTTTCCTTCAAAACTGGATCTACATCCTTCTTTCCTCATAAGATAATTCTCATGCTTCTTCTGAATCTGTTTCTTTCCTTTAATCATACTGTTTCCACCTCCTTATTTTCCATTCTGCCAAAAAGCCTTTTTTAAGGCTAACAATGATACAACTAAAGAGCAAGTAGATCTAATTGGGCTAGCAGTTATTCTTAAAAGTAATATTTAATATTATCATTATTATTATATATTATTTTTTATTTGCGAGTAATGCTGCTATGTTTTCGTTTAAAAGAAACAATGCAATTCGTCAGTTTTTATTACTTTCTCTATACGCACTAAGTATATAGTGTATAGAGAATGTATTGCATTCCACCAAAAAATTCGATACCGAGATTTCACCGGAAATATATGTTTTAGGGGCCCCTGTATTCAAAAAAAGTATTTTCAGAAAAAGGTCCGTGTGTGTGGGTGTGTGTCCGCGTGTCTGTGAACACGATATCTCAAAAACGAAAAGTAGGTAAAATACCCAACTTGGTATTTAAGTTTAGTATCTTCCAGGGATGCGACACGAAGATTTTGAGAAAAATACCCCCACCCCCAATTACCATTTACATGGAACTTTTTTCGAAAATTTTGATTTTCTCAAAAATGGCTCTAACGATTTTGATTAAAATTTCGTAAAGTATAGATACTTACCTGAAAAATAAAATGTATATCTTGAATTTTTTGGGAATAGCGTCTGAAGAGTAGTTTATTCTGGACGAATTCTACTGAATTTTGAATAACTGTTAAACCGTAAGAGATGGACAAAAACTTACAACACAAAAAATGAAGAGCACGTTAAAACACACAATTTATGTTATATACATTTTTTTTCGTGGAGTTCGTCATTTTTGAGACATTCCTTATTTTTGGTTTCTGCTATGAAACACATACATTTCTCATGCAGGAATTTGTCAACTGCTGTCCATACAAACAAAGGAACTTCAGTGACATAGCAACCAGCTTTTGATTATCACTTTAAGCTAAGGTACTCCCATATTTTTCTTCTACTTTCAAGGAAGCAAAAAATAAGACTATTTCTGCTAATTTTTTCTCGATTAGCAGGAAGTAAATAGAAGCATAAGCTTTTTAAACATAATGTATTGCAGAGATATAGAGAAAGTCATGTGAATGGAACACATCAGATTTTTTATAGTAGCTTTATGTGTTAATTTTGTCCATTTAAACCAAATTGTTACTTGATATAATGTATTAAGAGCCCCGGAATTCCAGTGTAAAGGTGACGGATTATCTTCATGTTCTGATGAAATTACATTTCGCTACTTCATGTAGCACATAACCTCAAATAGCCAACATTTTCAATATGTAGGTTAACTTAGGATTGAATAAAATCCCGGTCCCGTCATTTCTCCGCCCTTTTCAGAATCCAAAAAGGGTTATTGGTTAATGTGCTAATTACAAGGATATGCCTTACACGTGAAACAATTACGATTTGATTTCTTTATTTAAGCGATGTGACGAAGGGGACGATAGTTAATCCATAAAATTATATTTGATTTCCAATGTTATCTTGCGTCATGCATAACCGGGTGCATTCCCTTAGCATTGGATGGAGAAGAAAAATAGAGCACATTTAAAATAAATAACCGTGCTACTAATGCCATCTGGCGCTATTAAGCAGTTGCATTCCCTGCTCATTTTTTACAGTGGTTTTTCAATTTCTAAAGTTGGAATGGATTATCTACATTGCGCAGTACATAGACCCTTAGTCGGCAACTATACCGATGTTTTTCCGGATTCTCGATTACGTACATTTAGGTACTGAAATTAGGGCACAAAGAGAAAAAGTAGAGTGGCTGTAGTATCACCTGAAAAATTCTTTGTGACAGTGTTACAGAGAGGTAGTAATGTAGCAGAGCATTTATATGAGTTTCCCTGCAACAGTATTTAGTGGTCAGTTGCTGATACTCATGCAGCCAATTGGAAGGTATCCAACAAGTCTACCTAGCAACATGAAAGGTACAGACTCTGGGCTGCCTTGGTGAGAAGCAAGTGGCCTGTGCAGTTGAGCCTACAAATGCATTAACCAAAAGCATGGGAACACAACCCTCAACATATCATGAACAACCAACAGCATGATTATACACAGTAGAAATACATTGAAAAAAAAAATAAATTTGCACTAAGAGACACCTTTTTGTGTATCACTGTTTCAGACTCAATTGCCCAGGAAACAGCATGTAGTTTAGTGCTACCCCAGACTGTCACATAAGCATTCATATATATATATATATTTAAGCATAGTTAAAAATCATAGGTCTGAATTCGAACAGATCTAATTTGACAGCCCAGGTTCGATCCAAAGTGACCACATATGAGATATATGGTGGACAAAGTGGTGTAGGGGCAGGTTTTCTCTGGTTTCCCCTGCCATTGCACTCCACCGGTGCTCTGTCTTCATTCGATACATCATGTCATTGCCTGCAGTACCACGGGTAGTAAAAGTGGGCATTAAGCACTACAAAAATGAACCTAATTTGAATTTAAACTGTTAAAACATTTTCTTTTAACCACAGAGATGATTTCAGTTCAATAATTTGCAAATATGAAAGAAAATGATACCTAAGTTGTTTCTGGAGAATAGAGTTTACCTCAAGGCAAATTGCTGAACTTGTTTAAGGGTAAATATGTACCTATGAAAAGTATTTGTGGAGTTTTGAAAGCAGCTGATGTGTTTTATCTGTGAAATATTAATCTAAGCTCAAGTTGAATGAACCTTGTGTTATCTGTTTTTAGAAACAGTATGAGGCAAGCTGAGAATGCTTAGCATAGTGAGTTCTAGCAAATAACAGTGTACTCTAATTTTGGGATTAGATTAGCTTTTTAATGTGTATGTGTATATTCACTGGGTTGTAACAAGAAGTAAAAATGTAATTTCCCAAAACCATTTCTCTTTTTTTCATAACACAATGTAAATTAGGGGCTTTAGCAGAAAAGCATGGTCAAAAATTCAAACTGTATAAAGTAAACTGTTACTTCGCCACCTTGAATTCAAAATTCTTAAGATTAGTTCACCCATATTTCATGGGATCATTATTTAGGAAGTATGGCCATTCATACATGTGTGTGGTTGCATTGCATGAGTGTAATATGAAATAAAGTTTAGCAACAAATGACAGACACTCACATAGAATATCCACTCCTGCAACTTAGGACCTTAAGTTGTGACCCTCTGCAATGTTCTCCTTTGTCAGCACCATGTCAACAGTCAATTGCAGGAACTTTATTCTCTTTAGGAATTCTAACTAAAGGAGTTAATAATAAATAAATCAATTCCTTTAGTTAGAATGTTAAAAAAAACATGATACAAAGAAAAACCCTTCTGAAAGAATAAAAAGTAGTAATTATTCTACACTGCGCTCACTACTGCCTAATGCTCATTCTGGATCACAGTACCTTTTACGACACATATATTAAATTAACTTTGGTTTTAACAATAGAGCTTTTCCGAGAAAGAAAGCACAAAACAGTTTATCAATAAAACCACACATCGTCTATATTTTCTAGCTGCCTTTTATGTCTTCTAATAAAACTCACTTATGCATAGAGCATGATAAATATAAAAGAAAACCATGAAACCTTAACTACTTTTACAGATAGATAGATGTTCTATATGTACGTTTCTTCTAGTTTAGTCCAACAGTATTGGCTTGATGGTCCTTTTTCACCTCTCCTTATAAGTTAAATTTATTGACTTCAAATTTCTCAAGTTTCTGAGATTCTCCTCTAACTTACCCTTGCGCCCAACATATTTTAACTTGAATATTCCCTTAATTTCAAACTGAACTTGATCTTCCAAACACTACAAACCATTTGCACGTAGCCTGCATTCCTGTAATCTACAAGGCAATGGCACATCATGCTTTGCAATGTTATGGAACCAAAGAAGCTGTGACTTACAGACTTTTGCACTTAATGTTTTTAAACTACTTTATATCATTCACAAATGGTTCAGTGTGGGCTTTCAAAAGAAATATCCATATATAATATTATCACAACTTTACTGTGGTGTTTGTTATAAATGTGTTACTACAGCCACTATAGCTTTGGTAGTGCAGGTTGGAACACCTATACAACCAGCATAGGATGCCGATATGATTAAACATATTTAATACAGGCATGCCGGTATTGTTTCAGAACTTAAGGTTAAAGCACAGTAATGTGTGGAAAAGTGGAACAAGCAGTAAACCTCTGGGTAGATCCTTCTGAGACAACTTATCCTATTCCCACATAAAAGGAATATGGAAGGTTTTGAATATCCAATTATAAGCAATTTCTAATGTTAAGTATCTGGGCTTGCTGTTAAGACTAAATTTACCTGAAACCTACATTTGCAAAAAAAAAAAAAAAAAAAAATTGTATATATATAAAAACAGATTAACAATGGCCTTAATGGTAACCAAAAAACATTTAGGCATTATGGGGACTCAAACCAAAGATGTTCCTTTATCTTTACTAAGCGAGTGGTAAGACCCATAATTACCTATGGGTCATTTCTGGCCCAAAAGTATTATAAAAAACAAGTAGCTAAAAAGCTTGGAAATGTCTAAAGGTTAGTTTTTCTGGACATAACTGGAGCTATGAAAAGTACCCCATATAACATGTTGGAAATTCCCTTAACCTTCTAGGTCACTAATGAACTTAGTAGTTCAGTGCCCTTAAATACTAACCATCATCAACATTAACCTACCTATGTGAGTTTTGGAGTATGTCCACTGAATCTGATACAATCTCTACAACAAGGACCATACCAGAATTATAATCAACAACCCCCAACTTGAGATAAGGAGTGTTTATAATTATATCAAATTATGCCCTGACAAGCCATTCAATTAGATTGGTGTCAGAACAAGATACATTGCTCAAAAGGTAGTTTGATTTGATCAAATATGGCTCTAAAACAGACAACGGACCAGGAGCTGGAGTGCATGACGGAGCACCAAAGCAAAACATTTAGGTTGCCTTTGGTTGCAATACCCAGTATTTCAAACCAACGTATTTGCAATTGAAACTGTTATAGAGACATTAACTAACAAGGGGCTACAAAGGTGGCAATATCTAGCTTTTCTTTGATGGACAGTCTTAAAAGCAATTGGAGGTTATCAGATAACCTCAAAGTTACTCTGGAACTAGATATTAAACCTTATGCAATTGGTAAAACAGACCAAGGTTATTCTTGGGAGGATTCAAGGGAATTTTAAGCAGTGAAAAGGTTCAAAAAACTTTGCAGAATTATTTACTGGTCCTTTTATAATTTTTTGTCAGGTGAGTGAATTAAAATTCACCACCAACAAAAATGCAGGCGCAGTACAAGAATGACAAGTAGGGCACCTTCCTTATTTACTGAATACATAACAGATCTCAAATAAACATAATAATAGATATACTGACAGGATATTATATTAAGAAAACATCTATGTACAATGGAGATCTTTGAAGAAGAACCAGTATTTATGTTGTACAATGTAGAGGAAGACAACATCTATCATATAATCTTAAATATAAAGCTCTGGATAGGAACAGATATAAAGTGCTGGGCTTAATAAACCAGACAATCTTCCTAAAGAAAATTTAGTTCATAACATACTATCTCTCACTATAGATACAGAGCGATTTAACTATAGCTAAAATAAAATGATAAAATAAACACAATAGGTTTCAATGAAATTGGTTACGATATTGTTGCAAGACAAAAGAGAATCATTGCAACAGATCTATTCATTAATCAAAATGTAAAACTATATGGAAATAAGTAAGCTTAAAGAGAAGGTAGTCAAAGTGAATACGTTTTTAGAGTGATAACATTTACCTGCCTTGTAGACATGCTTGCTTTGATTTCTATAGAAAGTATTTGGGACAAACACAAAATTAAAGAATGGTTCGGTAAATAAAATAACATATTATTGCCATCACAATCTATTTGTAATGGCACAGTCTTAAGAAACATTTACAAAATGGCTACTGGGAGATTCAGTACTCTGGAAATGTCATTGACACTATGTTGATTTTCCAACAAGGTAAAACAGGTAATATGGAAGCATATTATTACCTTTTCCTCTTCCTCCTCCAACTAAGTTGATTCCAGCATGAATATTTTTGTTTGAGATGAGGGCATCTAAATTAACATAATGGTAAATTTGAATAACTTTAAACAATCATGATAATTTCACCACACATACTACAAATTGGATATCACTGCAGAAAGCATAACTGAGATGAGAATCCTGCCTCTGTTTGATCACTGTACTTGTAAATGTTTGCTAAACTGCTAAGTAAGCGACTCCAATACTGTCATATCCTTTGACTTCTTGGACCTGATGCTAGGCCTTGATTTAATGAGTTACACTTGGGTTTCTGGTGCCAAATTGGATGTATTACATCCACTTGACTTTCTCTACACTATTTTTGTTAGGGTGTGTACTAACTATTCGTACACATACATTTTTTCATCTAATTAATTTTGAGATAAACCTTTGCAGAATATCTACATTACACCTTTTATTACAGAAACAAATCAGACAGTCAAATGTTAAGTATGGATGCTACATTGCTTGTCTTAGAAGTCTCTTCCCATGCAATCATGAGACATATTGAAAGAGAACATATCAGAGAACAGGAAAAATAAATAACAGATATCTTGAAAATGGCTTATCACAAAAAAAGTTCTTGGGAACATATGGTGTGCAATTGAGTCTAAAATTTTTGTCTATTATTTAATATTTATCAGTTGTACATCATAGAATTGTCTTCCAAATGGAGAGAACTTCACTGGCTAATATCAGATGATTCAAGATTTGTCATGTAAATTCTTTAAATATGTGGTACTTTAATAAAGATCAGTTTAGCTATTTTTCATAAAATCAAAAATTACCAAAAACATTCCCTGTAAAAAGTAGTTTGAGATAGAGGTATTTTCTTAAAAAAATTGTGACACCTTTGGAAAAAACTAACTTAAATAATAACTTTTGTATTTAACCGACTTCGTTTTCGAGTTATGCTGTTCTCAGACACAAGGAACTGCTTCTGAACTTCTTTTTTAAATTAAGGGAGTCTCATGATATGTATTTCTAGAAGAATATTAGTAAAAATACAGTAACTCTCTTATTTACCATATGTACTACAGGAAATAAAAAATTAAACTCTTTATTCTATTCTAAGATTTGATAATAATACTCAGAAGTTCAAATCCTTTTAATTTTATTTTTGTATATCCTCTATAACTAAGACCTCACTTGCATGGTATTGTTTCTTCAATGTCAATATTATACGGTAGACTAGTTATTGTAAGAGTTTATTAATATTATACTAATTCAAGTAATAACTAACCACATGGCTAGTCGGACGCTAGTATAAAATATACAAATGTACCAAACTTAACATATTCGGGTGAGTACCATGGGTGCAACTTTTCTTGTACACCTGTCTTTTTACAGAATTGTTAACCAAAGGGAGTTTATTTCTTTGAGGCTCTGAGCCATAGATGTTGAATAGCTTATACAATAATTTCTGTCAATTAGTTAAGCTATTAAACCAGCATGTGCATGAACTCTGGAATCTACACTCAGAATGAAACTGGACACCATTGCAGCCACTGAATATCAGGATGTAGACAATACTGTCTCAATGTTGTTGCCCTGCTCTGTTTCTGAAATTGTGTAAAACCTACCAAAAGAAACACAGCACCCAAGAAAACATACAGATACAGTACAAACCATGAGATGCACAGGAATAAAACAGGGAAATAACGCAATAAATGTGTTACATTCAGATGACTTTAACCACCTATTCTGCAACAAATTATTCCAACAAGATACTATTTTTCTATTTCAGGTATCAGTATAACATTTTAGAAAATGCTTTAATTAAATTGTACTTGCGTCTACATGTGTGGGAATAAGGGGATAACACTAGGCAAATCTTTCAAGAGCTAGTTGCTCTGTGATGAACTTCACTCCTCTTTGCTTGACCAGCAGAAATGTCTGATTTGCCATACTGTTAAACATAGTATAGGGTCTGTAATTTAGTAAAAGTAAATAAAATTACGTTATTAATCTTGTAATTGTGACTGTTTTAAATAAGGATTTTACTAATTTTTTTTTTCATTTAAACCAATCTTTTATTCATTGGAATGAATTTAGAATTTTGTGTAACTTAAATTAAGTTAATTAATTAAAAAATTCCTAATGTAATAGTAAATAAATGTGTGTTCAGATTTTCCTTCCAAGAATTGTATAAGTGTTAAAACTGAAACCAATCACTAGGAATATGTTTAAAATGATAAATTCCATTTTTGACATTAATTGTGCATCTTAATAAGACCTACAGTTATTTGCGTTGTAGGATTTTCTATATGTCTTATAGTTAACTATGTAAAAGTAATACAGGAGAAACAGAACTACACTGGCTATTTCCAGAAAATTCTAGAAATATCATTTAGCATACAAATATCTTCAATTTAATCATAATTGTTACATCTATTATTGCATAAATCAACACTTTTACAATATATGTTCCATTAAAGGGTTTTATATAGTGGAGGGATTTTCTTGAAAATCTTTGTGTAGAATCTCTGGAAAATACTGAACTTGAATATGGAGTTTGGTATTTAACTGATTTCTTACCTTTGAGTTAAGCTGTGCAATAACACACATACACATATGGGACTTTTTTGGAGTAAGGGAACAATAAAACATTTATTTCTGGTGGAATCTTCATATTAAATGCTATACAATACTTTCTCCAACTATGATGTACATGGTAGAGAAGACAAAAAATTACCAGACTGTTATGTGTGTGAGAAATTATAGTGACATTATATAATTGGGCGGAAAGGTTCTCTAATCATTACTGTTCGACATACTATTTATTGTTTTATCAAATATTTTCTCAATTTCATTTGAAAACATAATGTTGTCTAGGTGTCCTCATGAATCAGCAAGTGTTTATTCTATGCAGCTCTTTGCAGAAAAACCACAATTATTATGGTTTTCTATTCATGATGCAAACTTGGTCTCGAATTATTTATTTACTGATGACATAATGCACAAGTAAAACATACTTTATAGTGAAAAAAGGGAAACCATGATTGCTAAATGCAGATGATTTAGTGCTAGGGACAATATCAGAAATGGGAACACAAAAAGTGATAAAGGAAATACAAGAATATTGTAACAATTGGGGAATAAATGATAAATAAAAATAAATCAAGTTATGATATTTAAAAGATATACAAAGCTGATGAAATATGATACATAGACAGCTAAACGGTTGCAGTGGTAAGGAGCTTTGACTATTTAGGAGTGAGGATGCATAGCAATGGCATGTGGAGACACAAGTCAGGAAGGTAATTGCTAAAAGTAAGGCAACAGTAACAGAAAAAAGAATATGTAAATATGAACTAGAAATGACAACCAGTGGTGTCAAAGAATATACAAAGCATTGGTGGAGTCAGGAGTGTTGTACATGGAGTGGGGACTTTCAGAACCAAGCAGGTAAGTTGGAACTTGTATAAAATGTTGTGTAAAGGACTATTACGATCACTGAAATCAGCACTAGGGGAAGCAGCTTTAGTGGAGCTGGATAAAACTAGAAGGAAGGGAACTGTTGAGGACAGAAAACTCACATTTTGGAATAACATAACAGTTGAAAGAAGAAACCTTATAGCAATATATGATGCAGGAAAAAGGTTAGAGTCACAGTACCTAGTGCAACAGGACTTAAAAAGGAATGGAAAATATAAGAATCTTGAAGAACACAATTTAGCCAATTTTGGAAAGAAGTGAAACACAAATACAACATATAGATAATTAACAAATGAAACCAAAATAGGGGAGGGAACAGTACCTTACCAATGTAGTAGAAAGAAAGAGAAAGAATAGAAGTAAGTGGTATAAATAAGCAAGGATTGAAAACAATAGAGAGGGCACTTCAGATTTATGTTTCTGAAGGGACTGGGCAGAGACAGCATAACACATTATTTCACTGAATAAAGAGAAATAGAAAGTTGAAGGAAATAAATATGGGAGATGGATGAGAGAGAGTGAGCACAAAAATATGGACAGTAAAAATGATAGCAGTAAAAGATGAATTAATAAATTGAGGTGTAGGGAAAAATAGTTGAAGCATAATGAAAGAGAAATGGATTAGGAAGATAAAGGAGACAAAAAGTAGAGAAGACTACAATAAGGATAATTAGCAAATAAGCTACCCAAATAAGCAAACATAGAAGAATGCCAGGCAAACTGAGGTCTTACTATTTTGGTCAACTACTAATTTGTTAAAATACAAAGATGATTAATTATAATGTAAGTAATATGAAAGGAAACATGTATTAGTATTATTCATTTCTTCATGTTGTACACCATAAGTTTGCAATTATTAGTCATTAACAAAATATATTCAACCTAGATGGATCTTTTGTGTAATAAATCAGAAAGTATCTTCAAATTGTCATGTTTTTTGTGGTCCTTTAATTTTGAATGGTCTTTTATCTTGATGTATTAGAATGTGTCTGTTCAAATTTCCCTTCTGAGTAAAGCTGCCTCCACAAATATCACATTTGAATGATCTTTGACCCTGATGAATCAAAATATGTTTGTTCAAAGTTCCCCTTTGAGTAAAGCTGCTTCCACAAATATCACATTTGTTTGGTTTTCCACCCTGATGAATCCTCATGTGTGCATTCAAATTTCCCTTATGAGTACAGCCTATTCCACAAATATCACATTTAAATGGTCTTTGACCATGATGAAGCCTTATATGTGTGTTTAATTGTCCCTCACGAATAAAGTTGCTTCCACAAATATCACATTTGAATGGTCGTTGACTCTGATGAAGCCTTATGTGAGAGTTTAAATGTCCCTTTCGAGTAAAGCTGTTTCCACAATACTCACATTTGAATGGTCTTTCTCCCTTATGAAGCCTTATGTGTGTGATCAAATGTCCGTTTTGAGTAAAGCAGCTGCCACAAATATCACATTTGAATGGTCTTTTGCCCTCATGAATCAAAATGTGACTTTTCAAATGTCCCTTCTGAGTAAAGCTACTTCCACAAATATTGCATTTGAATGGTCTTTTGCCCTGATGAATCAAAATGTGCTTGTTCAAACTACCTTTCTGTGAAAAGCTCTGTTCGCAAACACCACATTTAAAATGCCTCTTCCATTTATGAGTCAAAATGTGTGCTTCCCAGCTACTCAGCTGTGAAAAACTCTTTTTACAAATTTGACAAACCAACTTGCTGCTAGTGCTGTATTTATTAAGTCTGTCTAACTGTTCATGTTCCTGAGGTGATTTTGATCTTTGGTAGTAAAGATTTTGCTCTACAAAGGAAGCTTCGAACATTGAACAACCAATATTTTCACATATCTCAGGCGCAGCAATTTCAAGATTGCCCTTCCCAATTTCAGAAAAACCATTCTCTTCTAAATCTGCAGCAGATAAACTATGTGCAACAGAACTACAGTTGCTGGGTGGTGCCTCTGTATCTAACCTGAAATATTGTAAAAATATTACTTCAATAAAAATAAATTATTTGAAAGCATATTAATCTTTCACATAATTGCAGTTATCTGCATAATGTGAAACATCTTCATGCTTTAAACAGTTTTAGCAATTACCATATTGTTTCCCTTCAACAAAACTCTATAGAGTTATTGGCATAATGATGTCACAATCTTTAGACCAATTTATCAATTACAAGCTGTATTCTTTTACACATAATCCCAGAGTTATCTGCAAAATGAGACCCATTTCTTCACACCATGTTGCACCTTAGCAGCTGAACTCCTCTAACACTCGACAACTGAGTTATGTATATTGAGCCCTCAATCACTGCACTGTATTATCAATTGCTAGCTGGCTTTTCATATATACAAGATAGTAAGATAAATAAATATCCTTATTTAGTTGAAATTAAGTAAGAAGCAAATTAATTGTAATCAGTTTCGAGCTATCTGAATAATGAACCTTCCATCTTTATGCTATTTTATCAATTACTATGTGCTTTGCTTACACAAAACTAGAATTATCTGCATAAAGAGGACTCACACTTCACATCACTTTGTCAATTAGTTGGGTGTGTCTTACACGCTACTTCAGATATCATCAATTACAGCAGGGTTTCCTTACACAAATCTTCAGAGATATTGGCCCATGAGGTCGCACCCTTCAGAGCATCTTATCAGTTAATTCAAGAGGCCATCCTTGCAATCAGAGATATTTACATGATGATTTACCAAGCTTCGCGCCATTTTATCCACTAATAAGTGCATTCGTAAATCGGCCAGATAATCTAGCATCGAGATTGGACTGGGTGAGCTTTGGTGCACCTGCTCCCTGGATAGACCTATAGCTACCGCTTAACTCGTCCATTGACTTGGATATGTCGTAAGAGAAAGAAGTGTGTGCATGTGTTTAAAGTAAAACTGTGTAGTTTCTTGGTGATAATTTGTCCATTAATATGGTTGAGTGCAGTTTAGAACGTACTTTTCTGTACAATGCATATGAGGAGGTGACACGCAAATGCGAACATGTCCATTAAATACAGTTTTTCACAATCGACAAAAAACGTATCTCAACTATACATATGAATTAAAGCAACATATTGATAGTCAAACGCCTTTATTGTTGTATCCAAAAAACAATTCACGTGTGTGAAATAAATCTAAACTGAAAATTTTCCTTTAAAAAATACATTTAAATATGGACATGTTCTCGTTTGCATGATCCATTTTGACATGTTCGCCTTTGAATGAATTTCGAAAGGCAAATATCTTGTTGTTTCATAATGACTTGCACGTTATTGAGTAATACTTCTTATAGTATATCAGATTACCTATCTATAACATTTTAATATATCATATCATTAAAAAAAAACTATAAACTCACTTTGGTAGCTTTGGCTTTGTTTGGAAATTTTAACAAAGTTGTGATATTTTGCTTTTTTTAGAATCATTTAATTACATAAATTAAAGCATCATGACCAAAATGGAATGATATCAACAATGACATGGCTTATTATTAGAAAGGTTCTTGAACCAACACACTTAAACAAACAAATCACAACCATCTTCTAAACTGTCAAAAGAAATTTCATCTGTCTCTGTGTTGCACAATGTGGGAATAGAGTCAATGATGGATGCATACCATCTTACATCTTGGTGATTTCTCCGGTCTTCTCCAAAAATAGTTTTCAATAAACCATCAACATCTTTCTTCTTAGCATCTGCGATTGGATGACTGAGGGGTATTTCAGGTATTGGTTGGCAGAAGAGTTTCTTCATGGTCCATCCGCGTTTCAGAAGAGATTTCCGCTCTGGTAGCTGTTGCTGGGACTTGTAGAATGCAGTTGCATCCGCATCAATATGAATGTTTTCCATAGCTTGACACTTTTTAATGAAAATTTGTTTCATTTCAGTGATGTGATCTAAATTTTGTATGCCTTTAGATAGTGATTTCATGTCCACCACTGTCCAATCTTCACCATGATTTCTTACTTCACCCACTGACTGATAGACCTCAATATATTCCTCTTTTGTTACAACTGTTGACTTTTTTCTTAGAAGTTTCTCCACTCTACCGAAAACGCGGTCAGCAGGTAAGAAACTGTGTCCTCGAACTGGAAAAATGAGGTGTATTTTTTCAACAGGACCATCATGTATTCCAAGAAAATACATGAGTGTGTGAAGCACGACATTGTTCTTGTTTTGAGCTCAACCGTTACAGAAAAGTTTCAGTACAGTTTTTCTTTAAAATCGACAGATTTCAAGCAATAAGGCTGAAGCCATATCCGCTGCACCACGGCCTGCCAAATCTTCTGTCCACGTGTAAAATACAGGGTTCTCTGATTTCACACTGACAATGCACAAACTGTAAAAACTTATCTGCCTGGAGTAAAATGCTTCTTTGGCAGTGGCTGGACCTGTTGCAAATCAAAACAGAAAGCCATGTCTATTCATTGTGTTCTCGTAAAAGTTCATAGAAGGCATTTGCCCTTTTTTTGTGGATCTTTTTCTGTGTGATAAGCTGTATCTTTTCATTTTTTGGAGCCACCTTCATTTGCTCATCAATTCTTGCGCAGAAACTGCAAATATCTGAAACAGGACTTCTAAATCCAACGTTATATTCATTCACGAATATTCTACGGAATATAGATGTAGACACTTTGTTGTCATTAGCCACAGATCTGTTGTACAGTGCACTTATTTTCTTTATACTTAATTCACTGTGCAGATATAGCCGTTGTGATTTTTGTCGGTTGTAATGACTTTCAGTACAATGCAGATAGCCCGTAAATTGTATAACACTTTTCTTTTTGTCTGCAAATTTATGACTGATGCGATTTCCACCTCTATATTCCTTTATTGCTTTTCCTTCTTTTGTTTATTTTGTTTGCTATACTATTCAGCCGAGTAGATTTCATTAGAGTAATATGCATGAAAAATTTCTTGCACACTGGATATACTATGTTTCCATTTTGTGCAAAAAGAGTGTAGTTAACATTAAATTTGCGAGGTTTACTTTCGCCTTCATTGTTTCGAGGTCGCTTTCTTTGAATATTTTTCAGTAACATCATCCGTGCAAGCATCCTTTCTTAAGCTGCTTTATCTTGAACTTTATAAATTATTTGCCTCAGGTGCACTGCATCTCATGGGTGTATTTCCCGACAAGAGAACTGTTTATTTTGGTGTGTACATGCATGTAAAGAATGAAAGCCTCTTGGTGCAACACACCATTTCCCTTTATCCTTTTCACGTTGCGATTCATTCCTCTTCCTCTTTCTGCTACCCTTGTTTGCAGTCTTCACAAATACACGTTCTTCATCTATTTCACTCGCTAACTAAGAGGCTGACCTAATAATTGCTGCTACTAGATATTAGAATACAATATTACATGAGAACACAGAAGCACGACAATAATCATACCAGCTGCTCTGCGCGGGAATGCCTGGCCTCGAATGGAATGGAAATCACGTGACTTAAACCACAGCCTCCTATTGGCTGTATGGACTAGTTCTTCTTTGCAGGAAATTTATACGTGGACATGTTCGCATTTGCTTTGAACCACGCATTTTCACAGGCTTATATCACAGAATATATTCGGGTTTGCTTCAATAGCAAGATGTATATACATTCCGCTTATCCTCTAATTACCATTCCATAACGTAACTCAATTTTTTTAAATTTTGGACATGTTCGTGTTTGCATGTCACCTCCTCATATATGAAATCATCTTCTGCAAGAAGGTCATGTAGAGAATTTCAACATCGGTTTACAGATGATCGAAAACCTAGAAGGTCAACTATTTGTGACCGTGTCAATAAAATAATGCATAACGGATCTTTTTTTAACAACAAACATGTTTAACAATTGTGTATGCTGACAAAAAAGAAGCTTGATGAAGTAGTAGCTTTGTTAAAGCACTAACCTTTAAAATCACTGTGATGTTTAGCACACAATATGTCATTTCCAAAACATCAACTTTTGTACTAATGAAACCTGAAACTTAAGCCCTACAGGGTAGCTGTAGTACATTTTTTACAATTATAAGATCCTGTAGTTAGGGTTAATTATTGATTGGTTTTTGCAGTCCTTTCATAATGATAATGGTGGGATGCAATGCCTTAAGTAGTAAAAATGAGCCCTGAATGACACAAAAAATAGTTAATAAAAATAAGGGCATAGGAACCCAATTTTATTGTTCTTCAATGATGTAGTAATCCTTTATTTTAAAGGTCATATTTCTTCTCAGAGCAAGGGAAACTGGGGTACCAAAAATGCCATTTTATCCATGAAGTTCCTTACCACATCACTAAAGTTGGGGATTGTTATGCAATGAGTGCATACAGAATTAATGTACCCAATTTCTTGACAAAACAGTTGTTTGACATGTTTTATAAATTACATTTTAAATAAATTTTTGTCCAACTAAATGAAAGGTAGTGAGTAGGATTCAGCTACAACACATACTAGTGCGAATTCTATGCACAAATTGGGAAGTGTGTATGGTAAACGAATAATTAGTTGAGTTTTGTGACCACCATTTCCCCTGATTTATTTCCATGCAATTTTTATTTATGAGCAACATTAAATTGTACACATCAGATCTGCAGGACATCATCACAGTAAAAATGCAGGTAATCAATCAACATGAATTTTTGTAAGCAAATCAGAATTGTTTTCAGAGATAGAGGGAATGTGTTCACCTTAAGGTCAACATCTTTTGGGATGTAGCTAACCCTAAAGCAAATTAGTAATGTAGTTAGTATTCCATACCTGGACTTTACAACAGTTTATGTGTAAATCTAGAGAAAGAGCGCCAATCCTCACCCAATACAATACTGCTGTGGAATGATCTATTTGACCTATGAACACATGGTACAAGAAACCCCAGAGTTATCTGTATAATGAGATCCCTACACTTTTCATTGCTTATCAATTACTATCTGATTTCCCTTACAACATTCCCACAGATATCTGCATAATGAGGTGTCCACTATTTACACATTTTATCAATTACTATCTTATTTCCATTAAACAAAATCAAAATTTCATTAATTACTAGCTTACGTCCTTTTAACATGTGTGTGAGCTGTGTGATTTAGATACTTCTTAGCTTATTGATGCTGGTGAGTGAACATATTTTGGGTTGATGATTACATTATATCAATATCAGGTTGTTGCACCTGGGTGTAATATAAGTGTGCCAAGAATGATTCCCCTTCTTGAAGTTTCTTGCTATGTGATCAGCAGCTATAAGAGTGAGAGAACTGAGCCCTGAGAGTCAATTTTGACAGTGAGTTGGGTACATGGAATACAATACAAACAGAGGGCACTAATCACCTTGTAGTGAGTATCTTAAACATCAATCATTTTCAGTACAGATGTTGGCAACGCAGCAGAAGTGTTATGGCTGCAAGATATAAAATGTATCACAGGATTGAAATAAAGACAATTATTGGAAAGAGATTATGTAGTAATAAAGACATTGTAATGCATTATCAAAGTAAGCAACGTATGCCCTGCCTGGCATCCCATAGAATTTCTCATCAAGAGATTGAAGAGTAAGATAAACAACAAAGAGGTAAGTCAGTGACCAAGGATTGAAAATGTAATAAGAGGCTACAGGGCCCTTGATCTTACCTTGTTGATTCTATTGCACTGAGGTCCTCATTTGCGCCATCCTGTAACAAAACACCTCAAATGTACATCACACTCATAATATTCACTATATGATAGTTTAACCTCTTAACATAAAACCATGAGTAAACTTGTTTTTTCAAATTTGACGGCACAATAAAGCACCAAATATACTTGGGCTTATCATTTCTGACCGGTATACATTTTAAAAGGTCTAAGTTACTCGTTCTATCTCATGTTTTGGCACTTCTTTGATATTTTTTTTAGATATCACTGTGGTCTGTTGCTTTGAAATGTATACTTCTGCCAAGAGATATCTCTGAATCATGCAGTTATTCCAGCTCTGTGATACTAGCAGCTACGTGTTACAACATGTTCTTGCAGTTTCTTGTGTGGCATTTCCTCACGCTTTATAAAAATGGAGAGTGAAGATGAGTTCCATATTGAATTTAGTGGGTCTGAGAGTTCAGAAGATAGCTATAACGAGAGTTCAGAAGAAGAAAGTGATGAATTAACTTTGTCTGAGTGTGATATTGCATGTGCCAGAGTGTGGTATGAAGTAGATTCATCTAGGTCACTGCCACTTGCTCCACCACGGTTTCCTTTTACAGGTAAACCTGTAATTAATTTTCAACCCTGTGCTGATGATGTCTTGCATTATTTTAGACCATTTGTTGACGACGGATTCATGCAAATTTTGGTTACCGAGACCAATAGATATGCAACATAAACAAACATTCCAGCATGGAAGGAAACAACAATCAATGAAATGTACATATTTGTTACTGTGTTTAGAGAGGTTCTACCATTCCAGAGGCTTGTCAGTTTGAAAAAGCATTTACATTTTTCCAACAATGCAATCTATACTGCAGAAAGTTATCCGCAACCCAAACTAAATAAGGTTGGCCTATTGTGAGCTACCTGTTGACTAAATGTAGAAGTAGCTGCATTCCAGAAAGAGATGTCATCATTGATGAAAGCCTACTGTTGTATAAATGGCGACTGGGATGGATATCCAGTATTTGCCACTGAAGAGAGCTAGATTTGGCATTAAACATTCATGTTGTGTGAGTCAGTGACTGGATATGATTGGTCCCTAATAATTTACATATGCAAGAGAACTAAATTTGATGAATATAAAGATCTACCAATGTCATCACAAATTGTAATGACGCTAATGCAATCCTTGCTAAACATGGGATACTGCTTGACTATAGATAATTATTATAGTTCTCCCCATCTTGCTGACCTTCTGCTGACCAAAAGAACCGATATGTATGGCACTGTGCGTCCAACAAGGAAAGAAATGCCGCCTTCTTTCCAGAGCAAGAAACTAAAGAAAGGGGAGGTTGCAGCATTTCAACGAGGTAAACTAACTGCACGGAAATGAAAAGATGAGAGAGATGTCTGTATGCTGTCCGCTAACCGCAATGCAGACATGGAAAGTAAGAAACAAGGAAATTGTCAAACCAACACCTGTATTTGATTATAATGACACAATGGGAGGTGTGGATAAAGTAGACCAGCACATCACAAATAATCCATTGCTATGCAAGAGGGACAAGAAGTACTATAAAAAGATATTTTTTCATCTTTTGGAATTGGCAGAATAGAATGCCTTTATCCTACATAAAAAACATGGAGCAAAGCACAGTGCCCTTGACTTTTGCATGGCTGAGCAGCTCATGGAAAAACATCAGAGGGAGCAATTGTCACCAAAAGCGGCGGGCTGTTCATCAACAAAGGCAACCACAACTCGACTTGTTGGACATCATAGAAGAAGAATCCATCATGAACGTGTAGGATGTGCAGTAGTGTGCATGATGCCAAAGGAAAAAAGGCAAGGACGGAATCTCTATACATGTATAAAGATTGTGGAGTAGCTTTATGTATTGATCCTTGCTTCAGGGTATTCCACACAGCCACAAACATATAAATAATGACTCTAAATGTGTTGCTGTTCATTTTTAGTGCTCCAATGCCCGGAATTCACTTTTGTTAATGTAATTTCAAGAAGAAAAATGGGATAAGCCTATCATGGGTATACTTGTGATTTTAAACTAGGGATATTCAGCGACGAACATTTCCATTGTTGAGCACTTAAAAACAATTTCAAGGTTACTGTCATTATTGTACTGTACTGAATATTTCATTTTGACAATAAAAAAATAGGCAAAAAAAGAACCATTATATTGTATATGAATACATATATTAAGAGGTTAACTACACTCATAGAAGGAGAATATGTTGTATACAATAATCTCCTTTCTGAATGGAATACTTTTCTTAATCTGCACAAACAATGTCTGGGTAGCATGTTTATTAAATACTGGTGTTTATTTTATATATAACATAAAATATATTTGTTTCTTTGGAATTGAAATATAGGCAGATGAAGTACTTACTTAGATCGTTCTGCAAAACTTACCTTAATTTCATTGTGCACCTCAGGATCTGAAACAGATGATGATTCAGGATGTGATGACACTTCTGTTGATGTTCTTTCCTGCAACCATGGTTCCTCATTAATCTCAAATTTTGAGATCCCAGCATATATATCACTGTTACTGCTAATTTCCATTGTGTGTGAAGAAGGAAAACTTTCCCTTTTTATTAAGTCCATATTCAACACCAGACCCTCTTCCTCGAGTTTTATCTGGTTCTGCATTTCAGAATCACAAGATATTATAGCCTCAGCTTTAACCTTCATTGCAGGATCTAAAATAGGAGTCTCTTCCTGTTTTGGCGAGCCAATGTCAAACACCACACCCTCTTCTTTGATTTTTAGTTTTTTTTCTCCATCACCTACAATGTGTACTGCAGGATCAGCATTAATCTCGATTACATGATTTAAAATAGGGGGCCGTTCCACTTTTAATGAGTCAAGGTCTATTACCAGAACCTCTTCTTTGATTTTCATTTTGTTTTGCATAGCAGAGTCACAATGTACTGCAGTATCAGTTTTAACCCTCATTCAGATATCTGGAGAAGAAACACAAAGAACAAAGTCAGATTTCTAAAGTAGAAGCTGCTGGAATACATAAATGTGACTAAGGTTTGAAATGTAATTGAGAATAAATCCTACCAATCAGAACTTAATGAACCTTTGTTAGATGGAATAGTTTTCTTAATAAAACAGTTACTAAATATTAATTAAAAATTCCAAATTGTTACTTCACAAGTGAGTACTGCAATAATAAAGATACAGTAATGTGCAAATATATGTTAACACAAAAATATGCACAACTCATAGGTACTTTTATATAACAAATTTTGGTATTCAATATATTTTCCTTATGCTTTAATAGGCTTGTTTACATAGTTTTGCATAGATCTGATTAGCTTTTCATTTATTTACTTCACCCCTTTGTGTCTGAACCAAACTAACTAAAAATTATGCATTCCTTCGACATGCAGTCCAATTTTCACATTCTACACTTTCAAGACAATTTATTCTGTTTTTCTTTAAATATTTCATGGTTATTTTGAATTTGTGGCAAGGTGCAAGGAGCTGTTGAAAAATTAAATTACGACATTGAAAAGGTGAATTAAGAGTTGGTACAACTGGTCCTGACCCAGAAATCTAAAAGAAACCCCAAAAAATTTTATTTTACACTCTGAATGCCTTCTGGGGGCTAATTGTTCTCTTAGATCAAAACTAGTTAGTCTTGGATCTTCTTTTGATTTTCTCAGTAAAAGTGCAGAATCCCTCTTTGTTGTTTTCTGCTTCCTACCACATCTGCACATCATTACATCTCTTCTTAAGAGTGTTGATAGAGCCTATACTGATTCTGCACTCTGTAGCCATACTCTTCTGAGTCATCAAAGTATAATTACTGAGACTTACAATCTTGCTTCTCTTTTTTAGTAATATCCATGATGAACACCTACCAGAATGATGGTTATAAGTTTATTCTAAAGTTCACTGCACTACAAAAAACTATTTGTAACTGCCAATAACAACTATATGCAGCTGACTGAAATTAAAATGTAACATGGCAGATGCAAACTCAAATACCATTTTTATGAACTGAAGATGGTTTACTTTCTACAATACATAAATAAGTAAAACATTGTGGTAAATGCAATGTTCAGAAACTCAATATTGGAAATGAAAAGTAGATGAGGTGTGATCAATTTCACCTAGATTCTCTAATTTTTAAATAATAAAATCTAAAGATTGCAAACACTTTTTAAGCCATTAATTGGTTCCATAACCTTCTGGAGTTCACTTATGAAAATTAATAAAATATCCAAAATGTCCTTGTGGAAAAAATAACATGATTCAAATGCACTAGTTTATTTATGTGCTTAATTTAAAAGAAACAGAACAAATTTTGGAGTGCTACATACCAATGTACTTAAACTAAGGGAACTAATATTGATCTGATTGAATCTGATTAAGTTTTTCTGTACATTCACAGTGTTTACATCAAGGAGATTCCATTATTCTTGGAAAATGTTGTTTCTACAGGAAAATTATCCTGTGTAAAATGCTTGTGGTATATGGTTATATTTTGTGGTTTGCATAATGTAATTCTAATGAAAGTGTTTACAGTTAGGTTGCTGTGCAGAACATATGATATCTAAGCTTGTAATTTATTACTTGAATAAATACTTTCTTCCACACTAAAAATATAATAAGATGATCTATATGTCAAAGGTGGCATAGTACTCTTCAAACACTCATACATTTCCAACAGTGAAGTCTCAAAAGCATAAGAATTTTATGTTTTATAATATGGTATTCTACATAATTAACAACAAATACACAGTTTCATTATCTGGAATGGTGCCAACAAACCATGGCAACTTTTCTCTCATTCTAATGTTATACTGACACTATAAATATTCAGAGCAAGACTTCTACTTAAACCAGTTTATCCTGAAGGCAAAAATAATGGTTTTAAAGCATATATTACCTGCTTAGAGGCTAAAAGAAATTCAGTCGTACTAATGATCTTTGGAAAGCTGTAGCTCTTTGCAAACTACTTTGCCAAACCAATATATTATTATTACTATTGGTATCGCTATTCCTATTGCCACCACCACTACCACCATTATTATTTTCACATTTGTTGGGGCCTACCCAAAATTTCCAAACCCAGCACATTAAGAAAATTATTGAATGACACACAGCAATAGATACATTACAAGCACATAATCTTAATGTTGAATCTCCATTTCCTATTCTCTATGCTTTAACCTCTCCATTATTGAAGGCCAAGTTATTAACAAAGATTTGATTTTAATTGTTTTGTTTATGTCCTTTCAATCCCATGATGTTCCCTGCTTTTGGGCGTACCAGCCACACATATTTCCACTGAGTTATAACACACACTACCAATAAACCCAGGCATCACTCATTTGGCTATTAAATGACAAAACCATTTGTGTAATCACATCAGTATACAGTCTGTATGACAAACATTCTGCCAGATGTTTTATTACAATATTAACATCATAATCTCACTTACAAAACTTGATACTAACATGAACCATCTTACAGCCACTCCTAGCAGTTGATCTTAAAATAAATAAATGGCATGTTATTTACAAATGCTCCTGAACTACTGTGGTTCTCAGCATCCCATTCTAAATTGGGCATGAAGGACCGCTTAATTTTGTTCAGAGGTATATCTATCAGGCTGGAGGTTCTTTTAAGTGCCGTAAATCTATGACATGGGAACAATGGCTTTACTTCCCTTCTGAAGGAAGCCATGCCAAGGATCTTTACACCTGAATAAAATCCATTGTCCTCTACCGGGTTTGAAGCTGTGACCTTGGGTATATGAAGTTAGCATGGTAACCACTACACCACAGAGGTCGATAGTCGACCTTAGACTGTATACTAAAAACCCACACACCTTTACACATTACAACAAAGACAGGACTAATTAAATAAAAAAAATACTACCTTTCTTGCAAATAGTAATTAATGACACAAAAGCCAGTCTCAAAGTTATACTAAACAGTGTTTTAATCTGTACTTTTACAAGTGACTGCTAATTAAGAGGACCAATCCATAAAAATTCTACAAAATGATTGAAAGTTAACAATTTAGGCTTTTCAAGTCATTATCATGCAGTTATCTAGGAACTTTACAAATATGTTTATTTTTAGAGTAAAAATTGAAAAATTACATTAGAATTTAATGGTTAGCTTTTGAAGCCTTTTGTGATATTTTAGCACATACAGCATAAGACAAATGTACTATGTCTCCACAGTCCAGCACTTTGCTGCTATGTCATGATAGCCTCCCCTCCTTTTATTCATTTTAAACTAAATAAGATGACACTATTATTTTGATCCAGTTACACACAAATTCTAATCTGATGTCTTTCTCAAAACTTGAATACCCTTTCATTCACTGTATTTTGCAACCATTAGCTGGCCTCCAGTTACCTCACACTCCCTTTAAATTAAATAAATAGCAAAGGGCTATTTATGAGCTTTTTTGCTACTAAAACTGAATTAATGCTATACATACCTCATTTTGAAAACTGCACCAATTCTGCTTTTCTAGCCTTTAAAGTTAATAGTACATTCTGAATCTAGGGTACAAACAGAAAAAGAAGATTGCTTGTAGTATCACCTGAAAAAATCTTTGTCGTAGCGCTAAAGAGGGACCAAGAAAATAGTGGAACATTTATATGATTTTCTTGTGACAGCATATGCAGCCCTCAATATATCATGGACAACCAAGAGCTTGATTAGAAATGTGGTAAAATAACATTGGCAAAAAAATAATAATAATAATTATTGTAGTGGTGGTGGCGGCGGCGGTAACAATAATTACAAGCTTTGAACCGAGAGTCAAAGCTTGTAATTTTTTTGTGTATCATTGTTTCTGGACTCAATCACCGAGGAAATAACATGGAGGTTGGTGCCACCCACTCACTGTCATATAAATATGTCTTTATAATGATCATTACTATTTGCTTGTTTATTTGTCAAGGACACTGTCAATTGCCAGGATCATATTAGACCTTCCGGTATATGAAAATTTCATCCCGCAGGATTGCTGCTACACATTAGTAATGTTACTCACATGGGACTGCCACTTTTAAGCATAGCTAAAAATCTTAGGTCTGATCCTGATTTGAATCTTTAACTGGTAAAAGTTTACTTTTAACCACAGAATAGATTTCACTTCTATAGTGTGCAAATTTGAAAGTGAATGTGAGCCAAGTTGTTTTGGTATATACATTTACCTCAAAGCAAATTCCTAAGCTTGTTTAAGGGTAAATATGTGCCTAAGAAAAGTATCTGTCGGTTTTGATGTGTTTTATTTGTGAAATATTAATCTAAGTTCAAGTTGAATGAACCTTGTGTTTTCTGTGTTTGGAAACACAGTATAAGACGAGCCAAGAATACCTGGCGAAGTGAGCTCCAGCAAATGTCAGGGTCCTCTTATTTTGACATTTGATTAGCTTTAGTGTGTGTGTGTGTGTATTAACTGGGTTGTAACAAGTAAAAATGGAGTTTTGAAAAACTATTTGTGTGTTTTTCATTGCACAATGCTAATTAGGGGCCTTTGTGGAAAAGCATGGTCTTAAAATTCATAGTGTATTAAAGTCAACTCCAATCCTGCCACCTTGGATTAAAAAAACTAGGATTAGTTCACCCATATTTCATAGGGTGGGTATTTAAGAAGTATGGCCATTTATAGTGTTGGATTGTGTTATGCCAGTGTAATATGAATTATAAATTAGCGAAAACTTCTATATCTATTGTAGTTTAGGTGGACACTCACGGAATGTGTACTCTAGCCCCTTAGGACTATTAGTTGTGACGCTCGTCACCGTGGATGCGACGACGCACTAAAGGTCAATTGCAAGCACTTTCAATTCTAACCTCTTTAGTAGGTGAAGAAGTAACCTTGGATTATACCTTATTAATTTACTTTAGATTCCCTGTGGTTCACCCTAAATCATAGTTCCAATTATACGACGCATGTAGTAAATTAACGTCGGTTTCGAAAAAAAAAAAAAAAAAAACAACGCAAAATAATTTATCAGTGAAACCACATAGCGTTTATACTCCTTTTGTCTTCTTATAAAAATCACTTACGCATAGAGTATGATATATGTCAAAGAAAACCACGAAAGCTTCGTAATTTAACACATAATTTTATTGATACGTTTCTTTTAGTTAGTACAACAGCGTTTACTGTGTGGTCCTATCCCACCCCCACTATAAGTAAACTTATTGTATTTCGAATTTCTCAACTTTCTACCATATTCCTCTAACTTACCCTTCAACCCAGCATATCTTGAATATTGCCTTAATTTCAAACTCAAACGATATTTCACACGCTAGAAACCATGAGAATGTGACCTGCGTTCCTGTAATCAAGACGGCCGTGGTACCTCATGTATTGTGTTCCGGAACCAAAGGAGCCGTGCTATACAGATTGTATTGCGCAAAGTGTTTTTAAGTTATTTTATTTCATTCACAAATGGTTCACTATGGGCTTATTAAGTAAATATACCGGGATATAATATTATCACAAATTTATTGTGGCGTCCGTTATAAACGTGCTACTACAGCAACTATAGAGTTGTGAATGTGTAGGTTAGACAATCTGTACAACCAAGTATATGCTGACGATATGATTATACAAGGCAGGCATGCCGGTATTGTTTCAGAACTTTTGGTTAAACACTGAAATGTGGCACGGCCCGGGTTCAATGCCAAGCGACCACATGTAAGATTTGTGGTGGACAAAGCGGCGCAGGGGCAGGTTTTCTCTGGTTTCACCCGCAATCATTCTACCGGAGCTCCATCTTCATCGTCTGTGGTGCCACAAATAGTAAAAGCGGGCGTTAAACACTACAAAAAAAAAAATGAAATGTGGAAAAGAGGTGCAAAGATTTAAAACTTAGGTTAAATTCTTCTGAGTCAGCACTTATCCATACCCACTTTGTTAAGTATCTGGGCCTACTGTTAGACTGTAAACTTACATGAAACCTAGAATTGCAAAAAAAAAAAAAAAAAAAAATATAAAAAGAAAAGAAAGAAAGAAAAGAAAAAAAGGAACAGAAGTTCCTAAACGAAAGTTTTAGGAAAGCATGGGGACTGAAACTAAGATGACCCTTTGACTTTACAAAGAGTTGGCAAATTCTTATGAGTCATCTGTGGCCCAAAGTTTGACAAAAACAGATAGTTTAACAAACTTGGTAATATCCAAATATTAGTTTATCTGGATATAACTGCCACTATGAAAAGTACCCCATATGCCACATTGTATATAGTATTCTAGGCAATAATAACCTTAGTAGTTGAGTGCCTTTAAACACCATCGATCATCAACCTTAATCTTCTACCTATGCGAGGCTTGGAGCATGTTGGCTGAACCTAACTGATACAATGCTTCCAAAAGGGTCATATCAGAATTATAATTATAATCAGCAACCCCCAAATTGAGATGGGGGGGGGGGTTTATAATACCAAATTATGTCCAGACAAGATATTCAACGTGACATTAAAATGGTGTCAGATGAGAATACTGTCCAAAAGGTAGTTTGATTTGATCAAATATGGCTCTAAAACAGACAAAAGGATTAGGAACTAGAATGTATGAGGAAGCAGCTAAGAGCGACAAATATGTTGTCTTTGGTTGCAATTCACAATATTCCAAGCCCAAAGTGTTTGTAATTTAAGCTGAGTCACAAGGAACTAAGAAGTTGTATAAAGTTGACAAGATCTAGATTTCCTTAAATCGTCAGTGTTAAACGATATTGGAGGTCATGAGATATCCTCAAAGTTACTCTGGAACTGCATATTGAACCTTGTGCAATTGGTAAAACTGGCCAAGGTTACTTTTGGGAGGGTACCAGGACACATGGGATATTAGGCAATAAAAAGGTATGTGCTTTGGTGAAAATAGGCTCTGCAGAATTATTCACTAATGCTTTTATAATTTTTTGCATGCCTCTAAATTCTGTTAGATGAGTGGATTACAATTTACCACCAAAATAAAAAAACAGATTCAAGAATGCAGGCACAGTAAAAGAATGATAAGCAGAGCATCTTCCTTTATTTACTGAAGACATACTTAGATATAACAAGTCTCATATAAACATAACAGGTGTACTGATGGGGCATTGGATTAAGGAAACATATGTACAATGGAAATCTTTAAAGAAGAACCAGTATGCATGTTATGCAATGCAGAGGAAGAAAAAGCCTCCCATATAATCTTAAATGCAAAACTCTGAATAGAAACAAATATAAAATACTGGTCTTAATAAACCTAGCAAGGATTTTCCTTAAGAAAATTTAGTTCATAACATTCTCCTTCATTATAGATCATTTAGCTATAGCTAAAATAACAAGATAAAATAAACTTAATAGGTTTCAATGAAATCAATTATGATATTGTTGCAGGACAAGAGATTCATTGCAACAGATCTATTTATTAATCACAATGTAAACCTATATTGAAATAAGTAAACTTAAGCAGAGAAGGCAGTTAAAGTAAATGCATTTTTAGGGTGAAATCATTTACCTGCCTTCCACACATGCTTCAATTGATTTCCGTAGCAGGTATTTGGGACAAACAAAAAATTAAAGAATGGTTAAGTAAATAAAATAACACATTACTTATTGCTTTAACAATCTATTTGTAACATCACAGTCTTAAGAAACATTTAGAAAATGGCTACTCTGGGGTATTTCTAGGGTTTTCGGTCCAAAATTTGATGTGCTACATTCACATGACTTTCTCTATACTATTTTTATTAGGGTATGTACAAACTAGTCTTACAAATATATTTTTTCATCTAATTATTTTTCTTTGAGATATACCTGTGCAGAAATCTCTATATTACACCTTTCATTACAGAAAGAAATCAGTCAGTCAAATGTTTAGGTATGGACACCACATTGCTTGCCTTATAAGTGTTTTCCATGCAGTTGTGAGGAACCACTGAATATTGAAAGAACTTCACAAAGTATCGGAGAACTGGAATAATAAATAACATATATCTTGAAAATGTCTTATCACAAAAAAAAAGTTCTTAAAAAATGGTGTTTTATAGACTTCTACCTTTTTGAGTCCAACATTTTTATCTATCATACAAAGTTTATTAGATATGTATTCTTTTACTGTCTTCCATGGAGACAGCTTCACTGCTTAATATCAGAAGATTAATTTGTCATATAAATTCCTCAAATATGTGGTATTTTAATCAAAATTATTTTTGCTATTTTTAATAAATTTCAAAATTACCAAAAACATTTCCTGTAAAAGATAGTTCGAGATAGAGGTATTTTCTTAAAAAAATTAAATGTGACACCTTTGGAAGAAACTAACTTAGATATTCAATTTTGTATTTCATTTTCATGTTACGATGTCAGACACATGCAACTTCTTAGGTCCTTTTTTAAATTAAGAGAGTCTTATGACATGTATTTCTAGAGGAATATTAGTAGGAATTCAGTAACTCTCTTATTTACAGTATGTATTACAAGAAATAAAAGATATACTCTTTGTTCTATTCTAAGATTTGATATTAATACAGGGAACATCAAATCCTTGTAATTTTATTTTTGTATCTCCTGTACAACTAAGACCTCCTTACTTATATGGTACTGTTTCTTTAAGGTCAATATTATACATTAGATCACTTCCTGTAAGAGCTTATTTATATTATACTAATTTAAGTAATAACTCACCATATGGATAGTTGGAAACTAGTACAAAATATACAGCTGTACCAAAGGTCACATATCCAGGTAAGTACTATCGGTGCACCATTTCTTGGATACTAGTTTGGGAAATGAAGAAGAGGGAGGCTGTTCACCTGTCTTTTTACAGAATTGATAATCAAAGGGAGTTTATTTCTTTGAGGCTCTGATTCACAAATGTTGAATAGCTTTCCCAATAATTACTGTCAATTAGTAAGTTATTAAACCAAAATGTGCATGTGCCTGAACTCTGGGATCTACATGCAGAACAAAACTGTACACCATTGCAACTAGATATCAGGGTGCTGACAATGCTCTGTGTCTCAATGTTGTTGCCCTGCTCTGTTTCTGAAATTGTGCAAAAGCTACCAAAAGAAGATGGCAAAACATTGCACCCTAGATCAGGTTGAGTTAATTTAAGAAAAATATGCATAATGTAACAATAAGTTAATATGAGTCATGCTTTTCCTTTCAACAAATGTGTAAGTGTTAAAACTGAAACCAGTCACTAGCAATTTGTTTAAGATGATTAATTCCATTTTTTACATAAATTATGTATCTTAATAAGAGCTACGATTATTTGTGTAGTAGGATTTTCTGTCTTATAGTTAAACAATTATGTAAAAGTAATCCAAGGAGGAAAAGAACTACACTGGCTATTTCCAGAAAATTATAGAAATATGTTTTAATTAGCATACAAATATCTTAACTTTAATCATAATTGTTACATCCATTATTGCATAAATCAATGTTTTTACAAAATATGTTCCCTTAAAGAGTTTTATAGAGTGGAGGGATTACCTGAGGGATTATCCTGGAAAACACTAAACATAATATGAAATTTAGTATTTAACTGAGTCCTCACTTTTGAGCTTAGCTGTGTGATAACACATACTGACATGGAACATCTTCCTAAAAGTTGTTTTGGGAGTGAGGGAACAACAAAACATGTATTTCTGGTGAAATCTCCTAATTAAAAGCTTGTATGCTATACAATACCTTCTCCAACTAATATGTACATGGTAGAGAAGACAAAGCTTACCAGACTGTTGTGTGTAACAAATTATAGCAACATTATATAATTGATGAGAAAGGCTCTATAATCATGAGTCTACAACATACTGTTTATTGTCTTAACAAATATTATCTTAATTTCTTAAGGAAGCATAACATTATGTCCATTGGTCCTCATGAATCAGCTCTTTCCAGAAAGACATCTATTATGGTTTTCTCCTCATGATGCAAACTTGGTCTATAATGATTTTATTTATTTACTGATGACATAATTCACAGGGTAAAGCATAGTGAAAAAAGAGATACCCAGATTGCTAAATGCAGATAACATAGTGGTGAGGGCAATATCAGTAGTTGCAACACAAAAAGTGATGAACAAAATACAAGAAAATTGTAACAATTGAGGAACAAATGGTAAAGAAAAATAACTCAAAAGTGAGATATTTAAAACATAATCAAAGCTGATGATAGATGGTACATAGACTACTAAACAGTTGCAGTAGTAAGGGGCTTTGACTATTTAGGAGTGAGGAGGCATAGCACTTGTGGAAACACAAGTTAGGAAGCTAGTTGCTAAAAGTAAAGCAACAGTAACAGGAAAGATTATGTATATTTTAAACTAGTAGATGACCACTAGTGGTTGGAAAGAATATACAATGCTTTGGTGGAGTCAGGAGTATTATGCATGGTGTGGTGACATCAGAAAAAGGAAGGAAAGTTGGTAGCTTGAATAAAATTTTGTGTTAACAACTATTAGGATCACTGAAGTCAGACCCATGGCAAGCAGCTTTGGTGGAGCTGGGTAAATCTAGATGGAAGGGAACTGTTAAGGACAGATTATTTTGGAATACATATAAAAATTGAAAGATAAAGCAGCCTTTTAGTCATGTATGATGCAGGAAAAGTGTTAATGAGTCACAACAGATGGTGAAATGGGGGAGATATATGGATGTTGAACATAATTTAGCAGATTTTGGAAAGAAGTGAAAGCCACATACACCATTTAGATATACAAAAAATCTGGGGAGGTTAGACAATAAGAAATCACTAAATCTACATGGCAAACAAAATGCAAATGTGTGAGGGTTCAAAAGAAAGGGAAAGAATAGAATGAATAATGAAGGGGTGTTATAAATAAGCAAGTATTGTAAAGAAAAGAGAAGGACCTTGAGATTTATGTTTGGGGGGGGGGGGTGGAGACAGCATATCAAATTATTTAACTGAATAAAGAGTAATAGGAACTTGTTGAAGGAAATAAATATGGGAGGTGGATGGGATAGAGTGAACACAAAATTAGTGACAGAAAAAATGATAGCAGGAAACGATGAAACAAGAAGTTGACATGAAGGAAAGAAATTTTGGAGCATAATGAAAGAGAAATGGATTATGTAGATAAAGGAAACAAGAAGTAGAAAAGACTACAATGAGGATATTTAGAAAAGAAGTTACCCAAATAAACCAAAATAGAAGGATGCCAGCCAAACAGATGTATTACTATCTGAGTCAACTACTAATTTGTACAAACGAAGATATGATGATAATTACAATGCAAAATATAAAAGGCAAGATGTACAAGAATTATTCATTTCTTCATGTTGCAAAATATAAGTTTGCAATTATGTGTTATTAACAAAATTTATACTGGCAAATATCACCCTAGATGGATCTTTTGTGTGGAAAATCAGAGTGTGCCTTCCATTTTGAATGATCTTTTATCTTGGTGAATTAAAATGTGTCTTTTCAAATTTATCTTCTGAGTAAAGCTGCTTCCACAAATATCACATTTGAATGGTCTATCACCCTGATGAGTCAAAATGTGTCTGTTCAAATTTACCTTCTGCGTAAAACTGCCCCCACAAATATCACACTTGAATGGTCTATCACCCTGATGAGTCAAAATGTGTGTGTTCAAGTTTCCCTTATAAGTAAAGCTGCTTCCACAAGTATCACATTTGAATGTTTTTTCGCCCTGGTGAAACAAAATGTGCTTGTTCAAATTTCCCTTCTGAATAAAGCTGCTTCCACAAGTATCACATTTGAATGGTTTTTCACCCTGATGAGTCAAAATGTGTATGTTCAGACTTGGCTTATGAGTAAAGCATCTTCCACAAGTATCACATTTGAATGGTCTTTCACCCAGATGTGCCAAAATGTGTTTGCTCAAATGTCCCTTCTCAGTAAAGCAGCGCCCACAAATATCACATTTAAATGGTTTTTCACCCTGATGAATCAAAATGTGAGTAATTAAATGTACCTTCCGAGTAAAGCTGCTTTCACAAATATCACATTTGAATGTTCTTTTGCCCTGATGAATCAAAATGTGACTATTCAGATTTCCCTTCTGGGTAAAGCTGCTTCCACAAATATCACATTTGAATGGTCTTTCATACTGGTGAATCAAAATATGCGTTTTCAAATTTCTTTTGTATGTAAAGCTGTTTCCACAAATATCACATTTAAATGATCTTTTGCCCTGATGAATCAAAATGTGGCTATTTAAATATCCCTTGTGAGTAAATCTTCTTCCACAAATATCACATATGAATGGTTTTTTGCCATGATGAATCAAAATATGCTTTTTCAAACTTCCTTTCTGATTACAGCAGTACCCACAATTGTCACACTTGAATGGTTTTTTGCCTTGATGAATCAGAATATGTCTGTTCAAACCACCCTTCTGAGAAAAACTCTGGTTGCAAACATCACATTTAAAATGACTCTTCTGTTCAGGAGTCAAACTGTGTGCTTTTGTGTTACTCAGCTGAAAAGAGCTTTTTTTAAACATTTCAGAAACAAACTTGTTGGTATTGCTATAATTACTAAACTTTTTATGTTCCCTAAGTGTTTTTGACCTATGATAGCAAAGAGTTTGGTCTACAGAGGATGCTTCCAACATGGAAAGTCTATTATTTTCCTGTATCTCAGGCACTGCAAACTCGAGATTCTCCTTCCCACATATAACACCAACTTTCTTTTCTAAATCTGTGGTAGATGAATTATATAGAACAGAACTACAGATGCTGTGTTGTGCTTCTGTATCTAACCTGAAATAATACAAAAAGTTTACTTTAATAAGAACAACTTATTTGAAACCACATTAATCCTTGATAAAACCACATTTATATGCATAGTTAGGTCCCAAATCTTTAAACAGTTTTAGCAATTGCTAGTTTGTTTCCTTTTAATGCAACTCTAGAATTATCAGCATAATGTTGTGACACCCTTTAGAACATTTTATCAATTAGTAGCTGAAATCTATTATACATCCCAGAGTTGTCTGCAAAATGAGACCCATTTTTTTTATACCATGGTGCACTTACCAGTTGACTGCCCTAACACTAAACGCCCAAGTTATCTGCACATTGAAGTTCTTAGTACTGCAGCATTTTATCAATTACTATTTGGCTTTCCACACATACAACTACAGCTATCTGCATAATAAACATTTAATCTTTATTCCATTTTATCAATTACCAGTTTGCTTTCCTTACACAAAACTAGAATATCTGCGTAAAGAGGAACCCACACTTTACACCATTTTGTTAATTATAGTTGGGATATCTTACACACTACCTCAAAGATATCATCAATTACAGATATGATTTACTAACACAAATCTTCAGATATGAATGAGGTCCCACTCTTTAGACCATCTTAAGTTAATTCAAGGGGCAATCTTTGCATACTATTGCAGAGATATCTACATAATGGTTTACCACACTTGCATCGAATGAGCACTCGTAATTTGGCCAAATCACCTAGCAGCGAGATTGGATTGGGTGAGCCTTAGTGCACCTGCTCCTAGGGTAGGTCTACAGCTACTACTGACTCATGAGTTGACTTGGATATGTTGTAAGGGAAAGAAGTGTGTGCGAGTGTTTAGAGTAAAACTGTGATTATAAAGCGGGAGGTAACTGTAGCTCCTCCTATATAATCGCAAGATTCTGAAAATAAGGTTAATTGTTGATTGGTTTTTGCTGTCTTTTCATAATAGCAATGGTCGCCAGTGGTAGTTAACACTATAAAACAAAAAAAAAGAAGGAATAAAACAATAAGGGCACAGGAATCCACATTTAATGTTCTTCAATGATATAGTATGGCCTTATTTTGAAGGTCACAAGTTATACTCAGAACAAGAAATACTGCGGTACCAAAATCCTATATTATCCATGAATTTATGTACCACAGCCCAAAAGTTAGGGTTTGGTGTGCTGTAAAATTATTGAACCCATGTTTCTAAGCAAAACAGTTGTTTGACATTTATGTAAATTATATTATATTTTAAATACCTTTTTCTGCTAACTAGAAATAACAGATTGTATGGCTAGTTTCAGCAGAATTAAGTTAAAGCATACAGTAATGTGAACTAAGCACAAATTTAGATATGACAACAGAATAAGTAGTTGAGGATTGTAACCACTTGTTTCCCCTGACTTATCTCCATGCAATTTTTATTTATAAGGAACATTAAATGTGTACGCATTACAAGATTTGAAGGACATCATCATAAGAGAAATATAGGTAATAAGTCAACATGAACTTTAGGAAGTAAACCAGAACTGTTTTCAGAGATAGAGGAAATGTGTTGGTGTTGAAGATCAACATCTGTTATGATACAGGCAGCTAGCTAACTTGAATGCAAGTTAGTACAGTTGTTACTATTCAATATCCTGACTTTCTGGTCATTTACATGTAAATCTAGCAGAAAGTGCACCAAGTGCTAGGCTGTTGTGAAATGGTATAAGAATCTTTCTATACAAGAAACCCCTGAGTAATCCTAATAGTAAGATCCCTGCGTATTTCACCTTTTATGAATTACTAATGAGGACCCATTCTTTACAGAATTTTATCAATTACTAGCTGGCTTCCCTTAAATATCACCTCTGCATAATGATATTCCACTATGTGAACCATTTTATTAATTACTACCCGGCTTTCCCTAAACATAAGCCCAGAGTTATCTGTATAACAATATCCCACTCTAAACCAATTTATTAATTAATTGGCTTCCCTTAAACATAGCTTTAGAGTTATCTCCATAATGAGATGCAACTCTGTACACCATTTTATTAACTAGCCAGTTTCCCTTAAACATAAAGTCAGAATTATCTTCAATAGTGAGATCCAACTCAGTACACTATTTTATTAATTACTAGCTGGCCTACTTCACACATAAGCTCAGAATTATCCAGATTATGAGATCCCAATCTTTACATCATTTTATTAATTACTAACTGGTTTCCCCTAAAATATAACTGAGAGTTTAGAGTATATATTCTGGTTGCAACTTTTTATATTACTTTATCATATACCACATTAATTCCCATATTCACAAACTCAAGGTTTTCAAAATTATGAGTGCCCAATCATTATACAATTTTATAAATTAATATATGAGGCTACCCTAAATGACAAACTCGGACACATATGTATAATGAGGTTCCCACTTTTTACACCAGTTAATCAATACAAGCTGATTTCCTGTTCAACAGAACAAAGACTTATGTGTATAATGAGTTCATACTCTTTACACTATTTAATCAGATGTGCCTTACAACCAATAACAGATTTGTGTGCTTACTGAGATTGTTGACACTTTCAGTATCCAAACTTTAGGCTACGTGTATTTTAATATGTTTAAATATGCACAACTGTGTATTGATGCTGAAGGTCACTTTCAACATTTATTATTAATGTATTTTTCATTGCAAATAAATGGTAAGTGCATTTGAGCACTTTATTTCAGTAATTTCACTGTATCTTTTTTATAGTTACACATGATACCTTTATCTGTCGCACTCTGTGTAATGGTTATTCAACATAATAACAGTTGGATACACTGAATGGCAATTATAGTATAGGGAAACAATCTTTACTTGGTGAAGAGATCAGCAGAGTGCTGGGAGAGCTACATATTGCAATAAATAATATTAAAACTGAATGATTGCAAATCATCTTATGTGAAGGAACTTGATCTAATATTCAATTATGCAAAGACGAAAGTAAGGTATGGCATGAAAAGAAACTAACTCCCTAGGATTAATAACAGATGAATTAAGTAGCAAAAAACCTATTGGAACACAAAACATACAAGAATATATATTATAACGCCATTTTTTCATACATCTTCATTTAAGCTATGGTTAGTATTATGGGATAATGCATACGAAGAACAATGCAAAGAAGACTTACTCACAGGAGAATAATCAAATTCATATTGTATATCCTTGTGCTGTATATTCGTAGTTCTTTATGTAAACGTATACATACTCCTGTTATTATCTATAGTGTACACATTTTTATGAACATGACAAGCCCCATAAAATGTATCTTAAAAATAGAAATAATAAAGAAATGAAATAAAACCATTAGAACCCAATTTTTAAACCAACTTATCAACCAATATAAGGGGCTTCCATTACAGACGACCAAGAGATATCAACAATCTGAGGCTTAATTACTACTTGGTGTCCATTACACCAAACTGCAAAGTTATCTCCAAAGTATTGCTTCACTCTTTATACCATTTAATCAATTATTCAATGGTGTCCAATTCACAAAACCTAAGAGATATCTCCATAGTGATGCCATACTCTTTACACCATTTTATCAATTAAAAGATGCCTTCTGTTACATACAACTATTGCGGTATATACTCTCTACACTATTTTATCAATCACTAGCTGACTTCCCTTACATAAAACTCCAGAGTCATAGCGGCTGGCTGCAATAGCACAGGCCTGAGAAGGAAGCCGCTGCAGTAAACCAACTTCATGTCAGTCCTGAGAGAAGTGGGAGCAGGGATCCAGACTGATCTGGGAAGACATTACACCCCAGAGTAGTGTGTATAAGTCCTAAAGAAACCATTGCAAATCACTAAAGACCATAGAATGTTTAGAGTATGGGACTCCCCCAATAGACTCACAAAGAACAGCTGTTCTTCTCTCGAAGTGTGGTAACATGTCCTGGAGGAAGTACATATGAGAACTTCAGGACATCTGTGAGACATCAGAACAATCAGCAATCACCAAAAATCATTTTACTGGCTGAGGGTATGGGTAGATGCTGTGAGGTGGTGCCACCATGTCTTGTGTATGCAGCAAGCAGCAGACCACAATTTAGAAGCCGGGGTCAGCTTCAGCAGTATATCATGAAGCAGCCTCAAGCACATAGTCATTGATGTAGCAGCATTATTCCCTGCGTTACACAGGAGAAAAGTGTATTTTGGTGACCATGGACTACTTTAACAAGTGGCCAGAGGTGTATACCATCCCACAGCAGGAGGCAAATGCCTTATACGAGAACTATTTTCCCATTATGCAGTACCATTAAGAGCTCTAAGTGTATGGATACCAACTTTGAGTAAATTGATGAGGGAAACACTGGAGCAGATTTGTAGTACAGCATGGTTGTGTGGTATATTAAGACTGTAGAATAACATTTGAGAAAGGTAGCGCTCAATCACCAGAGTGATTGACTGTGATATCATGCTGCCACATTTCTTGCTGGTCTATTGCTGTTCATCCCTCACCACCACCGCTTTGATGCAAGCTAGCTTTGTCTTTGTTAGGATTCTGCAACTACCAAGTGACCTGATGTTTGAAAATCTTCCTGTGACAGAACTACCAGCATTACGCTAATGGAGAATCTCGTACACAGACATCACAGGATTGAAAAGATCAATGATTCTAGGTAGAGAGCAACCAGATTACGATCAGTAAGTCAAAAGCAGAGGTTTCCAGGAATGAGATCTTGTGAGGCTGTTACACTCTGCCCGGACCAAGGGATGATGCACCCAAACTTCAACAATAGTAATGGCTGTATGTTGTGGTGCTTAAAATTAACAATGCTGTCTACCACACTCAGAGTCTACAGTGAGGGTAGAGTCTAGTAGTACATCTGGATGAATTAGCCTGATATGATGGTGTTGGCCAGTATGCTAGCCCTTAGATGTGACCAGTAAGAATAGGTGCTGAATGCACACTCCTCTGCCTTGCACCCAGTAATCAACACATGTGTGAGCTGTGTGATTTAGATACTTCTTAGCTAATTGATGCTGCTGAATATATTATATCAAAGCTCCGGTTGTTACACCTGGGTGTAATATACATGTGCAATGAATGACTTCCACTTCTGGAAATTTCTTATATTGATGATGATGATGATGACTGGTGTTAAAAGTGCATTCAACTACTAGGTTATCAGCACCCTTAGAATACTAAAGAGGACATAAGAGTAGAACTAAAATAGGGTTAAAAAAAAAAAAGAAGCTAAAATGTGTACTAAAAGAAGTTCTAAAAACTAGACAAAGCTGAATCCATAAAAGCATTTGTAACAATGGAGCGTAAAAAGGGATTAAGTTGGTAAAACTAAATATGTAGTAAGCGTATGCATAAAAAGAAAGAGATCCTGAGGTTTAAAAACCCTGTCAACAGCAGGACCTCCACTACGGAGGGCAGCACCTGGAAGTTTCTTGCTATGTGATCAGCAGCTATAAGAGTGAGAGCACTGAGCCCTGTGAGTCAATTTTGACAGTGAGTTGGGTATGGGGAGTGCAGTACATACAGAGGGCAATAATCACCTTCTAGTTCAGTACCTTAAACATCAATCATCATCAGTACAGAGGATGGCAATGTAGCAGAAGTGTTATAGCTGCAAGACACAAATTGTACTACAGGATTGAAATAAAGATGAATTATTGGAAAGAGTTTATATAGTAATAAAGACATTATAAAGTATTATCCAACTAGGCAATGTATAACCTCCTGATATCCCACAGAATTTGACATCCAACAAAGACATAAGTCAGTGATCCAGAATTGATAATGTAATAAGAAGGGCCCTTGATCTTACCTTGTTGATTCTGTTGCAGCAAAGTCCTCATTTGCCCCATCCTGTAATAAAACACCTCAAATGTACATGACACTCATAACATTCACTATATGCTAGTTTAAATACACTCACAGAAGGGGAATATGATAAGCAAAACAATCTCCATTCTTAATGGAATCTCTTTCTAAATCTAGACAAAAAACATCTATGTGGCAAGTTTATTGTATACTGGTATTCATTTTATATAGAATAAGAAATATATTTGTTCCTTTTAAACTGAAATGTAGGCAAATGAAGTGCTTATTTGAGATTGTTCTGCAAAACTTACCTTAACTTCATTGTGCACCTGAAGATCTGAAACAGATAAAGATTCAGGATGTGATGGCACTTCTGTTGATGTTCTTTCCTGCCACCGTGGTTCCTCATTAATCTCAAATTTTGAGATCCCTGCATATATATCACTGTTGTTGCTAATCCTCATTGTGTGTGAAGAAGGAAAACTTTCCCTATTTATTAAGTCTGTATTCAACACCAGACCCTCTTCCTTGTTTTTTATTTGGTTCTGTATTTCAGAATCACTGCATATTACAGCCTCAGGTTTAATCTTCATTACAAGATCTAAAATAGGGGGTCTTTCCTCTTTTGGTGACCCATTGTCAAATACCATCTCCTCCTGTTTGATTTTTAGTTTGTTTTCTGCATTACCATCAATGCATATTGCAGTATCAATCTTAATCTCAATTACATGATTTGAAACAGGGGACCTTTCCACTTTTAGTAAGTCAGGGTCCATTTCCAAACTCTTTTCTTTGGTTTTCATTTTGTTTTCCATATCAGAGTCATAATGTACTGCATTATTAGTTTTAACCCTCATTCAGATACCTGGAGAAAAAACACAAAGAACAAAGTCAGATTTCTAAAGTAGAAGCAGCTGGAATACATACATGTGATGAAGATTTACAATGTAATAGCAAATAAATCTAACAAATCAGAACTTAATGAACCTTTGCTAGATGAATACAGGTTTCTTAATAAAAAGATACTAAATATTAATTAAATGCTACAAATTGGTACAAGTGAATATTGCAATAGTAAAGATACAGTAATGTGCAATTTCATGTCAACACAGAAATATGTACCAGTTACTCTTTGGTGGTTTTATATAAGAAATTTCTGTATTCAATATGTCTTCTTTATGCTTTACTAAATTCATTTACAAAGTTTTGCACAGATCTAATTAGCTTTTCCTTTATTTACTTCAGCTGATTGTCTTTGAACCAAACTTCTATCAAACTTGAAATCCTGCATTCCTACGATATGCAGTCCAATTTGTACATTCCACCCTTCAAAATTCCCCAAAATTTTCAATAGGTTTTGTATATGGTACATTATCTGTTCAAGTAAGTCAGATTATTCTATATTTCTTTTAAGCATTCGGTGGTTGTTTTGAATTTGTGGAGAGTACAAGGTCCTGTTGAAAGATTCAATTACCATTCAGGAAAAGCAATTTCAAAGTTTGCACAACTTTTCTTACCAAAATATTAATGTATTTTTTTTGAATTTATCATTACAGTTATTGGTAGAACTGGCCAAGAAGACCGAGACATCTAAAAAAAAGAATCCAAAAATTTTATCATGGCATATTTTACACTTTGATCACTGTGTTTGCAGATAAATGTTCACTTTCTGATTTACAAACACGTGAATGTCATTTATGCACAATAAAATGCATCTCATCCAAAAAAAAAAAAATAACATTTATCCACTCATCTCTTGGCCAATTTATACCTTTCTTGGCACTACAATCTGATAAACTGTTGAATTATATGTCTGAATGCCTGTGGTGACTAAATGTTCTCTTAGATCAAACTAGTTAATCTTTTGCTTTTCTCAGGAAAAGTGCATCATCCCTTTTTATTATTTTCCTCTTCCCTTTCCTTTACAAGGAGAAATATTGCCAGATTCATTATACTCTTAAGAATTTTGCTGACAGAGGCTAAACTGACTCTACACTCTGTGGCTATATCCCTCTCAATCATAGTAGTATGATTACTGAGAGTTAGTTCCTTTTCTTTTCTAGTAATATCCATAACCAAACAGAATGATAGTTTTAACTTCATTCTATAGTTCACTGCACCATAAAGAACCATTTGAAACCTTCTGTTGCAACTGTAAGCGCAGACTGAAGTTAAAATGTAACAATAATGTAACAATGACTTATAAAGCCAGCTGTGCTAGTTATAAGCACTCACTATTATGATAAGCAAAGTTTTAAGCTGTAAACATGATAAAGAAATGCTCACATTAAATTGCACCCAACTGTGTATATTTTGATTACTTTTAAAAACTATTAAAAGTATACAACAACACTAGGTTATTATTCAGAATTTCTACTGCACATATTAATAACAAATTAAATACAGTGCTGCTGCTGAATTATATTATGTTGATTATGTTTTCAATAATTCCATTGTGGCAAAATTTGTAATGCCACTACATAAGCCATCAAACAGAGTACTAGCAGGTGAAATTTATAATTTGAAATTACAGCGGTATCAGTTTTACATTTTACCTCAGATTTAATCACTCCAGAGCTTAGAACAATTTTTGTGCTCTTGTGCATATCATGTCACCTCCGCAGCAAGTATTTAATCACACGGTGTAGTCTAAGCATTTTGTGCTGTACAGCTTATTTGTTTTCTAAATATAAATGTCAAATTTCTGATTACATTTGTTGTTTAGTAATAAATCAAACATTGTTAACCTGTGGTTAGGTCATTATCAGACATGATTAATTTATTAGTAGATTGTTGTTTGTTGATAATCAGACAATGTGTGCATAGATTATGGTTCACTGATATAATCAGATATTATTAATATGTTTATAGACTGCTGATTTAGCCATTATGTGGCTGTTCATTTGGGATGTTTACCTCAAGAACTTGTGATATATTGTTTTATATTTGAAGGTTTGCATAATGTAATTCAAGTGGCCGCAGTAGGTTGCTGTGTAGAAAATGTGCTGTGTCTTCTGTCTAAGCTTGTAACTTATTACTTCAAATGCAAAATTTGTTTCTTCAATCAAGAAATAAATAAGATCAATTTGCCTAAGGTGGCATAATACTCTCACAAACACTCATACATTTCTAACAGCTGAAGTTTCAAAAACATCAGAATCTGATGTTTTATAATATGCTATTCTACATAGTAAACAACAAATGCATGGTGACACACTATCTGCTATGGTGCCATCTGACCAGCGAAACATGGCAACTTTTTTCTCCTTTTATATGTTATGCTGATGCTCTAAATATAGATTTAGAGTTCTACTTACATCAGTTTAACCTCAAGCCAAAAATTATGGTTGTAAAGCACATATTACCTACTTAGAGGCTGGAAGAAATTTGGAGGTATTAATGCTCTTAGGAAAGCTGCAGCTCTTAGCACACAACTTTGTCACAAACCAGCATATTATTGTTCTTCTTCTTATTATTATTAATCTCAAATTTTTTGGTGGCTGACCCTAAATTTCTAACCTAGCACGAAAAAAAAAAAAAAAAAAAAAAAATGAATGACGAGCAGCAAGAGATACAACACAAGCATATATTACATCTACATTTCCTATTCTCTGAACTTTAACCTTTCCCTTATTGTAGGCCAAGTCATTAACTAGATTTGATTTTAATTCTTAGCTTTATGTCCTTACAATCCCATGATATTCCATGCTTTTGGGTGAACTAACCACACATACTTCCACTTAGCAATAACACCCACTACCAGCAGACTTATGCACCACTCACTTGGCTACCAAATGATAAAACCGATTTGTATAATGACATCAGTATATAATCTAAGTGACAAGTACGCTGTCAAATGGTTTAACATGACATTAACATCATAATCTAACTTATAAATATTGACATTAACCTGTGTCCTCCAACACTCACTCCTTGCAATTGACCTTAGATTTCCTGTGTTATTACAAATAATGGATTACAAGGAATATGACTAATACATGGACATATTCACTAATAGATGCCTGTGCTATCTGGAAAGACATCAAACATTAGCTGGACTGTGACTGTATTAAAAACGTACAAACCTTACAGATTTCACCAAAGTTACAAATAATTAAGATGAAAAAAGACTGCCCTTCTTGCAAGCAGTAACTAATGACACAAAAGACAGTCTCTAAGCTATACTATACACTGTTTTAATCTGTATTATTACATGTGACTGCTAATTAAGGGGACTAATTAATACAACTTCTGCAATAATTATTTAAACTTAACAATTTAGGCTTTTCAATTCACTACCATGTCCAAATATCTAGAAGTTTGTAAATATGCCTGTTATTGGAGAAAAATGGAAAAACTACATTACAATTTCATGGTTAACTTTTGCAGCCTTTTCTGATATGTTGCACATTTAACATAAGACCCATGTATTATGTCAACAAACCACAGATTCTTATTGCCAGCCTCACATTTGTTTTAAAACAAATAAAATACAAAATAATAGAATCCTGATGTTTGCTGTGCCTCGTCATGACAGGACCTCTTCCCCTTACTTTATATTCATTTTAAACTAAATGAGCTGATACTAATTACTTTGATACAGGTAATATACATGTACAACAAAATCTTACATGATGTATTTCTCAAAACCAGAGTACTCTTTTGACACCACCAAATGGCCTCCAGTTGCCTGACACTCATTTTAAATTAAATATTAGGAAAGGGTTATTTATGAGCTTTCTTGCTACTGCAACTGGATTAATGCTGAACAAACCTCTAATTTTGAAAACTGTCCAAATTTGATTTTCTAGCCTTTAAACTTAATAGTACATTGTATACATTCTGAAATAGGCAGAAACAGAAAAAGAAGAGTGCTGGTAGTATCACCTCAAAAAATCTTTGTGATAGTGCTACAGAGGGACAAAGAAGGTAACAGAACATTTATTCAAGTTCCGTGCGACAGCATTTAAAGAGGTCATTGCCGAATCTTATGCAGCCATGTTGGAAAACAAGACCTGTGAGGTTACCTGGTGAGCCTACAAAACCATGGGGATACATACCTCATTATATCATGGACAATCAACAGCATGATTAGAAATATGGTAAAATAACATGGCTCAAAAAAGTTCCAAGCTTTGAACCGAGTATCACCTTTTTTTGTGTATCATTGTTTCTGGACTCAATCACCCAGGAAACAACAAGGAGGTTAGTGCCACCCATGGCTGTCATACAATATTCATATACACATATATATCCCCTTTTGATGAGTTATTACAATTTGCTTGTTTTTTTATCAAGGACACTATCAATTGGCAGGATCATATTTGTGCTATCAATATATGGAAAATTCATCCTGCAGAATTGCTGTTACATGTTAGTAAATTTACTTATATAGAACTGCCACTTTTAAGCATAGTTAAAAACTATAGGTCTGAGCTTGGTTTACTTTAACTACAGAGTAGATTTCATTTCAATAATGTACAAATTTGAAAGTGAATGTGAGCCAAGTTGTATTTTTTGTGTATATATTTACCTCAAAGCAAATTGCTGAGGATAAATGTGAACCTAAGAAAAGTATCTGGAGTTTTATAAAAACTATTTCTGTTTTTCATTACACAATGTAAATTAGGGACCTTTGTTAAAAAGGATTGTCTTAAAATCCATAGTGTATTAAAGTAAACTCATACCCCACCACATTGGATTCAAAAATCTTAAGGTTCAATCACCCATATTTCATATTGCACATATTTAGGAAGTATGGTCATTTATAGTGTTTGGCTGCATTGCATAAGTGTAATATGAATTATAAATTAGCGACATACTTCCGTATCTATCGCAGTTTAGACGGAAACTCACGAAATGTCCACTATCGTCTCTTAGGAGGTTTAGACCTCGGCACCGTCCAACTTTAGCCAAAGGCCAATTGCAATCTAACCTCTTTAGTAGCTGAAGTAACCTTGGATTAGACCTAAATAAATTCTTTTTCTATGCTCACTAGAGTCTAATTTTCACTCTATATCTTAATTCCGATGTTTAGAGCATGTAATAAATCAACTTCGGTTTCGATAAAAAAAAAAAAAAAAAAAAAAAAACTACGCAAAACAATTTATCAATTTATCGTCGAGTTTTTCTAGACGCCTTTAATGTCTTCTTATAAAAACCACTTTTGCATAAAGCATGACAAATGTAAAAGAAAACCACAAAAAACTTAACCTTTAACACACACATTTGTGTAGGTACTTTTCTTCTAGTATACTCCAGCAGGGTTTATTTTTTCCGCTCCTTATAAGTCAACTTCATTGTATTTCGAATTTCTCAACATCCTGGTATTCTCCTCTAACTTACCCTTGCACCCAACTTATAGTAATAGCCTCCCTTAATTTCATACTCAACTTGATCTTACGAAAGCTACAAACCATTCAATGTGACCTGCGTTCCTGTAATCAATAATGCCGTGGTACGTCATGTATTGGGGTGTTCTAGAACCATAGGAGCCGTGTTATATACATTGTATTGCGCTTAGCGTTTTTAAGTTATTTTATTTCATTCACAACTGGTTCGGTATGGGCTTTTAAAGTAAATAAATATACCGGGATATGATATTATCACACATTTATAGTGGTGTCCGTTATAAACATGCTACTATGAAACTATAGAGCTGGAATGTGTAGACAACCTGTACAACCAAGTATAAGCTGATGATATGATTGTACAAGGCAGGCATTCCGGTCTTGTTTCACAATTTATGGTTAAAACATTGAAATATGGCACGCCTCGGGTTCTGTCCCAAGCGAACGCATGTGAGATTTGGGTGGACATAGCGGCGCGGGTTCATATTCTCCATCAAATTCCACCGGTGCTTTATCTTCATTCCGTGTGTCACCAGTGTCTGTCTGCGGTAGCTTAAGTAGTAAAAGCGGGCGTAAATACTACAAAAAAAAAAAAAAAAAAAAAAAAAAAAAATGAAAACAAGGTGCAAGGATTTTACCCTGGGGTAAATCCTTGTGAGACAACATTCCCTCATAAAAGGAATATGGAGTGGAGTGGTTTGGAACCCAATTCTCTTTAATAACCAATTACGAGCCATTTCAAGGATCTGCCTTAAGAAATTTGGCTCATAACATACCGTATTTCATTAAACTATAGCTATAATAATGAGATAAAGAAATAAACTTAATATTTTTCAGTGAAATTAGTTATGATGTTCTTTCAAGACAAAAGAGACATCGCAACAAATCTATATATTAATCACATTGTAAAACTATATTGAAATAAGTAGACTTAAAGAGAGGGCAGATAGGGTGAATGCATTTTTATGGTGAGACCATTTACCTGCCTAGCTTACATGCTTCATTTAATTTCCATACAAAGTATTTGGAACAAACACAAAAATAAGAGAATTATTCAGTAAATAAATTAGCAGGTGACTTACTGCCATCACAATCTATTTGTAATGACACAGTCTTAAGTACAATATGCAAAATGACTACTGGGAGAATCAGGACTCTGGAAATGTCTTTGACACTGTTACTTTTCCCACAAGATAAAAAAACAGGAACCATATTGGCTTGACCTCTTCCTCCTCTAAGTTGATTCCAGCATGAAGATCTGATAATTCTGTTTCAGATGAGTGCATCTTGTTTATAAATTAATATAGTGGTAAATTTGAATAACTTTAAATATTTGTGGTAATTTAACTACACATACCACAAAGTTGGTACCGCTGCAAAAAGCAAGCTGAAACGAGACTCAGTTTGATTAGTATACATGCAATTGAGGAGTGATTTTTCAAAACCCAATAGAGGACAAAAAGATATTTTTACAGAAGTTACATTTTTTATTCTAGTACATAGCGTTTCATTACACAAACTTTTATTTTTGGCAATACTAGACATTATCATGGTTCAATGTTATATAACAATGAAACTCCTAGAGGATGAACATATTTTTCATAGTAATGGACAGTCAAAAAATACTTGTTTTTTAATAACTCAATAGAGGACATAGACTATTGACTGAACTTGAATTTGCTACTAGTTATATTTTTATTACTGTTTTGATTTTATTTTTGTTTCTTCACACTCTATTTTTTTATGCACATGGTTAAATCAACATTGTTTCATTAATGAAATAATAGACATTTATAAAAACGTACAAAATAATTAAATACATACATTTATGAATATAAAGTGATTAAACTAGTCAGTAATAATGTGTTCTCTTTTTTTGATATTTTAACAGCCTCTGGGTACATCTTCATAAAATCCTTTTGCTCCTTCTGGAATTTCAAGAAGACTTTTTGTACAATATGACTCGTTGCATTCCTATGTTAAATGGCAGCTTTGCTTTCACAATCTTTTGAGGGTTTTGATTTGCCAGTCCCTGTTGAGAACTTTGGTAACTCCAAGAAGTTGCAGAATTTGGTAGTATTTATTGGGTGAGAAAATATCTTCCTTTCTGTACTCCTTCTCAACTCTACAAATACATGATCAGGAGCCATGTAACTGTGTCTTCGTATGGAAAAGAAATGACATATAGACGTAAATGTTGTACTTCCTTCCAAAAAGGCAATGAGCATGGTCATTACTACACTGTTCTTATTTTGTCCTGGACATGAATCTGAGAAAAGTTGAATAATAGAAGGACACTTAATTTTTTTCTCATTCATTTGTGGTTTAGTGATCATAATGCAAAGATTATATAACTTGCCTGGAATAGTACACTTCACCTACTGATAATTTAGCTATTGGCTAATTTTGCTGTATATCAAAACAGATTTCGATCACATCAGGATTTTCTTCTTTCATTAGAGTATGAAATTTCTTTGCACAAAGTTTATGCATCCTGTAGTTTTTCCTATATTCATTCTTCTTTGCCAAATATGTCTCTTGCTTTATAGTAATTAGTCGTAATTGCACGTGGATCATGTTTCAGAATGTGTCATAAATGAGAGATTAAAACACTTATAAAAATAAACTTATATTTTGATAATGAGCATGTAGATAATTTTTCCCCTTTCCACAAAATATTTTCTATATTTTTTAATATTTAATTTGGGTGGTAGGTAGTTCCTTGAAGATTTTCTTCTACTATAGTGGCTTTGTCTGTACTTGCTTCATTTTTCACAGCAATCATAAACTCCTTGTACTTCACACCAGTTCCATCCCCTCCTTGATTTTCTTTAGGTGAATGCACGGAAAAATAAAACTTTCTTGCAAGGAGGAAAATTCTGTGCCTGCTATTTCCTGAAAAACTGCAGGCACAGGTTAGTAATACATTTCCATTTTTCTTTCTGATGCTATATTTAATACTCACAAACTGTTTTCTTTTAGAACTTTTCCTCCTTCACTTTCCTTCGTTTTGGAGGATTAATTGTCATGTATTTAAGCAAGAATTAGTGTTGGTCCACTTTATATTATGGAAATCATTAGTATCTTTGTGTGTCAGATCTCTGCATTCCTTACTTACTGACTTAAATGGACAATCTTGAATTCTATGATTACATTTTGTGGACAGTTCTTTATTGCCAGGTTTTGTAGTTTGAACAAGACGTTTTCTTCTATTTTTCCTGCCACCATAAGATTCAGTCACTGGAGAATCAAACCCTGTACTTTCGTCCATAACTTAGCTTGTGCTTGCTAGTAACTGGTTCAATCTATGTACATAACGGAGTGCTAAGCCAGCAGTGATAGAGGAAGGTTGTGTTTTGAGAGGTGCTCCTGTGGTGAAGGAAGAAGGATCTAAGTCACAATGGGAGTGGACATTACAGTGTATAGAGCAAGAATTGGACAGTTTAGAAAAGTAAAATTGGTGAATAGTAAAAACAGTTTTGGAGAGAAGATGACAAGCATATTGGTTTTAGCAAGTGTTATAACTTTGTTATTAGTGATTGGAGGAATTGAGGTAAACCCCAGCCCTGCAGATATAATAACAATGCTGGAAAACCTGACTGAGAAAATGAACAAAATAGAAGGCATGGAACAACGAATAGGTAAACAATTGGAAAAGATGGCAACAGATATCAAAGAAGATGTTAGAGTTGAGGTGCAGGAAGCAAGAAGGGAAGTTAAAATGGTTAAGGAAAGAATGGAAAGATTGGAAGAAAGGGAGAGAAGATTTAATTTAGTGTTCATAGGAGTTAAGGAAAGAAGGTATAAATGGCCAGCAGAAGAAATATTAGAAATAACGAAGGAAAAGCTGGATTTGGAATTGTATAGATGGGAAATTATTGAAGCTTATCGAGTTGGAAGACAACTTGGCAAGAGAGCAATTTTAGTGAAATTTGCAACAGCCCAATTAGTACATGAAGTACTTAAAAGAGCCAAGAAATTAAAAGGAACAGACATTTTTATTAATAAAGATTTATCACCTAAGAAGAGAACTCTGCAAAGAAATTTGGTACAAAAAATGAAAGAAGCAAGAGCCCAGGGAAGAAGAGCTTATATTAGAAATTTCCAATTGTGGATTGACGGAGAAAAGACATCGCATCTGGACAAGAAGGAGCTAAGAGAACCCCAATCAGGCACAGAGGAAATTACTCAGCAGATGTCAACGCCAACTTTAGGAAGTACAACAGGAAGATCAAAGTCCAAGCAAAAAGGAATGGATGTGGGTGAAGACGGGGAAGGTGTGTGTTTGAACCTAAATCCGCCTGTCAGCATGGATATGAGAACGGCATATGCAGATAGGACGTCATCCAACATCCTTACGAGAAAAGTAACAGCTGACAAAGTAATGACGTCAACAGAGGAAGCAACAGGAGGAGGAGCCACTGGAGTGACGTCACCCAAGAAAATAGTGTCACCGAGAAGAGGGGAAGTAGTAGCAGCACTTAATTTGGCTTCGAAGGGAAAGAAGGCGTGGCAACAGAGTAGCGGGGAGAATACAGAAGGGGAAGAAGTCAGCATTATATCATCCGAACATGGCAGCATTCTAGTTTTAGACAGAAATAAAGCGATTCATTCCGGAGAAGGGATACAATTAAGGAGTAAAAGAATACTAGAAACATTTAGATCAGGCTCACAATAGGAAGGGAGAATATAAGGAGGCTTGGATTCTGGAATTGCGAGGGAGTTAAAAACAAAATATATGCGGGGAGTTTAAATCAATTATTGACGAAACTTGATTATCTCGCGGTAGCTGAAACATGGTTAAAAGAGCACCAGGTTTACGTAAAGGATTTTGATAATGTAGGGATAAAAGGAGATAAGGTAGCAAGAAAGGGGAGGGCATCTGGAGGCATAGGCTTTTTTGTAAAGAAGACATTAAGTAAAGGAGTTAAAGAAACTTGGTCAAGGAGAAAAGAAATGCTATGGATTGTATTAGAGGAGAAACAAATAGTTGAAAATGTTATATGTTTAGGTATAGTATACAATCCTCCTCTTCCTTCGCGCTTTCATAATCCAGACTCCTTAAACACCTAGAGATAGAAATAGAAAATTTAAAGGAGAGATATGGTAATTCTGAGATTATATTAATGGGAGATTTTAACATTAGGATTGGCGAAAATGATGTTGGAGGGAATAGCTGGATGAGTAATGATACATTAGAGAAACCTGAGAAGATTAGATACAGCAAAGATAAGATAGCTGATAAAGGGTATATGAAATTTATAGAATTCTGTGAATTGAATGCCTTTGATATTTTGAATCGGAAATATGGAGAAGATGTGAATGGAGAATATACGTATGTTAGTAATAATGGTCAAAGTGTGATTGATTATGTATTATGGCCAATTAATATGGGGTAAAATTTAAGTTCCAACAGTGGGCATTTTCCATTGATAGTAGACATAAAAACACACACAGAGCAAATAGTCTATAATTTAAGAGAGGAAAAGTGTAACATAGAAGAATACAGTAGATACAAATGGAAGGAACAGTATTGCAATAAATTTAGGCAGACACTAAACTCTAATTATGGCCAGATATGTCAGTGTGGAATAAGTTTTATGATAAAGGAACAAGAAATTGAAAGTGCTATGGATATCTTAAATATCATTATGCTAAGGGCTGGGGAGGAAATGAAAATGAGAAAGAAGGTTTACAAAAGAGATGAGGGCTGGTTTGATGAAGAATGTAGAGTAACTAAAAAACAAGTCAAACAGCTGCTCATAAAGTGGAGGGAATTAGGATACATAGAATTAAAGAAAGGGTATATGCAAGGGAGGGATTTATATAATTCATTACTGGAACAAAAGAAAACAAGCTGGATGAAAAATTATGAAAGTAATTTGATACGAATCCTAAATGAAAATAATGCAAATGAGATATGGAAGGTTATGAAATCAATGTATAATAAATATGTAATAAAACCAAGTATAAAACCAGGAGAATGGATGGAATATTTTAAAAATTTGTATGGGGAGAAAAAGAGTAAAAATGAGATAGGAAATTGGGAAATAGGTAATAACTATGTAGATATACTCGATGATATAATAAGAAGTGAAGAAATAATTCAACAGGTGAAAATAATGAAGAGAAATAAAGCAACGGGAATAGATGGAATCCCGACAAGAGTTCCTTAAGGAATGGTGCACTGAAATAAACAGAGTTAAGGTTCTAGTAGACTTATTTAACACAATTAAAGTGAAGGGTTATATACCAGATAAGTGGAGGAAAGCAATCATACATCCAATATACAAAGGCAAGGGTAGTGTTGACAAACCAAACAACTATAGAGGCATTGCATTATTATCAAATGTAGGAAATATTTTTACTGGTATTATGGCAAGCAGGATACAAACATGGGTTGAAGAATATAATATCCTCTCGGAACTTCAGATGGGCTTTAGAAAAGGGAGGAGGACAGTTGATAATTTATTTATTATAAAAACACTGGTAGATAAATACTTGAAAGACAAAAGAGGAAAGTTATATATGGCTTTTGTGGATTTAGAGAAAGCATACGATAGAATAGAGCTTCAATTGCTGTGGCATAAGCTGTTGACTAAAGGAGTGAGTAAACAAATGGTGGACATCCTTAGAGCACTATATAAGGAAAATACTTTTTGTATAAGAGTGGAGGAAGGGGTTGTAACAAGAGAAATTCCAACAAGAGAAAGGCCTTAGACAGGGATGTAAGTTAAATCCAGACCTATTCAATTTATATATAGATGTATTAACAGAAATTGGGAGAAATAATAGCTCGATGCCAGTAATTAATAATATTGAGATTCCAGGATTACTGTTTGCAGATGATCTAGCTATAGGTGCAATTACAGTGAATGGCTTGAAACAATCCTTGCAAGCATTAAATAATTACTGTAAAGAGTGGAGTTTAAAAGTGAACCAGGACAAGACGCAGCTTGTAGTGTTCAAAAATGGGGGGAAATTGAGCAAGTATGAAAAATGGAAGAATGAGAATGAAAAGGAGTACAGGGTAGTGAGAGAATGTATTTATCTAGGAGTTAAAATTGATAGTGGTGGCAATTGGGAAAAACAAAAGAAATTTGCATTGGCAAAAGGAAAAGGAGCTTTATCAGCTATTAGAAGTGGCAAATACAAAGCACCTAATATAAATATTAGATGGTTAGAAAAAGTGTACAATATGGTGGTTGAGGCAAAAATGCTATATGGGATAGAAGTATGGGGATTAGAAGGAGGATGGGAAGTCATAGATGAGGTGCATAGGAAAGTTTGCAAAGAAATACTGGGGTTACCAAATGCAACTGTTAGGCAGGTAGCACAAATAGAGCTGGGTAGGGTGGCAAGTAAGGGAAAGATTATGGAAAGGGCATTGAAATTTTGGCATAGAATATTGAATTTGGAAGAAAGGAATTTGTTAAAGCAGTGTTTAGTATATCAAGAGAAAAGTTTAAATAACAAGGGATGGTTAGACTGTCTCAGAAACAACCTGGAAAGTAGTGGGTTAGGGAAAATGTGGAGAAGAAGAGAAAATAATGTGAATAACTTCTGGAAGTTGGCAAGGAAAAGATTTGAGGATATAGAAATATAAAAAATATTTAGTGAAATAACTGAAAAGAGATCTTTAGTTTTCTATATACCAAGGAAAGTCTCATGGGGAAGGGAAAAGTACATTGATGTGACAAATAAAGAGGAGCGAGAAGGTATTGCATGGCTGAAAGCAGGAGTATGGAGATTAAAAGGTTTAAGGAAAGGTATTCCACAAAATCAATGTCCTATATGTGGCGGAAATGAAGATATGGAACACATTTTATTTAAATGTAAAGGGACTGAAATTTGGAGAAAAGAGTATATTAATAAGAAATGGTTTAAAATAGATAGAAATGTAGCAGTAGTTGAAATGTTTCAAAAAGATAGTACGAAGATTGGACAATTCTTATACAAAGTGAAAAATAAATGGATATGGACATTAAATAGACAAAATGGTGTAATAAACTAGAATTAATAAACTATTGTAAAATATGAGCATGACCGGTAAAGAGCCCGGGCTGAACACCGGTCATATTCACCTGTATAAAGCTTAGCATAAATAAATAAATGTACTTAACACTATTGACAGAGATAAAGAAGTGATTCAGAAAATTTAACGTTCTTTACTATGTGATAAACAATGGCTTATCTTGTAGAAATGCCATGCTATCTTGATTAAAGTGTGGCATGTGTTTGATTGTTAGGTCTTTGTAATGCTATTTTGAGAGTGATGTAGAAAAAAGGTTCTGAAAGAGTATGTGATAACAGAGTTTGTTGATATAAACCAAATGCCAAGTAATATTGTCATTCTCTTCCCTTCCAATCACAAAAGTGCGGCGATAATACTAGGTGAATCATTCTCTATAGGGTAAGATTTTGAAATAATGATATGGTTTTTATATAGTCTTTCATTTCAGGAAAGCAAGGTCGGACATGCAAAATATTGCAAATTATTATCAGGTCAGTGAGGGTTCTTGACAGGTGGCAAATCTTTTCTTTTAGACTGTGCTGTATCAGTTATTGTAAAATCGCTGTGCACACACTCTATTGAGTTATGCAAAATTTGATGGATTTAAATATACTGATCCTATATATAACCTTTTTTCTCAAAATTTATGCTTTATCAAGTTTTGAAAAAATGCTCAATTGTTTGCCAAAGTGCTGAGAGACTGCATTACTGTCATATTCTTTTACTTTGACATGATACTAAGACTCAATTTAATAAGTATCTCTAGGGCTCTTCTGCAAAATTTGATGTGCTACATTCACCTGACTTTCTCTACACTATTTTTATTAGGGTGTTTGTCTACTTTTTTTTTTTTTTTCACCTACTTAATTTTCTTTGAGATAAACCTTTGCAGAAATATCTACATTTCACTTTTAACTACACATACAAATCAATCAGTCCAATGTTTAGGTATGGATGCTACATTGCGGGCCTTATAAGTGTCTCTCCATGCAATAATGAGAAACAACTGAATATTGCAAGAACTTCACAGAGTAGAGGCAAACTGGAATAATAAACAACAGATATCTTAAAAATGGCTTACTATAAAAAGTACCTATTTGAGTCTCACATTTTTATTTATTATTTCATTTTTATCAGTTATAAATTATTAAATTGTCTTTTAAATGAAGAGAACTTCATTGGCCAATATCAGAAGATTCAAAATTTGTCATGTAAATCCTTGAAATATGTGTTATTTTAATCATTACTATTTTAGCTAGTTTTCTTAAAATTGAAAATTAGCAAAAACGTTCCCTGTAAAAGTTAGTTTGACATAGGTGCATTTTATTAAAAAAATTAAATCTGACACCTTTGGAAGAAACTAACTTAGATACTAAGTTTTGCACTTAACCTTAGTTTCAAGTTATGCTGTTCTTAGACACATAACACTGTTTCTGAAGTTCTTTTTTAAATTGAGAGTGTCTCACTATCTGTATTTCTTGTGGAATATTAGTAGAAATACAGTAACTCATATTTACCATATGTACTACAGGAAATAAAAGATATACTCTTTATTCTATTCTAAGATTTAATAATACTGAGAAATTCAAAACTTTTTATTTTATTTTTGCATCTCCTCCATAACTAAGACCTCCTACGTGCATGGTATTGTTTCTTCCATGTCAGTATTATAATGTAGACTAGTTATTGTAAGAGTATATTAATATTATACTAATTAAAGGAATAACTAAGCACATGGCTAGTTGGACACTAGTATAAAATATACAAATGTATCAAAGGTAAGTACTGTGGGTGCACTTTTTCTTGGCTACCAGCTTGATGGGAAGTGAAGAAGAGACAGCCCACCGTCTTTTTATACTATTGTTAGTCAAAGGGAGTTTATTTCTTTGAGGCTCTGAGCCATAAATATTGAATACCTCATGCAATAATTACTTTTAATTAGTTAGGCTATTAAACCAACATGTGCAAGCGCATGAGCTCTGGGATCTACCGACAGAATGAAACCATACACCATTGCACATATATATCAGGGTGTAGACAATACTCCAGTTCTCAATGTTGTTGCCCTGCTCTTGAAATTGTGCAAAATCTACCAATAGAAAATGTCAGTGCATCACACATAAGAACAGACACAATATGCATCATTAGATTCACAGGAAAATATCGCAATAAATTTGTTACATTCAGATTACTTTAAGCCTCTGTTTTTCAACAAATTATTCCAAAATGAACCCATTTTTCTATCTATTTCAGGTATCAGTATGTCATTTGTAGCAAATACTTTAATTAGATCGTACTTGCTTCAAGAAATGTGGAAATAAGGGAATACATTAGTCAAATCTCTTAAGAGCTGGTTGTTCTGTGGTGAATTTCAATCATTGGTCTTTGCTTGACCAGGAAAAATGTTAGATTTTCCATATTGCTTAATGTAGTATATGGTGTGTAATTTAGTAAAAGTAATAAAATTACATTATTTATCCTATCACAAGAACTCTTTTATATGAGCATTTTACTAATTATTGTTCTGTATTTTTTTCATTTAAAGACATTTTTTATGTATTCAAATGAATTTAGAATTTTGTGTAATTAGTGTTAAATTAAGTTAGTTTAATTAAATAATAAATTAATGTAAGTCATGATTTTCCTTTCAAGAAATTCTATAATTTTTACATTTCTTGAAAGGAAATTCAAGATTCCCATTGTTAAAGAAAACTGAAACTAGTCTTGGGCATATGTTTAAAATAATTAATTCCATTTTTGACTTAAACTGTGCATGCTAGTAAGATCTACAGTTAATTACAAAGTAGGATTTTTCTATATGTCTTATAGTTAACAAATTATGTAAAGGTAATCCAGAAGGAACAGTCCAGAAAATTCTAAAAATGCATTTCATAAGTATCTTAAGTTAATCATAATTGTTACATCCACTATTGCATAAATCACAGATTTTAAAAAAGGCGTTCCATTAAAGGGTTTTATAGAGTGGAGGGATTTTCTAGAAAATCTTTGTGTAGCATCCTTGGAAAATACTGAACTTTAATATGAAGTTTGATATGTAGTTAATGTCTCATTTTTGAGCTAAGCTTTGTGGTAACAAAGATGCCACATAGAACATTTTTCTAAAAATCCTTTTTGGTGTGAGGGAACAACAAAACACGCTATACAATACCTTCTCATACCACTATGTACATGGTAGAGAAGACAAAAACTTACCAGAATGTTATGTGTGTTAGAGATTATTGCTTCGTTATATAATTGGGGGGAAAAGGTTTTATGATCATTACTACTGAATATACTAATTATTGTCTTATCAAATATGACTTCAATTTTTCATCAAAACATAACATTATGTCCATAGGTCCTCGTGAATCAGCAAATGTTTATTCTGTGCAGCTCTTTCCAGAAAGACAGCATTTATTATGGTTTTCTCCTCATGATGCAAACTTGGTCACCTTTATTTAATTTCTTTACTCATGACATAATACACAGGGTAAAACATACTCTATAGTGAAAAAAGATATATCAAGATTGCTAAATGCAGATGATTTAGTGGTAGGGACAATATCAGAAGTGGGAACACAAAAACTGTTAAAGGAAATACAAGGATATTGTAACAATTGGGAAATAAATGAAGTTATAATATTTAGAAAATATCCAAAGCTGATGAAATATGATACATAGACAGCTAAACGGTTGCAGTGGTAAGGAGCTTTGACTATTTAGGAGTGAGGATGCATAGCAATGGAGTGTGGGGACACAAGTCAGGAAGGTAATTGCTAAAGGTAAAGCAACAGTAACAGCAAAAAGAGTATGTAAGTATGAACCAGAAGTGACAGCTAGTGGTTGGAGACAATATACAATGCAATGGCAGAGTCAGGACTGTTGTACATGGTGTGGGGACATTAGAACCAAGCAGGAAAGTTGGAACTTGTATAACATTTTGTGTAAAGGACTATTACAATCACTGAAATCAGCACTACAAGGAAGGCAACTGTTGAGGGCAGAAAACTGACATTTTGGAATAATGTAATGATTGAAAGAAGAAACCTTATAGCAAAGTATGATGCAGAAAAATGTTAAAGACACACAATAGCTAGTGCAACATGACTTAAAAAGGAATGGGAGATATATGGATATGGAAGAACACAATTTAGCACATTTTGGAAAGAAGTGAAAGACAAATACAACAAATAGATAATCAAGAAATTTAGGTAAGTTAGAAAATGAGAAATGAGTCAATCTGCATGGCAAATAAAACCAAAATAGGGGAGGGAACAGTACCTTACCCAATGTAATAGGAAGAAAGAGAAAGAATAGAAGGGAGTGGTATAAATAAGCAAGGATTGAAAACAAATGAGAAAGAACTTCAGACTTATAATTCTAGACTACGGGGGGGGGGGGGGGGGGGGTGGAGACACCATAACACATTATTTAACTGAATAAAGAGAAATAGAAAGTTGAAGGGAATAAATATAGGAGAAGGATGGAGAGAGTGAGCACAAACATACTGACAGGAAAAATAATAGCAGGGAAAGATAAATTAAGAAATTGAGCTGTAGAGAAAACATTTGGAGCATAATGAAAGAGCAATGGATTAGAAAGATAAAGGAAACAAAAGGTAGAGAAGACTACTGTGAGGATAATTAGTAAAGAAGCTACCCAAATAAGCCAAAATAGAAGAATGCCAGGCAAACTGAGGTATTACTATTTCGGTCCACTACTAATCTATAAAAACACAGAGATGATTTTAATTACAATGTAAGTAATATCAAAGGAAAGATGTATAAGTGTTATTCATTTCTTCATGTGGCAAACCATAAATTTGCAAATATCAGCCATTAACAACATTTATTTGCACTAGATGGATCTTTTATGTGGTATTTTACCTTGATGAATTAGAAGGTGTCTGTTCAAATTTCCCTTCTGAGTAAAGCTGCTTCCACAAATATCACATTTGTTTGGTCTTTTACCCTGATGAATCCTAATGTGTGTATTCAAATTTCCCTTCTGAGTAAAGCTGCTTCCACAAATATCACATTTGTATGGTCTTTGACCATGATGAAGCCTTGTGTGTGTGTTTAAATGTCCCTCGTGAGTAAAGCTGCTTCCACAAGTATCACATTTGAATGGTCTTTGAATCTGATGAAGCCTTACATGTGCGTTTAAATGTCCCTTTCGTGTAAAGCTGTTTCCACAATAATCACATTTGAATGGTCTTTCTCCCTGGTGAAGCCTTATGTGTGCATTTAAATGTCCATTTTGAGTAAAGCAGTTGCCACAAATATCACATTGGAATGGTCTTTTGCCCTGATGAATCAAAATGTGACTTTTCAAAGTTCCCTTCTGAGTAAAGCAGTTTCCACAAATATTGCATTTGAACGGTCTGTTGCTCTGATGAATCAAAATATGTTTGTTCAAATTTGCCTTCTGTGTAAAGCTGCTTCCACAAATATTGCATTTGAATGGTCTTCTGCCCTGATGAATCAAAATATGCTTGTTCAAACTACCTTTCTGTGAAAAACTCTGTTTGCAAACATCACATTTAAAATGCCTCTTGCAGTTAGGAGCCAAAATGTGTGCTTCCAAGCTACTCAGCTGTGAAAAACTCCTTTTACAAATTTCACAAACCAACTTGCTGCTATTGCTACATTTATTAAATCTGTGTAATGGTTCATGTTCCTGAGGTGATTTTGATTTTTGGTAGTAAAGATTTTGTTCTACAAGGGAAGCTTCTAACATTGAACATCCAATATTTTCATGTACATCAGCCACAGCAATTTCAAGATTGCCCTCCCCAATTTCAGAAAAACCATACTCTTCTAAATCTGAAGCAGATAAACTATATGGAACAGAACTACAGTTGCTGGGTGGTGCCTCTGTATCTAACCTGAAATATTGTAAAAATATTACTTCAATAAAAATAAATTGTTTGAAAGCATATTAATCTTTCACATAATTGCAGTTATCTGCATAATGTGAAACATCTTCATGCTTTAAACAGTTTCAGCAATTACTAGCTTGTTTCCCTTTGACAAAACTTTACATAACTTGGCATAATGATGTCACAGTTTTAGCAATTACTAGCTTGTTTCCCTTTGACAAAACTTTACAGAGTTATTGGCATAATGATGTCACAGTTTTAGCAATTACTAGCTTGTTTCCCTTCAAGAAAAATCTATAGAGTTATTGGCATAATGTCACAGTTTTAGCAATTACTAGCTTGTTTCCCTTCGCCTGGCGGGTTTTCAATTTTGAAAGGGAATCTAATACAAAACTTACCAACCTATATAAAGTAGCTAAAACGAATATGCTCAGTGGCATAAAAACATCTGAACTAGAATCCCTGATTGCAAAGCAGACTGCAGGAATTCAAATCCCAAAAAAGGCAATCTGCCTACACATGTGGAGCAAGCATCTTGTCCAGAAAATATTATGAGTGACATATATTGTGTAACAATGTGCAGCAAGAGGAAGCATCCTAAAACATTGGTTATAATGAAAGGCATTGTAAAGAGAAGAGACTAATTTAAGGTTTGTAAATAGTGACAATAATAATCTATGCTGGATGTGTGAAAGACTGAAGTGTATATTTGTGAATGTACAGGTAGACAAGAAAATGTCTAGCTAATATGGCAAACACCCAAGCAAAAAATGAATGACAAGATTAGAAATTACAGTGAATATTACCATTTACAGATTTATAGATATAACTACTGACTCATGGTAAGGGATAGTGTTTAACATCCACTTTTACTACATGTGGCACTGCAGGCAATAATACTTATGATTCACGGAATGAAGATAGAATGTGATGGCGGGGTGGGGGTGGGAAGAACCAGAGAAGCTGGAGAAAACATGCCCTGTGCTGCTTTGTCCACCACAAATTTCACATGTGGTCGCTTGGGATCGAATCCATGCTGTCTAAGTAAGAGGCAAGTAATCTAATCACTCGGCCATGGCACTGTGACCCATAGCTGAGGGCAATTAATTAACTGCTAAAGGGATAAAATAAACTCTGTCTTGTCCACAAAGTGAGCAAATACCATATTTAAAGGTAAGCTAGTTGAGTGTACCAAAGCCACAACAAACATTTTTCACATCAAAAAAGTTACTTCATAACAGAAGAGAAGAGTAAAAAAAGGTTTACATTTTTATCATCAAAACATTCGAAATATTACCAATAACAGGACAATAATTATGCTTAACATACTAAATAGGCAATATTTATAGAACATAGGTGAAAAACAGTGGAATGAAAAATTATAGTGTTGAAATCTACTCAGTTGGGTCAGCTACTTCAGAGAAAACACAAAAGTGAAAAGGCTGTAATTTACATTCAGCAACAGATTAAGTACAAAGAATTCTGCAAGGAGATGTGCAGCATACTTACACAAATAGAAATAAAACCTTGTAATAGTAGGAGTCCGCAGACCATCAAATGCAAAAAATATATTTTTCTTGAAAGACTAGAAGAATATCTGAACTGTATAAACAAAATAGCAGATTTTAGTATACGAGGTGTGAACAAAAGGTAATGGGAATTTTTAAATTTTGCGGGCTTATACATCCAATTTTCAAAAGTACTTTTTTATGTTGTTGGTACATATATTCCTGATGCATGTTTGCATTATCAGCTGTTTTGAATAACCATTTCATTGTCGATAGTCGAAAAGAATTTACATTACTTTTGCTTTAAAATGAAATAAAGTGCAGCACCACATTCAAAATGTTGACTATGACTTTTGGGGAATCTATTATAACGCAACAGTTTATGAGTGGTATAGAAGCTTCAAAGAGGGTCGAGAAGAAGTTGAGGATGACGACTTCCTGGATGTCCTAGCACATCAAATACAGACAGGAATGTGGAAGAAATAAAGGAAATGGTTCCAGAAAATCACTGAATCACCATCAGAGAGGTAGCTGATGATGTCCGCTTAAACTTTGGTTCATGCCAAACAGTTTTTTTTTTTGGATGTTTTAGGCATGAAAGGTGTGGCAGCCAAGTTTGTTCCAAAATGGTTGAACTTTGACCAAAAATGATGTCGAAATTACTCAGGAATTGCTGAATGGAAATGACAATGACCCAGAACTTCTAAAAAAGCTATAACAGGTGACAAAACATGGATATATGGGTATGAAGTTGAAACCAAGACCCAGTTGTCCCCATGGAAACTGTTTGTAGAGCCAAGATTGAAACAAGTTTGATCACATGTGAAGGTTCTTCTAGCGGTTTGCTTCAATTACAATGGGATAGTACATCGTGAGTTCCTGCCATAGACTCACAGTCAATAAGGAAAACTACCTGGATGTTATGCACCATTTGCATGAAGCAATCTGAATAGAATGACCAGAATTGTGGTAAAACCACTCGCTGAAACTACATCACAATAATTCTCCCACTCACACTTCAATGCTTATTTTTGATTTTCTGATAAGACTGTTATATTGCCTCAGCCACCGTATTCACCAGACATGGACCCTTACAACTTCTCTCTATTTCCTAGGCTGAAGAGAACCATGAAAGGACATTGTTTTACCACCAATGAGGAGATAAAACCAGAAACACTCGAGTAGCTGAACACCATAACAAAAACTGAGTTCTAGAAGTGATTCCAAGATTGGAAAAAGAGCTGGAACAAGTGTATTATATCTGTGGAGGGTTACTTTGAAGATGACAATGTTGATTAATAAATAATGATTCTCTAAGAAAAAATAAAATTTCCTGTTACTTTTTTATCATACCTTGTACATGTTAGAAAATAAAGAGAAAAGACTATATTCACAGAGCTAGAGTAAATTATGTGACTCCAAAAGAAACAACCAACAAGAGCAACTAGACATCCTGAAACATACACCAAAATCATTTTATCAACAAAAACAGGAAATGTTACAAAATTAGAATTATCAATAAAGGAAGAAGTAATCAGCATGGTCAACTAATTAAATATAATATATTAGATAGTTAAAACACAAAGTAAACATACTAATACAATAGTAAACAAAAACACATAAGTAATAGAAATAAGAAAACAATATTACGGAGAGACATTGGATGTAAATATGAACATTTAGAAATAAATAAAAAAATTTGCGTATTTTAGGAAAATCACAGAAAACTACTTAAATTCAGCAACTGCATTTGCAAAGTAAATTGCAGTTTCAGAAAAAGTAAAAACTGGTTTACCAAGAGTATAAATATTTTTAGAAATGCTTGCAATTTCTACATAGCTGAAACATCCAAAACTAGAAGAGAAAACTTACAGTTACATAAAATTACAAAGAAATCCTAAAACAACTAATAAGTAGCACAAAAGTCAGCAGAACAAACTTCTGGTACAAAATGCTAAAATAAGACTAAAGTAACATAGATCATTATAAAAGTATCATATAATGAAAAGAAACAATGTGGGTGATCTGAAGTTAATGACAGATTAATACAAGAAACAATTAACACAACAGAAAAATATATGATTATCAAATGAATATTATGAAAAACCTTATAAATTAAATACCAAATCCTGCAATCAACTGAAAATAATATCTGTAGTTAAACGGGGCTATGAAAAATAATTAATGAAGTTATCCAACATACAAAACATTAACTATCTTCTGGACTTTACTGATTTACAAATGAAATCATAAAATGATGTGAACTTGTTTACATGACACAGTAATTAATCATTTACAATAGAAATATTACTACAGATATCAGCATTCTGAGGCTATGCTACTAGCTGGCATTTAATACACAAAACCGTAGAGATACAAGGGTGGTCTGAAAAGTTCTTGGCCTCACCCAGAGATCGCAGCACTACTTGCATGATTTTTTTTTTTCCTTTAGTTGGTACACATGTTAATGGACCCTAAGTAAAAATACAAGTCATTCCAAACAATAGCTGACTGTAGGCAGTTGTTTGAAGAAGTGGAAGTGCGTAAATGGAGAAATTCCAGTATTGTGCTGTGATAAAATTCTTTGTAAAAGAAAGTTTAACATCTGCAGAAATTCATTTGCAGATTGTAAATATGTAAGGTGACTTCATTTCAGTTTCCACTGTGAAGAAATGGGCGACCAATTTTAAATGTGCTCGTGAAAGCATCCAAGACGATCCACACGAAGGATGTGCAAAAACTGTAACCACACCACAAAATTATTAAAAAAGTGCGTGACATGATCTTCCAAAAGGTGCGAGAAATTGGTAATGCTCTTGGAATTTCAAAAGAACATATTGGTCACCTCTTGCATTAGGAAATCAACATGAAAAAGCTTTGCACAAGATGGTTGCTGCGTATCCTCACTGTGGATAACAAACGCAATTACACAACACATTCTGAAAAGTGCTTAGTGCATTTTCAGAAGAATTGGAGTGACTTTTAACGTCAATACATCACATGAAACATGGTTGAGGCAGTGAACAGAAATTGGTTCTTCAGCTCCAAAGAAGGCAAGGATGGTGCCAATGGTGGGAAAGATCATGGTATCAGTGTTTTGGGATGTCAAAGGAATTTTGTTGATTGACTATCTCGAAATAAATAAAACCAGTACTGGATAATACTGCTCTCAGCTTCTGAACATATTGAATGTAAGCATTTGTAAAAACAGACCCGGGTTAAAAAAGAAAAAAATTGTTTTCCATCAGGACAATGTACCTGCCCACAAAAGTGTTTTGGCAATGAGGAAATTGAGAGATCTGCACCATGAAGTGCTGGAATATCCACCGTATTCCCCATATTTGGCTCCCTCAGACTTCCATATGTTTCCAAAACTGAAGAATTTCCTCGCCGATAGGCGCTTTTTGTACAACAAAGAAACAATTGTGGCTGTAAATGGGTACTTTGCAGCTCTTCCAGAGCAACACTACAGAGAGGGAATAATGGCATTGAATACTGCTGGACAAAATGTATTGATATTAGAGGAGATTATGTTGAAAAATAAAACTACTTTGAAAGCATGAATTGCTATTTTTCACTATCAGGCCAAGATCTTTTTAGACCACCCTACTATCTTTCAAAGTGATGCCGCTCTCTTTACACCATTTTATCAATCTATAGATGACTTCCCTTACATAAAACCCAACACTTATCTGGATACTGAGATATAGCAGTTCAGTGAAATAGCACAGACCTGAGGAGGAAGAAGCTGTGAAAGTCTAACTTGATGCCAGTCCTGAGAGAATTGGGAACAGAGATCCAGATTGACCTGGCAAGACATTGCACTCAAGAGTAGTGTGTGTAACTCTTATAGAGCCCATTGTAAATCACTGAAGACCATGGAATGTATACCGTATAGAATATGGGACTCACCCAATAGACCCAGAAAGAACAGCTGATTTTCCCTCAGAGTATGTTAACAGATGTCCTGGAGGAAGTACATATGAGAACTTCAGTATATCTGTGAGATAACAGAATAATTAGCAATCAATAAAAATCATACTAGGCTGATAGTATGGGTAGATACAGGGAGGTGCTGCCACCATTTCTTGTGTATGCTACAAGAAGTGACTACAGATTACAAGCTGAGGTCGCCTTCTGCAGTATATCATGAAAGTTATAGTCATTGATGTAATTGATTCCCTTTATTAGTCAGGAGACAAGTGTAAATTGGTAACCATGGACCACTTCACCAAGTGGCTGCAGGTGAATGCTACCCCATAGCAGAAGGCAACAACCATTGGGAAGTGCCTGATTACAAGAACTGTTTTCCCATTATAGGGTACCATTAGAGCTTTACAGTGTATGGGTACAACTTTAAGTAAACTGATAGGGGAAACACTGGAGCAGATTTAGAGTACAGAAGATGCACACAATACATCTCCATCACAACCAGAGAGCATGATTATGTGGGGTATCAAGATTCTAGAATAACATTTGAAGAAAATAGTGCTCAATCATCAGAGAGACTGTGATATCATGGTGCAAAATTCCTTGCTGGCCTATTGCTCTTCATCGCACATCACCACCACTTTGACACCAGCTAGCTTTGTCTTTGGTAGGGTGCTGCAACTGCCATGGGACCTGATATTTGCAAATCTTCCTCTGACAGAACAGCTCACATTGCACTACTGGAGAATCTCATAGACAGACTTGACACAACTGAAGAGATCAATGACTCTCAGTTGAGAGCAAACAGATTACAGTCAATAAGCCAACAGCCAAGGTTTCCAGAAGTGAGATCTTGTGTGGCTATTACACCCTGCCCCCAAACTTTAACAATGTTGCATGCATTACAGCAATATATAGCAATGGCTGTATGTTGTGGTGATTAAAATTAACAATGTTGTCTACCACACCCAGAGGCTGCCCTGAGGGTAGGTGTAGCCCGATATGATGGTGATGGTGATGGGTAGGATGCCAGCCCTTAGATGTGACCAGTAAGAATAATTGCTGAATGCCTACTCCTCTGCCTTGCCCCAGTAATGAAAACGTGTATGTGAGCTATGTGATTTAGATACTTCTTAGCTTATTGAAGCTGGTGTGTGAACATGTTTTGGGTTGATGATTACATTATATCACAGCTAAGGTTGTCGCACCTGGGTGTAATATACATGTGCCACAAATGAATTTCCTTCTCAAAGTTTCTTGCTATGTGATCAGCAGCTATAAGAGTTAGAGCATCGAGCCCTGTGGGTCAATTTTGACAGTCAGTTGGTTACATGGAGTACAGTACAACCAGAGAGCACTAAGAGTACCTTAAACATCAATCACCTTCAGTCAGATGTTGGCAATGCAGCAGAAGTGTTATAGCTGCCAGATACAAATTGTACCACACAAATGAAATAAAGACAATTATTGGAAAGAGAGTATGTAGTAATAAAGACATTGTAAAATATTATCAAAGTAAGCAATGCATGGCCTGCCTAGTATCCCATAGAATTTCTCATTAAGAGATCAAAGAGCAAGACAACAGAGAGATAAATCAGTGACCAAGAACAGAAAATGTAATAAGAGGGCTACAGGGGCCTTGATCTTACCTTGTTGATTCTACTGCACTGAGATCCTCATTTGCCCCATCCTGTAAAAAAAAAAAAAAACACCTCAAATGTACATCACACTCATAACATTCACTATATGCTAGTTTATATACACTCAGAGAATTTAAGTACAATAATCTCTATTCTGAATGGAATATCTCTTAATCTGCACAAACACCTGGGAGGCGTGTTTATTGAATACCGTTGTTTATTTTACATATAACATTAAATATATTTGTTTCTTTTGAAATGAAATGGAGGCAGATGAAGTGCTTACTTGAGATTGTTCTGCAAAACTTACCTTAATTTCATTGTGCACCTGAGGATCTGAAACAGATGATTTAGGATGTGATGATACTTCTGTTGATGTTCTTTCCTGCCACCATGATTCCTCATTAATCTCAAATTTTGAAATCTCTCCATATATATCACTGTTATTGCTGATGTTAATTGTGTGTGAAGAAGGAAAAATTTCCCTTTTTATTAAGTCCATATTCAACACCAGGCACTCTTCCTTTATTTGGTTCTGTATTTCAGAATCACTGCATATTACAGCCTCAGCTTTAACCTTCATTACATGATCTAAAATAGGAGTCTCTTCCTGTTTTGGTGAGCCAATGTCAACCACTGCATTCTCTTCTTTGATTTTTAGTTTGTTTTCTCCATCATCTACAATGTGTACTGCAGTATCAGTATTAATCTCGATTACATGATTTGAAATAGGGGGCCTTTCTGCTTTTAATGAGTCAAGGTCCAATACCAGATCCTCTTCTTTGATTTTCATTTTGTTTTGTATATCATAGTCACAATGTACTGTAGTATCAGTTTTAATCCTCATTTAGATATCTGGAGACAAAGCATAAAGAACAAAGTGAGATTTCTAAAGTAAAAGCTTCTGGAATACTTAAATGTGATTAAGGTTTGCAATGTAATAGAGAATAAATCCTACCAATCAGAACTTAATGAACCTTTGTTAGATGGAATTAAGTTGCCTTAATAAAAAAGATACTAAATATTAATTAAAAATTCCAAATTGTTATTTCACAAGTGAGTATTTCAATAATATACAGTGATCTGCAAATTTATGTTAATACAGAAATATGTACAACTTATTTTCCTTATGCCTTAATAAGCTTGTTTACATAGTTTTGCACAGATCTGATTGGCTTTTCATTTATTTCCTTCATCTCATTCTCTCTGAACCAAACTTCTATCATACTAGAATTTATGCATTCCTTCGACATGCAGTCCATTTCCACACTCTAAGCTTCAAAATTGCTCAAAATTTTCAATGTGATTTAGACATAGTGCAATACCTGGTCAGTCAGGACAATTTATTCTATGGTTTTCTTTAAAAATTGTGAGGTGATTTTGAATTTGTGGCAAGGTGCAAGTATCTGTTGAAAAATTAAATTATGATTTGCAAAAGGTGATTTGAGAGTTGGTACAACTGGCCCTGACCCATAAATCTAGAAGAAGCCCCAAAAAATTTTACCATGGGATATTTTACACTCTGAATGCCTAGTGTGGGCTAATGGTTCTCTTAGATAAAATGTAGTTAGTTTTGGATCTTCTTTCGAATTTCTCAGTGAAAGAGCATAATCCCTCTTTGTTGTTTTCTGCTTTTACGCTGAGGAGAGATATAGCTGGATTCATTATATCTCTCAAGAGTTTTGACAGAGCTTATACTGACGGTGCACACTGTGGCCATATCCTTCTGAGTCCTTAAAGTATAACTACTGAGAGTTACAATCTTACATCTCTTTTTTAGTAATAGCCATGAAGAACACCTACCAGAATGATGGTTATAACTTCATTCTAAAGTTCACTGAACTACAAAAAACTATTTGTAACCATCAGTAACAGCTATATGCATCTGACTGAAATTAAAATGTAACAACAATGACTTATACAAGCAACTGTGCTAGTTACAAGCCCTCATTGTTATACTAAGCAAAGTTTTAAGCTGTAAAAAGGATAAAGAAATGCCCATATTAAATTGAGCCCAACTGTAACTATTTTGATTACATTCTAAAACTATTAACCATATAAAACAACAGTAGTTTCAAAACTTGCAAATATGCATAGAAGTTTGTGACAGTGATGTGATTCAACAAAAAATAAAGAATTTGAGTCAGATTTTGTAACACAAACATCACTTATTTTTACTTACTGGGACCAGTTTCAGGAACACTTGTCCCCATTTTCAACCCTTAGGAGTCGGGAAAAAACCGACTCAACAACTTTTTTTGTTTAAAAAACAGTAGTTTATTTAAAATTTCTATCACACATATTAAAAATGAATTAAATACAGTACAATTGCTGAATTATATTATGCTGATTATATTTTCAGTAATTTCACTGTAGGAAAAGTCTTAATGCCACTCTATAAGCCACCAAATAAAGTATTAGCAGCTGAAATTCATCATTTGGAATTGCAGTAGTATCAGTTTTACATATTAAAGCTATGGCGAACCTCAGATTAAATCACTCCAGGCCTAAATGGCTCAAAGAGCTTGGAACAATTTTTAAGTTCTTGTGTGTATCACATCACATCTGCAGCAAGTGTTTCATCACAGGATGTATTCTAAGCATTTTATGCTGTACAACATAATTGTTTTCTAAATTTAAATGTGAAATTTCCGATTACATCTGTTTAGTGATGACACATTATTAACCTATGCATACACTATTGTTAGGTCATAATCAGACATATTGTGTGCATAGACTGATATTTGGTCATAATCAGACATGATTAATGTGTTGGTACATTGTGGTTTCTTGATAATCAGACACTGCTAATATGTGCATAAATTGGTGTTCACTTCCATGATCAGATATTATTAATATGTTTGTAGATTGCTGATTTAGCAATTGTTAATATGCATAGTTAATTGCATTTTAATGTATAACTGATTAAACACTTATGCTTTTAACAACTGCTAGATTATATGTTTTGTTGTTTATTGCAGGCTGTGATATAAAGAAAGCAAATATAATTCATAAAGAATGGCAAAATCTTCACTTGTTTTGAACTTGGCTGCAGGTCCTATTACCATTAATGTACATTCACTTTTACAGCTCAGTTCAATATTAGTTACAGTTCTGTTCATATTGTTTCCTAATCAGCCCAAGTACCCTTCAAAGACACGTGAGAAAAACAAGTTTTCCCATAAAAAGCATTGCTGGGTTGTAGATTTAAGCAAACTTGAGAATTGAAAATGATGCCTCAGAGAAGATTTCCAAATTAAATAAATTAATGATCCAGAAAATATATTTGACTAGGGCACAATTTAACGTAGTCAAACCTAAAATTAAAACTCTTAGAGATATCATGGCAGATGCAAAATCAAATACCAGTTTTACTTTCTCTATACGTGCTATGTACATAGTGTATAGAGAAGGCATTGCACTCCACCCAAAAATTTGATACCGAGATTTCATTAGAAATAAATGTTTTAGGGTCCCCTAAATCTAAAAAAAGCATTTTTGGAAAAAGGTCTATGTCTGTGTGTGTGTGTGTGTATACATGCATGTATGAGTGTGTCTGTGAACACAGTAACTTAAAAACGAAAAGTTGGTAAAATACCAAACTTAGTATTTAAGTTTTGTATCTTCCAGGGATGCTAAACGAAGATTTTGAGAAAAATCCCCCACCCCCAACTAGCCTTTACATGAAGCTTTTTTTGAAAATTTTGATTTTCTCACAAATGGCTCAAACAATTTTGATTAAAATATTGTATATTAAAGCTATTTACCTGAGAAATAAAATGTATTTTCTGAATTTTCAGGGAATAGCCTCTAAGGAGTACTCTATTCCAGATGAATTTTAGGGAATTATGAATAACTGCTAAACCATAAGAGATGGACAAAAACTTACTGCATAAAAAATGTAGAGCACATAAAAACACAATTTATTTTATATACATTTTTTTCTTGGAGTTCAGTGTTTATGAGACATTCCTTATTTTTGGTTTCTGCTTTGAAAAACTATACTTTTCTCATATAGGAATTTATCAACTGCTGTCCATACAAACAAAGGTACTTCAGTGACATAGCAACCAGCTTTTGACTATGACTTTAACCTATGATACTCTCTTATTTCGCTTCTACTTACATAGAAGCAAGTGGCCGCCTAGACGGCCAGGGTTCGATCCCAAGCGAAGGCATGTGAGATTTATGGTGGACAAAGCGGCACTGGGGCGGGTTTTCTCCGGGTACTCCGGTTTCCCCTGCCATTGCATTCCACCGGTGCTCCATCATAATTCATGTATCATCAGTGTCACCGCCTGCGGTGCCGTAAGCAGTTAAAGTGAGCGTTAAACACTACCAAACAACAAGAAACAATAGAAGCAAGTAATGGGACTATTTCTGCTCATTTTTTCTGATTAGCATGAAGTAAATAGAAGTATAAGCTTTTTAACAATAACTTATTGCAGAGACTTAGAGAAAGTCATGTGAATGGTACACATAAGTCTTTTTACTTTCTAGAGGTATTGGATTCCACCTAAAAATTTGATGTCAAGATTTCACCAGAAATACATGTTTTAGGACCCCCTGAATCCAAAAAACACATTTTTAGAAACAGGTCCATGTGTGTGTATGTGTGTGAGTGTGTCTGTGGACAGCATAGCTCAAAAACGAAAAGAGGGTTCAATACCAAACATGGTATTTAAGTTTGGTATCTTCCACGGATGCGACACAAAGATTTTCAAGAAAATCCCCCTACAACTAACTACCCTTTACTTGGAAAATTTTTTGAAAATTTTGTTTTTCTTAAAAATGGCTCTTAACAATTTTGAATAAAATACCACCTATCAAAGCCATTTCTATCACAAACAAAATGTTTATCTTGAATTTTCTGGGAATATCCTCTAAAGATCATTCCAGATGATTTTGCTTAATTTTGCATAACTAGTAAACCATAAGAGATAGACAAAAACTTACTATACAAAAAATGTAGATCTTGTTAAAAGACACAAGTTATGTCATATACATTTTTTTCGTGGAGCCTACCGTTTTTGACCTAAAGCATTCCCTTAGTTCCCTTCTACCTATGAGGAACTAAGTAATAAAATTCTGTTTATCTCAATTGGCATGGTGTTAAAGGAAGTTTGTTTGTAGAGTAGCTAGAGAAAGTCATGTGAGTGTAACACATCAGATTTTTATGAACTGAAGATGGTTTGCACTTCTTACAATACATAAATAAGTAAACAAAAATTGCGGTAAATGCGATATTCAGAAACTCAATATTGGAAATGAAAAGTGGATGAGGTCTGATTGATTAATTCCTGCTAGTCTCTATGGCCGCGCCCTGGCCAAGTGGTTAGACCACTCGCCTCTCACCTCGACGTCTGAGGTTTGATCCCAAGCGACCGCATGTGAGATTTGTGGTGGACAAAGCTGCGCAGGGACGGGTTTTTCTCGAGGTTCTCCAGTTTCCCCCCCATCTCATTCCACCGGTGCTCCATCTTCATTCCATTCATGACCAGTGTCATCACCTGTGGTGCCACAAGTAGTAAAAACAGGCATTACACAAAAAAAAAAAAATTGTTAATAATAAAATCTAAAGCTTGCAAACACATTTTAAACCATCATTTGGTTCCATATTCCTCTGGAGTTCACTTACAAAAATTAATAAAATATCCAAAATGTCTTTGTGGAAAAAATAACATGATTCAAATGCACTAGTTTATTTATCTGTTGAATCTAAAAGAAACAGAACAAACATTTTGGAGTGCTATGTACCAATGAACTTAAACTAGGGGAAATAATATCATTAGTTTAACCCAAATGCACTTGTAATAATGATCCATACATTGTTGACTTTCTGCATCTACACATACTTCATTCTATTTACATATCTTGTTTTTTTTTCTGAACATGGTAATTTTGAATTTAAACTAAAATGTAACACTTCTTTTTGTAAACAATAGTACCTTTTTTTAAATGAACTGAAAATTGAAATTGTAGAATGACACAAATGTATGACAAAATTGACAATTTTGAATGCCAAATTCATATTATAGAATTTGTGGAATGTAATAAGCAGTGAAAAAGAATGTTGGGTTTATTATTTAGCAATACACCTACATTTTATGATATACATTAAAACTAACAACTTGCATACTCTGCTTCATTCTTCTGCATACCAAATATTTAAAAACACTTCACTAATACAAATCAAAGAATCTGATTAAACTTTTTTCTATACATTCACGGTGTTTGCATCAAGGCCATTCTATTATTCTTGGAAAATGTTGTTTCTGCTGGAAAGTTATCCTGTGTAAACATCTTGTGATATATGGTTATATTTTGTGGTTTGCATAATGTAATTATAGATAGTGAAAGTAGTTGCAGTTAGATTGCTGTAAACAACATATGATGTGTGTTCTGTCTAAGCTTGTAATTTATTACTGGAATAAATACTTTCTTCCACACTCAAAAAATAATTAAAATGATCTATATGTCAAAGGTAGCATAACACTCTCATACATTTCCAAAAGCTGAAATCTCAGCAACATATGAATTTGATGTTTAATATATGGTATCCTACATAGATAACATCAGACATAGTCTCATTCTATCTGGAATGATGCCATCTGGCCCGCGAACCATGGCAAGTTCTCTCTCATTCTATTTGTTATGCTGACACTATAAATATTGAGAAAAAGACTTCTACCTACACCAGTTTGTCCTGAAGGCAAAAATAATGGTTTTAAAGCATATATTACCTGATTAGAGGCCAAAAGAAATTCAAATGCTCTTTGGAAAGTTGTAGCTCTTAGCAAACTACTTTGTCAAACCAGTATATTATTATTACTATTGGTATCACTATTCCTATTGCCACCATCATTATTATTTTCATATTCGTTGGGGCTTACCCATAAATTTCAAACCCAGCACATTAAAAAAAATTAATGAATGACACGCAGCAAGAGATACAATACAAGCACATAATCTTAACGTTGAATCTCCATTTCCTATTGTCTACCATTTGAAATCTCCCTTATTGAAGGCCAAGTCATTAACATAGATTTGATTTTAATTGTTTCCTCTATGTCCTTTCAATGCCATGATGTTTCCTGCTTTTGGGCGTACTAGCCACACATATTTCCGAGCTATAACACACACTACCAATAAACTCACGTACCACTCACTTGGTTATTAAATGTCAAAACCATTTGTATAATCACATCAGTATACAATCTGTGTGACAAACATTCTGCCTGATGTTTTACCATGATATTAATATCATACTCTCACTTACAAAACTTGACACTAACGTACCGCATCTTACAGCTACTCTTAGCAGTTGATCTTAAAATAAATACACCACGGAGGGCGATAGCTGACCTTAGACTGCCAGTGTTATTTCAAATAATGGATTGCAAGGAATATGACTAATACATGGACATATTGGGTATCAGATACCTACTTTACCTGGAAACACATCACACATTAGCTGGATCCTGACTACCAAAAGCCCACAGACCTCTACATATTACAACAAAGATAGGACTGATTAAGATGAAAAATATACTGCCCATCTTGCAAACAGTAATTAATGGCAGAAAAGCCAATCTCAAAATTAATATTATTAATATTATATATTAAACAGATTGTTAATTGGTATTAAATGCTAATTAAGGAGGCCAATCCATATAAATTCTTTAAAAATTATTAAAAGTTAACAATTTAGGCTGTTCAAGTCATTATCATGTCCAGTTATTTAGAAACTTTGTAAATAAGTTTGTTATTAGAGTAATAATGGAAAAATTACATTACACTTTAATGGTTAACTTTTGAAGCCTTTTCTGATATTTGCACATAAGACAAATGTATTATGTCAAGAAACCAGATTCCTGATGCCAGCCTCATATTTGTTTTAAACCAAATAAACTGTTATCAACAGAAATCAGCACTTTGCTGTGCACCGCTATGTCATGACAGCCTCCCCTCACTTTTTATTCATTTTAAAATAAATAAGATGATACCATTATTTTGATCCAATTAATATACACTTACTCACAAAGTCTAACCTGATATCTTTTTTGAAACTAGAGTATCCTTTCATTCACTGCATTTTGCAACCATTAGCCGGCCTCAAGTTGCTTCATACTCCTTTTAATTGAAATAAATAGCAAAGGGTTATTTATATGCTCTATTGCTACTAAAACTGAATTAATGCTACACAAACCTCGCATTTTGAAAGCTGCACCAATTTTGTGTTTCTAGCCTTTAAAGCTAAAAGTACATTGTCATTCTGAAACTAGGGCACAAACAGAAAAAGAAGAGTGCTTGTAGTATCACCTGAAAAAGCCTTTATGATGGTGCTAGAGAGGGACTAAGAACATAGTGCAGCATTTATACAAGTTCCCTGTAACAGCATTTTAAGAGGTTGTTGCAGATGCTTATGCAGTCATGTTGGAAAACATTACCCGTGTGGTTACCTAGTGAGCCTACAAAAGCATTAACCAAAACCACGGAGTCACAACCCTCAATATATCATGCACAACCAAAAGAATGGCCAGAAATATGGTAAAATAACACTGGAAAAAAAAAAAATAATAATTTCAGGCTTTGAATGGAGTGTCGCCTTTTTTGTGTGTCATTGTTTCTGGAATCAACCACCCAGGAAACAACATTGAGGTTAGTGCCACCCTGACAGACATATAAGCAGTGTGTGTGTGTCCATGCATGGTTGCGTGGGTGTGTGTGTCCCGTTTGGAAAACTATTTCTGTGTTTTTCATTACACAATACTAATTAGGTTTCTTTGTAGAAAAGCATGGTCTTAATATCCAGAGTGTATTAAAGTAGACTCCAACCCTACCACCTTGGATTAAAAAATCTTAGGATTAGTTCACCCATATTTCAGAGGGTGTGTATTTAGGAAGTACGGCCATTTATAGTTTTGGATTGTATTGCACTAGTTTAATATGAATTGTTAGCGACAAACTTCTGTATCTATTGCAGTTTAGACAGCCACTCACGGAATGCCCACTCCAGCACCTTGGGTGCGTCGACTCACCAAAGGTCAAATACAGGCAGTTTCGATTCTAACCTCTTTAGTAGGTAAAGAAGTAACCTTGGATTAGTCCTTTTTAATTTCCTTTAGATTCCCTGTGTCTCACTATGGCCTAACGTTCATCCTGAATCATTGTTCCAATTTTACGTCTCTTTTAATAAACTAATGTCGGTTTCGAAAAAAAAAAAAAAAAAGTGCTTTACCGGAAAAAAAAAACAAAAAAAAAAAAAACGCCAAATACTTTATCAGCGAAACTACATATCGCTTATGCTTTCTAGACTGCTTTTACGTCGTCTTTAAAAATCACTTATGCATAGAGTATGATTTATGTCAAAAACCAAAAACTTAGCCATTTAACGCAGATAAGTGTACCGGTATGTTTCTTCTAGTTTAGTACAGCAGCGTCTACTCTGTGGTCCTATCCCACGCCCCTCTACAACTAAACTTTATTGTATTTCGAATCTCTCAACTTCCTATCACTCTCCTCTAACTTACCCTTGCACCCAACAAATCGTTTTACTATCTTGAATATTCCCTTAATTTCAAACTCAAACGATCTTTCAAACGCTAGAAGCCATGAACATGTGGTCTGCATTCCTGTAATCCAGACAGCTGTGGTATGATATGTAATTCAGTGTTCCGGAATCAAAGGAGCCGTGCTATACAAATTGTATTGCGCTTAGCGTCTTTAAGTTATTTTATTTGATTCACAAATGGTTCAATATGGGCTTTTAAAGTAAATATACCGGGATATGATATTATCACAAATTTATTGTGGTGTTCGTTATAAACGTGCTACTACAGCAACTGTAGAGTGGCGAATGTACAGGTTTAGATTGCCTGTACAATCAAGGACTTGGCAGGCATGCCGGTATTATTTCGGAATTTAGGTTAAAACACTGAAATGTGGTACGGACAGGGTTCGATCCCAAGAGACCGCATTTGAGATGTGTGGTGGACAAAGCGGCGCAGGGACCGGTTTTCGCCGGTTTCACCCATCGCATTCTTACGGTGCTCCATCTTCATTCCATGTATCTCCAGTATCATCGGCTGTGAGGTCAAGCAGTATAAGCAGGCATTAAACATTACAACAACAACAACAACAACAAAAAGTTAAATGTGGAAAAGAGGTGCAAGGCTTTAAACCTTAGGGTAAATCAATCTGAGACAACACTTATCTTACTCCCACGTAAGAAAATATGGAGTGGTTTGGAATCCAGTTCTCTTAAATAACCTGTTACAAGCAATCTCTTATATTAAACATCTGGGCTTACTTTTAAAATCCAAACTTACATGGAACCTATACTCAACAATGGGCTTAATGGTAGCCAGAAAAACCTTTCGAAAAGCATGGTGGGGACTCAAATCACAGATGACCCTTTGTATTTACAAAGAGGTGGCAAATCCTTTAATTACATAAGAGTCATTTCTGGCCCAAAGTTTGAAAGAGACAGATAATTTTACAAACTTGGCAATATCCAAATGTTAACTTTGTCTGGATATAACTGGGGCTATATGTCACATTGGATATATCCCTTAACCTTCTAGGGCACTGATAACCTTAATAGTTGAGGGCCCTTGAACAACCTTAACCTTCTACCTAAGCGAGGGTTGGAGCATGTCGGCTGAACCTAACTGATCAATCCTTCCAAAAGAGCCAATACCAGAATTATAATTGTAATCAGAGAATGGGGGTGTTTATATGATACCAATTTATGTCTGGACAATCAATTCAACATATCATTAGAATGTTGTCAGAACCAGATACACTGTCCGAAAGGTATTTTGATTTGATCAAATATGGCTCTAAAATAGACAAAGGATTAGGAGCTGAATGCATGAGGTAGCAGCTAAGGCAACATTTATGTTCTCTTTAGTTACAATACACAGTATTCCAAGTCAAAGTAGTTGTAATTGAAGCTGAGTCTCAAAAAAACTAAGAAGGGGTACAAAAAAGACAAAATCTAGATATCTTTAAATAGCCAGTCTGACATGGAGGTCAGATAACCTCAAAGTTACCCTGGAACTGCATATTAAACCATGTGCAATTGGTAAGACCAACCAAAGTTAATCTTGGGAGGGTACCAGGCCACATTAGAATATTAGGCAATGAAAGGGTACATGCTTTGGTGAAAAAAGGTTCTTATCCACTAGTACTTTTATAATTTGTTGCATGCCTCTAAATTCTGTTAGATAAGGGGATTAAAATTTACCACCACAAAAAAAAAAAAAAAGATTCAGGAATGTAGGCACAGTAAAGGTGATAAAGCAGAGCATCTTCCTTTATTTACTGAAGACATACTTAGATATAAGAAATTTATTGATGGGTCATTGGATTAAGGAAATGTCTATGTACAATGGAAGAACCAGTATGCAAGTTGTGCAATGTAGAGGAAGAAAAAGTCTCCCATATAATCTTAAATGCAAAGCTCTGAATAAGAACAAGTATAAAATACTGGTCTTAATAAACCAGACGAGGATTTACCTTTAAAATTTAGTTCATTACATACTGTCTCTCATTATATATAGAGATAATTAACTATAGCTAAAATAAAGAAAAAATAAAATAAACAATACTTTTCAATGAAATCAGTTATGATATTTTTGAAAAACAAGAGAGATTCATATCTATTCATTAATCACAGTGTAAAACTATAATGAACTAAGTAACCTTAAGCAGGGAAGGCAGTTAAAGTGAATGCATTCTTAAGGTGCGACCATTTAGCTGCTTTCCACACATGCTTCATTTTATTTCTGCAGCAAGTATTTGGAACAAGCACAAAATTAAAGAATGATTAGGTAAATAAAGTAACACATGACTTATTGCCATCACAATCTATTTGTAATGGCACAGTTTTAAGAAACATGTTGAAAATGGCTACTTGGGAAATACCATTGACACTATGTTTATAAAAAACAGGAACTATATTATCTTTTCCTCTTTCTCCAACTAAGCTGTTTCCAACATGATCTGACAGTTCTGTTTGCTTGAGAGGATGGCATCTTATTTATAAATTAACATAATGCTAAATTTGAATAACTTTAAACACTCATACTCCAAAGTTGGTACCAGTGCAATAAGCATAACTGAGATGAGACTCCTGCATCACATTGATTAGTATATATGCTAACCTGCAGAGTGATTGCATTACTGTCATATGCTTTGACTTCTGTGACTTGATGCTAAGACTCAATTTTATGAGTATATCTAGGGTTTTTTGTTCAAAATTTGATGTGCTACATTCACATGACTTTTTCTACACTAATTTTATTAGGGTCTGTACAAACTAGTCATAGAAATATATATCTTTTCGTGTACCTAATTTTCTTTGAGATATACCTATGCAGAATTCTCTACATTACATGTTTTATTACAAATACAAAACAGTCAGTCAAATATTTAGCTATGAATGCTACATTGCTGGCCTTGTAAATGTCTTTTCATGCAATCATGAGAAACAATTGAATATTGAAAGAACTTCACAAAGAATTGGAGAATTGCAATGATAAATAACAGATATCTTGAAAATGTCTTATCACCTGTTTGAATCCAACATTTTCAAATATTATTCAATATTTATCATTACACAGTATTAAGCTGTATTCCAAATGCAGAGGACTTCACTGCCTAACATCAGAAGATTAGAGATTTCTCATGTAAATTTTTTATACATGTGGTATTTTAATCAAAATCAATTTAGGTATTTTTCATAAAATTCAAAATTATCAAAAATGCTTCCTGTCAAAGGTAGATTGAAATAGAGGCATTTTATTAAAAACATTAAATTTGGTACGTCTGAAGGAAACTAACTCTGAAATAAATTATATGCACCTTGTTCTATTTAAGACTTGATAACAATCCTGAGAAATTTAAACCCTTTTAATTCTATTTTTGAATCTCCCCAATCACTAGAACCTTTATACTTACTACGTATTGTTTCTTCAATGTCCATATTATACTGTAGACTACTTATTGTAAGATTTTTTTAATATTATACTAATTTAAGTATAACAACTAACCACGTTGTTAATTGGACATTAGCATTAGATGAACAGATGTACCAAAGGTCACATATCCAGGTAAGTTCTATGTGTGCACCTTTTCTTGGGTACTAGCTTGATGGGAAGTGAAGAAGAGAGGTCATGTAGCTGTCTCTTTACAGTATTGTTAATCAAAGGGAGTTTATTTCTTTTAGGCTCTGAGCCATAAATATTGAATAGCTCATCCAATAATCACTATCAATTAGTTAAGCTATTAAACCAACATGTGCACGAGTTCTGGGATCTACAGACAGGATGAACCCGTACAACATTGCAGCCACCAAATATCAGGGTGTACACAAAACTCCCTCTCTCAATGTTGTTGTCCTGCTCTGCTTCTGAAATTGTGCAAAACCTACCAAATGAACATGGCTGAGCACAGCACCCAAGAAAATGTGGAAGCACAGATAAAACATGGAAATAATATATTAAATATGTTACATTGAGATGACTTAAGCTGCCTATTCTGCAGAAAATTATTCCAAAGGAACCTGTTTTTATATCTATTTGAGGTAATAGTATAACATCTGTAGAAAATGCTTTAATTACATTGTACTTGCTTATAGACGTGTGGGACTAAGGGAATACACTAGGCAAATCCTTTAAGAGCTGGTTACTCTGCGATGAACTTCACTCCTTCATTTTTGCATGACCAGGAGAAATGTCGTGATTTGTCATACTGTTTAATGGAGTATATGGTCTGTAACCTAATAAAATTACACTATTTATCCTATCACAAAAACTCTTTATATCAGGATTTTTTTTCTGCATTTTTTTGAAATCTCTTATTTACTTGAATGAATTTAGAATCTTGTATAATTATTATTAAATTAATTTAAGTAAAAAGTGCATAATGTAACTATAAGTTAATATGAGCCATGATTTTCCTTTCAAGAAATGTGTAGTGTTAAAACTGAAACCAATCACCAGGAATGTGTTTAAACTGATTAAACTCATTTTTGACATAAATTGTGCATCTTAATAAGAGTTACAATTATCTGCATAGTAGGGTTTTCTATGTCTTATAATTAACCAATTATGTAAATGTAATCCAGGAAGAACAGAACTACACTGCCTATTTCCAGAAAATTCTAGAAACATATTTAATTTAGCATACAAATATCTTAACTTTAATCATATTTATTACATAAATCAACATTTTTACCAAATATGTTCCATACTATGGAGGGGTTTTCTTGAAAATCTTTGTTTAGCATCCCTGGAAAATACTGAACTATAATATGAAATTTGGTATTTAACTGAGTTCTCATTTGTGAGACTAGCTGTGCAATAACACACATGGGAAATGTTTCTAAAAATTTTGTTTTGGAGTGAGGGAACAACAAAACATATATTTCTGGTGAAATCTCCTTATTAAAACTTGTATGTTAGACAATACCTTCTCCAATGACTATGTACATGGTAGAGAAGACAAAGTTTACCAGACTGTTATGAGTAACAAATTATACCCACATTGTATAATTGATGGGAAAAGTGTTTAATCATTAGTGCTCAACATACTATTTATTGTCTTAAATATTACGTCAATTTCTTAAGAAAACATAATATATTCTATTGTTTTCATGAATCAGCAAGTTTTTATTCTGTGCAGCTATTTCCAGATAGTATCTATTATGGGTTTTTATTCACTATGCAAACTTAATCTTTAATTATTTAATTTATTTACTGATGACATAATATACAGGGTAAATCATACTTTATAGTAAAAGAAAAGAGATACCAAGATTGCTAAATGCAGATGATTTAGTGGTGAGGGTAAAATCAGTAGTGGGAACCAAAAAAATATATAAACAAAGTACAAGAATATTGTAACAATTGGGGAATAACCGATAAATAAAAAATAAATAAAAATTGATGATATTTAAAAGATAAGCAAGGCTGAGGAAAGATGAAACATAGATGGCTAAACGATTGCAGTGGTAAGGGGCTTTGACTATTTAGGAGTGAGGATGCATAGCAATGGATGCGGAGACACATGTAAATGTAAACTAGAGAGGGGTTGGAAAGAATATGAAAACCATTTGTAGAGTCAAGAGTGTTATATACAATGTGGAGATATCACAACCAAGCAGGAAAGTGTGCAACTTGTATAAAATGTTGTGTAAAGAACTATAAGGATCACTGGAATTGGCTCTAGGGGAAGTAGCTTTAGTGGAGCTGTGTGAAACTAGAAGACAACTGATCAGGGCAGAATGCTGACATATTGTTATGCATATAAAAATTGAAGAAGAAACCGTATAGCAATGTATGATGGAGGACAAATTTTAAAAAGACACAACAGCTGGTGAAACAGGACATAAAAATTTATGAATGGGAGAAATATGGATGTTGAACACCATTTAGTAGAATTAGAAAGAAGGAAAGCCAAATACAGCTATACAAGAAATCTGGGACGGGTAGAACATGCCTGGCAAATAAAACCCAACTAGGGAAGGGAACAATGTAGTAAAAATAAGGAGAAAGAATAGAATGGATGATGAAGGGAGTTTAATAAATAAACAAGGATTGCAAAGAAAAGAGCTTCAGATTTATGTTTGGGGGGGGGGGGGAGGAGACAGCATATCATAATATGGGAGGTGGATGGGAAAAAGTCAGCACAAAAGTAATAACAGTAAAAATGACAGCAGGAAAAGATGAAACAAGAAATTGAGATGTAGGTAAGAAGTTTTGGAGCATAATGAAAGAGAAATGAATTAGGAAGGTAAGGAAACAAGAAGAGTACCCAAATAAGAGAAAATAGAAGGATACCAGGCAACCTGTTGGGTATTACTCTTTCATTCAACTAATAATTTGTACAAATGCAGGGATCATTGTAATTACAATGTAAGTAATATGAAACAAAAGATATACAGTATTATTCATTTCCTCTTTCTGCAAAACATAGCTTTGATATTATGTGTCAGTAACAAAATTTACTCAGGCGAATATCACACTATAATGGATTCTCTGTATGGTAAATCAAAATGTATCTTCAAATTTCCATGGTCTTTATTAGGTCATTTCATTTTGTATGGTCTTTTATGTTGATGAATTAGAATATGTCTGAACAAATTTCCCTTTTGAGTAAAGCTGCTTCCACAAATACCACATTTGAATGGACTTTCACCCTGATGAGTAAACCTGTGTTTGTTAAAATTTCCCTTTTGATTAAAGCTGCTTCCACAAATATCACATTTGAATGGTCTTTTACCCTGATGAATCAAAATGTGACTGTTCAAATGTTCCTTCCGAATGAAGCTGCTTTCACAAAAATCACACCTAAATGGTTTTTCACCCTGATGATTCAAAATGTGTCTCTTCAAATTTCCCTTCTCAGTAAAGCTACTACCACAAATATCACATCTGAATGGTCTTTTGCCCTGATGAATCAAAATGTGACTATTGAAATGTCCCTTCTGAGTAAAGCTGTTTCCACAAATATCACATTTGAATGGTTTTTCACACTGATGAGTGAAAATGTGTTTGTTCAAAGCTCCCTTCTGAGTAAAGCTGCATCCACAAATATCACATTTGAATGGTCTTTTATCCTGATGAATGAAAATGTGGCTATTCAAATGTCCCTTCCGAGAAAAGGTGCTTCCACAAATATCACATTTGAATGGTCTTTTACCCTGATGAATCAAAACATGTATATTAAAATGTCCCTTCTGAGTATAGCTGCTCCCACAAATATCACATTTGAATGGTCTTTTGCCCTGATGAATCAAAATGTGACTATACAAATGTCCCTTCTGAGTAAAGCTTTTTCCACAAATATCACATTTAAATGGTCTTTTACCCTGATGAATTAAATTGTGTCTCTTCAAATATGTCTTGTGAATAAAATTGCTTCCACAAATATCACATTTGAATGGTTTTTTGCCCTGATGAATCTGAATATGCCTGTTCAAATCAGTCTTCCGAGAAAAGCTCTGTTCACAAATATTGCATTTAATAGGATTCTTTAATTTATGAGTTAAAATGTGTGCTTCAAAGTCACTTATGTATGAAAACTTATTTTTACAAATTTTGCAAACCAAATTGCTGGTATTGCTATATTTATGGAGTCCATCTAACTGTTTACTTTGCTGAGGTGCTTTTAACTTATGGTAGCAAAGATTCTGATCTACAGAGGATGCTTCACAGAGGAAACCTCCATTATTTTCAGGTATTCCAGTCTCAGAAAATTCAAGATTTTTCTTCCCACATTCAAAACAACTTTTCTCTTCTAAATCTGCAGTAGATAAACTACAGATGCTGGGTGGTACCTCTGTATCTAACCTGAAATATCACAAAAATATTACTTCAATAAAAAGAAATTATTTGGAAGCACATTAATCCTTAAAAAAATCACAGTTTTCTGCATAATGAAGTCCCTAAGCTTTAAACAGTTTTAGCATTTACTAGCTTGTTTCCCTTCATCGCACCTTAGACAAATTTATCAATTACTAGCTGGATTCTAAGTCATTTTATCAATTACCATTTGGCTTTACACAAATCTAGAATTATCTGAATAAAGAGGACCCCACACTTTACATCCCTGTCAATTATAGTTGGGGTATCTTACACACTACCTCAAAGATATCAATTACAGGTTGGTTTCCCTTACACAAATCTTCAGATATATATTGATGCACAGAGGTCCCACTCTTCAGACATTCTTACCAATTAATTCAAAAAGTCATGCTTGCATCTATCAGAGAGATATATGCATAATGATTTACCAATTTAGGCCATTTATCCACTGATAAGTGCATTCATAAATCAGCCAGATCACCTAGCAGCAGGAATGGACTGGTTCAGTTTTGCACTTGCTCCCAGGGTAGGCCTATAGCTACCACTGACTTGTCGAAAATGTCGTGTTATTTATGGACACTCTTTAACTACTGTGGTTCTCAGCGTCCCATTCTAAATTGGGCATGAAAGACCGCTTAATTTTGCTCAGAGGCCTCTCAGTCAGGCTTGAGGTTCTTTTACGTGGCGTAAATATACGACACGGGACCAACGGCTTTACTTCCCTTCCGCAGGAAGCCATGCTAAGGATTTTTACGCCCAAAAAAATCCATTGTGCTCCGCCGGGTTTGAACCCGCGACCTTGGGTATATGAAGTCAGCATGGTAACCATTACACCACGGAGGGCGATCCCACTGACTTGTCAATTGACTTGGATCTGTCATGAAGAAAACAAGTGTGGGAATGAAATATGGTAACAGAATGATTAGTTGATGGTTGTGACTACCTCTTTCCTCTAATTTATCTCCATGCAATTTTTATTTATGAGGAACAATAAATTGTAAGCATCAAATCTACAACAAGAACTTTTGAGAGTAAACCATAATTGTTTTCAGAGATGAATGGTGTTTTCATGTTGAAGGATAACATCAATTGTGATGCAGTTAACCCTAATGTAAGAACAGTAGTTAGTATTCTATAACCTGGATTTTTGGTCATTTGTGTGTAACTCTAGAAGGAAGTGTGCCAATTCTCAACCAATCCGAGGCCGCTGCAGAATGGTCAACATATCTATGAACGCATGGTATAAGAATATAGTTGTACATGAAACACCAGAGCAATCTGCATAATGAGATCCTTACACTTCCAATCTCTTTTAAGTTACTATCTCATTTCGCTTGCAAAAATTCCTGGTTATCTGAATAATGAGGTCTCCACTCTTTACATTGTTTTATTCACTACTACTTTATTTCCATTTCCTACAATCCCACCAATATCTGCTAAATGAAGATTCATTCTTAACAGACATTTAACAATTACTACCTTACTTCCCTTAAATATAACCCAAGAGTTATCTGTATAATGACATACCACTCTCTACACAAATTGTATAAATTACTACCTTGCTTCCCCTAAATATTACCCCTGAATTATCTGCATAATGAGGCCCTCTCTCTGCACAACTCTTATCAATTACTACCCGGCTACCCTTAATAATAACCACAAAGCTATCTGCATGAGATCCCACTCTTTACACAACATTTATCAATTACTACCTGGCTACCCTTAAGCATAACCACAACTATCTGCATAATGAGATCCCACTCTCTATACAACATTTATCAATTACTACCTGGTTTCTCTCAAGTATAGCCATAAAATTATCTGCATAATGAGGCCCTCTCTCTACACAACTCTTATCAATTACTACCCGGCTACCCTTAATAATAACCACAAAGCTATCTGCATAATGAGATCCCACTCTCTGCACAACTTTTATCAATTAGTACCTGGCTTCCCTTAAGTATAACCACAGAGTTATCTGCATAATGAGATCCCACTCTCTACACAACATTTATCAATTACTACCTGGTTTCTCTCAAGTATAGCCATAAAATTATCTGCATAATGAGATCCCACTCTCTACACAATATTTATCAATTACTACCTGGCTTCTCTTAATATAACCACAAAGTTATCTGCATAATGAGATGCCACTCTCTGCACAACTTTTATCAATTAGTACCTGGCTTCCCTTAAGTATAACCACAGAGTTATCTGCATAATGAGATCCCACCCTCTGCACAAATTTTATCAATTAATACCTGGCTTCCCTTAAGTATAACCACAGAGTTATTTGCATAATGAGATCCCACTCTCTGCACAACTTTTATCAATTAGTACCTGGCTTCCCTTAAGAATAATCACAAAGTTATCAGCATAATGAGATCTCACTCTCTATGCAACCTTTATCAATTTCAAGCTGGCTTCTGTTAAATATAGTAAATGCTAAAAAAATGTTCATTATTACAAAAGAAGGTAATAAGAATAATGGAAGGGGAAAGACGATCAACTCATTGCAAACCACTTTTCAAAATTTTTGGAATTTTACCATTAGCCTGTGAATATGTTCTACCATACTGTTATTTGTAATCTATAACCCAGAAAAGTTACAAAAAATAGAGGTATTCATAACAAAGAGACCAGATATAGGCAAGATTTACATACACCACAAATAATTTGCAGTTATTCCAAAAAGGGGTTTACTACAAAGGAATAGTTCTGTTTAATTCACTTCTCTCTTCTATAAAAGAATTGCAAATGAACAAGTACCAGTTAGATCAGAATTAAAATAACTTACTACTCACACCTTCTATACAGAGGAGTATTTAATACAATAAAAATACTGGTAATAATGTAACATTGTAAATATAATAAACATGAATGTTCTAAGAACAAAATGTACAAGTAGGCTTTTGGAAACAGACATGTAATTGAAAATTATGAAAAAATTCACACCTCTGAAAATGTTTGTTAGTTATTTGTAAATAAACGTATTAATTAGTATAAATAAATGTAATTCTTCACATGATCTATATCCTAGAGTATGGGCTTTGAGTCTAATATCATAAAAGGATCTATTGATTGTAATGTTGTGTGTGTAACCCCAAAGTTAACTGCATAATGAGATCCCAATCTGTACACAACTTTTATCAATTACAAGTGGCTTCCCTTAAATATAACCCCAGAGTTATCTTTATAATGAGGTCATCACTCTCCGCATAACTTTTACCAATTACAAGCTGGTTTCCCTCAAATATAACCCTAGAGTTATATGCACAATGAGATCCTACTCTCTACACAACTTTTATCAATTACAAGTGGCTTCCCTTAAATATAACCCCAGAGTTATCTTTATAATGAGGTAATCACTCTCCGCATAACTTTTACCAATTACAAGCTGGTTTCCCTCAAATATAACCCTAGAGTTATATGCACAATGAGATCCTACTCTCTACACAACTTTTATCAATTACAAGTGGCTTCCCTTAAATATAACCCCAGAGTTATCTTTATAATGAGGTCATCACTCTCTGCATAACTTTTACCAATTACAAGCTGGCTTCCCTCAAATATAACCCTAGAGCTATCTGCATAATGAGATCCTACTCTCTACACAACTTTTATCACTTACAAGCTGACTTCACTTAAATATAGTTAACTCCATAATGAGATCCCACTCTCTACTCAACATTGATCAATTACAAGGCTTCCCTTATATATAACCCTAGAATTATCAGCATTATAACGTCTCCACTCCCTACACAACTTTTATCAACTATAAACTGGCTTCTCTGAAATATAACCCTAGAGTTATCTGCATAATGAGGTCTCTACACCACTTTTATCAATAACTATTTGTCTTTCCTTAAATATAACCCCAGTTATCTGTATAATGAGATTTCACTCTTTGTAGAACTTTTATGAATTACAATCTGACTTCTGTTAAATATAACTCACAGTTATCTGCATAATGAGATCCTACTCTCTACATAACTTTTAACAATTACTACCTGGCGTCCCTCAAATATAACCTCAAAGTTATCTGAATAATGATATCCCACCCTGTTAATCACTATGTGCATTACTAGCTGCCATCCCTTAAAGATAAACATAACTTCAGAGATATCTGCATAATGAGATCCTACTCTGTACACCATTTTACTAATTATGAGCTGGATTCCCTTAAACATATCTTGACAAATATCTGCATAATGACATCCTGCCCAGTACATCATTTACTAATTATTGACTGGTTTCCCTTCAACATAACCCACTCTTTACACCATTTTATTAATTATTAGCTAGCTTTTCTTAAATATAGCCTCATAGTTACTTGCATAAGGAAATGTAGCTCTGTACATCATTTTGTTGCTTACTAGCAGGCTTCCCTTAAAAATAAATTCAGAAATAACTGCCATATGACATTCAAAGTTTACACTATTTTAATAATTATTAACTGGCTTCCCTAAAACATAGTCCCAAAGTGGTGGAAATATATTCTAGTTGCAACTCTTTATACTGTTTTTATCATTTACTACCTGATTTCTCATATCCACAACCCCAAATTTATTTGAATTACCAGTGCTGAATCATTACACAATTTTAAAGACTTAATAGAGCTAGAAAATCTGATAACAAAGCAAATCAACCTACAGAAAGTAGCTACAGTGAACATTTTCAATGACATGAAAACAACTGAACAAAAATACCTGATTGCAAAGCAGACTGCAAGAATTCAAATCCAACCAAAGGCAATCCACCTACCTACACATGTAAATGTAAATGGCATGTTATTTATGGACGCTCTTTAACTGCTTTGGTTCTCAGCGTCCCATTCTATATTGGGCATGAAAGATCGCTTAATTTTGCTCAGAGGCCTCTCTATCAGGCTTGAGGTTCTTTTACGTGCCGTAAATCTATGACACGGAACCAACGGCTTTACTTCCCTTCCGAAGGAAGCAATGCTAAGGATTTTTACGCCCGAAAAAATCCATCGTCCTCTGCCGGGTTTGAACCCGCGACCATGGGTATATGAAGTCAGCATGGTAACCATTACACCACGGAGGGCGACTACCTACACATGTGAACAAGTATTGAATGACACTGTGCAGGAAAATAAAGCATCCTAAAATCCTGGTTATAATAAAAGTATTGTGAAGAGATTTGACTACATTTCAGGTTTGTGAACAGTGATAACCAAAATATATGCTAGATGTGTAAAGGACTAATATGTAGAGTTGTGAAAGTATAGCTAGACCAGTAAATGTGATTAGACTGTAGCAGGAGATACGGACAGCATCTAAGCAAAAGAATTAATTACAAATTTGAAAGAACAGTGACAGATATAAGTGACTCATGGCTGAGGGAAATTAATTTGTAAAGAAGTAAAACAAACTTGCCTAGTCCATAAAGTCAGGAAATAGTATAATATTTGAAAGTACCAACTCCACAACACAAAAGGTTTCAAATAGAAAAGCAGCTGTAACAAAAATAACCTGTCGGTATCATCAAAAGATTTAAAATATTACTAATAATGTGGTGATAATTGCCCTATACATACTACATAGACAATATTTATAGAATATAGACAAAAAACAGTGGAATTAAAAGTAAATAGCAATGAAATCTACTCAGTTTGGTCTAGTTACTCCAGGTACAACCAAAACTGGAGGGGCTGTAATCTATATTCTGCAATATATTAAGTGCAAAGAATTGTGTAAGGAAATAGTCGGCAAACTTACACCAATAAAAATAAAGGCAAAGAATGAAACATTCTAACAGTAGTTAGTTTGCAGACCTCCAAATGCAAAGAAAAAAAAACAATTTTTTTTTGTAAATCTAGAAGAATGTTTAAACTTCATAAAGAAAATTACCACACTAGTAGGAGATTTTAATATAGATGTTAGAAAATAAAAACAAAAGGCTATGTTCAGCAATGTTAGTTAATAATGTGACTTTGACATAGACAGAACCAATCAAGCAACTAGATGCCCTGGAATATACACTGGCCTCAAGTTCTCAATATAAACAAATTAGAATAATCAAAAACGGAAGAACTTACTACAAAATGCCAAAAATAAATCTAATACAACATGGTACATTATAAAAGTATCATTTAATGAAAAGAAAGAGAGAGTGTACTGAAGTGAAAGACAGATTAATAAAAAATCAAGTAAACACAACAGAAAAATATAATGATTATCACATGAATATTGTGAAAACCTGGGAAATCAAAACCCAAATGCTGCAATTAACTGAAAATAATATCAGTAATTCAATGGAGCCATGGCAAATAATTAACAAGGCTATTAAACCATAAACTTTCTTCTGGGTTATATAGATTTACAGCTGAAATTGTAAATTTCTGTAAATGTGATTTTTTTTTTTAGATAATGGCACATAAAATTATTTTTTTACAACAGGAACATCACAGCAGAAATATCAGCATTCGAGGTTCAATTACTACTTAGCATCCATTTAACAAAACTGTAGATATCTGCATACTGATGCCTCACTCTTTACACCATTTTATCAATTACTATCTGGCACCTTTTACACAAAACCATTCAGGTACCTGCACAGCGATGCCCTACTCTCAACACCATTTTATCAATTGCCAGCTGACTTCTGTCAACATAACCAGAGATATCACCAGTTTGAGGTATCCACTCTTTACACCATTTTATCACTCACTAGCTGATGCCCTTACATAAAACCCCAGAGGTATCTGGATACTGAGATATAGCAGCTAGCTGGAATAGCACAAGCCTGAGGAGAAAGAATTTGTGGAAGGCTTAACTTGATGCCAGTCCTGAAAGAAGCGGAAGCAGGGATCCAGACTGACTTGGGAAGACATTGCACCCAGGAGTAATGTGTATAAGTCCTATAGGGTCCTTTGTAAATCACTGAAGATCATGGAATGTACAAAGTTGTAAGTATGAGACTCAGAAAGTAAACCCAGAAAGAACAGGTGATCTTCCCTCGGCATATGATGACAAATGTTCTGTAGGAAGTACATATGAAAACTGAACAATATCTGTGAGACAACAGAAATTTCAGCAATTACCTAAAATCATATTACTGGCGGACGGTATGAGTAGGTTCTGTGTGGTGGTACCATCATGTCTTGTGTATGCTGAAGTAGTGGACCACAGATTAGAAGCTGAGGTTGTCTTCAGTAGTATATCATGAAGCAGTCTCAAACAGTCATTGATGTAACTGGACTATTACCGATATTAGACAGGAGACGAGTGTATGTTGGTGACCATGTACTACTTCACCAACTGGCCACAGGGGTATGCCATCCCATGCAGAAGGCAAAGACCATCACAAAATGCCTCATACAAGAACTGTTTTCCCATTATGGGATACCATTAAGAGCTCCACAATGTATGAGTATCAACTTTGAGTAAACTGGAGCAGAATTGTAGTACAGAAGATGTGCACAATACATCTCCACCCACAGTTAGACAACATGATTGTGTGATATATAAAGACTGTAAAATAACATTTGAGGAAGGCAGTAATCAATCACCAGAGAGACTGAGGTATCATGATGCCACATTTCTTGCTGGCCTATTGCCCTTCATCCCATACCACCACTGCTTTGACACCAGCTAGCTTTGTCTTTAGTACGGTGCTGCAACTGTCAAGTGACCTGATGTTTGCAAATCTTCCTGTGACAGAACAACCAGCATTACACTTGTGGAGAATCTCGTAGACAGATTTCACACAACTGAAGAGATCAATCATTCTAGGTAGCACTCAACCAGATTACGATCAGTAGGTTAACAACTGAGGTTTCCTGAGATCTTGTATGGATGTTACACACTACCCAGACCAAGGGATGCTATCCCTAAACTTCAACAACAATATCAACAGTCATATATTGTGGTGCTTAAAATTAACGATGTTGTCTACCACACCCAGAGGCTGCCCCAAGGGTAGTCTAGCAGTACACTTGGATCAATTAGCCCAATACAGTGGTGCTGGCCAGGTCTCCAACCCTTATCAGGGTTCAGTAAGAATACGTAATGAGTATATACTCCTATGCCTTGCACAGCATAATCACCATATGTGTGGGGCCGCACCATGGCCGAGTGGTTAGACCACTCGACTCTCACCTAGACGGCCGGGGTTCGATCCCAAGCGACTGCATGTGAGATTTGTGGTGGACAAAACGGCATTGGGGCGGGTTTTCTCCGGGTACTCCGGTTTCCCCCGCCATCGCATTCCACTGGTGCTCCATCATCATTCATGTATCATCAGTGTCACCACCTGTGGTGCCATTAGTAGTTAAAGTGGGTGTTAAACACTACCAAAAAAAAAAAACATATGTGTGCAAGTTGTGTGTTTTCAAAGTTCTTAGCTAATTGATGCTAGTGAGTGAACAGGTTTTGAGCTGCTGAGTGCATTATATCATTGGTTCAATTGTTGCACCTGGTTGTCATGTACATGTGCCAAGAATGATTTCCATTTCTAGAACTTTCTTGTCATTTGATCAGCAGCTATTAAATTGAGACCGAGCGAGACCTGTAAGTAAATTTTGACAAATAGTTGGCAACATGGAGTGCAATATAGGAGCAGCACAATTATCAACTTGTAGTTTAGAACCTGTAAAAATCAATAATCAGTAGTAGAGATTTTGGCAATTTAGCAGGAGTGTCATAGCGGCAAAACACTAACTGTACTTCAAAATTGAAATAAAGACAATCATTGTGATCAGATTATGTAATAATAAAGACATTATATCATACTATCAAAGTAAGCAATGTGATACCTATCTGGTATCACAACAGGTTTTTCATTAAGAAATAGAAGAGTAACACAAACAACAGACATAAATCAGTAAGCAAGAATTGAAGATATAAGAGGAGGGGTACAGAGCCCTTGATCTTACCTTGTTGATTCTGTTGCAGCGAAGTCCTCATTTGCCTCAATCTGTAATAAAATACGTCAAATGTGCATCACACTCAAAATGTGCACTGTGTGCAGGTTCAAATACACTTACCAAAGGAGTATATGACAAGTACAATAATCTTCCTTTTGAATGGACTATCTTTCTAGGTCTGCACATGCAACATCTGTGTGGCTTGTACATTGAATACTGATGTTCATTTTATACATAATTTGAAATATTTTTGCAGGCAAAGGAAGTGGTTACTTTACAAACATACAAAACTTAAATGTGAGGTTGTTCTACAAAATTTACCTTAATTCCATTCTGCACCTGAAGATCTGAAACAGATGATGATTGAAGATTTGATGTCACTTCTGTTGAAGTTCTTTGCTGCCACCATGGTTCCTCAACAATCTCAAACTTTGAGATTATTCCATATACATCACTGATATTACTCATCTTCATTGTGTATGAAGAAGAAACACTTTCTCTATTTTTTAAGTCTATATTCAACACCCGACACTCTTCCTTGATTTTTATATGGTTCTGCAGTTCAGAAGCTCTGCATATTACAGCCTCACCTTTCATCTTCTTTACAAGATCCAAAATAGGAGTCCTTTCCTCTTTTGGTGAGCCAATGTCAAAATCTGCACCCTCTTCTTTAATTTTTAGTTTGTTTTCTGCATCACCATCAATGTGCACTGCAGTATCAGTCTTAATCTCAGTCACATGATTTGAAATAGGGGGTATTTCTACTTTTAGTGAGCCAGTGTTCATTACTAGATCAACTTCTTTGACTTTCGTTTTGCTTTCCATTTTAGAGCCACAATGTACTGCTGTATCACTCTTCACCCTCATTCAAATACCTGGAGAAGAAATACAAAGTACAAAGTCAGATTTTTAAAGTAGAAGCTGCTGAAATACATATGTGCAATTTAAAACTTATTTCATGTCGAAAGCAAAAGAGAATGCATTTAACCGACCAAAGTTTAATGAACCTCTGCTTGGTTGAATCCTGCATTCTTGATGATAGGATACTAAATATGAAAGAAATATTCCAAATTGTTGCTTCACAGGTGAGTATTGAAGTAATACAAATATGGTAGTGTGCAAATTAATCTTAACACAATGCTACATACAACTTACTTATAGGTAGTCTTATTTAACACTCTCAGGCACGTTTCCATTTTTAATATACCCTCTTTTTACTGTAGAGATGTTTTGCAGAGCTTTGCACATATCTGATTAATTGGTTCACTTCTATTTCTCTGTACCAAGCTTCTATCAAACATAAACTCATGTTTTCCTTCAACCTGTAGTCCATATTTCTCATTCTTCGCTTCAAAATTGCCTGCAAATTTTCAATGGGATTCTCATATGGTGAATATCTGGCCAAACAAGACAATTTAATCTATGTGTTTTGAAACTTTCTATGGTTATTTTGGACTTGTGGTAAGGGGCAAGGCGCTGTTAAAAAACTCAATTCCCACTTGGGAAAAGTGATTTCAGAGTTTTTACAACTCTTCTTTCAAAAATGTCAATGTATTTGGTACATTGCTACTGGTACAAGTGACCCTAGTCTAGAAATTGAAAAGCAACTCCAAAACACTTTTTTTAAGGAATATTTGTCTCTGATCAATGTGCTTTGCAGATAAGTGCTCACTTTGTGATTTAAGAACATACTGAGAATGTTGTTCCTGAACATAAAATACATCCAATCTGAAAGTAAAACATTTTCCATTTATATTCTGATCAATTTGCTTATTTTTTTGCACATCTCAGGCTTTTTTTTTTTTTCCCCCATATCACCTGTCAAAAGTCCTTTATTTTCAGGTTGCATACTTTTCACAGATTTTAGAGGTTGAAACTGTTGAATTGTGTATATGAATATCTATATTAGACTTAATATGTTGTTAGGTCAAAACTAGGATCTTCCTTCAATTTTGTCATAAAAGTGCATTATCCCTCTTGGTTTTCTTTTTTTTTTTTTTTTTTTTTTTTTCCCCACTCTTTACAACATTTGCCTTTATCTATTACATTAGGAAAATGTCTTTACTAGAAAGTTATGCTACATAAACAGCCATTGATATATGGTTATATTTTGTGGTTTGCATAATGTAATTCTTGTGAAAGCAGTTGCTGTTAGGTTGCCTTTAAGAATATGTGGTGTTTCTACTGTCTACCTTTGTAATTCAGTACTTGAAATGCAAAATTTCCCTCCACACTCAAGAAATGAATAAGGAGATCTATATGTCTAATATTGTCAACAATTCTCATACATTTCCAACTGTTAAAGTCTCAAAAACATCAACATTTGATATGTATGTTGATGTTAACACTTTTACCCACATCACTTTATGAAGAGCCCAGAAGAAGCTCACGGCAAGATGAGCGAAACATCGGCATTCCCATGCAAGATAACGCGGCCTTCTCTGGAAGCTAAGAAGACACGTTTAGATTTAATTATAATTCTTTTCTTTATATCCTTACAATCACATAATGTTCCCTGCCTTTGGGTGCACTAACTGCACATATTTTAATTGAGCTATGATACACACTACCAAAAACTCATGCACCACTCACTTAGCTATCAAATGACAAAACCATGTGTATAATGACATCAGTATACAATGTGGTGACAAATGTTCTGCAAGATGAGTTATTATTATATTAAGATGATAATACCCCTTCCAAAACTGACATTATTATGTGCTATCTCACACCCACTCTTAGCAGTCAATCTTAGACTGCCTGTTATTATAAATAATGGATTGCAAGGAATATGTTTAATATATGGACATATGCACTACCAGATACCTGAGTTACCTGGAAAGACATGATACATTAACTGGACCATGACTGTACCAAAACCCACAGATTCCTACACATTAAACCAAAGATAGGACAAATTAAAATGAAAAAAAAAATAATACTGCCCTTCTTGCAAACAGTAATTGATATCATTAATGCCAGCTGTAAATTTATATTAAATATTGTCTTAATCTATATTATTACATGTGACTTCCAATTTAGGGGGCAAATAAATAAAAATTCTGCAAAAATCATTAAAACTTACAATTTAGGCTTTTAAATTAATTTCCATATAAAATGATCTAGAAACATTGTCAATATGTTTGTTATTGGATTAAAAATGCAAAAAGTTACATTAAAATTTAATGGCTAGTCTTTTGAGGCCTTTTCTGATTTGTTGCATTTTTTTCTTTTTCTATGGTTCTAGATGTATTCTTTAAATTTTGCTGCACATATTTGAAGTTTTAAATTTTGTGTTTTACAGAATATGTACACTATTAGAAAAAACATTCCTTAGCAGAATTATAGGCCACATTTTCTGAAGAATTTTCTTTCAACATTTCAAAATCAACCTAATGATACAATTTATTATTTATCAAAGTGAAGCTTTAGAATAGTTAATCCCATTGTATCCCAGTTAACACTTTATATAAAGCTAATATGAAACAAATGCATTATGTCAACAAACCACAGATTCATGTCTCATGTCATATTTGTTTTAAACGAATTAGAGTATTAGCAACAGATTCCTGCTCTTTTCTGTATCTTGCTATGCCATGACAAACTCCCCTCACTTTTTATTCCTTTTAAACTAAATAAACTGATTCTGATTACTTTGATTCAGTTAGTATACATGTACATAAAAATATAACCTCATATTTTTCTCAAAACCAGAGTACCTTTTCTTTTGCTGCAATTTCCAACCACCTGATATCCTGCAGGGATCTCAAACTCATTTTAAATTGAATAAAAAGCAAAAAGTTATTTAAGAGCCTTTTTGTTACTAAAGCTGAATTGCTTCCGAAGAAACCTCTCAGCATAAAAAAAAAATAGAACATCCATACAAATTTCATGGTGACAACATTTAAAGAAGTCAATTGCCAATGCTTATGCAGCTATGTAGGAAAACATCCAAATCTATTGAGCAACATGAAAGTTACACACTCTGGGCTGCCTTGGTGAGAGGTGAGTGGTCTAACCACAGTACCGCTTGTACAATTAGCTGGTTAGCCTATCAAAGCATTAACCAAAATCATGGGGTCACAGCCCTCAATGTATCTGGACAACCAACAGCAAAATTATAAATGGTAAAATAATGACAAAAAAAGAAAATTACAAGCTTTGAATTGAGTATAGCCTTTTTTGTGTTTGATTGTTTCTCAACTCAATCACCCAGGAGACAATATGCAGGCTAGTGCCACCCCTCATTGACATATAAGCATTCATATATTAATGCAGATGTTACAAAGTTCAATTATAAATGTGTTGCTCCAATGCAATATTGGTGAGGATATGGACTACACAAATATGGTAAAGTGACTTTTCTCACTCCTTGTGATGAGTGATTTCCATTTTTTGTCAAGGAAACTGAATACTGGCAATTACCGGGCTCATGTCATTGCCGCCAGTATACTGAAATTTCATCCCACAGAATTCTGTTCCATGTTAACAAATCTACTCACACAGAACTGTCACTTTTAAGCATAATTAAAAACCATAGGTCCAAGCCACATTTAAATCTGTAAGCTTACTTTTGACCACAGAGCAGAGTTAAGTTCAACAATTTGTACACTTGAAAGTGCAAGTGAGCTAAGTTGGTTTTGTTTTATTGAGTTTACCTCAAAGGAAATTGCTGAGCTTGTTTAAGGGTAAATATGAACCTAAGAAAAGTATCTCTGGAGTTTTTAAAGCAGCTGATGTGTTTTATTTCTGAAATATTAAGTTAAGCTCAAGTTGAATGAACCTTGTTTCCTATTTTTGAAAACACAGTATGAGAATAGCTGGGAATGCTTGGCATAATGACCTGCAGCAAATGAGGGTCTTCTTATTTTGAAATTAGATTAGTATGAGTGTATGTCTGCGTGCGCGCACATGTGTGTTTTCAAGGGGTAAAGTGGAGTAACAAGGGGTAAAAGTGGAGTTTCCAAAAACTATTTTTGGTTTTTTCATAATGCAATACAAATTAGGGACCTTTGTAGAACAACAGCATGGTCTTAAAATCCATAGTGTATTAAAGGAAATTTTTACCCCATTACCCTGAATTTAAAAATCTTTAGATTAGTTCACTCCTATTTCATGGGGTATGCATTTAAGAAGTACGGCCATTTATAGTGTTGGTTTGCATTGCAAGAGTGAAACACAAATTATACATATTAGCGATAGACTTCCCTATCTATCGCAGCTATGCGGTCATTCCTGGAATGTACACTATCGCCCCTTAGGACCTTAATTTTGAGCCGTTGCACTTTCCTCCTTTCCCGGCAGCACACCATTGACCAATTGCAGGAACTTTGGATTCTAGACTCTTTAGTAACTGCCTTGAACTAGACCTAAGAACGTTCCCCTTAGATTCACTCTGGCTTACTATGTCTTAATTCTCGTTCTGAATCAGAGTGCTTATTTTTCTAAGTAATAAATTAACGTCGGTTGCAAAAAAGTAGCTTTTACAACAAAAGGCTAATGCATAATAATTTATCAGTGAACCACACATCATTTATATTTTCTAGACGCCTTTTATGTCTTCTTATGCAAATCACTTATACACAGAGCTTGATGAATGTAAATCAAAACATAAAAACTTTACACAAACATATTCCATAGGTACGCTTTTTATTTAGTCCAGCTGAGTTTACTCTGTGGTCCTTTTCTTTTCCCCACCCATTATGTAAACTTTATTGTATTTCGAATTTCTCAACTTCATAACATTCTGCTCTAACTTACCCTTGCACCCAATATATCATAAAATGTTGAATATTCCCTTAATTTCAAATTGACACGATCTTTCAAAAACTAGAAACCGTGAACCTGTAACCTGCATTCCTGTAATCGAGAAAGCTGTGCATTGCAGTGTTTTGGAACCACAGGTGCCGTGTGATGCAGATTATGTTGCTTTTAACGTTTTTAAGTTATTTTATTGAATTCTCAAATGATTCAGTATGGGCTTTTAAGTAAACATACAGGGATATAACATTATCACAAATTTATTGTGTTCGTCCTAAACGTGCTACTAAATCAACTGTAGAGTTGTAAATGTGCAGGTTACACAACCTGTGCAATCAAGGAAATGCTGACGATATGATTAAATATGGCAGGCATGCCGGTATTGTATCAGTTTTTTGGTTAAAACATTGAAATGTGGTACGGACGGGTTCGATCCCAAGCGACCGCATGTGAAATTTATGAAGGACAAAACGGCGCAGGGATGGGTTTACTCCGGTTTCACCCGCTATCACATTCTATTGGTGCTCCATCTTCATTCCATGTATTCCAGTGTCATCGCTCGCAGTGCCACAAGTAGTAAAAACGAGCGTTTATCACTGCAAAAAAAAAAAAAAAATGATATTTGGAAAAGAGGTGCAAGGATTTAAACCTTAGGGTAAATTATCCTGAGACAAGACATCCCATTCCCACAAAAGAAATGTGGAATGGTTTGGAACACAAATTCTCTGTAATAACCAATTACAAGCAGTCTCTGATTTTAAGTATCTGGGATTACTGTTTGACTGTAAACTTACATGGAACCTACAATTGTAAAAAATATAAAAGCAAAGAAAAAAAGGAGCAATGGTTGTAATGGCAGCCAGAAAAAATCTTTAGGAATTAAACCAAAAATGACACTTTTGTCATTACAAAGAGGTGGCAAATCCTTTAATTACCTAAAGTTCATTTGTGGCCTAAAGTTTGACAAAAACAGGTACCGTAACAGACTTAGCAATGTTGATATGCTAGTTTGTTTGCATATATCTGGGGCTACAAAAAGTACCCTATATGCTACTTTTGATATAGCCCTTGACCTTCTAAGGCACAAATAACCTTAGTAGTTGAGTACCCTTAAACACCATCCATCATCAACCTTAATCTTCTGCCTATGCAAGGCTTGGAACATATTGGCTGAACCTAACTGATCAATCCTTTCAATTAGGGCCATACCAGAATTAAAATTATAATCAGCAACCCCCAATTTGAGAGAAGAGGGCTGGGGGTGTTTATGTGATACCAAATTATGTCTGGACAAGTCATTCAATGTGACATTAGAATGGTCAGAACAAGATACATTCTCTGAAAGGTAGTTTGATTAAATGAATATGGTTCTAAAACAGACAAAGGATTAGGAGCTGGAATGCTTGAGAAAGCAGCTAAGTGCAACATTTATGCTGCCTTTGATTGTAATACACAGTATTCCAAGCCAAAGTATTTAAAATTAAAACTATGTCACAAAGGAACTAAGAAGGGGTTACAAAGTTGGCAACATCTAGATTTCTGGTCAGTGTGTAAAGCAATTGTAAATCATCAGATAACCTCAAAGTTACTCAGGAACTACATATTAACCCTTGTGCAATTGGTAAAACAAACCAATAATACTCTTGGGAGGGTACCAGGACACATGGGGACTTTAGGCAATGAAAAAGTACATGCTTTGTTGAAGAAAGGCTCTGCAGACTTATTCACTAGTCCTTTTATAATTCTTTTTGCAAGCCTCTAAATGATGAGTGAATTAAAATTTACCACAAAAGCAAACAAACAGATTCAAGATTGCAGGGACAGTAAAAAGAATGATAAGTAGAGCATCTTCCTTATTTACTGAAGACATACTTAGACATAACAGATCTGAAATAACATTGGATTAAGCAAATGGATTAAGTAAACATCTATGTACAATGGAATAGCCAGTATGTATGTTGTGCAATGTAGAAGAAGATAAAGTCTCCCATATTATCTTAAATGCAAAGCTCTCAAAAGGAAGAAGTATAAATATATACTGCGCTTAATAAACCAGACAAGGATCCTCCTTAAGAAAATGTAGCAACAAATAACATACTGGCTCTCATTATAGATATAGTGCTATTTAACTATAGCTAAAATAAGAGCATAATAAAATAAACAATAGGTTGCATTGAAATCGGTGATGATATTGTTGCAAGACAAAAGAGATTCATTGCAACAGATCTATTCATTAATCACAATGTAAAACTATATTGAAAAAGGTTAGCTTTAAGAGAGAGCATTAAAATTAATGCACTTTTAGGGTTGTACCCTTTACCTGCCTTGCACCATGCTTCATTTCATTTCCATAGAAAGTGTTTGGGACAGACACAAAGTTAAAGAATGGTTTAGTAATTAAAATCACAGATAACTTATTGCCATCACAATTTATTCGTAATGGCACAGTCTTAAGAAACATAGAAAATGGGGACTGGTAAATTCAATACTGTGGAAATGTCATTAACACTATGTTGATTTTCCAACAAGATAAGAATAGGAATAGGAACTCATTTCTCTTCCTCCAACTAAGTTTTTTTTCCAGCATGAAGATCTAATAGTTCTGTGTGTTTGAGATGATGGCATGTTATTTATGAATTAACATAATGGTAAATTTGAATTATTTAACCATACATACTCCAAAGTTGGTGCCACTATAATATGCATAGCTGAGATGAGACTCTGCATCAATTTGATTACTATAAATGCAACTGTTTGCTAAGCTGTAAACTGACTTCTTTGACTTGATGCTCAGATTCAATTTAATGAGTATCTCTAGGGTTTTTTCTCCAAAGTGTTATGTATTTACATTCACTTGATCTTCTCTATACTATCATTTATTAGGGTGTGTGTTAGAAAATAAGTAATGACCAAATCTATGTGGCAAATATAATACAAATGGGAGAGGGAATAGTACCTTACTCAATGTAGTAGGAAGAATAGATGGGAGTGGTATAAATAAGCAAGGATTGAAAACAAAAGAGAAAGAACCTCAGATTTATGTTTCTGTAGGAGAGGGGGCAGAGACACCATAACACATTACTTAACTGATCAAAGAAAAATAGCAAGCTGCAGGAAATAAACATGGGAGAGTGAGCACAAAAATAGTGACAGTAAAAATAATACCAGGAAAAAATGAAACAAAAATTCAGGTGTAGGAAAAAATTATGGAGCATACTGAAAGAGAAATTTGATTAGGATGCTAAAGGAAAAAAGAAGAAGACAACACCACAGTGAATAATTAGAAAAGAAGCCCCCCAAATAAGCCAAAATAGAAGGTTGCCAGGCAAACTATTTTACAACCATTTTGGTCAACAATTAATTTGTACAAATGTAGAGTTGATTATAACTACAATGTAAGTAATATGAAAGGAAAGATGTACAGGTGTTATTCATTCCTTCATGGTGCAAAACAGTTTGTAGTTATCTGTCTTTTAACAAAATTTTATGCTTGAGTATCTGCATATTGAGCTCCCAATCACTGCTGCATTTTATCAATTATTAGTTAGCTTTCCATACACACAACTAGAGCTATCTGCATAATGAGGCTCCAATCTTTATGCCATTTTATTAATTACCAGCTTACTTTCTTTACATAAAACTAGAATTATCTGCAAAGAGAGGAACCCACATTTTACACCACTTTGTCAATTATAGTTGAGTGTAAGTTACATACTACCTCAAAGATATCAATTACAGCAGCGTTTACCTTACACAAATCTTTAGAGATATTGGCCCAATGAGGACCTACCCTTCAGAGCATCTTATCAGTTAATAAAAGAGGCCATCCTCTCATACCATTGTAGAGAAGGTTGTATAATGTTTTACTTCACTTTGCACCATTATATCCACTAAAATGCATTTGTAATTTAGCCAGATTCCTTGCAGAGAGATTGGTGAGCTCTTTCTTCTAGGGTAGGCCTATAGCTACCTCTGTCTCAGCAGTTGACTCAGAACTAAATGAACCTTTGCCAGGTTGAGTACAGTATGCTAACACAGATATATAAATATATACAACTTACTCATAGGTAGTTTTATATAGAAATATTAGTATTCAACATGTCTTCCTTATACTTAAATAAGCTTCCTTACACAGCTTCGATTGGCTTCTGATACATTTTCGTCATATCATTGTCTCTTAACGGAACTTCTATCAAACTTGAAATCATGCATTCCTTCGACTTGCAGTCCAATTTTCATATTCTACCCTTCAAAATTATCCAAAATGTTCAATTGGATTTGGATACGGTCCATTACTCAGTCAGTTGAGACAATTTATTTTTTGTTCTTTTTATAAACATTCCCTGATTTGTTTTGAATTTGCAGCAAAGTAGAAAGGCCTGTTGAAAAATTCAATTATTAGCATTAGCATTAGCTGAGGGCACTTTTTTTTTATTTCTCCATTCAACTGATTCAATAACGATGGATAATACTCTAAATTTGTGATTCTTCCTTTCGGCAAGTAATTAATATAGACGATTCTGCATGTATCCTAAAAAATCTCAGAACATTAAAAAAACCTACTCTTTCGATTATACTTTTGCCTCTGGAGGTAGAAGTGTATCAATTTTTCATTCATAGGTATTTATTGATGCAGGAGCATGTCAGGATTGCAACAGAAAGGTGCCAAATCAGCTTTCCAATTGATTATAAGATTGTGTTTATTCTCCATTCAGAGCAAATGTGGCAAACATCTTGCCAAAATATTGGTCAGATTAACTTTTGGCGCAAAAATGAAAGTACCTTGTGTTATACCTGTGGCCTCTACTATATTGTGAACTTTGATTTTATGATTACTCAAAACCACATCCTGGATTTTATCAATAATTTTGGAGGAACTCACTACTACTGGATATCGGGAATGATATTCACCATTTATGAATGTACGCCTACATTTAGATTAATTTATCCAATTGTAAATTGTTGAAAATGCAAGAGCAGATGTGCCATGAACTTCATCCAACATGACTTTTATTTTTTCAGTGTTTAGCTTTGTAACATCACACAAATGTACTCATTTTTTCCCCACAACTTTCTAAATAAGCACACAATTGTTGATTCATTCACTAAATAACTAAGTGATGGATATAACTAAAACTTTAACTGCCATCTAATAGCAGATAACTGTTACTAAATACAAATTTTTGTGATGCTACAAGTGTAATTTCTTGCATGTTTGAGGTTATTGAAGGGCTCTCATAGTAGCAGTACTGTACATATTATTTTTTAATCAATCCAAGTATCCTTCAAAGGCAATTGAGAAAAAATAGTTTTCCATAAACAGTATTACTTTATTGTAGCATTTAAGCAAACTTAAAAATTGAAAATGATGCCTTGGAAATTATTACTATACTGAATAAAATAATGAACCAGGAAATAAATTTGACTAAGGCCAAATATAAAGTTGGTAAAAACTAAAATCAATCTCTTAGAAATAACATTACAGATGCAAAACCAATAGTAAATGAATAAAAAATTGTGGAAGACACAATGTTCAGAAACTCAATATTGGAAATGAAAAGTGGATAACTTGTGATGAATTTCTCCTAGGTTCTCTAATTTTGAAATGATAAAATCTACTGCTTACAAAAACTGTTTAAGCCATTATTTGGTTCCATAATCCTCTGGAGTAGGAAATTCAATAAACAAAAACACACACGCAGACAACATGGCAATCTGTAGATTCTATTATGAGATTGGATGCAAAGTCCAAACTCTAGAATGAAGATCATTCTTTTATAGAAGAGGGAAGTGAATTAAATTAAATGAAATTAAGAGGGAAGGTAATAAGCCCTTTTTGGAATAACTGCAAATTATTTGTTGGTCTATGTATGTCCTGCCTATGTCTGGTCTCTTTGTTACGAATATCTGTATTTTTTGTAAACTTTTCTGGGTTATTTTGTATTACAGGCTTCTGCAATCTGATTATTTTTGTATTCTATCCTTAGATCTGACATGATATTATGCTTTGTGTAAAAATTAATGTAGTTAATTTTTTCAAAGTTTTTGTGAATTTTGTTACTTTCAAGCCACTCATTTAGTGTTTTGAAGATTTTATTAGATGAATCTGGGAGCTCACTGACATTAAGTTCTTTAATTATAATACTTATGTCATCTACAAAAAGAACTGGATAGGCATTGTTGTTTATTACTGTAGGTAGATCACTTATATACACGAAAAATAATAAGGGACCCAGAATAGAACCTTGTGGGACACCATGCTTTATTTCGCAGCATTCAGAATATGTATTGCTATTATTTGAAGTATTTATTATAAGCTTTTGCTTTCTTTTTAATAAGTAAGATGTAATCCATTAATACCCTTTGTCCCTAATTCCATAATGTAATAATTTTGCTAGAAGTATTACATGATTAATGCAGTCAAATACCCTTGATATATCACAGAATATACCTAGTCTGTCAAGTTTGCTAACTTGAAAATGGCATCACTCGTTGATACCATGGATGTTGATGTTCTTAAGGAAAATATACTATGATTAATATGAAAAAACTCATTCTATTTATTTACCTGCAAAGCTTGCTTTTTCTAAATGTGGAAATTTTGCATACAAACTGGAATCTATTACACCTTTAAAAACAATGATATAATTTTTTCATTAAGGACACAAATGGAAGACAAAATTGTGACTTTTAAATTTCAGGTTCACATTCCAGAATGTGTGGAATATAAATGTGATTAGAGCTGGAAAAGAATGTTGGGTTTATTATTTAGCACTAAACCTACATTCTACGATATACATTAAAACCAATAAACCTGCAAGCTCTTTTCTATCTTTTTGCACAGCAAATCAACAGAAAATACTCTACTGATACCAACTAAAGAATCTGATCAAGAATTTGGTTGTTAATTCACAATGTCAGCATTATGAAAGTCCTATTACATTTGCAAAATATGTCTGCTACAAAGTTATCCTGCATAAACAGCTTGTGCTATATGCTTATATTTTATTTGGTGGTTTGCATAATGTAATTCTAGTGAAAGTGGTTGCAGTTAGGTTGCTGTGAAGAACATGTAATGAGTCTTCTGTCTAACCTTGTAATTTAATACCTGATATGCAAATTTCCTTTCACACTCAAGAAATAAATAAAGAGATCTATATCTCTCATGTGGTATAATACTCTCATAAACACTAATACATTTCCAACAGCTGAAGTCTCAAAAACATCATAATTTCATGCTTTATATTATGGTATCCTACATAGCTAACAACAAATGCATCAATTCATACTGTCTGGAATGGTACCACCTGGCCAGTGGACCAAAGCAACTTTGAGGTCGTGCTCATCTCTCCTTCTATACCCTGCACCTATGCTATAAATATGGAGATCCAGACTTTTGCTTACATCAGTTTATCCTGAGGGCAAAACAATGTTTCAAACCATACAGTACATGCATACAGACTAAAGAAAACTAAGGCGAATTAATGCTGTATGAAAATTTGCAGCTCTTAGCACGCAACTTTGTCACAAACCGGCATACTATTGTTATTGTTATTATTGTTGTTCTCATTATTATTATTATTATGATTACTATTATTATAAATATTATTACTAGTACTATTACTATTATTATTGCTATTACGAATAATTATTATTTTCGTATTTATTGAGGCATACCCCTGAATTCAAAACCCAGCACAGTAAGAAAATTAATGAATGAAGCACAGCAAGAAATACAACATAAGTAGACAATGCTATGTTGCATCTCCATTTCCTATCCTCTACACTTTAACCTTTCCCTTATTGAAGACCAAGTCAATAACATAGGTTTGATTTTAATTCTTTCTTTTATATCCTTACAATCCCATGATGTTCCATGGTTATAGGCACACTATCCACCTGTATTTTAATTGAGCTATGCAAACTCTACCTATAATTTCATGCAAAATTCACCTGGCTATCAAATCACAACACCATTTGCATAAATCATCAATATATGAGCATATTGAGTGGCAAATATTTTGCCAGAGGTTTATTAAAATATTATCATAATCTCGCTTCCAAAACTCAGACTAATATGCACCATCTCATACCTACTCTTAGCAATCAACCTTAGACTGCCTCTGTTATTACAATTTACAGATTGCAAGGAAAGTGACTAATAAATGTGTATATTCATTACCAGCTACCGGCGTTATCTAGAAAGACATCACACTTTACCTTGCCTATGACTGTACCAAAAAGTCACAGGCCACTGTAAATTACCCCAAAGATAGGACTAATTAAGAGGAAAAAATATTGCCCTTCTTGCAAACAGTAATTGATCACACAAAAGCCAATTTAAAAGCTATATTAAACACTGTTTTGATCTATATTATTACATGTATACTGCTAATTAAGAGGACCAATGAATTCAAATTCTGCAAAACTTATTAAAAGTTACAATTCTGGCTATTATGATATCTCATTATTTAGAAACTTTGTAAATATATTTGTTATTGAAGTACACATTGAAAACTTAGTTTACAATTTAATGGTTATGCTTTTCAGCCCTATTCTGATATGTTGATTATCCAACATCAGAACAATGTATTATATAAATAAAACACAGATTCCTGTCGCCTTACTCATATTTGTTTTAAAACAAATAAACTGTTATTAATAGAATTCTGTTCTTTGCTGTGCCTCAGTATTTCATGACAGCCCCCCCCCCCTCAATTTATATTAGTTTTAAACTAAATAATCTGATACTGTTTACTTCGATCTGGCTACTATACACATGCACATAAAATCTAAACCCATGTACTTCTCAAAATCAGAGCATCCTGTCATTTGCAGTTACCTCACACTCGTTTTAAATAAAATAGGTAGCGAAGGGTTATTTAATAGCCTGTTTGCTCCTAAAACTGAATTGATACTAAAGAAACCTCTCATTATCAAGAACTGCACCAATTTTGCTTTTCTAGCCTTTAAAATTAGTAGTACATTTTACATTCCGAAACTAGGGCAAAAACAGAAAAAGTAGAATGACTGTATTATCACCTGAAAAAATGTGATAGTGCTACAGAGGGTCCAAGAATGTAGTGGAGGATTTATATAAGTTTTCCTGCAACAGCATTTAGAGGGGGTCAGTTGCTGATACTTATGCAGCAAAGTTGGAAAACATCTAACAAGTCTAGCTAGCAACATGAAGCGTACAGACATGGGCTGCATTGGTAACAGGCAAGTGGTCTAGCCACAGCATTGCCTGAGCTGGAGAGCCTACAAAACATTAACCAAGGCCATGAGGACACAGCCCTGAATATATCATGGACAACCAACAGCATGATTAGAAATAGGGTAATTAACATTGGCAAAAAAAATACAAGCTTTTAACCGAGTATCACGTTTTTGATGTATCAGTTAGACCCAATCACCCAGGAAACAACATAAGAGGTTAGTGCCACCAACTCACTGTCATATAGGACTTCATAGATACTTGCAGATGCAACCAAGTTCAATTATAAATGTGCTCCAATGCAATATTGGTGAGCTTAGAGTACAGCAAATACCTTAAGTGACTTTTCTCACTCTTTGTGATGAGTTACCACCATTTGTTGTCAAGGACCTTGCAAGGATCATATTTGTGCTACCAGTATACCGAAATTTCATCCCACAGTATTTCTGTTACATATTAGTTATTCTGCTCACATGGCACTGCCACTTTTAAACATAATTAAAAACCGTAAGTCTGAGCCAGATTTACTTTTAACCATAAGTGATTTCAGTTCAATAATTTATAAAATTGAAAGTGAATGGGAGCTAAGTTATTTTTGTTGTATAGTATTTACTTAAAAGCATTTTGCTGAGCTTGTTTAATGGTAAATATGAACCTAAGAAAAGGCTCTGTGGAGATTTCAAAGCTGCTGATAAGTTTTATTTGTGAAATATTGAGTTAAGCTCAAATTAATGAATCTTGTGCTTTCTGTTTTTCGAAACACAACATGAGACAATCCAAGAATTCTTGGCATAGTGAGCTGCAGGATAAATGAGAGGGTGTGTGTGTGCGTGTGTGTGTCCACTGGATTGTAACAAGGAGAAAAAATGGAATTTCTCAAAACTATTTCTGTTGTTTTCATAATGCAATTCAAATTAAGGGCTTTAGCAGAAAAGTATACTCTAAAGTCTATAATGTATAAAGTAAACTTTTATCCGCCAACTAATCTTAAGATTAGATCATGCATATTTCATGGGATTATCGTTTAGGATGTATGGCTATTTATAGTATTGGGTTATATTGCATGAGTGTAATATGAAATAAAAATTAGCAACAAACGATGGACACTTGAATGGAATATCCATTCTTGCCCCTTGTGACAATCAGTTGTGACTCTCTGCACTGTCCTCCTTTGTCGACGTCACGTCAAAAGCCAATTGTAAGCACTTTCGATTCTAGCCTGTTTAGTATCTGCAGTAGGCTTGGGATTACAGCTAAATAAATTCGCTTTCGATTCACTGCATTCACCATGGCCTAATGCTCGTTCTGAATCACAGTAACTATTTTACACCGCACGAAATAAATTAACGTCGGTTTCGAAAAAGGAGCTTTTCTAATGCAATAAAATTTATCGGTGAAACCGCACATCGTTTATTTTTTCTAGACACCTTTAATTTCTTCGATAAAAATTCCTTATCCATAAAGCTACCTTGATTGTATTCCGAATTTATGAACTTCCTACCATTCTCATATAACTTACCTCTGCATCCAACAAATCGTACTATCTTCCCTTTAATTTCAATCTATGATTACAATCTTACAAATGCTGTACACCAATTGCATTGTTCTGCGTTTCTGTAATCGAGAAGACCGTGGAAGTCATGCAGTGATATGTTGTGGAACAACACACGCCATGATTTAAGATAATGTTTTTAAGTTATAACTTATATTATTTCATTCACAATGGTTCAGTGTGAGATCCTAAATGAAATATACCGCGATTAGACATTATCACAGCTTTAATGTGGTGTCGGTTATAAATGTGCTGCTACAGCCACTATTGGATTGAAAATGTACAGACTGGACAATCAGTACAGCCAAAGGATATGCTACAAAATGATTCACAGATATAGAGCATATATATTACTTTCTCTATACGTACTGTATACATAATGTATAGAAAAGGAATTGCACTGCACTGAAAAATTCAATACCGCTATTTCGCCGGAAATATATGTTTTGAGACCCCCTGAATCAAAAAAAAAAAAAGCATTTTTAGAACAATGTCCGCGTGTGTGTCTGAGGGCAGTAAGCCCTCAAAACGAAAAGACCGTTAAATACCAAACTTGGTTTAAGTTTGGTATCGTCCAAGAATGCGACACGAAGAATTTAAAAAAAAATTCCCCCACCCCAAACTGCCCTTTACATGGAAAACATTTCGAAAAATTGTATATTCTTAAAAATGGTTCTAACGATTTTGATTAAAATATCGTATATTAAAGATATTTACGTGACAAAATGTATATCTGAAATTTTCTGGGAATAGCTTCTGAAGACTACTTTATTCTGAAAGAATTTTACCGAATTTTGCATAACTGCTAAACAATAAGAGATAGACCAAAACTTAAAGCACAAAAAATGTAGATTATTAAAACACACAATTTATGTTATATACATTTTTTCTTAGAGTTGATCCTTTTCTAGATATTTGTTTTTGATTTCAGCTTTGAAAAACATGCTTTTCTCATACAGGAATTTATGAACTCCTGTCTTCAGTCACATAGCAACCAGCTTTTGTCTGTCACTTTAACCTATTGTACTCCCTTATTTTGCTTCTACTTACAAGGAAGCAAGTAATAAGAGTATTTCTGCTAATTTTTTCTTGATTAGTATGAAGTAAATGGAAGCATAAGCTTTCTAACGACAATTTGTTACAGCATTTACCGCACACTTTTATTACCTGTGACACCGCAAGCAATGACACTGGTGATACATGAAATGAAGATGCAGCATTGGTGGAATGCAAACAGTATACACATGCCTTGATTTGGAATTTCTGCCATATTCTTCCTAAGTGTGCCTACAACAGTAAGTTTATACTGAGTTAGCATCTTATCAACAAAGATGTATTGTTGTAAACCATTTGACCCAAGTCAGATTTCTTCCTGGTCCATGAATTGGAGCATTGATTTCAGGAACGTACTGCAAAAGGGGAGGCTCAGTAATGCTCCATTTTCTTTCCCAATATGTGACACTGCATTTACTATATATAGTTTTGGTGACAAGTTTTTAGGCCATATTGATTTTGTTTTGTTACTATATACACTCAGAATGGATATTTTCCTCAAAAGCCAAGCAACCCTCCATCTTTGGTGCAGTATTTGTGTAGTGTGTAGTAATGAACACAGAGAAGAAAATAGTCCAGATCTTGCACATAGGAAGAAATTAATCATTCCTATCTCTCTTATCCCTAGCATCAAAATGTAACCAGTTTAGCATGAAACAAAAATGACTTTCTCCCATTATTGCTCTGGACTCACTGACCACATTTCTCAGAAATTTAGCTTTGGCTGCTTGTAAGTCCCCACAACATACAGAAGCCCAATAAAGGCAAGGATTTCCCATTTCATCTTTCATGAACTTTGACATGATGACAGAACTTTGAAGGATCTGAATAAATACATTTTTTTATGTTTATTTGTGTATTCAATTTTTGCAAATATGTCATTGACAACAAGAACCTTACAAGCTTTAAGTTCATTGGTTATATTCTCTATCACACCTTTATTTCCTGGAATTTGCAGGAAAATGTTTCTTGTTTCTGTACAATCTTAGGACTTATTATATGATGACTATTTCAACAAAATCCAACAAATTTTACAGGAAAGGTTTTTTTTCTACTCTGAGCCTTTGATATATGTTAGTGGTTCTCTTTCCGAGATGCATTTATTGATAGGCAGTACAACTACTTCTGTTATTTTATTTCGGAAAAAAATATGATAAAACTTAAGAATTTACAAAACCCTATATATCCATTTTTTGTCATGCACATAACTGAGAATGTATAATTGTTTTTCATTCACAACTGGCAAAAACCTCATCAGAATCAGTAACATGTGTTTTATAAAAATGTTGAAATATAGCTGAATTGAAAATTGGTTAATTTAAATACATTTAATCGTAATTTTTTTCAAAATTAATTATTGATATACAGAAAAACTTCAATGTAGAATTAAACTTTTTTTTTTGTGTGTGTAATACCCAAAATAACTGAAAATTAAATGTAGAAAATCTCAAAGCAAATGGTTCATCATATTCCATTCTGTTGTCGGAATCTTGGCCACATCCTTTTAGAACTCTGCCATAAAATACTTTACCCTCTTTCGATTCATTGTGGAACTCATTAACTTCTTCACATTCCCCAGATTTAGACATTACAGAAGCTGTCTGCCTTGGCTTAAACACTTAAACTTCTATTGGTGCACAAAAATAAATGTTTTGCACGTAACTATGATCACGATTATTACAATATTTTGTTAGTATATAAATATTTTAACCTCTGTAACTTTAAAAAGCAATTTACATTTTACAGTATTTTTGTCGATTTTAAATCATAGGTATGCCAGTCTTTACCCAAAACTTTTACCTCCCCAAAGTTTTCCATAATTTCATAATACTCGGATGTGATTGATTCATGTTTTCTCATCTCTTTCCCTATCAAACCAAACAGACGATCCAGAGTCATGTATGCCTTTGGATAGGAAAGGATAGGTGAAAAGGTTGACTCAGGACCTGGCTGCGACAAACATGTACCTATTGTAGAAGGCCCCTGGGGGTTTATAAATAGGGAGAACTTCACTGGATTCTATCATAAGATTTGTCTAGTAACTTAAGAATGTGGTATTTTAATCACTAACATTATAACTGTTTTTCATAAAATTGAAAATTACCAAAATTATTCCATGTTTAAGGTAGTTTCAGATGGAGGCATTTGCTTAAACAGAAAAATTAAATGTAACACCTTTGAAAGAAACTAACTGAAATACTAAGTTTTGTATTTAACTGACTTTGGTTTTGAGCTATACTGTACCCATATCATGGAAGATTTTCTTAACCTCTTTTTTTTAAATTAAGAGGGTCTCACAATGTGTGTTTCTAGTGGATACTGGTAGTAACACAGTAACTCTCTTATTTATTCTATGTACTAGAAGAAATAAAATATACGCTTTACTCTATTATAAGATATCATTTTGAGAATTAAAGTACCTTTTACTTATTTTTTTTTTTTCTATCTCCTCTATAACTAAGACCTCACATACATGATAATGTTTCTTCAATGTCAATATTATACATGTAGAATACTTAATTGTAAGAGTTTGTTAATATTATACTAAAAGCATGATTAATTTAAGTAATAATAACATTAGTATAAGATATACAAAAGTCCCATCTCCAAGTAAGTACAGGCTGTACATAAACGAATATCGGGGTTTTAACTCTTTATAATATTTATTACATTCAACCTACAGTTATAAATGATATGTCAAATAAAAAAGCAACTCAAACAGTTTTGTTTGTTGGCACAAGTGCGTGCAATGTTTCTGCCGCAATCTGCTAGACAGTAGTAGTAGCAAAGATGGCGACTAGTAAACACAAAGCATTTTGTTTTGCAGTTAACAAAGACCGAATCTGTAGTTACTGTGCACCGTGCGTTCCGTAGTAAGTTCGGTTGTGATCCTCCTAGTGATAAAAACATTCGTAGATGGTATAATCAGTTTGAAGATACCGACTGCCTTTGTAAAGAGAAGAGCATGGGATGACCAGGAGTAAGTGAAGAGACTGTTGAGCGTGTGAGAGTCGTTCACTCATAGCCCAAAGAAATCAATCCGGAAGGCTAGTCGTGAATTACAAGTTCCTGTGTTGACTGTTTGGAAAGTTGTAAGAAAATGCTTACAGCTACATCCTTACCATTTACAGTTATTACAGGCTCTAAAGTCAACAGACCACGGATTACGTGCCAAATTTGCAAACAACATGTTGTTTCATGAAGATTTTATGGATCGTGATGTCTTCAGTTCTATGCATGGCCTCCACGTTCTCCTGACCTAACGCCATGCGATTTTTACCTTTGGGGCTTCATCAAGGATCGTGTGTACGTGCCTCCGCTACCAGCTGACCTCCCTGAATTAAGAAACCAGATTGAAGCAGCTGTTGCTACAATTACTGAATACACTCAGAAGAACTCAGCTATAGACTTGATGTGTGCCATGTGACAAAGGGTAGTCACATTGAACATTTATAAGCTTCTTGGTAAAACTGTTTGAGTTGCTTTTTCATTTGACATATCATTCATAAGTGTAAGTTGAATGTAATAAATATTATAAAGAATTAAAACCCTGATATTCATTCATATACATCCTGTACTATGGGACACTTTGTCTTAGTACTAGCTTTATAGGAAGTGCAGAAGAGAGAAGCTGCCCACCTGTCTTTTTACAGCATTGTTAATCAAATAGAGTTTACTTCTTTGAGGTTCTCAGTTATAGTGTTGAATAGCTTATTCAATTATTACTCTCAATTAGCCAAGTTATTAAACAAAACACAGAATTAAACTAGAAACCATTGCAGCCACTGGATATCAAGGTGTACTTCTTGTCTCAATGTTGTTGCCCTGCTTCTGAAATTGTTCGAAACCTACTAAGGGAACAAGGAGGAGCATAGCACTCAAGAAAACATGCATGCACAGTACTTATCATTAGGTGCAGAGGAATAAAACAGGAAATTAGGGTAGTAAATGACTTTAACCACCTATTCTGCAATAATTTATTCCAAAAAGAACTTAAATGCATTTATTAGATACATGCTTTACACCTAGGCAAATGTTATGGCAAATCTTTCAAGATCTGGTTGGTATGTGATGAACTAACATTCCATATCCTTTCTTCACCAAGAGAATTTCCTTTCAAAAAGGTACATGCTAAAATTAAGAACTATAACTAAGAATATGTCTAAAAGGATTAATTTCACAAAAATTTTTGACATAAACTGTGTATTTTAATGAGATCTATGATTATTTGTGTAGTAGGTTTTTCTGTATTGCTTATAGTTAACCACTTGTGTAAAAGTAATCCAAAAGAAACAGAACTTTACTTCCAGAAAGTTCAAGATATACATTTTATTTAATATAAAAATATCTTTGTTTATATCAAAACCGTTACAGCCATTATTGCATAAATCAACGTTTTTGCAAAAGAAATGATCCACTTAAAGGTTTTATAGAGTGGAGGGATTTTCTTGAAAATATTTGTGAAGCATCCCTGAAAAATACTTAATTTGTAATTTAACTGACTTCTCATTTTTAAGCTAAGCTGCGTAATCACACTCTTGCACATAAACGACAATTTTCTAAAAATGCATTTTGGCATTACGGGACAACAAAATATGCATTTCTGGTGAAATTTCCAAATTAAATGCTTGGATGCTAAACAATACCTTCTCCAACTACTATGTACATAGTAGAGAAGACAAAAGCTTACCAGACTTATGTGTATAACAAATTATAGCCACATTAAATGATTGATAGCAAATGTTCTATACTCATTACTGCTCCACGTACTATTTATTGTTTTATCAAACATTACCTAAATTTTTTATAAAAACATAATATTATGTCCAGTTGTCCTCATGAAACAGCAATTGTTTATTCTGTGCAGCTCTTTCCAGAAAGACAACATTTATTACGACTTTCTCCTCATGATGCAAAATCTGCAAACTTGGTCACCAATTACTTACTTTAAAACATACACTGCAGTGAAAAAAAAAAACATTAAAATTGTTAAATGTAGATGAGTTAGTAGTAGAGACAATATCAGTAGTGGGAATATAAAAACGTGATAAATGAAATACAAAAATTTGTAACAATAAAAGATAAATAAAAAAAGATGAAAGATGGCTAGAACATTGAAGTAATGAGCATTGACCATTTAGGAATCAAGATACATAGCAATGATAAGTGGGGAGCACAAGGCAGGAAAGTAATTACAAAATGTATGATAATAATAACAGGAGTAAAAATAGATAAATATAAACTAGAGATGATAATTAGGTCGTTGGAAGGAATGTATGAAGCATTGGTGAAGCCAGGAGTGTTGAGATGTGGGGACATCAGAACCAAGCAGGAAAGTTGGTGGTAATGTTGCCATTTAAGGGTCAGTTGGCTGCATAATGCCAGACAACCAACCTTTGCATCTGAAAGGTGCAATGTTCAGCGTAATGGAGCATATATAGTTGGTATTACGAAAAGGAGGGAAGGCAGCGTAGTCATACGGTAGTGTGGAAAACATGAAATTTGCAATTAACAGTATATGCCTTAGGAAGCGTAAACTTAGCAAGGCGGGGAAACCCAGAAATATATACAATGAGGCAGTGCATTCATAGGAAGGTGCGGGAAACGCTGAAATATGTAATTATATACGTCAGGGGGGGGGGTTGCATATATTGTTCTTCTGAATATCTCCTACTGTTCTCCACCTCTTTCAGATTTTCTTCAATGACAAAACAGCCCTTTTCAAGGCTACTAATGACATAACTAAAGAGCAAGTAGATCTGGTTGGGCTGACAGTTATTCTTAAAAATAATAATAATAATAATGATGATACTCATCATCATAATCATTATACTACCACCAATAATAATAATAATAATAATAATAATATTAATAACAATAATATATAATAATAATTTTTATTTACTACTAATGCTCCTGTTTTCATTAGAAAGAAACAAAGCAATCAATACTTCTTATTTAACAGTAGCTTTGTGTATTAAATTTCTCTATTTAACCCACAAGATTACTTGATCAAATGTAATGAGAGCACCACAATTGCAGTATGACATATATGGGGATTATCTTTATGTTTTGATGAAATCGCCTTTAGCTAGTACATGTACCACATAACCTCAAATAATGAACATCTGCAATAAATAGGATTAAATGGTGTATGATAGATGGCGTCGTCTGCTAGAATTACCACGCCCTTCGGCTACGTGATAAACACGTCATTTAGCAACATATAACCGTGCTACTACTGCCATTTTGCGACTATTAATCAGTTGCATTCCTTTGGCACTAAGTGCTGATTTCTACAGCAGGTTTTCAATTTCTAAAGTTGGTATAGTTTTACAGCATTGCACGGCCAACTGACCCTTAAACGGCAACATTACCAAGTTGGTTACTTGTATAGCATTTCGTGTAAAGAAATATTAGGATCACTAAAATTAGCACCAGTGGTAGCACCTTTAGTGGAGCTGGGTGAAACTAGAAGAAAGGGAACTGTTGAGGATGGAATACTGACATTTTGGTGTACATATATAAAATTAAAGAAGAAGAAATTTAAAGCAATATATGATGCAGAAAGATGTTTAAGTGCCACAATTGCTGGTGAAACAATTAAAAAAGAAATGGGAGATATATGGATGGTGAAATACATAATTTAGGAAAGAAGTGAAGTGGGATATAAGATATAAACAAGAAATCACTATATCCATATGACAAATAAAAAACAGCAGAGGCAAAGGTACATTGCCCAATGCAGTAGGAAGGGATGGAATATATAAGATTGGATTGAAAACAAAAGAGAAGGAGCTGAGAATTTGTATGTGTAGGGGATGATGGAGACAGCATGTCACATTATTTAATCAAATAAAGAGAAATAGCAAGTTAAAGGAAAGAAATATTGCAGGTGGATAGAAGTGTAAGAACACAAAAATAATAGGAAAAAAACAAAAAAATCAGAAATAGAGGTGAGGGAGATTTCCGAGCAGGATGAAAACAAATGGATTAGGATTATAAAAGAAACAAGAAGTAGAGAAGACTACAATGAGAACTAAAAAAGAAGCAGAATTTAAGGAATCTATCCAAATAAGCCAAAATAGCAGCTTGCCAGACAAACTGAGGTATTACTATTTGTTACAACTACTAATTTCTACAAATGCAGAGATGATTGTAATTATAATGTAATATCTATGGAAATATGTAGAAATAATTTTTTTTTTTTTTTTTTCATGCTGTAAAACGTGAGTTTAAAATTATGTCATTAAGAAAATTACTCTTGCGAATATTACTCTAGATAGAGCCTTTATGCTGATAATGTGTTTCTTCAATCTTTCGTGGTCTTTTCATGATCATCTCACTGTGAATGCTTTTTTTTATCTTGATGAATTAGAATGTGTCTACTCAAATCTCCCTTCAGAGTAAAGCTGCTTCCACAAACATTGCATTTGAATGGTCTTTTGCCCTGATGAAACCTAATGTGTGTGTTTAAATGCCCCTTCTGAGTAAAGCAACTGCCACAGTAATCACATTTGAATGGCTTTTTGCCCTGATGAACCAAAATGTGGTTGTTCAAATTTCCCTTCTCAGTAAAGCTATTTCCACAAACATTGCATTTGAATGGCCTTTCAATCTGATGAGTCAAAATGTGTTTGTTCAAATTTTCCTTCTGAGTAAAGCTCCTTTCACACACATTGCACTTGAATGGTCTTTTACCCTGATGAATCAGAATGTGTTTGTTCAAATGTCCCCTTTGAGTAAAACTGCTTTCACAAATATCACATTTGAATGGCCTTTTGCCCTGATGAATCAAAATGTGATTCTTCAAAGATCCCTTCTGAGTAAAGCTGCTTCCACAAATGTTACATTTGAATGGTTTTTTACCCTGATGAATCTGAATGTGCTGTCTCAAATTTCCCTTGTGATTACAACAGTACCCACAAATGTCACACATGAATGTTTTTTTGTCCTGATGAATCAGAATATGGCTGTTCAAATCACCCTTCTGAGAAAAGCTTCGTTCACAAACATGGCATTTAAAATGGCACTTCTGTTCATGAGACAAAATGTGTGCTTGCAAATTACTCAACTGTAAAAACTCCTTATTACAAATTTCACAAACCAACTTGCTGGCACTGCTATATTTATTAAGTCTGTCAAACTGTTTATGTTCCTGAGGTAATTTTGACCTCTGATAGCAAGGATTTTGGTCTACAGAGGATGCTTTCAACATGGGAAGTCCATTATTTTCATGTATTTTAGCCACAGCAAATTCAAGATTCTCCTTACCTTCAGCACCACTTTTCTCTTCTAAAACTGCAGTAGGTAAACTATATGGAACAGAACTACAGATGTTGAATGGTGCCTCTGTGTTTAATCTGAAATATTAAAAAATAGAACTTCAATAAAAGAGATTATTGGAGAAAACATTAATCCTTCAGAAAACTGCAGTTACCTACAAAATGTGGTCCCCATGCTTTAAACAGTGTTAGAAATTACTAACTCGCTTCCCTTCAACACAACTCTTAGAGTTATCGGCATAATGATGAGACCCTATTTGTACCATTTTATTAATTACTAATTACTATTGTATAAAACCCCAGAGTAGTCTGCAAAATGAGACCTCTTTCTTTACATTATGTGGCACCTTACCAGCTGACTGCCCTAAAACTCAACACCTGAGTTATCTGTACATTAAGCCCCCAATCGCTGCAGCATTTTATCAATTACTAGTTGACTTTCCATATATAGAACTAGAGCTACCTGCATAATGAGTCTTCAATCTTTATGCAATAACCAGTTGGCTTTCCTTACCCAAAACTAGAATTATCTGCATAACGAGGACACCACGCTTTACACAATTTTGTCAATTATAATTGGATCTGTATTGATCATATCATAAAAGATATCAATTACAGAAGTGTTTCCTTTACACAAATCTTCAGAGATTTTAGACCAATGAGGTTCCACCCTTCAGACCATATTATCAGTTAATTCAAGAAGTCATCCTTGCTTACTATTGCAGAGATATTTGCATAATGATTTACCACACTTTGCACCATTTTATTCACTAATAAGTGTATTCGTAAATTGGCCAGATCACCTAGCAGCAAGATTAGCCTGGGTGAGCTTTCATGAACCTGCTCCCAGAGAAGACCTATAGCTACCACTGACTTGGTCAGTTGATCTGTCATGAAGGAAGAAGTGTGTACATGTGTTTAGGATAAATCTGTATAGTCTTTTGGTGATAGTTTGTCCATAAATGTTGTTGAGTACACTTTAAAACAATGAATGTTTCTGCATAATGCATATATAAAATAATCTTCTCCAAGGTCCTGTAGAGAATTTCAACATCACTTCACAGGTGATCAATCATCATCAATCAGTACAGAGGGTACAATGTGGCAGGAGTGTTGTAGCGGCAAAAAACAAATTGTTCTACAGGATTGAAATAAACAACTATTGAAAAGAGATTATATAGTAAAATAGACATTATAAAGCATTATCCAAGTTGGCAATGTATGACCTGCCTGGTATCCCACAGAATTTCTCATTAAGAGATTGACAAATAAGGCAAACAACAGACATAAATCAGTGACCAAGAATAGAAAATTTAGTGAGAGGGGTTCAGGCCCTTGATCTTACCTTGTTGATTCTGTTGCAGTGACATCCTTATTTGCTCCATCCTGTAATAAAACAACTCAAATGTACATCACACTCATAATACTCATTATATGCTAGTTGAATACAGTCACAGAAGGAGAATATGACAAGTACAATAACCTCCTTTCTGAATGGGATATCTGTGTAGCTTATTTATTGAAAACTGGCATTCATATTATAAATAATAATGAAAATATTTGTTTCTTTTGAACTGAAATGTAGGCAAAGGAAGTGCTTGCTTGAAATTGTTCTCCACAACTTACCTTAATTTCAATGTGCACCTGAAGATCTGAAACAGATGATGATTCAGGATGTGATGACACTTTTCTTGATGTTGTTTCCTGCCTCCATGGCTCCTGATTAATCTCCAATTTTGAGATCTCTCCATACATATCACTGTATTTAGTCATCTTCATTGAGCGTGAAGAAGGAAAATTTTCTGTGTTATTTAAGTCCATATTAAACACACAGTCTTTCTTGATTTTTATTGTGCTATGCATTTCAGAATCTCTGCATATTAAGGCCTCAGTTTTAATCTTCATTACAAGGTCTAAAATAGGAATCTTTTCCTCTTTTGGTGAGGCAATGTCGAACACCTCACCCTCTTCTTTGATTTTTAGTTTGTTTTCTGCATCACCATCAATGTGAATTGCAGTATTAGTTTTAATCTTGATTCCATGATTTGAAATGGGGAGCTTTTCTGCTTTTAGTGAGTCAGTTTCCATTATCAGACCATCTTTTTTTATTTTCACTTTTTTTTGCAATATACTACAGTATGACTTTTAACCCTCATCCAGATACCTGGAGAAAAAACACACAGAACAAAGTCAGATTTCTAAAGTAGAAGCTGCTGAAATGTATATATGTAATTAAGATTTTTCACTGTAATAGAGAACGAATCTAACTAATCATTACTTAGTTAACCTTTGCTAGATTGAATACAGTTTCCTTAAAAAAGATATTAAATATAAATTAAACATTTCAAACTGTTACTTCACAAGTGAGTACGGCAATATTTAAGATACAGTAATGTGCAAAATTATGTTATCAGAAATATATACAACTTACTCATAGTTTTATATAAGACAGTACTCAATATGTCTTCTTTATGCTTTAATAAGCTTGTTTACAGTTTTGCACAAATCTGATTAGCTTTTTATACATTTCCTTCACCTTATTGTCTCTGAACCAAACTTCTATCAAACTTGAAATCATGCATTTCTTTGACATGCAGTCCAAATTTCATATTCTACCCTTCAAAATTGATCAAAACCTTCAATACATCTTAGATATAGTACATTATCTGATCTGCTGAAACATTTTATTCTATTGATTTGTTTTCTCACACAAGCCGTGTGCAGGACAGGAAATGGATAGGTCCAATCAGACTGAAAAATTCAATGCTATGCCGGCATGCTGCCATGGTAGCTCAGTGGCAGAGCAACCAGCTAGACATTGGGAGACCTGTGTTTCAAATCCTGGCTGTGGCATTGAATTTTTCAGTCTGACTCTACCTATCCAATTTATTCTATGCTTTTTTTTTTTTTTTTTTTTTTTTCCATCATTCCATGGTTGTTTTTGAATTTGTGTCAAGGTGCAAGGTCCTGTTGAAAACATTCAATTACCATTTGGGAAAAGCAATTTCAAAGTTGGCAAAACTCTTCTTTCCAATATATTGATGTACTTAATTGAATTCATCCTTACAGCTATTGGTATACCTGACCTGCAAATCTAAAAGAGACCCACAACAAATTTATCATGGGATTTTTACTCTCTGATAAATGTACTTGCAGATAAATGTTCACTTTCTGATTTCCCAACACAATGTGAATGTCATTCCTGCACCATAAAATGCATCTCATCTCATTTCAGTCTGTTTTTTCTTCATATCATCTATCAAAAGTTATTTCTTTTCAACCAGTTTTAAGAAGTTAATAAACTGCCAAATTCAGTACATAAATGCCTAGAGTTGACTAATTGTTTTCTTAGGTCAAAACTAGTTAGTCTGGGATCTTATTAGATTTTCTTAGTAAAAGTGCATCATCCCTCTTTGTTGTTTTCCTCTTCCTACTATATCTGCTTTTATGCTGAGGAGAAATATTGCCAGATTCATTATATCTCTCAAGAATTTGAACAAAGCCTAAACTGACTCTGCACTCTGCGGCTATATGCTTCTGAATCATTGTAGTATAATTACTGTGAGTTACAATTTTGTTTCTCTTTTTGAGTAATATCCATGATAAACACCAATCAGAATGATGGTTATAATTTTATTCTAAAGGTCACTGCACTGTAACAGACTATTTGAAACCTTCTGTAACAACTGTTTTTATCTGACTGAAGTTAAAATGTAACAATAATGTAACAGCAAGACTTATAAGCACTCATTGTTACGATAAGCAACCTTTTAAGCTGTAAAAGTATGAAAGAAATTGCTCAAATTAAACTGAACCCAAGTGTATCTATTCTGATTACACTCAAAACTACTAATAGTATAAAACAACTTTAGTTTATTATTCTAAATTTCTATCTCGCACATTAAAAACAAATTAAATATAATGCTGCTTATACTATATTGATTACATTTTGAGTAGTTCCATTATGTGAAAGCTGAAATGCTACTCCATGAGCCATCAAACAAAGTACTAGCAGCTGATATTAATCATTTAGAATTGCAATAGTATCAGTTTTACATTATTAAACCTATGGTTAACCTCAGATTAAATCACACCAGGCTCAAATGGCTTCACAGCTTGGAACAATTTTTGTGTTCTTGTGTGTATCACGTCACCTCCAGAGCAAGAGTTTCATTAGACAATGCACTCTAAGCATTTTGGGCTGTATATGATAATTGTTTATAAATTTAAATGTGAAATTTCTGATTGCATCTGTTGCTTAGTGATAATTACATTGTTAACCTATACATACACTGTTGTTACGTCATAATCAGACATAATTTGTGCATAGACTGTTATTTGGTCATAATCAGACAAGTATTGGTAGATTGTTGTTTGCTGATAATCAGATACTCTTAATGCGTGCATGAATTGTTGTTCACCAATATAATTAGATATTAATATTTTTTAGGATTGCTAATTTAGCCATTATTCATAAGCATAATTCATTGCATTTTAATGCACAACTGATTAAACACTTATACTTATAACGAATGTCAGATTGTATCTTCTCTTATTTATTGCAGAGATGTGGTATAAAGAAAGTAAATATAATTCATAAAGAATGGCAAGATGTTCACTTGTTTTGCACTTGGTGCAGATCTCATTACCTTCAATATACATTCACTACTACAACTCCAGTTCATAATAGTTGCAGTTCTGTGCCTATTGTTTCCTAATCAGCCTACAAAGGCAATTGAGAAAAACAAGTTTCCCATAAAAATCATTGTTGGGTTTCAGCATTTAAGCAAACTTGAGATGAAAATGCTGCCTCAAAGATGATTAAAAAATTACATAAATTAAAGAATCAGAAAATAAATTTGACTAGAGCACAGTTTAATTGTAGTCAAAGCTAAAATTAAATCTCTTAAACATAACATAGCTGATGTAAAATCAAATTCCGCTGTTACGCATTCAAGACGGTTTGCACTTCTTACAATAAATAAGTACACAAAAAAATTATGGTAGACATAATGTTCATAATCTCAATATTGAGAATGAAAAGTGGATGAGGTATGATCAATTTCTCCTAGGTTTTCTAATTTTTAAATAATAAAATCTAAGGTTTGCAAACACTTTTTAAGCCATTATTTGGTTCCATAATCCCTTGAGTTCACTGAAATAAATATTTTAGATAATAAAATATCTAAAATGCCCTTATGGAAAACATTACACAATTCAAATGCACTAGTTTAGTTATTTAATCTAAAAGAAACAGAACAAACATTATGGAGTGCTATGTACCAATTCATTTAAACTAGGGGAAATGATATGAGTTGAACCAAAGTGCATTCAAAATAATGACCCATACATTGTTTTCTGTATCTACACATACTTCTTTCTATTTACATATTTAGATAGCCTGATTTATCTGAATATGGACATTTTTTTTAATTGTAACTAAAATTGATCACCTCTTTTTGTTGACAAAGATATCCTTTACTGAATGAACTGAAAACTGAAATTGTCCAATAAGGAGACAAATAGAAGTAAAAATTGAGAATTTTGAATACCATACTCATATTCCAGAATGTATGGAATGCAATTAGTTCTAGAAAAGTATACTGGGTATATTATTTAGCAATACACCTTTATTGTAAGACATACATTAAAACTAATAACTTACGCACTCTGTTACTTCCTTTTGCACACCAAATCAACAGAAAATATTTCACTATTACAAATTAAAGAATCTGATTGCGAGTTTGCATCAAGGAGATTCTATTATTCTTGGAAAATGTTGTTTCTGCAGGAAAGTAGTCCTGTAAGAACAGCTTGTAATATATGGTTATGTTTTGTGGTTTGCATAATGTAATTCTAGTGAAAGTAGTCACAATAAGCTTCCTGTGAAAAACATGTGATGTTTCTTCTGTCTAAGCATGTAATTTGTTACTTGAATAAACACTTCCTACCACACTCAAAAAATATATAAGGAGCTCTATATGTCTAAAATGGCATAATACCCTCACAAACACTCATACATTTCCAACAGCTGAAGTCTCAAAAACATCAGAATTTGATGTTTTATAATATGATATCCTACATAGTTAACAACAAATGCATGGCACCATACTCTTTGGAATGGTGCCATCTGGCCAGTGAACCTTGGCAACTTTTCTCTCCTTCCATGCGTTATGCTGATGCTATAAACATGGAGCTCAAGGCTTCTACTTACATAAGTATATACTGAAGGCATAAATGATGGTTGTAAGGCATATATTACCTGCCTAGAGACTAAAGAAAATTCAGGAATATTAATGCTGTAAGGAGAGCTGCAGCTCATAGCACGCTACTGTGACACAAACCACCATATTATTATTTTCATATTTGGTGGAGCCTACCCCTAAATTCCAAACCTAGTGCAGTAAGAAAATTAATGAATGACGAGCAGCAAGAAATACAACACAAGCACATAATCTTAATGTTGCGTCTCCATTTCCTATCCTCTACACTTTAACCTTTTGCTTATTGAAGGCAAAGTCAGTAACACAGATTTGATTTTAATTCTTTCCATTATTTCCTTTCAATTTAATGATGTTCCTGCTTTTGGGCGTACCAACCATGCATATTTGCACTTAGTTATTAACATGTACTACCATAAAACTCATGCACCACTCACTTCGCTATCAAAGAGCAAAACCACTTATATAATGACATCAGTATACAATCTGTGTAATAAACATCATGCCAGATTGCTTATTACAATATTAACATTAAAATCTCACTGCGCCATCTCACACCCACTCATAGCAATCCACCTTAGACTACATGTACTATTACAAATAATGGATTGTAAGGAATATGATTAACAAATGGACATATTAGTTACGAGATAATTACGTTACCTGAAAAAAACATCACACAATAGCCATACAATGACTATACCAAAAACCCACAGACCGCTACACATTTCACCAAAGATAGAAGTAATTAAGAAGAGAAAATACTATACTTCTTGCAAACAGTATTAATGAAACAAAAGCCAGCCTCTAAGCTATATTAAATACTGTTTTAATCTGTATTATTGTATGCGACTGCTAATTAAGGGGACCAAGCAAGAAAAATTCTGCAAATATTATTGTCATTTAAAAATTTTGGGTTTTCAACACATTATCATCTCCAATTATCCAGAAATTTCTAAATATGTTTTTATTAGAGTAAAAATGGAAAAACTACATTACTATTTAATGGATTACTTTTGAAGCCCTTTCTGAAATGTTGCATATTTAATATATAACAACCATATTATGTCAATCAGCCTCATATTTGTAACCATATTTTAAACCAAATAAGAGGTTATCAACAGTCTTGCTCTTTGCTGTGCCTCGCTAACACATGATAGCCTCCCCACACTTTTTATTCATTTCAAACAAAATAATCTGACACTGTCTACTTCAATCTTCAACCATTTGATGGTCTGCAGTTTTCTCACAGTCATTTTAAATTAGATAAGTAGTGAAGGTTTATTTATGAACCTTTTTGCAGCTAAAACTGAATTAATGCTAAAGAAACCCCTCACTATCAAAAACTGCACCAATTTTACACTTCTGGTCTTTAAAGTTGATAGTACGTTTTACATTCTGAAACTAGAGCACAAAAAAAAAAAAAAAAAAAAAAAAAAAAAGTAGACCGTATGTACTATTACCTGAAAAATTCTTTGTGATAGTGCTAGAGAGGGACCAAGAATGTAGTGAACCATTTATATGAGTTTCTCTGTGACAGTATTAAAGAGGTCAGATGCATATGCTTATGCAGCCATCTTGAGAAACATCCAACAAGTCTACCTAGCAATATGAAGGGTAAAGTCTCAAGCCCACCTTGGTGAGAATCAAGTGGACTAAACACAGAGCATACTGTGCAGTTAACTGGTGAACCTACAAAAAAATTAATCAAAACCACAGGGACACAGCCATCAACCTATCATGGACATCTAACAGCATGATTATAAATATGGTAAAAATACATTGGGCAATTTTTGAAACAAGTGTCACCTTTTTGTATATTATTGGACACAAATTACCCTTAAAATATCATGGAGGTTTGTGGTGCCTCTGACTGTCATATAAGCTTATATATATGGTGGTGAAATGAAATGGCCTGTTATTTATGGACGCTCTTTAACTGCTTTGGTTCTCAGTGTCCCATTCTACATTGGGCATGAAAGACCGTTTAATTTTGCTCAGAGGCCTCTCTTATCAGGCTTGACAGCCAGGACCCACAGCTTTACTTCCCTTCCAAAGGAAGCCATGCTAAGGATTTTTACGCCCGAAAAAATCCATCGTCCTCTGCCAGGTTTGAACCTGCGACCTTGGGTATATGAAGTTGGCATGGTAACTATTACACCATGGAGGGCGACATATATATGGTGGTGGTGGTGGTAGTGGTGGCGATATATATATTTTTTTTTTTTATGTTTATGCAAATGTCACAAAGTTCAAATGTAAATATGCTGCTCAACTGCAATATTGGTGTTCTTATGGACTACACCAAATATGCTAAAGCAACTTTTTTCAGGTTTGTGAAGAGTTGTTACTATTGTTGTCAAGAATACTGTCAATTGGCAGGATCATATCAGTGCAGCCATATATCGAAATTTCATCGTGCAAAATTACTGTTACTTTCTAGTAAATCTACCCACATGCAACTGCATTTTTTAAGCATAGTTAAAAACCATAATTTTGAGTCTGGTTTCAACCAATAAATGGTAAAAGTTTACTTTTAACCACAGAGATGATTTCAGTTCAATAACTTGCAACTTTGAAAGTGAATGTGAGCTAAGCTGCTTTAGGTGTATTGGTTTATGTCAAAGCAAATTGTTGAGCCCGTTAAAGGGTAAATATGAACCTAAAAAAACTATCTGTGCAGTTTTTAAAGAGGCTGATTTGTTTTATCTTTGACATATTGAGCTAAGCTCAAGTTGAATGAACCTTATGTTTACTGATCTTGGAAACACAGTATGAGGCAAGCCAAGAATGCTTGGCATAGTGAGTTGCAGCAAATAACAAGTGTACTCTAATTTTGAGATTAGATTGGGTGTGGGTGGGTGTGGTTGGTTGGGTGGGTTCACTGATTTGTACCAAGGGGCAAAAATGGAGTTTCCAAAAACTATTTCTGCTTTTTTCATAATGCAATGCAAATTAGGTACTTCAGTAGAAAACATGGTTTTCCCTGAATATTCCTGCTCTTGTCACTAGTAATGGTGCTCCTTTTGTAGAGTAAACCAGATAAATAGAACAGTAAATGTTTCAGAAATAAAACAGAAAACACATAATCATTTTTCTGAGTCATTAAAAAAAGAGAACTCACTCATAGTATTTCAGCAGAACATTGAAAGTTTAAGATTTAAAGCAAATGAATTATTAATTCATTTCAAAACTGAAAAGTTAAGTGCAGATATTTTATGTATTATAGAACATCATTTGGAAAAACAGGAAACATTAAATATTTCAATAGATGGTTATAAAACAGCAGCTTGGTACTGTAGACAAAAGCTCTTAAAGGAGGTGTGAGTATGTTTGTTAAGAACAATATAAGATCCAACGCAATTGATCTTGAGAAGTACTGTCTGGAATAAACCTTTGAATGTTGCGTTGTTCATATTAACATAGTAAACCAAATAATTATACTAGCAATATATAGAGCACCCACAGGAAATCTTGTCAACTTTCCACATAACCTAGATATTATTCTAAAGGTTCTCTTGAAGCCAAAGATTCAATTTATTTTGTGTGGTGACTTGAACATATATTTCTTGATAGACAGCAATCAAAACATACAAATTTGTTCACCATTAAGATCCTACAATCTTATCTTGGTGTTTTAACTCCACCTTAATTAATACTTCAAGTTCTAGAATTTTGTTTCTGATGCACTGTATGTTTTGTTGAAAAACGCCCAATGTTTATTATGCATTGCCTCAAGTTATCTATTTAAATTTCTAAGATTACACCCAAAGGTGTTGCTAATTGCAGGAATTACCCTTAATGACTCAGGATATATACCTTTTGCACCGCTATCAGCTCAGACTAGCTTTTTGGTTTGAGATGGTCAATGACTGCTCAGAAGGCAGCCAAAGGTTTCACTTCACCTTCTGTTACACTGCTTTATCAAATACCATAGAAATGGCTTTTGAAAACTCCACTTCTACTCCTTATTTTGACCCAATTCATTTACACACGCAGCTGTCTTGAAGCCAGAAGACAGTAATGATTGCTGTAGAAAACACAAGGTTCATTCAACTTAAGCTTACATTCTTTTACAGTGTTTAATGTCCGCTTTTAGTACATATGGCACAACAGACAATGACACTGATTATACATGGACTGAACATAGAGTACTGGTGAAATGCAATAGGGGGAGAAACTAAAGACCCTGGAGAAAATCTGCCCCTTTGCCACTTTGTCCACCACTAATCCCATATGCAATTGCCTCGGATCAAACCCAGGCCATCTTGGTGAGAGGCGAATGGTCTAACCACTCAGCCATGGTACGGCCAGCTAACCTTAATGTTTCTACTGATGAAACGCATCAGCTGCTCTAAAAATGCACAGATGATTTCCTTTGGTCATATACAAACTTAAATATATATTGTGGCAAGAATCCTTTGTTGTGTGCATGTGTTTATTTTAATAAGTGATTCAAAATTTGCTCTGAGGAAAACTCAAAACATCAAAAATAATTCAGCTCACATTAACTTTCAGATGTGCACTACATCATGGCTGTACTGGTTACTTTTCCTATTCAAAGCTGTTAACCAACTCAAAATATTCAATGACCAAACACGTGATCAAAATCTCAACTATCATAGGCCGCAACATCAGCTCATACCATTTGGCAGAACATTTTACCAAAAGAGATGGCACCTTACAATCACTGAGAACCGTGGGTTTACCTCATAAGACACAAAAATGTGCTATGTCCTAGAAATTAATAAATACTTTAAACAATAATTATTCAAGAACCAAGCACTTCCAAAATATAATCCAAATAGAAATATAGCTCAAAATTAAGTGTAAGCACATCTGTGCTTAGAAAGAGTCATAAATTTGTTCTGTGGCTACAGGGAACTATTTCCTTAATTTCCTTTCAATATCTGGTGTTTTTTTTTTTAGTTGGTATGGCCAGTTGGCAGACGCTGACACCCCAGGCTTGTTTGGATTACTCCTTAAGGGGAATTTACAAAGATGTACAACGGAGTCATAAACTACATTTTACTGTCCTCATATACTGCATTGCAAGAATAAGACAAAGTTGACAATGGAATATGCCAAAGAAGATTAATAATTTGCATGAAAAATATCTGAGTTTCTCACGTTAGAATGTTCTATACATCTGTGACCTTCTCCCGTACTTGTCCACACAATCGAGTAGACGCACACTTACATATTTTACCTCTCTTTCACGGCGTCTACATACCTGCCCCTAAAATGCAAAACATAGCCGTGGGATGTATTTAGGAGAATGAAGCAATGCTAAACTCTAATCATCCAGGAATTAGCCGAGGTACCTCGTCAATCCAGCGGAATCGTATCCTTACTTTAGATTGGCAACACACACATTTTGCCAGTTACAGTGCTACCTTAACAGGCAATACGACGTGTTTTTATCGCTTCTCGGTTTATATTCTCTATTAAACGAAACAACTTATTTATCTGGGAGTTACAGGCTCCCGAGATATGATTAACTATTCCTACAGAGGAAATTTAAAAATGTCAGTGTCTTGGTATTTCTAATCTCTGAAAAATACGGAAAAAAGTCCTCTCACGTCAACCATACTTGCTTATTGCTCATTCTATACTGATCTCTTCATTTCTTAGCATTCACCTCCAAATGTTCAAATAACCTTATATTACCCTCTTTTCCTGCAACTTTAATTTTAAACTCACCTTTATCAAACACGCAAAAAAAAACTGGCCTGAATTCGTATTTATCATTATGGCCGCGGAAAGTCAATGCATAGTCATGTTGTAGTCACAAATGGCCGTGGTTTACATTATCGATGACCCTAAATGGGTAATTTAATGGCACGAGGAAATGCCTTGAAATAAAACAGAGCAATGAGTTCATACAAAAGTAAGTTAGGTTTTTAGTTACGTATCACATTGGTATCAGTAACAAATGTTGGTTCAGTTCTCGAATTCCTTAAGAGTTTTACTTGCAAGATACTTCTGGATTCCGGTAATTATTATAATAACCATTGTACTCCTGAAGGAGTATGGAATATAATACAGTGTACTCTCGATTATCAGGGGTAATCGAGACACCCGTAATTTAATGCTTTTAAGGATGAATATACATGTGTAAACAGGAAATTACGTTTAAAAGCGTTTTTCTACATGTATATTTTGTTCAAAAGTTCATTGTAATTCTGTGCATAGGTATTGCAGGCCTGTTTATTTCTTAAATTTTCCATGATGTTGGCCTGCTTCTGAGAGAAGTTAACATTTTTTGTTCAGCACCTCTAACTTTTCTTGCATTACGTTCTTGAATAGGGCGTGAATTTTTGAATTTAGTTAATCAACCAAATGAGGCATTGAATTTTCCCTCTAACCCTACAGGCTATATAATAAGTTAGCCCTTTCGGCTCACATTGCGCCTGAAGCAGTGACCCCTTCTGCTCATTTCTGGCTGAACCATTGTGAAAGAAAGGCATCTAAGTCATCAAGTGTAGATTTCCTTATGTTTCTTCATGCAGATGGACCAGAATTATAATCACAGTTCCTCATAAAATCCTGTATTTTCTGCTTACCTATTGTTTTTAATGTTATGAACATCAGCACTCCAATCTCATAATCAGCACTTAGTTTTGCTCCAGTTTCCTCCTTCTCAAATCTTTTAATTAACTGTAATTTTGGTTTTAATATCAAACTTTTTTTTTCATTTCTCCACCTTCTCTTTTACAAATTTCTTTTAACGTATTTCATATACATACACACTGATCAACATCAGTAAAACTGAACTTGTTTTTAATTTACTTGGAACAACAGATTGATAACAGTGAAAATGGTACTCTGTTGTCATGTGGTGATCGTTTAAAAAATGGAAATGGCATTCATTGTCACATGGAGGGTCCCTCGATTACTGTTTCACAAAGAAAAACAATGAATAATTTTAGGCGGGGGCGATGCACGGCTAATCTGCAATGAATAATCAGGAGTATACTGTATATAAAGAATATTATAGGTTTTCCCTTATCCTGAAAAGACGAATGTTGAGTAACTTTAAACTCCATGGACCCCAAGATCATTTGAGCATCACTTCACCAATTTCATTCATTGTCCGATATGACCAAACCAGGTTAAAGGACGTTAAACTACCAAAAAAAAAAAAAAAAAAAAAAAAAAAACATTATATGCTCTGGCTAAGTCAAAAGGGCTCCAAGTTTTTTTTTTTTTTTTTAATTGTATATATTCTATATGCATTATATGTTATAAACAGGAATGAATGTTTCAAGGGTAAGGGTGAAAGATAGGTGTCATCAGAAATGGATATGAGGAGGATTGCGGCTGTTGCCAACTGTGATGCCATAAATCCAGCAATTCAGAGAGTGGTTACAAGCACAGTGTCTAACATGAAATGCAGTACAGTGCTATTTTCATAAGTTGGGGTCTGACCACAGAAATAGAGTGAACAGATATTCATTATCCTTACTCATTGCGGTTGGTTTAGCATGTTTTTGCCAAGTCACCATATTTAGAGGCAATGCTTTAATGATGAATACGCCTTGTGTGTGTTAAATGTGTACCCAAAACTAAGATTATGTGGTGTTGAATGTAAATTTAGAGTGTAAGTTTTAAACCAGTATATTGGTCAATATGTGAGTGGTGTTTGGTTGTAGTTTCTTGAATGCAGAAGCATAAACAAGGAAAGGAAAATGTGTTTCACTACATAGTGTATTTATTTAAGTGATTTTTCGGTGGTATACTTAAAGAAATATTTCAATATACAGGTTAGTGTACTCATTTAAGTGATTTCATGATGAAATATGACATAAGTTATCAACAGAATGGTTCTGTATTGTTTGTTAGAGTGTAGATTTCTATCTCAGAAAGATCATTGAGAAATAGACAAAATTTGAAACCTACTCCAGTTTATAAGAAACCTCTTGCTAATTCGCCATTTAGCAGCTATGGCAAGAAACAATTACTAGCAAATTATGTGCCTATGATACCAGAACCATGAGAATATGGGTCATGTTCTTTGGACAAGAATACAATCCATGTAGTTTACAGTGAAAGTAATTATAATCTATTGGATAACCTCTGATACTTGTCACTCTTTTTTGATGTGAACGTAAAAATAATTCCAAGTATTTCCCAAACATATGTGGGTGTATGTGTGATTAATTTGTTGAGTGGGTATGTTTTTTTTTTTTGTCCTGTTTACTGCCTGCTTCTACAACTTGTAGCACCGCAGTCGATATGTGTGTGCGTGTTTACATACATGCATCCTATATGTGACTGCTTACTACATATATTCAGTATCATTTATTTGGTGCCCTCAATAGAGCAGCTAGACTAGACTAACTTTATAAGTTCATGTAGTGGAATTAATGGCTACAGGCACGAGAGATAAAACAATAAGGTCTGATCAAAATCTGATATTTTGCCCTCCTTAAGTTTTAGACCAAGAAACTAGAACAAAATTAAGTTATGACCTTACTCTATGTTTACTGCAATAATACCAATTTATTAATTATAGCTTCTGACAGACCGAAAAATGTGATTATATTATATATTCCTTCAACTAGAGATTTCTTCCCTTCGTTTGTTCTTTGTTTTTATTTATAAAACTGGAAAAATTAAAACAATTAATTTGACAGATATTGCATATGGTGTATATGGTAGTGTGTAGTAGCCACAGGATGGCGGCTGGATACAAAATGTACTTCAACAAACCACTAGGTATTTCTTTCCTGTGGGTCTGACAGGTTAGCAGTGAAACTACCAACTATAACACTATGTTGTGCCATACTGAGCACTACCACATGCTCACCGCCTGTGGTGCGATTTACAGTAAAAGCATTTGTTAAACATTACCCAAAATAAACATGTGCTTAGCTGACATCTGAATACATCAGGTTGTGATAATTATGAAATAATTCACATAGAAACCACAGACATGGATAATGTTTAATATATGAATGAAAACAATGAATATCAGTTGGTTTAAGGAATGTTGAATAGGAAGCAGTTTGCTACCTGAGCTGGTCTTACATGCACTTTAATATGCCAAGGATATACAGACAAATTTCCATAGATCATTGTAATTACAGTTTATCATTTAAGTTGTTTTGGCTCATTAAGGCATTAAGGTAGTTTGAATATTAGGTATATATACTTACACTTTATATTTTGTGACCAAAGACTGCATTGAGATTGGTGTTTGAAGAGTCTCAGAAAATAAAGATAGTGTGCAGGTTTATGACAAAGTAATATGCTAAAACCTGAAGCTTTCCCTAGGACATACTACCCCTAAATTTTTTTGGCTTCTAGACAGGAATATGCAGTTTGAAACCAAAGTTTTTAAGATGTCCATCATCTTCAGAATAAACTGAAAAAAAGGAAACTCCAGATCTCCATATTTATAGCTCCAGAAACAACTAATGAAGTTTATCCTAATGATGAACACAATATACACTGGTTAAACTATGTATTTATCTGACTAGAAGTCCGAGAAAATTTGGAAATAATGTGCTGTTTACCTAGAAAAAATTTTTGTAGTCAGCTTACCCTCCCCATATTTAGTGTTTAACGCCCGCTTTAACTACTTATGGCACCGCGTGCGGTGACACTGATGATACATGAATGATGATGGAGCACTGGTGGAATGAGATGGCAAGGGAAACCGGAGTACCCGGAGAAAACCCGCCCCAGCGCCGCTTTGTCCACCACAAATCTCACATGCGGTCACTTGGGATCGAACCCAGGTCATCTAGGTGAATGTTTAGGACTGACATCCCCCTAACTTAAAAGCAGATGCCTAGGTCTCAGAAGCCTATTGGGGCAAATTGGCATGAAACCACAGAATGGACACCCTGGAACATGTGGTTGGCCCATAGCCAGGCATCGGCATGAAGAGCTGAATGATATGAGATGCAATCAAAATGGATGATAGGAAAGGGTAATGATGGAGTAATTGGTGGAATGAGTGGAGGAGGAAACCAGAGGACTGAGATAAACCTGCCCAGACATCACTTTGTCCATCACAAATCCCACATGGGGGCGCTTGGGATTGAACCTAGTGGGAGGCAAACGGTCTAACCACTCAGCCATGGCACAACCCTAAAACTGCCTTTAATCATCAGAATGTTTGCTTTTTTCTCTAGGGGCATCATTACATCTATTGACTTCCCTCAATATTTAATATTAGCTTAGTTATTACACTCATCCCAGTCGGTCAACTGACAGCACAATTAAACTTCCATGAGAAAGTTATAATACAACCTTTATTTAAAGCCACAGATAAAAATGTTTGGCTCTTTAAAAATCTCTTCGGCATTTCACTCATCCATAATCTTCTGCTTCATCAACTGTCTCAGAAATTTTTCATGGACATTTCAAAACTCATTTATGAAAAGTGTCATTTACATTAACTACTCCACAGAGTTTTCCAGTTACTAATTTTAAAAGCAGTGGGGAACATTTTAAAATGTAAGAATAAATAATACTAATTATTTTTACGGAAAATAGTGAAGATATATTAAAAGTAGTTTTGCATACTAAATCAGATAAATAATGTGATTTAAAAGGAAATTATTGTTAAAATTTCACCATATAGATTATTTGGCATGTAACCATAAAGTTTACTTTTAAAAATAAATACTTTGAAGAAGATAAAATTTAAACTGTATTTATCATTCATAATTGTGGTTACATTTTCAATTATACTGGACCAAATTTTAAGAAACCAGTATTGAATTCTTTAAAAAAATGTCACTGTTTTCATAACGGAAATTAGCAGCTTAAAATAATACAGAATTTTGCAAAATTAAGTCATTACACATTATCAAAATACTCTGCATGCTGAGAAACTTGTGTGATGTATATTATGTATAGGGTTTTTTAACACAGAAAAGATGTAGGCAATATTTCCTACTATGGAAAACAATATTCACAACACAGTTTTGAAAAGATGCTCCTCTGTTTATAAACTCTCAGTGGTTATCACACAAGAAGAAACAAACAAAACACATAACTTAAAACAGCTTCCTCACAAGGAGCAACTGAAAGAAAACCACCTCTGATTATCACCAAACAACAATCTACCCACATTAATAATACCTGATTATCATCGAACAACAATTTTTGCGCACTTGAATATCTGATTATTGACAAACTACAGTAAATGCACACATGAATAATGTTTGATAATCACCAAACAACAATATATATACATGTGAATAATGTCTGATTATCATTGAACAACAATCTCTGCACATATTAATATGTTTAATTATTAACAACAATATATGCACACATAGGCTGCACTGTAGACAAGTGGTCAGATCACTCGCCTCTCACTAAGACATTCCGGGTTGAATCCCATATAACTGCATGTGGGATTTGTGTAGACAAAGCAGCACAGTGGCAGGTTTTCTCTAGGTTCTCCAGCTTCCCCCAGCATTGCATTCCACTGGTGCTCCATTTTTATTCCATATTTATAATGTGTATCGTCGCCCATCACGACATTGTAGAAAAAGCAGGCATTAAACACTAAACAAAACAAAAAAAAGCAAAAGCAAACATGAATAATATCTGATTATCAACCAACAACAATCAATGTACAGATTAATAATGTCTTACTATAACCGAATAACAATCAAATCAGAAATTTCACATTTAAAATAAAGAAAAAATAGTATGCTGTACACCTCTGTGGTGTGGTGGTAGCTTGTCTGCTTCACATTCAAGGGGTCCCAAGTTCAAATCTCAGGGGAAGTTAACCAGATAAGATTTTTCCTTTATACTAAGAAGACAATGTTGGGTAATTTTAAGCTATAACAACCCTGGGCTCATTTGAACATCATTTCACCCATCATCCGACATGTCCTTCCAGGTTAAAAAATGTTAAACCTTTGACCCTTTTAGTGCCAATCATGATCTAATCATGATCCAAAAACTCAGATTGTGATGTTTTAGAAGAAACCATATGATTTCAAATTTTCAGACCTTGGTGAAAGTGTTTCTGACATCAACATAAGAGAGGAGGATGTATATTCTAGCTTCATCAATGAAAATGCACACAATAACAATGGTCCTTATATACCTGCAAATAATCAGTGTACTTATCAAAATGGATTCAGGGAGGTGTAACCAGACAATGCACACAGTGTGAATCAGCCATTCAGCTATGCAACAACATAAGGGCCAAATTGTACAGTAATCTGTGCTACATTTACTATTGCTTTATGCCATTTTCATTATTAGTGTTGTTGTGCTTGTGTGTAAAAACAGGCCGTGCCATGGCTGAGTGGTTAGACCATTTGCCTCTCACCTAGAAGGCCCAGGTTCGATCCCAAATGACCACATGTGAGATTTGTGGTGGACAAAGTGGCACAGGGGTGGGTTTTCACTGGGCTCTCCGGTTTCCCCCGCCATCTCATTCCACTAGTGCTCCATCTTCATTCCATGTATCTGCAGTGTCATCACCTGTGGTGGCACAAGTAGTAAAAGCGGGCGTTAAATACTATAAAAAAAATGTGTAAAAACAGGGCATGGTATGCAGTGTTGCCAGAAGGCATTTCTCAAAATTTTGCCCGGATCATTAAAAAAAATTGTGAAGTTTCAGTTGAAGTCGCCCAATATTTTTACTAAAATGTGCAATTTATTTTATAAACATGCACACTCTTAGAATATTTTCAAAAGATTCTTATAACTGGTATCTCTGTAAGTATAGCACAATCATAATAAATGGCATAATATTGGAATATTATCTAGTGTGAGCTGTGCTGATACAGATTCAGGAAAGAGTATGAAAATATGAGGCGTTTGTGCCAGAATTATATTGAAATATTACCTGAAGTATTTATTTTATTAATTAGTTCCCTCAGTTGAGGGCTGCTTTATAGACATATAATAGACTTATAACCATACAATCTTATTAACAGAATGATAAATGTCACGTTTTAGGAGCCAATTCTCCAATGTGTTGCTATGGGGACATACTTTTTATTCGTATGGTTTTACTTCCAGCACTAATGCTTTTGATCATGATTAAATTTAATTGTTAAAATATTGATATAACCAAACCAACAATTCTAAGATATAAGAAGTATAATGAAACATTAACTACCAGCATGGAAATTTGTTTTGCTTTCATTGAAAACACATTGCAAGTGAGAATGCCAACTTATGATCCATCTATAGCAACAATATTAATAAGTACCACAAATTAACTGTATCATGCAAAAAAAAAAAAAAAAAAAAAAAAGTAATTATTGGCAGGCTTAAAATAATGTATAAATAAGTTTTACTCATGTCAGAAGTGATTTGGTATTTGTCTTTTGTCAATTTAGATTTACAGCTCTCTTCCCTACCAAATGGCGCATAAAGTTAAAAACAGACATTAATAAAACTTATATTTTGCAGGAATATTTTAGTAGCCCAAAGATTCGCAAATTGCCAACAATTCTAATATATAAGAAGTATAATGAAACATTAATTACCAGCATGGAAATTTCTTTTACTTTCATTGAAATCACATTGCAAGTGTGAATGCCAACTTATGATCCATCCATAGCAAATATGTAAATAAGTGCCGCAAATTAAGTGTATTGCAGAAAAAAAAATTAATTATTGTCAGGCTTAAAATAACATATAAATAAGTTTTACTCATGTCAGAGAGGATTTAGTATTTGTTTCGTCAATTTAGATTTAGAGCTCTCTTGCCTACCAAACGGTGCATAAAGTTAAAAACAGACATTAATAAAAGTTATATTTTGCAGAAATATCTTAGTTGCCCCAAGATTCGCAAATTGCCTTCATCAAAATTTGGTCATAAAAAGCGGATTTTAGTACCCCAATCGGTGACTTTTTGCCCAATCTGGCAACACTGATGGTATGTTCAAGAAACACATGAAGACAATGGGATTGAATCAAAGAGAACTCACTTTTGTTTATGCCTAAGAGACAATGAAACAACAAAACATATTCTGCTAGAATGCGAAGCATTGGAATGTCTAAGATATTAAATCTCTGGTGGAACCTCACAACTAGGAGAAGGGCAAGAGCTAGTGAGACAGATACTACAACTTACAAAAGATGTAGTACTTCACTCATAGATCAGAAATAGGAAGTGCACAAAAAGTCTTGTTAGGTGCTTACGGGTAAAACCTACTTCCATTTAGTCGCCCTCCGTGGTGTAGTGGTTACCATGCTGACTTCCTATACCCAAGGTCGTGGGTTCAAACCCGGCGGAGGACGATGGATTTTTTTGGGCGTAAAAATCCTTAGCATGGCTTCCTTCGGAATGCAAGTAAAGCCGTGGGTCCCGTGTCGTAGATTTACGGCACGTAAAAGAACCTCAACCTGATAGAGAGGCCTCTGAGCAAAATTAAGCGATCTTTCGCACCCAGTATAGAATGGGACGCTGAGAACCAAGGCAGTTAAAGAGCGTCCATAAATAAAATGCCATTTCATTTTTTTACTTCCATTTATTGTCCTTGTGATGCTTATGCATGTATGTGTTTTTGGTGATTTTTTTTTTCAGCTTTCAGCCTTCAGGTTACTCAGTTCCCTATGTCATTTGGTACTCATTTTATTACTAATAATTTAAAACCCTACATTCTGCTCTAAAATTATTCCAAGCTCTCACAATTTGCATCTGGTGTGATTTAATCCAAGGTTAGCTATAGTTTTGTGTGTGATACTCATATTGCTGTAATTTTAAATAACATATTTCAGCCACAATTACTTTTTGTGATATGGTTTATGTGGCTCCATAATAGTCTTTTCCACCATCAAAATAAGTGAAAACATAATCACCATAGAATGATTCAGCAATAACACTTCATTTAATTTATTTTTAGATGTGTGGTCTGCATAATGTTGTTTCATGTAATAGTTAAGGAAATTTAAATTCTGTAGTGTTAATAATTTTGTGCTTGTCTCTACCACTTTAATGAAGAAGTATTTAAGTTTTAAATGGAATCAAAAATACATATCTTTAATATCCCGATATGTGTACTCACTTGTGATGTCACTATTAGTATAGCAATATTTAATTACTATATAGCCTTTTTTTTTTTTTTTTTTTTTTTTTTTTCTGTAATGTACTCAACAGTCAGCAAACTCTGGTTGGCTTTGAAGAACTGTTATATGCATTTTATAGGGAGTATCCCTTAAATCATATTTGCTTATTCTAGTAGACATTGCTTTAAAAATCTGATTCTTTTATTATGCTTTTTTCTTCAGGTATTTGAATGAAGGTTATGACTTACACTCCAGTACTCTGTGATTCTGGAGTGGAGAACAAAATGAAAATCAAAGAAGAGTTTCTGGTATTAGACATTGGCTCACCAAAAGAGGAAAAACCGTTTATTTTAGACCTTGAAAAGAAGATTAAAGCTAAGACTGTAGTATACACTGATTCTGAAATACAAAGCAAAATAAAATGCAATGGCTTACAAAATGAGGAATGTTTTCCTTCTTCAGATACAACAAAGGTTAAGAATAACAGTGATATAGATGGAGCAGTCTTAAAAATAGATATTAAGGAGGAACCGTGGTGGCAGGAAAGAGCATCAACAGAAGTGAAACCACAGTCAAATGCATCATCACCTGCTTCAGATCTTCAGGTGTTCAGTGAAATTAAGGTAAGTTATACCTTATATTTAAACAAGCTCATATTTAACACATTGAAGCCCAACCCCAAGTATAGCTCAGGCCATGCAAAATGTTCATTCAGCCCATGTCCAAGCATAGCTCAGGCAGGTATTTCTAACACTTTAAATGCAGTTGCACGATTGTAACTCGGCTATGCAGCAGAGGTCATGCATAAGTTATCATTTAGTTGATTTGTGCTGCCATCTGTTCTCACTTTAGTCAACTATTAGGAAATTTAGGAAAGTTAATAATAATGGCTGCTTTCGGGTCGGACACATCATTTTCCTTGAAGATGGTGATCAGTTTGTTACGTTTGATGTTCTTAAAATGTTAAAATGCAGCGTTTTCCTTGATTTCTGTGAACTCAAGCTGAAATTCAGAATGCAAGTTAAGTTCTGGATAGTTCCAATTCTGAAGGAAAGATTTTCGAGCTTTCAATAAATGGAGTGTAACCTATTCAAAATAAGTGCCAAAACCCTGACAGTTTTATATAGCTAGAATCACACTGAAAAATTCAGTGCAATACCCAGAACACTATGGCTAATGTGAAAGAGATAGTTGACAGTTTTATTTGTTTGTTGAAAACACACTAAATGGTTCTACATTGTAGTTGAAAAGAAACAAAAGTATTTTAACACATTGATGCCTAATCATTTCTTTAGATGAAGAGCCAAGAAACCCAAAGTTTTTACACCTATTTTGAAATATAATTTACAGTACCTTAACGAAATCTGCAAAAATGCCTTGTTACAATCTAAAAGTATGGTTTTTAAAGATTTCTCAACAAACCAGAAAATATTCATAACTTCTGTATCAATATTTTACTTTATATTTACAAGTATCAAATATGAGTTTGAAAAAAATCTTGCCTAAAGCAGCTTACACTCCATTAATTGAACCTCGAAAATCTCTCCCTCAGAATCAGAATATTCCATAACTCCATTTATTGCATCCTGCATTTCAGCTTCAGCTCACAGAAATTGAGGAAAATGCAGCATTTTAACATTTAAAAACACCAAATGTAACAAACAAATCACCACCTTCAAGTAAAATGGCTGAGTGAACCGGGGCAAGCAATATAACAAACCCTCCTAAATTTCCTAATAGTTGACTAAAGCAAGGATAGATGGCAGCACAAATCAGATAACTAAACAATAAGTAATGCATGACCATTGCCGCATAACCCAAGACTGAGTTACAATCGTGAAATTGCATTAAAAGTATTAGAAATACCTGCCCATAGCTTGGGCTTGGGCTTCAACGTGTTAACTTGTATATAAACTGAAGAGCAATTTCCAAATTAATAAGCAGCACAGATGTTATATGTGCAAACATATATACATTGCTCTGACATTATTGTCAGAAAAGAGATTTTTGTATTTGTCACATTCTCCTTGAATTTTGAACTTGCTTATAGTGAAAGTTTTGAGTGTGAAGTAATTTGAGGTGTTTATTACAGGGTGGGGTGAATAAGGACTTCCCTGTAACAGAATCAATAAGGTAAGATCAGGAGTCCTGTTCCTCTCCTAATGTTTCAATTCTTGGTTAGTGATTTATGTATTACTCTTTGATCCCTCAGTAGCAATATCCTGGGATGTTGTGCAGATCATACTTTATCTGGTTAAATACCAGCATTAATCATGGCCAACTAGATTTCATAGCAGAAGTGAGCTGTTCATTATTATTATTTAAAATACAGCAATCGTATTTTAAGAGCATATACTCACCTGCAGTGCTACAAGTAGTAAAACCGCATTGTATATATATATATATAAAAAGGCAAAGCCATACTAATTATCAGAATAAAACACGGTAGAATAAAATGTTATGCCAAACATTTCTTCATCAGCTGAAGAAAAAGTAGATAATCTTATGCACACTATGTGGCAATGGAGATAACAATGTACACTGTAAATGTGCGAGAAAAGTAAAATGTGGAGAGAAAAAATATAGAATTAGAATTGGCAGAAGTTACCTACAAGGATAGTGTACTTAAAACTTTTGGGAAACAATGAGAAAGAATTTTTTAAATAACTAGGAAATTATGCAGGGAAAGTAAGAGAGGAAAATTGCCAAACAAAGAGAGGTTCTTAATAATAAAACTGATAAGGTTGTAAGTATAAAAGAGATAAATAGATTAAGTCAAATAGGATGTAAAAATCTATAATTAGAGGGAATGGTACATATACATAAATAACCAGGGTGTTAACTCTTTATGAAACCAAATTCAGCAACTCCAGGAAATTATGTACGTATTAAGTTTGCATTTGAAAATATTAAATTATCTATCAATAGCTAAAAAAATATTTGTTAAGAATGTTTAAATATTTAATTAAAATTTAATAAGTTCACAGAAATGAGAAAAAAATTACTAAAATATTATTGTTAGAGGTGCTCATCACTCCTCACAGGATGTTAGACATGATATTGTGGCCACCCTTCCACTGTAAACAGTTTACTTTGGAAGCCACAGCCAATTGTTGCTACCTATTGTTACATCTGCATAGTGGACACATGTGCCATTGGCAAGTACTTTTGGTGATGACCTAATGGGATAGCAAACAAGTTAAAGTGGAGTTATAAAATATCAAGTTTTTTACTCTAATTTAACCTGTTGTTATCCTTTAAGGTCATCATTAATAACCAACGCCAAGAAAGCTTCAAATCTTTAATAAGTTCTTTTGGCATCGAAGCATCATTGTTGCATTGTGCTGCCAGCAACTTCTTTGACATCAAAATCTAAAATTGTTACACCTGAGTGAGTTTGTGATATTCCTGTGGTTTGTACTTGTGACTGGTTCTGGAGGTTTCATGTCATGTGTTCAACAGGTACAAAAGGGGAACAAAGCCTGCAAAGAGTTTCAACTAAGAAAGATTAGCAAGCAGCAGTTGAGTCACTTTCGATGAGAAATTTAGAGTGTGCAGTAGTAGCTGCAGATTCTGAGGGTCAAAAAAAAAGTTATTTGTGAACAGATTTTTATTTGTAATCAGTTGAAAAAATAAGAAGTTTTTTGTTGGAGCAATAAAGAGAGCTTTCACTGCACATGGTGCCAGGAGTGGGATTTAGCATCATGAAATGGAGATGATAAAAATTTAACTTGCAGAAATAAAGAACGTGAAAATTGGAATGGACAAAATAAATGCAGAAGTAAAATAAGGAACAGAAAAACTGAAACTCAGTACGGAGAAAATGAGCATGCATATGAAATCAGGAATGGAAAATATAGAATCATACTTGGACAAGATTGATGACAGAATGAAATCAAGAATTGAGAAGCTGCAGGCTGAAATAAAAGATGAAATGAAAAACTTGAAAAAGGAGATATCGACAAACAACTAGTCAACTCGAAAAAAAACTAGAAATCTCAATGGAGGGGTGAACCTTGTCAATATGTTGATGCCCTGGAAGAATTTGGAATGACTTAATGCCCTGGAGGGAAGAGTCAACAAAAGAGTAGAGGAGCTGAACACAATGGAAGAGATGCTAGATAGAAGACCAAAAGAATTGAAGGTTAAGATGACATGATACAAAACAACATCTGCAAAGGCCAAGACACCCAACTTTGAAGTCTTCTGCCAACAGTTTGCCGCCATCATCACTCACAACTGATAGTAAGCAGAAGAGGAAATCGCACAACTGATACCAAGTCACCAGGGAAGGATGACCGAAGTCTTGAATGCAATCCTGACATCAGCATCATCTGGAGGTCCATGAGAACCACTTTGGGAACCAACACCTGACAGTCTCCATTTAGTTTTAATAGTGTTTAAAGCCCACTTTTGCTACTGCGGCACCACAGCCACATGAAATAAAGATGCAGCACCGGTGGAATGCAATAGTGCAGGAAACTGGAGAAAACCCACCCTGTGCCGCTTTGTCGACCACAAATCCCACATGCGGTTACCCGGGAGCGAACCCAGGTGCCTAGGTGAGAGTCCAGTAGTCTAACCACTCGGCCACAGCATGACCACAGTCTACCGTATTCGGCTTAAATCAAGGCAGCAGTAGCCAGGGGATATGATGCAGGAGTTTGCCCTAACAATTGAATAGCTGGTGAACAAGCCCCTGGCAAACCCATCACCTATTATGTGTCACAGGAAGCCTCCTACTCCCTTATCAATGAGGAGCTTGATGCTGAGATATGACAGCATCTTAAGTTCGGGGACTAGAAGATTGTCCCGTAAGCATTAATGGCAGCACTACAGATGCAGGTGCTCAAGATAATAGCTGCACTGACCTCAAAGATGAATACTCACTATGATAGGGACACAAACACAACATAAACCTTTAACTGATGCTAAGGGTCATCTAGTGATGGTCTGTCATCACCAGGCCGACCATTAGGTGGAAAACGAGTAAGACCTGTACATTAGGTACATTGGGACCATATTTACCACCCCCTCGAGTGGATTTACTTAGCTTGGGCAGAAGTATGACATGAGCATCATAGATAGACATCAAAGGACATCGTGAACGAGGGTCATCTTTAACTTCCATCTAGCCATTTTGTTAAACTACATGAACCATTTGTAACTCTGAGTGCGGCTTAAGTAATCATCACCGTAAGCTTCTGGCATCATTTGGTGTATCTCTGTAAAGGTTTTCTTGAGCTTCATGCAAAATTTAATGCAGACATGTTGCTCGTATAACTCTGCCATCTCTAATTTTGCAAACTGAGCAACACAGTGTTCTACTCACTACAGTACTATACAATAACAGATGTAGAAAATGAAACTTCCGGTAGTTACAAATTAAACACAGGCATGTGCAGGGATGCCAACCAGATTTTGCTCCAACACTTACTTGGCTTAAAATTATGAAGGTTCTGGAATTTTTTGAACAGATGTGGTAGATTCTATGATTTTTTGGGATATAAATCAACCAAATTTAAGTGTTTCACTAAATTTTATTAACCCTTTATGGTTGAATTATTTTGCTACTTATGCTGTTCTTCTTTTAATTCACAAACCAATATTTATACCTCTTTCACCAGCACCACAAGTGAAGCGACATGAATAGCCATGGTCGTTAGTGTGATACAAAATGGACTGGTCATCCATTCAAATCGCCTGGGGTTCCATGGTAGTAAAAACAGGTCTTTAACACTACCCAACAAAAAATTACTTTCGAAGCTGAACAACATCACAAGTTCCAGTCCCAGTTTCAGTGCCTGAGGTAAATGATGGGGAGGGTCCAAGTAAATAACTGGTATGATGGCAGGCTTGGATGCTGACAAGGTTACATTTGACTGCAGTTACATGAATTTTGTTCATTTGTATTTTTAAAAAGACAATACAGTTTTATTGCAAAAATATTAATAGTTTTACAATATAAAACATCTGTGATAGCTTAATTTTATTGTTAAAGGTTAGTGAAATACAAAATTAGAGAAAAGGGTACTAAAAATACCAAAAGCTTTGATTAATCATCATTGTTGCATATATGCAACACTATTCATGTATTTATGGGCATTGACACATTATAAACAGTTAATTTTGATGTTTATTTTGTAGTAATTTGAGTAATATTTTATAGGTGTAACAAGTATTAAAGTATTAGATACAGTGTCTCAGCTTCTGATACAGAGATCTTTGATTAAGTTTAATAATTTCAGCCATATAGTATTTTACTTGATCTTGAGGTAATCAAAATCTTTCATATAAAAGTTGTTATATGATGCTTTGAAGAGTAATAGAGGTGAATTATCTTGATTACAATTCTGTTATAATTAAAAGAGTAGGTATCAAAATTACTTCTAAATAATAGTAGAATGTTTTATAACATTTCAGAATACATACAGAGGCATCTCGCAGCACCTGTAGCACTCCTTCATATTTAGTCACTACTGCATGTTTAGAACAAAAAGACAATTTGAAACAAGAAAAGGAGAACCTTGTGGTTCCTAGGGCCAGTAAACATGAAGTTCATGGAAGTGAAGTGCGGCAAACATCCTGTACAGAACAAACTATTCACTACCATAAGTTAGAAACACCTCATAAACATGAGCAAGGTGACAAACTTAATAAACTTACCAATAGCAGTAATAAGTGTCATGTTTGTGAAATTTGTAACAAGAATTTCTCACAGTGGAACAACTTGAAAACTCACATTTTGACCCATAAGGACAAAAGACCCTACAAATGTGATGTTTGTAAAAAGAGCTATATTCGGAATGATCATTTGAGCAGACACTTTCTAATCCATCAGGACAATAGGGCATTCACATGTAGTATCTGTGAAAAAACCTTTGCTCTAAAGGAAAGTTTGAAACGACACACTCTGATCCATCAAGGTAAAAAGCCTTACAAATGTGACATCTGTGAAAAAACCTTTATTCTAAAGGCATATTTGAAACAACACAATCTGATTCATCAGGGCAAAAGGGCTCACAAATGTGACATTTGTGAAAAGGCCTTTGTTGAAAAGGGGTCATTGAGGAAACATAATCTGATTCATCAGGGCAAAAAGGCTTACAAGTGTGACATTTGTGGGAAGACCTTTACTCAGAAGGTGGCATTGATTAGACACATTCTGATGCATCAGGGCAAAAGGCCCTACCAATGTGACCTTTGTGAGAAGACCTTTACTGCAAAGCAGTCATTGGTCAACCATACTCTGATTCATCAGGGCAAAAGGCCTTACAAATGTGACTTTTGTGAAAAAACATTTACTGAAAAGGGGTCTCTGAACAGACACATTATGATTCATCAGGGTAAAAGGCCTCACAAATGTGACTTTTGTGAAAAGGCATTTATTGAAAAGGGGTCATTGAAGAAACACATTCTGATTCATCAGGGCAAAAGGCCTTATGAATGTGACATTTGTGGGAAGACCTTTACTCAGAAGGTGGCATTGAACAGACACAGTTTGATGCATCAGGGCAAAAGGCCTTACAAATGTGTCTTTTGTGAAAAGACATTTATTGAAAAGGGGTCATTGAGTATACACATTATGACTCATAAGGGTAAAAAGCCCTACAAATAGGACATTTGTAGAAAGACCTTTAATGGAACAAGCATATTGAAGGGACACTCTGATCCATCAGGGCAAAAGACCCTACAAATGTGGCATTTGTGGAAAGATCTTTACTATAAATGGCATATTGAAGAGACATACTCTGATCCATCGGGGCATACAAATGTGGCATTTGTGCAAACATCTTAACTCCAAATGGCATATTGAAGAGACATACTCTGATCTATCAAGGCAAAATCCCTACAAATGTGGCGTTTGTGGAAAGACCCTTATTGTAAAGATCACATTGAAAAGCCACATTCTTATCCATCAGGTGAAAGGGGCTACGCCATGGCCGAGTGGTTAGATATTCACCTCTCACCCAGATGGCTCAGGTTTGATCCCAAGTTGCAGAGGCAGGTTCTTTCTCTCGTTTTACCTGCCATCACATTCCACCGGTGCTCCATATTCATTCCATGTATCACCAGTGTCATCGCCTGCAGTGCCATGGCAGTAAAAGCGGATGTTAAATACTATAAAACAATCAGGCAAATGGTCCAACAATGAGACATTTGGGAAACAATCTTTACAGAAAAGGGAAATTTGAACACATTCAGATTCATCAGGACAAAAGGCTCTATAAATGTGACTTTCATGGAAAGGCTTCACATTAAAGGAGACACTGAGCGCATGCATTCAAATTCATCAGGCAAAAAACATTATACAAGAGATTTGCTCAGAAGGAATGCTTGGAAAATCACAATTTGATCTATGAACGTAGAAAGCCATACAAAGTGATGTATTTTCAGACTTTTTTAAGAAGATGTCCTTGGAGAAACACATGCAGAATCTTATGAGGTAGAAGACATAACCTCTATGAAAAGATGCTCAAGTTAAAATGATGATTTGAAAAAGACATGTTCTGGTGTTTAGCCCTTTTAATGCCAGCTCAAATAGAAAAATGCAGCCTGTAAAGTGCTAAGCAATTTTAGAGAAAAATTCAGGGTTTTAAATTATTAGTAATAAAAACAGTATCAAGAGCTAAATCTTTTTTTTTTTTTTCTTTCATTTTTAGTAAAGCCTTTTGTCAACAGCATTGTTTCCTTATATGCATGAGAAGTCTATTCAATATTTTTCAAAAGTTAAAAATCCCAAAATAATAAATAATTAGGCATCTAAATCCTTACTGTAGAGAAAGCTGAGCTAAGTAAATGAAACTACAGACATTTCTTTACTAAAACAGCATCCTGGTGTTTTATGTTTTGAAATACAAAAAATGAATTCACATAACTTGAAAACAAAAACACACATAAGCATGTTACCACTATTATTGAAAATGGCACAAAAGCAGTAGGATACAAGCATAATTTAGCGATTTTGTTGTTAGGTAGCTGAATGGTTGATTCACTTTGTATGCATCATCTGGTTACACTTCAAATCCATTTTCATAAGTGCATCGATTATTTGCATGTGTATGAGGGCCATTTTTATCCGATACATTTTCGTCGCTGAAGCTAGAATATATCTTATATGATGTCAATTGTTTTCATGAAGGTGTAAAAATTCAAAATCACTCACTTTGTTCTAATACATCCCAAATATAATTTTTTTGTTAACTTTAGAGCAATGTCAATACTCTACAATACCTCATGCTACCGTTTTAGAGCCTGGAAAGATCTTCACAATATTTTTTGCTGGTGGACGGAATGTTCTTTTATGCATACTAGTTTTCATCCATTTCGTTTCTTTGTCCCTACTTATAAAAATGTCATCTTTACCATCAAAGGAGAGCAATTCATCATTGTCAATTTCAGTGATATTTTTTGATCATCTCCCTCAGAAAATAAATCATCAAAATTCACACAGTCATTTTCTTCAGCAAGTACCTAAAAGAGCCTGTTCTAACTCCTGTTCTGTTAAATATTTCTTTGCCCTAAAATTAGAAACATGAAAAATTGGTAACAATTAAACATATTTTTAAAATACAACTTATACAAGGTTACGAGCCGTGATATGAAATATTACTTGCATGACCATGCGCGCAGTGTATAAAGTACGCAGCTGGTGCAGTTCCAAGAATAACCTTTTGTTGCCCTATACTTGTTGGTGCTACTATTTCTATGACTCAACAAAACGGAAGCTAAACAATGATTTGAAAGGTACTCGCAATAAGGTGGCGATAAGGTAGGCTATTTATCTGCCAGAGGGCAAAATGTAACTCTGGTGTAACTCTAGGGTTAAAGCCAAGAAAAAAATGTCTACTGTACACCTCTGTGGTGTGGTAGTAGCTTGTCTGCTTCACATTCAAGGGGTACCAAGTTCAAATCTCAGTTAAGGGATGTTACTCAGATAAGATTTTTTCCCTTATACTGAGAAGACAACGGTAGGTAATTTTAAGCTCTAAGAACCCTGGGCTCATTTGAACATCATTTCACCTGTCATCCGATATATCCTTCCAGGTTAAGAAATTTTAAACCTTTAATCCTTTCAGTACCAATCACAATCTAATCATGATGCCATTTTCTGTGGGAAAGTCTGTGTACTTTCTATGTTATAGCCAAAGAGAAAGGTTTTCGGAGCATTTCAGGTCCTTATTTTTATACTTGGAAGAACATATAAGCTCCAAATATAATTTCTCTAGCCAACGTTTCTATATTGCGTTTAAAAAGTTGCATCATCTAGGAAAAGGTATGAATCAAAGAAGAAATAAGAGATACAGATTGTGATGTTTTAGAAGAAACCATGTGATTTCAAATTTTAAGACCTTGATGACAGCGTTTCTGACATCAACATAAGAGAGGAGGATGTATATTCTAGTTTCATCAATGAAAATGCACACAAATGGTCCTCATATGCATGTAAATAATCAGTATACATATCAAAATGGATTCAGGGAGGTGTAACCAGACAATGCAGACGATGTGAATCAGCCATTCAGCTATGCAACAACATAAGGGCCAAATTGTACAGTAATATATGCTACATCTGTTTACCATTGCTTTATGCCTTCTTAATTATACTTTTCGTTGTAGCAGTAATCTTGTGGTTAAAATGACTAATGGTGATGGTGATCTACGAATTTTTTTTTATATTATTATTATTATTATTATTATTATTATTATTATTATTATTATTATTATTATTATTATTATTATTATTATTATTATCATCATTATTACTATTATTATAATTATTATTGTTATTATTATTATTACTATTGTGATTATCTTCATTATTAGTTTATAAGAATTTTGATAAATTTTGCATAAGTAATCCATAAGAGACAAAAGCATATCACAAATAAAAAGTAAATCCTGTCAATACATATAATTTACCTCGTGTACCCTTTTACTTTCTCTACACGTATTATGTATAGTGTCTAGAGAAGGTATTGCGTTCCACCCAAAAATTTGATACCGAGATTTCACCGGAAATACCTGTTTTAAGTCCCCCTGAAATGAAAAAAAGCATTTTTGGAAAAAGGTGCATGTGCGTGTGTGTGTGTGGACAGCAGAGCCCAAAAACGAAAAGACCCGTTGAATACCAAACTTGGTATTTAAGTTTGGTATCTTCCAAGGATGCAACACGAAGATTTTCAAGAAACCCCCCCCCCCCCAATATCCCTTCACATGGAACTTTTTCGAAAATTTTGATTTTCTCAAAAATGGCTCTAACAATTTTGATTAAAATATCGTAAATTAAAGATATTTACCTGACAAATAAAATGTACAACATGAATTTTCTGGGAATAGCCTCTGAGGACTGCTATATTCTGGATTAATTTTACAGAATTTTGCATAACTGTTAAACCATAAGAGATGGACAAAAACTTACCACACAAAAAATGTAGAGCACGTTAAAACACAGAACCCAAGTTCTGTATATTTTTTCATGGAGTTGATTGTTTTTTAGATATCCCTTTATTTTGGTTTCAGCATTGAAAAACTTATACTTTTCTCATACAGGAATTTGGAAACTCCTGTCCATACAAACAAAGGAACTTCAGTCATATGGCAACCAACTTTTGACTATCACTTTAACCTATGATACTCCCATATTTTCCTTCTACTTACAAGGAAGCAAGAAATGAGACTTCTGCTTTTTTTTTTCTTGTTTTTTAATTAGCATCAAGTAAATAAAAGAATACGCTATTTAACAATAATTTATTGAAGAGATGTAGAGAAAGTCATGTGAATGGAACACATCAGATTCTTTTTTATTTGTAGAACTGACAGTTTCTTAGATTGTCCTTATTAGTATTGGTTTTAGTTTTAAAATACTGCTACTTTTATCATACATGATTTTGTCAACTCCTGGCCATACAAACAAAGGAATTTCAGTCCATAACAAGCTGTTTTTAAAACGTCTGACTATCGCTTTAGCGTAGTGAATTCTCTTATTTTCCTTCTTCTTACAAATAAGCAGTAGGTAATAAGACCAATTCTGGCAACGTTTATCTTAATTAGCAAGACGTGGATAATATAATCTTTTGTAAGGAAAGTTTATTTGTGGAACAGCTAGGGAGATGTATGTGGATGGAACATGCCACTTTTTTTTATTGGTAGAGCCTCGAAACATGTATTTTCGGTGACATTTCGACCTCTTGCTGTGAAAAGAAAGGTGTAGAGTCACCAAAGTAAATATCACAACTTTCAGCAACATAGGTATGTTAGGTTTAAAATTGCAAAATGTGCAATGCAATTTCTAACTATATGATATCCACTTTTTCCTATATCTATTTTCATTTCATCTTACCACAAGTTCAGCTCACTGAATGCACAAATGTAATGGATATAATTACTTGCCTAAACAAATTGAACTATTTCAGCCACATTAAAAGAAAGTTGTTAAGTTTTTGTTTCATCATATAATGTACACATGTTTGTGTCATACGCTTGTGCTTTTTACATATGTTTTGTAATATATCCCATGCTTACTTACTGTGTGTTTAATGTTTATTTTGTTTAGTATTTCTATGTTTGACAAGTTTCCCTACACAAAGATTAGCTACCTTATTAAAGTTCCTTTTACTACAAAAAATTACTAATTTCTCTGCAATGTTCTTTGCGTAAATAGAAGAAGTAATGTATTTCATCCTAAAATTCGATGCACAGATTTCTCAAAAATTGCATATTTTAGAACGCCTAATCCGGGGAAACAAAAAAACAAAAAACAGGATTATTTTAAAAAAACAGCGTCATCATATGCCTGTGAACGGCAGACTTCAAAAACAAAATAATCTGATGTGCTCCATTCATATGACTTTCTCTACATTTGTGTAACAAATATTGTTAATAAGCTTATTCTTCTATCTACTTCATGCTATTCCAGATAAATATTATAGAAACAGTCTCATTACTTAGTTCCTTATAAGTAGAAGGGGGAAAAAGGGAATACTTTGTTCTAAATCGACAGTCAAATATTTCAAAATGTGGCTGCTATGGGATTGAGATCCATTTCTTTGCATGGCCAGTTGTTGACAAGTTCCGGTATGAGAAAAGTTAGTATTTTAAAATTGAAACCAATAACAAGGAATATCTCAGAAACAGCTAACTACATGAAAAAAATGTGTATTACATAAATTGTGTGTTTTAACGAGCTATAGTATATTATTTGTTAAGTCAGTTTTTGTCTATCTTACGGTTCACCAGTTGTGCAATATTCAGAAAAATTCTCCAGAGTAAAGAGGTCTTCAGGGGCTACTCCCAGAAAATTCAAGATATACATTTTATTTGTTATATAAATTTCTTTAATATACAATATTTTATTCAAAATCATCACAGCCATTTAAATCAAAATATTCGAATTTTTTTCCACAAAAAAGATAGCTGGGTGTGGGGGGGGGCGGGTTCTTGAAAAATTTATGTCATATCCTCGGATGATACTGAACTTAAATACCAAGTTTAGTATTTCAGCTATGCTGCCTACAGACACACACACACACACACACACACACACACACACACATACAGACATTTTTCTAACTTTTTTTTTTTTTTTAGGTGGTCTCAAATCATGTATTTGAAATATCGGTATTGAATATTTTAGTGTAATACAATAAATACCTCCTCTATACATTATGCACATAGCAAGTATAGAGAAAGTAAAAATCTTACATGTATCATTCAATGATTTGCTTTTTTACTTTTGAGTGGCAAAACTTGCGAGGAAATAAAAGTGCAATTGTGCAAAGTATTTTTGGGAAGCTTCTGCCACATATGACAACAGTTTGATATTTAAATCATTTCAAACATCCAATTTTTAATTACCAACCAGGATACCCAGCAGAGGTGGTTGCTGGGGAAATCATTGAAAAAATTCACCGTGTGATTCTTGTTGAGCATCGAACGAAAGCTTGCAAAATGGCAGACTCTAAAGGTGTGTAGACCAAATTTTTTTTTTTTTTGTACTGTGGCACTGCAGGCAATTACACTGGCGATACATGGAATGAAGATGGAGCACTAGTGGAATGCAATGTCAGGGTAAACCAGAGAACCCAAGGAAAACCCACCCATGCGCCGCTTTGTCCACCACAAATCTCACATGCGGTCACTTGGGATCAAACCCAGGCCATCTAGGCGAGAGGTGAGTGGTCTAGCCACTCGGCCAAGCATGGCCATAGACAGGAATGGGAATTTATATTTTGCTTGTGAAGTTTTGATGAAAATATTGTCTGTTCAAGTTTGCTGCAATTTCTTACCAGGGACCTCAAAGCTGTGTTTGGAGCTAAGTGAATGACCTTGTGTTAAAATGTCACTGCCAATGACATTTGGATTCACCACTATACTCCAGAAACCAAGTAACAATAAAAACAATGGGTTACTTCCGGTGTATCTGCTCCAAAGGCATAACCGTCTCAATGGTGTAAAAGTTATGGCAATGATTTTTTAGGAATGCATGGATGTCATTGACTTCTTAGAAAAAGGAAAAACAATTACTGGTAAATACTACATTGAGTTATTGGGCCAATTAGACAACAACTGAAGGCCAAGAAGAAATTGCTGTTTCACCATTACAAAGCACTGGCATATCTAGAGTTACCACTGCCAAACTGCATGAATTGATGTCACCCTCCCCGGTTCTCTGCAAATTCTTTTTGTTCCTAAACTTGAACAAATGACTCACAGAAAAAAAGTTAGATCAAATGAGGTCATCATTGAGGTAGAAGCATATTTTGCAGAGCTTGACAATTCCAATTTCTTTTTGAGGGGTTAAAACAATTGGCAGGAAAGTTGGGAGAAAAAAATATATATATATATATATATTCCTAAAAGGGAACAATGTTGAGAAATAATTTGTGTATGAAAATAAAATGGTGTCTCCATTCCTAATGGGTGCTTACTGAACTGCCCTCATAATCACAGGATTGTATAAAGAGCATAGCTTGAATGTACAATACAGGAGGATTCAGATATGAGGTATCCTTTTAAACTCCTTTAGCTGTCATTAAAGTGTGCAAAGCTAAATTATTATGATATAAACTTCAGGATTTATATAACTTCATCATCATGTATCAGCAATTTATACTCTGTCTTTTAATTTCTAAGAAGAAAATCTTACCATGTTTGTTGTCCTCAGCCAAATTTGAAGTTTCCCACCAAACTTGAAGAAAACTTTATATAAAATATTCCAATTAAGTGCAGCAGGTAAATTTGAATAGGATAGATTTAATTTGTGCCAAACTCAGTAATAGTTGAAAAGTTTGACAAATACTATTAAAGCACTGTGGTCTTAGCTTAATATCTCTCAGCTAAAACTGATTATGTTGAGCTGAGAAGAGCATTAGAGAGAATTGCAATTGTCACACACACTGCAACTGTTGTAATTAATGCAGCAGTTTGCACTCAAAATACCTTTTCTGATTAATTGTAATTTCTTGTAACATTTCAGGTTATACACAGAGGCACCTCCCAGAACCTGTAGTTCTGCATCAGATTTATCCATTACCACCCATATAGAAGAAAGTTTGAAACACGGAAAACAGAATCTTGCATTTGCTTGGGCAAATACAGATGAAGTTTATGTGAGTGATGAAATGGAAGCATCCTGTATGGAGCAAACTGATCACTTCCAAAACTCAGAATCATATCATGACCATAAACAAAATAACAAACTTAATAAATGTAGTATTAGCAGTAATAACTCACATGTATGTGAAATTTGTAAAAAGAGCTATACAGATAAGAAATATTTAAAAATGCACATTTTGGTTCACCAGGGCAAAAAACCATTCAAATGTGATGTTTGTAAAATGACCTTTACATTCCAGACATCTTTGAAAAGGCACATTCTTCTTATTCATGAGGGCAAAAGACCATTCAAGTGTGATATTTGTGAAAAGAGTTTTCCAAACAGGGAGTACTGGAGAAAACACATATTGATTCATTCAGGTGAAAGACCATTCAAATGTGTTGTTTGTGCAAGGAGCTTTATAGACAACAGATCTTTGGAAAAGCACCTTTTAGTTCATCAGGATGAAAAACCATTCAAATGTGATGTTTGTGCAAAGACTTATATACAGGAGAGATATTTGAAAATGCACATTGTGATTCATCAGGGCAAAAGTCCGTACAGATGTGATGTTTGTAAAAAGAGCTTTACATACCAGACATCTTTGAAGAGGCATATTCTTCTTATTCATGAGGGCAAAAGACCATTCAAGTGTGACATTTGTGAAAAGAGTTTTGCAAACCGGGTATACTTGAAAAAGCATATTTTGATTCATTCAGGTGGAAGACCATTCACATGTAATTTTTGTACAAGGAGCTTTACAGACAACAGATCTTTGGAAAGTCACCTTTTGGTTCATCAGGATAAAAAAAGCATTTAAATGTGATCTTTGTGCAAAGAATTATAACATGAGTGATATTTGAAAATGCACATTTTGATTCATCAGTGCAAAAGACTGTTCAAATGTGATGTTTGTAAAAAGACCTTTACATTCCAGACATCTTTGTAAAAGGACATTCTTATTCATTGGGGCAAAAGACCATTAAATTGTGACTTTTGTGAAAAGAGTTTTGCAATTCAGGAGTACTTGAAAAAGCACATTTTGATTCATGTGAAGAACCATCCACATGGATATTTGTGCAAGGAGCTTTACACATAATACATATTTGAAAAAGCACATTTTGGTTCATCAGGGCAAAAAACCATTCTAATGTAATGTTTAGAGTGTCCATAAATAAAATGCTATTTAATTTTTAGTTCAAAGAGCTATATAGAGAAGGGATCTTTGTGAAAGCACATTTTGGCTACTAGGTCAAAAGACCCCATTAATATATTATTTATGAGAATGAAACCTTTATACAGGGCAGAAGTTTAAAAAGACACATTTTGATTCATCAGAGCATGTGACTATTTAAATGTGTGGTTTGTGAAAGGAGTGTTTCACACCAGGATTATTTGAAAAAGTACATTTTTATTTATTTACATGAAAGAGCATTCGAATGTGATATTTGTGAAAAGAGATGTTCACACCAGTATTACTTGAAAAAGCACATTTTGATTCATCAGGGAAAACAGCCATTCAAATGCAATGTTTGTGAAAAGAATTATACAGAGAAGGGATCATTTGAAAAGCTCATTTTGATTCATCAGGGCCAAAAACAACAAATATGTTTATAAAAGGATATTTACACAGCAGGGATCTTTGAAAAGCCACATTCTTTTACATCAGGATTAAAGAACATTCAAATGCAACATTTGCCAAAATAATTTTGCACAACAGGATTACTTGAAAATTCACATTTTGATCCATTCTTTCCATTCTCTATTCCATTACTTCTCATTTCTTGATTGCTATTTGTCATTTTTCCTTTCTATACTTTGCTGTAGTATTTCCTCAAAACATTTCAGCCCCATTAATGGTGTTTTTGCATTTTATTTTCATGTTTCTTCCCTTCTGACCTCTGGAATGTGCTTTGGCATAGGTCAGTCTCATCAACTGTTAGCTTTTCACCGTATTATTATCATCATTATCTATAATATTGTCCTCCATGGTCTACAGATAAAATGCTAGTCTCTGGTTCCCATGGTCATAGGAACAAAACTCCATTTGCATTTCATTACCAATAACACAGTAAATTGTGTTTAAAAAAATGTCTTCTTGTCTCTTGTACATTATGTGTCTTATTTACCACATCCCATGGATCTTTATACCCACATCATCCTTATTGGCGTACATCTCCTAGATAAAGGCAGCTGGCAACATAATTGAGAGAGGGAGTGAGGAGGAGATGAGACACCATGAATAGGTATATCATTGAACTCATGGTGGAATTATAAAGGGTGAGGACAGCACATATAGGTGGAGTTGACGGTAGAGAAGGTGATGTTATCTTGCTCGCAAATACTTGATGACAATTCATTATTAGTATCTTGTGCATGCTAATGTGACAATTACAGTATCCTGAGACTAATTAATAATTTTCTTTTTTATGATAGAGTTTCACAGTTAAAGTGAGTAATTGTGCAGTGTATGGGGTGTGATAGTTACTATTGCAAAACAAAGCAAAGTTGCACAAAAACTTCACATTTACGAAATATAAACATAGTCGTAAAAATGGCAATATTGTTTCTGAACATAAGACACGCTTCCTAAATTACAGAAGTTCATACTTAATAATTAATAGAAGCAAGAACAGCATAACATTACATACTTTACAACATTATAGTTAGGAATATTTTTCTCCATAATAATTTCTGTTATATTCAAGGTCTATGTTTTCCATGTCTTATTGTTACTTCAGTGTCACACTCCCTTTCATTTTGCTGAGTTTTCTTGAAACAGAAAATTATCATGATTTGGAAAAAGCTGTAAAATGCTGGAATCCCTGAGTTTGCCTTTAAACACCTAGACGGCCGGGGTTTGATCCCAAGCGACCGCATGTGAGATTTGTGGTGGACAAAACGGCGCTGGGGCGGGTTTTCTCCGGGTACTCCGGTTTCCCCCGCCATCGCATTCCACCGGTGCTCCATCATCATTCATGTATCATCAGTGTCACCGCCTGCGGTGCCATTAGTAGTTAAAGCGGGCGTTAAACACTACAAAAAAAAAAATTTGCCTTTAAACCTCTAAACTTTTCAATAAAACTTCTCACATCTTATTTTTTAAAAACTAAGCTATTCCAGCAACTTCACATGGTAATGGCAATGTTCTACAATGTGGTAAAATTTTCATGCAGATACACCTTATAATTTCTGGGGAAATGGGGCATGTATTTTGAAAAGTATTTTCTTGAGTAATTCACATTTAAAGTAATTACTATTGTAAAACGTACATAAACACTAATATTTGCATTTAATTTGTAATAGTAAATATTTGAATGAAACCAACAGAAATTGTTCACATTTTATAAAATCCAAATAAATGAAAATAAAACTTTTTTTAACTCAATGATTCATTCCCCTTTTTTATTTTTTCTATGGTGTTCAACACCTGCTTTTATTACATTGGCACTGCAGGCGATGACTCTAATGATTCATGGAATGAAGATGGAGCACCAGTGGAATGCTATGGCGGAGAAAACTAGAGAACCCAGAGAAAACCCGCATTTGTGCCCCTTTGCCTACCACAAATCCCACCTGCAGTTGCTTGGGATTGAACCCAAGGTAAGGGTCTAGCCAGCGGCAGCTACTGTATAGGAGCATAAGAGCACATGAACCTCCAATATTTCTTAGTGGATCTCCTGTTTCTCTTTCAGGAAACATTTAATAAAATATGCTCTCCAGCGCCACTTGTTTAAATATACCACGCTCTGCTCTTCAGATTGAACACAGCCAAAAACCTGAGTATGTGACAACAATGTTTGGAACACAGACCTCTTGTGCTAGTATATAACTAACGTTTAGCAGCTCTGCCCTTGCACGGGTAACAAAACAGCTTGAAATTTTACAGCCAGAAATGAGCACAGTGCAATCGTGCACTTTCGTTCTCATTAACATCACCAGGGTTCTGTTTATCATCTGGAGGTGCTGCTATCTTTGAGATTTAGCTGAAACTATCCGGAAAGGCAACTGCATTTGATGAGATGCGTTATTTTTCTTAATAATCATACACTTTCGTTCTCATTAGCATCACCAGGGTTCTATTTATCATCTGGAGGTGCTATCTTTGAGATTTAGCTGAAACTATCCGGAAAGGTAACTGCATTTGATGAGATGCGTTATTTTTCTTAATAATTTGCTTAAGACTTGCATGTGCTGCAGTTTTACCAAGTTATTTGGTAAATGTGGTGCAATGTGATTCACTTACTGTGACAATACTTAATTGATTAACAGGTGAGACTAGTATGGATTTTCTAACACATTTTATACATAGCTTATTATTTTAACACAATGTTCTCTGTGTTGAGCAATTGACCTCGTGGTTCTCAATTCTTGTGACTTTTCAAAGGTAGCCATGAATTCGGTGGACTCGACATTAAAAAGCCATGATAAATTTACATATGAGGAATAAATAGAAATAAAACATTTGGGACATCCACAGCCTGATTTGGTAACTGAGCATGTGACAAAAACTCAAAAACATAAATTTAATAACAATGTATATGCAACATGCAAATGGCTTTGTGGTTGCAGTATCAGAAACTCGCTGTTTTGCTTTCCTTGTCTTATGTTTAGCTCCAATGCAATGAGTAACAGGACAAGAGTAGCATGTGCCAACCTGGTGTATCTGAGTGAAAAGCTAAAAAAATATGAGAATTCACAAACACATAACAATGCATGTATTCTATTCACCATGCTTGGTCGTGTGAATATCAGCACTCAACTGGACAGTGCTTATAGGCAGGTGGTAAAGAGGCACAACAAGCAAGTTGACAAAAATGGGTACATTCTCTCTAGGCTAATTGACCGCGTAACATTTTGTGGAGCATTTGAACTCATGATGAGAGGGAGAAATCTGAAAATCCTGGGGTGTTTCATGGGCTTGTTAATTTTGTAAGCTCTATTGTTAAAGCAATGCAAGAACACTTAGAAAATGCAATCATGTTCAAAGGTACTTCAAAGATGGTGCAGAATGACATACTCAACTGCATGCTTGCAGTATGCAGGGAAATTATATTAAAAGAAATAAAGGTAGCTCATTACTTAGCAGTCATGGCCGATAAAACGATGAATGTGTCTACTCAGAACAACTCGCTATTGTGTACAGATACATGATGCAAAGATCGCTGTTGAGCATTTTTGGGGTTTTTTCAATCCTGTTGCCCAAGATGCTAATCTGGGGTAATAAACACAGCATTGCTAGAGGTTATAGGAGAACAGAAACATAAATTAATAGGTCAATGCTACGATGATGCTGCTGTTATGAGTGGAAGTGCAAGTGGAGTTTAGGCGAGAATATGAGCTATGTACCCTCATGCATATTATATACACTGTTATGCCCATCAATGCAATTTGGTTCTGCGGAAGGCTGCTGCCATAAACAGCTCATCCAGGATTTTCTTTTCAGCACTATCAGAATTACCGCATTTTTTTCAAGATCTTGTCTAAGAACCAAAACACTTGACAGAATTGTGCAAAGCAGAGTTCTGAGGCTAGCAGCTAGAAGCTGGTTTTGCAACATTCGTTCAGTGAATGTTGTGTATGAAAATAAAGAACATCTCATCCAGTGTCTAGAGGAAATAAGTCTGCTTGATAATACTGATGACAAAACAAGACATGAGTCAAGTGCCCTCTTAGCAGCTTTGGAGGACTCTGCATTCACCTTCTTGTTGGAATTCTTTCAGAGAATAATGCCTTGGGCAGGGCTCTTATTTAAAGTACTGCAACACAGACAAATCGATGCTGTAAAAGCAAAATGCTACTTAGATCAGTTCTCATCTGCTGTGCAGGAAATTAGAGACATTACTCTTAACAGATGTGAAGATCAAAAGAGAAAGCGGGAAGAAAATCGAGTGACAGAAGGAAAGGAAGTGTGCGATGCAATACTTAGTCAAGTAAATGACAGATTTTAATTTACCAATCATTTAGTGACTTCCAGGCTAGTTGATGTCGCTTCTTTCCAGACATTCTCTGAAGAGTTTCCAGAAAAAGATCATGTCATTGATGTTGAAATCTATCTGGTGTAACTAAAAGTGCCCAAATTCCTTTCTCGGCATGATTACCAGCTGCTATAGCAGCTTAGTTGCTCAGCTTAAAACAGAACTTCAAGTATTGTATAACTGGTGTAATATGATGGGCGCTGAAGGAGCTTCATCTAACAGAAATGTTATGCAGTTCATACCAGTAAACCTCAAAGAAGAAACTTTTCTGCAATTAACCAAGCTACTGAAGAGTGTTATCACTATGCCCATGATTACATCAGAACCAGAAAGATGCTTTTCCACAATGAAAGGAATTAAAACCTTTACTAGGTGGTGGTGGTGTGCTGATTTTGTGAACACCTAAATTTTTAATCCAAGAACCGCCACTGGGTCTAACCATTCAGTCACGGCAATGCCAGAATTATCTTAATAAAACATTTAGTGTTTTCAAGCATATCATCATATATTTGCTCAAATTGGTTCCCAGAGTATTTACTACTTTAATACTATCTTGCTGGTTTAAAAAGTCCAAAACTTTCAATTATCTTTTTAAAAAATTGATAAGCCATAATTTCACTATTGAATACTATGTGAACAAGGTACTTACAACCTAGATGTCCTCGGTTCGATCCCAAGTGATCACATGTAAGATTTGTGGTGAACAAAGCGGTGCAGAAGGCAGGTTTTCATGGAGTTCCCTCCCCCCCATCACATTCCATCGGTGCTCCATCTTCATTCCATGTATCACCAAAGTCATTGCATGGGCGTTAAACACAATCCAAAAATAAAAACTGCTTACTTAAATGTTTAATTATCCTACTATGTAGTTTGGGAGAAAATCTTAAATGTAGACTTCAATTGCTGTGTTAAAGTTTCAAATGAATCCAAGCAAAGTTGTAGATTTTAGGTATTTCACAAATGGGTAGCCTTAACAGTTTTTTTTGTTTTTAAGCTATAGACACACACACAGACCTTTTTCTAAAACTGCATTTTTAGAATTGGATAAATTTTTTTTTCACACAAGCTGTGTGTAGGACAGGAGTTGGGTAGGTACAGTCAGACTGAAAAATTCAATGCCATAGCAGGGATTTGAACCACGGATCTCCTGATCTCTAGCCAGTTCTCTGCCACTGAGCTACCATGGAAACATGCCAGCATAGCATTGTATTTCTCAACTGAATCAAATGTTTACTGGTAAACCACAAGGTGATCTCAAATGATTTTGAGATGACAACCCCAATGGTGACTACAGTGTTGTAAGTACTTTAGACCCAGGATTCATAGTATAGTATAGCCAACTATTATGGTCATAGTATAGCCAAGAAATTTGGTCATTTAACTCAATGAACACAACCGAGTTGCAGGAAAGATTTAACAAAATGATTGCTAGTAGTATGCTTGGAAGTGAAACATCCTAGAGACACTATGACTGGAGTACTGTGAATGTGTTTTTATTTAAACATAATAGCAGTCATTCAATTCTTGGCCTCATCTTTGTCTTTTTATTGATAGAACCCTTCAGTCATTCCAGTGCTTGCTTTCAAGGACGAAATACATAACCATAGGGAGAAGGGCACTCTTGGTTCTACTTCTACTACTCTTAACATGAGCTCTAACCAATGGTATTGAAACTGATGTATCACAGGACAATAACACTAATTATTAATTAGTGTACATACATGCATTAGAAATCAGAGCTGTTTAAAAAGAGGATGGGCTATCTCCATGGCAACCATTAATTGTGACATCAGAACTTCAGAATCTATACAATACCTGTGAGTTCACTTACAGTGAAAAGGAGAATCAGATATTGTTCTTGGAATTCTACTTGAGATGAGAGACCTTCATAGTTTTTAATTAGGTATCTCAATTGAAGCTCGCCTACTAAGAGACATCAGAAAAAGGAAGAAAAAACATTACTAAATATGCTTCCCAGAAAAGAAGGTTCGAGTTTTAATTCCCTTGATCATACATAACGGACATATCAAGGTGTTGAATTAACTCCAGAAACTAGTTATTTTCTGTTACTATTTATATAAAGCAATTTTCTTAAATATAGTATTTGAATAATCATTCTTTCAAATTACACCATTACCAGTTGCAATTTTTATATTTTATATTTATTCCTTTAATTTAAAATATTAGTTGTGGTTTATCTTTAATGTTTACTTCTTCGATTAATACTAATACCAGTTGTGACTTTCATTAAGGCAAGTCTTTCCTTCATGTGCTATTGTTTTATACCTGGTACCAACTTACCAAACTTCAGTATACTATTTCTTGTGAAGATGTGCGGGTGTTAGAGCTAATGTCGAATGCGAGAGGAATGAATCTATTCAGTGATTCTAATTTAATGAAGCCAACATTTCCTCAATGGAGAGATGAAGACAAAGAAGATATTTTGATGACTGGGCAACCAGCCACACTTGTAAGTATTGTCGATCTGGGTCGCTCAATTGGTAAAGCGCTAGTCTTCTTAGTTCAAGGTATCGATCCAAATCTGGCTCAGTTGAGGTTTTTAAGTGAGCCTAAAAACAACAGGATCATGCCAATGGATTTACTGGATACAAAAAACTTCAAGACAAAATTCTGGCATGTCAGCAGATGTTGATTTGATAAAAATTAATTTAAAATGTTATTAACTATAACAAACGGGGACAAACAATGTTGATTTTATACCATTTTGCTTTTTAGAATGTTCATGTTTGCGCTGCTGTACATATATAGAAAAATTATTTTCTGGTGTGTTTGCTATTTAACAATAATTAAAATGCACAGAACAGGGGGGGATTCTCAGATTTCAAGAATATAACACAAGCTGTGAATAAACACAAAGATTCTGCACAATTTTCAAATGCCAATTACAGTACAACAGATATCCAAAGCAAAGGAATAACCTACTGATTGATGTCTTTAGGGAAATTCAAGATTACTGTTTGTTGAAGTTTGTTTTAATCGGTTGTTTTTCGAACTTGCAAAATTATTACACAACTGTATTATTTACTTAATCCGAATTTTGCTTTTGAGAATTTTCTGCTTTTGTTAATTTGAAGTAGATCAACTTCTTAAAGCTTAATTCTATTCAGAAGGTAGAATTACAAGATTTAGAGAGGGCATTTCAAAATGTATTTTTCTCTGAAACTCGCTAAATAATGAAACACAGGCAACAGCAACTTCATTCAGCAGCATGAACAGTTGCAGTTAAGGCAATATAACCTTACATTACAGTAAAATGCAAAGTCAAGCTTGGTGCAGTTTCTACTTCAAGAATTTGTGGCCCCTGCAGAATAATAGTATAAACATTTTTACATTCCTAATAGTTGAGATTCATATCTCATATTACTTTATTCATATTACCTCTTCACCTGATTTTCCACCTAAAAGCTGCCGATGGTAAATACATAGAGCCAAAAGAAATTTTAAGAAAAGGTGTATTTATTGCCTACGAATTACCTCTCTTCTACATTGCAAAGTAGTATCTCTGCTTCATAACACAACTTCTCTGGTATGTTGGTTTAATTTATCATAAGCACTAGCATTTCGTGTACTGCAAATTCCTGTTTTGTTAGAAGCGTAATAAAAGTTTGTTTTTACTGGTATAAACCGCCCCTATCATTGTTTGTAGTAGGAGTCAGTAATCCAGAACACAGCTGTATGCCACTAACATTGTTAGTACAGTCCTCACATTGTGTATTTCCTACAAAGGCGCAAACTAAATAATTTAACATTTATTTTCCACCAAACTAAGTGGGCAATTAAAAATACAGCTTTACGATTTATTTATTTTCCATAAGATGCGTTAGTTATAAAATATTAACATTTTAAAAAGAACACCTGCAGCATGCCGAACAACTGTTAAAATGATTAAATATAATAAACAATATATGTGTATCTAATTTAAAGCATGCATAACCTTTGGTCAACATGTTGTATATTGCTGTAGTAACATTTAAAACAAATCAACCTAACCGTATCCTTATTTCACAAATGAATATATATTTCCATTTAATTTTCATATTTCAAATAACAACTTCATATATTTCTTATTGGGTTATTATAATTGTCTTAAAAAAGAAACTTGTAAAATGAAGCATGTCTTTAAAATACTTGTTCAATTATAGCTTTTAGATATTGAAAACAAACTAACAAGCAAGCGGTTATAAAACATTGATGAGCTCGACGGCGTAATGGGTGTGCCTTACTGCTTAGCAAGTTTTACTCACAACTTTTTTTCAAAATTTCGCTTAAATAAATTCAAAATTGCATCATAAGGAGCATTCTAAATGTTAGAATATGTTTAGGATGTTACAACTGACAAAAAAAATTCACACTCCGCATTGTCACATAATTTTGCTTTTTTAGTTGTTCATAAAATAGTTTGCATTATTTATATATGTGAATGTGGGTGAGGCAAACCTGAAGATTGCAAGGTGCTGCCAGGACCTCTGATAAATAATTCCTTAAATCACTGTATAACACATGTGATTTAATATGCATAGCAAACATTTAGGCAAGGAAAATTCCAGTAGAATTTGAATTGCAGAGTTAAGATGTCAAATATTTAATTTTGCACCATCTCCCCAATATTTATCACCTTTAGGATCCTACCTAAACAATACAGCCAGCATAATGTGTATCACTAACTGCCGCTGTTTCAATTTCGGAGAGCAACATTCACTTGATTTTCTACACCCAAGTTCCAACATATCCAGTAAGTTGCACTCCGATAGGAAAATGAAGGAAAACAATGAGCAAGAGTAAGCATTGAGTTTTGCAAGGGAAAAAAAAGATATGTCAATTTTCATAAATTGGAGCGTGAAGATCTCTTTATTCTGAAAGAGTTTTGCAAAATTTTGGGATAACGGTTGAACCGTAAGAGACAGAGAAAAACTTACAGCACAAAAAATGTAGATCTCGTTAAAGCATATAATTTATATTACACACTGTTTTCTTATAAAGTTGACTATTTTCGAGATAATTCGTTGGCACTGGTATCAATTTTAAACTGCATACATACCCACCTAGCTTTTCCCAAATGCAACCATGCAAAGTGAACCTAATCACTTGTAAAGAAATGACTAACGCAATACCCTAATGTATTCCCTTATTTCTCTTTCTCTTACAACTAAGCAAGTTATAAGACCTATTCTACTAATGCTTATCCCGATCAAAGAATAATCTTTTGTAAGAGAAGTTTGTACGTAGAGCAACTAGAGAAAGTTGTGTGAATGGAGCACATCAAATATTTCCGTAAGCGGTCATGATCATGATTTCCAAACCACATAGGCCAGTCTTTTTATATAGTCCTTTTGCTGCGCCATCGTAAGTAATAATTATTCTCGGGTCTATTTTTGTCTTTTATGGTTCTGTACTATATGCGATTTATTAGTTTTCAATTGCAAGGCTGTCCTTTCTTTGCACCTTTAAAATTGTGCATTTTAAAGCTATGAAAACAGCATAGCGATTAGGGATTCCAATCATGTTCGAATACAGAAAAATAGCACGATGGCCCATTTTTACTCTCTCTATACTCACTATTTACATAGTGTATAGAGAATGTATTGCACTCCACCAAAAAATTCGATACCGAGATTTCACCGGAAATATATGTTTTAGGGTCCCCTGTATCCAAATAAAGTATTTTCAAAAAAAGGTCCGTGTACGTGTGCGTGCGTGTGTGTGTGCGCGCGTGCGTGTACACCATAACTCAAAAACGAAAAGTCGGTAAAATACCAAACTTGGTATTTAGGTTTAGTATCTTCCAGGGATGCGACACGAAGATTTTGAGAAAAATCCTCCCACCCCAAACTATCCTTTACATGGAACTTTTTTCGAAAATTTCGATTTTCTCAAAAATGGCTCTAACGATTTTGATTAAAATATCATATATTAAAGTTATTTACCTGACAAATAAAATATATATTTTGAATTTTCTGGGAATAGCCTCTGAAGACCACTTTATTCTGGATGAATAAACTACTAAACCGTAAGAGATGGACAAAAACTTAGCACACAAAAAATGTAGAGCACATTAAAACACACAATTAATGTTATATACATTTTTTTTTTTTCGTGGTGTTGATCGTTTTTGAGATATTCCTTTTTCTTGGTTTCAGCTTTGAAAAACTAATACTTTTCTCATACAGGAAGTTGTCAACTGCTGTCCATACAAACAAAGGAACATCAGTCACATAGCAACCAGCTTTTGGCTATCACTTTAACCTATGGTACTCCCTTATTTCGCTTCTACTTACAATAAAGTAAGAAATAAGACTATTTCTGCTAATTTTTCTCGATTAGCATGAAATAAATAAAAGATAAGCTTATTAACAATAATAATTTACAGAGATATAGAGAAAGTCATGTGAATGGAACACATCAGATTTTTTAGCTTTGGCTTCCTCTTAAAACTGCTTTTAATAAATTAAAACATATTCAGAGAATAGTTCCCTGACAAGGCCAAAAACTAAAGCTGAACGGGCATTTAGGTAATTTTGTTTTAGAAGTTATCCTAAATGTATGCAAATGTTATGAGAGTTCGTTTTGCTCTATGCTTTTATCTTAAGTCTATGGGTAGTGCAATATTTCATCTGTACGACAAAAGAAGGTAGTCTTTAACCATTCTTAATTTCATGGCTAACATATCTCGTTAGCCATGTTATGAAGGCTTTTCCTTAGCCTACGTCATTATACATATATAATAGCGTAGGCGACGGCATTACGAAAGAATACTAAACTTTAAACGGCCAACCATTTTAGCATTGAATTAGTGTTTCAAGTTCATTCAGCGTTTAATCGTGGTAGTATTTACGTTTATTAATAAAGCTAGAATTGCTCACAATGTGGTTTTTAACGCTTTTGACAACTTGGCGAGAAATTGTAGTGAATCTTCATGTACAAAGCTGAAAATAACCTCCTATGTACCAACTCTGTAATCAAACACAAACGAGATATTCACTCCTACAAAACTAGATCAGCCAATCACATACAGTCATGCAAAAAAGTATTCATACACCAGTGTTTATGTAGAAAAACTTAATTTATTATAACTAAAGTTAACATCCAGAGAGGTTATATGGGAAACTAGCAGTATGATATTTCCTCCTGAATCTATACATATAAATGCATGACCTAAAAGTAAATAAAACATTTGTACCAGCTGGCTTCTCACAACAAGGAAAAAAGTATTCATACACTCAAAGAAAATGATAGTTTAAATACAATACAATAACAAAAGTAATACTTTGTAGGCATTCCTGTTCTGCGTATTACTTCTGTTAACCTCTTTGGCATGGAATGAACCAGGTTTTTTTGTAGTCTATAGGTAATATTTTGCCATTCTCTGAAGACATTGTTTCAGAGCTGCCTTACTTCGTATTTCATGCTTTCGGACGATTCTTTCAAAGGTATCCCAAGATGTTCAATTGGATTAAGGTCTGCACTCTGTGTTGGAAACTTGAGAACGTGGGGAGTATGGTACAATAACCACAAAGGAACAATTTCCGCCGTATGCTTAGGATCATTGTCTTGTTAAAAGTAATAATATGTGCCTAAACTCAATTTATCAACACTCTTTTGCAGATTCTTTATGATATTTAAATATTGAAGTCTATCCATGTTACCTTCAACAAAAACAAGTTCCCAAACACCAGATGTAGCCATACATCCCCATACCATAATTCCTCCTCCACCATGCTTCATTTTGGCTTGAAGGTGCTTGGGTTCAAGCTTAGTATTTGGTCTTCTGCACACCAAAATTCTGCCATCATTTACAAATACATTCGATTTACTTTCCTCTATGAACAGTACCCTGTCCCAGAAACTCGTGTTCTTGCTTAGATGCTCTAGAGCAAATTCAAGTCTGACTTTCTTGTTCTTCTTGCTGCTGTACGGTTTCTTTCTAGGTACCCTAACTCCATAGTCTGCATTGATTAGAACATAGCGAACAGCCCTAGGTGTTATTTCCTTTCCGAACTGAGCGTTAACATTGGCAGACAATGCCGAGACTGTCAATTTAGGTTGTTTTTTTTTTTTTTTTTTTTATCATTCTTATTAACATATTCTTTTCCCTTTGCGTTAGCTACTGTGGTCGTCCTCTTCTTTCGCTGTTAATGATAGAATTTCTCTCTATATATCGTGTTATTATGGACTGCACAGTTGCCCGGCTTCTTCCAATAACATCAGCAATGTTTGAAAATGATTTTCCCTTGTGATATTGAGAGATAACTACCTGTCTTTCCTCTACAGTTGTTTCTTTACCTTTGCGGCCCATATTTCTATCGCACGGCATTCACTACGTAACAGAACCAACAAACAGGAGATGTAGCTTGCCACTGAAGGCCTTGCTTGTTGCAAACGGTTCGTTGGTTTCTGTGTTTACATTTCTAGTGGTGTATGAATATTTTTTCACTGTCAAATACAGCCAACATTGGGGTATCTTTTATTTCCTTGAGGTACGTTTGTTTAATACTCAAATCTTTGTTATCATGACACTGTTTATTTAATGAGGTGGCTTCCTACACAGAATCGTAGCGCTGTCATTTAATTTAATATGGAAATATCAGTGGTCAATTTCAATTGCAGTACTGTATGAATACTTATTTTCATGACTGTATGTATAGAATCAGTTAACTCTACCAAATATGGAATAAAAAGTATATTACATAGTGCCACAAAAAAATACAACAGTCTCCCACTTAACATTAAACAAACTTCTAACTTATCCCAATTTAAAAACAAACTCTTCAAATACCTACTTGCGCAATACTGTAATTCCTAAAAATTTGACAACAGAAAATCCCTATGGTGTTTCTTGAAATATTACATTAAGTTTAATCACACACCCATCAAACTATAATAAAAAAATTGTGTATATATATATACTTATATACTCTTTTTTATATGTGTTAATGTGTTTTATTCTTTGTATTTTGCTTACCGCCTCACTAAAGGGCAGTCCCTACCTAGAGCAATATGCTCATTGGGTCGTTCTATGTAAATAAATAGAAAATAAATAAATAAAAATTAAAATCATGAAATGGAAATTATTAACTTACGAATCCGCGCAACATCAGGCAGGAAACACTACAGCAATAAATTCCCGAAACATAGGTACATGGCCAATAAAATCGCGGGAAAGAAGGACGCGGAAGCACAACAAGAATCTTTGTGGTATTTGATGGTTGTGTTGGATATTTAGTCGAATTAGATGCTATTTATGTTCACATTGCTCTATTTATTAAGCAGCTAGTATTATGAATCATGTAGTTGGAGATTTCTAGCTATAGGTAAGTAAAACTTGCTAATATTATCAATTGAAACACCTTTTGGAACTTGAGAGATGTACAATATTGGTAATGCGATAATTTTGGAAAACAAAAGTAAGCTCTAAAAGCAGAGTCCTATATAAATGAGCTGGATTCACCGTTCTTGGCCTCTATAGAAAGTAAACGTAAAACTTGAGAGCGAATTTCATTACCAAGCTAGATGACTACAGAGAATAACCGAACTAATGCGCCAGCTTCGTACGCCACTAGATAATGTTCGGATAAACTCTAGTGGTGAGGTACTACTCGGAATCACTTTATACATGACACATACGTAATTGCAATAGTGCTTTATAATCAAAATTTGGAGAAATATACGCCAATTACACTATTTTACTTCTACATAGCATGTGTTTCTACATTTATTTCATACAATTTCCATTTTTGGTCCTTCTGTTCCTCATACATATTACATGCATCCCCCTGAGGCATCATGGGAACATTACTTGGTAATGGTGTAGGATAAATGCCGTCGTCTGCTAGTAAACCATTCTGGCACTGAATGTAACATTGCTAACCAAAACCGTAGAAACAATTCCTGACGTTTATAAAAGTTTGTATAAATTGAGTAAAGAATTCTATGATAGGAAGTGAGAAAAAATTGAAACATAGTTTTATTTATGCAGACGAAGTGCTATGATTTTCAGCATCCCATTCTCTATTGGGCATGAAAGACCATATAATTTAGCTCTGAGGCCTCTTATCAGGCTTGAGTTTCTTTTATGTGGCATAAACATATAACATGGGACCAAGGCTTTGCTTACCTTCCACAGTAAGCCTAGCTTAACATTTTTGTACCACAAAATATCCATCATCCTCTGCCGGGTTTGAAACCGCTACCTTGGGAACCAGAGGCTATACCCCAAGAATGCCCTTAAAGTATCTCTCAAATTGACACCCTTATGTGCCCTATTCTATAATAAAGCTGTGTATATACTTTTTTATATATATATACTTTTAATAAAAAATTAAAAAAAGCACTAATGATTTAGTAGGTATCTTAAGTATATGTTTGAATGATTTACACAACAATAAAACTGTTTATAATTGACATTTCTGCTGAGTTAAGTCCCCATCATATCAAATGTCTAAAAATGAACAATTTGAGGAAAATAATTATTTCTTTGCATTGGCTGTTTTCAAAATATTCCCCATTGAGTGATAAATACTTCCCATTAAAACCAGGAAACTTAAGAGGCAATTTGCGAAAAACTTTGAAGTTGTCTGTAAGTCCCTTTCTGCTTCTTAATTCTGAATTATTTTGTACTCTTCAGACAACCAGTAAACTGTAGACATGCCCAAATGTCTAATAATGCAGAGTTTGAGGTAAATAATTCTTATTGTTTATTAGCGGTTTCCAAAACATTGATTTTTTTATTGATCCTTTCCGCTTTAAAGGGCATCCCAGATGCCTAAAATTTTGCAAAACTATATTTAACAGATTTTAAATGGTTAGATATACATATATGCAGCAAGTTCAGAAACAGTCATGATTTTCTGTTTATACATGGTAATAAAATATTCTAATTACACCTATAATAAGCCATAGGCAAATTTTAAAATTTCAGGCAGTGCATAATGAAGTTAACTGCATGTGCTGCATGTCTACTTAATATTCTCTACCACCAAGAATTTAAAAAGCATAAGGATCGTGTAATTGGATGGATTACTTCAACTGTCAGTGAACAAATGTGCTTTGTTGTTATTTATTCCTGCACTCTTTTCTCAAAAATACCCTTAGTAATAATAATAATAAATAATGTCTGCATCATATCACACTACATACTGTGTTTGTGTTGGTAACTACTGTGCTTACTACTGGATTTACAGCATCATGGTTGGCAACAGCCATCCCAAGTGATGTCATCACCCTTCCTAGCATACAAGAGCACATATGCTACACCCTTACCCATTGCTTCTACTGTCCTGATTGTTGCCAAAGTTGGCGGGCCCTGAACCGCAAACTGTAGTTGGGTGATTAGTTTTAGGAGAGAACTTAGGCTGCAGCTGTAAAGCAACAGCAGGTCATAGTCAAGGGATCTGTGAAGAGCAAACCCCAATGAATCAGGGCATTTAGCAAGTTTTATTATTGTGTTTGACCCACTAGACCTACTCTTATCTTATTAGAGATGATTTGACTATGTTGCACTACAACAAGGCACTAGTTTCCCCTTTATAAGTAAAGCTAACAAAAAGGGCAGGTGGACAATATAATTTTCGCGTAGGTCTTGATGTTTCTTGAATATAATTTTGTTCGAGCAACATCTTTTGATTAATGTATTCAACCTGTTCCCATGTATGGCACATCATAGCATTCTTCAAGATGGCTGCTGCACTTTGCATTTGTCAAAAGAACTTGCTGTTATAGAAATCCTGTGTTGTGAGAACAAGACAGTGGGAAACATCCGCCAGAAATTGCAGAAGGTGTTTGGAGATGCTGCTGTGAATCGTGGTATAGTTCCTGATGGTAGGGTACCCAAATCTTAGCTGAATACTTTCGGCACAGCCATATGCGGGTCAAAAAACCTCAGACGAGATGAGCAAATTTGGATGGATAACATTCAGACAGTTGCAAATATGGCGCTATGTAATTACCATCTCTTTGGTGAAGTAAAAGACTCCCTTCATGGAATAAGCTTTGAAGGTGATGACTGCCTCATTAATGCTACCAAACAGTGTCTCAAAAATGCTGGTATTGTCTTTTATTATGGTATACAGACCCTACTTCTAAGGTGGCAAAAGGCAATTGAGATGGATGGGGATTATGTGGAAAATTAAATTATGTTCCTTAGGGATGCATCTACACCTGTAAAACTAGTTAAGTTGTAGGATGAATGCATGTGAATGCTATGGAAGAATATTCTGCATTGCAGCCATTGGCTTATTGTGCATCAGTCCCCAGGAGGAGTAAATGAGATATGTGTAAATTCAAAGGGCAGCTGGCATCCGAGCAGGGTGAGAGCCACCTTGAATGGTCCCTAACATTTCACAAGCAGTTATTCATCTTGTTGCGAGGAGTGCCAGGAAACCGTGTCTCAATCCCAGATATCTTGTGACTCAGCTGAAAAGTGTTCTGGAGCCCCCACGAACATCAGGATTGAATTAGTTGTGACCACAAGATGCAAGGTGATGGTAAAGGTACATCTAGAAGGCCAACATTCAAGCAACTTTGTATTGAACCAGAAAACACCATTGAAGGAGTATGTCTTACCCAGGCATCATTGCCTTTTGGGGAGGAAGTGCCTTTAGACTGTGAACCCATTATAAAATGACCAAGACATTCTTGGATGGAATTAGGGTGAGTCAACAGCAAGCATATCATCATGCAGCAAATCCAACCAGCACCACTGCAGGATCTGGAGCCCTGGTTGAAAAATTTGCTCAAGAGGGTGGCCAGCCATCTGATTGCTTCAAATGGAGAGGGTCCAACATCTACTCAGTTTATACCATCTTTCTTCAGCAAAGTGAATAGCCATTTTGCTGCACTGACGAGTTTATCATAACATTGACACTGAATTCCTCATTATGCAACCACCAAAGCATGGTCCTCTGGCAAAATAGGCAGAGGTTTGAGACATGCTGAAAAACATGGGATTGGGTTAATAATGTAGGAGACTGACACTGAGGGGGCATGTGGCCCAGTGACTAGACCACTTGTCTCTCACCAAGTGGGGCAAATTTTGATCCCACCATATCTAGTATTTGTGGTGGGCAAACCAGTATCTCTGGGTTCTCCGGTTTCCTCTGCTATTGTATTCCACTGATGCTCTATCTTCATTTCATGTATTATCAATGACATCACCTGCATGCCATAATATTGTAAAACCAGACATTAAATACTATAAAAAAGCCCTTGATGCTCCCCTGTAGTCTTGGTAAAGCACAAGAATGTGAGCTACATTCCTGTGTGGAATACAGGAAGCTACTATTGCCAGATTGCCAGAGGTTTGTCCAACATTTCATAATCCCTCACTTGTCTGACAAGAAGAGCACTTGTGATCAGAAGAGGCAGAGAGCACATTCCAGCCGTTTATGTCAGCTCCTCTGCAGTCCTCCTATTTTAGGATTTCTGCAACCTGGTAGTAACTTTATTGTGGATACTGATGCCAGCGACATCTGCATTGGAGGCATTCTACCCCCCAGTCCAGAATGACCAGGAGCAGTTTATATCCTACTATAGCAAGACACTCTCCAAGGCAAAAGACAATTACTGCATTACCCAGTGAGAACTGCTGGCAGTAGTAAAAGCACTGGATCACTTACACTAGTATCTGTTAGAGCAGCCATTCCACCTGAGGACTGACCACTCCGCATTCACCTGGCTGTTGAGCTTCAAGAACCTGGAAGGTCAGAGAGCCTGTGGGTCCAGAGGCTTCAAGATTACAAACTTAACATCGAAAAGAAAGGCGCCACTCCAATGTGGATGCAATGTCCAGAGGAATGTAGCTACTGTACCAAGTTTGACCAGAAAGAATATGCCATGGCTGCTCATGTCAGTTTGGTAGTGTCTGCAGCTGGATGGGATAGCGCAGGTCTGAGGAGGGAGGAGCTGCCAGACTCTGACTTGAGGGCCCTTGTGAAAGAAGTGGAGGGAGTAGTGTGTACAAGTTCTACTAGGCCCAATGGGACTCACTGGAGACCAAGGAAGGAATACTGTTCAGAGTATGGGAGTCGTCTGATGGGAAGAATCAGAGAGTAGCTGATGCTCCCTCTGAGCAGGGTCGCAAACATCCTGGATGAAATACATGCAGGGATTTCAGGGGGATGTTTTGGACTCAACCAAACCATTGACAAACTCTGGCAATGATACTATTGGCTGAAATTAGGCAGATGCTGAGAGGTGATGCCACCAATGTCATGTGCATGTAGCCAGTTTCGGCTCATATTAGGAACCAGGGTAGCAGCAGTATAACATGGAAGCATCCTTTGAACACTTAGCCATTGTTGTAACGGGGACATTCCCTGTGTCATATAGGCACAAAAGTTATATGGTGATCGCTGTACTTCCCAAGTGGTCTAAGGTGTACACTATCCTTAACCAGGAGGCCAAGACCATTGTGTACTGCATGGTAGAAGAGCAGTTTTGATGCCACAGGATACCAATGGAGCTACACAGTGATCAGGGCACCAACCACAGTGATTTGGAGTGCAGAAGAAGTACACAAAACCTCTCCACCCACAGTCAAATAGCATGGTTGAGGAGTACCTCAAGACTCTAGAGGAATATTTGAGAAAGGTTATGGCCAAAAAACAGAGACTAGGATGTGAGGCTGCCACTTGTCTTGCTGGCCTACTGCTCTTTAACCCTTGACACCAGCCAGTTTGGTATCTGGCAGGCAGCTACATCTACCATGTGACCTGATGTTTAGGAATCCTCCTGAAACAGAGCAGCCAGAATCTCATAGAGTGGGTTCATGACGTGAATGAGATGGTGCATCAACTCATCTAGATAGCAAATAACCGGATCAGGACCCTTTACGAATGACAGGCCAACAGTAGAGGTTTCCAGCAGTGTGATATGGTGTGGCTATATCACCCTCCCCAGACCAAGGGACCCTGCCCCAAGCTTCAACAACCATGGTAAGGGCCAACCTTCTGGTTAACAGGATAAATGTTGTATTCTACAATCTATAGGCGGGTAGTACACCTGGATCTTCTAGCAGATTACGATAGTCTTGAGGAGATAGCTGTGTGACAGCCCTTGCTACATGTGTGAGCAGTTTGCTTTGAAAGCCATAGCTGATTGTTGCCATCCTTTTTTACACCTGCATAAGTGGATACATGTGCCATCAGTAAGTTTTTTATATCAAAGCAGCATGTGACACCTGATTTCATTTGTAAACGGGAAGTGCATAGCATGTAGCAGTTTGCATGGGAAATTCATAGCAAGCTGTAGTAACTGCTGCCATGGTGAACATCGAAAACAAACTATATAGCAGTATTGTTGCAGAAGTATCAAATAAAGATGTTTATTTGTGGACAAATTTTAATCCTCACATTTATCTGGTCGCAAGTTCGAATCTTGCTTATGGTGAGTTACTTGGATCAGGTTTTTGGGAGGTTTTCCCTTATCCTGAGAAAACGAATGTTGAGTTACTTTGAGCTCCATGGACCCTGAGATCATTTAACCAATTTTGTTCATCATCCGATATGACCAACCAGGTTAAAGGATGCTAAGCTACAAAAAAAAAATTAATTTGTAATCAGTAGAAGAAATAGAGAGTTGCTGCTTAGAATAATAAAACAAAGTTTTGTGACAATGTTAATTGTTAAGTGTAAACATTTGTTACTGCTTTTGTATATAACTGGTTGCCTTGGTGTCTATTTGCATTTTAGTGTTGCTCTGTTTTGATTTTCCACTCATTTCCTAATGCCAATGTGTTGCTAATGTATTAATCATGGCCTTTTATGATTCCAAATGGGTTATGCATAGACATGCCAAAACATTACAATTACACAAATACAGGCCTGGTACAAGAGCCCTTGTGGCTTTTGGAAAACAAAGGTGACTTGTAAGTGCAGGAAAAACATCACACCATAATGTTGAACATTGAGGGAAAGGTAGAGGTGAATGGGAAATTGTGAGAACAAAACAAAAAGACAAAATGAGCAAACACAGTTGGAGTAAACTAGCAAAAATATGTAGAACACTCACTTATAAAGTGGTTTAGACTTTTCATGCTCTTCTTTTAGAGTTATCTTGTTCTGTGAATAAGTAAACACTATAAGAATGCACAAAATTGTAACTATGCAGAAATTAACATGCTCAAAAAAGCTAACAAAATGTGGCTTTGCTGATAATTTATTTTATGCTGATTTTGTTTGTCAGAAAAGCTCTGTTTTTAAGATCATAATTAATTTGTCTTTTGTACTGTAAGGTATTGTGCTTTCTAGAATCACTATTATTGTATTTATCCGAATGCAAGGTGTGTTTTTTTCTGAAATATTAATGATGAGAACTAGGGGTGGTCTTAAGTCATGAATGGCATACAGGGGAGAAAAGCAAGCTTCAAATTTTCTGGGTGCAGCAATGCCAAAGCCTAGGAGAAGAGGTAAAGGCTAAAATTACTGCCAGGGTTGTGACCTAAATAATAGTTTCTTGCTGTTTTATTTCACACAGTAAAGCACACTCTTAACCGAGGATTGTAAGCATTTTCATTGGAAATAAGATTTCTCTCTGAAACTAATAGAGAATTTCCTTTTTCATTGTTGGTTGCGCTCATTGTTATTATTTAAAGCCAGTCTTCAAAGAGAAAGTGTGGTTTAGCTGCACATTAAACTCCTCCTGCCACTCACATATCAGATATTTTTCTGTTTTCCCCTTTCCCTTCCAGTAATTTTCATGCACATTCAATAACGAAAAACTTTTTACAATGATGTGTTATTAAATATGTTGAATAAATAGAAAATCTTTAATCATCACCTTCTTGCAGTGCACTGCCATTAGTGCTTCTTGTTGCACACAAAGCAATATATTTCCATTCTCTCTCCCATCGATTACAAGCATTCCTGTATAAATTCATATTAGGTAAAACTGATTACGGCAGTGTGTTATATTAGGTATATTGTCAAAATGTGAAATCTTATCCATCATCATTGAAGCTCCACTGCCATTACCTCCTACATATTGGCACATTTCCATTCTCTCCCCCTCTCACTCACCCATTATGTGACTTTTCACAAAAATGTACAAAGAAAAGAAAGAAGAAAGGACTTCACCTTAAATGTTCCTTAGTTTCAGCAAAATGTGTGTTTAAAAATTAACTTATGTCTTCTTTTTATATAGATTAAATGCTGAATTCAAAATTAAGTTCTGATAAAAGCGGATTATCTTGTATTGGAAAAAAAATATAGTAGTTCTTAGCAAGCTGCAGTTAAACCAAGGGGTCCTATTTCTGTTATTAGTGCAAATATATAAGTGTTTCAGCCCCTAGCACTTGTGCATTATGTGCTCATGGCTTACCTCCTTAACAGCTTTACCTACAGTACAATCTAAATAAATGAAAATGTTATCACATAAAAAGATTCACTAGTAACACTAAATTTCATTTATTTTTTCTGTGGTCCAAGTTCTGAATAATTACTTAGTGTTGTTTTAATTGAAATAAATAACTTATTATCATCTGCAGTGCTATGGTAGTAAAAGCAAATGTTAAACACTATCAAAAAAATAATTTTCTAGTTGTCTCTAACATTTAAATTAAGAAGTTATTTAAGTTTAACAAACAAATCAAAATTAATATTTTTAATATTCTATTACTTGCTTATAATGTAACTATTAGGTTTGTTGAATCAATACCAAAGTTCATTAAATTCTGGTTGGGTTGAATTGTTGTCTGCATTTTACAGGAAATAGCGCTTAAATCAGATTTGCTTAGTGCAGTGTCTACTTAAAAATCTGACTGTTCATTGTGTTTTGTTTCTTTTTCATCAGATATTTGAATGAAGATTAAGACTGTCATTGCAGTATACCATGGTTCAAAATAAAATGAAAATGATAGAAGAGGCTCTGCTATTGGACATTATCTCACCAAAAGAGCAAAGATCTCATGTTTCAAATCATATAATAAAGATTAAAAGTAAAACTGTTGAACATAGTGGCAGTAAAACAAACAGAATGAAAATCAAAGAGGAAATGCCTCCTATTTCAGATCTTGTAAAGAAGATTAAATGCGAAACTGCAGTATATGATAATTATGAAATGCAAAACAATATAAAAATCAGAAAAGGTCTGGTGTTAGATACTGACTTACAAAATGAAAGTTTTCCGTCAGTTACAATAGAGGTTGAGAGAAGCAGCGATGTAGATGGAATGGACTCAAGAATGCAAATTAATGATAGACCCTGGTGGCAAGAAAGAACATCAACAAAAGTGACACCACATCTCGAATCTTCATCTGATTCAGATCTTCAGGTGTACAGTGAAACTCAGGTAAGTTTAGCAGAACAGACTAAATTCACATTAAAGTAGAGTTGAATATGTTTGCTGAGTAATACTTCATGAGTATACAATTAAACTGATTAAACCAAAATACTTTACGTAAAATGAGCAGCAGTATTCAATCAAATAAACAAGCAACATAGATGATGTGTGCACAGACCTAGCAAGACATTCAAGTACCTGTCATATTCCCCTTCTGTGAGTGTATTTAAACTAGCATATAATGAATGTTATGAGTGATGTACATTTGAGGTGTTTTTTTACAGGATGGGGCAAATGAGGACTTTGCTGCAACAGAATCAGTAAGGTAAGATCAGGGGCCTGTACTCCTCCTACTACTCTTTTAATTATTGGTCAGTGATTAAATATGTTTTTGGTTGCATTGCTCCTCAGTCCCTTAGTGAACAATGTCGTGGAATATCAAGCATGTCATATACTACCTAGTTTGATACCAACACTAGGTAGGCGTGGGTTAAAACCCAGCAAAGACCAATGAAGTTTTTGAGGCATAAACATTTTTAGCATGGCTTCCATCAAAAGAGAAGCAAAGCTGGTGGTCTTGTGTTATAGATTAACAGCATGTAAAAGACCTCAAACCTGAGAGGGGTTACTGAACAAAATTTGTAGATTTCATGCCTGATATAAAATGGGATACTAAGAACTATAGTACTTAAATTTGTGCCCACAAATCCAATTCAATTTCAATCTTTTCATCATTATACATCATAGCATGAAGTGGACTGTACACCATTATAGAGGTAAAGTACAGCTTTCCTAGTTTAGGGAAGTATACTAGATACAACTGTCAGCAATTACACAATAAGACAATATGTCTTGAAACTTGTTAATTGTCCTCACTATCTGAAGAAAACCAGAAAGTGTCTGTCTAAGGGCTGCTTGATAACCACCATAAATGATAATCAAAAGGAACAACAAATTAACTAAAATGGAACTCCAAAACACAAAACTCGAAAATTACACTATAAAATAACTCAAACTTAACACTCTTAAGCTTTGTTTTTTAAGTATTTACCTAGAGTATGTTTCACAGAATATTTCCCACATCATCAGCTAGTATCAACTCGCTTTAGTCTGGTGAAAAATTGGGGTTGGAAGTCACGTTCTCTGGGGTGGCTTGACAAACCTATAGTTTGGATTCCTTGCATATTTACTTTGAAGTTCATTAATTGCTTCTCATACTACTGCATGTAGATTTTCATGCTGCCATATGCAAAAACAAATATACCTCTTCAATATCGTGATTAGTTTTCCAATCTAATTTTACTTATCATTTTTGGAAAAATCACCAATATATTGAAATTTATCTGTTAAAAAGCATATGGCTGCACATTAAGTTAAAAGTCTACACATCATGTGCACATCATGGCAAACTCATGGACTATAAATTCCCTGATCAAGAAACCATTGCTACAATATGCCAATTTGGCATAATGGAACTTGGACGAGAGGAATAAGGGAATACACTAAAGCAATAATCTTTTAAGAGATAGTGGCTATATGATGGCCTTGAAATCCCTTATATTTTAATCACTAGGATAAGGGAAGTAATTCCCCTGCCGTTGGATCTTTGCACTTCACAGCTTGCAGTTAATTTACTACAGTAATTAAAAACAAAACAAAAAAGATGAAAAGCTTTACTTGTTAGGCTTTTTCAACCAATCACAAGGCAACAATTTGGTCAGCTGGTCAAAAAACTGTTAAATGATCTCACTGTTTCTAACTACTGCTTCAGTTGTGATCTGTAATATGTGCTGGAGCTCTTCCTTGCATACTATTATTCTTTGTTATCGATAATAGTGCTGTTGGCATTTATTTATGCACATATATTTCATTTATAGTATTTATACAAATTTAAAGTATAACAATGCCTCAAAAATAAGCTAACCCCAGAGTGATAGTTTAGGAAAGTGAAACAACCTTTGAGTAAATGTGTGCCACTTAATAGTCAGGCATTGAAATTATTGAGAAGGGCTCAGTAATTCTATAAACAGCATGAGCAAATGAAGGTTAATGAACATCTCTCTCTGTTCTTGCTGACAAAAACATACAGCAAACTGCAGCAGTTCTTGGTCTGTGAATGAGATATTGTATTTAAAGTGAATGAAACATGATGGTGACATTGATTGTTCTTCCTAGTTAGGAACAACTATCATTTAGATTGAACTGAACCTTTACAATTCCAAACAGTAAAGGAAAATAACTATGCTATACTATGTGCACATGCTCCATTTCTCTCATTCCAACAAGCAAGTTTGCATTAGTATGTTCTACATTGTCAAAAGTACGTAATTTATTTTGCATACATTACAGTATATTATATTTGTTATTTTTACTTAACATAATAATAACCAATTAGCTATTAAAAATTGCATTTAGCACTAAAACAGTGTTTATATGCAACTTAGACCAAATAGCAAGGTTCATAATCAACTGCTGTTGTTTGCTATCAGCTCTGGCAACATTACAACAACAATATAGCCAATGGTACACGAAGCCAGCCAAACTGTCAAGAGCAAAAATTCAATAGTGGAGATATAAGAATGGAGAAGTTTAAACCAAAAACAAGGAATATCTTAAAAATACACAAAAAATTATTTGACATAAATTATGTATTGATTGTAGTATCTACTTAAGGATAAAACAATCAGTTCTTGATTTATTTCATGCTGTTCAAATAGGATCAATTTACATTTTTTTAATATTCAATTGTAAATTTATGCTATTTAGATAGTTAATCAGCAGATTTACAGAAAGGAAAATTGTTTTTTCTGTTTGTCGATAAGATTTATAGAAGCAAATCATTGATATGAAGGTTGAATTTTATTTATAGATACTCATTATCTGCTGTGGTTCTCAGCATCCCATTCTACGTTTGGCATGAAATACTGCTTAATATTTCTCAGGGGCCTCTTTGTTAGGGTTGAGGTTCTTTTACTTCCATAAATCTATGACAGGAGACCAATGGCTTTACTTCCCTTCCTAAGATAGCCATGCTAAAGATTTTTATGCCTGAAAAAATTGATCGTCCTCATTTGAGTTTGAACCCGCAAGTTGGGTACAAGAATTTAGCATGGTAACCACTACATGGGCTATACTGTGTCCAATTGGTTAGACCGCTCACCTCCCACCAATGTGACCTGGATTTGTACCCAAGCGAAATCATTTGAGATTTGTGATGATGAAAGCCACACAGGGTCAGGGTTTCACCAGGTTCTCCAGTTTCTACCGGTGCTCCATCTTTATTCCATGTATCATCAGTATCATTGCCTGTGATGATACAGTAGTATCAGTGGACTGTAACACTTAAAGATAAAAGCACTACACCATGTAGGGCAACAAAAAATGATTGAAGTATCATCTCCATGGGATATAAGGGTAATTTCTTGAAATACAATACAAATACTTTTTAGTGCATGCAAACTTTATTCATCTAGTTTAAGATAGTTTATTATACATGGGTATATAAGAGGTGTAGCAATAAAGAAAATGGACTCGTGCTCTAACTCTGTATTAAAAACTTACACAACTGAAATGTTGTCCCCTTCAATGCAGTCCCCTCCCTGATCTGTACACTACTCTTCTCCCCTATATCCGCCTTCTTCTCCTTGTCATTGACGAAGCCTGAAATGTACGCAATAATCAGTCTAGTTTCTTTATTGTTGCACCTCATAAGTTACTTTTGGTTTTAGCATCTGTAATAAGAGCTCAAAATTGAAATCCCCCCCACTCCAACTTGTTATGGGAACAATTAGCTAATACTATACATACAGGGTTAATATAATTTTGAGGGCAGTTCAAGAAAACACCTGTATTTCAAAATAGATGGTGTTGCCAGACGAATTTGTCATGTAGGTACTGAGGAGCATTTTTTTCAAACTCAATAGATGCAAAATTTAGGCAATTGAGTTGTATATCATTTCAAAAGTCAAGAGATACAAAATTTTATGAAAAATTAAGTTATATATCATTTTGGTATAATTTGCATTTCCTGCATCACTCTGTTAAATCAGATTTTGCATATCTAGATACATGCGATGTGTAGAAGGTAAGAAATGTTATTAGCTTTTTCAAAACTCGATAGATGCACCTTGTTCAATTAAAACAAAAGTCAATAAATGCAATGTTACTATTTTCAGACATTGCATATAGCAACTTTAATTCTATGAAATGTAATTTTGGCATTAACTGCTTATAAACTAACATTGATTTGACATAAACCTCTTATTCTGCACAAATCTTGTTTTTCCTTTAGAACAAATGTGTACCTTCCTTGGATTTCTATGCATAATATTTCCTTGTAAAACCTAGAACAAGGACTGTATTTCCTTATATGCATGGTTGGAAACAATCAGGTTGCCTCTGCTTTGCACCATTTTTTGTTGGGTTTTGAAGAATGAATCTCCAGCAATACTGCTTCTACAAATGTAAAAAGAAGCTAGTAACAGTGAAGAATAACACAAATATTAATATAAAAATAATAGTTGCAACAAATCTTCACTTATCTTTTGGATTCCAAAAGATAAGTGAAGATTTGTTGCAACTATTATTTTTATATTAATACTCCTTCTACAATTTGTTTATTTTCAGACTCTTGCTGTAGTCAACAAGAATAGTTTGATTATGTATGTTTGTTGCTTTCTTTGATAAAAGTACAAATTTTTCTTACATTTCACATATCTACCTAGCGCATGAACACAGTTATATGCCTCCAGATAGAGATTCTGGCGGAATTGAAAAAGAGTTACGGAAAACAGGGGAAATTCAGGATTTGAAAGAAAATGCAAATCAAACACTAAAATCAAAGTGTACTTTCAAGATGAATATACAGTGAATTATAATATATTTCAAGTAACCAAAGAAGACCATAAGTTTGTGTAGAATTTCAAATGCATATTTTGCTTTGCCTGTGCAATAAGGTGAGCAAATAAAAGAAAAAGGTTAGAGTTATTGAAAGTGTAACAGAATTTAATAAGAGTGTGCAGATGAGGCTTAAACCTTATTCATATTGTAATGAATTTAATTTTTTTTTTTTTTTTTTTTCTGGATTCAATATGTTTGGTAAATAGAATAAATATTGTTACTGTGAATATAGAAGTAATTAATTTCTAACATATTTAATAGCTCTTCTGTATGCATATTAATATGGTGGTTGTGCAGTACTTCATGTATATAATTTGCAAAAAATGAAAATATATAAAAAGTTAACATAAAATTAAATAACAAAGAATCAGGTAATAGAAACTACAAACGTTGTTAATTCCAAGGCTGGTAAAATATTGTGTCAAATATGGAAAATAAAAGTGAATAAAGTTAAAATAACAAACAAGACAATTACACATAAAATAAAAATTATCAGCATACCTGCTAAGTATATAATAATTTCATGTTCTTAAAAAAGGTATTTCATAATGAAGCTAGCAAATAAAAAGATTTCAGTAAACAACAGAACCTTAAAATTAACATATTAATTTCACAATTGTGCAAAAAAGTTAATTATCATCTATCCAGCTTTTAAAAAGCTCTTGAGTTTTCAAACCTCAAAATTTCATTACTGAAATTTTACTCTTTCTTTTCATATGTAATGAGACGGTATATCATTAAAAACTTTGCATGGCCGCGCCGCGGCCGAGTGGTTAGACCTCTCGCCTAGACGACCCGGGTTCGATCCCAAGTGACCGTATGTGAGATTTGTGGTGGACAAAGCAGCACTGGGGAGGGTTTTTTCCAGGTTCTCCAGTTTCCCCTGCCATCGCATTCCACCGGTGCTCCATCTTCATTCATGTATCATCAGTGTCACCTCCTGTGGTGCCATTAGTAGTTAAAGTGGGCGTTAAACACTTTCATTAAAAACTTTGCAATAGAAAAAAGAATTGTTTTTTCTCTAACGCACTTTTTCTGCATCTGTTGAGATTTTAAAAAAACACTCCTCAATAGTTACATATTACCAAAAAAGAAATTCAGTAGTGTATTATAAATTAATTTGTTAAGATTGAGCAGGTATTTCAGTTAGACGCTCAATGTGTTTTAGCTAAAATGGAAAAAGTATAGTATCGTTCAATGATTTGCTTTTTTTTACTTTTGAATGGAAAAACTCGCAAGGAGATAAAAGTGCAGTTGGATACTGTTTTTTTGGGAACCTTTTGCCACATATGACAACAGTTAGATATTATTTAAATGACTTCAAACATCCATTTTTGATGAACATTCAGGATACCCAGCAGAAGTGGTTGGCTACTGAGGAAATCATTGAAAAAATTCCCCATGTGATTTATGTTTATCATCGAACGAAAGTTTGCAAAGTGGCAGAGTCTATAGGTCATTAGATAGAAATTTTTTTCTGTACTGTTTAATGCCCGATTTTACTGCTTGTGGCACCGCAGGTGATGACACTGGTGATACATGGAATGAAGATGGATCACCAGTGGAATACGATGGCAGGGAAACCGGAGAACCCAGGGAAAACCTACCCCTGTGCTGCTTTGTCCACCACAAATCTCACATGCTGTCACTTTGTATCAAACTCTGGCTCTCTAGGTGAGAGACGAGTGGGCCATGCACGGCCATAGCCAGAGATGGGAATTTATATTTTGCTTGAGAACTTATTGATGAAAATGTTGTCTGTTCAAGTTTGCTACAATTTTTTACCAGAGACAATGGCATTTGGATTCACCATTATACTCCAGAAAACAGTTAAAACAATGGGTTACTTCCAGTGTATTTGCTCCAAAGGCATAGCCGTCTCAATGGTGTAAAAGTTATGGCAATGATTTTTTTGGAATGCATGGATGTCATACTCGTTGACTTCTTTGAAAAAGGAAAAACAATTACTGGTAAATACTACATTGAGTTATTTGGCCAATTTGACAACAACTGAAGGCAAAGAAGAAAGTGCTGTTTTACCATTACAAAGCACTGGCATATCTAGAGTTATCACTGCCAAACTGCATGAATTGATGTAACCCTCCCCAATATTCACCCTTCCTGGCTATCTGCAAATTCTTTTTGTTCCTACACTTGAACAAATGACTCACAGAAAAAAATTTAGATCAAATGAGGTCATCATTGAGTTGGAAACATATTTTGTAGAACCTGACAATTCCAATTTCCTTTTCAGGGGTTAAAATAATTGGCAGAGAAGTATATATATTCCTAAAAGGGAACTATGTTGAGAAATAATTTGTATTATGAAAATATAATGGTGTCTCCATTTCTAAAATGGGTGCTTACTGAATCACCCTCATAATCACAGGATTGTGTAAAGTGCATAGCTTGAATGCACAATATAGGATTCATATGAGGTATTCGTGGTTCCTTTTAAACTCTTTTAGCTGTCATTAAAGATAGCAAAGCTAAGTCATGCTGATATATACTTTAGCACCTATTGAAAACTTTCCTCAGAATTTATATAATTTCAACATCATGTATCAGTAATTTGTTTTAACATTATAATCTCTATTTGGATTTCTAAGAAGACAATTTTACATTGTTTGCTGTCTTTAGCCAAATTTGAAGTTTCCCATCAAACTTCAAGAAAACTTTATATAAAATATTCTACCAATTAACTGCAGTGGTGTATTTACCAGCAGTCAAATTTGCATAGGATATATTTAAATTGTGCCAAATTCAGTTGTAGTTGAAAAGTTTGACAAATATTATTAAAGCACTGAGTCTTAGCGTAATATCTCTCAGCTAAAACTGATTATGTAGAGCTGAGTAAAGCAATAGAGAGAATTGTCTTGATTACAATTGTCACACACACTGCAACTGTTGTAATTAATACAGCAGGTTGCACTCAAAATACCTTTTCTGATTAATTGTAATTTCTTGTAACATTTCAGGTTATACACTGAGGCACTTCCCAGAACCTGCAGTTCTGCATCAGATTTATCCATTACCACTCATATAGAAGAAAGTTTGAAACATGGAAAACAGAATCTTGCATTTGCTTGGGCCTATACAGATGAAGTTTGTGTGAGTGATGCAATGGAAGCATCCTGTGTAGAGCAGACTGATCGCTTCCAAAACTCAGAATCATCTCATGACCATAAACAAAATGACAAACTTAATAAATGTAGTATTAGCAGTAATAGCTCATATGTATGTGAAATTTGTAAAAAGAGCTATACAAATAAGAGATATTTGAAAATGCACATTTTGGCTCACCAGAGCGAAAAACCATTCAAATGTGATGTTTGTAAAATGACTTTTACATTCCAGTCATCTTTGAAAAGGCACATTCTCCTTATTCATGAGGGCAAAAGACCATTCAAGTGTGACTTTTGTGAAAAGAGTTTTGCAAACCGGCTGAACTTGAAAAAGCATATTTTGATTCACTCAGGTGAAAGACCATTCAAATGTATTGTTTGTGCAAGGAGCTTTATAGACAACAGATCTTTGGAAAAGCACCTTTTGGTTCATCAGATCGAAAGACCATTCAAATGTGATGTTTGTGCAAAAAATTATACACAGGAGAGATATTTGAAAATGCACATTGTGATTCATCAGGGCAAAAGTCCATTCAAATGTGATGTTTGTAAAAAGAGCTTTTCATTCCAGACATCTTTGAAGAGGCATATTCTTCTTATTCATGAGGGCAAAAGACCATTCAAGTGTGACATTTGTGAAAAGAGTTTTACAAACCGGGTTGACTTGAAAAGGCATATTTTGATTCATTAAGGTGAAAGACCATTCACATGTTATGTTTGTACAAAGTGCTTTGCAGACAACGGAGCTTTGGAAAAACATCTTTTGGTTCATAAAAATAAAAAAAGCATTTAAATGTGATGTATGTGCAAAGAACTGTATGCTTGAGAGATATTTGAAAATGCACATTTTAATTCATCAGGATAAAAGACCATTCAAATGTGATGTTTGTAAAATACCTTCTCATTCCAGACATCTTTGAAAGGGCACATTCTTCTTATTCATCAGGGCAAAAGACCATTCAATTTGTGAAAAGAGGTTTGCAATCTGGGAGCACTTGTAAAACCACATTTTGGTTCATATGGAAGACCATTCAAATGTGTTGTTTGTGCAAGGAGCTTTACACATAACACATCTTTGAAAAAGCACATTTTGGTTCATCAGGGCAAAAAACCATTCTAATGTGATATTTGTTCAAAAAGCTATATAGAGAAATCATCTTTGAGAAAGCACATTTTGATTCACTGCGGCAAAAGACCCCATAATATAATATTTATGAGAATAAAAACTTTGTACAGAGTAGAAGTTTAAAAAGGCATATTTTGATTCATCACTGCATGCAACCATTAAAATGTGTGGTTTGTGAAAGGAATGTTTCGTACCAGTATTGTTTGAAAAAGTACATTTTTATTCATTTACATGAAAGAGAATTCAAATGTGATATTTGTGAAAAGAGATTTTCACACCAGAGTTATTTGAAAAAGCACATTTTGATTCTTCAGGGCAAACAGCCATTCAAATGCAATATTTGTGAAAAGAATTATACAGAGAAGGGATCATTGAAAAAGCACATTTTGATTCATCAGGGCCAAAAACTATTCAAATATGATGTTTGTAAAAGGACCTTTACATAGCAGGGATCTTTGAAAAGGCACATTCTTTTTCATTGGGGTTTAGGACCATTCAAATGCAACATTTCCAAAAAGAATTTTGCACAACAGAATTACTGGAAAATGCACATTTTGATCTTATATCCCTCATTCTTTCCATCCTCTTTCTGATGTTTCACACCTATTCCATTATTTCTCATTTTTTGTATGCTCTTTCTTCCATATTTTCATTTTTCCTTCCTATACTTTGTTCTAATATTTGCTCAAAACACTTCAGCTCCATCTTTGGTATTTTTGCATTTTTTTCACGGTGCTTCCGTTCTGACCTCTGGAATTGCTTTGGTACAGGTCAGTACTCACCATTAACTGTTAGCTTTGCACCATATTATCATCAACATCATTATCATTATCTTTAACACATTGGAGCCCAAACCTAAGTATATCTCGGGCCATCGAAATGTTCATCAGACCCACGCCTGAGCATAGCTCAGGCAGGTATTTCTAAAACTTTTAATGCAATTCCACGACCTTAACTCGGTCTTGAGCTGTTCAATAAAGAACATACATCAGACATCATTAAGTTATCAAATTTGTGCTGCCATCTGTCCTTGCTTTAATCAACTATTAGAAATTTTAGGAGATTTAGTAATATTGGCTGCTTTTGGATAGTGGCGCCATTTTCTTTGAAGCTGATGATCTGTTTGTCACGTTTGTCCTCTTTAATGTTAAAATGTTGCATATTCCTCAATTTCTGTGAAATGAAGCTGTGGAAAATTCTGATTCCAAGGGAGAGTTTTTCGAACTTTGAATACTGCTTTACGCTGTTTTTTTCAAATTCATATTTGATACTTGTTGTAAATTTAAAATAAAATATTAATATGCAAGTTATGACTATGTTCTTACTTTTGAGAAATCCTTGAATGCCATACTTTTAGATTGTTCCAATACTTTTAGCCACATTTAATTTATGTACTGTAAATAATAACTCAAAGTAGGCGTAAAAATCCTGGGTTTCTTGGCACTTCAACTACTCAAATGCCCGGGCTTCAATGTGTTAACATTGTCCTCCATGGTCTACGGATAAAATGCTAACCTCTGGTTCCCAAGGTCATGGGAACAAAACTCCATTTCCATTTCAATACCAATAACACAATAAATTATGTTTATAAAAAGCCTTCTTGTCTCTTGTTCATTATTTGTCATTTGTACCACATCCCATGGTTCTTTATACCCATATATCATTCTTATTAGCATATGTCTCCTATATAAAGGCAGCTGGCAACAAAATTGACTGAGAGGGGGGAGGAGGAGATGAGAAACCACGAATTCATTGAACTCATGGTGGAACATTAAGGACAGCACATATGGGTGGAGTCGACAGGAGAGAAGGTGACGTTTTTATGTTTTAGAATTAACGTGAGTAATTATGCAGTGTATGGTGTGTGATAATTAATATTACAAAGCAAAGTTGCACAAAATACTTTACATTTCCAAAATATAAATGTTTCTGAACGTAAGACGTGCTTCCTAAATTACGGAAGTTCTTGCTTAATAATTAATAGAAGCAAAAACAGCATATTACATACTTTACAACATAATTAGGAATATTTTTCCCCATAATAATTTATGTTAAATTCAAGATCTATGTTTTCCATGTGTTATTGTGACTTCAGTGTCACACTCCCTTTAATTTTGCTGAGTTTTCTTAAAACAGAGAATTATTATGATTTTGATGAAGCTGTAAATGCATGGACCTCTGAACTTTTCAATAAAATTTCTGACATCTTATTTTTTAAAAACCTAAATATTCCAGCAACTTCAATATGAAGAGCCAATGTTCTACTATGTGGTTAAATTTTATGCAGATACACTTTATAGTTTCTGGGGAAAAGGAGCCTATGTGTTGAAAAGTATTTTCTTAAGCAATTCACAGTTAAAATAATTACTACTGTAAAACCTAAATAAATACTAACATTTGCAATTAATTTGTAATAGTAAATATTTGAATGAAACCAACACCAAATTGTCCACATTTTATAAAATGCAAATAAATGAAAATAAAACTTTTTTGACTCGTATAGTGTTTAGCACCTGTTTTTATTACAATGGAGCTGCAGGTGATGACTCTCATGATATATAGAATCAAGATGGAGCACTGGCGGAATGCTATGGTAGAGGAAACTAGAGAACCCAGAAAAAGCCCGCCTTTGCGCTGCTTTGCCCATCACAAATCCCACCTGTGGTTGCTTGGGATCAAACCCAATGCAAGTGATTTAACCATTCGGCCACAGAGAGGCCAGATTCCTCTTAATAAAGCATTTAGCTTTTTCATGCATATTGTCATATATTTGTTCAAATTGGTTCCCAGAATATTTACTAATTTAATACTTTTTTGCTAGTTTTCATCGAGTCCCCCCCCCCCATCACATTCTACCAGTGCTTCATCTTCATTCCATGTATCACCAGTGTCATCGCCTACAGCGCAACTTCTAGTAAAAGCGGGCATTAAACACTATCCAAAAAAAACTGCATATTTAAATAATTAATTATCCTACTGTGTGGTTTGGGAGAAAATCTTAAATAAGACTCCAATTTTCAGCTTAAACATTTACATTGCACCCCTATTATTATATAATTACTTCACAAATGAGCTTATTAGCAAAGCATGATCTGGTCATTTTTAATGTAGCCATTTTGATTAAAATGTAAAGAAATGGTCACACATGAATAGTTGTAAGCTGCATTATGTTTTACAATTTGAAAATAAGAAAATTCTGAGACGTGAACCCTACCCCTCCCCCAAAAAAAACAGTTCAAAATTAAGACACTAAGTTGTCATTTCTGACCTTTAAGCTCTTTAAAAATGCATAATGCACATGCTGGACTCAGAATTCTGTTTCTTTTGAATGGCTTTTTCACATTAATTCACGCATAGTTTTACTTTTTATCATTATTTTAAAAGGATTCAGGTTCATTTGCATTAATTGTACATTTCCAGTAGTTAAACAATTGCATATATAACTGCACAGATCTGAAGTAAAAAAATATGCAAGTATTTAATAAATAATACCACTATGAAGTTTAGCATTTTTTGGTCTTATTGTTCCTAAGTGTGGCTTGAAAGTAAGCAGCACATGATAAACGTGACAATGCCAATGCAATAATATAATTTTGTCTTGTACAAAACCATTATTATTGTTAATTATTTATGTATTTATTATTATTACCAAAATGTAATTAATTGTACTGTATTCATGTCGTGGTATTCTAATTCATAAATATTCCTGTTGATTATAATTAAGTGGCTGTCAATGTTTTGCATAACTTTTTCTGTATTACATCAAAGTATCTTAGAGTAAGGGGTTCATGATCTGCGTACAGTACAAAGTTACTGAATTCTTTGTATATACTAAGCATTATTGTTTATGTTTCCTAATATCTACAATAATAGTTCTTTTGTGCATAAACAGAATATTCAGACTTTAGTTTACAACTGCATTATTATTGTCTTCACTATCATTAGCAATTCCTAACCCTGTTTCCGCAAGTTGCAATCAACATGATGTCACTGCACAAACTATAATAAACAACCCTTGTCTCTTACCTGAAATAATTCTACCACGATTTAACCAATAATTTGTAATCATATGTCTAATAATCACATGCAATGGAAAGAATTTTGTACTGAATTCTGTACCAGTTAGCAGCTAATGTGCTCACACATTTCAGAGTGTTTCACAGCCATTGAAGAATAAGGTAGTCGTGTTGACATTAGCTCTCTGTTTTCATAATCACGCAAATATTTATAGGGCCCATGTAACAGAAGTATATGCCTAATTGATTTGGTCTGTGCATATTTCTCTTACCCATTTCTTTATTTTTTATGTTTTTTAATTTGTGGTTAAGAAGAAAAACAATCTGAGGCATCATTACGATAACTATTTTTTTCCAGCTTAAGGTGAACCTTCCTTGGCATTTCAAAGCACATGCAACACAGGCTCGAAATACTCAACATTCTTTTATTTTAGCTATCTGTAGTTATCATCACACTAATGTATGCACGTGTCAAGTGAAGACATATTGCTCATATTTGCTGCAGCTCAGTGTTTGACCAGAAAATTAAAAATATACATTTTATTTGTAATGTAAATATATTTACTATACAGCATTTTAACTTAATCATGAAAGCATTTTTGAGAAAAACAATATTTTCAAACAATATATTCCATGTAAAGGGTAGTATGTGGTGGGGGGATTTTCTTGAAAATATTTGTGCTGTATCCTTGGAAGATACTTAACATTAGTACCAAGTTTGGTATTTAATTGTCTTTTCGATTTTAAGCTATGCTGTCTACAGACACACAAACACATATCTTTTTCTAAAAATACTTTTTTTGGACTCGGGAACCTCAAAACACACATTTCTGCTAAAATGATGACATTGAATTGTTGGTTGGAAAATAAATTCTCTAGCTAATATGTAAATAAGTGCTAGAGAAATTAAAATGTTCTAGTTTCCTTGTGTGTTTTTTCATAGTGTTCAACACTCGCTTATATACTACCATGGCACTGCAGGTGATACATGGTAGTATATACATATATGTGAAATGAAGATGGAGCACCAGTGGAATGTGATGGTACCTGGAGAAAAGCCACTTTGCTTTGTCCACCACAAATCTCACATGCGGTCACTTGGGATCAAACCCAGGCTGTCTAGAGGAGTTCCACTGTGGTACAAGGGTGATAGGTACCTAAAATAATAAAGTATAAGGAGTTTATCTGGTTTAACAAATTGTTCTCCACAACTGATTGTTTTTGTCCTATCATTATTATGCATACATTAAACTTTCCTTTCCTAACCTAACCTCGATAAATGAAATGCAAGTTTAGCTGTTAAGGTACTTTGAAAATGCACTGAACAAAAATGATTGTAGCTATAAGTAATTGTAATCTAATTAATTACTCCAAGATACAAAATCTGAAGTTTGGGTTGAATTACATAACAATAAATATATGAGGGAAATCACTTAGAGTTTAATATACTGAAGTTCTACTCAGCTAGAAATGCACACACACTCTATTAGTAAAATATTTTAAATATTCTGCAATAACTTTGTAAATAAATAAAAAATTTATAATAAGCGGTTGAGAAATTTGATTGCTTAACTCAATGAATACAACCAAGTTGCAGGAAAGATTTAACAAAATGATTGCATAGTAGTATGCTTGGAAGTGGAACATCCTATAGATGCTATGACTGGAGTACTGTGAATGTGTTTTTATTCAAACCTAATAGCAGTCATTCAATTCTTGGCTTCATCTTTGCCTTTAGTATTGATAGACTGTTTCAGTCATTGCAGTGCTTGATATCAAGAACAAATCACACAACCATAGAAAGAAGGGCGGTCTTGGTTCTACCTCTACTATTCTTTATATGTCCAATGGTATTGAAACATGTATCACAGAACAATTGCAATAATTATTAATTAGTGTACAAACATGCATTAGAAATCAGAGTTGTTTAGAAAGTGGGTGGGCTATCTCCATTGCAACAATTAATTGTATGTCAGATATTCAGAATTTATATAATTCCCGTAAGTTCACTTCTGTGAAAAGGTAATTTTCAGCGTCGAGGAAAATCAGATGTATCTCTTGGAATTCTACTTGAGATGAGAGACTTTCATAGTTTTTAATTAGATATCTCAAATAAAGCTCATCTACTAAGAGGCATCAGAAAAAGGAAGAAAAAAATTACTTAATATGCCTCCTAGAAAAGAAGGTTGGCGTTTTAATTTCCTTTATCTTACTTAGAGGACATATCAAGGAGTTTAAGTTGAATTAACTCTAGAAAACTAGTTATTTTCAGTTACAATTTACATAAACTAATTTTCTTAAATACAGTATTTGAATAATCATTCTTAAAAATTACACCATTATTAGTTGCAATTTTTATATTTATTCTTTTAATTTAAAATATTAGTTGTGGTTTATATTTAATGTTTATTTCTTCAATTAATACTAATACCAGTAGTGATTTTCATTAAGGCAAGTCTTTCCTTTGTGTGCTATTGTTTTATGCCTGGTACCAACTTGCCAAGCTTCAGTGTATTATTTCTTGTGAAGATGTGTGTCGAATGCGACAGGAATGAATCTAGTCAATGACCAATCTCTAATTTAATGAAGCCAACATTTTCTTGAAGGAGAGATGAAGACAAAGGAGACATTTTGATGACTGGGCAACCAATCAGCTCAGCTCATAGTTTTTAAGTGAGCCTAAAAGCAATAGGACCATGCCAATAGATTTACTGGATATAAAAGAACTGCAGTACAAAATTCTGGCATGCCAGCAGATGTTTAGTTGATAAAAATTAATTTAAATTTTTATTAACTATTAAGGTGAGGACAAACATTGTTGATTTTATAGCATTTTGGTTTTTAGAATTTTCATTTTTGTGCAGCTGTAAACTATTTTCTGGTATGTTTGCTATTTAACAACAATTAAAGTGCACAGAACAGGGAGGAATTCATAGATTTCAAGAATATAATGCAAGCTCTGAATAAACACAAAGATTCTACACAATTTTGAAATGCAAATTACAGTATAAGAGATTTCCAAAGCAAAGGAATACAATTACTGATTGACGTCTTTATGGAAATTCAAGATTACTGTTTATTCAGGACAATGAGAAGTTTGCTTTAATCGGATGTTTTACTAACTTGCAAAATTATTACCCAACTGTATTATTTACTTGAACCGCATTTTACTTTTGTGAATTTTCTAACCTCTAAACCGAAAATATATACCTGTGCACTGTATGCTTATGGTAATTTTAATTACGAGGGTCACTTTTTTTTTTTCAACCTCCGATAGGATATAAATAGACAATTTCATAGAAAACAATTATTTTATTACTAAAAGTTTTGTACACTTGTGGTTACTTTTCAACATAATAACAGAAAAGATTGAGACATTTATCATACATGTGCACAAACTTTGCAATACCCGCTTCAAAAAATGTTGTCACCAATGATTTCTAATGAGCATTGACATTGTCTTGGAGATCTTCGTACTTTACAGCATTTGCGGAGAGCCATTCAAAACAAATGAAGAGGAATACTGACTTCAGGAATTGTGTTGATCCATGACAATGCTCGTCCACACACTGCTGGCACAACCCATTGGCTCCTTGAACAATTTCAATGGGACATTTTCAATCATCCGTTGTTCAGTCCTAACCTGGCACCCAGCGACTTTCACCTTTTCCCTGAGCTGAAGACATGGCTAGGAGGGCAGCACTTTCAAACCAATGAAGATCTTCAAAACAATGTCAATGCTCATTTGAAATCATTGGCGATAACATTTTTTGAAGCGGGCATTGCAAAGCTTGTGCACAGGTACGATAAATGTCTCAATCTTTTCGGTGATTATATTGAAAAGTTCCATAGGTATACAAAACTTTTAGTACTACAATAATTGTTTTCTATGAACTTGTCTTTTATTTATAGCCTATCTGAGGTTTTAAAAATGTTACCCTTGTAGATCCACTTCTTAAAGCTTAATTCTATTCAGAAGATGGAATTACAAGATTTAGAGAAGGCATTTCGAAATTTCTTTTCTTCTGAAACTCACCAAATAATGGAACACAGGCAACAGCAACTGAATTCAACAACATGATCAGTTGCACACATTTAAGGTGATATAACCTTACATTACAGTAAAATGCAAAGTCAATCTTGGTACAGTTTCTACTTCAAGGACTTGTGGCCCCTGAATAAAAAATGTATAAACATTTTTACAATCTTAAAAGCTGAGATTCATATCTCATATTACTTTATTCATATTGCTTCTTCACCTGATTTTCCACCAAAAAGCTGCTGCTGGTAAATAAATACATACAGCCAAAAGAAGTTTGAAAAAAGGTTTATTTATCATCTATGAATTAGCTCTCTTCTACATTACAAAATAGTATTTCTGCCTAAGAAAAGCATATCTGATATGTTGGTTTAATTTATCATAAGCACTAGCGCTTTATTTACTGCACATTCCTGTTTTGTTAGAAGTGTAATAACAGTTTTGTTTTGACTGGTGTAAACTGCCTCTATCATTGTTTGTAGTAGGAGTCATTAATCCAGAATACAACTGTATGCCACTAACATTGTTAGCACAGTCCTCACATTGTGTATTACCTACAATGGCAAAACTAAATAACATTGTAACATATTTAACATTTATTTTCCACCAGTTTAGTGGGTAATTGAAAATACAACTCTGCAATTTATATTCTATAAGATGCTTTAGTTATAAAATATTAATATTTTAAAAAAGTACACCTGCGGCATGCAGAACAATTAATATATGTGTATCTAATTTAAAATATGCACATTTGGTCAACATGTTGTATATTGCACCTTGATTGCTGTAGTAACATTTCAAATGAACCAACCTAATCGTATCCTTATTTCACAAAGAATATATATTTCCATTTAATTTTCATGTTTTAAATAAGAATTTCATATATTTCTTATTGGGTTAAAATAATTGTCTTAAAAAAGAAACTTCTAAAATGAAGCATGTAATAATAATAATAATAATAATAATAGTAATAATAATACCTTTATTGTCAATAGACTGCAATACAGTTTCTGACATTGTCACAAATTCATATTTACAATTATGTATTTACAATTTTTACATTCGTCCAGAGTAGTCTACACTTAAAATATGTTAATTAACAAATATTACAAGGATGGACAACCTGCATAGTTACAAATTTTACTAAAACTACATATCAGTTGTATATACACAGAGGGACATTATTATAGGTCATTGATACTATACAATGTCTTTGTTATCAAATACTTCTTCAGAGCACTCTCAAATTGTTTCCCTTTAGAACATTTTAAATATGCAGGTAGTTTTGCATGAAGCAATAAACCCATGACATTTGGATCCTTTTTTGAGATATTTTTGTTAAACCCCTGCCGAAAATAATCATCATTGTGTCGGGTGTAATGACTATGGATATTACTATTTTTTAGGTTTTGTTTCTGAACTGCATAGGTTACAACTTTAAAGACATACAAAGAATACAACGTTAATATCTGCTTATCTTTAAATATTCCCCTACATGATTCACGAGAGCTCATATTGAAAATCAATCTGACTGCCCGTTTTTGTAATCTAAATAACCTTTCCATATGGGTAGCAGCAGCACAACCCCAAATTTCTATCGCATACAATAAATATGGGTATATAACTCCATAATAAATCATTTTGAGCCCCTTCTCATCTAGAATATTTTTAAAATGACGTAGCAGATACACAGATTTACTAATTTTGTCACAAATATGATTTATATGTCCAGCCCATGTTAATTTTCTATCAAGAATTATTCCTAGAAATTTATGTTCGCTTACATCATGAATATTGCTATCATTTACCGGTAAAGAGAAGTTCGTGGTGTTTCTGTTACTCTGTGAGAAATGAATTAAGGTTGTTTTTGTCATGTTGCATGCAAGTTGATTTTGTTTAAAGTAGTTAATAACTGAGTCAATGGATTGCAGTAAGCTCTCCTTTAATATATCTACATTTGCCCCTTGACATACAGCAGTAGTATCATCTGCATAAGCTATTATATTTGTATTTTTTGAGATTGGTATGTCATTTACATATAAAATAAATAATAGTGGTCCCAACACTGATCCTTGTGGTACGCCATACATAACACGTTTAAATTTTGATTGCACTTTTCTTACTGATTTGCCCTGTTTATCGTACAATAGTGTTGATTGTCTTCTGTCAACCAAATATGATCTGATCAAATCTCTCGCCAAGCCTCTTACTCCATATGCCTCCAGTTTTTGTAATAGTATCGCATGATCAACGCAATCGAAGGCTTTTGAAAGATCAAAGAATAAGGACCCTACTTTATCATTTTTTTCAAGGTTTTCAATGACTAAATGTATAAATTCACTAATTGCAGTAGCTGTTGATCGACCTTTCCTAAATCCATGTTGAAAATTTACAATAATATCGTTTTTATCTAAGAAATCTAATAACCGGCCTAATAAAAGCCTTTCAAAAAGCTTGGCTATTTCTGATGTTAGGCTAATTGGTCTGTAGTTATTTATGTCATTCTCATTTCCTTTTTTATGTAGTGGGCGTACTAGGCTCTGTTTCAGACACTCTGGAAATTTACCACATAAAATAGAGAAGTTTATTAGATGTTCGAGGGGAATGGCCAGAATATATTTACAATGTTTTAAGAGAATCACACTGATTTCATCCCATCCACTTGTGGCTTTTTTTGGTAGTTTAGTTATTGTATTTAGAATCTCTGTTGTAGATACTGGATAAATAAAAAATGATGACTTTACAGTGTTTTTAAAGGACTGCTGTGTATTCCTGCCAGCAGAATTCTCTCCTACACTAAGGAAATAATTGTTTATTAAATTACATACAAGGTTTGGTTCTTTTACAGTTTCATCATCAATACTGCGTTCTAAATTTTGTGTGCTTTTGTTTCCGATCTAGCGACATTTACAAAGCCCCATGCAGTTTTACTAATATTCCCTGATTTACTTAACTTTTCTTTATAGTCATTAACTTTTAAATCTTCCAAGCTTTTGAGATATTTCTTTTTTATGATATTGTACTTTGATTTATAAGTAACACTACCACTAGATTTATGCAATTCATACAAATGTTTCATTTCATTTTTTAGTTTTATTATTTCTGTGGTAAGTTTAACATGCCATAACTATTCTTATATACCTTTTTGGTTTTCATAGGACAGCATGCATTAAAGTGAGTGCTAAATACATTATAAAACTGGTTCCATTTTTCATCTACAGTTTTGGCATTATATACTATGTCCCAATTTTCGTCTGTTAAGGATTCTATCAAATGACCAATACATTTTTCATTCAGATCACGAAAAGTTTTGATTTCATAATTGCTTTCTTTACTGTAATTTAAGCCCTTAAATTTCACATACTGAGCATAATGGTCAGAAATGTGAGTGTTTATATTGTATGCTTTTACTACCTCAAAATTCAGGTTTGTGGCAATATGATCAATAACAGATGATGATGAATGTGTTACCCTTGTAGGCTCGTGTATCAAATCCCTTATTCCATAAGTGTTAAATAACTCGTAAAGTTTCTTATAGTCCTCTTTTGTATGGTCTAGATTTATGTTAAAATCACCCATCAAGATTACCTGATTATATTTAGTGCAAACTTGAGCTAGAAATTCATCAAGATAATCAACAAAGTGCTCCGAAGGAGTACTTGGTGATCTGTACATCCCCAGTAATAAAATAGATTTCTGTTTTATATTAATTTTTGCAGCTGCCACTTCAAAATGCATTTCCAACTGATATGTATTTACAACAAACTCTGATATATCTATTTCATTTGTGGCCAAGATTAAAACCCCTCCACCCTTATAAGTAGTTCTAGCAAAGCTACTAACAATTTTGTAACCATTTATTTTACATAAATTGATCTGCTCTTTGTTTAACCCATGCTCTGTTACAACAGCTAGTTCTGGCTTTACTTCATTTAGCAGCTGTTCAAAAGCAGCTGTTTTATTACTTAAATATTGTATGTTCAAATGAAATACTTGGAGAGTGTTTGCATCATACTGGTTTACAACCTTATGTATTGTACGTTCACCATCATTGTTGCTATTAAAAAGATTAATATAATTTTTATTCACTATATTTGTAACTTGTTTAAAATTTATTTCCCCAACTAATTTATGAGTATCTAATGACCCTATTTCCACATGATTTATTTGTTTCTCATGATCAGTGGAGTAATTACAATGTTTATTACCTGTAACAAGTGAAACAGCATCCACCTCCTTACTTACTAGTTTTCCTTTATCACGGAATATATTGCATTATTCAATAAGTTACCAAAGTTAAATGTTCCCTTCCTGTTTAAATGCACTCCGTCCTTAGCAAAATCACTATTATATACCCAGTAATTTCCGTCAACCATTAGGCAGTTTTTCACAGCACACATCCAGTCTAGTTCTTGGTTAATTTTCATGATCCTCTTTGTGTTCACGTCACGTCTTCTAAGTACACCGCTGATTATAATTTTCGCGTCAGGCACTTGAGTTCTGATGCTACTTACAAGATCTAAAGTTTCCCCCATTATATATTCTGCTCTTATCCCCGGTCTTATATCATTCGTTTCTGCATGTATCAGGATTTCGTCCTTCAAATTCATTTTTTCCACTTTTTCTCGTAGCTCAGCCAGTTTTATGCCTGGGTAGCATCGCACTTGATAGCCTTTTTCCCTACATGCCTCACCTGAAAATTTGAGAATCGAATCCCCTATGACTAGCACTTTCTTTTTACTTATATGTCCTTAAAATACTTGTTCAATTATAGCTTTTAGATATTGAAAACAAACTAACATGGAAATGGTCATAAAGCTCGACAGTGTAATGGATGTGGCTTACTGCATAGCAAGTTTTAGTCACAAATGTTTTCAAAATTTCGCTAAAATAAATTCAAAATTGCATCATAAGGAGCATTCTGAATGTTGAAATATATTTAGGATATTACAACTGAACAAAATTCAGAATCCACATATTTTGTCATATAATGTTGGTTTTTTAGTTGTTCATAAAATTGTTTACATTTTTTATATATGTGAATGTGGGTGAGACAAAACTGAAGATTGCAATGTGCTGCCAGGACCTTGTTAAAAACAAATCCTTAAATCACTGTATAACACGTTCAATTTTATACGGATAGCAAACATTTATGCAAGAAAAATTGCAGTAGAGTTTGAATTGAAGAGTTAAAACGCCAAATATTTAATTTTATACCACCTCCGCAATATTTTTCACCATTACGACGCCACCTAAACAATACTTTGTTTAATGCGTAGCACTAGCGACAGCTGTTTCAGCTTCGGAGAGTAACATTCACTTATTTTTCGATACCCGAGTTCCGGCATATTCAGTAAGTTGCACTCCGATAGGAAAATGACGCAAAACAAGGAGCAAGAGTGACGTTGAGTTTTGCAAGAGAAAAAAAGAAAATATGATATATGTCTATTTTAGTTAATTGTAGCTTGAAGAATTTGTTATTCTGAATGGGTTTTGCGGTTAAACCGTAAGAGAGAAAAAAAAAAATGTAGACCTCGTTAAAACACATAATTTCTATCATATACTGTTTTCTTATAAAGTTGACTATTTTCAAGACAGTCGTTGGTACTGGTTTCAATTTTCAACTACATACCTACTTATTCCCAAACACGACCAATGCAAAGCGAGCCGAACCTTAATTGTTTGGCATAGCTACCACCTTTTAAACCACTAACGCATTAACCTAATATATTCTCTTATTTCTCTTTCTCTTACAACGAAGCAAGTAATAAGACATATTCTAATAACGTTTATCCCGACTAGCATGATATAGATAAAAGAATAATCTTTTGTAAGTGTAGTTTGTACATGGAGCAACCACTCGCCTCCTACCTAGACGACCCGGGTTTGATCCCAAGCGACCGCATATGAGATTTGTGCAGGGGCGGCTCGTCCTTACGTGCTGAAGAGCTGCAGCACGCTACTTTTTTTTCTTCTAAATTACATAACAGACATGCTGAAGGACCATGTAACAAACATAACACATTATGGTAGTAATAAGAAAGGCAGCACTGCCAATGACGAACTCTCGAAGCAAGGTAAACACGCAAGTTTAGCTAATGGAATGCATCCACGTGCTCAAAGCGATCAAGCACGGTAGGTGAATATTGCGCTTGCGTAGAACCTTCCCCTCTTACCCCCCTGACGGTCGCTGTCCCATCGCTTTCACACTACTACGTGCTGCGTTTGGCTAAAGCACGGAATCAATGAAATCGCTACGAGTGTTAGTTCTTTTCCTTATAATCGTTTTGGCAGCAGACGAAACAGCCCTGCCACACTCACCTAAGTGCCACACTAAACATCAGAATTTAGTGAAATTAATTAAAGCGTATTACAACGTTTTATTTTAGTTATAATAACTAATTATATCTTTGTGATACAAACTGAGCCATAAAAGGACTATTATCTCCATACCTTATTCACATTGGAACGTACAGAACATTGTTTGTTATATTGTTTGTTAACATTGGTAACCATAAGTTCATATTGGCGCAATGTGTTACTTCCGCAAATGTGAAATCTAACAGGCCCACGTGTATCACATTGAAACAAAGTGTTCTGTTGTGTAAATGTTATTCAGTGTCAGTTTTCAGTTTATTTCCAACTGTGATCGCACTTTATTATATTTCAGTATCATTCAGTGTAGGTTTGTGTTACTTTCATAGGTAAGAAAACTTTAGTCATACATAATGAATATAGTTGATGAGCTGTTAAAAACTCCCTTTTCAAGGCGATCGTTAGATGAAAAGATCAGGATAAAAAATTTAGGGCGACCTACTCCTGATCTAAAAATTGAACAGAAAGCAAAAGGAAGTAAAAATTCTATTTACACAAGAAAGTTTAACACAAATATATATGACAACAGTGACTGGATCTGTGGTTGTGAAATCAGAAAAGCACTCTTTTGCTTTCCTTGCCTCTTGTTTGGAAGTACAGATTCGTGGTCTACGACTGGTGTTAAAGATCTAGGTCATGTTAATGAATATATAAAAAAACATTCAAATAGCAAGAAGCATATGAAAAACTCGCTTGACTTCTCAATGCTTGGAGGTGTAAATATTGCAACGCAGCTAAGCAGGGCATATCAAGATGCTACACAAAAACATAATGAACAGGTTGAGAAAAATAGATACATATTATCCAGGATAATAGACTGCATCAAATTTTGTGGGGCCTTTGAGCTTGCTTTGCGTGGACATGATGAGACGGAAACGTCAGATAATCCCGGCGTGTTTTTAGGCCTTATAAATCTATTGGGCAGTATAGACAGTGCGATGAAAGAGCATACCGAAAGCAATAAGGTGTTCAAAGGATTATCTAAGACCATCCAGAATGAACTACTTGATTGCATGTTGGAAGTGTGCCACGAAGAAATTGAAAGAGAAATGAAGGAGGCAGCCTATGTTGCTATCATGGCAGACGAAACCACTGATATCACTGAAAAAATTCAGTTGGCATTAATTTTTAGATATGAAAGGAACGGCTTTATTTATGAACGGTTTTGGGGATTTTTTAATCCATCTGATCAGACCGCTAATTCTATTGCCGGTTGTATTTTGAAAGAAGTGGACACCCTTTTTAAGGATGATCGCCATAAAATCATCGCCCAGACTTATGACGGTGCGTCTGTAATGAGCGGCAACACAGGAGGCGTGCAGATCAAGGTGAAAGAACACTATCCTCTCGCACAGTATGTACATTGTTACGCCCATCAATTAAATCTGGTTATGGAGAAAGCAGCTTCTCAAAATCAGGCCGCCAGAATATTCTTCTGCAGTCTCTCAGCTTTTCCAGCATTTTTTTTCAAGATCTCCACAGCGTTTAGCAGCATTGGAAGCAACTGTTGCTCGAAGAGTTCCTCGAGGATCTGCAACAAGATGGAATTTCAAGTCTAGGACTGTTAACACCGTATATGAACACAGAGAATCTCTGATCGATTGTTTTGACGAATTAGAACAATCTTTATCAGATAGGACAGTGCAAGAAGCTCGTGGCCTGCGGCATAATTTGGAGGATGGAGAATTTAATTTCTGGCTTGCTTTTTTTTCAGAAAATAATGCCACATGTAGACATTTTGTATAATCAGCTACAAGCAAGACAGATGGATGCAGTGAAGGCAAAAAATGCAGTCCAATCTTTTGCCAAAGCAATTGATGCCGTGCGAAGTAGAACGGATGATATAGCACACCAGATTCAGACATCTAACGTCCACGTTACAAAAAGACGTCGTAGGGAAACTAACTTAGGAGTAGATGCCAAGGAAGTATGTGACCGAATAATATCGGAGGTACACAGCCGCTTTGAGTCCACAGAACATCTTGATGCTGCAAAACTATTGGATGCAAAAAACTTTGAATTATTTTCTCAAGTTTTTCCTGAAACAGAACTCGGCATTGTCTGTGATCGATACAAAGATCTCGACAAAAACAAGCTCCGAACCGAACTTAGCGTTTTATATGAGCATCCGGAATTCAGGAAAGTAGAAGGTGCTCTTCCACTCTTGCAGTTGACACTAAAAAATAATCTGCAAAAAACTTTTAGTGAAGTGACAAAGGTTTTAAGAATTGTTGTGACTATTCCCATGTCAACTGCAGAACCAGAACGATGTTTCTCCTCTTTGAAGAGGATAAAAACCTTTCTGAGGAACACCATGTGTCAGGATCGCCTTACCTCTCTGGCCATGCTATCCATAGAGAAGAAATTCGTTACAAATATCAGGGATTTCAACGTCAGAGTGATGGACAAATTCTGCATGAAGAAACATCGGCGTATGGACTTCATTTTTCGAAACTAGGTGAGTTGCATGCATTTTTTTTCCCCCGTGCAGCACGCTACTTGTTTTAGGCACGAGCGGCCACTGGATTTGTGGTGGACAAAGCGGCGCAGGGGCGGGTTTTCCCTGGTTTCCCCGCCATTACATTTCACCGGGGCTCCATCTTCATCTATCATCAGTGTCATCGCCTGCGGTGCCAGAGCATTAAAAGCGGGCGTTAAACACTACAAAAAACAAAAAAACTTGTGTGAATGGCGCACATTAAATGTTTCCGCATGCGGTCATAGACACTGGACAGGATTTCCAATCCACACAGGCCTGTCTTTTTACATAGCGTCCTTTCGCTACGCCATCGTAAGCTTTAATTATTCTCGGGTCTATTTTGGGTATTTTGTGGTTCTGTAATACATGCGATTTATTTGTTTTCAATTGTAAGGCTGCCCTTTCTTTGCAACTTCAAAATGATGTTACAAAACTAAGAAAATGGTATAGAGATTACGATTTCCAATCATGCTCGCATACAGAAAAATAGCACGACGGCCCATTTTTTAGCTTTGGCCTCCTCTTAAAACTACTTTTAATAAATTGAAACATATTCAGAGAATAATTCCCTGGCCAGGCCAAAAAACTAAAGTTGAACGGGCATTTAGGTAATTTTGTTTTAGAGGTTATACCAAATGTATGCAAATGACAGGATAGTTCGGTTTGCTCTATGCTTTTATCTTAAGTCTATGGGTAGTGCAATATTTCATCTGTACGACAAAAGAAATTAGTGTTTAACCATTCATAACTCCATAATTAACATATCTCGCCAGCCATGTTATGAAGGCCTTACGAAAGAACACTTAACTTTAAACGGACAACTATTTTTGCATTGAATTATGATTCAAGCTCATTCATCTTTTAATCGTGGTATGTTTACGTTTATTAATAAACCTAGAATTGCTCAAAATGTTGTATTTAACGCTTTTGATAACCCGGCGAAAAGATGTAGGAATAAATTAAAATCATGAAATGGAAATTATTAAAGTTACAGACATTCAGTTTGTTTCCCTTGTCATGGCGAATCCGCAAAACCTCAGGCAGGAAACGCTACAGCAATAAATTCCCGAAACACAGGTAGATGACAAATAAAATCGCGGAAACGGACGCAGAAGAACAGCACGAAGCTTTGTGGTCCGTGCTGATTGTTGTGGTTATAGTCCAATGAGATGTTATTTGTGTTCACATTGCTCTATTTATTAAGCAGCTAACATTATGAATCATGTAGTAGGAGATTTCTGGCTATAGGGTAAGTAAATCTTGCTAATATTACCAATCGAAACCCCTTATTGAACTTGAGTGATGTAAAATATTGGTTATGCGATAATTTTTGAAACAAATATAAGCCCTAAAAGCAGAGTCTTATATCAATGAGGTTCTTGGCCTCTATAGGAAGTAAATGTAAAACTTGAGAGCGAGTTTCATTACTAAGTTAGATGATTATAGAGAGTGACCGAACTAATACGCCACTAAGCGTTCGGATAACCTCTCGAAGTAAGGTACCACTCGGAATCGCTGTATAAATGGCACATACGTAATTGCAATAGTGCTTTATAATCAAAATGTGCTGAAATATACGCCAATTACACTATTTAACTTCCACATAGCATGTGTTTATATATTTTTTTTCATACAATTTTCACCTTTGGCCCTTCTGTTCCTCATACATATCACTTGCATTCCCCTGAGGCATCATGGGAACATTACTTGGTAATGGTGTAGAATAGATAACGTCGTTTGCTAGAAAGCTGGTGTTGTTTGGGATACATAACTTAAGAGTAGCCAACCTAATAACCATTCTTGTGCTGAATGTAACGTTGCCAACCTAAACCGTAGAAACAATTCCAGCCGTTTATAAATTGAGTAAAGAATTCTGTGATAGGACGTTTGTTATGGGAGCGTGTTTGTTAACAGAATATCTTAAAATAAAAAGTCAATCTAATAGCTTGCTTCCTATTTAAGTCGATCATTTTCCAAAGATGATACACTAAGAAAAAATTGAAATTGAGTTTTATTTATGGAGACTAAGTGCTATGGTTCTCATTGCCCCATTCTATATTGGGTAAGAAAGACCACATAATGTAACTCTTACACCTCTTATCAGGCATGAGTTTTTTTTTTTATGTGGCATAAACATAGTACACTGGACCAAGGCTTTACTTCCCTTTCAAAGGAAGCCACAAAAAATCCATCCTGCACTGGGTTTGAAACCACTACCTTGGGAACCTGAGGCTCTACCCCAAGAATGCCCTTAAAGTATCTCCCAAATTGCCACCTTTATCTGCCCTATTCTTTAATAAAGTCATAGTATGTACCTCTCTAATAAAAAAAATTAATAAAAAACACTTATGATCTAGTAAATATCTTGAGTATATGTTTGAATGATTTACACAACAATGTTTATAATTGACACTTCTGCTGATAACCTCTTAAGACCCTATCGTCTCAAATGCCTAAAAATGTATAATTTGATGAAAATAATTATTTTCTTTGCATTGGCAGCTTTCAAAATACTTCCACATTGAGTGATTGTTCCATCTCCTTCTTAGTCATTAATTAGTCTCTTAAAACCAGGCAACTTAAAAAATAAAAATAGCAATTTCCGAAGAACTTCCAAGTTGTCTGATAGTCCCTTTCTGCTTCTGAATTCTGAATTGTTTTATACTCTTCAGACCCCCAAGAAACTATAAACATGCCCAAAAGTCTAATAATACAGAGATTGAGGTAATTATTTTTATTGTTTATTAAGAGTTTCCAAAACATTTACATTTTTTTATCACCCATTCTGCTGTAAATGACATCCCGGATGTCTAAAATTTTGCATAACTATACTTAACAGATGTTAAATAGATATACATATATGCAACAAGTTCAGAAACAGTCACTCTTTTCCATTTATACATGGTAATAAAATATCCTAATTACACCTAACAAGCTATAGGCAAATTCTAAAATTTCAAGCAGTGCACTATGAAGTTACCTGCATGTGCTGCATACTTACTTAATGTTCTCTACCACCAAGAATTTAAAAATCATAAGAATCACGTAATTGAATGGATTACTTTTAACTGGCAGTAAACAAAATGTGCGCTGTTGTTATTTCTTCACTTTTCTAAAAAGTTCCAACAATAATAATAATGATAGTGATAATAAAAAATAATAATAAGTGTCTGCATCATATTGCGCTGTATACTGTGTTTGTATTGGCAACTACTATGCATACTGCTGGATATACAAAATCATAGCTGGCAACAGTTATCCCAGGTGACTCATCGCCCTTCCTAGCATACAACAACACCTATGCTAGACCCTTATCCATTGCTTCTGTTGTCTTCTGTGTTGCCAAAGTTGGCGGGCCCTGAGCCACAAACCGTAGTGAGCTGATGTGTTTTAGGAGGAGAGAACTTAGGCTGCAGCTGTAAAGCAACGACAGGTCGTAGTCAAGGGATCTGTGAACAGCAAACCTCAATGAATCAGCGCATTTAGCAAGTTGTGTTTGACACACTAGACCTACTCGTACCTTATTAGCGATGATTGTTGCACTACAACAAGGCACTAGTTTGCCCTTTATAAGTAAAGCCAACAAAAAGGGTAGGTGGACAATACAACTTTGTTCAAGCCACATCTTTTGATTAATGTGTTCAACCTATTCCCATGCACATCATACCATTCTTCAAGGTGGCTGTTGCACTTGATATGTGTCAAAAGTAACTTCCTGTTATTGAATTCCTGAGTTGTGAGAACAAGACAGTGTGAAACATCCACAAGAAGTTGTAGAAGGTGTTTGGCGATGCTGCGGTGAATCACAGTATAGTTACTGGTGGTAGGGTTCCCAAATGTTAGCTGAACACTTCCAGCACAGCCATATGTGAGTTAAAAAACCACAGACGAGATCAGCAAATTTGGATGGACAATATTGAAACAGTTGCCTTAAAGTCTGAATATGGCTCTATGCAATTACCATCTCTCTACTAAAGTAAAAGATGCCCTTCATGGAATGAGCTTTGAAGATGATGACTGCCGCATGAATGCTGCCAAACAGTGGCTCAAAAATGCTGGTGTTGTCTTTTATTATGGCATACATATGCTAGTTCTAAGGTGGCTAAAGGCAGTTGAGATCGATGGGGATTACGTGAAAAATTAAATTATGTTCCTCAGGGATGCATCTACACACTGTAAAAATAGTTCAGTTATAGGTTAATGCATATGAATGTTATGGAAGGTTCTTCATTGCAGCTATTGGCTTATTGTACATCAGTCCCCAGGAGGAGTGGATGAGATGTATCTAATTTCAAAGGTCAGTTGGCTTCCAAATATGGTGAGAGCCATCTTGAATGGTCCCTAACATTTTACAAACAGTTGCTCATCTCGTCGTGAGGAGTGCCAAGAAACAGTTTCTCAATCCCAGATATCTTGTGACTCAGCTGAGAAGTGTTGTTCTGGGGTGCCCACGAACATCCAGGGACTTGCAGAGCGATCCTAAGGGACGAATTAGTTGTTCCCGCAAGATGTAAGGTGGTGGTAAAGGTACATCTAGAAGACCAACAGCCAAGAAACCTTGTATTGGACCAAAAAATACCATTGAAGGAGTATGTCTTGCCCAGGCATTGTTGAGAGTGTGGGGAGGAAGTGCCCTTAGACTGTGAACCCATAATAAAATGACCAAGACATTGAGGCCAGGATGGACTTAGGGTAAGTCAGCAGCAAGCAAATCACCATGCGACAGATCCAACCAGCTCCACTGTAGGGTCTGGGGTCCCGGCTGAAAAGTTTTGCTGAAGAGGGTGGCCAACCATCTGAACGCTTCACAAATGCTGAGGGTCCAACATCTACTTAGTTGATACCATCTTTCTTCAGTATAGGGAGCAGCCATTTTTTATGCACTGACCAAGTTCATCATAACATTGACACTGAATCCCTCAGCTATGCAAACACCTAGGCATGGTCCTCTGACAAAACAGGCAGAGGTACGAGACATACTGAAAAACATTGTATCTAGGGGAATAACTGAGGATTCTGACACCCTTGGTGAGGAGGTGTGGCCAAGTGACTAGACCACTTGCCTGTCAGCAAGACAGGCGAATTTTGATCCCAGGTGACCACATCTAGTATTTGTGGTGGGCAAACCAGCAAAAGGTTTCTCTGGGTTCTCTGGTTTCCCCTGCCATTGTATTCCACCGATGCTCCATCTTCATATCATGTATTATCAATGTCATCACCTGCGTGCCATAATATTGTAAAACCAGTTGTTAAATACTAGAAAAAAAGCTCTTGATGCTCCCCTGTAGTCTTGGTAAAGAAGAAGAATGTGAGCTACTCTTCTGCATGGAATACAGGAAGCTACTACTGCTGATTCATCAGTTTCTCCAACATTGCATAATGTCTCTCTTGTCTTCCTTACTTGTGGTCAGAAGAGGCAGAGAGCACATTCCAGGAGTTTATGTCAGCCCCTCTGCAGTGCTCCTATTTTAGGATTTCCAACAACCTGCTAGTGACTTTATTGTGGATACTGATGCCAGCGACATCTGCATTGGGGTCATTCTATCCTAAGTCCAGAATTACCAGGAACAGTTTATATCCTACTTCAACAAGACCCTCTCCAAGGCAAAAAACAATTACTGCACATTACCCAGTGAGAGCTGCTGGCAGTAGTAAAAGCACTGTATCACTTACACTAGTATCTGTAAGATCAACCATTCCATCTGAGGACTGACCGCTCCACCCTCATCTGGCTGCTGAGCTGCAAGAACCTGAAGGGCCAGAGAACTCTTGGGCCCAGAGGCTTCAAGAGTACAAGCATAAATCAAAAAGAAATGAGCCATTCTAATGTGAATGCAAAGACCAGAGGAATGTAGCTGCAGTACCAAGGTTGACCAGAAAGTTTGTGCCACAGCTGTCTGTATCAGTTTGGTAGATTCTGCAGCTGGATAAGATAAAACAGGTCTGAGGAGGGAGCAGCTGTCAGACTCTAACTTGGGGCCCTTGTGAGAGAAGTGAAGGCTGGGAGGACATTGCACCCAGGAGCAGTGTGTATAAGTTCTACTAGGCCCAAAGCGACTCACTGGAGACCAAGGAAGGAATACTGTTCAGATTATGGGAGTTTTCTGATGGGAAGACTCGGAGAGAGCAGCTGATCCACCCTTGGATTAAGGTCGAAGAAATCCTGGATGAAATACATGCAGAGATTTCTGGGAGACCCAACCAAACCATGGACAAGCTCTGACAATGATACTACTGGCTGCTGAGAGATGGTCTGTGATAAGTTGCTGCCCATGACTAGGAGCTGGGTTAGCAGCAGTTTAACATGGGAGCATCTTTTGAACACTTAGCCATTAAAGTAACTGGGCCATTCCCTGTGTCATATAGATGCAAAAGTTATCTGGTGATTGCTGTGGATTACTTCCCAAGTGGCCTGAGGTGTACACCATCCATAACCAGGAGGCCAAGACCATTGTCTACTGCCTGGTAGAACTGTTTCGATGCTATGGGATACCAATAGAGCTACACAGTGATCAGGGCACCAACTGGAGTGACTTTGAGTATAGAAAAAGTGCACAAAACCTGCCCACCCACAGTCAAATGGCATGGTTGAGCTAGAAGTGTATTTGAGAAAGCTTGTGGCCAATCAACACAGAGAGTGGGATATGAGGGTGCTATTTTTCTTGCTGGCCTACTGCTCTTTAACCCTTGACACCCGCCAATTTGGGAATCCTCCTGGGGCAACCCAGCCAGAATCTCATAGAGTGGGATTATGACAAGAATGAGATGGTGCATTAATACATCTAGATAGCAAATAACCGGATCAGGACCCTTTACGAATGACAGGCCAACAGTAGAGGTTTCCAGCAGTGTGATATGGTGTGGCTATATCACCCTCCCCAGACCAAGGGACCGTGCCCCAAGCTTCAACAACCATGGCAAGGGCCAACCTTGTGATTAAGAGGCCAAATGATATATTCTACCATATCTATAGGCTGGTTATACACCTGGATCTTCTAACCTGTTACAATAGCCCTGAGGAGATAGCTGTGTGATAGTCCTGCAGCCATAATTACTGTGTATGTGAGCAGTCTGCTTTGGAAGCCATGAATGATTCTATCATTCTTTATTACACCTGCATAGGTGGATACATGTGCCATCAGTAAGTTTTTTATATCAAAGCAGCATGTGACACCTGATCTCAGTTTTCAACAGGGAGTGCATAGCATGCAACAGTTTCAATGGGAAATTCATAGCATGCCATGGTGAACATCAAAAAGAAACTTTACAAAAGGTTTGTTGCAGAAGTATCAAATAAAGATTTTTATTTGTGAACAAATTTTAATCCTCACATTCAACAGGTCACAAATTTGAATGTTGCTTAGGGTGATCAGGTTTTTTGGGGAGGCTTTCCCTTATCCTGAGAAAACAAATTTTGAGTAACTTTGAGCTCCATGGACTCCGAGATCATTTGAGCATGATTTAACCAATTTCATTCATCATACGATATGACCAGCCAGGTTAAAGGATGCTAAGCTACAAAAAGAAAATTAATTTGTAATCAGTAGAAGAAATAAAGATTTACTGCTTAGAATAATAAAACAAAGTTTTGTGACAATATTAATTGTTAACTGTAAACATTTGTTACTGCTTTTGTATGTAACTGGTTGCCTTGGTAGCTATTTGCATTTTAGTGTTGCTCTGTTTTGATTTACAACTCATTTCCTTATGCCAATGTGTTGCTAATGTATTAATCATGGAATTTTGTGATCCCAAATGGGTTATACATAGACATGCCAAACCATTACAAATACAGGCCTGGTACAAAAGCCCTTTTGGCTTCTGGAAAACAAAGGTGAGTTGTCAAGTGCAGGAAAGGAGCACACCATAATATTGAACATTGAGGGATAGATAGAGGGGAAGGCAGGAAATTGAGAACAAAACAAAAAGACAAAATGAGCAAACACAGTTGGAGTAAACTAGAGAAAATGTGTAGAACACTCACTTATAAAGTGGTTTAGACTTTTCATGCTCTTTTAGAGTTATCTTGTGCTGTGAATAAGAAAATGCTGTAAAAACACACGAAATGGTAACTATGCAGAAATTAACATTCTCGAAAAAGCTAACAAAATGTTTTGCTGGTAATTTATTTTATGCTGATTTTGTTTGTCAGAAAAGCTCTATTTTTAAGATTTTAATTAATTTATTTTTTTGTGCTGTAAGGTATCGTGATTCCTAGAATGAGTATTATCATATTTATCCGAATACAAGGTGTGGTTTTTTTTTTTTTTCTGAAATATTAATGTTGAGAACTGGGGGTGGTCTTTAATTCATGAATGGCATACAGGGAAAAAATCAAGTTTCAAATTTTCTGGGTGCAGCAATGGCAAAGAAGAGGGGAAAAGGTAAAGACTAAAATTACTGCTAGGGTCATGACCTATATAACAGTTTCTTTCTGTTTTATTTCACACAATAAAGCACGCTGTTAATGGAGGATTGTAAGCATTCTCATTAGAAATAAGATTTCTCTCTGAAACTAATAGAGGACCATTATTGGGAGTCAGTGGTCAAACAGAAAGTGTGGTTTAGCTGCACATTTACCTCTTCTGCCGCACACATAGCAGTTACATTTCTGGTTTCCCCTTTCCCTTCCAATGATTTTCATGCAAATTCAATAACGTAAAACTTTTTACAATGATGTTTTATGAACTATGTTGAATAAATAGAAAATCTTTTATCATCATCTTGCAGTGCACTGCCATTAGTGCTTCTTGTTGCACACAAAGCAATATATTTCCGTGTTCGCTCTCCCATTGATTACAAGCATTCCTGTATAAATTCATATTAGGTAAAACTGATTACAGCAGTGTGTTATATTAGGTATATTGTCAAAATGTAAAATCTTATTCATCATCATTAAAGCTCCACTGCCATTACCTTCCACATATTGTCACATTTCCATTCTTTCCCCTTCTCACTCACCCATTATGTGACTTTTCACAAAAATGTACAAAGAAAAGAAAGAAGAAAGGACTTTATCTTAAGTGTTCCTTAGTTTCAGCAAAATGTGTGTTTAAAAATTAACTTATGTCTTCTTTTTATATAGATTATATGCTGAATTCCAAAATTAAGTTCTGATAAAAGAGGATTATCTTGTATTGGAAAAAATATAGTAGTTATAACAAGCTGCAGTGAAACTAAGGAGTCCTATTTCTGTTATTAGTGCAAATGTATAACAGCATTTCAACCACTTATGTGCTCATGGCTTACCTCCTTAACAGCTTCTCCCACAGTACAATCTAAATTAATGAAAATGTTATCACCATAAAATGATTCACTAGTAACACTGAATTTCATTTATTTTTTCTGTGGTCCAAGTTCTGCATAATTACCTAGTGTTGTTTTAATTCAAATAAATAACCTACTATCATCTGTGGTGCCATGGTAGTAAAAGCTTGTGTTAAACACTATCAAAAAATAATATAAGAATGTAAAGATTGAAAGTAATAATTTTCTAGTTGTCTCTAACTCTTAAAATTAAGAAGCTATTTAAGTTTAACAAACAAATCAAAATTAATATTTTTAATATTCTAGAACTTGCTTATAATGTAACTATTAGGTTTGTTGAATCGATATTTGGCTATTTTTTGTTTTATTAAAATAACAGTATTCAACATAACCAAAGTTCATTAAAATCTGGTTGGGTTGAATTGCTGTCTGCATTTTACAGGAAATCAGGTTTGCTTAGTTCAATGTCTACTTCAAAATCTGACACTGCTCATTGTGTTTTTGTTTTTTTTCCCATCAGATATTTGAATGAAGATTAAGACTGGCATTGCAGTATACCATGGTTCAAAATAAAATGAAAATGATAGAAGAGGATCTGCTATTGGACATTAACTCACCAAAAGAGGAAAGATCTCATGTTTCAAATCGTGTAATAAAAATTAAAAGTAAAACTGTTGAACGTAGTGGCAGTGAAGCAAAAAGGAGACTGAAAATCAAAGAGGAAATGCCTCCTATTTCAGATCTTGTAAAGAAGATTAAATGTGAAACTGCAGTATATGATAATTCCGAAATGAAAAACAATATAAAAATCAAAAAAGAAGGTCTAGTGTTAGATACTGACTTACAAAATGTAAGTTTTTCTTCAGTTACAATAGAGGCTGAGAGAAGCAGTGATGTAGAAGGAATGGCCCCAAGAATGCAAATTAATGATGAACCTTGGTGGCAGGAAAGAACATCAACAAAAGTGACATCACATCCTGAATCTTCATGTGTTTCAGATCTTCAAGTGTACAGTGAAATTCAGGTAAGTTTTGCACAACAGATTAAACTCACATTAAAGTAGAGTTGAATACGTTTGCTGAGTAATACCTGATGTGTATAATAATTCAACTGATTAAACCAAACTACTTTATCTTTTACATAAAATGAGCAGCAGTATTCAAATAAACAAGCAGCACATGATGTGTGCACAGACCTAGCAAGACATTCAAGTACTTGTCATATTCTCTTTCTGTGAGTGTATTTAAACTAGAGTATAGTGAATGTTTTGAGATGTTTTATTACAGGATGGGGCAAATGAGGACTTGGCTGCAACAGAATTAACAAGGTAAGATCAGGAGCCCTGTACTCCTCCTCCTACTCTTTCAATTCTTGGTCAGTGATTTATGTGTCTTCTTGATTGTGTTGCTCCTCAGTCCCCTAGTGAACAATGTTCTGGAATGTTAAGCATGTCATATACTACCTAGTTTGATACCATCACTAGTTTGTCATGGTTTAAAACCCAGCAAAGACCAATGAAGTTTTTGAGGCATAAAAATCTTTAGCATGACTTCCTTCTAAAGATAAACGAAGCTGGTGGTCCTATGTTATAGATTTACAGCATGTAAAAGACCCCAAACCTGATAGGGGTAGATTTGTAGATTTCATGCCCGATTAAAATGGGATGCTAAGAACTTTAGTACTTAAAAATGGTGCCAAGAAATCCAATTCAATTTCAGTCTTTCACCATTAGACATCATAGCATGAAATGGAGTGTACACCATTATACATTTAAAGTATAGCTTTCTTTGATTAGGGGAATGTACTAGATATAACTGACAGCAATTACACATTAAGACAATATGTCTTGCATATTTTGCTTTGGCTGCGCAGGGGCAGGGTGGGGGTGATAAAACCACTTGGCAAGTCGAACATCGATCTCAAATCGTTCCAAAATCAATAGGGTGAACAAGTAAAAGAAAAAGGTTGTTCAGAACTAAAAAGCCTTTTTTTGAAATGCCAGAAAATGCAACAGAATTTAAAAGGATGTGCCAGGAAGGGCAGATATAGCTTAAACCTTATTCATATTATAATGAATATAAAATTTAGTTCTTCTTTTCTGTGTTGTATTCAATATGGTATATAAATAAAATAAATATTGTTACTGTGAATACAGTGGCAGTTTACTTTTTAACATTATATTTAATAACTATTCTGTATCCATATTAATATGCTGGTTGTGCGGTACTTCATATATATAATTTGCAAAGAATGAAAATATATAAAAGGTTAATATAAAATCAAATATCTAAGAATCATGTAATAGAAACTACAAACATTGTTGATAATGCTAATGTTGGCAAAATATTGTTAAGATAACAATAAAACAACAAATAAAATTATCGGCATTACTGCTAAGCATACAATAATTACTTGTCCTTAAAAAAGGTATTTCATAATAAAGCTATCAATTATAAACAGTTCAGTAAGCAATAAAGTCTCAAAATTAACATGCTAATTTCACACTTGTGCAAAAAAGTTAATCATTATCTATCCAGCTTTTGAAAAAACTTACAAAATTTCAGTACTGTTTGTTTTCATATGTAATAAGACAGTTTTAAGAAGAAGAATGGATCATTAAAAATTTGCAATAAGAAAACGAAACATTTTTTCTCCAAAACATGTTTTCTACATCTATTGAGTTTTTAAATAACACTCCTCAATAGTTACATATTGCCAAAACAAATTCAGTACTATATCATTAATTAATTTGCTTGGATTGAGCAGGCATTTCAGTTACTTGTTCAACATGTTTTAGCTAAAATGGAAAAAGTCTAGTATTGTTCAATGATTTGCTTTTTTACTTTTGAATGCAAAACTTGCAAGGCAGGCATTTCAGTTACTTGTTCAACATGTTTTAGCTAAAATGGAAAAAGTCTAGTATTGTTCAATGATTTGCATTTTTACTTTTGAATGCAAAACTTGCAAGGAGATAAAGTGCATCTGGATACTGTTTTTGGGAACCTTTTGTCATATATGATAACATTTAGAAATTGTATAAATGACTTCAAACATCCATTTTTGATGAGCATCCAGCAGAAGTAATTGGTTACTGAGGAAATCATTGAAAAAATTCACCATGTGATTCTTGTTGATCATTGAATGAAAGTTTGCAAAATGGCAGATTCTATAGGTGTATAGAATAGAGTGGGAATTTATATTTTCCTTGAGAGGTTGTTAATGAAAATGTTGTCGGTTCAAGTTTGCTACAATTTCTCACCAGGGATCTCGAAGCTGTGTTTGGAGCTCAGTGATATTTGAAGGACTTTTTGTCAAAATGTCACTGCCAATAACATTTGGATTCATCATTATACTCCAGAAACCAAGTAACAATAAAAATAATGGGTTTTTCCACTATTACAAAGCGCTGGTACATCTGGAGTATCACTGCCAAATTGCAAGAATTGCTGCCACCCTCCCCCATATTCACTCTTCCTGGCTCCGTGCAAATTCTTTTTGTTCCTAAACTTGAAAAAATGGCTCATAGAAAAAAAAAAACTAGATCAAATGAGGTCATCATTGAGTTGGAAGCATATTTTGCAGAATTTGACAGTTCCAATTCCTTTTTGAATGGTTAAAAAATGTGCAGGAAAGTTGGAAGAAATATATATATATATATATATATATATATATATATATATATATATATATATATTTTCCATCAAATTTCAAGAAAATTTTATATAAAATATTCCACCAATTAAGTGCAGTGGTACATTACGAGCAGTTAAATTTGAATACGATAGATTTATACACATGAGAGATATTTGAAAATGCACATTTTTGATTCATCAGGGCAAAAGACCATTCAAATGTGATGTTTGTTAAAAAACCTTTACATTCTAGACATTTTTGAAAAGGCACATTCTTCTTATTCATCAGGGCAGGAGATCTTTTAACTGTGACATTTGTGAAAAGAGTTTTGCAAACTGGGTGTACTTGAAAAAGCACATGTTGATTCATTCAGGTGAAAGACCATTCACATAGACATTTGACCATTTACAATCTTAAAAAAACACATTTTGATTCATCAACGCAAAAAACCATTCAAATCTGATATTTGTGAAACGATATTCTCACACCAGGATTACATATTTGAAAAAGCACATTTTGATTCATCAGGGCAAACAGCTATTCAAAGGCAATGTTTGTGAAAAGAATTATATAGAGAAAGGATCATTGAAAAAGCACATTTTGATTCATCAGGGCCAAAAACCATTCAAATATGATGTTTGTAAAAGGACCTTTATACAGCAGGGATCTTTGAAAAGTCACATTCTTTTTCATCAGGGTTAAAGATTATTCAAACGCAACATTTTCAAAAAGAATTTTGCACAACAGGTTACTTGCACATTTTGATCCTCTATCTGATGTTCCACACCTATACTTCTCATGTCTAGCTTGCTCCTTCCATATTGTCGTTTTTCCTTCCTATACTTTGCTCTAATATTTCCTAAAAGCATTTCAGCTCCATCATTGGTATTTTTGCATTTTTTTCATGCTTCTTACTCCCTTCTCCTGACCTCTGAAAAGTGCTTTGGCAAAGGTCAGCACTCATCAACTGTTAGCTTTGCACTTAATTATCATCATTATTTTTAGCATCGTCCTCCATGGTCTACAGATAAAATGTTAGCCTCTGGTTTCCAAGGTCATGGGAACAAAACTCCATTTCCTTTTCAATACCAATAAAACAGTAAATTGTGTTTAAAAAGAGTCTTCTTGTCTCTTCTATATTATCTATTTTATGTACCGCATCTCACGTATCTTTATACTCGTGTCATGCTATTAGTGTTTTTCTCCTAGATAAAGGCAGCCAGGCAACAAAATTGTGCCAGAGGGGGAGGCCGGATAAACCATGAATAGGTACATCATTTAACTCATGGTGGAATTATAACAGGTGAAGGACAGCGCATATGGGCAGAGTTAATGGGAGAGAAGGTGACGTTATCTTCTTGCAAACAGTAGATGACAATTCATTATTAGTATCTCGTGCACACTAGTGTGTCATTTACAGTGTCCCTGAGAGTAATTAATAATTTTCTTTTTTATGTATGAGTTTCAGAGTTAAAATAAGCAATTTGCAGTGAATGAGATGTGATAATTACTATCAGAAAACTAAGCAAAGTTGTACAAAATACTTCTCATTTCCAAAATATAAACATGGTCGTGAAAATGGGAACATTGTTTCTGAACGTAAGATATGGTTCCTAAATTACGTAAGCTGTTCCTTAATAATTAATAGAAGCATGAACAGCACATAGTTATTGAAATTTGTAGGCTTTCACGGCCGGTGTCACTATAAGAAAAATTATTATCCGGGCTTGTAGGCCGTGGTCTATTGGGCTCCTCCTTCTTCATCTTCCCAGACGTTTTGTCTGCGGCTGCGGCAGACATCTTCAGTGGCAGTGTGATCGAAGTGTCCTGGTGGAGGTCTCAACAGCGACTGTGAGAGCTTCAACAACCATGGCAAGGGCCAACCTTGTGGTTAAGAGGATAAATGATGTATTCTACTGTATCTCTAGGCTGGTAGTATCTGCATTATCTAGCCTGTTACGATAGCCCTGAGGAGATAACTTTGTGACAGCCTGCAGCCGTAATTGCCATATGTGAGAGTGGTTTGCTTTGGAAGCCATAGATGATTGTTGTCATCATCCTTTATTACACCTTCATAAGTTTTTTTATATCAAAGCAGCATGTGACACCTGAGTTCAGTTTTCATTGCAGAGTGCAAAAGATGCAGCAGTTTCATGGGAAATTCATAGCATGCTGTAGTAACTGCCAGCACAGTCAACATTGAAAAGAAACTATACAGAATGATTGTTGCAGAAGTATCAAATAAAGATGTTTATTTGTGAACAAATTTTAATCCTCTCATTCAGCAGGTCATAAGTTTGAATCTCCCTTAGGCTGAGTTGCCTGGATCCTGAGAAGATGAATGTCAAGTAACTTTAAGCGTCATGGGACCCTGAGATCATTTGAGTATCATTTCACCAATTTCATTCATTGATATGACCAACCAGGCTAAAGGACACCAAGCAAAAAAAAAATAATTTGTAATCAGTGGAAGAAATAAAGAGTTGCTTCTTAGAATAATAAAACAAAGTTTTGTGGCAATATTAATCGTTAACTGTAAACATTTGTTACTGCTTTTGATGACAATTTTGTATGGCACTGGTTGCCTTGGTACCTTTTTGCATTTTAATGTTGCTCTTTTATGTTCTCAACTCATTTCCTTATGACATTGTGTTGCAAATGGGTAAATCATGGCTTTTTGGGATCCCAAATTATGCCATTGCAATTGCACAAATGCAGGCCTGATACAAAAGCCCTTGTAGCTTCGGAAAACAAGGATGAGTTGTAAAGTGCAGGAAAAGAGCACACCATAATGTTGAAGATAGAGGTGAACGGCAGGATGTTGAGAGAACAGAAAAAAAGGAGCAATGAGCAAGCACAGTTGGAGTAAATTAGGAAAGATGTGTAGTACACACACTTATAAAGTAATTCAGAATCTTCTCGGGCTTCTAGCCAGGTAAAAACTTGGCTTGACACCAACGTTTCCAAGAAGTGCATCTTCCTCGTCTTCAGGGTGAACTGACTGTTTGAGCTTGCGGAGACTGGTATTTATAAGAGCTGGGATGAAGCTAACAGTTCTTATTTTAAATTCCTTTACGGGAAAGAAATTTACCAGGCAATTAGGAAACATCAAGACTTACGCGAAAAGAAAGGTAAATTACTCAGCTCCTTGGCGTTCTTATCGAGGTGCCGAGACAAAGAAATTACGCCCAAGTTTGTGAGACTTCGTTACCCAGTGAAAAATGCCTCAACATCTAAAATACTTAGACGCGCCAGCTTAGCCCTGGTAAGGGAACGAATCAAGCATACCCGTCATGAACTGTCTATCGTTGATCAGAAGTTACTGGAATCCTTTTGGCTTCTTTCTAGCAAGCTTTCACCTCTAGATTGGGACAGAGTTGACCACTCCTCTTTTGCACAAGGCAATGCTACTCTACTGCGTTGCACTAAGCGGCAAACTAAGAAATTTGCAAGTCTATCTAAGCAAAATGAACCTGTACCACCATTGGACACCGATCGTATCATCTACAACCTTACCAATCTCCAGCTAGACGAACCTACCACCTCCGTTCTAGTTAAAGGGCTCAACTTCGCTCCCACGCCTAGGCAAATATCAGTGGCAGACACCATCAGTTCTATTGAAGCCGCCATTTGTCAACTTCCATCAGCAAGTGCAGAAGAAATATGCCGTGAGGTAGCAAGAGCTTACAAAAAGGCAACCCTACCTACTTCAAACATCAGCCGAGAAGAAAGTAAGGTCCTTACATTCCCTTCGAAAAAACGACAACTTGGTTGTTTTACCAGCTGACAAAGAGAACCCCACGGTACTCCTCTCTTCCGTGCAATACCAAGAAAAGGTTCAACAACTGCTGAACGATCCTGCATACAAAACTATTAAAAAGGATCCTACCAACTCTGTAGAATGATGCACCATCCAGCTAATTAAGAAATCCAGCCTTCCTCCTGATGTTCAGAAGAGGGTCTCGCCATCTGCCTCCATACCTCCCAGATTATATGGTCTCCCGAAGATCCATAAGCCTGGGATACCTCTAAGGCCCATAGTGGACGCTATTGGCAGCCCTACCTATCGCCTAGCTTGTCATCTGGCACATCTGCTGCAACCAATAGTAGGTAAATGTGTACACCATGTGAAGAACTCTATACAATTCGCTGAAGTCCTTGACAGCATCAGAGTGAAGCCATCGGACCTGTTAGTTAGTTTCGATGTGGTATCTCTCTTCACCAGAGTTCCCCTTGCGGAAACAATACAACTATTGTCAGAACACTTTCCATCTGGTATTACTGCACTGTTTAGTCACACACTTACTTCCACTTATTTTCTGTATGGCAACACCTACTACCAGCAGACAGACGGTGTTGCCATGGGCTCTCCTCTTTCACCAGCTATTGCCAACTTCTATATGGAGTTTCTGGAGCATGAAATACTTAACACAGCCCCATTAAAACCTACACATTTTTACAGATATGTAGATGATACATTCGTAATTTGGCCGCATGGACTGCACACTCTTCCAGATTTTCTTGCACACCTAAATAGCCTCAGATCACAAATACAGTTCACAATGGAAGTTGAGAAAAATGCTTCCCTCCCCTTTCTGGACATTCTGGTTACCAGAAAAGCGGACGGAACTCTTGGTCATGCCGTCTACCGAAAACCTACACACACGGATCTTTATCTCAACGCAAACAGCTTCGACCATAAGTTACAACGAATGGGCAGGCTCAACACATTGGCACATAGAGCAGTTTCTGTTTCAGACCCAGATAATCTGCAAACGGAATTTCAACACCTAAAATTTACACTCCAACAAAATGGATATTCAGCCAAGGACATCACATCAGCGCTGAAAAGAGCCGGACGAAAAAGAAACCCCAGCAAGAACACTCAACAAAAAGACAAGCCAGTCGCCATAGCCTATATACCATTTTCCGGCAATTTTTCGGGAAAGATTAGTAGACTACTCTACAAATATAATGTCAAAACCATCCATAAGCCACCACCTAAAATCAAAAATTTGGTCAGGCCAGTTAAAGATAATTTAGCTCTCAGAGTACCTGGTGTCTACCACATTCCTTGCGAATGCAGCGCAGCGTACATTGGCCAAACAGGACCCACTATTGCTACACGCGTTTCTGAACACCAAAGATCAATAAGGCTTATGCAACCCGAAAAATCTGGACTGGCTGAACACTGTATAGAACAAAGCCACAGAGCTAACTTTACCAACACCAAGATAATGGCAAAGTGTTCGAACTACTGGGAAAGGAGAGTAAAAGAAGCTTTAGCCATCTCATCTGAAACAAATAATCTAAATCACGATTCTGGCCTACAATTAAGTTCAGCATGGACACCAATGTTAAAGAGCCTTAATACCTAATCCTCTACCTGCAGTCTTCCAAGACTTATTTTCTAGCAGGTGCGTGCTCAAACACAAAACATTAGCCGAATAACTGCTATAAATAGTTTTCTACGAAGTCCGTGCCCATGTCTCAGTCATCTTAAATACCAGGCCATAATATCACACGAACCAATCAGATATTAGCTTCATCCCAGCTCTTATGAATACCAGTCTCCGCAGGCTCAAACCAGTTCACCCTGAAGACGAGGAAGATGCACTTCTTCGAAACGTTGGTGTCAAGCCAAGTTTTTACCTGGCTAGAAGCCCGAGAAGATTTTGAATTAATACGTCGCCAGGAAAGCTTCAGCTCTTACTTATAAAGTAGTTTAGACTTTTTACGCTCTGCTTTTACATTTATTGTACTCTATACATAAGTAAACGTGTAAGAACACACAAAATGGTAATATGCAGAAGTTAAGCTGCTCGACAAAGTTAAAAAAATTTTGGTTTTGCTGGTAAATTTTTTATGGTGTGTTTTTTTTTTTTTTTTTTTTTTTTTTTTTTTTTTTTTTTTTTTTTTTTTTTTTTTTTCCCCACAGAAGCTCTCTTTTTAAGATTTTAATTAATTTGTTTTATGTGCTGTAACGTATTGTGGTTCCTAGAAGGAGTATTATCATATTTATCCAAATACAAAATGTGTTTTTTTCTAAGATATTAATGTTGAGAAATGTGGGTAGTCTTTAATTTACAAATAGCATGCAGTTTCAAATGTTGTAGATGCAGCAATGGCGAAGCTGGGCAAAGCGGTAAAGCCTAAAAGTCCTGCCTAGATGATGACGTATGTGACAATTTCTTTCTGTTCTATTTCACGCAGTAAAGTTCGCTGTTAACTGAGGATTGTAAGCATTTTCATTGGAAATAAGTTATTTCCCCGACACTAATAGAGGATTTCCTGTCACATTGGTGGTTGTGCCTAATGTTGTTATTGAAAGCCAGTGGTCAAAAGAAAGTGTGGGTTAGCTGCACATTTACCTCCTCCTGTGTACACATACCAGATACATTTCCCTTTTCCTTCCATGAATTGACATGCAAATTCAATAATATAACACTTTTTACAATAATGTGTTTTATTAACTATGTTGAATAATTAGAAAATCTTATCCATCATCTTCTTGTAGTGTGCTGCCATTTCTGTCACTTCCTGTTGCACACAAAGCAGTATATTTCTGTTCTCTCTTCCGTCCATTACAAGTATTCCTGTATAAATACATTATAGGTAAAACTGATGACAGCAATGTGTTATATTAGTCATATTTTCAAAATGTGAAATCTTATCCATCAGCTTCATTGAAGCTCTGCTGCCATGACATTGTACATATGTCACATTTGTATTCTCTCCTCCCTCCCTCTCATATGCCCATTATTTCAATTTTACAAATTCACAAAGAAAAGAAAGAAGAAAGGACTTCACCTTAAGTGCCTCTTAGTTTCAGCAAAATGCATGTTTAAAAATTATTTTCTTTTTATATAGATGAAATACTAACTTCCAAAATTAAGTTCTCATAATAGGTTGTCTTGTATTCAGATAAATATGGTAGGTCATAGCAAGCTGCAGTGAAACCAAGGGGTCCTATTTCCTATACTTAACCCAAGGCTATTAATAGCTACAGCATTTGATATATAATATATATGCTTCATTTATATTATATATACAAAGTTTAAAGTGTAACAATGTCTCAAAAATGAGTTTATCACGAGTGATAGTTTGCAAACTGAAATATCCTTTGCATAAATGTGTGCCACTTAATAGTCAGCCATGGAAATTATTAAGAAGAGCTCAGGAATCTGAAAACAGAGGTTAATGAACATCTCTCTAATCCTGCTGTCAAATCCATACAGCAAACTGCAGCAGTTCTTGGTCCGTGCCTGAGATATATTAACAAGGGAGTGAAACATGATAGTGACAATGATTATTCTTCCAAGTGGGGAACAACTAACATTTAGATTGAATTGAACCTTTACAATTTTAAACAGTGAAGGAAAAGTACTTTGTTATGCTATGTGTATATGTTCCATTTCTCTCTTTGTAACAGGCAAGTTTGCATTAGTCTGTTTTACATTGTCAAAAGTTTGTAATATATTTTGCATGCATTACAATATATTATGGTTTTTATTTTATAATGTAATTTTTTTATGGTAATAATGATAAATTAGCTATTAATCATTGGCATTCAGTACTAGTACAATGGTTATATGCAATTTTAGACACAATAGAAAGGTTCATAATCAGCTGCTGCTGTTTGCTTGCAACATTGCAACAATAATATAGCCAACATTACATGATGCCTGCCGAACTGTCAAGTGCAAAAATTCAGCAGTAAGGGTATAAATATGGAGCATTTTAAACCAAAAAGAGTAATATCTTAAAAATACACAAAACTGTATTTGACATAAATTGTGTATTGATTCTAGTATCTATTGAAGGGTAAACAATCAGATCTTGATTTACTTGATGCTGTTCAAATAAGATCAATTTACTTTTTTTTTTAAATTTCAATTTTAAATTTAGGCTATTTAGATAGTGTATGGTCAGATTTACAGAAAGGAAAATTGATGTGTCTATTTGTCAACAAGATATATAGAAGCAAATCATTGATATGGAAGTTGAACTTTTATATATGGACACTCTTTATTTGCTGTTTTTCTCAGCATCCCATTATATGTTGGGCATGAAAGACTGGTTAATTTTGCTTAGAGGCACTTTAATGTCTTTACTTCCCTTCTGAAGAGAACCAAGCTAAAGATTTTAGCCTCAAAAAATCCATCACCCTCCACCGGGTTTGAACCCACAAACTTGGGTACAAGAAATTAGCATGGTAACCACTACATGGACTGTGCTGTGGTCGAGTGCTTAGGCCACTCGCCTCTCACCAAAGTGGCCTGTGTCTGATTGCAAGTGACTGCATGTGGTATTTGTGGTGAACAAAGCAGCACAGGGGAAAGTTTTCGCCAGGTCTTCCGGTTTCCCCCACCATCACATTCCACCAGTACTCTTCATTGCATGTATCATCTGTGTATCATAGTAGTAAAAGTGGGCTTTAACACTAAAAAAATCACTATGCCATGGAGGGCAGCAAAAATCATTGAAGTATAATCTGCATAGAATGTAAGGGTAATTTTTGAAATACAATGCAAATATTTTTTTTAGTGAACGTAAACATAATTTATCTAGTTTAAAATAGGTTATTATTCATAGGTATATAAGAGTGTGGCATTAAAGAAACCAAACTCTTTATTGATAAAGATCTACACAATTGAAATGTAGTCCCCTCCCTGATCCTTGCACTCCTCCATACAAATTTCCCTCTGTTGGAAGCAATGCTGCAAGTCTTTTTCTATTATGCTGTACTGCATCCACGGACTCAAACCTGGTTCCTTTGAGCACAGACTTCACTTTTGGGAAGAGAAAACAGTCATATGGTGCTAAATCAGGCAAATATGGTGGATGTTCCATCGCTGGAATGATGTTTTTTGTCAAAACCTCGTCACAGACATTGTGTTATGGGCTGGTACATTATCCTGATGAAGAATCCCAAGAGCAATTCTTCCACAGACTTGTCACGTGTGTAGCACACTCTCTCGGAGGGTCTTCAGAATAGTTGTGTGATAAACTTCATTGGTATTCTGACTTTCAGGCACCCAATCAATGTAGATAACCCCTCAGATATCAAAAAAAAAAAAAAAAAAAAAAAAAAAAAAAGAAAGTCCAAGTTGCTTTGAATTGCTCATACACACTTTCTTCTTCCAAGGGGATAGAGGGCTCTTCCAATGCATGCATTGTCATTTAGCATCATATTGAGGCATCTGTTTCATCACACATAATTACTTTGCAGAGATAATGAGGGTAATTTTCAATGTTTTCAAGTGTGTCAGCACAGCAATTCACTCAATGTCGGTTTTGCTCATTTGTGGGGATTCCTAGCACAACTTTAGTAACACCTTTGTAGTGCCCGAATTAACATGCAAAATCCTTCTAATGGTTTCCTTATTGATGCAGGCAGTTTTGAAATTATTTTAATGCTCAGGCAGCTGTCTTCTCAAACAATTCTACTGACATGCTCTACATTCTCTTCAGTTTTCTGTCTTCCCTACCATCCTTGAACCACTTAACCCACTTGAAAACTTGTATATGGAATACAATGATCACAATCAGTTTGTTTCATCAAATTGTTAGTTTATCGGCAGGTTTTCCAGTTTTTGTGAGGAATTTGATGTTAGCTCATTGTTGTATGTAGAGCATAGCAAATTCCAACAGAACTCAGACACATGACCCAATTCTAAGAAGGCTCAAAGCCAGACTAACCATCATAGTGGCGCAAAACTTTATACACATGTCAGGGAGAGTCCCAAGGCATATCCCCCATTCTTCTCTTTGTCATCGATGAAGCCGGGAATATGCACAACAATTAGTCTTGTTTCTTTATGGCTACACCTTATAAGTCACTTTTGGTTTTACCATCTGTAGTAAGAGCTCAAAATTGAAATTCCCTACCAGCCTGATAGGGATGATGATGATTTGTGTTTAAGGACACTCAATGACATAGGTTATTAGCGCCCTCAGAAAATAAAATCTCCATTAAAACCAGAAGTAAAATGACTTTAAAACAAATATACGAAAACTCTGCAAGGAGCCAGGAATAAAAAACACTATTAAAATAGCTCGGAGAATAAAAACACAGTTAAAGTGACATATTAACTGGTATAAATAAAACAATGGAGAGAAAACTGTGTCAATGATTAAAACGAAGTGAAAGCTTCTTTTCAAGATGAATACACAGTGAATCATAACATATTTCAGGCAATGAAAGGAAGACAATAAGGTATGTGTAGAAGTTTCAAATACATATTCTGCTTTGCCTGCGCAGGGAGTTGTGATAAAACCACCTGGCAGGTCCTGCATTGATCTTAAACTGTTCCTAAAATCAATAGTATTAGCAAATAAAAGAACAAGTTTGTTCAAAGCTTAGCTAGAAGTTTTGAAATTCCAGAAAATGGAACAGAATTTTAAAAGGATGTGCCAGGAAGGGCAGATAAAGCTTAAACCTTATTAATATTGTAATGAATCTAAAATTGTGATTTTGTTTTTGTTGTATTCAATATGTATAGTATATAAATAAAGCAAAATATTGTCATTGTGAATAGAGTGGTAGTTACTCTCTAACTTTATATTTATTAACTATTCTGTATACGTATTAATATGGTGGTTGTAAGATACATTTTGTGTGTTGCAAATTTTGTGTGAATGAAAATATATAAAAAATTAATATAAAATCAATTAACAAAAAATCATGTAATAAAAAACTACAAACGTTGTAATGCTAAAGTTGGCAAAATATTATATGAAATGTTCAAAATAAAAGTGAATAAAGTTAAAATAAACAAAGCAATAAAACATCTAATAAAAATTATCAACATGCCTGCTAAGCACATAATAATTCCATGTCCCTAAAAAAAGTTCAGTAAACAATAAAACCTCATAATTAATATGCTAATTACTTGTGCAAAGAAGTTGATCAGCATCTATCAACTTTTGAAATAACACAAACCTCAAAATTTCACTACTTAGATTGTATTGTTTCTTTTCTTGTGTAATTAGACAGTTTTAAGAAGAATAGATCATTAAAAAATGTACAGTGCTAGCCAATCAGTATTGCTAATAGGTAAAAAAAATCTCCAAAGCACATTTTCTGTATCTATTTTTTTTTTTTAAAACCCTCCTTCATAGTTGCATATTTCCAAAATAAATTCAGTACTGTATCATAAATTAATTTTTTAAGATTGAGCAGGCATTTCAGTAAGCTGTTCAAAGTGTTTTAGTTAAAATGGAAATACTATAGTATCATTCAATGATTCAGTTTTTACTTGCAAGCAGATAAAAGTTAAATTGGATGCTGATTTTGGGAACTTTTGCCATATATGACTTCAGTTAGAAATTATTCCATTGACTTAAAACATCCAATTTTGATGAGGTCCAGAATATCCAGCAGTTGTTGTTACTGAGGAACTCACCGAAAAAATTTGCCATGTGATTCTTGTTGCTCAAACAAAAGTTTGGGAATTGGCAAAGATCATAACTGTGTGGCCGGGAATGGCAATTTATATTTCACTTGAGAAGTTGGTGATGAAAATGTTGTCAGTCCAATGTGTGCTGCAATTTATCACCATGGACCTCTAAGCCGTGTTTGAAGCTATTTAAGTGAAATCAGAAGGACTTTTTGTTTCAAAATGTCTCTGCCAAGGACATTGGATTTATCATTATACTCCAGAAACCAAGTAACAATAAAACTAATGGATTACTTTCATTGTATCTGCTTCCAAAGAAGGCAAAAGTTGTCACTTTGGCTGTAAAAGTTAAAGTAATAATTTTTTGGGATGCAAACAGTATCATACTCATGACTTCTTAGACAAAGGTCAAGCAATTACAGGACAATACTAGAATGAGTTTTTGGGCCAATTCAACAAGAAGTAATTGCTGTTTCACCATGACAAAGCACTGGCATATCTGGAGTTATCACAGTCAAATTGCATGAATTGCTGCCAACCCCCCTCCCTCATATTCTCCCTTCCTGGCTCCCTGTAACTGTAAATTCTTCTTGTTCCTAAACTTGAAGAAATGCCCCACAGAAAAAAAAAAAAAAATAGATCAAATAAGGGCATCATTGATTAGAAGCATATTTTGCAGAGCTTCACAGTTTCAATTCTTTTTGAGAGGTTATAAAATTTGGTAGGAAAGTTGGGAGAAATATATATTCCTAAAAGGAACTATGTTGAGAATTGATTTGACTTTGAAAATGAAATGGTGTGTTCATTCCTAAAGCATGTGTTTACTGAACAGTCCCTCATAATCTCAGAATTGTATAAACTTCATAGCTTGAATGCACAAATTAGGATTCAGGTATGATGTATATATGCTTCCTTTTAAATTCCTTTAGTTGTTAATAAAGATAGCAAAGCTAAGTCATGCTGATATATACTTTAGCACCTATTAAAAACTTTCCTCAGTGTTTATATAATGTCAACATCATGTAGCAGCAATTTGTTTAAACATTATAGTTTCTTCTTTGAATTTCTAAGAAGAAATTTTTACATTCTTTGCTGTCTTTAGCCAAATTTGAAATTTTCTATCAAAATTTTATATAAAATATTCCACCAATTAAGTACAGTGAACATTACAAGCAATTAAATATGAATAGGATAGATTTAATTTGTGCAAGTTCAATAATAGTTTAAAAGTTTGACAAATATTATGAAAGCATTGCAGTCTTAGCTTAATATCTTTGAGCTAAAACTGATTATGTGGTGCTGAGAAGAGCAATAGAGAGAATTGTCTTGATTGCAATTGTCACCAAAACTGCAACTGCAATAATTAAAATAGCAGTTTGCACTCGAAATAAATTCTTGTGATTAATTGTAATTTCTTGTAACATTTCAGGTTACACACAGAGGCACTTCCCAACACCTGTAGTACTGCTTCAGATTTATCTACAGATAAAAAAAGTTTGAAACATGGAAAGGAGAATCTTGCGTTTGCTTGGGCTAATACACATGAAGTTTATGTGAGTGATGCAATGGAAGCATCCTGTATAGAGCAGACTGATCACTTCCAAAACTCAGAATCATCTCATGACCATAAAGAAACTGACAAACCTAATAAATATAGAATTGGCAGTAATGACTTACATGTATGTGACATTTGTAAAAAGAGCTATTCAGTTAAGAGATATTTGAAAAAGCACATTTTGATTCATCAGGGCGAAAAACCATTCAAATGTGATGTTTGTAAAAAGACCTTTACATTCCAGACATCTTTGAAAAGGCACAATCTTCTTATTCATCAGCGCAAAAGATCATTCCAGTGTGAAACTTGTGAAAAGAGATTTTCACACCAGCAGTACTTGCAAAAACACATTTTGATTCATTCAGGTGAAAGACCATTCAAATGTGATGTTTGTGGAAAGAATTATGCAAATAAGAGATCTTTGAAAATGCACATTTTGATTCATCTGGGCGAAAGGCCGTTTAAATGTGATGTTTGTAAAAAGACTTTTACACAGCAAGGATCTTTGAAAAGGCACATTCTTCTTATTCATAAGGGCAAAAGACCATTCAGTTGTGACATTTGTGAAAAGAGTTTTGCAAACCGGATGTACTTGAAAAAGCATATTTTGATTCATTTGGGTGAAAGACCATTCAAATGTGATGTTTGTGCAAGGAGTTTTACAGACAATAAATCTTTGGAAAAGCACCTTTTGGTTCATCAGATCGAAAGACCATTCAAATGTGATGTTTGTAAAAAGATCTTTACATTCCAGAAATCTTTGAAAAGGCATATTCTTCTTATTCATCAGGATAAAAGACCATTCAATTGTGACATTTGTGAAAAGAGTTTTGCAAACCGGGTGTACTTGAAAAAGCACATTTTGATTCATTCAGGTGAAAGACCATTCAATTGTAATGTTTGTAAAAAGACCTTTACATTCCAGACATCTTTGAAAAGGCATATTCTTCTTATTCATGAGGGCAAAAGACCATTCAGTTGTGACATTTGTGAAAAGAGTTTTGCAAACCGGGTGTACTTGAAAAAGCATGTTTTGATTCACTCAGGTGAAAAACCATTCACATGGATGTTTGACCATTCACATTCTTGAAAAAGCACATATTGGTTCATCAGGGCAAAAAACCATTTAAATGTGAAGTTTGTTCAAAGAGCTATATAGAGAATGGATCTTTGAGAAAGCACATTTTGACTCATTAGGGAGAAGACCCTATTAATGTAATATTTATGAGAAAAATAAACTTTATACAGCACGTAAGTTCTAAGTTCATATTTTGATTCATCAGGGTAATCAACCATTTAAATATGTGGTTTGTGAAAATAGTTTTTCATACCAGAATTATTTGAAAAAGCATATTTTTATTCATTTGGTGAAATAGTATTTAAATATGATATTTGTGAAAAGAGATTTTCACACCAGGATTATTTGAAGAAGCACATTTTGATTCATCAGAGAAAACAGCCATTCAAATGCTATGTATGTATAAAGAATTACACAGAGAAGGAATCATTGAAAAAGCATATTTTAATTCATCAGGGCCAAAAACCTTTCAAATGTGATGTTTGTAAAAGGACCTTTACACAACAGAGTACTTTGAAAAGGCACATTCTTATTCATCAGGGCTAAAGACCATTCAAATGTGACATTTACAATAAGAATTTTGCACAACAGGATTACTTGAAACAGCACATTTGGATCTTCTATCCACCATTCTTTCCATCCTCCTTCAGATATCCACACTTATTCTATTTTTTCTTCCCTTTCTTGCTTGTTTCCTCCATATTGTTCGTTTTTTCTTCCTATACTTTGCTGCTCTAATATTTCCTCAAAATGTTTCAGCTTTTAATTTTGCATTTTTTTCATGAATCTTATTCCGTTCTTCTGGCTTCTGGAATGTGCTTTGGCACAGGTCTGCACTCATTAACTGTTAGCTTTGCAATTCATTACCATCAACATCATTATGATCTTTATCATCACCCTCCATGGTCTAGGGATAACATGCTAGCCTCTGGTTCCCAAGTTTATGGGAACAAAACTTCATTTCCATTTCAATACCACACAGTATTTTAGGTTTAAAAAATGTCTTCTTAGTGTATTTCTCCTAGATTAAGTCAACCAGGCAACACAATTTAGAAAGAGAGGGAGGAGGGGAGATAAGAAACCACAAATAGATATATCATTGAACTCATGATGGAACTATAACAGCCAAAGAGAGGCATACGGGCAAAGTTAACGGCAGAGGTGACTTATCATGCTCACAAACACTTGATGACAAATCATTATTGGTATCTTGTGCGTGGTAAAGTGACATTTACAATGTCCCTGAGACTATTTAATAATTTTCGTTTATATGTATGAGTTTCAGAGTTAAAGTGAGTAACTGTGTAGTGTATGTGGTGTGATAATTACTATCACAAAACAAATCAAAGTTACACAAAATGCTTCATATTTCCGAAATATAAACAAAGTCGTGAAAATGGCAACATTGTTTCCAAACGTAACACATGCTTCCTAAATTGCTTACGTTCATGCTTAATAATTAATATAAGAAAGAACAGCATAATATTACATAATCACTAAATAGCATTACAATTAGGAATATTTTTCTCCGTAATAATTTCTGCTAAAATTCAAGATCTGGTTTTCCATGTGTTATTGTGATTCAGTGACACACTGCATTTAATTTTGCTGAGTTTTCTTAAAATAGAGAATTATTATAATATTGAAAAAGCTGTAAAATATCTGAATTTCCTTTTAAACCTCTAAACTTTTCAATAAAGTTCCTGACATCTTATTTTTAAAAAACTTTAACTATTCCAGCAACTTCAACTAATATGATGAGTTGATGTTCCACTATATGGTTAAATTTTATGCGAATACACCTTATAGTTTCGGGGAAATGGGACATTTATGTTGAAAAGTATTGTCTTGAGTAATTCACATTTAAAGTAATTATTACTATCAAACCTAAATAAACACTAATATTTGCATGTAATGTATAATAGTAAATATTTTAATAAAACCAATGCGAGATTGTCCACATTTTATAAAAAAATAAATGAAAATAAAACTCTTTTCTGACTGAATTCATCCTCCTTTTTATATATATTTTTTTTTATATACAGTTTAACATCCACTTTTACTACAATGGCACTGCAGGTGATGAATCTGATGATACATAGAATGAAGATAATGCACCCATGGAAAGCGGTGGTGGAGGAAATCGGAGAACTGGAGTAAAACCTGCCCTTGTGCCGCTATGCCCTTTAGAAATCCCACACACTGTTGCTTGGGAGTGGTCTAACCACTCAGCCACAACAAGACCAGATTCCTTTTCATAAAGCATTTAGTGTTTTCACGTATATCAAATGTCATATACCTGTTCAAATTGGTTCCCAGAATATTTACAAGTTAAATATTTTTTTGCTGGTTTAAAAAGTCCCAAAATTCTATAATATTTTTAAAAAATTAATAGGCCATAATTTCACTCTTGAATAGTAATCGAACAAACTGCTTACAAACTAGATGGTCTGGGTTCAATCCAAAGTGATTGCATGTGAGACTTGTGGTGGACAAAGCAGCGCAGGGATGGGTTTTCATTGGTACCCCCCTCCCTTACATTGCGGCATTAAGCACTATCCAAAAAACATTGGTTACTTGAATGTTTAATTATCGTACTATGTAGTTGGGGAGAAATTCTTAAATATAGACTTCAATTTTCAGCTTAATTACATCGCAGATCTACTATTATATAATTACTTCACAACTAAGCTTATTAACAAGGTCATGTTTAGTGTAGCTATTTTGAAGAAAATATAAAAAAAGAGTAACATGTAGAGTTATAGAAAGCTGCAATGTGTGGAACAATTTGAAAACAAAACAAAAAAAAAAGGGGGTTTAAAATTAAGATGCTAAGCTCCTCTTGTTTCTGACCTTAAAGCTCTTTGAAAACGCTTAATGCATGTGCTGGACTTAGACTTCTGTTTCTCTTGAATGGTTTGTTCTCATAATTCACCTAAAGTTTTGTTTTTTATCATAGTTTTAAAAGGAATTTAGGTGCATTTGCATTAAATAGACATATCCAGTGGTTTAAACAATCGCATATTTAACTACACAGAACTGAAGTAAAAAATATGCAAGTATTTAATAAATAATGACACTGTGATGTTAAGCATTTTTTGGTTATTGCATTAAGTGTGTCTTGAAAATAAGAAGCACATCATAAACATGGCAATTTCAATGCAGCGTTATCATTTTGTCTTGTACAAAACTATTATTGTTAATTATTTATTTGTTCATATAATTATTATGAACTTATGATTATTATTATTTCCAAAATGTAATTAATTCTACTCTATTCATATTTGTGGTAGTGTTATTCTAAAGCATAAATATTCCTGTTGATCATAATTACATAGCTGTAAGTGTTTTGCATAACTATTTCTGTATCACATCAAAGTACAAGTATCTTAGAGTAAAGGACTCATGATCTCCGTACAGTACAAAGTTAGTGAATTATTTGTATATGCTAGACAGTTTTGTTTATTTCCTAATGTCAGTAATAATAGTTTCTTTGTACATAAACAGAGTATTCTGACTTCAGTTTACAACTGCGTTATTATTGTCCTCGCTATTTTTAGCAACCTAATCATTTTCCTACAAATTGCAATTAACATGACATCACTAATCAAACAGAATGGAAACAAGCAGCCCTTGTCCCCCACCTATTATAATTTCACTATGATTGAACTGATAATTTTTAATCATACACTCAATAATCACGCACACCAGTCAAGCAGAATTGATTTATTTTTGCTTACTAGTCAATAGAAGGAATTTTTAATGTACTGAATTCCGTTTCAGAGTTGCCAGCTAATGTGCTCACACATTTCAAAGCCATTGAAGAACAAGGTAGTATTGTTGACATTAGCTCTATTTTCATAAACACGCAAATATTTATGGGGCCATGTAACAGAAGTTGATTTGGTTTCTGTACACTTCTGTTACCCATTACTTTCTTTATCAAGTTATTTAATTTGTGGTTAAGAAGAAAAACTAAATCTGAGGCATCATTATGATAGCTATTTTTTCGCACCTTCTGCATCCTTTCAAAGTGCATGTAATAAAACTGGCTCGAAATACTCAACATTTTATTTTACTCATTTCATTTTTTTAGCCATCTGTAGTTATTATCACACTAATGTACGCACTTGTCAAGTGAACACATATTGCACATATTTGCCACTTAGTGCTGCAGCCCGGTGTTTGACCAGGGGCTCTTCCCCAGAAATTAAATATATACTTTTTATTTTTGAGAAAAACAATATTTTCAAACAATTTTCCATGTATATGATAGTATGCAGTGGGAGGATTTTTTTGAAAATATTTGTGCTATATCCTAAGTAGATACCTAACTTCAATACCAAGTTCAGTATTTAATGATCTTTTCGTTGTTAAGCTACGCTATCTACAAACACACACATACAGACCTTTCTCTAAAAATGCTTTTTTGAACTCAGGGACCTCAAAACATATTTCTGTTAAAATTATGGCATCAAATTGTTGGTTCTCTAGCTAATATGTAATACGTGCTAGAGAAAGTAAAAATGTGTTAGTTTTCTTGTGTGTTTTTATAGGATTTAACATCCACTTTTACTACCATGGCACTGTAGGAAATAACACGGATGATACATGGAATGAAGATGGATAACCAGTGGAATGTGATAGTGGGGGAAACTAATGTACCTGGAGAAAAGCCACCCCTGCGCTGCTTGGTCTGCCACAAATCTCACATACGGTTGCTTGGGATCGAACCTGGGCCATCTAAGTGAGTTCCTCTGTAGTACAAGGGGGATAGATACATAAAATAATAAAGTATAAAGAGTTTATCTGGTTTAACTAATGATTCTCCACAACTGATTGTTTTCATTGCCATAATTATGCACACATTGAACTTTTCCTTTCCTAACCTAACCTCAATACATGAAATGCAAGTTTAACTGTTAGGGTACTTTGAAAATGCACTCAACAAAAATAATTGTAGTTATAGGTAATTGTAATCTGATTAATAATTCTGAAATACAAAATCTGAAGTAAGGATTGAATTGCATAACAATAAATATAGTGAGGGAACTCGCTTAGAGTTTAATATACTGAAGTTCTACTCAGCTAGTAAATGTTTTAAATATTCTGCAATAACTTTCTAAATGAATTAAAAAGTTATAATAAACGGTTTATAAATTTGGTCACTTAACTCAATGAACACAACCAAGTTGCAGGAAAGATATAACAAAATGAATGCTTGGAAGTGGAACATCCTCGAGATGCTGCAACTGGCGTACTGTGAATGTGTTTTTATTCAAACCTAATAGCAATCATTCAATTCTTGGCTTCATCTTTGTCTTTTGTATTGATAGACTGTTTCAATCATTGCAGTGCTTGCTTTCAAGAATGAAACACACAAACATAGGGAGAAGGGCGCTCTAAGTCCTACCGTTGCTATTCTTAATATGCTCTAAACCAATGTTATTGAAACTGATGTATCACAGCACAATTATACTAATTATTAATTAATGTACAAACATGCATTAGGAATGAGAGCTGTTTAGAAAGAGGGCGGGCTATCTCCATGGCAACAAGTAATTGTGGCGCCTGACATACAGAATCTATACAATTCCTGTGAGTTCACTTTCAGTGAAAAGGTCATTTTCAGTGCTGAGGAGAATCAGATGCTCTTGGAATTCTACTTGATATGAGAGACTTTCATAGTTTTTAATTAGATATCTCAAATGAAGCTTGCCTACTGAGAGACCTCAGAAAAAGAAAGAAAAAAATTACTAAATATACTTCTCAGAAAAGGTTAGAGTTTTAATTCCCTTGATCTTACGAAGAGGACATATCAAGGTGTCTAAGTTGAATTAAGTCCAGAAACTAGTTATTTTTAATTACAATTTATGTAAAATATTTTTATTAAATAAAGTGTTTGAATAATCATTCTTTCAATTTGAACCAGTACCAGATGCAATTTTGTTTTATATTTATTCTTTTAATTTAAAATATTAGTTGTGGTGTATCTTTAATATTTATTTCTTCAAGTTATACTAGTATTGGTTGTAATTTTCACTAAGACTAGTCTGTTTTATGCCTGGTACCAACTTACCAAACTTAAGTACACCATTTCTTGTGAAGATGTGTGGGTGTTAGAGCTAGTGTCGAATGCAAGTGGAATGAATCTCCACTAACATTGGTAGTACAGCCCTCGCATCATGTATTTCATATAATGGCACAATCTAAATAACACTGTAACATATTTAATATTTATTTGCCACCAAACTAAGTGGGCAATTAAAAATACAAACTCTATGATTTTATTTATTTTCTATAATATGCTTTAGTTCTAAAATATGAACATTCTAAAAAGAACACCTGAGGATCAAATGGTTAAAAATAACAAAAAATAAATGTGTATCTAGTTTAAAATATGCATGACATTTGGTCAACATATTGTATATTGCACCTAGATTGCTGTAGTAACATTTCAAACAAATCAACCTAATCATATTCTTATTTCACAAATAAATATATATTTCCATTTAAATTTCATATGTTTCTTATTGGGTTAAAATAATTTTCTTATGCAAAAAACTTGTAAAATTAAGCACATCTATAAAATACTTATTGTTCAGTTATAGCTTTTAGATCTTGAAAGCAAACGGTTATAAAACATTAATGAGCTTATAGTGTAATGGATGTGGCTTACTGCATAGTAAGTTTCAGTCAGAACTGTTTTCAAAATTTTGCTTCAATAAATTCAAAATTGCATCATAAGCATTTTAAGTGTTGAAATATGTTTAGGATATTACAACTGAAAAAAAATGTTATAATCTGTTCATTCTGTCATAGAATTTTGCTTTTTAGTTGTTTATTAATTGGTTTACATTTTTAATATATATGTGTGTGTGTGAGTGAGACAAAACTGAAGATTGCGAGACACTGCCTGGACCGCAGATAAAGAAACCTTAAATTGTAGAGGCTTAGGCTTTCACTGCTGGCATTATCAACCTTATTGAATTGTAAGAGTTAAAACACCAAATACTTAATTTTACACCATCTCCCCAATATTTTCCACCCATATGATCCTACCTAAACTATACAGCTGGCATAATGTGTAGCAATAGCAGTCCCTGTTTCAACATCGGACACATCCACACCTGAGTTCTGACACTTCCAGTAAGTTGCACTCTGATAGAAATATGATGAAAAACAAGGACTTTTGCAAGAGAAGAAAGAAAATAAGAAGTCTATTTTCATAAACTGAAGCATCAAAACCTCTTTATTCTGGCAGAGTTTTGCAGAATTTGGGATAACGGTTAAACCATAAGATACTAAAAAACTTACTGCACAAAAAATGTAGATCTCTCTCTCTCTTTTTTTTTTTTTTTTTTTCTTTTTTTGCCTCTCCATAACAACCAGTTTCCTAGTGAACATCCAATCAAGACATGGTAAAACATTTTACTGAAGTACTATATTGCAAACAGGATAGAGAATCATTCACATCATTAGAAATAGCGCTAGCAGTAAGGGAAGAGAAGCAGAGTGAAATAGCAGCTCCAGACTAAATCCCATATAAACATTTAAAAAATGACTGGTAGACACTGAAAGAGCCAACCACAAAGTTTAACAAATGGTTACTGAGGGAAAAATCTCAAAGAGATGGAGAGAAACAACCCTGACAGTGCTATAAAAAAGCAAAGGCGACTTAAATCAACCCAAACTCCTAAAGGGGTGTTACACTAGAATGCTTGGTCCTAAAGATGCTTTTACACTTATGGCATCGCAAGGGGTATAGAGCTCTTTAAAACACAGAATTTATATAATATATGGTTTTATTGTAATGTTGATATTCATTGGTACTGGTTTCAATTTTAAACAATATACCTACGTAACTTTTCCCAAATGCGGCCATGCAAAGCGAACCGAACCTCAATTGTTGACATAGCGATCACCTTTAAAAGATATCACTAACGCATTCCCTTATTTCTTTTTCTCTTACAACGAAATAAGTAATAAGACCTATACTACTAATGTTTATTCTGACCAGCATAATGCAGATAAAAGAATAGTCTTTTATATGAGTAGTTTGTACATGGAGCCGCTAGACAAAGTTGTGTCAATGGTGCACATCAAATGTTTCCGTATGCGGTCATGATTTCCAATCCACACAGGCCTGTCTTTTTATATAGCGTTGGGCCCTTTTGCTACGCCATCGTAAGCTTTAATAATTTCTCGAGTCTAATTTTGGTCTTTCATGGCTCTGTAATATACGCGATATAAGTATTTTCAATTGCAAGGCTGCTTTTCTTTGAACCTTTAAAATTGTGTATTACAAAACTTTAAAAGCAGTAGGTATAGCGATTAGGATTTCCAATCATGTTCGCACATAGGAAAATAGCACGATGGCCTATTTTTTAACTTTGGGCTCTTCTTAAAACTTGTTTTAATAAATTGAAACATATTTAGAGAATAATTCCCTGGCCAGGCCAAAAATTGAATGGGTGTTTAGGAAAAGGTTCAGAGGTTATCCCAAATGTCAGGTCAGTTCGCTTTGCTCTATGATTTTGTGTTAGGTCTGTGGATAGTGCAACATTTCATCTGTAGGACAAAAGAAAGTAGTGTTTAACCATTCTTAACTCCATGGCTAAAATATCTCATTAACCATGTTATGAATGCCTTATGAAAGAACACTAAACTTTAAACGGACAACTATTTTAGCATTGAATTAGTGATTCAAGTTCAGTCATTGTTTTATCATGGCAGCGTTTATGTTTATTAATAAAGCTAGAATTTCTCACAATGTGGCTTTTAACGCTTTTGACAACCTGGCGGAAAACTGTAGGAATAAACTAAAATAATGACATAGAAATTATTAACGTTAACAGGTATTCAGTTTGTTTCCGTAGTTATGGTGAATCCGCGCAACCTCATGCAGGAAACACTACAGCAATAAATTCTTGAAATGCTGGTATATGGCCAATAAAATCGCGGGAAGGAAGGTCGCAGAATTAGAAGCTTAGTGGTCTGTAATGATTGTGTTGGACATTTAGTCCAATTGGATGTGACTTGTGTTCACATTGCTCTATTTATTAAGCAGCATATATTACGACTCATTTAGTAGGAGATTTCTCTATAGAGTAAGTAAAACGTGCTAATATTACCAATTGAAACTGAACTTGAGTGATGTAAAATGTTGGTTATGGATAATTTTGGAAAACAAAGGTAAGCTCTTAAATCAGAGTCCTATGTCGATGAGCTGGTTTCACCGTTCTTGACCTCTGTAGGAAGTAAATGTAAAATTTTGGAGTGAGTTTCACTACCAAGCTAAATGACTACAGAGAGTAAGTGAAATAATGCGTCAGCTTCTTACATCACTCAGATAATGTTTGGATAAACTCTCGTGGTAGGTTACCACTCGGAATCATTGTATACATGACACCCATGTAATTGAAACTATCAAATGTGAGGAAATGCAGGCCAATAACACTAATTCACTTTCATATAGCATGTGTTTATGTATTTATTTCGTAAACTTTTCATTTTTGGCCTATCTGTTCTTCACACATATCACTTGTCATGAATACTATTGTAATTAGAAGGTGAATAAACTCATTTATTTATTTGCATCTCACCCACCCGAGGCATCTTCGAACAGTGCTTGCTAATGGTGTAGGATAGATGCCGTATTCTGCTAGTAAGTCGGTCTTGGTTGGGCAAGCGTAGTTCAGCATAGCTACCTAAGAACCATTCTTGCGCTGAATGTAACATTGCCAACCAAAACCACAGAAACAATTCCAGCCGTTTATAAAAGTGTACATTAATTGAGTAAAGAATTCAATGATGGGAAATGTGTTGTGTGAGGATGCATGTGGGTGTTTTAAACAGAATATCTGTAAAATAAAAAGTCGGTCTAATAGCTTATTAAGTCTTTTTCCAAAGATGATACACTAAGAAAAGATTGAAATTGAGTTTTATTTATGGAGATTAAGTGCTATGGTTCTCAGCCTCCCATTTTATATTGGGTGTGAAAGACCACATAATTTAGCTCTGAGCCCTCTTACCAGGCTGGAGTTTCCTTTACGTGGCATAACTATATGACACAGGATCAAGGCATTACTTCCCTTTGAAAGGAAGCCAAGCTTAACATTTTTATACTACAAAAATGGCACCCTTGGTGAGGCCCACACTATGGCCAAGTGATTAGACCACTTGCCTTCCTCCATGGCAGCCTGATTTTGATCCCAGTTGACCACATCTAATATTTGTGGTGGGCAAAGCAGCACAGGGTACCTCTGGTTTCCCCTGTCATTGCATTCCACCTTCATTCCATGTATTATCAATGTCATCAACTGTGTGCCATAATATTGTAAAGGCAGGCATTAAACACTGTAGTCTTGGTAAAGAAGAATGTGAGCTACACTTCTGTGTGGATTACAGGAATCTGAATACAGGAAGCTACTACTGCTAGATCACATGAGGTTTCTCCAACATTGCATAATCCCTCGCTTGTCTGACAAGAAGAGCACATTCCAGGAGCTTATGTCAGCACCTCTGCAGTGCGCCTATTTTAGAATTTCCACAACCTGGTAGTGACTATTGTGGACACTAATGCCAGCGACATCAGCATTGGAGGCATTCTATCCTAGGTCCAGAATGACCAGGAGCAGTTAATTACTCCATTACCTGGTAAGACCTGCTGGCAGTAGTAGAGGCATTGGATGACTTCCACAAGTATCTGTAAGGTCAACCTCTCCACCTGAGAATGGCCACTCTGCACTCACCTGGCTGTTGAGCTTCAAGAACCTGAAGGGCCAGAGAGCCTTTGGGTCCAGAGGCTCCAAGAGTACAAACAAACTTCACATAGAAAAGAACGGAGCCACTCCAATGTGGATGCAATGTCAGAGGAGTGTGACCAAGGTTGATGAGAAAGACTGCCACAGCTGTCCATGTCAGATTGGTAGTATCTGCAGCTGGATGGCATAGTGCAGGTCTGAGGAGGGAACAGCTGCCAGACTCTTGACTTCAGGGCCCCTTGTAAGAGAAGTTAAGGTGGGAACTAGACCAAGCTGAGAGGACATCACACCCAGGAGTAGTGTGTACAAGTTCTATTGGGCCCAATGTGACTCATTGAAGACCCAGGAAGGAATACCGTTCAGAGTATGAGAGTCGCCTGATGGGAATACTCAGAGCAGCTGATCCTCCCTCGCAGTAAGGTCGTAGAAGTCCTGGACGAAATAAATGCAGCGATTTCAGGAGGACAACCAAGCTCTGGCAATGGTACTCTAGCTGAAGTTATGAGCAGATGAAGTGAAGCTGTTGATGTCATGTGTGTGACAAGTTGCAGCCCATAACTAGGAGCCAGGGGAGCAGCAGTATAATATGGAGCATCTTTACACTTAACCATTGTTGTAACTGGATCATTCCCTGTGTCATAAAGGGGCAAGGTGATCACTGTGAATTGCATTACCAAGTGGCTGGAGGCCAAGACCATTGCATACTGCCTGGTAGAAGAAATGTTTTGACACTATGGGATACTAATGGAGCTAACACAGTGATCAGGGCACCAACTTTGAATCCAACCTGATGAGAGAAACACTGGAGTGACTTGGAGTGCAGAAGAAGCGTTTAAAATCTCTGCATCCATAGTCAGATGGCATGGTTGAGTAGTACATCAGGACTTTAGAGGAATATTTAATAAAGGTTGTGGCCAATCCCCATAGAGACTGGGATGTCAAGCTGCCACTTTTCTTGCTGACCTAGTGCTTCTTTAACTCTTGACACCAGCCAGTTTGGTATCTGGCAGGCAGCTGCGTCTACCATGCGACCTGTTGTTTGGGAGTCCTCTGCCAGTCTCCCATAGACTGGCTCCGTGACATGAATGAGATGGCACATCAACACATCCAGATCGTGAGAAACCAGATCAACACCTTTACAAATGATAGGTCAACAGCAGAGGTTTCCAGCATGGTGATGTGTTGTGGCCATTGTCCTACCAAGGCCAAGGCTAATGGTCTCCAAGGTGTAATAGTTACCATGCTAACTTCATATACCCAAGGTCGTGGGTTCAAACCCGGAGGAGGACAATGGATTTTTTCGGGCATAAAAATCCTTAGCATGGCTTCCTTCGGGAGGGAAGTAAAGCTGTTGGTCCCATGTGGTAGATTTATGGCACATAAAAGAACCTCAAGCCTGATAGAGAGTCTCTGAGCAAAATTAAGCAGTATTTCATGCCCAGTATAGAACCACAGCAGTTAAAGAGCATCCAAACATAAAATGCCATTTATTTTTTTTTCCGGGCAAAGGAACACTGCCCCAAGCAGTAACAACCATGGTAAGGGCCAACCTTGTGGTTAAGAGGATAAATGATGTATTCTACCGATCTATAGGCTGGTAGTACACCTGGATCTTCTAACCTCTTACGATAGCGCTGAGGAGATAGCTGTATGACAGCCCTGTGGCTGTAATTGCCATGTGTGTGAGCAGTTTGCTTTGGAAGCCATAGCTGATTGTTGCCATCCTTTGTTACATCTGCATAAGTGGGTACACGTGCGGAGAGAAAGTGTCTTTATATCAAAGCATCATGTGACCCCTGAGTTTAGGTTTCAGCACAATGCATAACATTCAACAGTTTCAATGGGGAATTCATAACATTCTATAGTAACTGCTGCCTTGGTGAACATCGAAAAGAAATTATACAGAAGAATTGTTGCAGAAGCATCAAATAAGGACCTTTACTTGTGATCAAATTTTAATCCTCACATTCAACAGGTTGCAAATTTGAATCTTGCTTAGGGTGAGTTACCCAGATAGGGGGGGGGGGGGGGGGGTTCCTATTAATTGTTAACTGTAAACATTTATTACTGAGTTTGATTCCAGCTTTGTATGTAAGTAGTTGTTTTGGTATCTTTTTACATTTAAATGTTGCTCTTTTTGATTTTCAACTCATTCCCATATGGCAATGTGTTGCTAATAGATAATTCATGGCCTTCTGTGATCCCAAATGGGTTATGCATTGACATGCCACAGCCATTACAACTACACAAATGCAGGTCTGGTACAAGAGTCCTTGTGACATCTGCAAAACAAAAGTGACTTGGAAAAGTGCACATCATAATTTTGAAGATGGAGGTGAACAGCAAAAAATTGAGAGAAAAGAACAAAAAGATGCAATAAGTAAACACGGTTGGAGTAAACTAGAAAAAAAGTATAGAACACTCACTTATAAAGTAGTTTAGACTTTTCATGCTCTTCTTTTAGTTTAATCTTGTGCTGTGCATAAATAAACACTGTAAAAATACACAAAATGGTAACTATGCTAATCTTAATCCAACATCGAGGTCACAATCTTTTAAGAACCCTTAAAAAAAATTATGCTGTTATCAGAAGTTAAGTTGCTCGAAAAAGTTAATAAAATGTGTTTTATCTGGTAGATTATTTTATGCTGATTTTGTTTGTCAGAAAAGCTCTGTTTTTAATATTGTAATTAATTTGTTTTATATACTGTAATGTATTGTGATTCCAAGAATTCTGAATTATCTGAATACAAGATTTTTTTTTTTCCCCCCCCTTCTTATGTTGAGAACTGGGAGTGGCCCTTAAGTCATGAATAGCATGCAGGGGGAAAAAAGCAAGTTTCAAACTTTCTGGGTGTAGCAATGGTGAAGCCTAGGGACTAAAATTATTGCCAGGATCATGAGCTATATAACAGTTTCTTTCTGTTTTTTATTTCATGCCATAAAGTTCGCTGTTAACAAAGGATTATAAGCATTGGAAATGAGATTTCTCTCTGAGACTAATACATGATTTCCTTTCTCATCAGTGGATGTGCCTAATGTTATATTGTGAGTCAGAAGTCAAACAGAAATTGTGCTTTAGCTGCACATTTACCTCCTCCTGCCACACACATACCAGATACATTTCTGTTCTCACCTTTCCTTTACAAGAATTTTCATTCAAATTCAATAACTTAAAACTTTTCATAATGATGTGTTGTATTAACTATGTTGAATAAACAGAAAATCTTATCCGTCATCTTCTTGCAGTGCACTGCTCTTACTGTCACTTCTTGTCACACACAAAGAGAGATATTTCCGTTCGCTCTCCCATCGATTACAAGCATTCCAGTATAAATTCATATTAGGTAAAATTGATTACAGCAGTGTGTTATGATAGGTATATTGTCAAAATGTGAAGTCTTATCCATCATCGTTAAAGCTCCACTGCATCACCTCTTACATATTAACACATTTCAATTGTCCTCCTCTCACTCACCCATTATGTGAATTTTCTCACAAATTCACAAAGAAAAGAAAGAATTTCACCTTAAGTGTCCCTTAGTTTCAGCAAAATGTGTGTTTAAAAATCAAGTAATGTCTTCTTTTTATATAGATGAAATGCTGAATTCTGAAATTAAATTCTGATAGTTCATAGCAAACTGCAATGAAACCAAGGGGTCCTATTTCTTGCATTTATCTCAAGGTTAGCTGTAGCTATAGCATATGATACTGGTTTGGTGCAATTATACGAGTGCCGTTCAGAAAGTAGCCTCCGATCGGTCACAGTGCGGGTAGTGGGGGGAGTAGCGACGCCATCTGTGCATTCACGCACTCAGCAGGTCAGTCGGCATCAAGCCGTGGTCGAGTGAAAGTCGTACCTGCGCTAGTTTAGTGTTTGTGGCCGTTTGAAATGTGTACTGCAATAGAAAACCCCGCCAAATGTGAAGTGCGTGCTGTTATAAGGTTTTTTACAGCCAAAGGATATTCTGCGGCAGCTATTCATCGTGAGCTTTGTGCCGTGTACGGACCAAGAGTTATGAGTGAAGGAGTGGTCCGTGAATGGGTACGTTTATTTAAAAGTGGACGAGAAAACGTTCATGATGAAGAGAGGAGTGGTAGACCATCATTGGTCACGGACGAACTCGTTCAGACAGTTGATGCAAAAGTTCGTGAAAACCGACGTTTCACAATGTCGGAGTTGTCTACTGATTTTCCACAGATTTCTAAGACTCTCTTGTACGAGATAGTGACAGCAAGATTGGGTTACCGTAAGTTCTGTGCACGATGGGTGCCCAAAATTCTTACCGACCACCACAAAACTCAAAGAATGGCCTCTGCATTAGACTTTCTGTCACGTTATGAGGCCGAAGGTGAACCATTGTTAAACAGAATCGTGACCGGGGACGAAACCTGGATTAAGTACGTGAACCCTGAGGCAAAAGAACAATCAAAGATGTGGGCACATTCAAATTCGCCTACCAAACCAATAAAAGCCCGGCAAGATTTTTCTGCCCGAAAATTGATGGCAACGGTGTTTTGGGATGCAAAAGGGGTGTTGTTGGTTGAATTCATGGAACGTGGGACGACCATTAATCAAGACGTGTACTGTGAAACACTAAAACAATTACGACGGGCTATACAGAACAAACGCCGTGGTATGCTGACTTCCGGTATCGTTTTTTTGCACGATAACGCCCGTCCTCACTCTGCTCGCAGAACAACAGCCCTTCTTGAGTCCTTCAAGTGGGACGTTGTCAACCATCCACCTTACAGCCCAGATCTGGCGCCAAGCGATTATCACCTCTTCATGCATATGAAGAAATGGCTCGGGTCCCAGCGGTTTGATGACGACGAAGAGCTCAAAGATGCGGTCACAGGCTGGCTCCAGGCACAAGCGGGTGATTTTTATGCAGAAGGAATTTCAAAGCTTGTGAACAGATACGATAAGTGCCTCAATCGTTATGGAGACTATGTAGAAAAATAGTGCAAAGATGTAGTTGTAAGATGTATATATTAAAATATTTTTATTTAACTTGGTGAATTTCTTGCAATCAACCGGAGGCTACTTTCTGAACGGCCCTCGTATAAGTGTATTTAAGCCATTTTACCCCCTGCCGCTGAATTCTTGCACTTGACAGTTATGGTGGTTTCACGTAAGTTTGGCTATGCTGCCTTTGCGACATTGCCAGAGTAACTAGTAAACAACAACTGATTACAAATGTCTCTATCATGTGTAAAGACAAATATAAACAGTGTACATAGTAAATGGATGCTGATGAATAATGAAACTAATTCGTTATTATTAATGTTAATTGAAAATAACAGTGATACTGTAAAGTATGTAGCATACGTACGTATTTACAACAATATTGAACAAAAATGCAAAATAGCTTGTTACAATGAGAGAAATGTATAGCAAAGTTATTTTCACTGGTTTAGAATTTTAATGGCTCAATTCCATCCAAGTCTTCGTCATCAGCATTATCAGAAGGATTGTTGTCATTGTCACCATCAACATCATCATCATCACCAAGACATATAATTAGTGATTCACATTCACTGATGATTCCATCTAATTCCTGTGCTTTTCATATTTTGTGCACATTTTACTTTCTTCTTCGATGAAGCTGCATCCACCCTCGCCACACCTTCCCGCAAAAGTCTATCTACCTGTATAATTTTGAAACTCTTGTTATGTTCCCTAACTTACAAGAAACACATACAACAATAACAACAAATATAAATAACAACGAATAATACATATCTTGTACAGAAACACTCAACGCATGTGTTAGGAGTTCACAAACTGAGCACGTGGTTGGAAATAGCCAGATATTGCAACGGTGCGGCTTCTAGATCCGTTGTCTGACTGACTGACTGGAATACTGCTTTGTGATTGGTTCAGAAAGTCAAACAGGTAAAGCATTTCATCTGTTGTCTGTGGATGTACCAACTTAACTTCTGTCAAGTGCAAGGATACAGTGGCAGGGGTATAGCACTTGTTTACATATTATGTACTTATAGCTTATCTCCTTAACAGCTTTTCCCACAGTACAATCTAATCTAAATTAATGAAAGTTTTATCATCATAAAATGATTCATTAGTAACACTGCATTTCATTTATATTTTCTATGGTCTAAGTTCTGCATAATTACCTAGTGTTGTTTTAATTGAAATAAATAACACACCATCGCCTGGTAGTGAAAGCAGATGTTAAAACACTGACCAAAAAATAATTTACAGAATGAAAAGATTGAACTAATAATTATCTATTTGCCTGTAGCACATACATTTAAGAAGTTATTTAAGTTTAAGAAACAAATAAAAATTAATATTTTTAATATGATAGTACTTGCTTATAATGTAACTATAAGGATGGTTGAGTCGATATTTGCATATTTTTTATTAAAATAGCAGTATTCAACATAACCTAAGTTCATTAAATTGTAGTTGGGTTGAATTATTGTCTGCATATTACAGGAAATGTTCCTTAAATCAGGTTTGCTTAGTGCAGTAGATGGCTACTTCAAAACCTGAATGTTCATTATGTTTTTTTATTTTTTTTCTTCAGATATTTGAAAGAAGATTAAGACTGACAGTGAGTATACCATGGTTCAAAATAAAATGAAAATCATAGAAGAAGCTCTGCTATTGGACATTAACGCACCAAGAAAGAAAAGATCACATGTTTCAAATCATGTAATAAAGATTCAAAGTGAAACTGCTGACCATAGTGCCAGTGAAACAAAAAGCAGAATTAAAATCAAAGAGGAAATGCCTCCCATTTCAGATCTTGTAAAGAAGATTAAATGTGAGACTGCAGTATGTGATAATTCTGAAATGCAAAGCAATATAAAAATCAAAAAAGAAGGTCTGGTGTTAGATACTGACTTACAAAGTGAAAGTTTTCCTTCAGTTACAATAAAGGTTGAGAGAAGCAGTGATGTAGATGGAATGGATCCAAGAATGCAAATTAAGGATGAACACTCGTGGCAGGAAAGAACATCAACAAAAGGGACACTGCATCCTGAATCTTCATCTGTTTCCAATCTTCAGGTGTACAGTGAAATTCAGGTAAGTTCTGCACAACAGACTAAACTCACATCAAAGTAGAGTTAAATATATTTGCTGAGTAATAATTCACATGTATATAATTCAACTGATTAAACCAAAATACTTTCATCTTTTACATAAAATGAGCAGCAGAATGCAAATAAACAAGCAGCGCAGATGATGTGTGCACAGACCTAGCAAGACATTCAAGTACTTGTCATATTCTCCTTCTCTTAGTGTATTTAAAGTAGCATATAGTGAATGTTATGAGTGTGATGTACATTTGAGGTGTTTTTTTACAGGATGGGGCAAATGAGGACTTCGCTGCAACAAAAATAACAAGGTAAGAACAGGGGCCCTTTACCCCACCTCATATTCTTTCAATTCTTGGTCAGTGATTTATGTGTCTTCTTGGTTGTGTTGCTCCTCAGTCCCTTAGTGAGCAATGTTCTGGAATATCAAGCATGTCATATACTACCCAGTTTGATACAAGATACTCAGCGGTTCAGAATGGTCCATTTTTTATTAGTTATACAAAGACTCCCATTGGAGCTTACATTTTCTAGATGGCACAGTTGCTGTTGATGTAGCACTGGACTTCCAAGTCATGCAGCAAGAGCCAACGCAAGAGTTTGAGAATCAGAGAGCAGGAGTCTGACCAAGTCCGAGATGCCAGTTCTGGCACTCCTTATATAGCCAACCATTTCCTACAGAAAGCTAGTCATTTCCTATGGTGTTAGCATTACAAGATGTTCTAGAACATTCCATTTGATGCACATTCCCTCGGTGATTTGCAAAACAGTACATAGGACTCAGGAAGTTTATGAGCTATGAGTCTCCATGGAATTCCCCCAGCAGAAGGGGTTAGCTGCTAAAATCCCATTACATACTAGCTGTGCCCATCCATTCACCAAGAGAGATTGTGAAATGTAAGAAAATATCAAAATTTAGATGAATGTATACTTTAGCCCAAAGTGTCCAGAAATATAAATGTCCACACCTTGCGCTTCTCAACAGCAATCATGACAGTAGTATACTCCCACACAGGGTTGATAACACACTCGATGACAAATCTTCAACTGTCAGCCCCCTGCATGACTTTGACTCACTCGCACCTACCAGTTTGCTCACTTCTTCTATGAGCTTTCTCTCGGGAGATATCGTCTTTCTTGGTGACATCATGGCCGTCCATTTCATCTCTCTAAACCTGTCCCATCACCATTTAAGGCCTTGCTTTTTGGACTTGCTCTCTCTCCCCATCCAATCATTTCCATTTTTCACCACCAAACATGTCTTAGTTCATTATTTCCTGCAACTCTTTGATTGTCAATGAACAGTCTTAAATTGTGGATATAGGTACACTTCCCTTTCAATCTTGCCTGTTTCATTTGTTGAACTAATTCTCTGTTGCACTGATAAGCCATATTTATAAAGATATCTGTTCCCTTTAATTTCTTTGTCTTCTTTGGTATTTTAAATGTTGTTTGTGTTGATACAAATGTATTGACAATCATCCCCTTCCTTTGGCCGTGCCGTGGCCGAGTAGTTAGACCACTCGACTCTCACCTAGACTGCCAGGGTTCGATCCCAAGTGACCGCAAGTGAGATTTGTGGTGGACAAAACAGCGCTGGGGCGGGTTTTCTCCGGGTACTCCAGTTTCCCCCGCCATCGCATTCCACCGGTGCTCCATCATCATTCATGTATCATCAGTGTCACCGCCTGCGGTGCCATTAGTAGTTAAAGCGGGCGTTAAACACTACCAAAAAAAAAAAAAAAATCATCCCCTTCCACATTGCTTGCCGACCCGAAAAACTTCCATGATCTCCCAACCTTTTAGCTCCAGCTCAAGCTTGCATTCTAGGATCTCCTTCACTTCCTGTATTACCCATATCTCTCTTCTTTCTGGTACCCCTGACTGAATCCTCTATGTTTGTCCTCCAGAGTTTCCATTCTTCTGTTAAGCACATCAACTTCTGCAATTCAACTTCTTTATTTGCTATAATTCCACCCTTATCTGTTCATTAATTTCTCTTCCATTCCTTGCATATCTTTTTTATATTTCCTGCATTACTTTTTGTTTACTTTTTAATCATTTATGAACTTTTTCCTTACATTTCCAGAGCTCTCCTGATGTATATCCACTCTCCTTGACCACTGGCATAGCTCAGAAACCATGTAACAATCAAAACAATGGATTGCTTCTGGTGTACCTGCACCAAAGGTAAAAATGGTTGTTCTGGCTGTAAAAGTACGGCGACAATTTTTTTGGGATGCAAAGGATATCATACTCATTGATTTCTTAGAAAAAGAAAAAAACAATTACTGGACAAATACTACATTAAGTTATTAGGCTAATTCAACAAGAAGGGAAAGCAAAGAAGAAAGTGCTGTTTCACCATGATAAAGCACAGGCATATCTGGAGTTATCACTGCCAAACTGCATAAATTGCTGCCACCCTCCACCTTCCCCCATATTCATCCTTGCTGGCTCCCAGGCAAATTCGTCATGTTCCTAAGCTTGAAGAAATGGCTCACAGAAAAAAATTTAGATCAAATGAACTAGAGGGACATTTTGCAGAGCTTGACAGCTTGAGACAGTTAAAAAAATTGGCAGGTAAGTTTGGAGAAATATATATTATAAAAGGGACTATGATTAGAAATAATTTGTGTTTGAAAATAAAAAGTTGCCTTCATATCTAAAATGGTGTTTACTGAACCACCCTCATAATCACAGAATTATAGAATGTGCATAGCTTGAATGCAGAATACAGGATTCAGATATGTGGTATCCATGCTTCCTTTTAAACTCCTATAGCTGTCATTAAAGATAGCAAAGTTAAGTCATGCTGATATGTGTTATAGCACATTGAAAATGTTCCTCAAGGTTTGCATAACCTCAACTTCATGCATCAGTAATTTTTCTCAAAATATAATAGATTCTTCTGCGGATTTCTAGGGAGAAAATCTTGCATGTTTTGCTGCCTTCAGTAAAATAAAGTGTTTAATTAATTTCAAGAAAACTTTATATAAAAAATTCCAACCAATTCCAACCAATTAAGTGCAGTGGTACATACCCAGCAGTGAAAGTTGGATAGGATAGATTTAATTTGTGTCAAATTCAGTAATAGTTGAAAAGTTTGACAAATATTATTGAAGTATTGCAGTCTGAACTTAATATATTTCAGCTAAAGCTGATTATGTGGTGCTGAGAAGAGCAATAGAGAGAAATCTCTTGATTGCAATTGTCACCAGCACTGCAACTGTTGTAATTAAAACAGATTGCATCAAAATAGTTGTTCTGATTAATTGTAATTTCTTGTAACATTTCAGGTTACACACAGAGGCACTTCCCAACACCTGTAGTTCTGCTTCAGATGTATCCACAGATATAGAAGAAAGTTTGAAACATGGAAAGGAGAATCTTGCATTTGCTTGGGCCTATACAGATGAAGTTTATGTGAGAGATAAAATGAAAACATCTAGGATAGAGCAGACTGATCACTTCCATAACTCAGAATCATTTCATGACCAACAAAATGACAAACTTAATAAATGTAGCATTAGCAGTAATGACTTACATGTGTGTGAAATTTGTAAAAAGAGCTATACAGATAAGAGATATTTGAAAATGCACATTTTGATTCATCGCAGCAAAAAAACATTCAAATGTGATGTTTGTAAAAAGAATTTTACATTCCAAACATCTTTGAAAAGGCACATTCTTCTTATTCATCAGGGCAAAAGACCATTCAAGTGTGACATTTGTGAAAAGAGTTTTACAAACCGGGATTACATGAAAAAGCACCTTTTGATTCATTCAGGTGAAAGACCATTCAAATGTGATGTTTGTGAAAAGAGTTTTTCACAACAAGATTATTTGAAAAGGCACATTTTGATTCATCAGGGCAGAAGACCTTTCAAATGTGATGTTTGTAAAAGGACCTTTACACAGCAGGGATCTTTGAAAAGGCACATTCTTCTTCTTCATCAAGGCAAAAGAGCATTCAATTGTGACATTTGTGAAAAGAGTTTTGCAAACTGGGAGTACTTGAAAAAGCACATTTTTATTCATTCAGGTGAAAGACCATTCACATGTAATGTTTGTGCAAGCAGCTTTATAGACAACAGATCTTTGGAAAACCACCATTTGATTCATCAGGACCAAAAACCATTCAAATGTGATGTTTGTGCAAAGAATTATACACATGAGAGGTATTTGAAAATGCACATTTTGATTCATCAGGGCAAAAGACCATTGAAATGTGATGATTGTAAAAAGACCTTTTCATTCCAGACATCTTTGAAAAGGCATATTCTTCTTATTCATGAGGGCAAAAGACCATTCAAGTGTGACATTTGTGAAAAGAGTTTTGCAAACCGGGTGTACTTGAAAAAGCACATGTTGATTCATTCAGATGAAAGACCATTCACATAGATATTTGACCATTCACAATCTTGAAAAAGCACATTTTGGTTCATCAGGACACAAACTATTTGAATTTGATGTTTGCTCAAAGAGCTGTACAGAGAAGGGATCTTTGAGAAAGCACAATTTGATTCCTTAGGGGCAGAGGACCCCATAAATGTAATATTTATGAGGAAAAAAATTTACACAGTGCAGAAGTTTAAGATGTTGCATTTTGATTTATCAGGGCAGGCGATCATTTAAATGTAAGGTTTATGAAAAGAGCTTTTCATACCAGGATTTATTTGAAAAATCACATTTTTATTCATCAGGGCAAACACCCATTCAAATGCAATGCTGGTAAAAAGAATTATACTGAGAAAAGATCATTGAAAAGCATATATTGGTCCATCAGGGCCAAAAACCATTCAAATGTGATGTTTGTAAAAGGACCTTTACACAGCAGGAATCTTTGAAAAGGCACATTCTTTTTCATCAGGGTTAAAGACCATTCAAATGTGACATTTGCAAAAAGAATTTTGCCTAACAGGATTACTCGAACATGCACACAATCCTTTAACCTCCATTCTTTCCATCCTCCTTCAGATGTTCCGCACCTATTCTATTACTTCTTCTCATTTCTTGCTTGCTCCTTCTTTCATATTGTCGTTTTTCCTTCCTATACTTTTCTCAAAATGTTTCAGCTCCATCACTGGTGTTTTTGCATTTTTTTTCGTGAGTCTTATTCCCTTCTGACCTCTGGAACATGCACTCATCAACTGTTGGTCGCCTGCAGTGCCAGAGCAGTAAAAGGGGGCATTAAACACTACCAAAAAAAAAAAAAAAATCAACTGTTGGCTGTGCATTTTATTGTCATAAATATTATTATCATTATCTTTAACTTCCTTCTCCATGATCTATGGATAAAATGTTAGCCTCTGGTTTCCAAGGTCATGGGAACAAAACTTCATTTTCATTTCAGTACGAATAACACAGTAAATTGTGTTTAAAATGTCCTGTTGTCTCTTGTATATTATTTGTCTTTGTACTGCACCCCATGGATCTTTATACCCATTTCATGCTTATTAGCATATTTCTCCTAGATAAAGGCAGCCAGGCAACACAATTGAGAGAGGGGGGGGAGGGAGAAACCTTGAATAGGTACCTCATTGAACTCATGGTGGAATTATAACAGATGAATGACAGTGCATATGGGCAGAGTTAACAGGAGAGAAGGTGACGTTATCTTGCTCGTAAACGCTAGCTGACAATTCAATATTAGTATGTGCATGCTGATGTGATATTTACAATGTCCCTGAGACTATTTAATAGTTTTCTTTTTTATGTATGTGTTTCAGAGTTAAAGGGAGTAATTGTGCTAAGTATGGGGTGTGATAATTACTATCGCAAAACAAAGCAAAATTGCACAAAATAATTCACATTTCCAAAAATAAACATAGTCGTGAAAATGGGAACATTGTTTCCGAGTGTAGGACTTGCTTCCTAAAATATGTGAGTTCATGTTTAATAATTAATAGAAGTAAGAACAGCATAATATTACATAATTTACAGTGTCAATATTTTTCTCCATAATAATTTCTGCTAAAATTCAAGATTGTGTTTTCCATGTGTTATTGTGACTTCAATGCCACACTCTGTTTAATTTTGCTAAGTTTTCTTGAAATAAAGAGTTATTATGATTATGAAAAACCTGCAAAATGTGTGAGCCTCTGAGTTTACTTTTAAACCTCTAAACTTTTCAATAAAATTTCGAACATCATGCTTTTAAAAACTAAACTATTCCAGCTACTTCACATGATAATGGTGATGTTCTACTATGTGGTGAAATTGCTATGCAGATACATCTTATAATTTCGGGGGAGATAGGGCATGTATGTTGAAAAGTATTTTCTTCAGTAATTTGCATTTAAAGTAATTACTACTGTAAAACCTAAATAAACACTAATATTTGTATTTAATTTATATAGTAAATATTTGAATGAAACCAACACTAAATTGTCCACAATTTATATACTGCAAATAAATGAAAATAATTTTTTGACTCAATTCTTTCCACTATTTTATTTTTTATAGTGTTTAACACCTGCTTTTACTACAATGGTACACAGGCAATAACTTATGATAATGGGAATGAAGACAGAGCACTGGTGGAATGCGATGGTGGAGGAAACTGGAGAACCCAGGTAAAACCTGCCACTTCACCTACCACAAATCCCACATGAGGATGCTTGGGATAGAACCCAAGCAAGTGGTGTAACCATTCAGCCATAGTAAGGCCAGATTCCTTTTAATAAAGCATTTAGTGTTTTCATGCATATCAAATTATATGCATATATAAATAAAAATATTAATAAGCCTTAATTTCACTCTTGAATTGTATGCAAACAAACTGCTTGCACTCTAGATGGCCCAGGTTCGATCACATGTGAGATTTGTGTTGGACAAAGTAGCGCAAGGGCAGGTTTTCATCAGGTTTGCCCCCCCTCGCCCCCATCACATTCCACTGATGCTCCATGTATCACCAGTGTCATCACCTGCAATGCCATTTGTAGTAAAAGCAGGCGTTAAACACTATCCAAAAAACATTGCTTACTTGAATGTTTAATTATCCTGCTATGTAGTTGGGGAGAAAATCTTAAATATAGACTTCAATTTTCAGCTTAAACATTTACATTTACATTCACAACTAAGCTTATTAACAAAGCATGATCTGGTCACTTTTAGTGTAGCTATTTTGAAGAATATATATATAAAAAAATGGTCATACATGTATAGCTACAGAAAGCTGCATTGTGTGGAATAAAACAAAGTGTGTAGGGCAGCTACTGTGATGGGGATGGGAAGAATTGGAGCACCCATATACTCCCGACATTTCACCCTGTGAAATTAGAAAATTTGGAAACAAGAAAACAAATTCCTCTTGTTTCTGACCTTTAAGCTCTTTAAAAAAACTTAATGCATGTGCTGGACTCAGACTTCTGTTTCTTTTGAATGGTTTGTTCACGTTAATTCACACAAAGTTTTGCTTTTTATCATAATTTTAAAAAGAATTTAGGTTCATTTGCATTAAATGGACATTTCCAGTGGTTAAACAATCACATATGTAACTGCACGGAACTGAAGTAAAAACTGTGCAAGTATTTAATTAATAATCCTGATGCTTAGCGTTTTTTGTTCTTATTGTATTCTTAAGTGTGGCTTGAAAGTAAGATGCATATGATAAACATGGCAATTCCAATCCAACGTTATCATTTTGTCTTATACGAAACTATTATTATTATTTATTCAATTATTATTATTATTACCAACATTTAATTAATTGTACTGTATTCAGATTTTTTGTAGTGTTATTCTAATTTGTAATTATTCCTGTTGATTAAAATTGAGCGGCTGTCAATGTTTTACATGACTATCTTTCTATATTACATCAAAGTACAAGTATCATAGAGTAAAGGACTCATGAACTCAGTACAATACAAAGTTATTGAATACTTTGTATACACTAAGTATTATTGCTTATGTTTCCTGATGACTGCAATAATAGTTCTTTTGTACATAAACAGAATATTCAGGTTTGGTTTACAACTGCATTACTGTTGTCCTCATTATGATTAGCAACCTTCTAACCTTGTTCTCACAAGTTGCAGTCAACATGATGTCACTGCGCAGGCAAACGATAATAAGCAGCACTTGTGCCTTACCTGTTATTATTTCACCACAATTTAACTAATAATTTTTAATATGTTTAATGATCACATGCACAGACCAATGGAATTGATTTATTTTTGCTTACTAGTCAATAAAAGGAATTTTTAATGTACAAATTCTGTATCAGGTTGGCAGCTAATGTGCTCACACATTTCAGAGTGATTCACAGTCATTGAAGAATAAGGTAAACATATTGACATTTGCCCTCTATTTTCATAAACATGCAAATATTTATAGGGGCCATGTAACAGAAGTGTATGCCTAATTGATTTGGTTTCTGCACACTTCTCTTACCCTTTTCTTTATTTAACATGTTATTTGATTAGTGGTTAGGATGAAAAACAAAATCTGAGGTGTCATTACAATAGCTATTTTTTTCCACCTTAATGTGAACCTTCTTTGGCATTTCAAAGCGCATGCAACACTGGCTCGAAATACTCAACATTTTATTTTACTCATTCTTTATTTTAGCAATCTGTAGTTATTATCACACTAACCTGTTGAACATGTATTGCTCATATTTGCCACATAGCGCTGCAGCTCGGAGTATGACCAGAGGTTTTTCCCAGGAAATTAGAAATATACATTTTATTTGTGATGTAAATATGTTTACTACAAGCATTTTAATCTTAATCGTTAAAGCCATTTTTGAGAAAAACAATATTTTCAAACAATTTTCCATGTAAAGGGTAGTATGTGGTGGGGGGATTTTCTTGAAAATATTTGTGCTGTATCCTTGGAAAATGCTTAACATTTGTACCAAGTTGGGTATGTAATGGTATTTTCGTTTTTAAGCTATGCAGTCTACAGACACACACTCAGACCTTTTTCTAAAAATGCCTTTTCGAACTCAGGGGCTCTCAAAACATATTCTGCTAAAATTATGGCAACAAATTGTTGGGTGGGATAAAATACCTTCTCTAGCTACTACTATGTACATATATATACTAGAGCAAGTAAAAATGTGCTAGTTTTCATAGTGTTTAATGTCCGCTTTTACAATTATGGTATTGCAGGCAATGACACTGATAATACATGGAATGAAGATGCAGCACAGTGGAAACCCAAAGAACCTGGAGAAAAGCTCGCTGCTTTGTCCACAACAAATCTTGCATGCTATCGCTTGGGATCAAACCCGGGCCATCTAGGCAAGTTCTTCTGTGGTGGAAGGGTGGTAGGTACCTAAAGTAATAAAGTATAAGCAGTTTATCTGATTTAACTATGGTTCGCCTCAACTGACTGTTTTTGTTCCATCATTATTATGCACAGATTTAACTTTCCTAACCTAACCTCAATAAATGAGATGCAAGTTTAACTGTTAAGGTTCTTAGAAACTGCACTGAACAAAAATAATTGTAGCTATAAATAATTATAATCTAATTAATAATTCTGAGATACAAAATCTGAAATTAGGATTGAATTATATGCCAATAAATGTATAAGAGAACTAACTGACTTGGAGTTTAATATAATAAAGTTCTACTCAGCTACAAATGCACACACACACACACTATTAGCAAAATGTTTTAAATATTCTGCAATAAATAAATTTAACATTTATAATAAGCAGTTTAGAAATTTGGTCACTTAACTCAATGAACACAACCAAGTTGCAGGAAAGATGTAACAAAATGATTGCTTGGAAATGGAACATCCTTGAGATGCTATGACTGGAGTATTGTGAATGTGTTTTTATTCAAACGTAATAGCAGTCATTCAATTCTTGGCTTCATCATTGTCTTTTGCATTGATAGACTGTTTCAGTCATTGCGGTGCTTGCTTTCAAGGATGAAACACAGAACCATATGGATAAGGGCCCTCTTGGTCCTACCTCTGCTATTCTTAATATGTTCTAAACCAATGGTATTGAAACTGATGTATCACAGCACAATTACACTAATTATTAATTAGTGTACACACATGCATTAGGAATCAGAGCTGTTTAGAAAGAGGACGGGCTATCTCCATGGTAACAAGTAAGTGTGGCGTCTGATGTACAGAATCTGTATAATTCCTGTGAATTCACTTTCAGTGGAAAGGTCGTTTTCAGCACTGAGGAGAATCAGATGATCTTGGGATTCTACTTGATATGACAGACGTTCATAGTTGTTAATTAGGTATCTCAAATGAAGCTCACCTATGAAGAGACCTCAGAAAAAGTAAGAAAAAAATTACTAAACATGCTTCCCAGAAAGGAAGGTTGGAGTTTTAATTCCCTTGATCTTACATAGAGGACATATCAAGGTGTCTAAGTTGAATTAAGTCCAGAAACTAGTTATTTTCAATTAAATTTTACGTAAAGTAATTTTATTAAATATAGTGTATGAATAATTATTCTTTCAATTTAAACCATTACCAATTGTGATTTTTATATTTATTTCTTTGATTTATACTAATACCGGTTGTTATTTTCATTAACGCAAGTCTTTTCTACAAGTACTATTGCTTATTTTCTTGCCTCTATATCTGGTACCAAGTTACCAAACTTCAGTATGCTATTTCTTATGAAGATGTGTGGGTGATGGAGCTAATGTCAAATGGAATGAATCTAGTCAATGACCCATCTCTAATTTATTGAAGCCACCATTTCCTCGAAGGAGAGCTGAAGACAAATGAAATATTTTGATGATGGTGACCGACCATACTAATAAATATTATGTCGGTCTTGGTCACTCAATTGGTAAAGCACTAGTCTGCTTATCGCAAGGTAGGGGTCCAAATCAGGCTCAGACCAATGGTTTTTAAGTGAGTCTAAAAGCAACAGGACCATGCCAATAGATTTATTGGATATAAAAGAACTGTGGGACAAAATTCCTGCACACCAGCAGATGTTGGTTTGATAAAAATTAATTTAAAGTTTTACTAACTATTAATGCAAGGACAGACATTGTTGATTTTATAGCATTTTGATTTCTACAATGTTCATGTCTGTGCAGCTATACCTACCTATACAGAAAAGCCATTTTCTAGTGTGTTTGCTATTTAACAACAATTAAACTGCACAGAACAGGAGGGAGTCTCAGATTTCAAGAATATAACGTAAGCTCTGAATAAATACCAAGATTCTGCACAATTTTGAAATGCCAATTACAGTACAATGGATTTCTAAAGCATAGGAATACAATTACTGATTGACGTCTGTAGGAAAATTCAAGATTACTGTTTATTCAGTACAATGAGAAGTTTGTTTTAATTGGTTGTTTTTCAAACTTGTAAAATTATTATACAAATGTGTTACTTAATCCATTTTTTATTTTTCAAAACTTTCTAACCTCTAAACTGAACATATATAGCTGTGCACTGTATGATTATGTTAATTTGAAGTAGATCAGCTTCTTAAAGCTTAATTCTGTTCAGAAGGTAGAATTAAAGGTTTAGAGAGGGCGTTTCAAAATGTCTTTTCTTCCAAAATTCACCAAATAATGAAACAGGCAACAACTGCATTCAATAACAACATGAACAGTTGCATGAATTTTAGGTGATATAACCATACATTACAGTAAAATGCAAGTCAATCTTAATACACTTTCTAGTTTAAGAATTTGTGGCCCCCCAAAAAAATAGTATAAACATATTTATAATCCTAATAGCTGAGATTCATATCTCATATTACTTTATTCATATTGCTTCTTTGCTTGATTTTCCACCTAAGAGCCACCACTGGTAAATATATATATATATAGCCAAAGAAATGTTTGAAAAAAGGTTTATTTATCGTCTATGAATTATTTCTCTTCTACATTACAAAGTGGTATTTCTGCATAAGAAAAACAACTTCTCTGATGTGTTGGTTTAATTATCATAAGCACTAGCACTTCATTTACTGCACATTGCTGTTTTGTTAGAAGCATAATAAAAGCGTGTTTTGACTGGTGTAACCCTTAGTAGGAGTCATTAATCCAGAACGCAACTGTATCCCACTAACGTTCTTAGTACAGTCCTTGCACCATGTATTTCCAACAATGACACAAACTAAATAACATTGTAACATATTTAACTTTTATTTTTTAGTTTAGTGGGCAATTAAAATTACAGCTCTATGATTTATTTATTTTTTATAACATGCTTTAGTTATAAAATATTAACATTTTAAAAAGAGCATCTACAGTGTGCAGATCAACTATTAAAAATGATTAAAAATAATAAGCAATCAATATAATTATGTGTAACTAATTTAAAATGTGCACAAAAATTGGACATGTTGAATATTGCACCTTGATTGCTGTAGTAACATTTCAAATGAATCAACCTAATCGTATCCTCATGTCACAAATGAATATATATTTCCATTTAATTTTCATAGTTTAAATAAGAATTTTGTATATTTCTTATTGGGTAAACAATTATCTTAAGACAGAAACTTGTAAAATGAAGCACATCTTTAAAATACTTGTTCAATTATAGTGTAAACGAAACTAACAAGCAAATGGTTATAAAACAGTGATGTGCTTGACGGTGTAATAGATGTGGCTTACTGCATAGCAAATTTTAGTCAGAACTGTTTTCAAAATTTTGCTTCAATAAATTCAAAATTGCACCATAAGGAGCATTGTAAATGTTGAAATATGTTTAGGATATTACAATTGAGAAAAATCGACAAATCACACATTGTGTCATAGAATTTTGCTTTTTCAGCTGTTCATAAAATAGTTTACATTTTTAATATGAGGCTGAGACAAAACTCAAGATCACAATGCACTGCCAGGACCTCAGATAAAGAATCCTTAAATCATTGTATAATATCATTAATATGGATAGCAAACATTTACACAAGGAAAATTCCAGTAGAATTTGAAGTGTGGAGTAAAAGCGCCAAATATTTAAGTTTACACCATCTCCCCAATATTTTTCATCCTTATGATCCTACTTAAACTATACATCCAGCATAATGTGTGGCACTAGCGGCCGCTGTTTCAACTTCGGACAGCAACAGTCACTTATTTTTCTTCACCCGAGTTCCGACGCATCCAGTAAGTTGTACTCTGCTAAGAAAATAACGGAAAAATAAGGAGCAAGAGCCAGTGTTGAGTTTTGAAAGGGAAGAAAGAAAATATGCTATACTTTATTTTCGTAAATTGGAGCGTGAAGACCTCTTTATTCGAATGTATTCCCTTATTTCTCTTTCTCTTACAACAAAGCAAGTAATAAGACTTATTCTACTAATGTTTATCCCGACTAGCATGATGTAGATAATTGTAAGAGCAGTTCCTACATGGAACAGCTAGAGAAAATTATGTGAATGGCACGCATCAAATGTTTCCGTATGCGGTCATGGTCATGATTTCTAATCCACATAGACCTGTCTTTTTCAGATAGCGCTGGGTCCTTTTGCTACGCAATCGAAAGCTTTAATAATTTCTCGGGTCTATATTTGGTCTTTTAGGGGTCTATAATATACGCCATTTATTCATTTTGGCCTCCTCTTAAAACTACTTTGAATAAATTGAAAAGAAGAAAGAGAGTAATTCCCTCGGCAGTCCAAAAACTAAAGTTTCACTGATTGGGCATTTAGGTAATGTTCTTTCAGAGGTTATCGCAAATGTCGGGTTACTTCGCTATGCTCTATGCCTTTATGCTAAGTCTACTGGTAGTGAAATATTTCATTTATAAGGCAAAAAAAATAGTGTTTAAGCGTCCTTAACCCCATGAATAACTTATCTAGTTAGCCATGTAATGAAGGTGTTACACAAAAGAACACTAAACTTTAAACGGAAAACTATTTTAGCATTGAATTAGTGCTTAGTGGTTCAAGTTCATACATCGGTTTATTGTGGTAGTGTTTATTAATAAAGCTAGAATTGCTCACAATGGTTTGACAACCTGGTGAAAAATTGTAGGAATAAACTAAAATCATGAAATAAAAATTATTAACGTTACAGACATTCAGTTTGTTTCCCTTGTTATGGCGAATCCGCGCAATCTCAGGCAGGGAACGCTACAGCAATAAATCCGAAACCCAGGTAGAGGACCAATAAAATCGCTGAAAAGAAGCACAAGAAGAAGCTTTGTGGTCCGTGATGATTGTGTTGGATATTGTCTAATTAGACGTGATTTGTGTTCACAGTTCCCTATGTGTTAAGTAACTATAGTACGAATCGTGTAGGAGATTTCTCAATAGAGATGCAATAGAGTAAGTAAAACTTGCTAATATTACCAATTGAAATACCTCATTCAATTGAGTAATGTAAAATTTTGGTTATGGATAATTTTGGAAAACCAAGGTAAGCTCTTAAAGCAGAGTCCTATGTAATGAGCTGGATTCACCGTTCTTGGCCTCTGTAGAAGTAAATGTAAAATTTAAGAGTGAATTTCATTACCAAGCTAGATGACTACAGAGAGTAAGCGAACTAATGCGTCAGGTTGGTACGCCACTCAGATATATTCGGATAAACTCTCGTGGTAGGGCACCATTCGGAATCGCTGTATAAATGACACATACGTAATTGCGATTGTACTTTATCAACATGTGACAATGGCACTAATTAACTTTCACATAGCATGTGTTTATGCATTTATTTCATACATATCACTTGTATCCCCCCCCCCCCGAGGCATCATGGGAACACTGCTTGGTAATGGTGTAGGATAGATACCGTCGTCTGCTAGTAAGCCCGTCTTGTTTGGGCTACGTAACTTCAGCGTAGCCAACATAAGAACCATTCTTACACTGAATGTAACGTTGCCAACCAAAACCGTAGAAACAATTCCAGCCGTTTATAAAAATGTGCGTAAATTGAGTGAACGAATTCTATGATAGGAAGTGTGAGCATGCACGAGGGAGTGTTTATAAACAGAATATCTGTAAAATAAAAAGTCGGTCTAATAGCTTATTTAAGTCCTTTTCCAAAGATGATACACTAAGAAAAAATTAAAATTGAGTATTATTTGTGGACACTAAGTGGTTTTCAGCTTCTCATTTTATATTGGGTGTGAAAGACCACATAATTTAGCTCTGAACCCTCTTAATAGGCTGGAGTTTCTTTTACGTGGCATAAGTATATGACACAGGACCAAGGCATTACTTCCCTTCCAAAGGAAGCCAAGCTTTACATTTTGTACTACATTTAGCAAGTTTTACTATTGTGTTTGACCCACTATACCTACTCTTACCTTATTAGCGATGTTTTGATAGTGTTGCATTACAACATGGCACTAGATTATGCTTTATAAGTAAAGCCAACAAAAAGGGCAGATGGACAATATAACTTCGTTCATGCAACATCTTTTGGTTAATGTATTCAACCTGTTCGCATGCATAGCACATCATAGCATTCTTCAAGATGGCTGTGCACTTGATATGTGTCAAAAGTAACTTGCTGTTATGGAATTCCTGTGTTGTGAGAACAAGACAGTGGGAAACATCCGCAAGAAGTTGTAGAAGGTGTTTGGAGATGCTGCTGTGAATCGTGATACAGTTACTGGTGATAGGGTTCCCAAATTTTAGCTGAACACTTCTAGCATGGCCATATGTGAGTCAAAACTACATGAGATCAGCAAACTTGGATTGACAACATTAAAACAGTTGCCTCAGAGTCTGAATAGGCTCTATGCAATTACCATCTCTTTGGTAAAGTAAAAGACTCATGGAATAAGATGATGACTGCCTCATGAATGCTGAGAACAGTGGCTTAAACATACTGGTGCTGTCTTTTACAAGGTGTACAGACCCTAGTTCTAAGGTGATAAAAGGCAAATGACATGGATGGGGATTATGTGGAAAATTAAATTATGTTCCTTAGGGATGCATCTACAGACTGTAAAAATGGTTATGTTGTAGGATGAATGTGTGGAGGGGTGTTATTCTGGAGTCCCCATGAGCATCTGGGAACTTGGAGAGTGATCCTCAGGGATGAATTAGTTCTTCCCACAAGATGCAAGGTAGTGGAAAAGGTACATCTAGAAGGCCAACAATCAAGAAACCTTGTATTGGACTGGAAAACACCATTGAAGGATTATATGTTGCCCAGGCAGTGTTGCCTTTTGGGGAGGGAGTGCCTTGAGGCTGCTGAACCCATTGGACAATGACCAAGAGATTGAGGTCAAGATGGAATTAGGGCAAGTCAGCAGCGAGTGTATCACTATGCGACGGATCCAACCAGTACTGTTGCAGGATCTGGGGTGCCAGCTGAAAACTTTGCTGAAGAGGGTGGCCAACCTTCTGGTTACTTAACAAATGGAGAGGGTCCAACATCTATTTAGCCATTTTTGCTGCATTGTCCATGTACATCATAACATAGACACTGGATGCCCGAGCTATGCAACACCAAGGCATGGTCCTCTGGCAAAACAGGCAGAAGTACGACATGCTGAAAAACATGGAATCTAGGGGAATAATTGAGGAGTCTGGTCCCCTTGGTGGGGGCATGCGGCCCAAAGACTAGACTCTCACAAAGGCAGCCGAATTTTGATTCTAAGTGACCACATATAGTATTTGTGGTAGGCAAAGCAGCACAGAGTTTCCTCTGCCATTGTATTCCACCACTGCTCCATCTTCATTTCATATATTATCAGTGTCATCACAGTTGTGCCATAATATTGTAAAAGCAGGTGTTAAACACTATAAAAAAAGCCCTTGATGCTCCCCTTAGTCTTGGTAAAGAGGAAGAGTGTGAGCTACACTTTTGCATGAAATACAGGAATCTGAATACTAGGCAGCTACTATTGACAGATCACCAGAGGTTTCTCTAACATTGCAAAATCCCTCACTTGTCTGACAAGGTGAGCATTGGCCTTACTTGTGGTCAGAAAACGCATTCCAGAAGTTTATGTCAGCACCTCTGCAGTGCGCCTATTTTAGGATTTCCACAACCTGGTAGTGATTTTATTGTGGATACTAATGCCAGCAACATCTGCATTGGAGGCATTCTATCCCAGATCCAGAATGACCAGGAGCAGTTTATATCCTACTTCAGCAAGACACTTACCAATGCAGAAAACAATTACTGCATTACCCAGTGAGAGTTGCTGGCAATAGTAAAAGCACTTATCACTTCCAATAGTATCTGTAAGATCAGCCATTCCACCTGAGGGCTGAACACTCAACTCACCTAACTGTTGAGCTTCTAGAACCTGAAGGGCTAGACAGCCTGTGGGTCCAGAGGCTCCAATAGTACAAACAAACTTCACATAGAAAGGAAAAGAGCCACTCCAATGTGGATGCAATGTCCAGAGGAGTGTAACTATTGTATCAAGGTTGACCAGTAAGACTGTGCCACGACTGCACATATCACTAGTGTCTGCACCTGGATGGGATAGCGCAGGTCTGAGGAGGGAACAGCTGCCAGACTGGCTTGAGGGCCCTTGTGAGATAAGTGGAGGCAGGAACTAGATTGAGCTGGGAGGACCCAGGAGTAGTGCGTACAAGTTCTGCTGGGCTCAATGGGACTCACTGAAGACCAAGGAAGGAAACTGTTCAGAGAAAGGGAGTCATCTAATAGGAAGACTCAGAGAGAGCAGCTGATCCTCCCTCTAAGCAGGGATTTCTGGGGGATATTTTGGACCCAACTGAACCATCTACAAGCTCTGACAATGATACTACTGGTTGAAATTATGGCAGATGCTGAGAGGTGGTTCTGCCAATGTCATGTGTATCTGTAGCAAGTTGCGGCCTATTAGTAGGAGGCAGGGTACCAGCAGTATAACATGGGAGCATCTTTTGAACACTTAGCCATTGTTGTAACTGGTCATTCCCTGTGTCATATAGATGCAAAAGGTATCTGGTGATTGCTGTGGATTACTTCACCAAATGGTGGCAGCTGCTCACCACTCACCCAAGTGACCGCATATGAGATTTGTGGCGTACAAAGCGGCACAGGGGTGGGTTTTCTTCAGGTTTTCCAGTTTCCCCCACCATTGCATTCCACTGGTGTTCCATCTTCATGTATCAGTGTCAATTCCTGCAGTGCCACAAGTAGTAAAAACAAGTGATAAATACAATAAAAAAAAATCAAGTGGCCAGCGGCTTACACCATCCTTAACCAGAAGGCCATTGTGTACTGCCTAGTAGAAGGACTGTTTTGATGCTTTGGGATACCAATGGAGCTACTAAGTGATCAGGGCACCAACTTTGAATCCAACCTGGAGTGACTTGGAATGCAGAAGAAACGCACAAAAGCTCTCGAACCACAGCATGGTTAAGCAGTACATTAGGACTCTTGATAAAAGTTATGGCCAATCACCAGTGACACTGGGATGTGAGGGTGCCACTTTTCTTGCTGGCCTTCTGCTCTTTAACCCTTGACACCAGCCAGTTTGGTATCTGGCAGGCAGCTGTATCTACCATGCGACCTGAGACAGAGCAGCCAGACTCTCATAGACTGGCTTAATGACATGAATGAGATGGCACATCAACACATTTAGATAGTGAGGAACTGCATCAAGACCCTTTAATGATAGGCCAACAGTAGATGTTTCCAGCAGGGTGATATGGTGTGGCTATATCGTCCTATCCAGTACAAAAGACACTGCCCAAAGTTTCAACCATGGCAAGTGCCTACCCTGTGGTGAAGAGGATAAATGATGTATTCTACCACATCTATAGGTTGGTGGTACATCTGGATTATCTAGCCCATTATGATAGCCCTGAGGAGATAGCTGTGAGACAGCCCTGTGGCTGTAATTAACATGTGTATGAGCAGTTTGCTTTGGAATTCATAGCTGATTGCTGCCATCCATTGTTAACCTGCATGAATGGATATATGTGCCATCATCAGCAAGCATTTTTATATCAAAGCAGCATGTGACACCTAGCTCAGTTTTCAGCACAGTGCATAGCATTCAATAGTTTCAATGGGAAATCCATAGTACACTGTAGTAACTGCTGCCACAGTGAAAATCGAAAAGAAACTATACAAAAGGGTTGTTGCAGAAGCATCAAATAAAGTCCTTTATTTGTGAACAAATGTTAATCCTCACATTCAACAGGTCAAAGTTTGAATCTTGCTTAGTATGAGTTACTTGAATCAGTTTTTGGGGGGGGGGGGTCCCTTATCCTGAGAAGACGAATGTCAAGTAACTTTGAGCTCCATGGATCTTGAGATCATTTGGCATCATTTCACCAATTTTATTCATCGTCCGATATGACAAACCAGGTTAAAGGGTGCTAAACTACAAAAAAATTAATTTGTAATCAGTAGAAGAAATAAACAGTTGCTTCTTAGAATAATAAAACAAAGTTTCGTGACAATATTAATTGTTAACTGTAAACATTTGTTACTGCTTTTGATGCCATATTTGTATGTAATGAGTTGCCTTGGTATCTTTTTGCATTTTAATGTTGCTCTGTTTTCATTTTCAACTCATTTTCTTATGGTAATGTGTTGCTAATGCATAAATCATGGCCCTTTGTGATCCCAAATGGGTTATGCATTGACATGCCACAGCCATTACAATTACACAAATCAGACCTGGTACAAGAGCCCTTGTAGCTTCTGAAAAACAAAGGTGAGCTGTAAAGTGCAGGAAAAGAGCACACCATAATGTTGAAGATTGAGGGAAAGATAGAGGTGAATGGCAGGAAATTGAGAAAACAGAACAAAAAGACGCAATGAGAAAGCACAGTTGGAGTAAACTAAAATAGATGTATAGAACACTCACTTATACAGTGGTTTAGACCTTTCATGCTCTTCTTTTAGATTTATCTTGTGATGTGAATAAGTAAACACTGTAAGAACACACAACATGGTAACTAAACAGAAGTTAAGCTGCTCGAAAAAGTTAACAAAATGTGGTTTTGCTGATAAATTATTTTATGCTGATTTTGTTTGTCAGAAAAGCTCTGTTTTTAAGATTGTAATTATTTATTTATTTATGCATTGTAAGGTATTGTGATTCGTAGAATGAGTATTATCATATTCAAATACAAGGTATGTTTTTTTTTTTTTTTTTTCTGAAATATTAATGTTGAGAACTGGGGGTGGTTGAATAGCATGCAGGGGAAAAAAGCAAGTTTCAAATTTTCTGGGTTGCAGCAATGGCAAAGCCGAGGGAAAGAGGTAAAGACTTAAATTACTGCCAAGGTCTTGATATATATAACAGTTTCTTTCTGTTTTATTTCACGCAATAATGTTTGCTGTTAACTGAGGATTGTAAGCATTCTCATTGGAAATAAGATTTCTCTCCGAGACTAATAGAGGATTTCCTTTCTAATTGGTGGTGTGCCTAATGTTGTTATTGAAAGCCAGTGGTCAAACAGAAAGTGTGGTTTAACTGCATATTTATCTCTTCCTGCTGTATACATTCCAGATATGTTTCTGTTCTCACCTTTCCCTTCCATGAATTGCCATGCAAATTCAGTGATATCAGTGATGTGTTATATAAACTATGTTGAATAATTAGAAAATCTTATCCACAATTTTTTTTTGCACAAAGTCACAAAGAAAAGAAAGAAGAAAGGTGTCCCTTAGTTTCAACAAAATGTGTGTTTAAAAATTAAGTTATGTTTTCTTTTTATATAGGTGAAATGCTGAATTTAAAAATTAAGTTCTGATAAAACAGGGTTGTCTTGTATTGGAATAAATATAGTAGTCCATAGCAAGCTGCAGTGAAACCCAGGAGTCATATTTCCTGCATTTAATCCAAGCATATAGCATATGATACTGGTATGAGTGCAATTATATAAGAGTATTTCAGCCACTAGCACTTGTTGCAAATTATGTGCTTATGGCTTATCTCCTTAACAGCTTTACCCACAGTATAATCTAAATTAATAAATATGCTATCATCGTAAAATGATTCATTAGTAACACTACATGTCATTTATTTTTTGTGTGGTCCAACTGCAGCAAATCACCTAGTGTTGTTTTTAATTGAAATAAATAACTTACAAAATGTAAACATTGAAACTAATAATTTTGTAGTTGTCTCTACCACTTAAAATTAAGGTGTTATTTAAGTTTAAGAAATAAATTGAAATTAATATTTGTAATATTCAAGTACTTATAATGTAATTATTAGAATTGTTGAATTGATACTTGACATTTTTTTTATTAAAATAACAATATTCAACATAACCAAAGTTCATTAAATTCTGGTTGGGTTAAATTATCTGCATTTTACATGAAATATCCCTTAAATCAGATTTGCTTAGTGCAATAGATTTGTACTTCAAATTGTTCATTGTGCTTTCTTCAGGTATTTGAATGAAGATTAAGACTGACAGTACAGTATACCATGGTTCAAAATAAAATGGAAATCAAAGAAGAGGCTCTGGTATTGGACATTAACTTGCCAAAAGAGGAAAGATCTGATGTTTTAAATCATGTAATAAAGATTAAAAGTGAAACTGCTGTACATAGTGGCAGTGAAGCAAAAAGCAAAATGAAAATCAAAGAGGAAATGTCTCCCATTTCAGATCTTGTGAAGAAGATTAAATGTGAGACTGCAATATGTGATAATTCTGAAATGCAAAGCAATATAAAAATCAAAAAAGAAGGCTTGGTGTTAAATACTGACTTACAAAGCGAAAGTTTTCCTTTAGTTACAATGAAGATTGAGAAAAACAGTGATGTAGATGGAATGGTCCCAAGAATGCAGATTAATGATGAACCCTGGTGGCAGGAAAGAACATCTACAAAATTGACATCACATCCTGAATCTTCATCCATTTCAGATCTTCAGGTGCACCATGAAATTCAGGTAAGTTTTGCACAAGACTAAACTCACATTAAAGAAAAGTTGAATATGTTTGCTGAGTAATATTTCTGTGTATACAATTCAGCTGATTAAACCAAAATAGTTGATTGATGTTTGGAGGAATTTAGTGACGGTCAAATTAATACACATATAAACCAAAATACTTTCATCTTTTATGTAAAATGAGCAGGAGTATTCAAATAAATAAACAGCATAGGTGATGTGTGCACAGACATAGCAAGACATTCAAGTACTTTCATATTCTCCTTCTGTGAGCTTATGTATGTTTGAATATAGTGAATGTTTTGAGTGTGGCGTAATTTGAGGTGTTTTATTACAGGATGGGGCAAATGAGGACTTCGCTGCAACAGATTCAACAAGGTAAGAACAGGGGCCCTGCACCCCTCCTCATATTCTTGGTCACTGATTTATGTATCTTTTTGGTTGTGTTGCTCTTCAGTCCCTTATTGAGCAATGTTCTGGAATGTCAAGCATATTATACACTACCTAGTTTCATACCAACACTAGATAGTCATGGGTTAAACCCAGCAATGACCAATGACATTTTTGAGGCATAAAAATCCTTAGCATGGCTTCCTTCAAAGGAGAAGTAAAGCTGGTGGTCCCATGAAAGAATCGCAAACCTATAGAGGCCTTTGAGCAAAATTTACAGTTTTCATGCGCAATATAAAATGGAAAAGTAATGCTCATTGTAAAGCAGGAAAAATATTTTTGGAGGTTGAAAAACAAACTTTGTAAAACCTTTTTGACAGTGAAAAGAAGTGTAATTTTGAAACAACATGCTGAATTTTTTTGTACAGTGTACTATATTGAGAAACAAGATAAGACCATTTTGTGGAGCATGCACATTTAATAGATCTTCAAGTTGCCAACGGCCTTGATATGGGACAAATCTTGCATAGCAATGCTGCATTTTCTGACATTGTAGCACATGTTAGTAAAGAAATGAAACTTATAATTATAGGAAAAATTATTAGTAATAGATTAGTGGTGGGTATTATAATTTGATAAGTCAAGTACAATAAATAATAAAAGTTTCTTTGAATATTTATATTTGTGCATGTATTCCAACAGATGTAAATGAAGATGGTGACAAACTCTATGAAGGTAGTGACAACAATGACATTTACACATTATTTTTAGAATTAATGGAACTTGGCAGGTCAAAGAGCAGACACCACATGCAATATCCTCTGGAATGTCTCAAGAAGAACCAGTTTTGATGAAAATTATCTTCAAAATTATATGGTTAGCACAGTACAAGTGTTTTATGTGGGAAAAAATATGCAGTATGACCACAATTACAAGAAAAATTTTCTATTTATCTTATTGTGACATTGTCTTAAGCACCAATTAGAGCTTGCTCTGAATGATGCATTACAAACTGTTGGTGGAAGTGTGAATCATTTTTGCATATTTATCAACAGATTGCGCAACTTGTACACGTCTCTCCAAAAAAAACGGACTCAGCTTCTGAAGTATGCACAGCCTCTAGCAACTGAACTTAAAAAGATTGGTCGTATTATAGACATGAGGTGGGTTGCCTCTTATTTCTGCTGTATCAAATCAGTGTGGTGTTCCTGTGCTGCATTATATGTGCACTGTAATGCTGAATCTAAAAACAGTGGTTGCAATGGTAAAGATCAGAGTCAGTTTGGAGAATTGGCAAACAAATTGAGTTGTCATGATTTTATTAAACTCTTAGGACTTAGGCATGTTGTACTACTTGAATTAAAATACCTGTCAGAAGTACTACAAATGCGTCATTGTACCATAAAAAATGCATGTGAGAGTATAAAACTATATTTGAATAGAATTGAAAGTTTGATATCTTTACCAGGTGACTGTGAAGCTGAAGTGACTAAATGTATCAAAGTTAGTGATTACAAAAGTGTTGAGGCTAGCTATCCAGCTGTTAACAGAGGTCAGTTTATACACAGCATTGTAGACAGTATGAAAATGATGATTGGAAATGAATGTAAATCAGCAGTTAATTCGACAAATAGACTCAGTTTTTAGTGTGCATGAAGATATTCAGCAAGCTGAGAGAGAAGTGCAAAAACTCGCTTTTACATTTGGATTCAATTCACAGGATATTTTAAGAGATTTTATTTAGCAGAAAGCAATAGGAAAGAGAATTGTGAGCAAGAAATTAAAGAAGTGTCTCACCACTATACACAACATACCAGTAAGCAGTGCTGATTATGAATATGGTTTTAGTAAAATTAACATAATAATGTCTGATCTTCGAAACTCACATAAAATGACTACTGTTTCCAGTGTAATGTTCATTTCTTTTATTGGCCCCTGTGTCACTATGTGTAAAGTCATTGTTGCAAAAAGGAGACACAGCTCAGACCGCACATGTCCAAGATACGAAAAAAGGGAAGAAAGTTTATATGGGAAGTTGTGGGCTCTATTGTGAGTTGCAGATAACAATGTTAACTGTAAGAGTCTTAACCTTTAAATAAACTTATAGTTATAGCCTATATGAATAGTTTTCTGTTTGTGTAATTAGTAAATAAGTTGCATACTAAGTGGTTATTTGTATTTTGAATATTTTTTCTTTACATAGGCCATAGTGTATATATGTTCTATTGTTTTGTTCTATTTCATTCTTATATTAGCTTTTACTAAACGATTATTGATACTCTTAAAATTGTTGCTACCACTCTCTTTATTACTCATATAAGTTGCATCCCAACACCACCTTTAATGCCACTTTAAGCACTGGGCCATAAGTATGTAGATGGGAATGGCAATTTATATTTTGCTTGAACCTGGTGATGAAAATGTCAGTCCAATGTGTGCTGCAGTTTATCACCATGGACCTCAAAGCTGTGTCTGGAGCTATTTAAATGAAATGCAAAGGACTTTTTTATTTCAAAATGTCACTACCAATGACATTTGAATTCATCATTACACTCTAGAAATCAAGTAACAATTAAAATAATGGGTTGCTTCTGGTGTATCTGCTCCAAAGGCAAAAATATCTCATTGGTGTAAAAGTTATGGCAACCATTTTTGGTATGTATGCATATCATACTCATTGACTTCTTAGAAAAAGGAAAAACTACATGAGTTATTGGGCCAATTGGGTAAGAACTGAAGGCAAAGAAGAAAGTGCTGTTTCACCATGACAAAGCACTGGCATATATGGAGTTATCACTGCCAAACTGCATAAATTGCTGCCACCCTCCTGCATATTCACCCTTCCATACTCCCTGATTCTTCTTGTTCCTAAACTTGAAGAAATGACTCACAGAAAAAAATTTAGATCAAATTAGGTCATCATTGAGTTAGAAGCATATTTTGCAGAGTTTGACAATTGCAACCCTTTTTGAGGGGTTATAAAAATTGGCAGGAAAGTTGAGAGAAATAAATATTCCTAAAAGGGAACTATGTTGAGAAATGATTTGAGTTTGAAAATAAAATGGTGTGTTCATTCCCAAAATATGTGTTACTGAACTGCCCTCATAATCAAAAAATTGTATAAACTACATAGTTTGAATGCAGAATAGAGGATTCAGATATGATGTATCTATGCTTTCTTTTAAACTCCTTTAGTTGTCATTAAAGATAGCAAAGCTGTCATGCTAATATATACTTTAGCACCTTTTGAAAACATTCTTCTGGATTTATATAACTTACAACATCATGTATCAGCAATTTGTTTAAACGTTATAGTATCTTCTTTGAATTTCTAAGAAGAAAATCGTAATTGGTTGTTATCTTCAACCAAATTTGAAGTTTTCCATCAAATTTCAAGAAAACTTTATATAAAATATTCTACCAATTAAGTGTAGTGGTACATTACCACCAGTTAAATTTGAATAGGATCGATTTAATTAGTGCCAAATTCACTAATAGTTGAAAAGTTTGACAAATATTAAAATATTGTAGTCTTAGTGTAACATCTTTCAGCTAAAATCAATTAAGTGGTACTGAGAAGAGCAATAGAGAAAAATCATTTCATTGCAATTGAAGAGACACTACAAATGTTATAATTAAAACAGCAGTTTGCATTAAAAATAGTTCTGATTAATTGTAATTTCTTGTAACATTTCAGGTTATACAAAGATGCCCATCCCCGCACCTGTGGTTCTGCTTCAGATTTATTCATTACCACACATATTGAAGAAAGCTTGAAACATGGAACAAAGAATCTTGCATTTGCATGGGCTAATACAGATGAAGTTTATGTGAGTGATGCAATGGAAACATTCTATAGAGAGCAGACTGATCACCTCCATAACTCAAAATCATCCCATGAGCATCAACAAAATGACAAACGTAATAAATGTAGTAATAGCGGTAATAACTTACATGTGTGTGAAATTTGTAAAAAGATCTATACAGCTAAGAGATATTTGAAAATGCACATTTTGATTCATCGGGAGGAAAAACCATTCAAATGCGATGTTTGTAAAATGACCTTTACATTCCAGTCATCTTTGAAAAGGCATATTCTTCTTATTCATGAAGGTAAAAGACCATTCAAGTGTGACATTTGTGAAAAAAGTTTTGCAAACAAGGAGTACTGGAAAAAGCACATTTTTATTCATCAGGGAGAGCGACCATTCAAATGTGAGGTTTGTGAAAAGAGTTTTTCACACCAGGAATATTTGAAGAGGCACATTTTTATTCATCAGGGCAAAAAACCATTCAAATGCAATATTTGTGCAAAGAATTATACACATAGGAGTTCTCTGAAAATGCACATGTTGATTCATCAGGGCAAAAGACCATTCAAATGTGATGTTTGTAAAAAGACCTTTACGCAGCAGGGATCTTTGAAAAGGCACGTTCTTCTTATTCATGAGGGTAAAAGACAATTCAAGTGTGACATTTGTGAAAAGGGTTTTGCAAACCAGGAGTACTGGGAAAAGCACATTTTGATTCATCATGGCAAGCAATCATTCAAATGTGAGGTTTGTGAAAAGAGTTTTTCATTCCAGGATCATTTGAAAAAGCACATTTTGATGCATCTGGATGAAAGGCCATTCAGATGTGATGTTTGTGAAAAGAGTTTTGTAAACCAGGAGTACTTGAAAAAGCACATTTTAATTCATTTGGGTGAAAAACCATTCAAATGTGATGTTTGTGAAAAGAGTTTTTCAAACCAGGATTATTTGAAAAGGCACATTTTGATTCATCAGAGTAAAAAATCATTAAAATGCAATGTTTGTGCAAAGAATTTTACACATAAGGGATCTTTGAAAATGCATATTTTGATTCATCAGGGCAAAAGACCGTTCAAATGTGAGGTTTGTAAAATGACCTTTACATTTCAGACATCTTTGAAAAGGCATATTCTTCTTATTCATGAAGGCAAAAGGCCATTCAAATGTAATATTTGTGAAAAGAGTTTTGCAAACCGGGATTATTTGAAGCAGCACATTTTGATTCATTTGGGTGAGAGACCATTCAAATGTGATGTTTGTGGAAGGAGCTTTACACACAACAGATCTTTGGAAAAGCACCTTTTGGTTCATCAGGATGAGAAGCCATTCAAATGTGAAGTTTGTTCAAAGAGCTATATAGAGAAGGGATCTTTGAGAAAGCACATTTTGATTCATCAGACCACATAAGTGTGGTATTGGTGGAAAAAACTTTACACAGCAGGGAGATTTAAAACAGCACATTTTGATTCATCAGGGCAAGCAACCATCAAATGTGAGCTTTTTCATGCCAGAATTATTTGAAATAGCACATTTTGATTCAAGGCAAAGACTGTTCAAATGTGAAATTTGTAAAAAGACTTACTACTGAATTTCTCATTAGAGAAGATGAAAGATAAAATGGAAAACTTGAAGACAGAATTATCAACGAAAATCGATATGCTGGCCAGTATAGAGAAAAACATGGAAGAGCTAGGTCAACATGTTGACATCCTGGAAGACCTCATGGAATGCATTAATGCGTTGGGGATCCAAGGAACTGTACATCCTGATGAAAAATATGCTTGATGTTAGGTTGAAAGACATAAAGGTCGAGATGCCAAGATATGACATCTGCATGCATCAAGCCACCCAATTACAATGTGACATCAACCTAGTGAAGTTTTCTGCTGGCAGTTCTCCACTGTCACTACTCACACTGATGGTGGCAGTAGATGAAGAAGCACCGCTGATAGCAAACCTCCCAGACGGGTGGCAGAAGTACTGAATGCAATATAGACATTCGTTTAGTCCAAGGAGATCTGGGAGACCTGCAAGAACCACTTCGGGAACCATCACTTGGCTGCAGTCTATGTCAGTCAGCTTAAGGCAAGGCAGTAACAGGTGAGATGATGTAAGAGTTTGCCCTATCCAAAGAACAGCTTGCAAACAAAGCCCTAATCACAGGGCAGAGATGCTAGCATTTTGCTGAAGCATGTTTTGTGTCCAGCCACCATCTTGTATTACATGCTGCCATATACACCATATGCATCTGTCAAATGAATTGTTTTTTTCAAGTTTTTGAAGTAAAACCACAACCAAACCCAAACACGTATTCACCATTATGCTGGTTAAAAACTTACAGTACTAATGTACTGCTTAATTGACATTTAACACCACAAAATCTTATTTTTGGATGCACATTTAACCTACACAAGGCATACTCATCTCAAAAGTGTAGTATCTAAATATGGCAGCTTGGTAAAAGCATGCTTCTCCAACCACAATGCATAAGGATAGAGCATTTCCTATCTATTCTCTCTGAATCTACCATCAAGATACATGAACCAGGAATGCCCTAATCACAGGATGGAAATTTTAGTGTTTTGAAGCATGTTTTGTGTCCAGCCACTATCTTTTGGGACTACACACTACCATATACACCATATGCAACATCTGTGAATTAATTGTTTTTCCAATTTTTTGAATAAAAACACAAAGGACAATGGAAGGGGAGGGATCTCTAGTTGAAGGAATATGTAATACAATAACATTTTTCAGCCTGTCAGAAATTATTATTAATATATTGGTATTATTGCAGTAAACATTGCAGCAAGGTCATAACATAATTTTGTTATTTTTTGGTCTAAAACTGATGGAAGGCAAAATATCAGATTTTGACAAACCTTATTGTTGTCTCGAGTGCCTATAACCATTAGTTCCATTACATGAGCTTGTAAAGTTAGTCTACTGTAATTCCTCTATTGAGTGCATTAACTAAACAATGTCAAATATATGAGGCAGTCATATTTAGGATGCATGTACATAAACACACACCCATATATTTGAGAAAACATTGGAATCATTTTTAAGTGCACACCAAATAAAGGTGACAAATATCAGAGATCATCACAAAGATTGTAATGACTCACTGAGGACTGCATGTATGCATTCCGAGTCTGAGGAACACATTCCCTATTCTCAATTTGATAGTAATTATTTCTCACGACAGTCACTAAATGGGTGAATCAGCAAGAGGTTTCTTATAAACCGGATAGGTTGCCAATTTTGTCTGCTTCTCAGCAGTCTTTTCAAGTTGAAAATCCAAAATCTAACAAACAATGCAGAATATAGGCATGTATAACATGCCTATGATTGCCTATGATCATCTGATAATGTTGATTAATATATAACATATTTCACTAAGGATACCACCAAAAAATCACTTAAAGAAGTACACTAAGTCGCCCTCCGTGGTGTAATGGTTACCATGCTAACTTCATAAACCCAAGGTCGCGGGTTCAAACCCGGCGGAGGACGATGGATTTTTTTGGGTGTAAAAATCCTTAGCAAGGCTTCCTTCGGAAGAGAAGTAAAGCCGTCGATCCCATGTCAGAGATTTACGGCATGTAAAAGAACCTCAAGCCTGAAAGAGAGGCTTCTGAGCAAAATTAAACGGCCTTTCACACGTAATTTAGAATGGGATGCTGAGAACCACAGCAGTTATAGAGCATCTATAAATAAACAAAAAAAAAAAAAAAAGTACACTAACCTATGTATTGAAACACATTTCTTCTTCCTTGTTTATGCTTCTGCTATTCAAGAAACTGCAACCAAACACCACATGATTTCACCATTATACTGGTTTAAAACTTACACTCTAAATTTACTGCTTAATTGAACATTTAATACACAAAAACACTTAAATAAGTATCCTAACTGTGTATTAAAACATTTCCTTTTCCTTGTTTCTTTCTTCTGCTGCACAAGAAACCACAACCAAACACCGTACACATATTCACAGTTATACTGGTTTAAAACCTACAGTCCAAATGCACTGCTTAATTGACATTTAACACCACAAAGCCTTATTTTTGGATGCACATTTAACCCACACGAGGTGTACTCACCTCAAAAGTGTAGTATCTAAATATGGCAGCTTGGCAGAGCGTAAGTATAGGGCATTCCCTATCTATTCTCTCTATAATTGTGGCCCTAATAAATCTATCATCAAGCTACATAACCCAGGATTATACCTACTCCTTAGTCAACGGGTTGCATGATGCCGAGGTACAATAACACCTGTTGCTCTGCAACTAGTAGAGAATGATCCTCGAGGTGTTAACAGCAGCACTTAGAATGGAGGCAGCCAAGGTTACAGAAGCCCCTACCTAGAGGGGTAAGAGCTTTCCATACTATAGCAGGGATAGAGGCTCAGCTCATGGACATCAGCAAAGATTTTTAAGTGGTTTATGTTAGGGGTGTGGCCAGCTGGGACACCTAGTACAGAACTCGAAAACTTTTTACATCTCCAGACTTGTCATGTAAAATATGAATTGGTGTTCCCATCAACACACCTTTGACCTCTGCCACTTTGTTTGATGACCAGCAAGAGTTTTGTTGTGGACCTTTTCCAATGATTTCCTTGGTAACCACATCTCCAGGCTTCCTGAGCACTCATCATAAGGAGATGTTTGATTATGTTTAATGTCTATGAACCAATTTCTGTGTTCTTAGATGACAAAAGCTCCAAGTGAACAGCATCCAATTTCACTTTTATCTCCTTGCAAGTTTTACCATCCAAAATTAAAAAGTAAAGTATTGTAGAACATTGCACCTTTTCCATTTTAGCAAACACACATTGAATGACTAACTGAAATGCCTGCCAAATCCAAACTAACCTATGAATCAGTAGTACATTTGTTTCGGTAGCATGTAACAAATGACAGTATATAATCAACACCATCTATTTTGAAATACAGATACTTATTGAATTGCTCTTGTAATGTTTGCAAAAACAGATTTTCTCAAATGGTGAACTCTTGAGACCAAAATCTGATAAAAGTTTGATGTTTGTGAAAAGAGGTTTACTCAGAAGGGGACATTGAAGACCCACATTTTGTTTCATCAGGACAAAAGGTCCAACAAGATGATGTTTTAACAGAAGAGTTTTGTTAATGAGCCATATTATGAAGTTATGTTTCTTTAAAGAGCTTCATTCAGATGGAAGCATTAACTGAGGACAACAGCTTAATGTTGTTGTGTTTTGTGATAAAAGCTCTAGGAAGTTTCTGAAAAGGCATGTCCTGTAGCACTTGATAGATGGTAGAAGTTATGGTAATATTGCAAATAAGGGTCTGCTTGCTGTGTAATGTAGTAGGTAAATTTTGCATCAGAAAGTTAGTGATGTACGTTAAGGAGATACAGAGTTGATATTGGGAAAAGGAGGGAAGGTAGCGCAACCATGGGAACTGGGAAAATGCCGAAATATGCAATGAACAGTGTGCTAAAGTAAGGATGCTGTCTTTCTTTGATAGTAGTTTTGTGTATTAAATTTCTCCATTTAACCCAAAATATCAGTTGATCAAATATATTAAGAGTGCCACAATTTCAGTATGATGGTGAGATGGTATCTTATGTTCTGATGAAATTAGCATATATAGATAGAGAGTGCATGGCCCAACCTCTCCCTTGCTAAGAGTTGAAATCAGCATCAAAGTCACGTGACTAAGGTAGAAAAGTATGAGATCTCCCATAAGTAATAATGGAAAAGTGTGAAAAAAATGTTGAAATAAAACTGAATTTTCCCATCGACAAATTGTGAAAATGCAAGATTTACAATTGATACCGTGGCAATATGGAGCACTAGATAGCATACATTCTATGTTTAAAACTGGTGCCTGACCTGAAAACCCAATAAGGTGAAAGATAATATTTGTTTTAGTGAAGAATTTAACTATATTTAGTGATGAATAAGCTGTTAGTGTTTAACCATATTACGAGACTGTAACTAATTACCACATTAAGTGTGCCAAAGTTGTGTCTGTTAATTACTGCGGAAATATTCTCAGACATTGGCAGATGTATTTCGAAAAGTTCATGTTTTTGTGGATTGCATAGTGATAACTTAAAAGTTGACTTTATGTAATGTTATTAACGATAGGGTTCATTACCTAAAGTGTTATTGTCTCTTGCATGTGACAAAAAAAGTGTAACGTAATAATCTACAAAACTCTTCAAATGCTAAACCATGTAATCCTCGCTTATTCCTTTACAGTTTTTATAGGTGGGCTATTTATTCATTGCTCCTACTTCATTAATCAATCAAAAACATTAATCCAGAAAGAGCTAACCTGATTTCCTTTCTATTTACAATATTTTTAATTGCAGAATAATTTAAGAACACAGGTGACCAAAGTGATTAGTTTATGTAGTAAATGCATTAAAAGATGTTATCTTGAAGTGAATTAGTGTTATTTGTATGTATTTTCCACGTGTATTGTCTTGTTATTCTGAATTGAATGGAACTGTAAGAAAATGTCCCACACTAAAGCTAGGCCTAAATTCACTGCTTACACTGTCATCAGCCGAGATCTTGGTTTCAAGCATGTGATGTCATGCACTCTATCTATTTATGCTAGAAGAGCTCATACACATAACCTCAAATAACCGACATCTGCAATGAACCGAGAATGGTATACTATCCTGGTCCCGTCATTTACAGTTTTCAAGAAGTATTGATTAGTGTGCTTATTAATTTTAAAGAATCGAAACAACAAAAATATACTATATATGTTTTTTATTTCTTTATTTTAAACATTAAGCGCAAGGAAACAATAGTTAACACACAAAAATATATTTGAATTTCACTATTATCTTGTGTCATAGACTCCATAACCTGTTGTGTTCCCTTAACATTGAATGGGGAAGAAAAATAGAGCCATAATACGGTCCTCTATCAGTAAATAAATGTATACATTTTAATTTCTTTATTGTAAATGATAGGTGTGAGAAAACAATAGTTAATTCATAAATATATATTTGAATTTCACTTATCTTGCTTCATTGACTCCATAATTTGGTGTATTCCCTTAATATTGAATGGAAAAGAAAAATACAGCATTATCACGGTGCCATGTAGCTGTAAGTAAAATATGCAGTTTTATTTCTTTGTTCTGAATGATAAGAACAAGAACACAGTACTTAATTTATAAAAATATATTTAAATGTCACTGTCATCTTGCTTCACTGGGTTCATTTGTGGATATAAAGCAGTGGTATCTGCTCATTTCGACAGTGCTGTTCAGTTTCTAAAGTTGGTGTGGATTAGAGTAGTTGCACAGTAAACATACCCTCATTCAGCAACATTATTGGAAAAGCTACATATGTATGTCCAAAATCCCTTTACCTTGCCTTTAATTTTGTAAAAAGTTATAAAATACCAAAGATTGACATGGTCTCTTTTAGGTGAAAAAAAGGTTCTATAGTTTCTAATGTAAGTTTTTGAAAAGCTATTTCACTTTATGAAAATAATATTGAATGCTTAGTTGTAATATACAATCACCCAGCAATTGTTTATAACAAGAAACATTTCTTTGAATTCATTTCGTTTTCAGCCAACAGTGGAGCCAACAGAGTGGAGAACCTGGAACCTGGAAAGAGTGATTGGTGCCTAGCCAGGCATGATCGTGAGGAAGTGCAGGATATGAAATGCAAGCGAAATGGATGATAGGAAAAGTCATGATAGTTATTGGTGGGATGAGTGAAGGGGGAAACCGGAGGACTTGGAGAAAACCTGCCCAGATGCTGCATTGTCCACCACAAATCCCACATGTGGGCACTTGGGATTGAACTCAGACCGCAGAGATGGGAGGTGAGCGGTCTAACCACTCAACCACAACACTGCTTCTTCGGATTACTCATGATAATTCTAATATACAATTTAATAACTTTAACAGCAAATTTGTGATCAGTTCTTTACATTTGAACAATATTTTGATGCTATAGAGTTTTAGCTAACATGGTGTATGGTAGCAACATGTCATATTATAATTAGGCAAACTCTTTACTCTTGATGAAGGTTCTATCTGTAAAATTCAATTTAATGTTGATTTTTTGTTTCTTGTTCAAATATGCACATATAGTTGTATGTAAACTGTATGTGTGTATTTACACATATGTGAACAAGTATGAGAATTAGACATAGGCCTTCTAATTTGCACAGGATTCCTGGCAATACAACTTGCATCCTCATTGTCACAAGCCTCGCAACCAATGGCTACTGTTTTCCTAAAACGGGCTGAGCCCACCTGGGTAGTGTGGGAGCTAGCATGACTGGCTAACATTCAACATTCAAATCTTGCTTAAAGCTTGCTTTCCTCCAATGTGAAAACAACTGAAAACTGCACATCATTAAAATGGCTGAGGAATGACAGTGCAGAAAGTGAGTTGGTGTTGGATACTTTGGTGGTTTTTTTTGTCGATGAATTAACAGATAGTACTGTTAATGAGCAAAGTTGTAGGAAACACTATGAGGTGCATCCCATGTTTGCTAATCATTTTTCAGAGAGTGCCTATGAAGTTTTGGTTAGGAGGCACTAAGTTGTGGAGTACCTCAGGTTAACACCCATGCTATTTAATTATATTTTGGAGAGAATCAAACTAGACATCGAAGCTACACCATACAACAGGGATAAGAAACCTATTACAGCCTAAGAAAAACTGTGTACCCTGAGGTAAGAGAAATAATAATTAAAGTTTTCTATATTAAATTTTTATTAAATTAAATACAATAAATATATGCTCACTATGAAATAGTCTACTGCTTTACAAACAGAACTTCTTAAGCCTGGGAGGGGCCCTGTTGATTTGTTTGCCTCTCTCTCAGCCACTTATTTGGCCAATCAATTTCCCCAATAAGTTGGGATATTTTAAGCTTTAAACTTGCTATTTCCAATTTAGGAAAAGATTTAACTGTCGCAAATGGAAGCAAACAATTTATCTACATTGTCCAGCTTCAGAAGAGGCTGCTTGCACCAGGAACAGATCTTCCGTAGTAACTCCAGCTTTTCCACTATTTGGCAGGACAAACATTTTCTTTTGGATGGTGGTGTTTTAATCAACATCAATGTATTTTCTTCCACAGAGGCACTGGATGGATGTTGAGGGAAGAAAACTGATGGTTTGATTTTTCATCAGAATCAATTTCTGTTTCCGTTGCTTGCTGGAACATATTTCCCGGCAGGGAAGTGCTTCAAGTTGTGCTGTAATATAAAAATATACTTAATAAATAAAAATCATAAGTATATCAAAGCACAAGCTTGTAGAGCCATACACATCCAAAAACTATTTCATTCTGAATATAGTCTGACATATTAAAATATTACTTACTATCTTTGCACGTGGAATTTATTGTCCAGGAAACTTAACCTCTGGTCTTTATCACTTGTGGGCCCTCCTGGTGAGTGACTAGTATGCAGTGGCTTGCAAGCGGCCAAATGCCCAAGCCCCAAAATGTTGAATTAATTATTTGCAATAGTGAATTAGAGACTTTATTTGTAACCAATTTTTGAGTCAATAAAGAGAGTTTTGCAATATTTTGCATGTGTACATTCAATCTTATATTATGGTATATTAAGACATACATAACATTGAAATCTGTAGATCCTATTTTGAGATTAGACTCTATACCCAAACTCCAGGATGTAGCTAATGTCAAGAATTACATTTATCCATACTTATTAATACATTTATTTACAAATAATAACTCTGACAGTGAATTTTCAGAGGTGTCAGTTTTGCATAATTTACAATTACATGTCTCTTGCCAAAAACTTACTCGTATGCATGCATTCAGAATATTCTTGTTTTTTATATTTACAAAGGTACATTATTACCAGTATTTTTTGATTGAGTGAAATCATCTGTTTAGAAGGTGTGAGTAATAAGGTATCTTTTTAATTCTCATCTAAACTTGTTTTTTCCATTTGCAATTCTTTTACAGAAGAGAGAGGCCGCGCCGTGGCCGAGTGGTTAGACCACTTGCCTCTCACCTAGATGGCCGGGGTTCGATCCCAAGCGATCACATGTGAGATTTGTGGTGGACAAAGCGGCACTGGGGTGGGTTTTCTCCGGGTACTCCAGTTTCCCCTGCCATCGCATTCCACCGATGCTCCATCATCATTCATGTATCACCAGTGTCATTGCCTGCGGTGCCATAAGTAGTTAAAGCGGGCGTTAAACACTACCCAAAAAAATATATAAGAGGGAAGTGAATTAAAACTATTCCTTTGTAGTAAATCCCTTTTTGGAATGACTGCAACTTATATGTTTGTCTGTGTAAGTCTTGTCTATGTCTGGTCTCTTTGTTATGAATATGTGCATTTTTTGTTAACTTTTTACAAAAGACAATATGGCTAGAATGTATTCACAGGCTAATGATGAAAAGCAGTTTGAAGTGAGTTAATTGTCTTCCTTTTTTTTTATTTGCATAATGAACATCTGGGCTAATTTACCACCTTAAAATGCCATTTATAATGCAAAACTGAATATTAAGAATCATTACTAAAACAAGATGGTAGGATGAGAGTCCTCTTGCAGAACCATTCCATTATGATGTATGGAGTTAGTAATTATAAAACAAAATCTAACAGAAAAATAACTTCACTTTGATCAATTCAAAAATATATGATTACAACCATACAAAATAGTGATCTGCATAAACAATACCAAAATAATGATGTTTATGGGTGTAACATTTTATAGCAAATTACTGAAATCCATTAAATCATTAAATAGTCCAAGAATATAAAAATAAAGTAAAAAAAAAAGGTTGATCCATGTTTATATATATATAAAACTCGCTGATGTTGAAGCATTAATCTAATTAAGAATCCATGCTAATGTTGTAAATGTTTTACACAATTGCCTTTAAATATAAAGATCTCTTATCTCAAGTGTGCCTATTCCTAGACCTACAGTTTTACTATAGAATGCTAAGATCTATTTTGCATGAAGTTTGTATGTTAAAAATGTTAGTTGTTATTTTGCATTCGCCAACTTTATGGCTGTATATTTTCATTTAAATCTCAAAATGTCATGTTTTAACATGTCCAATGTTTTAGTACAAATGCACATTGTATAATTTTAAAAATCAAATAAAGTGTATTGTTTCTGGACATGTTCAGTGATATATCTATTTTCAATCCTGGAAGATTTACAGAATTTACAGTGTTGATTGAATTGTGGCTTATGGTCAGTTGTAACGATGGCTCATTAAAATTTAAAGTTGTTAATTCACATTTAGGCGGCTAAAGTACATACTATACTGTTTCTGACCGAAATGGGTACATCATCAGCATATTGAACTAATTATTTTCAGCAAAGTTTCATTCATTTTTCAATATCAAAATATGATTATAAAAGATTCTATGAACTTGTTATGTAGTTAAAACAACAATTTTTTGTAACTACACAGTCAAAAGCTTATAATACGATCTAATTAGTGCAGTATGTTTATCTAAACAACATTTGTAATAATCATTTCATCAAATCAGATAATACAGGTGTATTTATTTCTCACTCCATTTTATTGTTTGGGGATAGGATTAAATTCTCTATTTATTTTGTTATATGGCTTTGTATAATCTCCATAAATGTTGGTCACCTCTTGTAGTATTAATATCATTTTATAGTTATGTCATGTTCAGTTACTATTACTATCTAAGAATTTTCTTCTGATATCAATGTATTAAGTTGGTCAGTTTATCTGGAGAGCATTTGTATGTTTTGATGAATTGAACTCAAAGACTTACCCTTGTACTTCAACTGCTTAAATGATGTCTTAGTTTTTTTGGACTATGCAAAGATTTGGGGAACAATTGCTGGTGGTTGCTTGCTGAAATGTAGATTTTTTACTTTCTCTGACATGTGTGTGCAATGTGCGTAATAGGTAGAGAAGATGTATTCTAATGAAAATGTTGATACCAAGTTTTCACTGAAAATACGTGTTATAGGGCCCCCCGAATAAAATAAAGCATGTTTGAATAAGGTCTGTGAGTGTATCTGCAAACATAATAGCTCAAAAATGAAAGTCGGTTAAATTCCAAACATGGTATTTAGGTTTAGTATCTTCCAAGGATGCGACACCAAAATCAGCAGAATCCCTCCCATACCAAAATACCCTTTACTTTAAAAAAATTTAATTTTTTCAAAAATGGCTCTAATGATTTTGATTAAAATGCCCTATATTAAAGATAGTTACATACCTTTAATTTTCGGGAATAGGCTCTGAAGATTGCTTCATTTTGGATGACTTTTGCATACTTCATAAACTGGAGGCAAAAAACTAGCTGCGCAAATTAATGTAGATCTTGTTTAAACATGCAATTTGTGTCATAAACAGTTTCAGAGATATTTCCTGTTACAGGTTCCAACTTTAAAATACTTAAACTTTTTTCAAATGCATCAGTTTCATATTTCTTTTGTTTTGCTCCTTGTATATTGAAAGAGAACTGAAGTTCAATGAGAAACACACAGCAACAGACTTTAAAACATTTTACTTTGCTTTAACCCTTATTTCCTTTCTAGCTTACAACGAACTAAGTAATAAGACCATTTCTGATTATGTTTATTTTGATTAGCAGGACATATATAAAAGAAGAATCTTCTGTAAGTATTATTTGTTTTCAGAATAGAAGATAAAAGATTAATTGTTTGTAAATAGAAATGGAAGTTTTATTTGTGGACACTCTTTAACTGCTGTGGTTCCCAGCATCATATTCTATACTGGGCGTGAAAGACCGTTTAATTTTGCTCAGAGACCACTTTATCAGGCTTGAGGTTCTTTTATGTGTCGTAAATCTACGATATGGGACTAACGGCTTTACTTCCTTTTCAAATGAAGCAATGCTAAGGATTTTTACGTCGGAAAAAATCCATCCTCTGCCGGGTTTGCACCTGTGACCTTTGGTATATGGTGTTAGCATGATAACCATTGCAGCACAGAGGGCTATAATTTTTAGTGATTTATTATTATTATTGTTATTATTTTAAGAATAATTTGCAGAACAGATAGATATAGTAATGCAAATGAACATATGAACTTTTATTTTTCAGTTTTACACTATTAAGTGCACACATTTCATTCCACATTCATAATTCCAGACTGTGTGGAGGATACAGAATGATTGTGGTTTAAGAAAACCTCCCCAACCCGGCCGGGAACTCTGGATGAGACCACTCACCACAGAGGTAGTTTTTATTTTACGAGGGACGTTCAGTAAGTAATGCAACACTTTTTTTTTTTCTTTCTCTCTCGGCCAATTTTGGTTGAAAAAAAATTGAAATTTTATGTACATCTTTAAATATTCCAGCTTTATCTTGTACAGTTTCAGTAATTTACAGTAGGTGTCAGTGCTATAACTAGCCTTCAAAATAGCATCTATAATGGAGGTGTATTCCAAACAGAGAGCAGTTATTGAGTTTCTTTTGGTGGAAAACCAGAGCATCACAGGTATTCATAGGCACTTGCAGAGATTTGGCAGTGGAAAAAAAGCATGGTGAGTCATTGGGTAAGACATCTGTTATCATCACAATGCGATGGAGCAACCCTGTCTGCTCTCCCCTTGCCAGTCGCACACAGCTGTGACTCCTACAATGTTGGAACCTGCTTACTCTCTTATTTGGGGTGATCGACGGATCACAAACACCTCACTGCTCAACCTAGCAGTGCTGACACGCTTGTCCACCAGTTGGGTTACTCAAAGGTTTGTTCTTGCTGGGTTCCTTAATGTCTAATTGATAAATATAAAAATCACAGATGCATGCTAATTAGGGTCAATGAACTGACAATTTTATGTCCTGCTGAAAAAGTGCAGCTACTGCCAATTTTTCCCCTTTTCTGTTATCTTATTTCTTATTTATGTGTTTCATTTTGTTTGTAAGTAGTTATCCAAACGTTTATTAACATTACAATATAAAAACAATATGGCTAATTGAGTAATACAGAAGGATATAACAAGGGGTGTCCGGAAATGATTTACAATTGCACTGTTTTAAAAATGCTGCTCAATCTATGGACATATTGCTGCAGGATGACAAACTGACATTAGTACACTACATAGATGCTAGATGGCAGTTGTGAGAATCATTTATAGTGAAGGGACAGCACTTCTTTGTTGTTAATAGAGAAACCATGAATAAAATGGAAGGCTACTATCGTGGTCAAAGATGTACTGCATGGTTTATGTAGAAGGAAGCTGTCAAAACAGCTGCCAATACAACATGGAAACATCCTGGGAGTCCCCCAAGTAATTTCATGCTGCTCCATCTGCCTATCTTTTGGAATACTGTTTATAGAATTTCTGCTAACGTACTTGTATGTAACTGAAACATCTTTATTAAACAATAAATGCATACTGTAATTCACAAAGTTATGTGGATTAACTTTATGTCTTTGTAGCATTGAATAAAACCACATTTTCAGGTTTTGAATGAAAATTATTGTCAATAATACTGATTTATACGTAGAAAAACTGCGTTCCATATCTGCTGAAACCAGATGCATATGTAAAATCTATTATACACCTTCTGTATACATCTAGGTATCTTAAAGCGCTGTTTTCATTTGCAATTATATACGCAATGTTACACAGTTTATGGTATCCATTATTTTTTTGTAAAAGATTCTGCAGCGTCTCAGCTATTCTTTTTCCCATGCGAACTTCCATAGCATCCAGCATGTCGATAACTCCTTTCATCACAGTCGTTTGTTTTACCAGTTCTTCTCCAGACTTTTCTTAAGCTTGAATTGCAGAGAAAAGAAATCCAAAATTTGAGGTAATGTATGTCAATTGGCGTTTAACATCAGAGTCATATAAAAGGGTTTGGATTGTGTTTACTGCAGTTACAGTGTTACTATCATACATGTTCCTTATATTACAATTATACTTTTATAGCCTTGTGGACATTTGTAACCTTTCCTTTGGCATTGTGTTTGCGTAAACTCCATGCGACTATATATGTACTGTGACTCAAATGTGCATAATCCTCTCGTAAACAGTTGACAACAGGGTGCCACAAACGCAATGACTTCATTGTCACTGTCGTACTAATAGCATACCTAACACTATTTTTTTTTCTTTTCTTTTTTTATGGTGCAATATGTAACAAGCTGAAAACTTCTTCCTTAATGTAAGAAAAACAATAATGAACAATTGTTAATAATCAATACATGCAGTCTGCCCCATATATGGAATATTTCAATCTAATGTGTTTCATTTACATGACATTCTCTAGCTGTTTGGCAAACAAATCTTTTATTCAAAAGATTATTCTGTTAACCATGCTATGCTAATCAAGATAAACAACAGCCGAATTAGTCTTATCACTACCTTCCTTGTAAGTAGAGAGGAAATAAGAGAATGCACAAGCTAAAGCGGTAGTCTATGCCTTTAAAAGCTGGTCACTTATGAAGCAATTGAAATTCCAATCCCTTTAATTGCCAGGAGTAACCAAATGATAAACGAGAAGAAAGATGTCTTCTGTTTGAGAAAAGTTGGCTTAAAAATGAAACCAATAATCCCGAATATCTCAAAAACGGTTAACTCTACAAAAAAAATGTATTTGACATAAATTGTGTTTTAATGAGATCTACATTTTTGTGTAGTACGTTTTTGTCTATCTCTTACGGTTTGCCAGTTATATAAAAGTCCTCCAGAAGCTATTCCCAAAAAGTCCAAGATATACATTTCGTTTGTCATAAAACTAACTTATGCATAAGGTATTTTAATTAAAATCGTTAGAGCCATTTTTGAAAAAATCAAAATTTTTGAAAAATGTTCCATGTAAAGGGTAGTTGGGAGGGATTTTCTTGAAAATCTTCGCGTCGCATTCTTGGAAGATACTCAACTTAATTACCAAGTTTGGTATTTAACCCACTTTTCGTTTTTGAGTTATGCTGCCCACAGACACATATGGACCTTTTTCTAAAAATGCTGTTTTTTAATTAAGGGGTCCCAAAATATATATTTACGGTGAAAACTCAGTGTGAATTTCTGGGTGCATTACAAAAACTGTCTACAATATATAGGGAGTGAGCATATAGGACTTTTTTCCCCTTTCTTTCTTGTAAATGCTATTTTCATTAGGATTGTCCAATAGAAGACAAAGGCTTCATGGCCGGTTTTATTTTCTTTAAGTTGTCATTGCCCAATAGTTTTAGATAGCATGGAAATTTGTTGTTAATGTATATTGCAGAATAGTAACTTCCTTTTTGGAATAGTTTCAAGCTGTTTGCTGACCCATGCAAATCACCTGCATGCCATGCATCTGGTCATGTGATTAAATTAAGGCTCGTTATGAAGTTGTTGTAATATCTGCAAGATAGCTCAAGATAGAATAAATGTATTCTCCAGCAAGAGTATGAATTTAATGTGAATTAATTGTTTCTTTCACACCAGCGTGTGTAGGACAGAAGTTGGAGAGGTATAGTCAGACTGAAACGCCAAACAGGAGACCCGTGGTTCAAATCCTGGCTGGCATTACATTTTTCAGCTTGACTCTACCTCTCCAACTTCTGTCCTACACATGTATGGTGTGAAAGGAGCAATTAATTCACAATAAATTACCTAATAGTTGGTTAGCTATAAAGCCCGATACTTAAGTACTCACCGCCTGCGATGCCATTAGTAGTTAAAGCGGGTGTTAAACACTACCCAAAAAAAAAAAAAAAAAAAAAACTTAAGTACTCAGGAAGTTAATTTGCTATTGAGGTATGACATTTTAAAATAACTTGGGATCTGCTTGTGGTTTACCTGGAAAAACGCGAGTCAGTTGGAGAATTGAGTGCCGTGCTGGCATGTTGCCAAGGTAACTCAATAGTTAGAGCAACTGGACGAAAAGCATATATATAGAGAGAATAGATAGGAAACGACCTATCCTTATGCATTGCAGTTGGTGAAGCATGTATTTGCCAAGCCGCCATTTTTAGATACTATACTTTTATGATGAGTTCGCTTTATATGGGTTAAATGTGCACCCAAAAATAAGGCTTTGTGGAGTAAGTGTTCAATTAAGCAGTAAATTTAGACTATAAGTTTTAAGCCAATATAATGGTCAATATATGTGGTGTTTCGTTGGAGTTTCTCGAATAGCAGAAGCAAAACAAGGAAAGGGAAATGTGTTTCAATTCATAGGTTAGGGTAGTTATTTAAGTGATTTTGTGGTGTTAAATGTTCAATTAAGCAGTAAATTTAGAGCGCAAGTTTTAAACCAGTATAATGGTCAATACATGTGTGGTGTTTGATTGTAGTTTCTCGAATAACGGAAGCAAAACAAGTAAAGGGATATGTGTTTCAACACATAGGTTAGTGCGCTTATTTAAGTGAATTTTCCATTATATACTTAGTGAAATATGTTATACATTGTCAACAGAACGATTCTGTATTGTTTGTTAGATTTTAGATTTCCAAATTGGAGAGACCGTTGAGAAGCAACAAAGTCTGCAACCTACTCTGGTTTATAAGAAACCTCTTGCTAATTCGTCTATTTAGCAGCTTGTGTGCTTACGATACCAATACTGTGAGAATAGGGCGCATGTTCCTCGGAATGCAATACACACTCAGTGAAAGTCATTATAATCTCTCTTATACGTTTCCCCCTTTGTGTGTGTGTGTGTGAGAGAGAGAGAGAGAGAGAGAGAGAGAGAGAGAGAGAGAGAGAGAGAGACTGATTTATAAATTAATGTAGTGGAATTAATGGCTATAGGCATAAGAGAGAAACAACAAGGTTTGATCGATATCTGGTATTTTTTTAGGGCCGCGCCGTGGCCGAGTGGTTAGACCACTAGCCTCTCACCTAGACGGCCGGGGTTCGATCCCAAGTGACCGCATGTGAGATTTGTGGTGGACAAAGCGGCGCTGGGGCGGGTTTTCTCCGGGTACTCCGGTTTCCCCCGCCATCGCATTCCACCGGTGCTCCATCATCATTCATGTATCATCAATGTCACCGCCTGCGATGCCATTAGTAGTTAAAGCGGGCGTTAAACACTACCAAAAAAAAAAAAAAAATCTGGTATTTTGCCCTCCAATTTTTGACCAAGAAATTGGAACAAAATTAAGTTATGGCCTTGCCATGATGTTTACTGCAATAATACCAATTTATCAATAATAACTTCTGACAGACCAACAAATGTGTATTAAATATTCCTTCAACTCAAGATCTCCCTCCTGCCTCCATTGTCCATGGTTTTTTACTTCAAAAACTTGGAAATAACAATTAATTTGATATATATCATATGTCAGGCTCGAAACAATCGAGCCAGCTGCCCTGCTGACCGCGGGCGGCCAGCCCAGCCAAGCGGCCATGCAGCCTCCCCCTCCAGAGCAGCAAGCAGCTCCCATTGGCTCGACCAATGAGTGCGAAGCTGCTGCTCCAGCCACTGCCCAGGCAGTAGCTTCACCTTGGGAGAACCTCTCCGTGCCTGTGGATGATATGACCGAGTTTTCCGAGCTCTCAGCCTGGTTTGCCGACCTCATATCGCGATCCCTCCCCATATTACGGTGCTGCAGGGAACAACTGGCAAGCCCCCACATCCCCACCCTCCAGAAGGTCACCATCATGCTCTTCCCTGACTTAGCTCGTAATGGCGGCGCTTAGAACCCGTAGATCTTTGCGAGTTGCGTTCTGGAACGCAAACGGAGTCCGGGAACAGCGGCCGGGCATCTTAGAGTTTATAGATGATCACGGGATTGATATCCTAATGGTCTGTGAGACGCATCTGTACGCTGGTATTCCATTCCATCTGCCAAGTTACGCCGCCGATCGGACGGATTGACCCGGCTATATTTATTAAAAATCACCTTACCCACACTCCTATCACCATTCCTCCACTACAGCACTTGGAAGCGACCACCATAAGGATCTCCTTGGGGGGGGGGGTCGGAAATAGTGCTAGTAGCGGTATATGACCCGCCGGACGGCCGCTTTTATGAAGCGGACCTGAAGGCACTCCTCAACCTCGACCACAGAGTTTGCATCGCAGGCGACTTCAACGCGAACCATCCAAACTGGAACAGCCGCACCCAGAACAGAAAGGGCCGCGGACTCTACCGCCTCATCAGCGGAGACCCGGCCCTTTTCGCGCACGGTCCGAGAGGTCCAACGTACTTCACGCCACGCGGCAGGGCGGACATCATTGATTTCATAGTCACCAAAAACATTCCGTTCCATCTGGACCTCTCAGTTGTGAACGCGCTGGACTGCGACGTTTCACTCACTGCTCTGGTCACACCAGACTGGATAGAAGAAGTCGACTGGGATACTGCTGTGCTATCCCTCCAGAACTCCGTGGACGCTAACCCTCGAATAGACTCAATAGAGTCTCTCGAGGCGGCGGCCGTGCAGTAATCTACCACAGTCCTAAATGCGGTCCGTGCTCACACACACCGCATTCCTTTCGAACACCTCAACCTTCCGTCCTTCCTGCACACCTAAGACAGCGGATTAAAGCAAAAAATGCTGTCAGAAAGCTATGGCAGAGATTTCGCCTTCCCAGGATAGGAGACATACACCAAAGGTTCAAATCCCTGGCCCGTCGTCTCCTTAAAGCACACCGTCAAGAGGCCTGGGAGCATACGTTAAGGCATGTTAACCTCCATGAGAGGAAACCTTGGCGAATAGTCCGTGGCCTGCGGAAAGACATACCGGCATCCTATCCATGGCACCCGGGGCCATCTTGCCTTCGAGCCCCGGGATAAAGCAGATGCATTTGCAGACTACCTGGAAAATCAATTCCAGCCCCAGGACGAAGACCAAACTGAACTCGTCAAGCGGGCGGTAGAGGTCTTCCTAGAGGCCCCGCCCGCGAACGACGAGGAGTTTAACGTCCCTATAGCTACCCCACGGGAGGTAGCCACCCAGATCCTTTCCTTAAAAACCAAAAAATCCCCTGGACAGGATCGTGTAACAGCGGAAATGCCCCAGCACCTTCCCCGAAAAGCCGTGCTTCATTTGACCCGGATTTATAACGCATGCTTACATATGCGCCACTTTCCCGCTACGTGGAAGGAGGCCCGTGTGGTATGCGTTTTAAAGCCGGGGAAGAACCCGGTTTTCCCGGCCAGCTACCGATCCATCAGCCTCCTGCCAGTCATCTTGAAAGTATTCGAGAGACTGCTCCTCACCCGCCTCGGACCTCACCTTGAGGAAAGAGGCCTCCTACCCGAGCATCAGTTTGGTTTTCGCCCTGGACACTCCACGAACGTGCAATTACTGCGTGTGGCCGAGAAGGCCTCCCTGGCTTTCCAGGAGAGGTCTAAAACGGTTGCGGTATTGCTGGACGTGGAAAGGCCTTCTCCACTACGTGGCACGATGAGCTCATCTATAAACTCATAGAGCATAAAATCCCCTCTCCATACATTTCCTTGGTAGCTTCGTTTCTTCAGAATCGAAGCTTCCGAGTAAAAGTGGAGGAGGAACTTTCTAAAGAGCGGCCCATTGGCGCGGGAGTGCCGGAAGGTAGCGTGTTGTCTCCGGCGCTCTTTACAGCTTACATGGCCGACATCCCCACCCACCCCAGCACACACACCTGTCAGTATGCGGACGATCTCGTGATCTTCGCTGTGAACCAGAACACCAGATATAGCTTTCGGCAACTCCATGCCATTGGCAGGTGGAGTGAGAGATGGCGAATGGCCATTAGCCCGGAGAAAAGCTCTGCGATTCTCCTGGCGAAAACCATTAGAAATTGGCTTCAGCGGGACTTTGTTTTACGGCACCGTAGGATCCCTTGGGTGAACACGGTAAAGTATCTCGGAGTGACGCTGGACCGAGGGCTGACTTTCACTCCGCATGTCAGGGGCAAGGTGAACCTAGGACACGCTGTTCTCAGACAGGTTTACCCCATGCTCAGCTCACAGAGCATGTCTCTTACCTTAAAGCTTCAGCTGTACCGGGCGATCATTCCGCCTCTGGTTCTGTACGGCTGCGAGATCTGGGGGACCGTAGCTAACTACGTGCTCCTCAGGGTCCATACGCAGCAGAACCGGGCACTACGGATGATCTACCGTACCGGCTGGAGATTTCCCGCCCACATCCTTCATGAACATTCCAGTATCCCGTACATTATCGACCTCATCAGAACGAGGACCCGATCATTGTACAACAAAATTCCAACCCACCCTAATCAACTGGTGAATTCTTCTTGGAAATTATGATCCCAGAGAAGTACGTCGCCTGCCCTCATTCCGTCTGCCGAGAGAGGCCATTGGCCCTCTTGGTTAGCCACGCCCCCTCCCGTGAGAGACATTTAAATTGAACCTGAAAAGGGCAAAGCAACACTAACCCGTAATCAAAACGGGGTGAAAGAATATAGCGTGTCGTCCTCACAACGGGTGAACGCTTAATCCAAATTAAAACAGTTTAATTCTGCTCCAGGCGGTAGAAAACTGCCCGGCCCCCTTTTTGGCCCGCGCAAGCGCCCATGGGCGTGTCCTCCCTACAAAATTCCCTGTACCTACTTTTTTTCCTTCAGCTATCACCCGCCAAGTTAAGCAGCATCTGGTCCGGTCACAACTCGGATGGGTGACCGTCAAGTTGTTCTCCGACCAGATTCTGCAACACTGGCTTTCCCCCACCCTCTGCCTACATCCTTTCAGTTCTCCCCGCTAGCTGGCACTGCTTTCCTTGACAGCCCGCAAGCGGCTGGCCAAGTTAAGCAGCACCGGGCCTGGTCACTCTCTGAATGGGTGACCACTCCGGTAGGTAAGCAGGCCCGCGCCGGCTCCATAAAGGGAAACACCCTGCTCACATTACTTTGACACGACATAAACGCTTGCACAAGACTACATCTTTTATATCACACGGGTAAATCCGGGAGAAAAGCGGATACGTACCGTGGTGATTTGCCCCCGCCCGAGTACACTCGGGCGACTAGTTCCTGCTCCTGGCTCCTTTTCCTTCAGAACACAACATTTCATCCCTCAACACACACAACCAGAAAACAGATTCCCTAGCTCATTTCGCAGGTAAAGACGCGATGCGGCTCGGTACTGTGGCATCGACACACGACCGGGGCATGCCCCGATCGACCAGGTTTGCGTCTGGCGTCTGGCTGTCATTCGCACATGCTGCGAACTGGTGGCATTTATTAAAACTATTTGCTTAACGCTTCAAACTTTTCAGTATAATGTCCTATGATCTGTACTAACCTTTTTTGGGGTCTTACACCCTTCATTTCGATACAAAACATGTAGTCACATTAAAAACAAAGATCACGGTGCAAATATTTGTATTTTATTACATACGCTGAACTTCTTGTTCTTTTGTTGGTGCAAGTGTGCATATTCTAAAATGTTAATAAAACAAGTATAGTGACTTGCATACATAGAATATGTTAAATGTTTTATATGTGTGCACTAATAATTAATGGTAATGATAGTATAAATGTATGGGATAATGTAGCGTGAGATCAATAATTATAATAGTTAATGAAACTAGAATAAAATAGAATTTATTCGCCGAATATATATGCGTATGTGTAAATGGTTTCGTCATTAATTTTACATATTATTTAGAAGAATGTATATAATCTTAACAAATTACCTTACAATTTGAGGACACCCGCTAGGCATTAAGAATAATGCAACAGGAAGGAACATAATATTTATTTATTTCTAACCGATACTCCAAATCATTTCGTAGTTTGACTTAAAATCTACTTAGTATGTAGCTGCAATAAAACCATAAAATGGCTCCCTTTCACTGGGGTTAGTGGATATTTTGATATAAAACGAACAAACTAGTGCTATACACAACTAACACACCTTTTGAGACATGCGAAGTTCTGAGCGTGTTGCGACATACCTATGCTAGGGCTCTCTAAAAAGTAGGTATAATCTTTTACATTTTTCACCTCAATTATTTCTTCATTCACTGTATTTAGCATTATAGTATAGTGATTCCGTTAACAAAACTAGGTTCTTTCTCATGGAAAGAATATATTTATCTGTAGAAATCAAAGAAATTGATTCAGCCACGGCAAATCTGAATACAAATTCCAGCTCATGGTTTTACGTATTAAATTGATTACATTTACTTGTCTACATATTCATCCTAAAAATATGGAACGTATCTATTTAACGTTTCTTCTTCTTCTTTTTGGCGGCAGAATGGGAAATCTGTGGCAGAATTGATTTATTAACAGGTTTCTTTGGGACTTCAAAAATATTTTAATTAAAATTGAAGTAGCTATCGATTTAAAAAATCCTGTTTTCTCTATTGTGCTTCTCAGTAAGCATTAAGTTTACAGGGCTTCTTTTAGCATTTAAAACATGCTAATTTACTGCAGCTACAAAACAGTTTGAGCCAAAAGCAAAACAGCAGCATATTAACATTTCCGTTAGACCTGCTTTTGTATTTAATAGTATGCTTTTCTGTACCAATTTCCTTAAATTTAACAAGTTGTTTACACATCTAAGGTTTTCATTGCCTATTCTTAAATGTCAAATCAAACACTGAGACAAAATAAAAGCAGCAAATATTAAACTTCTGGACGACACAGAAGTGTTGTCTCACAGATTTAATAAGGGTACAGCAAATTAATTACAATGTGCTATTTTAATGCATGTCTTCTGTCAACTGCAAATGTCCAAGTCATTTGTGACTTACTGGAAATCAGTCAATTAATGCTGTGTAACATTCATGCTTCAATATAAGCAAATGCATATTTTGTAGCCAAATTGCTCTTCTGGAATCATCACTCGGGAATCGAAATAGCCGGTGTCCTTTGTGAGATCCTTTTGAACATTTGGTGCCCACCATATCGAAAATAAATTCAAAATTAAATCTTCGTAAAGCAAGCGATAATTTCCATTTATTATCATATGTAAGAAGAATCTGAAGTTTGATCTTGATATTAACCTTCTTCTTGAGCCTAAATGGCGGATGAAGTGCCTTTAATGTGCCTCAACCTATGCCTTTACGTCTCGAGCAGCGGTTTCATTGGACTTCTTGTGATAGCATCAGCGGTTGCTAGGATTTTCCAAATAACTGGATGCGAAAGAGTTTTTTCAGTACATTCATGCATTGCTTTACGAGAATGTTATTTTGAAAGGTTTAGATTAATTATTTATCACTCTTGGTTAAATAAAATTGAATATAGTTTCACTTATGTTCTGTAGTGGCTATTGTTAAGTGCTCATAGTTAACAACTTTAATGGTAACTATAGCCGTTCTTAATGAGCATTGCATTGCAATATGTGGTGATTTACAAATGCCGAGCTAAGAATAATTAAACACAACTTATGTTTTATCCTAGATTAAATTAGTAATGCTGTGGAAATATTTTGCTACCCCTAGGCTTAACAAAAATGCCTAGAACTCTTAGCGAACTAACCTCACATTTGCATGCATTTGGGATAACCTCTGAAGCAGCATTACCTAAATGCATGCGGTGAAACTTTAGTTTTTAGACCGGTAAAGAATTTTCCTCTAAACATGTTTAAATGTATTAAACGTTATTTTATAGGATTCGACTGTTGTTGTATGTCACAGGCCTAATTTCAACGAACTAAATTAATATCATTTCCGCTATTTTTCCGTATGCGGTCATTATCGGAAAGGTTGACCGCCACAATATAAGAAAGGTTGTAATACATTGATTTTAAAATAAATTATAAGATCAAAAGGCATACTTCTTTAACCTATCACCATTTATATCACTGCACAATCAAGGAGCATGGCAATCAAATACACCATATAAATTCAACACTAAATGCAAAACTTAATTTGAAGTGAAACGTATTTTAAAAGAGCAAAATGTTGTTGGTATTATAAAGATATGAAAAATGTTGGCTGGTATTATAAAAATATGTAAATATGTTGGAAAAAATAGGCCACACGACAAGTAGTTTAAAATGTTGCGAGTGAGGTAACACTTTAGTTACACTCAACTCATTGAACTCACCTTGAAAAATATAAGAAGGAGAGAGAATCAAGTCAAACATTAAAGAAAATTAAAACAATGGGGTGACGATGTAACTGTGGCTAATCAATGGAATATGTAATTATAAACAAAACTTAAGATAAGTGTGCCTCGTGCTGCATTTATGCTTAGCAATCCAGCAATCGCGTAGGCTAGGTAACGCCATGAGGTCCAAATAGCATACGTTTGCATTATGGTTATTTAGGTTAGGCTTGTTTTTCCAATTTGAGATTAGCTGCAATACACGATATTTTTAAACCTGAAATTCCGCAATTTAACAATTCGGGAATAACACCTGGTCTTACTAATGTAAATTAGAAAATTGTGATTTTCTCAAAAATGGCTGTAATGATTTTGATTAAAATTTCTTATATTTAAGATAGTTACATGCCAAATAAAATGTATATCTTGAATTTTCTGTGAATAGCCTCTGAAGACTACTTTATTTTGGTTGAATTTTACGGAATTTTGCATAACTGCTAAACCGTAAGAGATGAAAAATACTTCCCACGCAAAAAATATAGAGCACGTTAAAACACACGATTTTGTGTTATATACACTTTTTTCGTGGAGTTGATCGTTTATGAGATATTCCTTTTTTTTTTTTTTTTTTTTTTTCAGCTTTGAAAAACTTATACTTTTCTCATACAGGAATTTGTCAACTGTTGTCCATATAAAGGAACTTCAGTCATAGCAACCAGCTTTTGACTATCGCTTTAACCAATTGTACTCCTTTATTTCGCTTCTACTCACAAGGAAACAAGTAATAAGACCATTTCTAATAATTTTTTCTCGATTAGCATGAAGTAAATAGAAGCATAAGCTTTTTGACAGTAATTTGTTGCGAAGATATCGAGAAAGTCATGTGAATGGAACACATCAGATATTTTTATTCAGTGGGGGGCCAAAACATATATTTCCGATGAAATCCCGGCTTCGAATTTTTGTGTGGAATACAATACCTTCTCTACACACTATATACGTAGTACGATTAGAGAAAGTAATTATCAGTTGTATTAGAGGCCTACACAAACTAACGTTACGAATCAGAGTTGTATAGAAAGAGGACTAGACATCTCCATGGCAACTGATAGCTGTGACGTCAGTCCTTTTCCCAGCCCTAGGTCGTATTTTCAAATTCCGGCTATGACATTGACCTTCTCAGTCTTGCTCTCCCCAAGAATAAGTTATGGTGTTTAAAATAAGGGCCTTCATGAACGATGGGGCCGAACGCCACTGATAATGTATAGGGGTATTATTTTTATTATAAATAATGTGTTGCTATGCTGAAATGCCCCAGATTATTCCATATCGCAAAAGGTATTGAAAGTAAATAAAATATGTTGTTCTTAAAGCACGTAGCTTACGAAGCTTTTTAAGCTTCAAAGAAAGAAGAGCTAGTTTTGGTAGCATAACTTTTATCTGTTATTTAGCTGAGCTCTTCATCTATTTGAAGTCAAAGAAATTTTGTTGATACATACATCCCTGGTCATAACATGTGATCAGCTTAATTAGGAGTTAGTACAGCAAACACTTCGCTACAAGAAAGCGTTTAAAGGGTTACTTAATTTTACACTTATGTATTCATGATTAATTTGTGATTATTTGTCACGTTTCGCTTTTATCCATGATTGTTATATACGCATAGTTTGGCAGCATTGAAACGCAAGACGAAAGAAATTCGGCAGAAAGTGACGCGTGTGGAACCGTGATTGTAACAGTTTCACCTAATAGCAAATAAATGTCTTATTTAATTCATTTATGCCCATGATACATTCGTTTACAAGATTATCATTATAATTTCGTTTTAGTTTACATGTCACACGATGCCACGACAAAGAGCAAGCGCATTATGGTCGTACTTTACGATACTAAACAAAGACAAGTGTATTGCTCGGTGCCATGTTTGTCAGAAATTGTTTTCATATAAAACTACAATTACGAATTTAAAAAGGCACGTGGAGAGAAAGCACCCCAACGAGGAATTGATTTCATATATTCACGAGGAGAGAGAGCATTCCTCTGTAAACGAAAATTTGCTTGAGGTAATTTAAGTGATATGCATGCGTTTCTCACTGTTACTTCTGTCCGTAGTCTAATGTGTGAAATATTGTTGGCGGGAATAATAGATTTCTTTCGATGTATGAAACTTAAGTTCTGGTTTTATAAATACTTTCTTTATAAATTGAATATCTCACTTTGTGCGTTTTGGTATATGCAAGAGATAGTTATTTTATGGATATATAGGTGTTACAAGTTTCGTTTTTGCTTACTCAGGAGTAAGTTGGTGAATAATTGTTTCATAGCCGAAACTATTACTTTTGCAAATAAAGTTTGCGCGATGGTATTTAAATCTCCTTTATCCTTAATGTAAATCAGTTTGGCAACAAGCATCTTCTGTTTTGACAAATGTTCCATACACACGCAATAGAAATAATTAATACCTAAAATCAAACAAAAAGTAGCGTTTTAAAGACGTGAGCATGGAATAATAGCTGCTGCTTTTAATGGCGTTTAATATGCAGCATGTGAATCGCAAGATGCTTATATAAGAATCCACTTTTAAACCTGGGAAATATAGTTAATTGTTAATGTAGGTAGGCACTATATTTGTGAAAGACATTATTACAGTTGAACTTTGACAAATGTTTACCTAGGTTGATGCAGCTGAATTACAAATTTAATTTATAGTTTCTTGTAAAGGCTAATCAAGTGTAGAAATATGTGTGCAGCAACAAAATCTTAAAAGTAATGAAAGCAATAATGGTAAGCTCTTAAATTTCTTCTTTGGAACAAATGTTTCATACTGTATAGGTACTTAAATTCTTTGAACCCCCTTTCTGGTTTTCATTAACTTATGTTGCCCTGTTTCAACAGGCAGAATTAATCAGAAATGAAAGTTAGTAATAATTTATAGCATTCAGTTGGTTCAGTAAGGAGTAGTATTTGGATGAAATCTGTTGGAGGCAAACAACATATTATATGCACATTTAATTGTGAAAATATGTTTTAATGCTTGGCATTTCTCAGTAGCAGTGCTATTCAAAGCTTTACCAGAACAATTTTTTTTTTCCAGGTGTCAGAGAATGATTGGAAGCACTTAACAGATCATGAATACATGCAAAAGAAGGTAAATTGTATTTTATTTGTATATTGGTAACCTGTATTCAGGCAGACAGTGTGGTATACTTTGGCAGTTGTGTACTATCTGGGTCCTTTCACTTCATCAGTTTAATTTCCACTCTAATCATGTTAGTTCCCCCACCATCAGTGTTCTGAGTCATCTTCCAATGCCTAGGGTTTTTTTGTTCGTTTGGTACCATTATCGAACAAGGCTTGGAGATATTGAACACGTCATACAGAAAACCAACTTCATCAATTGACAGCCACCACTAAATATTTAACTACTACGAATGCATGCATTATTTTACTACAATCACTATATTGTACAATACTCATTATCAATACTCCAGAAAAGCAATAGAGAGTGCATTTAATATCATGTAAGATCAAAACAGGATGAAAAAGCGTGCCATCCTACTTACCAAAACACCAGACAAGTAAAAGACAATTTAAGAAATTCTATATAACAATATGTGCAATACAGTACAATGATATTACATTTTCTTTATGGCAGAGGACATTTTAATGATCATCCATGAACTTTTATCAAATAATAGGCCTTGCTGCATATATAGTTTTTAAGAGCAGATTTGTATCTTTATTTTTCCCAAAGATTATTAAGTCATTTGGAAGGGCATTGGATATATTTATAATATGCTCCTTTTTGGTAAGAAGTTAAGCCAGCACTTTGTGTAAATCCATTCTTTGTCTAGTATTTATATTATGTAGATTTACACTGAGTAACATGCTAGTCTCTAGTTCCCAAGGTCGCGATTCAAACCTGGCAGAGGGCAATGGATTTATTCAGGCGTAAAAATCCTTAGCATGACTTCCTTAGGAAGGGAAGTAAAGCAGTTGGTCTTGTGCCATAGATTTACGACACATAAAAGAACCTCAAGCTTGATAAAGAGGAATTTGAACAAAATTAAGGGTTCTTTGATGCACAGTACAGAATGGGACACTGAGAACCATAGCAGTTAAAAAACTTCCATAAATAAAACATCATTAACACATTGTATACTGGGAAAATGAGATGCTTATGGTGATAACCAGGTGATCATATGAAAATTGGTATTATCTGTCCATCCTTACTTCACTGGCAATATAAACAAACCACTGTATTCTTCCGTGAATGCACAGGCTCACACCATGTGGTGCTAAGCTGGTTCTTCATCCGTACAATTGTAAAACCATATACCTGCATTTGGCAGGAAAAGAAATAGCTATCAACTTTCACTGTTCACTGCCAATGATTAACTCTCTTAAATGCATAATAAATAAAACAGGTAGGCGACTCATTATATATTCAGTACGAAATGTAAAATTGCCCTGTAAAATTATAAAATGTAGATTTTTGTTTTGAAGGTTTGCTGAAGTATTGCATATGTACATATCACTCCAACAGTTTTTTGTGAATTTTAGCAATCACATAAGTACAACCACACACTGAACATTTCTTTAATATAGTGCCATAATGCTGTGACTTACCAGGAGATCTAATCTGAAGATGGAACTGATTCCACTCCTTCAAGATATGAGTCAATTGTTGCAGTTGCAAACAAACTGTCTGAATCATCACCGAGATTGATAATTAGTGGGCCAACGACAAGGTCCACCTTTCCCTCCAAATCTTACTTTGTTTGCTCTTTCCGAACAATGTGGTATGCACATTCACTGCATTTTGGACTGTCACGTGTAAAAGTGCTGGCACAAGATGTTATACCTAAGCTAATTTAAAAGTTTTGCACACTTTATGCTGCATTTAGAAACACCAGTAAATTCTACCGTCAAATTAATAACATTCTTTAATGAAAAGGTAAGGCACTTTTCACAAAACTTTTTATATATACACTAGGAATAATTGTTTTCTTGCTTATGTTTCACTACACTGGTATTACATGTTAGCGCCATTACTTGCTGACTAGAAGCAGCAATTAAAATGAACAACATAATGTATTGTTATTACATAAAAAAATAATGATTAAATGATCAGTAAATTTTGTTCCTTAATCATTCATATTATATTATTTAGGCTATATTGCATAGATTAATACAATATTTCTGTACTCACTCGCAATAAGAGGAACTATTTTGTGATGGGGAAAAGCAGTAAAACGTTCAACAACCAATTATAATCCTTGCAACCTATTTTTGTTTACATTACTGGTGAAGTAAGGCTAGAAGGAGAATAGCGGTGCAATTGGAGACCTGGAACGTTACATTTTACAATAATGTCATTGTTGAGTATTGTTACATTTAATATTCATGTACTCAAAAATATTTATTTCACATTTGTTTGTGCATGAAACATACATTTTCATTTTTACTTTCTCTACACGTACTATGTACATAGTGTATAGAGAAAGTATTGTATTGCACCCAAAAATTAAATATCAAGATTTCATCGGAAATACATGTTTTGGGACCCCTAAATCCAAAAAAAAGCATTTTAGAAAAAGATCTGTGTGTGTGCGCTCATGCAAAATTGTAAAGACTGTTAAAAATCAAACTTGGTATATAAGTTTAATATCTTCCAAGGATGCAACATGAAGATTTTGAGGAAAATCCTTCCACCCCAAATTACATGAAAAAATTTGCAAAAATTTTGTTCTTCTCAAAAATGACTAATGATTTTGATTAAAGCTATTTCCGTTACAAAAAAATGTATAACTTGAATTTTCTGCGAGTAGCTTCTGAACAACTGTTCATCCTGGATGAATTTTATTGAATTTTGCATAACTGGTAAACCATAAGAAATAGACAAAAAATTACTTCACAAAAAATGTAGATCTCGTTAAAACACACAATTTATAACCTTTACTTTTTCTTGATGTTCCTTGTTATTGGTTTCAGTTTGAAACTACTTAAAACTTTTGACATACAGGAATTTGTCAACTCTGGCAGCAATGCATAGAAATGGATTTCATTCACATAGCAACCAGTCTTTAAAAGATTTTATTTGTTTCAGGCTAGTGTATTTCCTTATTTCCCTTCTGCTTACAATAAAGTATTACTGCTAATGCTTATCTCAATTAGCATGAAGTACACAGAAGCACAAGCTTTTTAACAATAATTTGTTACAGAGATGGAATGAGACACATCAGACTTTTACTTTCTCTACACATACTATGTACATAGTGTATAGAGAAGGTATTGCACTCCACCCAAAAATTTGATACTGAGATTTCACCGGAAATATATGTTTTAGGGTCCCCTGTAACCAAAAAAAGTATTTCCAGAGAAAGGTCCATGTGTGTGTGTGTGTGTGTGTGTCGTGTGTCTGTGAACACGAAAAGTCGGTAAAATACCAAACTTGGTATTTAAGTTTAGTATCTTCCAGGGATGGGACACAAAGATTTTAATTTTCTAAAAATGGCCTAACGATTTTGATTAAAATACTGTGTATTAAAGATATTTACCTGACAAATAAAATGTATATCTTGAATTTTCTGGAAATAGTCTCTGAAGACTATTCTTGATGAATTTTACAGAATTTTGCATAACTGCTAAACTGTAAGAGACGGACAAAACCTTACCCCACAAAAAATATAGAGCATGTTGAAACACGCAATTTACGTTATATATATATATATATATATATATTTTTTTTTTTTTTTTTGTTTTTTTTTTTGTTTGTTTTTTTTTTTTTTTGTTTAGTTGATTGTATTTGAGATATTCCTTGTTATTGGTTTGAGCTTTAAAAAATGTATACTTTTCTCATACAGGAATTTGTCAACTCCTGTTCATACAAACAAAGGAACATCAGTCACATAGCAACCAGCTTTTGAATATCATTTTAACCTATGGTGCTCCCTTATTTCGCTTCTACTTATAAGGAAGCAAGTAATAAGACTATTTCTGCTAATTCTTTTCTCGATTAGCACCAAGTAAATAGAATATATGCTTTTTAACTATAATTTGTTGACTGCCTCCATGGTCGAGTGGTCAGCGAGCTGACTTCTCATCTGGAGATACCGGGTTCGATTCCCAGCTGGGGCGGGGAATTTTTCTTTGTCCCCCAAAGTCTGGAAGTATGTATTTGAGAATGAATGTGTGTGTGTGTGTATGAGAAAAATAAAAAATGAATTAAACTCACAGACAACAAGTTGTTTCAAGTGCAAAGCCCCGACATGACCTTAGATGTTAAAGGGGGATATATAAATGAAACAGTAAAAAGAAATAATAATAATAATAATTTGTTGCAAAGATGTAAAGAAAGTCATGTGAATGGCACACATCAGATTTTTGTCTATTACAGTTTACCAGTTACACAAAATTCATTTAGAATAAGTTCTTTAGAGGTTATTTCCAGAAAATTCAAGATATACATTTTATTTGCAATATACGGTAATATATAGAATAATATATTAATATACAGCATTTTAATCAAAATCGTTGGAGCCAGTTTTGAGAAAAACAAAATTTTCATGTAGCATCCTTGGAAAACACACACACTTACACCACACCATTTTTCCAAAAATGCTTGCTTTTTTTTTTGATTCAGGAGGATCCAAAATATGTATTTCTGGTGAAATCTTGGTATCAAATTTTTGGGTGCAACACAGTACCTTCTCTATACACTATGCACATAACACGTGTAGAGAAAGTAAAAATTAATATACATATTGTTATTCGAACCAATACTATTGTCTTTGAGAAAGATACAGATCTTGTTGCTTTTGGTAGATATAACATGAAATTATATAATTAATCCTGTGAAATGGAATTTCAAATTTTAAGCTATACAGTATTTTTTGCCTTGTGTCAAATGGTATTTGTGCAACATTTGGTCAAAAATAAGTTCTACAGTGTGGAAATGTAAAACAAACAAAATCTGATGTGTTAAATTCACATGACTTTCTCTACATCTCTGCAAAAAAATTATTCTTAAAAAGCGTATTGTTTTATTTACTTCAAGCTAATCAAGAAAAATTTAAAAGAAATAGCCTTATTACTTGCTTCTTTGTAAGTAGAAGGTAAATAAGGTAGCTAAAGCTTTGTCAAAAGTTTTAAAAGCTGGTTGCTATGTGATTGAAGTTGATTTGTATGGTCAGGAGTTGGCAAATTCCCATATGAGAAAAGTATAAGTATCTTAAAACTGAAACTAATAACAAGGAATCCCTCAAAAATGGTCAGTGCCACAAGAAAAATGTATACAACATAAATTGTGTGTTTTAACAAGCTCTATATTTTTTGTAAAGTAAGTTTTTGTATATCTCTTACAATTTGCCAGTTGTGCAAAATTCAATCAGAATAAAGTTGTCTTTAGAAGATATTCCCAGAAAATGCAAGATTGCATTTCATTTATCATTAAGTATCTTTAATAAGTGATACTTTAATCAAAACATAGAGCCATTTTTTTTTAAAGTCTTTGTGTCACATTCTTGGAAGATACCTTGGGAATACCAAGTTTGGTATTTAACAGACTTCGTTTTTGAGCTATGCTGCCCATAGATACACATGCACATTTCTCTAAAAATACTTTAATTTTTAATATATATTATTCAGGGCTCCGCCAAACATATATTTCTGTTGAAATCAAGGTGTCAAATTTTTGGGTGCAATACATACCTTCTCTATACACTATGTGCATTGTAGATGTAGAGAAAGTAATACATATATATATGTAGGGAAGGTATGTATTGCACCCAAAAAATTTGATATCTTGATTTCAACAGAAATATATGTTTTGAGGAGCCCTGAATAATATACATAAAAAATAAATTATTTTTAGAAAGATGTCCATGTGTGTCTATGGGTAGCATAGCTCAAAAACTAAAAGTCTGTTAAATACCAAACTTGGTATATATATGTTTTGAGGAGCCCTGAATAATATACATAAAAAAAAAAATTATTTTTAGACAGATGTCCATGTATGCTTATGGGTAGCATAACTCAAAAACTAAAAGTCTGTTAAATACCAAACTTGGTATATATATATACTGACTTTTACATATTAAGATGCAGTGTTAAATTTCAAATTAAAATAACTAAAATGGCTATCTTTAAACTATTGTAGAAAAGAACAGTTGTGAAACTCTAGATTTCCTTTGTCCTCCACAAACACTTATTTATATACAAGGGTGAGTCATTAAATAAGTCGCAAAACTGGATAGAGACAATAATAATTAAAGTAACTATCTGAAATTTATTTTACTTTGTGACATAATCACCCTGTACATTGAGATACATATCCCATTTCTTTACAAATCCTTGAACGCTGGTGGCAAAGAAGTCCTTTGGTTGTTTTGCAACCAATGAGTAACCTCTCATGTTACGGCATCATCAGTTTCAAAGTGACAGCCACCCAAACAACTTTTTAGGGGTCTGAACAGATGGAAATCACTGGGAGCTAAGTGAGGACTGTACAGTGGATGTTCCAACCATTCCCAACCAAATGTTCATAACTGCCCCTGTGTTAATCTTGCATTTCATCCAGGAAAATCACTCCCTTCATCAGGAGTCCAGGTTGCTTGTCGCAAATTCCTGTTGGAGTTCCTGCAGTATGTCGTAGCATTCACAGACTCACAGTGAGGCTGGAATTTCTGCAGTTGCAAAACATGGTGAGCATAACCTTGCAGGCTAATGGAACTGTATTGAACATTTTTGTTGTTGGTGAGATGGGAGTTTCCATTCCATGGAAGGTCTTTTTTGGTTCTGGTTGAAAGTGCTGAACCTTAGACTCGTCCCCTGTAACAATTCGTGCCAGGAAGTCATCTCCTTCCTCACTGTGCCGAGTGAGGTGCTGCAAAGACAGACCCATTCTCTTCATTTTGTGCTCCTCGGTCAATTGGCGGTGCACCCACCATGTACAAACTTGATGAAACTTCAACTGCTTATGCATGATGTAAACTGTCTCATGTGAACAGCATGCAGCACATGCAGTGTCATCGATCATCAAATGCCAGACATTATAAGCGATTCGTTCCACACACTGAACTATGGTTGCAGTTTGACACCTCTGCAGGATGCTCCTGATCTCGGATGCCTTGCCGCCTTTGGTTACTCTGCTGGATCCAATACAGTTTTCCATGAGAAACATGTTCATCATACATGGGACGCATTTCACGATGCACTTCTGTGGACTGTCCTTTGGCCCACAAAATACACATAACCACACACTGTTCTGCTCAGGTACAATCATGCAACACACCCACCATCTTAAACTGGCAGCCTCTATGACTATCTGCTGGCACAAAATGTGTGCAGAATTTACAAATGGTATAAGGGAAACATGTTTCAACTTATTTATTGACTCACCCTCATAAAAAGGAATGAGAAAGTAGAGAAAGTCATCTGAATGGAACATCAGATTTTTAGAAAAAGGTGTGTGTGTGTCACTGTCTGTGAGCAGCATAGCTCAAAAACGATACAAACCTAGTATTTAACTTCAGTATCTTCTAAGGAAGCAACATGAAGATTTTCAAGAAAATGCCCCTACCTCGCTCTACCCTTTACATGAAACATTTTTTGAAAAATTTTGATTTTCTCAAAACGGCTCTAACGATTTTGATTAAAACACTGTATGTTTAAGATATATTTATGACAAATGAACCGTATATCTTGAATTTTCTGGGAATAGCCTCTGAAGCCCTCTTCAGTCTGGATGACTTTTATATAACTGGCAAACTGTAAGAGATATACAAAAACTTACTGCACCAAAAATGTAGATCTCATTAAAACACACAAGTTATGTCAGTAATTTGGTACAGAATAATGAATATTTTGTGGTGTTGCAGAACTCGGGTGCTGATAAAGAGCATCCTCAGGAGGAAGGAGAGGTGGAACTGGAATTCCTACAGGACATTACTGCTGCAGACGTGGAACACGTGACTCAGCATGAAGAACAGGTGGAGCATGAGCAGCAGAATATTACAGAACTCAAATCTGTGACTGTTTCTAATCCCCTCAAGAAATATCTCAAAATCAGGAATCTTCCTTTCCGCCTCAACCGTCATCCCCGATTTACTGGAACTACTTACAGAGTGCGTAACTTAGATTCAAGTGTGCGCAGTAACCCCACACCATCAAAGCCAACTAATACAGAGGACGACGAGTTTGAACGTTTTGGTAGACATGTGGCCGCACAGCTCCGACAACTTCCTCTACACAGCTCCTTGTTAGTGCAGGAAAGTATTCAGAGTTTAATAACAAGAGAACGTATAGCGAGTCTGGGCGTTCCTCAGGACTCACTCTCCGATGGTGCGACATATGAAGAAGTGCAGGTTAATGAATAAAACCAGTTTTAGTGGAGTTCCTCGTTAACCCCTATAAGTTTTATATTGCCTGTTTTCCACTAGGTTTAACAATCAAATGTAGCAAAAAACAAATAAATATGGGGAGAGTACTTGATGTGTAACAAGCACATTACTTTTTCTATCCATTACTACACATAATCATTGTGTATTACAGTATTCTTCTATTCATTAAGTTGTGATGAAGGTTTATAAATTATAATTTAGCTGTTATTTCGGGTAATGTTGCTGAATGAGGGTGTAACCTTTGCATCAGAAAATTTCTGAAACACGCAATGATGCACATATAGAGATGGTATTGGGTAAAGGAGAGAAGGCAGCACAGGTAGTGGTGTGCAAGGATGCTGTTTTAATTTGATAATAGCTTTGTGTATTAAATTTCTCTTTTAGCCCAAAATATCACTTGCTCAAATGTATTAAGAGCGCCACAGTTGTAGTGTGACGATGACGGTATCTTTATGTTCTGTTTAGCCAGCTTAGTTACCACATAACCTCAAGTAACCAACATCTGCAATTAGTGGTTTAACCTAAAATGGTATACTACCCGGTCCCGTCACTTCTTTGCCATTTTCAGCTTCCAAGAAGCTGCTATTGCATTCTCAACATAAGTTTCCTTTTGGTCTGGTTTTTATTTACACTGTTATGGTTTATTGCAAAACTAGTCCAAGGATTCCAAAAGATAAGTGAAGATTTGTTGCAACTATTAATTGTTATATTAACATAAATCTATATTTGAATTTCACTTTTATTCACTTTGTGTCATTGATTCCATAACCTGGTGGGTTTCCTTAGCATTTTGAATACTACTACTGCCATTTAGTGACAAAACCGTGCTACTACTGCCATCTAGCAGATATTAACCATTTGCATTCCCTTGGTACTGTCAGTTTATTTCTTCAGTGCTTTTTCAGTTTCTAAAGTTGGTATGGATTAGCGACGTGCACCCATATTCAGCAACATTGCCTTATTTTGTAGTTTTGTCGTATGAGTGATGAAATCTCTTCAAACCCAATAGTGGTTGGTATGGCTTCGTTCCTAAAGGAAGCAAAGCTGGTAATGTATTTATGGCACTTAAAAGAAGCCTGGTGATAAAAAGGCCTCAGAAATATTAAGCAGCCCTTCACACTCGATATAGAATGATACTCTGAGAATCATAAGTATTAAAGAGCATCCCTAAATAAACTCAGGTCATGGTATGGGTAAAGGCTATTTAGTCTTTCAATTATTCCTTTTACCTTGAAGAAATTGAAAACTATTTCGGTGTAATGTGTTTGGACACTAAATTCCCTTACAGTTTATTTGCTTTCTGCTGATTTGCTTCCTTAGTACAAAATGTATCACTTATGCAACAATTTCTCAGCTGGAAAACTAACAGAATGAAAAATGTATCATTGTCTCCATGGGGATGTATCAAAATCATTATTATCAAACAGGATGGCACAGGTGGCAACATCTTTAATGTTATTTAAACATTAAGTAATATGTTATCAATGATGAGACAAGTTACATATTAATAAACTTATAGTAAACATGACTACTAGCTTATAACATTTGGTAAATATATATCATCTTAAGTAATGTACCATATTTATCCAAATGCAAGACGACTCAGAGCTTAATTTTGGAATTTAGCATATTATCTACATCATATGTGAGGATCGTTTAAAACATCATGGCAACTATATTTTATCAGTCAATAAAGCTGCAGGAAACAAAACTCAGAATATACAATTGTAAGACTCGAATGTTTTCGCAATGCTGGTACTAAATTGGGATCTAGGTACAGGGGCTATGGCTATGGGACATTGAAAAATATGTAAATAGTGATCATTGTCTTATTCGTATTGCATGTACACAAAAAAGTATGCGATGCTACGTGTAACATTCTTACTGCAAACAACCTTCAAAATAATCCCCCAAGGCTTCCATACATCTGCTATGCAGAAATGCAATTTTTACATATGCTCGCTGTTCAACTTTAGGAACATCCATCTTGGAACACAGCCTCTAGGATACTAACATTTGCATGTGTCTACTAGCACTACCAATCCACTCAGACGTCATCTACTGGTGGCATCCCATAGTGTGTAAAATATGTTTTCAAATGTATATATTGTAATAACCACATGTTTGGAATATGTAAAATAGTTGCCATAATTTCTGAAATGACCCTCGTATAAAGAGAAGACATGTTTAAAAGACATATAAAAAGAAGAACCTTTAAATGAAACTTAAAGATTTTCCATATATTTTGAACTAATGGACACTTAAGCTGATTAAGTCCCCTTTTTCATCATCTATTTTACTGAATTTGAATTTGTACAGTAACTCGTATTTTGAACGGTTGACAGAAAGGGGAGTAGGAAAATTTACAAAATGGGTGCAGTGGTATAACATTGTGATTTCAGCATAACTGTAACAGCGATGATGGATATTATTTTGTAATTAGACAACATTTAATGTTTTACCTAATTTGAATTTGTGCAGAAATTAACTTGTGAGCGGAAGACAGAGAACAGAAATTTGTGTAATGATAGAATGTGACAGTGGCATTGGTGGCAGCATAACTTAGATAATGGATATGATTTTCTATTTAGACAATATACTTACTATAACGTATTGTACATTTTATTAGCTAATTTGAATTAGCGCTGATTGTGAGCAGAGAGAATGAAAATGCATTGGTGTGTCTGTTTGGGCAGATGGCAGAGCTTAGCTGTAACAATGATTATGGATGCTATTTTCTTTTAAGACAACATATTTTTTTTCTAATGAAAATATTCATAGGCCTGTTAACAGCTAATTTTTGGCACCAAATCTGTTGCATACATCACATGTAACCTTGGCAGTAATCTTTAACATTGCCACGGCCGTACACACAAAGCTTGAAACATACTTTTTCCCCATATTAATATTTTGGAAAAAAACATTGTTTTGTATTTGGATAAATATGTAACTGCTTCAAAGTAAATTAGATTGGCAAATACAGAATAAGTGAAGGTGATAAAATCCAACTCACTTCTACCAATTAGGGTCAAATGAGTAAAACTGCCACACTCTTTTACATTAATATTTTTCCTCAACAATATGAGATTTGTAACAATTCTGATAATCTTTATTACATACATAAGTTTAATTTTGTTAACTGATAACTTGATAATTCATTATAAGCAAAACAAAAAGGACATCTTTGGTCTTTTATTGTTGAGAGAAGATCCATAAATATGTGAACAAAAAAAAAAAAAAAAAAAAAAAAAAAAAAGCAAGAGAAATAAAAAGTTATCGAGAATTTAAGTTTATCAATGTAATCTATGGATTTTTCCTTTTTTTACTGTAAATTTGTTTTCTACCAAGGCAAAACGCTACAAAAATTGTGCAGGTTTTATATAGCTACATTTTACATACAATACATTATATCCAGTTATGTTTCTCTTTGGTCAGATAATACTGCTGCACAACAAAATAATTTTCAGCTTCATTGTAGTGATGGGCACTATCAAACTATTCAATAAATAACTGCCTATCAATTCATTTGATTGCTGCTCATTATTTGGTTTTAAATATATATGATGTAATAGTGTAAAATTATGGTTTTTGATACAAAGGAAACTTTACGCTGTTGTATCATAGAATGTTTTTTCTATGAGAATTTTCTGATATTAAAAGAAAACCAACAAAACAGGAAATAAATTTGAGGTTAAGTTTGACACCTTCACAGGGTTATAGTTTATTTATTTTGCAGCGTTAGGACAGGTGCATTCAGGGGTGTAGTTTCGCTGTATGGTTGCTGGGCGCGATGATGGTATGATATCCTTAGAGTTGCGAAAGAAGCAGAATCAAATTTACTACCTGCTAAGTCCCAAAAACATGTCATGCGCAACTAATTTTAATTGTTTGTTTGTTGATCAGTGGTGTATACAAACTAATATCATGAATTATTTTGGCGAGCGTAAAATTGAAACAAAAATTACTTTACGCTTGCTGCACTTCTTTGCGTGTGGATTACTACCAAGATCACGCTGTATGTGGCATTTCATTCGACACCAAAAATTAGCTGTCGGCATAAATATTTTATTTTTAAAACAGACTTTTTTTTTAATTATTTCTCACTGATGTAATATATTAAATTGTTGAAAAAATTTGATAGTGGCCATCACTACCTACACACATAGGCAGAACATTTGATACCAACTTTGGTAAATAGGCATTAATTTACTAAGTACTAGGTGGATTTGATGTAAAATTTCTTGAAGGCTTGTAAGCCGTGGTAGTAAATGCTACTTTTTGACATGGCCTACAAACCCAGAAGAAATTTAACATCCAATAAATGCTGGCCGTGAAAGTGTGGATATTCACTACAGGAGCAGAATAGCCAGCCTGTGTTGCATGCTGCACAATGATCAAAAAGTACTACATGGGGGATGTGTAAGAAATAGGAGGGTATTTAAAAGCCTACACACTGATGTTTGAATGACTGCTATACCTTTTAAAAACATCAACCAAAGATGTTTCTTTTCAAAACAAGGAAGCTCAGAGTATTTATTAATGCAAACAATTAAAAATTTGATGTGTTCCATTCAGATGACTTTCTCTACATCGCTGTAACAAATTATTGTTAAAAAGCTTATTCTTCTATCTACTTTATGATAATTGAGATAAACATTAGCAGAAATGACCTTAATTACTTGCTTTCTTGTAAGTAGAAGGGACATAAGGGAATACATGAAGCTAAAATGATAGTAAAATCTTTTAAAAGCTGGTTGTCATGTGGTTGAAATGCATTTCTATGGATGGCCAGGAGTTTACAAATTTTTGTGTGATAAAAGTTCAAGTATTTTAAATCTGAAACAAATAACAAGGAATATCTCACAAATGGTTCATTTCCATGAAAAAAAAGTATGACATAAATTGTTCATTTTAACGAGATGTACATATTTTGTGTAGTAGGTTTTTGTCTATCTCAAGGTTTACTAGTTATGCAAAATCCAGCAAAATTCATCCAGAATATAGAGGTCTTCACAGGCTATTCCCAGAAAATTCAAGATATTCATTTTATTTGCCATGTAAATGTCTTTAATATAGGGTATTTTAATCAAAATCATTAGAGCCATTTTTATGAAAATCAAAATTTTTGAAATTTTTCCTTGTAAAGGGTACTTTGGTGTGGGGGGATTATCCTCAAAATCTTCTTGTTGCTCCCTTGGAAGATACTAAACTTATATACCAAGTTTGCTATTTTACTGGATTTTTGTATTCGAGTTATTGTGTTCATGGACACACATGCACACCATTTTCTAAAAAATTTTTATAAATACAAGGAATCTAAAACGTGTATTTCCAGTGAAATCTCGGTATCAAATTTTTGGGTGGAATGCAATACCTTCTCTTTACACTATGTACATAGAATGTGTAGAGAAAATAATACTTGACCAACATAATAAGTTGTCCTTATCCTGCTAGCTTTCAGCGTTATTTCATGTCCCTTCAAGCTTCTTATTCTTTAATAAAATGATGTATTTGGCTCTAAAGTGGAACAACTCGATTATAATTCTCTATGCTGCTCCTCCTGAAATTGGAAACTTGGATTCAAAGCCATGAATGAGACATGTGCAAAGCACAGTAAAAGAGACCATCAGAGAATGGGAGAGGATTGGCGGTGGAATGAGGCAATATGCCTTTCAGTATAATGGCACCATGGAGCCATCTTTCCTCATGCCTGCTGTCACCCTCCACGGTGTAATGGCTACCATACTAACTCCGTATACCCAAGGCGCAGGCTCAAACCTGGTGGAGGACAATGGATTTTTTCGGCCATAAAAATCCTTAGCATGGCATCCATCGGAAGGGAAGTAAAGCTGTTGGTTCCCATGTTGCTGATTTATGGCACGTAAAAGAACCTCAAGCCTGATAGAGAGTCCTCTGAGCAAAATTAAGCAGTCTTCCACACCCAATATAGAATAGGATGCTGAGAACCACAGTAGTTAAAGAGCATCCATAAATAAAACTTGATTTATTTATTTCCCCGTGCCTGTATTAGACCATCTTTCATTTATTACTGTTACTCTTTTTTTCCCCATTTAACGTTCTTTAACCTGGTTGGTGTTAAGCCATGAATGAAATCTGTGAAATGATGCTCAAATGATCTCGCAGTCCATGGAGCTTAAAGTTACTCGATATTCGTCTTCTCAGGATAAGGGAAAACCCCGAAAAAAGAACCCTCTCCTGGTAACTTGCCCTAAGCAAGATTGAAACTTGCAATCTCTTGAATGGGAGGCTGATATGCTACCCCCACACTAACACGGCAGGCTACTGTTACTGTCAAGACATTATGCCTTTTTCTAAAGTCCCAAAAGATGCTCCTTATCCTCATTTAATTGCTTTTCTTGCAAAATTCTGCAAATAGTTATCTGCAAATGCTAGTGGCTTAAGTAACTCTTTCTTGTAGTTTTTTGATTTATTTGAAAAGCTTAACACAAAACCTACTGTTATGCTTTAGTTCTCCTTTGCATATTCATAAATGATAGCAATCACCTCATGAGTTTGGCTATGATTTTCTCTCTTTTTCCTTTTTATTTTCCTTCAAATTAAAGAAGGCATTACCACAAATGTTTCTCAACATATGTAAAGCACACTAATATAAGTGTACGATAATACTTTACTCTGAATTGTACTCAAGAGTGGACAATTCACAATGCATATTGCATCAAGTAACATGATCCATAAGTTCATGAATATAGGAAAGGGAAGGATACGAGGGGAGTTCAATAAGTTTGTAGTAAAAGATAGAAAAACAAATTATTTTTATTAGATAAAAATAGGATTCCGAAATGTCCTCAAAATAAGCATCTGTTTGGGAAATAACCTGTTCATTAGACAATCAGTTTCCACTGAGGTACTATTTCAAGTTTGGAAATAAAAAAAGTCACTGGGTGCCAAATCTGAAGAATACAGTGGATGTTGTAATTGAATCTTAATTCTACAATTTTCGCTATCAAAACTGTGCAGGTGTGCACCCTTGCATTGTCTTGATGGAAGAGAATCTTTTTCTTTGCCAGAAGAGAGCATTTATTCTTGATTTTTCCGTTCAACCAGTGCAATAACGATGCATAATACTCTCCATTTATTGTTCTTTTGTTCTGCAAGTAATCAATGTAGATGATTGTATGTGCATCTCAAAAACTGAGGCCATCGTCACCTTAGTCTTCTTCAGAGCCGGTTCGTCTTAAAAAGCCACTGTTCCAACTGTATTTTTATCTCTGAAGTGTGTTAGTGTATCCATGCTTCATCCACAGTCATGTATCGACGCAGAAACTCATCAGGATTGCAACAGAAAAGTGCCAAACTAGCTTACGAATCAATCACACAATTGTGTTTATTCTCCATTGAGACCAACACTGCAACCATCTTGCCATAACCTTTGTCAAAGCTAGTGTTTGTTGCATTTACCTTGTGATATGCCTGTGGCCTCTACTATTTTGCAAGCTTGATTCATCGATCACTCAAAACCATATTCTAGATTTTATAATAATTTTGGAGGAAGTCACTTCTACTGGACGTCTGGAACGATGTTCATCATTTGTGGATGTAAGTCACGTTTAAATTCATCCAATTGTAAATTTTTGCAAATGCAAGAGTAAATGTGCTATGAACTTCATTCAACTCGGCTAAGCCTTTTAAATAGACGTGTTTAATCACTGCACGAAACTTGCTTTTTTCCATCTTTCTAAATAAGCACAAGATTGTTTATTCAATCACCTATAGCAATGAAACCGTGTGATGGATATAGCTGAACTTTAACTTCCTTCTAGTAAGAGGCAACGGTTACTAAATACAAACTTTTTTTATGCTGCGAGTTTAATTTCTTAAATTTTCTAAGGACTTATTGAACGCCCCTCATATATCTGGACTTGCTGAAGTTTTCTGGATCAAATTCAGTGTTCAAAAATGAATACAAAGGGCTCTTATTTAAGTTTCTGGATTCTGCTATATGAAAGTTAGTACAACAATGCCTATTTTTTCACAGTACACTTCCCCACATACAACCAAAGATGGATTGTCTGGAAGTAAACATGAAAGGAACCAGGCGACATATCTTTTGGGATGTTAGCCACTTCTTCATAAGATGCCACCATCTCTTCAATATTCGGTAACCAAGGCCTCTAAACTTTTCCTTAAATGTTGGAAACAACCTGGACTGTACGGTGGATGATTGACCAATTTCTCTCTGGATTTTTGCAGGAACTCCAATGTTTTCAAAGCTGAAGGAAGATTCCTCCGACTTCACTCTGGGGGAGGCAGATGGTCTTTTGTTCCTCACCTGAAATGGTAGCAAAAGGCCACTTGCAGAGAAGAAACTGGTCCATTTTCTGTCCTACATCTCTTTACCTCTACAGAGGGATTAGCTTCACTGGCTGCAACTTTGATTCTGGATCACACTGGTGTATCCAGTATTTTCATAATGATTTTGATCAACATACTGTCAAAACAAATTTACTTTGTGACACCATTTTCTGCTTCTTTTTTTTTTTTTTTTTTTTTTTTTTGTGTGGTTCTGGGCAACTGGGCTGCAACAAAAAGCATCCAAACAAAGATTGCAGAAATCTGTGAAGACTCTTCTGCCTCTTTCAGATGAACTTTCTCCAGGGCTTCCACACTACCCATATTGCTCATTGCACTCTAGGGCTCTTTTCATCTCACCTCATAAACCATGATGCAATACAAAGTAGTTTGGAACATCTCTATCTTATTAAAGCATTCTTGCTGAATCAGACCACATTTATAATATTTTAAAAATCTAACTTGTTACATTCAAACACCTTTCTCCACCTATTCTTCAACAAACTGTTCTTACAAAAAATAATTCTTCCATTTACTTAATTTTAATTAAGATAAATATTTGTGGAAAAGTGTTTTACTTTCTCTGCGCTTACTATGTACATAGTGTACAGAGAAGGCATTGTATTGAACTCAAAAATTTGATACCAAGATATCACTGGAAATGCATGTTTTGGGGACCCATGAATCAAAAAAAAAATATTTTTAGAAGGTTCGTGTGTGTGTGTCTATGGGCAGCATAAATAGCTCAAAAAAAATAAAAATCTGTTAAATACCAAACTTGATATTAAGTTCACCACATCTTCCAAGGATGCGACACATAGATTTTCTTGAAAATCCTCCCACCCCAGGTACCCTTTACTTGGAAAAAATTTCAAAAATCTTGGTTTTCTCAAAAAAGGTACTATTGAACCTTATGTTTAAGATATTTTTATGACAAACAAAATGTTATCTTGAATTTTCTGGAATAGCCTCTGAAGACCTCTTCATTCTGGATGAGCTTCATATAACTGGCAAACCATAAGAGTCAGGCAAAAACTTACAACACAAAAAATGTAGATCTCATTAAAACACACAATTTATGCCATATACATTTTTTTTAGAGTTAACCGTTTTCAAGATATTCCAGATTATTGGTCTCAGTTTTAAGTCACTTAAACTTTTCTCAAACAGGAAGATATATTTTTTCTTGTTTCATGTTTATTTATTCCAGGCAAGCAAAGAGATTGAAATTTCAATTGTTTCACATAGCGACCAATTTTTAAAGCACGATACTATCGCTTTAGCCTGTGCATTTTCTTAATTGCCTTCTACTTACAAGGAGCTAGTAATAAGACTAATGCTGCTTATGTTTATCTTGATTAGCATAATGTAGATAACAGATTAATGTTTTGTATAAAAGGGTTGTTTGCTGAATAGCTAGAGGACATCATGTGAATGGAACATGTTAGACTTTTCCTTCTACTTACAAGGAACCAAGTAACAAGGACAATTTCTGCTAATGTTTATCTTGATTAACATGAAGGGGTGGTGAATAAGTATTTAACAATAATTTGTAACAGAGATGTAGAGAAACTCATGTGAATGGAACACACCAAATTTTTATTTTTGGGGCTCTTTGAAAAGCATATCATTCTCTCGTACACTATAGAAACTTGGTGATAACATTATGCAGGAAATCTCAAGGATTCATGCTGCTGAGTTTAAGCGAGAACATTTTTACCGATAATGCTGCTTTTGGAGAGCAGAAGGTCAATATTGGCAATATTTACTTTAAGATAAGATTGTAGTGTGCCTTACTCTGCACCACTTTTCCGGTGACTCTGGGTTTTCTTGCACAGTGGAGAGGGGTCTTGAGAGGGGCTGCCTTATAATTTACATATACATATATAAATTTTTACTTTCTCCACATGTGCTATGTACATAGTGTATAGAGAAGGTATTGTATTGCACCCTAAAATTCGATACCAAGATTTCACCAGAAATATATGTTTTGAGTATTGTATTGCACCCAAAAATTTGTTTCCAAGATTTCACCAAAAATACATATTTTGGGACCTCCTGAATCAAAAAAAAAAAAAAAAAGCATTTTTAGAAAAAGGCCCATGTGTGTGGGTGTGTGTGTCTGTGGGCAGCATAGCTCAAAAACGAAAACTCTTTTAAATGCCAAACTTGATATTTAAGTTCAGTATCTTCCAAGGATGCAACACAAAGATTTTAAAGAAAATCCCCCACCCCCAACTACCCTTTACATGGAAAAAATGTCCAAAATTTTGGTTTTCTCAAAAATGGCTCTAATGATTTTAATTAAAACCTCTTTCACTTAAGATATTTATATGACAAATAAAATGTATATTTTGAATTATCTGAGAAAAGCCTCTGAAGACCTCTTTGTTCTGAATGAATTTTGCATAACTGGTAAGAGATAAAGAAAATCTTTGTACACAAAAAGTGTAGAGCTCATTAAAACACTCAATTTATGTCATACATTTTTTTCGTGGGGCTCACCGTTTTCGAGATATTTTTTTGCTATTTGGTTTCAGTTTTAAAATACTTAAAGAGACTTTTCTCATATGTGATTTTGTCAACTTCTAGACATGCAAAGAAATAATTTCAATGCCATAGCAACAATGTTTTCTAACATTTGATTGTTGGTTTAGCCTGGTATATTCCTTTATTTCCCTTCTACATACAGGGATCTAAGTAATAAGACCACTTTTGCTAATGTTTATCTTGAATTGCATAAAGTTGATAGATGAATATGCTTATTAACAATAATGTATTAACAGAGATGTAGAGAAAGTCATGTAAATGGAACGCATCAGCTTTTTACTTTCTCTATACGTACTATGTACATAGTGTATAGAGATATAGAGATGTATTGTACCCAAAAATTTGATACTGAGATTTCACCGGAAATATATGTTTTGAGACCCCATGGATCCAAAAAAAAAGCATTTTTAGAAATATGTCCATGTGTGTGCGTCTGTGGGCAACATAGCTCAAAAACGAAAAGACCGCTAAAAACCAAACTTGGTATTTTCCAAGGATGTGACATGAAGATTTTTAAGAAAATCCCCCACCCCAAATTGCCCTTTACATGAAACTTTTTTCAAAAATTTTGATTTTCTAAAAAATGGCTGTAACGATTTTGATTAAAATCCTGTATATTACTGATATTTACATACCAAATAAAATGTATATCTTGAATTTTCTGGGAATAGCCTCTGAAGACCTCTTTATTCTGGATGAATTTTGCTTAACTGCTAAACGGTAAGAGATAGACAAAGGCTTACTAAACAGAAAATGTAGAGCACATTAAAATACACAATTTATGTTTTTATACATTTTTTCGTGGAGTTGATTGTTTTTGAGTTGCCGTTGTTTTTAATTTTACCTTTCAAAAACTTATATTTTCGCATACAGAAATTTGTCAACTCCTGTCCATATAAAAAAGGAACTTCAGTCACATAGCAATTTGACTATCCTTTAACCTATGGTACTCACTTAAAAGGTGGTTAAATACCAAACTTGGTATCTAAGTTTGGTGTCTTCCAAGGATGCCACACAAAGATTTTCAGGAAAATCCCCCCACCCCTAACTACCCTTTACCTGGAAAAATTTTCGAAAAGTTTGTTTTTCTTAAAAATGGCTCTAATGATTTTGATTAAAATACCACATATTAAAGCCATTTCTATTATAAATAAAATGTATATATTGCATTTTCTGGGAATAGCTTCTAAAGACCTGTTTATTCTGAATGAAGTTTGCTTAATTTGGCATAACTAGTAAACTGTAAGAGATAGACAAAAACTTACTCAAAAAAAATTGTAGATCTTGTTAAAATACACAAGTTATGTCATATACATTTTTTTTTGTGGAGCTAAACCGTTTTGGAGGTATTCCTTATTATTAGTTTCAATTGTGAGGTACTTCTACTTTTCTCAGATGGAAGTGTGTGTGTGTGTTTCTTTTGTTCTACTCCTGGTCATGCAAAGAAGCGATTTGCAATGACAATCGCATAACAACAGCTTTTAAAACATTTTACTATCACTTTGGCCTTGTGCATTCCCTTAGTTCCAGTCTACTTATAAGAAACTAAGTAATACAATTCTGTTAATGTTTATCTCGATTAGCATGGTGTTGGAAGAAGAGTTATCTTTTGTAAGAAGTTTGTTTGTACAATAGCTAGAGAAAGTCATGTAAGTGTAACACATCAGATTTTTTCTTGATTGGCATGAAGTAAATAGAAGCATAAGCTTTTTAACAATAATTTGTTGCAGAGATATAGAGAAAGTCATGTGAATGAAACACAACAGATTTTTTTTTTCTCCCTATTTTGCTATGTCACACCTCCATTATTGGTTATGCTTGAATGGGTTATGTAATAGACAAAAACAATACACAAAAAAATTTAGATCTCCTTAAAACACACAATCTTTTTTTGTGGCAAAAACCATTTCCAACTTATCTAATTACAATGGTTTGAGTTAATATTTTTGTCTTCTTAAGACCTGTTGATGTCAGCTGCTTCTTGCAATTGTATAAAAAGAAGTGTGTTTTGAGACCAACATCCAATTCTTAAATCTTTGATTATTACTGGTCCTTTGGACCCAAACCAATGTAATGTAACTGTTTCTGAAATAGTACATCTCAAATGATATGAATTGGAAAAACAAGCTTAGATAGGAATACTTAATGAAGCCACTAATAAACGATTCTCTACACATACTACGTACATAAAGAAGGTATTGTATTGCACCCAAAAATTTGATACTGAGATTTCTCTGGAAATACATGTTTTGGGTCCCCCTGAATCCAAAAAAACAGCATTTTTGGAGAAAGGTCTGTGTGTTTGTGGACAGTATAGCTCAAAAACGAAAATACTGTTAAATACCAAACTTCATATTTAATTCAGCATCTCCCAGGAATGCAATACAAAGATTAAAAAAAAAAAAAAAATCTCCCCCACCCCAGAATACCCTTTACATGGAAAAATTATCTCAAAAATGGTTCTAACAATTTTTATTTAAATACTACACATTAAAGCCATTTTCATCACAAATAAAATGTATATCTCAATATTCTGGGAATAGTTTCTGAAGACCTGTTCATTCTGGATGAATTTTGTATAACTGGTAAACTGTAAGAGATAGACAAAAACTACACAAAAATGTAGATCTCATAAAACACACAATCTATCATTATTCATATACACTTTTTCTGTGTAGTTGACCATTTTTGACATATTCCTTGTTATTAGTTTCAGTTACATTTATCATGCAGGAATTTGTCAACTTCAGGTCATGCAAAGAAATGTATTTCAGTCCTATAGCAACCACATTTTAAAACAATTGACTGTCAGTTTAGACTAGTGTATTCCCTTATTTCCCTTCTACTTGCGCAAGGAAGTAAGCAATAAGACCATTTCAGCTAATGTTTATCTCAATTAGCATAAGATAGAAGAATAAGCTTTTTAACAACAATTTGTTGCAGTGATCTAAAGAAAGTCATGTAAATGAAATACATCAGATTTTTAATTTATAGTTTTTTTCCAAAACATGATGGTCCTTAAATGGGACCGCTCCCTCCTATCATTGGGCAATAACCATTAGCAAACAAAAGACAACTCTGTACTTAGTGGAGAGAGGCAATGTGGTAAAATCTGTTTCCTGGGGAGACTGCTTGCAAATTGAGAATCGTGCCTCAGTGAAAGGTCAGTACGTTTAAGACTTAAGACTTGGCAACAGCCATACTCACCCTAACCACTAAACAGAAAAACTGCAAACTTCAAAGTTAGGCCATCTTTGGGGCAGGGTCGTTATGTTCTGGAAAATACTGTAATTGTTTTTAATTAGATGTTTAACCATTGCACATTTTGTGTATTATGATGAAATAAATTGCATGAATATTTAAAAGGAGGATTAACTTCATAGGGAGAGCAATTTTTAAGTTAATTAAAATTCACTTGAAAACTAAAAGATAGATACATTAAAATATATTTTAAATTGTTCAGAATTTTTATAAGACAAAGCTGTAGAGTAAATTGAATGAAAACTTTTTAAAATTGGATTTTCACTTGTGTATTCTGTTGATGGTTCATTACTCCTGCAACAAAGGGATCTGTGCACTATCTAATGCAGTGTATTTTCAAAAGTAAATGTCCATCTCTCATAGGTTTTTGCAATCCATACTATTAAATAATGATCCTCAAAAACTGAACTTTAAACACAGAGCAGTGGTAATTATTGTAACACTGCAAGTGATGAATTTTGCTCATATCTGCATTTGTATTATAGCTGTTGAACAATAAAATATACTTTTATGAAATGGCATAGAATTGTTCTCCCCATGTGATAAATCACTTCCTCTGTGTCCTTGTTGAATTTGTGTGCCATGTATGGGATGTTTAAACTCTGTACTGTATGTGGGACATTCAATAAGTAATGGACATCCTGTTGTTTCTTGCTCAAGGTTAGTTAGATCGTTTATTTCATCTTTCAAGTTACAAACACACATACAGGGTGATTCAAAAATACTTTTACAATGTTTTGGGATGGATTCCTGACGGTGAAACAAGAAAATAGGCTCATAAAAACATATGCTCTAAAATGCTTAGTTTTCGCGTTATCAATTTATTAATGAATGTCACCTTCAATGGCTTTTCTGTTCCAACCTAATACCTTTATTCATTTATGCACTCATTCATAGAAGGTTTGACCCATTTTACCCTGCAAAGTTTGCCATGGCATTTGTCATGACACTTGTCATTTATCAGGTGTATAATACATTCCCCCAGGACACCTTACAAGTGCTGTCTACAGGGACTTCATTCAGATCACTCCCCCAGACTTAATAGGAAATGTGCCTCTGCAAATAAGAAGTAGCATGTGGTTTATGCATGATGCTCTAGCACATTTTAGTCTCATTGTTCGAGATGCACTGGCTGGTATCTAGCATGACATGGATTGGTAGATGAGGACCAGTTCCATGGTTTGCACATTCTCCCGACCTCAGTCCTTTGGGTTTTTATCTTTTGGGAGCACCTTAAACTATTGGTTTACGCAGCAGACATCCGTGATGGAAGAAACTCTTAATCTATATGTCATGGAAGTCTGCGAAATCATGACACCAACTGGGAGTATTTGACATTCCATGCTTCGACAAGTGCTCATATCTGTAGGTGCAAGAGGAGTCCTTTGGATCATTTCTTATAAGTGGTGAAAATGCCAAAAATATAATAACGTGTCACTTTAAAGTGTTTTGATTAATAACATTTTGAGCCTCAATAAATCAAGAACAAAGGGTTTTGTTACATGTGTGTATATTAACATTATTTCTTGTTTTGAAGCAAGGAACCTGTCCCCAAACTTAGTAAAAATATTTTTGAATCACCCTGTAAAGCTACTTTCCTGGAGTTGCTGAATTTGGTATCATATACAGTTAATACCATGGTTATTAACATATATGTATCTTTCCCTCTATTTGTACATTTTAAACCCTACCAACTTAGTCTGTTTACCTTTTCTATTAATTACAACTTTGTCAGTTCTATTATTTATTAAGGTTCTCTCTTTCTTTGGCTCCCCCATTTCTCTCTTACTTTCCCTGTGTAATTATCTGTTTTTCAGAAATACTTTCCTATTGTTTCCAAAAAAGTTTTAAGTACAATATCTATGTTGGTAACTTTTCCCAATTTTTGTTCCAAATTATCTCTCTCCACTCAATGATACAGTGTAAATTGATATTGAAATTGTCACATAGTGGACATAGAGCTTTATCAACTTTTAGACTGGTTAATAACATTGTTCCTGTTCTTGCCCATGTTTCTCTTTCCATTTTTTCGCAAACATCAATGTATTTCTCTCTTCCCCATTCTTTCTTAATGCTCCTATATAATATTAAAGTACTCTTATCCCTTAAGCTACCTGTTATTTCTTGTTCCTCTATGTTGTCTATCCTAGCTTTCACTTTATTCCATAGTTTTTGTCCCTCTATTGTTTGTTGATTGGCTAGCCCACCCAACCCAAATTTTCTTACAATTTTCTTTAATTGGCCTATCACAAGTTTTTTCCCAGTTTGCTGATTCTTGTGCCATAAAACAGTCTTTGACAATATTTCCTTCCTCTAGTGCTTGGATCCTGTTCCAATATTTATTTATTTGTTTGACCACTGTTCCTTCCAGCTCTCTCCAATTTACTAGTACTACCCTATTAGGAGCTATTCTTGGTAATCCCAATATCATTTTGCAAAAGGATCTATGAATTTGATCTATACATTTCCACCTTTTTCAGTCTCCCAAGTCTCTTCTCATGCATCATTCTTGATTCCACTGTTGCTACATATATTTTCTCTAGCCAGTTTACTTTCATATTTGGTATTTCCTTTAAGCAGGTCCTTATGCTATTAATAGCTAATTTCCCTTACCTAACACCTTTTTCCATTGTTTTTAGCCTTACTGCTAGGTAATCAAACTTGCTTACAACTTTGAATTCACTCCCCTCTAACCCCATGTCTCTTCTCCACTGACTTTACTCCCTTTCTTACAAACCATTATTTTTTATTTATTTTTAATCTCAATTTTTACTTTCTCTACACGTACTATTTACATAGTGTATAGAGAAGGTATTGTATTCCACCGAAAAATTCGATACCGAGATTTCACCTGAAATTGGGAACCCCTGAATCCAAAAAAGTATTTTCAGGAAAAGGTCCGTGTGTGTTCTTCCGCGTGTCGGTTTGTGGACACCATAGCTTAAAAACGAAAAGATCGTAAATACCAAATTTGATATTTAAGTTTAGTATCTTCCAAGGATGCGACACAAAGATTTTCAAAAATATCCCCCACCCCCCCAACTACTCTTTATAAGGAACATTTTTCGAAAATTTTTATTTTCTCAAAATGGCTCCAACGATTTTGATTAAAATCTCTTATATTTAAGATAGGCGTTGTGACAAAATGTATATCTTCAATTTTCTGGGAATAGCCTCTGAAGACATATTTATTCTGGATCACTTTTGCGGAATTTTGAATAAACCTTACGAGATAGACAAAAACGTATCACAAAAATGTAGAGCTCGTTAAAAAAAATATATACATTTTTTTCGTGGAGTTGGCCGATTTTGAGATATTGCTTGTTATTGGTTTCAACTTTAAAAAAGACTTTTCTCATACGGGAATTTGTCAACTCCTGTCCATACATACAAACAAAGGAACTTCAGTCACATAGCAACCAGTTTTTAAATGATTTGACCATCTATTTGGTTATGGTGCTCCCTTATTTTCCTTCTACTTACAGGGAAGCAGGTCAATTTTTTCTCGATTAGCGTAAGTAAATAGAAGAATAAACTTTTTAACAATAATTGATTGCAGAGAAAGTCATGTGAATGGAACACAGATGTATTTTTCTGTTTTTCTAAACCTCCACTCTTGATTGCTGCTGCTACTAGATGCATTCGCAAAGAGCAAACCTGGTAACTACTTTCTCTACACGTACTATGTGCATAGTGTATAAAGAAGGTATTGTATTGCACCCAAAAATTCCATACCGAGATTTCTCCGGAAATACATGTTTTGATGCCCCCTTAATCCAAAAAATAGTGTTTTTATAACTATCCGTTTGTGTCTGTGGGCAGCATAGGTCAAAAACGAAAAAGTCCGTTAAATACCAAATTTGATATTTAGGTTCAGCATCTTCCAAGGATGCGACAAAGGTTTTCAAGAAAATCCCCCACACACATTTACCTTCTTTATCACAAGATAGGCCCTTGCCAATGTGTATTGAATCTCTTGGTCTGGAGAGGGCGACATAGACGCACCAGATCACCTTGCTGTTGCCCTGCAGGTCGTAAAGGATATTCATTCAATCGCTGGCCACCTAGATGTTTTCACGGGCCATCTCACGCATGCCATGAACCTCCCCTCCCCCCCAAAAAATTACAAACAGGTCCGATTATATATGTGTGTGTCCGTGAACAAGATTGATCAAAAACGAAAAGTCCGCTAAATACAAAATTTGATAATGATTAAGTTCAGCGTCTTTCAAGGATGAGACGCGAAGATTTTGAAGAAATTCCTCCTCCCCGAACTACCCTGCACATAGAAAAATCTTGATTTTCTCAAAAATGGCTTTCGCGATTTTGATTAAAATACTCTAGATATATTAAAAATAGTTAAATGACAAATCAAGTATATATCTTGAATTTTCTGAGAATAGCCTCTGAAGTCCTCTTCATTCTGAATGGATTCTGCATAACTTGTAAACCGTAAGAAATAGACAAACGGTTACGTAACAAAACAAAGACGTAGAGCTCGTTAAAGCACACAATTTATGTCATTTGCAATGTTTGTTGTAGAGTTAACCATATCCGAGATATTATTATTATTATTGGCTTCAATGTTAATTTGCTTAAACTTTTCTGATGCAGGAATTTACCAACTTCTCTCAATGAAAAGAAACGAATTTCAATCACATAGCAACCAGCTTTTAAAAGATTTGGCTATAGCTTTAGCTTAATGTATTCCCTTCTTACAAGGAAGCAAGTAATCTACAATTTCTGCTAATGTTTATCTCGATTAGCATGAAGTAGATAGAAGAATAAACTTTTTAACAATAATTTGTTACGGGGATGTAGAGAAAGTCATGTAAATGGAACACATAGGATTTTAATGGCGTTTAATTTCTTCGGCATAGCAGTCGGTGTGCCGTTGGAATGTTTAGGTGCATTCGTATTCCTCGAACGGTGCTTTATAGCGTTCTCTTTGTGCATTCCCGAATGGATCGGTGCACAGAATTAGCAATTGCGTACATAGTTTGAAGGCGACAAACGCTATCCATACAAATGTGCATCCTGGACAAAGATAGCAGGAGTTCCAACTTGATAAAGTGCACATGGCAGATTCAGAACTGAGTTATTGGTGTTCAAGGAAATGTCCAAAACAAATTGTAAGTGCTAAATGATATAAGGGCTAAGAAGTGGTTTTGAGTAGAAGGATAAAAACCGTAAAATAGCGAATAAAAATCTGTGGTACTCTCACATGACTTTCTCTAGCTGTTCACAAACCAACTTTCCTTCTTTGTAAGTAAAAGGGAAATAGGGGAATACACTAGGCTAAAGTAATAGTCAATTTTTTTAAAAGCTATCATTGTGTGAAACAATTGAAATTCAGTTATTTTTGCATTCCTGGGAGTAAAACAAAATAGATGAAACTAAAGTTGATTTCCTGCTTGAGAAAAGTTTAAGCAGTTTAAAATTGAAACCAATAACAAGGAATATCTTAGAGACGGTTAACTCTACAAAAAATATGCATATGACATAAATCGTGTATTTTAATGAGATCTATATGTTTTGTATAGTGAGTTTTTGTCTAGCTCTTACGGTTTATGAGTTATACAAAAACCGTCCAGAACGAAGAGATCTTCATAGACTGTTCCCTGAAAATTCGAGGTATATATTTCGTTTGACATGAAAATAGAGTATCTGTGTGTGGGGATTTCTTGAAAATCTTCGTGTCGCATCCTTGGAACATACTGAACTTAATTACCAAGTTTGGTATTTAACGGACTTTCTATTTTTGGCCTATGCTGATTCTAATTTTCAGGGGTCTCAAAACGTGTATTTTCAGTGAAATCTCGTTATCGAATTTTTGGTGGATTACAATACCTTCTCTATCCACTTGTACATTGTATATTCGTTCTAGAAAAAATAATTTTTGAAAAAGGTTTGTGTGTGTGTGTGTGTATCCGTGTATCATAACTCAAAAATGATAGTAGGTTAAACACCAAACTTAGAATTTAAATTCAGCGTCTTCCAAGGATGCGACACGAGATTTGCGATGATTTTCGTTTTACTCGAGTGCTAGAACGCCTATTACATCGTACTTTTAATCCAAATGAAAACTGACTACTTTACTAACTTATCTATGCTACTACGTCACGCATTTTACGAAAGTAAACACTTTTTAAATCCGAATAAAAAATCGAATAATTCCATAGTCATTTGTCACTACCGTAATGAATTCGATTGTCGAAAACTTCGATAGTGCCTATCACCCTAGCTTTAATGACATACATCACACTAGTTGCATGTTCAAACTCGGCCAAGGACGATGGATTTTTTTCGGGCGTAAAAATCCTTAGCATGGCTTCCTTCGAAAGTAAAGCCGTTGGTCCTCTGTCATAGATTTACGGATCGTAAAAGAACCTCAAGCCTGATAAAAATACCTCTGAGCAAAATTAAACGTCTTTCATGCCCAATATGGAATGGAACGCTGAGAACCGCATCAGTTAAAGAGCGTCCATAAAAAAACGCTATTTCATTTGCCACTAGTTGCATAAATGACTACGAGGGCCCTTTTTTTCAACCTCCGATAGGGTATAAACAAAAGACAAGTTCATAGAAAACAATTGATTACTAACAAAACAACGTCAATGCTCATTTGAAATCATTGGCGGCAACATTCTTTGAAGCGGGTGTTGCAAAGCTTGTGCGCAGGTACGATAAATATCTCAATCTTTTCGGTGATTATGTCGAAAAGTGTACCATAAGTGTACAAAACTTTTAGTGATAAAACAATTCTTTTCTATGAACTTGTCTTTTATTTATAGCCTATCGGAGGTTTAAAAAAAAAAAGGGGCCCTCGTATTTTGATGTTCCGAAGTTAACTGGAGCAATGAAGACACTTGATATTTATTGCAATAAATATATTTAAACAAAATGTATGTACAAGATAAATAGTTTTCATATTTACAGGATGGCGCGTAATGTATCTACCAATTTTGCTTGGTATTCCTGTTCAACTTGAGGTGCGCATGCCCATGAAGCAGATATGATTATACGGCTACAATGTTTGCAATTGGTGTGCCATGGATTGTTGGCTCATACAGACAAAGATTGCAGTTGAAGTTCCCTACTGAAGCGCTGATCCGCCTGTATCAACACTGGCACAGATGGCTGCTTAACCGACTTTTCAAGTCAGATGAAGTGAGCTCTTCTTCAGAGAGTTTGGGAACAAACAAAACCAAAATCCTCTCATAGTTTATGAGTCAAGATATTGTGGTGAGGTGTGGGATTATTGGTCCATATTTTTCCCAGGATTATGCTGATAACGCCCTAGCTGTAAATCCATGTTGAAATTTGCAACATTTTGTCATGCCAGAACTCCAGGAATGACAGTTGAACAACATTTGGTTTTAGCACCATGTCGCTTTGCCACATACTACACTTCAAAGCATGGTTTTTTTCTCCGAGTGTTTCCCAATTGACTGACTTCTCGCTTTGGAGATTAAACCTGGCCGTCCCAATCTCCAGATTTAACAGTTCCGGAATAATTGCTGTGGGGTTAATTGAAGAAAAAGTATTCTCGCACCGCTTGCTAACTATTAGGATATGCTGAAAGATACCAGCGAATAGGAAATCAATGCCATTCCACGGGAGATGGCGCGACATTTCTCAAGAATCCTTAAATGCAGATGGGGGCCACTGAGCTGACGCTATATTCAAGTAGTGTTAATGTAAGTATAATATCCATAAATGCAGATTTATGTTGTTTCATTATTCACAAATAAAGTAGTTTCACTTTTATTTAGTAATTCTATTTCTCAACCTAAATTGGTAGATACATTGCGCGCCACCCTAAAAATAGCTGAGGCCTGTCCATAAGGAATTGTCTCCTTGATGCATTCATTTTGGGCAATCCACTAGTAGACTGTCATGCTATTCTACCCAGGGAGGTGAAGCTAAGGACGAATCTGATGAGTGCGATGATCATGCTGATGGTGGATACCATAAGTGACGTCATTTGCATAGAGAGCCCTGCCATAGTGACCACTCTGGACCTCCTCAGCATCCGCCGCATCATCTCTCTGGCTTGTTCCTTCTCATGAGCTTCTTGCTCCATTCGTATCCTCGCTGAAACCACAAGGATGCAATGTTTAATCAACTGTTTATGCAGATGGAAACAATAAGTTGAGAAAAAAGTCTGATATGTTCCGTTCACATGACTTTCTCTACCTGTTCTGCAAATAAACTATCCTTACAAAAGAGTGTTCTTATATCTAATTCTATTAATCGAGATAAATATTAGCAGAAAATGTCATATTACTTAGTTCCTTGTTGGTAGAAGGGAAATAAGAGAAGGCTAAAGCGATAGTCAATTACTTTAAAAGCTGTCGACAGTCAACTAGATTCGCAGGAGCATCGAGCAAAGTTTCTCTCATCCCCCCTCCCCCCAGTCTCTGCTTTACCCAATAAGCAAGAGTTAGAGTATCTTACCTAAATCAGCGTTCAGGACAATGACATACTCTCGATGACACTTGTCTCAGAGATGCGACATGCGACAGGTTGCTTTGCTTAGGTTGGGAGTATATCATATATCTGGTCTAGAAAATGATCTTACCTAAATCAGTGTTGAGGACGATGACACCTGTCTCTGAGGGACGGTAACATGTGACACCCCTCGCTGAAGTTGGAATATATCATATACCTGGTCTAGAGTACGATCTTACCTAGATCAGCGTTCAAGACGATGACACGTATCTCTGAGGGATTGTGACATGTGGCACACCTTGCTGAAGTTGGAGTACATCATATACATGGTCTAGAGTATGATCAACGTTCAGGACGATTACACCTGTCTCTGAGGGACTCCGATATGTGACACGCCTTGCTAAAACTGGAGTATATCATATACCTGGTCTAGAGTTTGATCTTATCTAGATCAGTGTTCAGGACGATTAGACCTGTCTCTGTGGGACTGCGACATGTGGCACGCTTGCTGAAGATGGAGGTTATCATATACATGGTCTAGTGTTTGATCTTACCTAGATCAGTGTTCAGGACGATTAGACCTGTCTCTGAGGGACGGTAACATGTGACACGCCTCGCTGAAGTTGGAATATATCATATACCTGGTCTAGAGTACGATCTTACCTAGATCAGCGTTCAAGACGATGACACGTATCTCTGAGGGATTGTGACATGTGGCACACCTTGCTGAAGTTGGAGTACATCATATACATGGTCTAGAGTATGATCAACGTTCAGGACGATTACACCTGTCTCTGAGGGACTGCGATATGTGACACGTCTTGCTAAAGTTGGAGTATATCATATACATGGTCTAGAGTTTGATCTTACCTAGATCAGTGTTCAGGACGATTACACCTGTCTCTGAGGGACTCCGATATGTGACACGCCTTGCTAAAACTGGAGTATATCATATACCTGGTCTAGAGTTTGATCTTACCTAGATCAGTGTTCAGGACGATTAGACCTGTCTCTGTGGGACTGCGACATGTGGCACGCTTGCTGAAGATGGAGGTTATCATATACATGGTCTAGAGTATGATCAACGTTCAGGACGATTACACCTGTCTCTAAGGGACTGCGATATGTGACACGCCTTGCTAAAGTTGGAGTATATCATATACATGGTCTAGAGTTTGATCTTACCTAGATCAGTGTTCAGGACGATTACACCTGTGTCTGAGGGACTGTAACATGTGACACGCCTTGCTGAAACTGGAGTATATCATATACATGGTCTAGAGTTTGATCTTACCTAGATCAGTGTTCAGGACGATTACACCTGTCTCTGAGGGACTCCGATATGTGACACGCCTTGCTAAAACTGGAGTATATCATATACCTGGTCTAGAGTTTGATCTTACCTGGATCAGTGTTCAGGACGATTAGACCTGTCTCTGTGGGACTGCGACATGTGGCACGCTTGCTGAAGATGGAGGTTATCATATACATGGTCTAGAGTATGATCAACGTTCAGGACGATTACACCTGTCTCTAAGGGACTGCGTAATGTGACACGCCTTGCTAAAGTTGGAGTATATCATATACATGGTCTAGAGTTTGATCTTACCTAGATCAGTGTTCAGGACGATTACACCTGTGTCTGAGGGACTGTAACATGTGACACGCCTTGCTGAAACTGGAGTATATCATATACATGGTCTAGAGTTTGATCTTACCTAGATCAGTGTTCAGGACGATTACACCTGTCTCTGAGGGACTGCGATATGTGACACGCCTTGCTAAAACTGGAGTATATCATATACATGGTCTAGAGTTTGATCTTACCTAGATCAGTGTTCAGGACGATTAGACCTGTCTCTGCGGGACTGCGATATGTGACACGCCTTGCTAAAGTTGGAGTATATCATATACATGGTCTAGAGTTTGATCTTACCTAGATCAGTGCTCAGGACGATTACACCTGTCTCTGAGGGACTGCGATATGTGACACGCCTTGCTGAAACTGAAGTATATCATATACCTGGTCTAGAGTTTGATCTTACCTAGACCAGTGTTCAGGACGATTACACCTGTGTCTGAGGGACTGCGATATGTGACACGCCTTGCTAAAGTTGGAGTATATCATATACCTGGTCTAGAGTTTGATCTTACCTAGACCAGTGTTCAGGACGATTACACCTGTCTCTGAGGGACTGCGATATGTGACACGCCTTGCTAAAGTTGGAGTATATCATATACATGGTCTAGAGTTTGATCTTACCTAGATCAGTGCTCAGGACGATTACACCTGTCTCTGAGGGACTGCGATATGTGACACGCCTCGCTGAAGTTGGAATATATCATTACATGGTCTAGAGTTTGATCTTACCTAGATCAGTGTTCAGGACGATTACACCTGTGTCTGAGGGACTGCGATATGTGACACGCCTTGCTAAAGTTGGAGTATATCATATACCTGGTCTAGAGTTTGATCTTACCTAGACCAGTGTTCAGGACGATTACACCTGTCTCTGAGGGACTGGGATATGTGACACGCCTTGCTAAAGTTGGAGTATATCATATACCTGGTCTAGAGTTTGATCTTACCTAGATCAGTGCTCAGGACGATTACACCTGTCTCTGAGGGACTGCGATATGTGACACGCCTCGCTGAAGTTGGAATATATCATTACATGGTCTAGAGTTTGATCTTACCTAGATCAGTGTTCAGGACGATTACACCTGTGTCTGAGGGACTGCGATATGTGACACGCCTTGCTAAAGTTGGAGTATATCATATACATGGTCTAGAGTTTGATCTTACCTAGATCAGTGTTCAGGACGATTACACCTGTCTCTGAGGGACTGCGACATGTGGCACGCTTGCTGAAGATGGAGGTTATCATAAACCTGGTCTAGAGTATGATCTTACCTAGATCAGCGTTCAGGACGATGACACACTCACGATGACACTTGTCTCTGAGGGACTGTGACATGTGGCACGCCTCGCTGAAGTTGGAGTATCTCATCTGGGCCCACCAGAAGGTGGAGTTGTGTACTGCTGGTAGAGGATATCCGTACACCCGGGGACAACTGCTGTAGACGACACATTCTCGATGACAGTAGTGGTTAAGGGACGGCGATCTCTGACAAGCCTCGCTGAAGGAACTGTACATCACTCCGTCCCACTGGACGCTCGCAGTCAAGTTCTCATTGACTGGGCATGCCGCTATCCCCACCTGGTACCCGCTGCTCGTACCTGCAGTCGAAAGTTTCAATTACACATCTAGAAAAAAAATCTGATGTTTACACTCACGTGACTTTGTCTAGCTGTTCTGCAAACTTATAAGTAGAAGGGAACTAAATAAATCCACTAAGCTAAAGCGATAGTTAAATGTTTTATAACCGTCGATATGCGATTGTTATTGAATTCGTTCTTTGCTTGGCCAGGAATAGAATAGCGACACTTCCTGCCTAAGAAAAGTAAAGTATTTCAAATTATAAACCAATAGCATGGAGTATCTCGAAAATGGTCAACTCTACAACAAAAATGTATATGACATAAATTGTGTGTTTTAACGATATCTACATATTCTGTATAGTAAGTTTCTGTCTATTTCTTACGGTCAACCAGTGATGCAAAATTCATTCAGAACGAATAGTTTTCAGAAGCTATTTTCATAAAATTCAAGATATACATGTTATTTGTCATGTAAGTATCTTAAATATAAGAGATTTTAATCAAAATCGCTAGAGCCATTTTTGAGAAAATCAAAACTTTTGAAAATGTTTCCACGTAAAGGTTAATAGGGGTGGGGGGGGGAGTTTCATCAAAAACTTCGTGTCGCATCCTTTTAAGACTCAGAACTTAAATACCAACCTGTTCGTTTTTGAGCTATGCTACCCATAGACACACACATACACTGACATTTTACTAAAAAAATTATTTTTTTTGGATTCAGGGATTCTCAAAACATATTTCCAGCGAAATCTCAGTATAGAATTTTTGGGTGTAATACAATACTTTCTCTATACATTATATGTATAGTAACTCCATGGCACGACAGCTCACTGGGAACCTTGGCCTACCGCCCGGCCGCTGCGTCTCCATATCGGTCCACTATAGACGTCATGGATGGGGTGCAGTATTGGAGGGTGAAATGTGGTCTGCGCTTCGAGCCCCCTGGCCAGTTAATGCGGTCCTCATGACCTATGTATATAGTACGTGACGAAAAACCTAAAACAAATCTTATTATGTACTTTTTGTTTATATTTTCTGCCGTGTTCAAGATTTTTACTTACTCTACCAAATACTAAGTACGTACATAGCAAGTATAGAAGGTTTTATATTCCACTCAAAAATTTGATATCGAGATTTCAATGTAAATATGTGTTTTGTGGGCCCCTTAGTCCAAATGTGCATTTTAAAAATAGGTGCGTGGGCATGTGTGTGTGTGTGTGTGTCTGTGCATCTCAAAAAGCTTATGTGTTCCATTCACATGACTTTCTCTAAATCTCTGTAACAAATTAGTGTTAAAAAGGTTAATCTTCTATCTACTTCATGCTAATCGAAATAAACATTAGCAGAAATTGACTTATTACTTGCTTCCTTGCAAGTAGAAGGGAAACATTTGTGTTACACTCACATGACTTTCTCTAGCTGCTCTACAAACAAACTTCTTACAAAAGATAATTCTGCTTTCAGGACCATGCTAATCGAGATAAACATTAACAGAATTTTATTGCTTAGTTCCTTATAAATAGAAGGGAACAAGGGCTAAAGTGATAGTCAAATGTTTTAAAAGCTGTCGTAATGCAAATCGCCTCTTTGCTTGACCAGGTCTAGAACAAAAGAAAAATGGACACTTCCGTCTGGGCGAAGTATAAGTGCTCCACAATGAAACCAAAAACAAGGAAAATGTCGGACATGGTTAAGTCCACAGTAAAAATGTAAAGAACATAAATTGTGTGTTTTGACGAGATCTACATTTTTGTAGTAAGTTTTTGTGTATCTCTTACGGTTTAGCAGTTAAGAAACTTCGGCAAAATTAATCAAGAATATAGAAGTCTCAGAGGCTATTCCCAGAAAATTCAAGATATACATTTTATTTGGGATGTAAATATCTTATTATACAATTATGAGAAAATAAAATTTTTCTAAAATATTTCCATGTAAAGGGTAGTTTGTGGTGGGGAGATTTTCTTGAAAAACCTTTTCGCATCCTTGGAAGATACTAAAATGCAATACCAAGTTTGGTATTTAATGTTCATTTCGTTTTTGAGCTATGTTGTCCACAGACACAGACAGGCACACACACACACCATACATACATACATACATACATACATACATACATACATACATACATACATACATACATACATACATACATACATACATACATACATACATACATACATACATACATACATACATACATACATACATACATACATACATACATACATACATACATACATACATACATACATACATACATACATACATACATACATACATACACACACACCATACATACATACATACATACATACATACACACCATACATACATACATACATACATACATACATACATACATACATACATACATACATACACACCACACACACGACCTTTTTCTAAAAATGCTTTTTTTCGGTTTCAGGGAACCCCAGAACATATATGTCCGTTAAATCTCGGTATCGAAATTTTGGGTGGAATACAATACCTTCTCTATCTCTAACCTAGGTACGTTGTATATGCGGGCTAGAGAAAGTAAAAATGGAATGTACTCCATTCACATGATGTCCTCTAACTGTTCGGTAAACAAGCCTTTTACTCTAAACATGAATCTGTTATCTCCATCATGCTAATCAAGATAAACATAAGCACTACTAGCTTCCTTGCAAGTAGAAGGGAAATAGAATGCACAGGCTAAAGCGATAGTTTTGTCCTTTAAAACCCGGCCGCTATGTGAAACAATTGAGGTTCGGTAAACAAACGAGAAATAAAAAAAAATGTTTTCCCTTTCGAGAAAAGTTTTAAGTGGCTTAAAACTGAAACCACTAATCTGGAATATCTCGAATACGGCTATATCTATTATAAAAAAAAAAAAAAAAAGACTGATGTGTACCATTCACATGACTTCTCTACATGTTTACAACAAATTATTATTAAAAATCTTATTCTTCTATTTACTTCGTGCTAACCGAGAAAAAATAGCAGAAGTGGTCTTATTACTTACTTCCATGTTAGTTGAAGGGAAATAAGGGAGTACCATATTCTAGTCAAAAGCTGGTTGCGTTGCTTTGTTTGTATGGACAGGAATTGACAATTTCTCATATGCGGAAAGTAAGTATTCTATAGCTGAAACCAATAACTATCTCGAAAACGATCAACTCTACGAAGAAATGTATATAACATAAACCGTACGTATTAACATTTTCTATCAGGCAAGTTTTTGTCTATCTCTTACGATTTCCCGGACATGCAAATTTCCGCAAAATTCATCCACAATAAAGGGGTCTTCAGAGGATATTCCCAGAAAATCAAAATATACATATTATTTGTCATGTAAATATCCTAAATATAAAATATTTAACCAAAATAGGGCCATTTTTGAGAAAATCAAAATTTTCGAAAATTCTTACATGTAAAGGGTAGTTTGGGGTGGGGGAACTTTCTTGAAAATCTTCGTGATACCTTGGAAGATACCAAACTTAAAGACCAAGTTTGGTATTAACGGTCTTGTCGTTTTTGAGCTATGCTGTCCACAGACACACACACACACACACACACATATACTTTACGTTTTGATACTACTTGGGGAAATGCGAAAAGAGCATGAAATCTTTCACATTAAACGAGTAAACTTTCACGCTAATGCCGTTGATGTTGAAAGCGTTTGTCTTTGCATGAAATAAGCTTTATAGATTGTAGAGGTATTGTAGATGGCTTAGACGGTTTGACCTACTTCAGAACACATAGATCTAGTGCCATACCTATCAATGTTATCCATTCTGTGGTTTCGTGCCGTTGGCTTCCCGACAGGTTTCTGACCCCTAGGCACCTGATTGTAAGGCCTAAATATGGGGAGCTTAAGCCGATAATAATTAAATCAAGAATTACAAGACAGTTTTGCATTGTTTAAAAGTAAAGCTATTCGTATTTCAAAATTCTCCTGTTGTTTTGAAGCAAAAATGCGTAGCCACGTGTTGGGCTGAATTTCATCTAACCCAACGCGGTGTTTTGAGAACAAATGCCCTCTAGCTCGATAACAAGATGTTTACGGACAGTAAGAAAACACTCAATTATAACCCTTAAAACTATTCGGTGTTATTCTGACTCACTCTGTATGCAATATCTAGTGTTCAAGATTTTGTTTATTTGTCACGTACATGTCTTAAACATGTGGTATTTTAAACAAAACCGTTACAGGAATTTTTGAGAAAGTAAAAAATAACGAAAATTGTTTCATGTAAAGAGTAGAGGACTTTCTTCAATTTTTTTCTCCATTAGCAGATACTAAACTTAAAGTTAAATTTGGTATTTCGTTTTTAATTTCTATATTTAGTATATAGGTAGAGAAGATATTGCACTCCACCCAAAAATTCAATACGAGGTTTCACCGGAAATACACGTTTTAGGGTCCCTGTTTAAAAACACTTTGGAAAAGGTCCGTTTGTATGTAAGTCTGTGAACATACTAACCTAAAAACGAAAAGTCGGTAAAATGCCATACTTGGTGTTTAAGTTTAGTATTTTCCAAGAACATGACACGAAGATTTTGAGAGAAATCCCGTCACCCCAAACTAGCCTTTACATGGAACAAATTTCGAACATTTCGATTTTCTCAAACATGGCTTTAACAATTTTGATTAAAATACCGTATAGGTATTAAAGATTTTTACATGACACAATTTATATCTTGAATATCTTGGGAATATCGTCTGAAGGCCTCTTCATTCTGAATGATTTCTATATAACAGGTAAACGCTAAGATATACACAAAAACTTACTACACAAAAATGTAGAACTTCTTAAAACATACTTTATATCATATACATATTTTTTCGTGGAGTTGACAATTTCCGAGATATTCCTTGATATTGGTTTCAGTATTAAAATATTTAAGCTTTTCTCATGCGGGAATTTGTAAAGTTCTGGCCATGCAAAGAAACGGACTTCATCACATAGCAACCACATTGTAAAACATCGTTTTAGCCTATTTCTCTTCTACTTACAAGAGAGCAAGGGATAAGACTATTTCTGCTAATGTTTATCCTGATTGGGTGATGTAGATAGAAGAATAAGTTTTCACAGGGACTTAGACAAAGTCATGTAATCGAACATGTCAGATTTGTTTAATTGTTGAATACGTTCGTGTTTAGAAAATGTGTGTTGTTTTGCCATAAAAGTGTAGATGCTGAACACACAAAGGTATATTAAAATGTTGATTTTTGTGGTCTAGGTTTATTTATTAAAATTTAACTTTGAATGTCTTTGAAATTAACGTATAAATAAATGAAAATTTCTCTAGTGTGTATGAACTACGCATGCAGTGGGTAGAGAAGGTATTATATTCCACTAAAAATTAATTACTGAAATTTCATGGAAATACATATTTTGGGAACGTGTTTTAACAGTCTTCCAAAAAGGCTTAGATGTATATGTGTGTGTGACTGTGTGTGTGTGTGTGTGTGTGTGTGTGTGTGGACAATTTAGCTAAAACATGCGATGAGTTCTTTGCATGGGAAAATGTTCGAAAATTTTGATTTTCTCTAAATCTGTCTACGGTTTTGATTAAAATTGGGTTCCTTAAAGCTATTTAAATGGCAAACAAAATGTCTATCTTGAATTTTCTGGAATTAGCCTCTGAAGTCCTCTATTATTCTAGATGACTTTTATATAACTGGTAAACCGTAAGAAATAGACAAAAACTTACTGGACAAAAATTTAGATCTCATTAAACACACAATTTTTGTTATATACTTTTTTTTCGTGGAGTTGGCCGTTTTTGAGATATTCCTTGTTATTGGTTTCACCTTTAAAAACCTTATACTTTTCTCACACAGGCATTTGTCAACAAACATACAAACAAAGGAACATAGTCATATAGCATATAGCTTTTGACTATCACTTTAACTTAGGGTACTCCCTTATTTCGCTTCTACTTACAAGAAAGCAAGTAACAAGACCATTTCTGCTAATTTTTTTCTGATTAGCGTGAAATAAGTAGAAGAGTAAGCGTTTTAATAATTATATGTTGCAGAGATGTAGAGAAAGTCATGTGAATGAAATACATCAGATTTTTTTTGTAGTAATATTTTGACTACCGGAATGAAGCGGATTTCAGAGGTTATTCACAATAAAATCAAGATAATCATTTCATTTGACTTGAGAATATCTTGATATTTTTCGTAGTTGGCTTACCCTCGCCGTATTTAGGACTGAAACCGGATGCCTAGGGGTCAGAAGCGTGTCGGGGAGCCAACGACACGAAGCCACAGAATGGAGAATCTGGAACAAGTGGTCATCCCATGGCCAGGCATCAGCATGAGGAAGTGGATATAAAATGCAGGTGAAATGGATAATAGGGAGAGTGATAATGGATTAATTGATGGAATGAGTGACGGGGGAAACCTGAGTTTTAATATACCCGCCCAGACGCCGCTTTGTCTACCATAAATCCCACATGCGGGCGCTTGGGAGGCGAGTGGTCTGAATCGGCCATATCTTGATATACGGTACATTAATCAAAATCATTAGAGCCATTTTTGAGAAAATAAAAGGTTTCGAAAAATACTCGTGTAAAATGAAGTTGGGAGTGGGAGGTTTTCTTAATTATCTTCGTGTTGCATCTTTAGAAGATGCTCAACTTAGTTGTCAAGTTTGGTTTTTAGCGAACTTTTTGTTTTTGAGTTATGCTGTTCACACACACGCCATTATTTATTTATAATGTAAGAGCGTGAAATTATGGAGTTTTATTCGAGCGGGTATATTGTAAACCGAAACGCAGTCGAGAAAAAAAAAACTTCGCTCGCGTATCATACAATGGTTTTTCTACGAGAATTTTCTGATATTAAAAGAAAAGCAACGAAAGATGAAATAATTTGAGGTTAAGTTTGAGGCATTCACCAGGGTCATAGTTCGTTATTTATTTCGGAGCATTAGGATAGGGTGCGTTCAGTGGGTCTAGTTTCGCTTTAAGGTTGCTGGGCGCGATGACGGTACGGTTATTGCAAGCCGTGATAAACCAATATTATTGTTGTTCTGTGATGTATTTTGAGAAAATGGCAGCTTTTTAGAGTTATGATATCGTTAGAGCTGTAAAAGAAACAGAATGAATTTACTATCTGCTAAATCCCGAAAATTGTTTTGAACATAACCTTATATCGTGCAGGACTATTTTAATTGTTTGTCTGTTGATCAGTGACGTATACACACTAACATCGTCAATTATTTTGGCGAGTGTAAAGTTGGAACAAAATTCCTTTACGCTTGCTGCATTTCTTTGCGCGTGGATTCCGTAAAATTCAAGCTTGCGATCTGAAATGAGCTCATAAACTACTCAATTACGCTCGGTCGCAGAAAAAATTAATTATTCTAATGCAAGAATGTCGTACCTGTAGAGGGCGGCAGGTATTGGACCTGGCTACCCACTGCGACGATCAGGGACAGCAGGCCGATGATGTCCGGTGTTCCAACACTCAGCATGGTGTCGACTGTCAGTTGGGCTGTATTGGTAACGGTGTCCACACTATTCTTGTCTGCTTGATCCTTATCACCAAGTACTTTCTGTACGCCTCAAAGTACAGAAACCCACTCATTTGATATCGGGATTTCACCAGAAATTGGTGTGTGTGGAAATTAGGCTTACCAACTTCTAAACTCTGAATTCCGGGAGAAAATTAGATATAACAGTAAAGCTAGAAAAATGTATACAAAACCAATCATATGAATTTTTCCAGGCATCGTTCAACATGCAATAGTATTTCTAATTCTTTTGTACCTTCAATGAACTAGTCATTATAATAACCAACTTACGACTGCGACGAAAGACCTCAAACTGCTAATAATTACTCATTTTGTGATTTCTGTTTGTAAATATAGCACATATAGATTTGATGTTGACGCAACAATGGGTTTCCCTTCTCCCTCCCGACTTCACAAATCAAAACACTACTATTTCCTTCTACGGGCTGCCAATCTTTGCATATAACAGATGACATACTCGTATTTTATAAAAGTATAGTATATAAATAATAATAACAACTAAGGAATAAAGGAGATATCACATAATTCCGGGAGATTTAATTTCAGATCCGGGAGCTAGGAAATCCCATTCAATTCCAGGAGATTCCCGGCCATTCCGGGAAAGTTGGCAATTCTAATGGAACCGCATTCATGTAGGAAGTCTATTCTCTATCTCTTCTGCAATCAAGCTACTCTTACAAAATATCATTCTTTTACTTCATGCTAATCAAGATAATACCAGAAATATGTTTATCTTGATTAGCAAGATGTAGATAGCAGATTAATGTTTTGAATAAAAGGTTTGTTTGCCGAGCAGCTAGAGAATATCATGTAATTATCACATTATATTTTTGCCCTTTCACTTACAAGGAACCAAGTAATAAGGACAATTTCTGCTAATGTTTATCTCGATTATCATGATGTAGATGGAAAAATAAACTTTTTTAACAATGATTTGTTACAGAGACATAGAGAAAGTGATGTGAACAAAGGACATCAGATTTTTTGAATACTTTTCCATACTCAAAATGCTCCACGTGATGTATTTTGACTAATTTGTTTTAAAATTTCTATACTACCTCTTGAAAGACACTATACTTTTTTTCGAAATGATGCTCCTTTTTACTTTCTCTATAGGCACTATGTACATAGTGTATAGAGAATGTATTGCACTCCACCAAAAAATTCGATACCGAGATTTCACCGGAAATATATGTTTTAGGGTCCCCTTTATCTAAAAAAACCATTTTCGGAAAAAGGTCCGTGTGTGTGTGTGTGTATGTGTCCGTGTGTCTGTGAACACGATAACTCAAAAACGAAAAGTAGGTAAAATACCAAACTTGGTATTTAAGTTAAGTATCTTCCAGGGATGCGACACGACGATTTTGAGAAAAATCCCCCCACCCCAAACTACCCTTTACATGGAACTTTTTTCGAAAATTTTGATTTTCTCAAAAATGGCTCTAACGATTTTGATTAAAATTTCGTATATTAAAGATATGTACCTGACAAATAAAATGTATATCTTGAATTTTCAGGGAATAGCCTCTGAAGAGTAGTTTATTCTGGATGAATTTTACTAAATTTTGAATAACTGCTAAACCGTAAGAGATGGACAAAAGCTTACTACACAAAAAATGTAGAGCACCTTAAAGCACACAATTTATGTTATATACATTTTTTTCATGGAGTTCGTCGTTTTTATGACATTCCTTATTTTTGGTTTCTGCTGTGAAAAACATACATTTCTCATACAGGAATTTGTCAACTTCTGTCCATACAAACAAAGGAACTTCAGTGACATAGCAACCAGCTTTTGATTATCACTTTAACCTATGGTACTCCCTTATTTCACATCTACTTACAAGGAAGCAAGTAATATGGCTATTTCTGCTAATGTTTTACTCATTAGCATGAAGTTAATAGAAATATAAGCTTTTTAAGAATAATTTGCTGCAAGGATATAGAGAAAGTCATGTGAATGGTACACATCAGATTTTTTGAGAAGAATTATTAACTTTTGAAACGTCAAGAGTACGAAATGTAATAATTCTTTTAGAGAAATCAGGGCTAATATAAAAGGCTGATATAATAGATCTATTTGAAAACTTATTTACTGTAAAACTTGAATTGTTGATGCGAATATATTTTTAAAATCCATTGTGTAATCCATTTTATTAGAGTAGTTAATTGAGACAGTTGCATATTATTATTTAAATAGAATTTTGAAACAGTGGAAAAATATCTCTGTTATGGTGTGTAATAACTGATAAATTTGAACAAGATATTTCATATACTGTGTATTTTCGAAATAAAAAGGTTTATGGAAGTTGGAAATTTCGCAGTCTGCAAGATATCTTTTTAAAATGTTACCATGTCTTTGACACCCACAGTGCTATTGTTGCCATGTTTCATAACACTAGTATGCATGGTTATTTAAATAATATGTTACTAACTTCATTGCTTTATAATAAAACTGTTCAACACACTCTTCTTTTTTACTTTCTCTATAGTACTATGTACATCGAATATAGAGAAGGTATTGCACTCCACTCAAAAGTTCGATATCGAGATATCACCGGAAATACTCGTTTTAAGGTCCCCTGTACCCAGAATAAGCATTTTTAGAAAAAGGTCCGCATTTGTGTGTGTGTGTGTACGTGTGTCTGTGAACACATTAACTCAAAAAGAAAAATCGGTAAAATACCAAACTTGGTTTTTAAGTTTAGTATCTTCCAGGGATGCGACACGAAGATTTTCAACAAAATCCCCTACCCCAAACTACTCTTTACAAGAAAAAATTCCGAAAATGTTGATTTTCTCAAAAATGGCTCTAACGATTTTGATTAAAATACCGTATAATAAAGTAGTTTAAATGAAAACTATAATGTATATGTTGAATTTTCTGGGAATAGCCTCTGAAGACCTCTTTATTCTGGAAGGATTTTTCTGAATTTTGCATAACCGGTAAACCGTAAAACATAGACAAAAACTTACTACACAAAAATGTAGATCTTGTTAAAGCACACAGTTTGTGTTATTTACGATTTTTCGTGGAAATGACCATTGCTGAGATATTCCTTGTTATTGGAAAATTTTCCGAGAATTTGTAAGCTTCTGGCCATGTAAACCACAGGGCAACCAGCTTTTAAAAGAGTTGACACATGGGACACATCTAACTTTCAGAAATCCCATGTATAACTTTAAACCTTGAATCTTTTCTATCATTTTTGTTTGTTTGTTTGTTATTGTTTCATTTATGTAGGCCTCTTTAACTTGATTGGTCATATCGGGGGATTTGACTTGTTAAACAACTCGTATTACTGTAGGTTTAGAACATTAGGTTCATCATTTTTACTTTCTCTAGCCCCATATGTACAATGTACATAGGGATAGAGAAGTATTGTATTCCATCCAAAAATTCGATACCGATATTTCACCGGAAATACATTTTTAGGACCCCCTGTATCCAAAAAAAGCATTTGGAGAAAAAGGTCCGTGTGTGTGTGTGTGTGTGTGTGTGTGTGTGTGGGTGTGTGTGTGTGGGTGTGTGTGTGTGGGTGTGTGTGTGTGTGTGTCCGTGTACACGATAACTCAAAAACGAAAAGTAGCTAAAATACCAAACTTGGTATTTAAGTTTAGTATCTTCCAGGGATGCGACACGAAGATTTTGAGAAAAATCCCCTCACCCCAAACTACCCTTTACATGGAACTTTTTTCGAAAATTTTGATTTTCTTAAAAATGGCATTAACAATTTTGATTAAAATATCATATATTAAAGATATTTACCTAACAAATAAAATGTATATCTTAAATTTTCTGGGAATAGCCTCTGAAGACCTGTTTATTCTGGATGAATGTTACTTAATTTGGCCTAACTAGTAAACCGTAAGATATAGACAAAAACTTACTATACAACAAATTTAGGTCTTGTTAAAATACACAAGTTATGTCATATACATTTTTCTCGTGGAGCTTACCGTTTTCGAGGTATTCATTGTTATTAGTTTCAGTTGTGAAGTACTTATACTTTTCTCAGACGGGAGTGTCCGTTTTTCTTTTGTTATACTCCTGGCCAAGAAAAGAAGCGATTTGTAATGACAATCTTGTAACGACAGCTTTTAAAACATTTGACTATTGGTTTAGCCTAGTGTATTCCCTTATTTTCTTCCTACTTATAGGGAACTAAATAATAAGAACATTGTGCTAATGAGTACCTCGACTAGAAAGGTGCAGAAAGAAGAAGAATCTTATGTATGAAGTTTGTAGAACAGCTAGAGAAAGTCATGTGAATGTAACACATCAGATTTTTATATTACTTAACACACGCACATTCACTCTCACTTCCAGCTCTGTGGGGGATAGGGAATAATTCTGGTTAAAGAAAAATTCCCCGTCCCAGCCGGGAATCGAACCTGAGATCTGCGAATGAAAAGTTAGCTCTCTGACCACTCGATCACGGAGGCAGTGCAACATTGTATTGCTTATCATTATAATTACTATTTTTCTACTTTTTTATTTTCAGTTTTGTTATCCTATATTATTATTTCATATCATCGTGATGTTGGCACTCTCTGTCAACCTGTGGCTGGTACAGGAAGAATAAATAAAAAATTAGCAGAAATAGTCTTATTACTCGCATCCTTGTAAGTGGAAGCGAAATAACGGACAACCGTAGGTTAAAGTGATAGTCAAAAGCTGGTTGCTATGTCACTGAAGTTCCTTTGTTTATATGGATAGGAGTTGACAAGTTCCAGTATGAGAAAGTATACGTTTTTCATAGCAGAAACCAAAAATAAAGAATGTCACAAAAACGACGAACTCCACGAAAAAAATGTGTATAGCATAAATTGTGTGTTTTAATGTGCTCTACATTTTTTGTGCAGTAAGTTTTTGTCCATCTCTTACGGTTTAACAGTTATTCAAAATTTAGTAAAATTCATCCAGAATAAACTACACTTCAGTGGCTATTCCCAGAAAATTCAAGATATACATTTCATTTGTCAGGTAAATATGCTTAATATCCGAAATTTTAATCAAAATCGTTAGAGCCATTTTTGAGAAAATCAAAATTTTCGAAAAAAAGTTCCATGTAGGTAGTTGGGGGTGGGGGGATGTTTCTCAAAATCTTCGTGTCGCATCCCTGGAAGATACTAAACTTAAATACCAAGTTTGGTATTTTGCCGACTTTTCGTTTTTGAGTTATCGTGTTCACAGACACACGGACACACACACACACACACACACACACACACACACACACACACACACACGGACCTTTTTGTGAAAATACTTTTTTTGGATATTGGGGACCCTAAAACATATATTTCCGGTGAAATCTCGGTATCGAATTTTTGGTGGAGTGCAATACTTTCTCTATACACTATGTACACAGTGCGTATGGAGAAAGTAATAAAACTGTTGATTGTTCACATTAAAATGAGAACTTTTCCTCTGTTAATTTGGCTAAGGAGATGAATGCTTTATGGGAGGCATGGGAGGGGGAGAGAGTGAGAGGGCGTGTTGAAATGGCCTGAGGATTTGATTTAATAACAACAAATAAACATAACACTGTCATCTGGTAAATCTTTACACGACTAGCATTTAATGTATTTAAATAAAATAAATAGTAAATAAATTAGAGCGAATAAATGACGATGTTTGTACATTTTTTTAATAAATTAAAGCATAATAAATTATTTGTACACACAAAACTGGTAATAATGCTTGAGGAGATGGCGTTCCTAAACGAAATAATGGTCGAAATTAATTTGTACGTCGTTGTTATGAATGTTGTCGATACCTGCAACGGTCTGCTAAAACTGGTCCATTTGATATATATCTGCTTTTTAAGGGTATTTGTTTTGTTTCTTTCTTTCTGAGCCGGTTTTTCGGCAGCGGAAGATTTATGTTATAATGATTAAATAGGCTAGTTTTCGATTTTGGTATAGTAGGTCAAATTTGCACTTCCAATTTGCTTCATTATTAACGATTAACGTTGAAAACAAAATTTTAAAATTAATTTAATGTCACTTTAACAGCTCCTCTGTCAGGCAGAGATCTTAATTGCCTAATTACCTTTATGGATACTTACTGTTGGACCACCAGAGGAACACGAAAGGGGCCTTGGTCGCGAGAGGGGGCTATCTGTAACTTAAATCCATGCACCATTACTTTACCAGGCAAATGGGCCGAGAAAAACGACATAAAGATAAATGAAGAGAAGACAGAAATGGCAGTATTTAGAAGCAGAAAAGGCAAAATGCAACGGAAAATTCCTCAAGAGAACGAACAACTTCAAATATCTGGGCATTACAATACAGACAAGGGGGAAAAGCTTCTGACTCCACATCAGAAGAACGGTGGCAGAGTTAGGGGCATGACACATTAGACTGTTATCAATCGACACAGCTATGGATCTGTTAAGGTTAAAGATATTGCCTGGCCTTGTGTATGGAATCGAACTACTGTGGGAGCATCTCACGTATAAACAGATAGAACAAATTAAAGCCAGATGTATCAAGAAAGTTCTAGGAGTCTGGTCTATGAACCCACTAGAGAAACCTTCCTCTTAGAGGATCTGCGAACGACGCTGCTACTGTCTGCTTGTCAAGCTTCCAATGCACTTGGGAGAAAAGAAAAAGGACATAGCAATGCAGTTCTTACAACCTGTGAGGAGCAAGAGAGATGACGGACACGGGCGTTATGTGACTACAAGATTGTCAGTTCATGCTCCAAGAAAGTTTTCCACGAACCCAGTTATACCTGTATCTGTGTTTTGTGCTCAGAGAAATGTGTAAAATACCATATACTCTTCTTCTTTTCCTCTCCCTTATGCCCTGCCGAGTGTTGGGTTTCCTCAGCCAGTCATGATCCATTTCCTATTTTTTGTCCTATCCCTAGTTAGTTGTTTCAAAGTTTTCCTTTCTGATTCCCTATTTTCTCTACATAATCACTGCATTCTATTCTTGGTCGCTCTCTCCCTCTTCTGGCCGATCATACCTGCTCTCATGCATTCTATTTATGTGTCCAAAACGTCTTAAAACATTTGTCTCTATCTTTTTATTGCTGGTTCTTGATTAAGGATATTCCTTATTTGACAGTTTCCAAATACTCAAGAGCCTCCCTCCAAAAAACAAAAACTATCACTGCAAGGACAACTAAATTCATGTATTGATTCAAGTATTGTAATTTGCACAGTGTGCTCTGTTTTACTTTATCGGTAATGTAAACAAAAGCAAGAGGTTACAACGGCTCTAGTTGCTCTTTTCTGCATCACAAAATAGTTCCTCTTAAACTGCCGATAGAAGTACAGAAATATATTAAACTAAACAGCGCCGTCTAAATAATATAATATGAATGATTAAGGAACGAAATATACGGAATTTGTGCGTTGAGCAGATTCTAGTAACGACTGCTTCCAGTCAGCACGTGTTGGCGTATACAGATATAGTGAAACACAAGCAACGAAACTCCTAAAAAGTGGCGAGATAATAATTATTCTTCGTATACATGAAATAAGTTTTGTGAAAATTGCCCTACTCTTTTATCAGATAAAATTCTCAGTTTAACGGAGAATTTACTGGTGTTTCTGAAAGCAGCATAAAAGTGTGTAAAATTTTAAACTAGCCTATGTGCGACATCTGTGCAAGCAGCTTTTCAACAAGTGACAGTCGAAAAGTGCAGTGAATGTGTTCGGGAAGAGCAAACAAAGTGGGTTTTGGAGGGTATGATGAACATTGTCGCTGAGCAACTAAATATCCATCTCGATGATGACTCAGACAGTTTAAGTGCAACTGCACCAGACAACTCGAATCTTGAAGTATTGGAACCACTTCCATCTTCAGACTAGGTCTTCTGGGTGAGTCACTGCACTATAGAAATGGTTCTCCCCATATGTGATTACTGAGGATTACCAAAGAAAGAAGAGGCCTGTAATGGGGATTGAGGAATAATTTCGAGGATCTTGACTTTGCAGATGACATTTGCCTGTTAGCACCGAGGCGCGAATTTCTTCTCAGCCATGAATGTATTTTTTTCAATGTAAATATACGAGTTTATTTTTATTTGTAGTAATATAATAGAATTTAAGATACTTAATATGTAAAACTGAATATATGTAACGATTGTATCTGTTCTTTTGAGAGGAAAAAGCAGTTTCTTGCAGGCTATTTCGGAAGAGGCCAAAGTCGCTAGGAAATTTACCGTTATGTTACTATTGTATTCCAAAAGTCCCGTTCAGCGCCCGAGGTCAAGGGAGGTTATCGATATTTGCCACGTTTAGGGGGTAAATGAATTTCGGCCAATGGGAAGCCGACAGCTTACAAACTGCCGGGAAATTAAGAAACCGACGCCAAAGCGTTCGGCCAATAAGAAGGTGATTTTAAGGTGCAAAGGCAGGAGACACAAGCTCTTGTTCCTTGTTTCTTTCGGTTGTTAAAGTGTGCTCTAGTTCCCAGAACGACAAAAGAAGAAAGCACGGTAAAGAAGATGACGCGAGAGTTTAGGTCGCTCAATGTGGTGCTCGCGTCTGAGTACAGAAAGTCGCGAAGTGAGAAGGTCTTACCGCAACGCGCGAGGGCTCGAGCCACGCGAACCGCAACGTTGTAAAATCCAAAGAACGCGGCAGGTCGACTTCTCAACCAGCAAATAAATAGGAGTGGACAAAAATGTCTCGTGTCCTTTCTGTCCTCCACCGCTGAGAAAGAGACAGTCTCGTGGTGTTTCAGCCGCCGGCACGAAGACACCGCAGCGCCCAGGAGAGAGCACCGACGGAGAACTTGCCAGAGCAGGTACGTGGTGACAGACGAGAGGAGGAACCGTCGCAGCACAAAGGTTCCAGGATATGGAAACGAAATTAATGCACTTACAAGAGGAAGCAAAGAAAGTTGGGTAAACAATAAAAGAAATGATAATAAATGTAGTCCCCAACAAAATAAAAATTTTAAGGTGGATGATAAAGATATAGTAGAGGTAGATTCGTTTATTTATGTTGGTAGTGTTGTTACCAGGACAAATGGTGCAGATGAAGATGTAAAGAGACGAATTCAACAGGCAACTGTAGCCTTTGTGCAACTCTACCCCAAAAATAACAAGGAAAACAAAACTACATGTCTTCAATACAAATGTGAAATCAATGCTCCTTTATGGCTCTGAAACATTGAAAGTAACGGGCCAAATAAATAAATTACAGACTTTTGTAACTAATTGCTTGAGAAAAATTCTGGGGATACGTGGCTGGATATTAGAACAAAAGAAGAACTATAGGCAGAAACAAATCAAGCTGAAATAAAGGTGCAAATAAAAAAGAGAAAATGGAACTGCTTAGGAAGCAGAAGGCGCTATTGAAAAGGATGTGATGGAGCAAAGAAAAGAGGTAGACCTAGAATGACATGTCTTCTAAGCTTCAGACAGGCTTACAGATACAACACGTAATCGTTTCTATTGTCAACTCAAATAAAAATATGAGTAAACACGGCGATTTTACAAAAGACTGGAGTTTTGCAGGTTAAGGAAAAAATGAGTTTTATTTATGAACGCTCTTTAACTGCTGCAGTTCTCAGCGTCCCATTGTATATTGGGCATGAAAGATTAATTTTGCTTGGAGGGTTCTTTATCAGGCTTGAGGTTCTTTTACATCTACGACATGGGACTAGCGGTTTTGCTTCCCTTCCGAAGGAAGCCATACTAAGGATTTTTACGCCCAAAAATAATGTTAGCATGTAGTTCGTTCTTTCTAGGCAAATGACCTTTGGCGAAGATACAGTGAGCTAGCCTATTTTATGTTACAATAACAAACAACTCTGCTTCGTTATGAGAATACACAGCGTACAGTTGACTGCAAAGTGTCGTGCGTTACGGGCTTATGCATTGCCAGGGTTTTAACGAGAGGTGCTTAGTTATTAATGAACATGACAGCAATGAGGGAGAAAGTCGGGAATAGAGGAAATGCAACAACATTAGGTGTAAAGCGTAGTGTTGAGAGTGAGTACACGTGGCTGACATCGCTGGAAATGTGATATTTTGCTTTGTAGTGACTGTACTATCGCAACGCAGAAACATGAGAATAACGTACACATCTGACTGCCGTTCCTGCTTCTGTGTACCAATGCTCCAGTAAAGATTAGTAAGTAACTCGCATCTAGCCTTTCATTTAAAAATATCGTTGGTCAAGAACTGGCGCGCGACCTGTATTCCTAGACCACGGAGGACAACAGCATGTTGAATCCATATTATCAAATATATTATGTCATTTTTGTTAAGAAACTATTGTGACACTCGTACTGGAAAGAAGTAGTTACCTAAGCGTGATTTTGACCATTTGGAATGCTATGATTTCATAAATATTGCAGGAAGCTGGTTGGAAAATTTAAAAGTTTAGTATCTCCACTTGTTTTGAACACCATACTCCTCGCTTGCAATAATAACGAGAATAAATTAAATTTTCATTTATATTCTAAACATTTGTGGGTGTGTATCAAGAAAGTGTTGTTTTGGCTAAGACGTTGCTGAGTTCTGTTGTGGTTTCTGAGAAGTTGGAGGGGATCCAGCCAGAGTAGGCGAGTTCGTGTGCCCTGGCGGCATTCGTGTCCATTTTGGAGAGCCATCCTCCCAACCAGCCGTTGTCCTTCTCGGGCTCCGGGCCGTAGTGCGGCGAGTCGTAGAGATGTTCGTGGTGGGCATTCTCGTAGTAGATGATCTTCTGGGCCGGCTCCTTCCTGCGGGCGAACTCCATGTAGAGGCGCACCAGACCCACCAGGAAGTTGATGATGGCTATGGCGAAGAACTTGAGCTGGAGGATCGTTCCCAGGGCCATGAACAACGTGCTCAGCTTCGACTTGAGCACCATACTCAGCATCATGAGCTTCATGAGGAACTTCTTCTTCCGACGGCGACGTCTACCTGGGCAACACGAGATGCAAGTCCGTCATATCGCCAAAAACACTTTCCATAACCACTGGTTGTAACAAACAAGTTTTATATACCTTTGTCCAGACTTCGTGCCTTCCTTGCGTCGTCATCGTCGTCATCGTCATCATCGTCATCGTCAAGATCCACATCATCATCGTCATCGTCGTCATCCTCATCGCTGTCTTGCTCCTGCTCAGGTTGCTCCTCGTTATCTTCTTTCTGTTCCTCTTCCTCTTCTTCATCTTCATCATCATCGTCGTCGTCATCATCATCGTCGTCATCGTCTTCATCATCTTCGTCCTCGTCGACGTCGGATTCCCCTTGTTTCTGCAGTTTGTCGTTCACCACAGGAGAGTCATCATCGTCCTCATCCTGGAAGATTTTGGTGACGCCTGCCACGATGTCATCCAGAGCCTCAAACACTCCTGTGGATTCATCTTCGTCGTCATCGTCATCATCGTCATCGTCCGCATTCACGTCCTGAATGGCTTCCTCGCCAGCAGGTGTGACATCGGCTTTCCTGCCTGCAGAAATCAACATAACATTGTAGTAAATATAACGTTTGGCTAATATTATCTCTCTGGTTTACTGAAAGAACAACTGGCACTTAGAAATTTACATTAGTGCATTTCCAGGACCATTTTGAAACAAAGACAGCGATGCCTAGGTGGTTAGCTTAACATCGGTTATGGTAATAAGGACACATAGCCAAAAAGAAAGATATGATAGTTTAATTTCACATGACTTTCTCTGCCCACTATCGCTTATTTTAATTAACTTCAAACTAATCTTACATAAGTTTATCATTTTATCATCTATTAACTTGTAGTAAATAAGTATTGTATTTCACCCAAAATTTGATATCAATGTTTGGGCATAAATACATGTTTTGAAGAATAAGTTTATTTACAACATGGTTTGTGAATCTGCGTAAAAGCCTGCGTCACAAGCGAATGCGAGCGGCACGCTTAAGCTGGTTGACCCTACTGTGATTTTTGCTTGTTGTTGATATTGCAGTTGGGTCTAATCGGTAGCAACGGAGTTAACCGGGTCTGTCGGATCTAGTCCTGACGTGCTAGCTGTTGCTGGCTGTTAATATGCTTTTGATCGAACTGATACATAGCTGAATAATTATCAACATTTGCTTTTCGGACTTCAAAACAAACAGATTATTGCAGAATTAACTAGCATAGCCAACCCTAGTTCACAAATAATGCAAGGAACATCAATAAGTCTGTGTTTATTGTGGTTACTCTGTCATACATTTCTGCAGATAATAGTTAACAGTGTCTTTTTAATACTTAATGACAGATCATACAGGACATGAAAATTTAAGGCTAATGTTTAATAGAATGCCCATTTCTACTTAATTTATTTTCTGAGTAGCAGTATACTTGAAAGAAATCGGTAATCGAATTTAATACAAAAATGCACTTATGGATAGAGTACTGATGTTAAATGTCATTAATTAATTGAAGGGAAGTTTATATCAGAATATATTGTAGAGCACCTAATGGTCATTTTGAATAAATTATATTTCATTCAGCAAAAGGCAAGAACGCATCAGTTTCAGCAATTGATAACGGTGGCAAGATGTCGTAAATGCTGCCATAGCTGGTCCTCATAAAGCAATACTGGCATAAGCACGATCTTAACTATAAAGTCTCCGTTATCTAGGTCACAGAGAGCCCTTACATCAAAGCTACCGAGACTGCCAGACGCACTCTGGATCGACATTGACAGAAAGGGCAAAATGTTTACTTAAAACGTGTGTAACTAAAGAACATCACAATGTAACAGGCGAGTTCAGTGGAATTGAAACTATGGAATTTTCTGCCCTTAGCTCTCTGGTTGTGTAGCCTCATTAATTTCTCTGAGCGACAGTAAAAGCGCTGTCTTCTGGCATCCTTAGTGTACGTATTTATAACTCCTCTCTCTCTCTCTCTCTCTCTCTCTCTCTCTCTCTCTCTTTCTAGATGCCCACCCTCCTGCAGCTTAAACCCTGAGACCATCTGCTTTCCTCTCGCATGCCTGAGTATTAGCTCTACCCTGAACCTACTACCCCGTAGCGATGCACAGTGACATGGGTAACTACTCCCCATACTGAGTATGCTGCAAAGTAATGCATCTGTGAAATTTGAAAAATCCACAATGTAGAATATATCTTTTTTTAATTTATACCAGTTATTAATCACTTACAGTAACATTTCTGGCAATTATAACAATTCCAGCTTATATGACTAATTAAATAATAATTTTACTGGCTAAGTTCAGTGCTCTTATAAAAATGAGTCACGTGATGCATTTTTAAAAATATTCGCATTAAAAATTTAGTAGTGCAGCAAATGAGTTCAAAAATAGAAGCAATGTCTTAATGTTTATATTAACCGCAATTATTGTAAAAAATTATTACGTTTCCTGCTCTACCAAAATTTTGATTTTTCAAAATTTAATAATTTATATCTCAAAATTAGACCATTACTTCGGAAAACTATAAGACCATTTTCTGTAATGGACTTTTGAGAGGCAGTGTAACAAATTAGTAACAAGCTGCATCGTTTGGAGCATTTTGAGTAGGAGGGAAAAGGCTTGCTGGAAAACAGGTTTAAAGTTGGAGCTGCCTGTTAATAAGCATGTGGTGTATATTTAAAGCTTCACTTAATTGGTAGTTAAAGTGCACCGTGCGGGAAAAAATACACTTTCTTAAAGTTTAGAATTCCGATTATTTTATCATGAAACATATTTATTGAGTTTTTCCACACCTTTTGGTCAAATTTCACAGATGCATCGCCTTAATATAGACATGATATTTAATGCACTTCACATACGGCAGATAAACCGGTTTACTGAAAACGCATGACATTGATATCATCACTTGGGTTGGTCTAGATGGATCAGAATCGGTCGGGCTCATAGTCGATTTAATAGGATATTGACCCGAACTTGATGTTCAGGGTTGCCAACGACAGCGGTTTTCTACCAAATCTGGAGGTTTCAGATCCTTCGCGGCGGGAAACGTTTGCTGCCAGCGGTAGGTGGGGAAATCTGAGGTCTTAAATTGTACCTTAAGATTCTAAGATAAAATGCTTGTAACCTTTTACTTTCTCTACACGTACTATAGACATAGTGTATAGAGAAGATATTGTAATGCACCCAAAAATCCCATACCGAGATTTCACCAGAAATACATGTTTTGGGATCCTCTGAATAAAAAAAAGCATTTCTAGAAAAAGGTTCGTGTATGTGCCTGCGTGTAACTGTGGACTGTAGAGTTGAAAAACGAAAAGACCGTTAAATACCAAACTTGGTATTTAAGTTTGATATCTTCCAAGAATACGACCCGAAGATTTTCAAGAAAATCCCCCACTCCAAATTTCCCTTTATATGGGACATTCTTCAACACTACCCAGGTGGGCTACATTGCATTTATTTGTATTTTCGTTAGGCAATTTTGAACAAATAAAAATTTTCGAAAATGTTTCATGTAAAGGTTAGTTTGGGGTGGGGAGGGGTTCTTGAATATATTTGTGTCGCATCTTTGAAAGATAATAAACTTAAATGCCAAGTTTAGTGTTTAACCAACTTTTCTTTTTTGAAAAGTGCTGCAGATTTTTTATGCTGGCACAGGCATATGCACATATGCGCGCGAGTTCGGACCTTTTTCTAATCATGCTTTTTAAGAATTCAGGAGCCTCAAAGCATATATATTCAGTGAAATCTCAGTAACGAATTTTTGGGTGAAATACATTATCTATCACGTACACTATACATACGTGCCAGAGAAATTAAAAAAATCTGATGTGTTCTATTCATAAGACTTTCTCTACATGTCTGTAACAAATTATTGTTAAAAGTGTATTCTTCTATTTACTTCATGCTAATCGATAAACATTAGCAGAAATTCTTTCTTGTAAGCAGAAGGGAAATAAGGGAATACACTAAGCTAAAACGATAGTCAAATGTTTTAAAATCTGGCTGCAATGTGGTTGAAATCCGCTTCTTTGTATTGCCAGGGTTGACAAATTCCCGTATCTTAAAAGTTTAATTATTTTAAAACTGAAACCAATAACAATAAATATCTCAAAAACGACCAAATCCACGAAAAAAATGTATATAATATAAATTGTGTGTTTTAACGGGCTCTACAATTTCCATCAAGTTAGCTTTTGTCTGTCTCTTACGGTTTACCAGTTACACATAATTCCGTAATATTCAACCAGAATAAAGTAGTCTTCAGAGCTATTCCCAGAAAATTCAAAATATGCATTTTATTTTACAGGTAAACATCTTTAACATACGATATTTTATGAAATCATTGAAGCCATTTTTGAGAAAATAAAAAATTTCAAAAAAAAGTTCCATGTAAAGGGTGGGGAGATTTTCTTGAAAATCTTCGTGTCGCATCTTTGGAAGATACCAAACTTAAATATCAAGTATTTTCGTTTTTGAGCTATGCTGTCCAAGACCACACACACAGACACACACGGACCTTTTTCTAAAAATGCTGTTTGGGAATCAAGGGGACCCAAAACATGTGTTTCTGGTGAAATTTCGGTATCGAATTTTAAATGCATTACAACAGATTCTCTATGCACTATGTAGGTATATCGTACGGGTGGAGAAAGTAAAAAATGGAAGTTCCATTAAAAATTGCTAAGTATACATTCTTATTTGTAAGCATTACTTACCAATTTGCTGAGTGCTGACCTCCTCTTCTTGTTGCGGTGTTGTGCTCAGTGTGCGGCAGTGAATGCCACAGATGAGCAGTGTCGCCATAGCAACCAAACAGATCGTGTTTTGTCTCATCTTGTTGCTGTTACTGTAAAACAAACGAAGACATAGATCAGAGCAAGTCCATAGGCGTATTTTACCAGTACAGGTGCACAGTATTCGAGATATTCTTGCCTTGATTAGGCCAACACTCCTAGCATGAGGAAAAACAGTTACCACATACTCTAGGTGTTCTGGCCTTCAAGCCAGCTGAGGTGATATGGGGCCATTAACGTTTCAGGAGTGTGCATCTCTTCCATTCAGGATGGTAAATGATTAAATCGGTAATTTTTATTTTACTTTCTCTACACTGCTATGTACATTGTGTATAGAGAAGGTATTGCATTCCATCCAAAAATTCGATACCGAGAATTCACGTAAATGTATGTTTTAGGGTCTCCTGTATAAAAAAAACAATTTTAGAAAATGGTCCGTGTGTGTGCCTGTCTCTGAACACGATAACTCAAAAACGAAAAGTCGGTAAAATACCAAACTTGATATTTAAGTTTAGTATCTTCCAGGGATGCGACACGAAAATGTTGAGAAAAAAATTCCCAAATTACTCTTTACATAGAAGAAATTTTGAAAATTTTGATTTTCTCAAAAATGGCTCTAATGATTTTGATTAACATATCATATACAAAAGATATTTATATGACAAATAAAATGTATATTTCGAATTTTCTGTGAATAGCCTCTGAAGAACTACTTTATTCTGAATGAATTTTGCTGAATTTTGCGTAACTGGTAAATCCTAAGTGATAGACAAAAACTTACTACACATAACTGCAGATCACGTTGAAACACACAATATAAGCCATATACATTTTTTTTCGCGGAGTTGGCCGTTTTCAAGATATTCCTTGTTATTGATTTCAGTTCTAAAATACTTAAACTTTTCTCAAACGTAAATTTGTAAGTTCCTGGTCCTGCATAGAAACAGATTTCAACCACATGGCAACCAGCTTTTAAAGGATTTGACGAGACTTTTGGCCTAGTGTATTCCCTTATTTTCCTTCTACTTACAAGAAAGCAAGTAATTAATACAATTTCTGGCAATGTTTATCCCGATTATCATAAAGTAGACAGAAGAACATGCTTATTAAAAATAATTTGTTATCGCGAAGTAGAGAAAGTCATGTGAATGTAACACATCTTTTTTTTTTTTAATTTACCCGATTCAGTTATTCATCATCCTGATGATGGGAGAGATGAGCGTTCCTGAAACGTTGATGGCTCCACATCGCCTCATCTTATCTTCGTCGCCAGGAAAGCTTCAGCTCTTACGAATTTTTTTTTTTTTTTGCCTTATTTCTCAACATAATCCCCAGAAAGGCAAATACATTTGTCATATTGGTGTTCTAATTTAATTAAACCATATGTGTAGTGCGATTTATCAAGGTCCTCAAAATAGCTGTTTACTGCATCAATGACCTCCTCGTTGCTGTGAAATCTTTGTCCTCCAAGAAATTTTTTGAGGTTTGGGAACAGGTGGCAGTCACTGGGTGCTAGATCTGGCGAATAGGGTGGATGTTCAAGCAATTCCAACCTTAATTCGATTTATCAAGGTCCTCAAAATAGCTGTTTACTGCATCAATGACCTCCTCGTTGCTGTGAAATCTTTGTCCTCCAAGAAATTTTTTGAGGTTTGGGAACAGGTGGTGGTCACTGGGTGCTAGATCTGGCGAATAGGGTGGATGTTCAAGCAATTCCAACCTTAATTCGCACATGTTTCCCATTGCCATGACAGAACGATGGGCCGGGGCATTATCGTGATGAAACAAGATGTCCAAAAATGCTTTTTTCGGATTCAGGGGGACCCAAAACATGTATTTCCGGTAAAATTCGGTATCGAATTTTTGGGTGGAATACAATAGCTTCTCTGTACATGGTGTAGTACATAGTACGTGTAGAGAAAGTAAAAATACAAAGAGAAAATGAAATGGAGTTTTATTTATGGACGGTCTTTAACTACTGTGGTTCTCAGGTCCCATTCTATGTTGGGCGTGAAAGACCGCTTAATTTTGCTGAGGCCTCTTTTTTAGGCTTGAGGTTCTTTCAGGTGCCGTGAATCTACGACACAGGACCGACGGCTTTACTTCTCTTCCATCGTCCTCCGCCGGGTTTGAACCCGCAACCTTTGGTTTGAACCCGCTGACAGCAGTAATATCACAGTAATCGTCTGTTTCTTGATGTATTGCATTGTGACAGTTCTTGATTGTGTAATATATGCATTTTACCATCTGCTGTCACGCGAGCTTGCTCACCTTTATTATAAAGTTCGCTACAGTTCTCTCAGTGTTGGATTTTCCATAAACCTGCTATATTTATAGTGACTGACTTCTGTTGATGTTCGCAATGGGCGAACCCGTTAGTGACTGTGAACTTAAAATTGTCTCTTTACGTATTCTTAGTTTTATTTCTTTATAGATGACATAAGGGTGGTGGTCAACTTTCACATGTTTTATACGCTTACATATTCCTGGAGAAGTGCTCTACGGAACTGTGAAAACCGCCCGTCCAGAGCTTCTCGAGATTAGCATGTTCACGCAGACACAGGCAGGCAGTAGTCTTTTACATACTTCAACATTCCTGAAGAACAAGAACTGTGAAAGCAACAAACAAATCCAATCAGTGGTTCTCGAGATTATCGCACAGACATACATAATGTTTTATACAGCTAAATACTGCTGGAGAAACACTCTATAGAACTGTCCAGTGAATCTTTCGCACAGGTAGACAATAAAAGTATACAGAATGATTAAAAAATACATTTACAAACTTTTGGAACAGGTTCCTTACATCAAAACAAGAAAAAAATGCCTATATAAACACATGTCCCAATACCCTTCGTTCTCGATTTATTGAGGTTCAAAATGCTATTGATGAAAAAATTTTAAACCGAGTCTTTGTTAGGTGATGTTCCACACAAGCAGCACTTATAGTAAATGATCCTCCTTTTGCTTCTATACTCGCAAGCACGCGCCCAAGTACGGAATTTCAAATACTCCCAGTCAGTGTCGTATGATTTCGGGCTTCCATGAAACGCAGATTAAAAGTTTCTTCATCTGAAGTCTGCTAAACCAATGGTTTAAGGTGCCCCCAAAAATCAAAAATGCAAAGGGTTGAAGTCGGGGGAACTGGTTCACCTCTATTTGTCATGCTAGATATCGTCAGTGTATCTCGAATAATGAGACTAAAATTCGCTAGAGCAGCATGTTTCTTCTTATTTACAGAGGCACATTTTCTAATAAGTCTGGCAGAGAGTTCTGAATCAGTCCCTGTAGACAGTAATTATAAGGTGTGCTGGGGGAATGTATTACACATCTGATAAATGTTAACAAGCAACACAAGGCCTACTCCGCACGGTGCGTGCGTGTGTGCGAGATCTGGTGAGCCTAGGTGTTGTTGCTGTAAGGGTTTAACCACAGGACTGAGGTGAAGTTTTGTATTTTGAAGTTTCGGGTGATGATGCTATGGAGCTAGCGCTAGATAGACTCCTCGAACGCTCGCATTTTCAGGAAGAGCATCCTTTTCCTCTGCTCCCAGGTGTTTAATTATTTTTGTTGGAGAATTTTGATTGACCACTCCCAATGGTGGGAGGGAGGAGTACTTGGTTCAGCTAATTTGCTGTTGGCTTGTACTCCGCAAGGTAAAACGGGTCAAAGCCTTCTATGAATGAGTGCATAAATAAGAGAAGTTCTTAGGTTGGACCCGGAAGCCATTGAAGGTGACTCATTAATAACATGAAAACGAAGCGGTTTAGAGCATATGTTTAAATGAACATATTTTCTTGTTTCGATGTCAGGAATCCATCCCCAAACGTTGTATAACTATTTTTGAATCACGCTGTATACATAAACATTCCTGGGGGAACACTACAGAACTCAGAAAAAAAAATCCACCAAGTAATTCTCGATACGATAATAGTACGCTTACGCAGTCATCAACGATCATACATTTAAACATTCCCAGAGAAAAGCTTTAGAGAAGTCTGAAAACAAGAAACAATCCTTGGGGCCCTGACCTATATGACCCTAAGGAGGGAGGGATGAGGAGAGACCCGAAGGTGGACCAGATCGAATGGTGTCGGCTGCAAGCATGGACGGCAATTCTACGTTGCCAAATCGAACGCCTCTGACACGGCCTGGTTCCATCCCGTAAGCATCTCCGGGGATTCCCCGTTGAGGCCTTAGCCCGAAAGCACCCATGGCCTATCCAGACAGAGCGACGCCAGAAGTAAACCTCCACTGTGTCCAAGCCACCATTGCCGCCAGGAGGTATTTTGTTGACAATTTAATTCAACTATTAAAGCTCCAATAATGGCGGAGATTAGGTAATTTCAATCATAGATAACTATAAACGAATGATGGTTAATGGTTAATTCAATGTTAGAAATTGGACTCGCATTCCACTTCCGGCGATCGACGCGACTCCAAGTGTTCACACGGCAGGGCACAGAAACTTGTCCGACTACAGTAGCTCAATCACCAAAATAGCGTCCTGCCCCGCCCACTCACCAAGCCATCCAGGATTTTGGCTTCTTTTCCAGGTCCGAAATCTTTCGAGCGGTACTAGCTTATCTCAAGAAATGTATGTGCCGCTCTAAAGCTTCTGATCTGGCTACAGACTCGAGAAAAACTTTGTATGCCGTTATTATTTCATTGTTTACTTGAGAATTCTTCGTTTGTTTACCAGTTCCCTTTTAGTCTTATGTGCAAAATATAAATAACAGCCATCAGTGGTGATGAGAGCCTATTTAACAAATAGACATTCCTACACCTTTGTTCTTCTTCTTTTTCTTTCCTTATTTGTTTATCTTTAAAAATGAAGAGTCATGGAAGAAAAATTTACCAAAATAGATTACACTAAAGTAATGATAAAACAATATATTTCGAAAGTTAATGACGGAACTATGCAATATTATTTTGAAGCTATGCTTGACAAAAACTTTAGGAATTGACTGCGAGTGGTCAGTGAGCTGACTTCTCACCCAAAGGTCCCAGGTTCGATACCCAGCTGAGGCGAGCAAGTGTTCGTTAACCGGAATTATTCCATGTCCTCCAGATTCAGAAAGTATATGTGTGTTTGTGAAGAAAATAAAATGTTTAAAATTCCAATGTTTCTGAACCTACAATCAACGAGTTGTTTCATAAGTTAAAGCCCCCGATATCACCATAGACGTTAAATGGGGCTACATAAACGAGACAGTTAAAAAAAACAAAAGCTTTAGGAATTACAAATATCATGTAAAATATATCAAGAAAGGAATATAAATTACCTGCTCACAGCACAAATAACATCGAACGAACAGTTTAAAAGCAAAATAAAACATAACATTAATAACATAAATTTAAACAGTTACTATTATGAATCATACACTATCATTTTGTCATTTAGATTGTGGAAATTAAGGTGTCTGTAAATTTAATTCGGAAAAGCTTTGCTTATGCAGGGTACTGGTCAATTCCTAGCGTCAATATAAAATTATCACATAAACTGTTGAAATGATTATAGTGTGAAATTTTAATCAATCATTAGCAACTTTTACTAAATACAAAGTAAAACCACTATAAATTTATAAACCATAAATTGGTGTTTAGTTTACTAAAATTTTTGCAATAATAGTTACAATTTAAAATATATATTTATTAACACACTTAACACATTAATAGGCATGTTACGTGCAAATATATGAATTCTGAACTGAAATATTAATATTCAGGGCATATTTTATTACTACTTCTGTTGCATATGTAGCAATTATTTTCATTGTTAAAACATCTTCTGTTGGAGTGTGAAGCTCTAGAAAAAAATCTGATGTGTTTCATTCACATGACTTTCTCTACATCTCTGCAACAAATTATTCTATTTACTTCATCTAATAGAGAAAAAAATAGCAGAAATAGTCTTATTACTTGCTTCCTTGTTAGTAGAAGGGAAATAAGGGAGTACCATAGGTTAAAGTGATAGTCAAAAGCTGGTTGCTATGTGACTGAAGTTCCTTTGTTTGTATGGACAGGAGTTGACAAATTTCTGTACGAGAAAAGTATGTTTTTCAAAGCTGAAACCAAAAACAAGGAATATCTCAAGAAGGATAAACTCCACGAAAACAATTTATATAACACAAATTGTGTGTTTTAACGTGCTGTACATTTTTTTTTTTTTTTTTTTAAAGTTTTCGTCCATCTCTTACGGTTTAGCAGTTATGCAAAATTCCGTAAAATTCATCCAGAATAAAGCAGTCTTTAGAGGCAATTCCCAGAAAATTTCAGATATACATTTTATTTGTCAAGAAATTTTTATGACAAACGAAATGTATATCTTTAATTTTCTGAAGACCTCTTCATTCGGATGCATTTCGGATAAATGTTGTATAATTGGTAAACCGTAAGATTTTAGTCCATAAAAAATGTAAATCTCATTAAAACACGCACTTTATACCATATACATTTTTGTAGTGTTAACCGTTTTCGAGATATTCGAGTTATTGGTTTCAGCTTTAAGGTATTTACTAACGGGAGACATCTTTCTTTTCGACTTTGTTTAGTTTACTTCTGGCAGAAAAGAGAACCAAATTCCAATTGCTTCGCTTTGGGACCAGCTTTTAAAACACTTGACTGTCGATTTAGTCTAGTGTATTCCCTTATTTCCCTCCTACTTACAAGGAACTAAGTAATAAGGCCAGTTCCGACAGTGTTTATCTCGATTAGCATGATGTAAGTAGAAGGGTAATCGTTTGTAAACAAAGTGGTTTGTGCAATTGCTAAAGAAAGTCATGTGAATGGAACACATAAGATTTATTTTGTCTATCTCTTGCGGTTTACCAGTTAGACAAAAGTCATCCAGAATAAAGAGAAATTTAATGGCTATTCCCAGAAAATTCAATTTATAAATTTTATTTGTCAGGTAAATAGCTTTATTAATACCGCATTTTAATCAAATTAGTTAAAGCAATTTTTGAGAAAGTCAGAATGTTTGACATGTTTTTCATTTAAAGGGTAGCTTAGTGTGGGGTAATTACCTCAAAAGCTTGAAAGATTTTGAAAGATATTGAACTTAAATACCAAGTTTGGTATTTTTAATCATTTTTCGTTTTTGGGTTATCGCGTTCAGAAACACACGGGCACCATACATGGACCTTTTTCTAAAAATGCGTTTTTGGACACAGGGTACCCTAAAACGTGATATCTCGGTATCGAATATGTGGAATGCAATGCCTTCTCAACCTATTTAGAACGTAAAAATGTAGATCTCGTTAAAAACACAATTTATATCACACACATTTTTTCGTGGAGTTGACCATTTCTTAGAAATTCCTTGTTATTGGTTTCAGTTTTAAAATACTTTTCTCATATGGGAATTTCTCAACTCCTCGTCATGCAAAGAAACGAAATTCAATCAGATAGCAACCAGGTTTCAGCAAATTTGACTATTGCTTTAGCTTAGTTTTCCTTCTACTTATAAGGAAGTAAGTAATTAAACAATTTCTACTGTTTATCTCGAAGTTAAGCTAATTTGTTACAGAAAAGCATGTGAATGGAACAATCAGATTATTACGTCCTCTAGCCACATATACAATGTACATAGTGTATTGAGAAGGTATTGTACTGCATCCAAATTCGATGTCGAGATTTCACCGAAAATATGTTTTGGGGTCCCCTGAGTCCGAAAAAAACATTTTTAGAAAAGGCCCGCGCGCGTGCGCGCGTGTGTGTGTAAACAGCGTAGTTCAAAAACTAAAGACCGTTAAATATCAAACTTGGTATTTGGATTTGGTATCTTCCAAGGATGCGACACGAAGATTTTCAAGAAAATCCCTCCACCCCCAACTACCCTTTACATAGAACTTTTTTCGAAATGTTTTATTTTCTCAAAAATGGCTGCAACGATTATGATTAAAATCTCTTATATTTAAGATATTTACAGTCAAATAAAATGCATATCTTGAATTTTCTGAGAATAACCTCTAAAAACATCTTTATTCTGGCTGATTTTTATTGTATTTTGGATGTAAACCGCAAGAGATAGTCAAAAACTTACTTCACAAAAATCTAGATCACGATAAAACACACAATTTATGTCATATACAATTTTTTCGTGGAGTTGGCTGTTTTTAAGATATTCCTTGTTTTGGTTTCACCTTTAAAAAACTTACTTTTCTCATACAGGAATTTGTCAACTCCTGTCCATACAAACAAAGGAACTTCAGTCACATAGCAACCAGCTTTTGACAGCCACATTCACCTATGGTACTCCCTTATTTGGCTTTTACTTACAAGCAAGCAAGTAATAAGACTATTTCTGTAATATTTTTCTCGATTAGCATGAAGTAAATAGAAGTATAAGCTTTTTAACAATAATTTGTTGTAGAGATGTAGAGAAAGTCATGTGAATGGAACATAACATTTTTATAAGAACAATTAATTTAGATGATAAACAATTATTATTTAAATAACTAAGCAAGCTAGAATTTTGTAACTATCACTAATATTGTGTTTGATAACTTGTATAAATGTCAATAAGATATGTTACATGCTGTAGATTTCCCAAATTTCACAGATGCACCACTTTAAAACAAAAGCTTGTTAGCATGAACGTATTAGACTAAGCTCACACGCATAGAGTAGATAAAGAACTTACGTTGTCGGTGTCTAGTGAAGTTGTTGACACTAGTTCTGCTGGAGCAACATGGCTCATATGGAGGGCCCACGAGGAACACAACACTTTTGTGATCCCCCACCAACACCCCCCGAGATCGTGACTGGACTAACAACAATATCAGACCATACCTAGGGTAACCGTTGCTACAGTAACTCTCTCTCTCTCTCTCTCTCTCTCTCTCTCTCTCTCTCTCTCTCTCTCTCTCTCTCTCTCTCTCTCTCTCTCTCTCTCTCTCTCTCTCTCTGTCTGTCTGTCTGTCTGTCTAGGTTATGTATATCAAAATCACACCTCTGAAATCATTGGTATTTAATGATCCTTTTCTTTTGTCTCCGGCTTACTAAAACAGAAATGTATTACTGCTAGGCTTACCAACTTCTGAACTCTGAATTCCGGGAGAAAATTACATATAACAGTAAAGCAAGAAAACTTGATAAAAAAAAGTCATATGAAAATTTCCAGGCATCGTTAAACGTGCAACAGTATTTCTTTTTCTTTTCTACTCCCAGTGAATTAGCCATTACAATAACCAACTTACGACTATGGCCAGTGCCATAGTCCTAGACTAAAACTGCATTAATTACTGATTTTGTGATTTCTATTTATAAATATAGCACATATAGACTTGATGTTGATGCAACAATTCGTTTCATTTCCCCCTCCCGATTTTAACAATGCAGGCACACAAATCAAAACATCAACGAGACTATTTCCTTCTACGCTCTGCCAACCCTTGTATGTAACGGATGAAATACTCGTATTGTGTAAAGTTGTAGTGTATATAATAACAATAACAACAATATCAACAATAATGACAACAAAAATAATAATAATAATAATAATAATAATAATAATAACAACAACAATAGTAATAATCAGAAGATGAAGAAGAAGAAGAGGAAAAAGAAGGTTCCGGGAGATTTAATTTCAATTCCGCGAGCTGGGAGATTTCATTCAATTCCAGGAGATCCCCAGTCATTCCGGGAGAGTTGGCAACCCTAATAACTCCACCGGGACGAAATAGTTATATATGATGTAAGAGTGTAAAGTTATGGTTTTTAATTCGAGCGGAACGTTTCACAACCACATGAGAATCAAAAAAGAAATTTTACGCTCGCGTATCATACAATATTCTTTCTACGAGAATTTTCTGATGTTGAAAGAAAAGCGACGAAAGATGAAATAAATTTGAGGTTAAGTTTGAGCCATTCACAAAGGTTATAGTTCGCATTGCTGGTCACGATGTCGGTACAGGTATAGCAGGCCGTGACAAACCAATATATGTTATTCTGTGATATATTTTGAGAAAATGGCAGATTTTAAGGGTTTTGATATCCTTAGAACGCGAAAAAAGCAGAATCAAATCTGCTAAATCCCGAAAAACTTAGCCACAGTATGAGAAATTTATGAAGTGTATCTCTTGATGTATACATACTAATATCGTGAATTGCTTTGGCGAGCGTAAAGCTGGAACAAAACTACTTTACGCTTGCATTTTACGCTTGCTTGCAAAGAGCGCGTGGATTCCCTAAAACTCAAGCTTGCTATCTGAAAAGAGCTTGTAAACTACTCATACGCTCGGTCGTAGAAAATTTGTTTATTACGTCCACAACCACACTTTGAAGAAAAACCATGTTTACTTTCTAGAACACATGTAGCTATAGAACATATTGCATTCCACCCAAAAAAGTTATACCGAGATCTCAATGTAACTATGTTTTGAGGCCCCTTAAATCCAAAATGACGTTCTTACTTTTTCTACCACGTACATAAAAGGTAGAGAAGGTACTGCATTCCACCCAAACAATTTATACCGAGATTTCAATTTAACTATATGTTTTGAAGCCCTTTGATTCCAAAAGGACATTCTAACTTTTCTACCACGTATATAGAAGGCAGAGAATGCATTGCACTCCACCCAAAAATGTTATACCGAGATTTCAGTGTAACTTAAGAGGTTCCTTGAATCCAAAAACACATCCTTATTCTATCTACAACGTACATAGAAGGTAAGGAAAGCATTACATTCCAGACAAAAGTTCGTTGCCAAGATTTCACCTGAAATGCATGTTTTGAGAACCCCTGAACCAAAAAATATTTTTAGACAAAAGTCCATATGGGTGTGTGCCTATGGACAGCATAACTCATAAACGAAAAGTGTGTTACATACAGAGTTTTGGTATTTAAGTCAAGAATGCCACACGAAGATTTTCAGGAAAACCTCCGCACAGCAAACTACCCTTAGACTCATTTTCTCTGTCCATGGATGTTTAGGATATATGTGCTAGAGAAAGCAAACTCTGACGTGTTCCTGTCACATGATTATCTCTACAGCTTTGTTACAAATATTGTCAAAACGATAGTCAAATGTTCTAAAAGCTGATTGCTATGTGAATGAAATCATTTCTTTGCATTACCACGAGTTAACACATTCCCGTGCCTGAAATTGTAAGTGTTTTAAAACTGAAACCAATAACAAGGAATATCTTTAAATGGGCAACTCCACGAAAAAACTGCATGACAAATATCCTGTGTTTCAACGAGACCTACATATTTCGTGCAACAAGTTTTTGTCTGTCTCTTACGGTTTACTAGTTATGCAAAATTCATTCAGAACAAAGAGCTCTTTAGAGACTATTCCCAGAAAACTCAAGACATAAATCTTATTCGACGTGTAAATATCTTTAATATACGGTATTTTAATAAAAAACCTTTTTAGCCATTTTTGAGAAAAAAATACCAAATTTGGTATTTTACCGACTTTTCGTTTTTGAGTTATCGTGTTCACAGACACACGGACACACATGGACACACGGACCTTTTTCTAAAAATGCCTGTTTTGGATACAGGGGACCCTAAAATGTCTATTTCCGTTGAGATTTCGGTATCAAATTTTTGGATGGAATATAATACCTTCTCTATATACTATGTGTATAGTATGTATAGAGAAAGTAAAAATTAGCCTATAGAAGGAAGATATAAATAAACGAAAGAGTGTAGGCAACGTCTATGAATTTCACAGATCCAAGGTTTTACGCGGGTAATCTTAATGGCAAGATGTTCATCACATTTCATTAGTGCATTTTCTTAATCAATTTTGGGGGAATTTTATTTTAAGACTATTGCACTTCTCCTGCCTAACACTCCAATCTGCAATTTGCTGTCATTGACATAGATACTGGAAACTCCAATACTACAATGCTAGAGCGCGTGAGGACCAGGACTTTGAAGGTGTAAATCGTCCCTAGGATTCCTTCGAGGAAATGGGTATGTCTGGCTCTATTCCAAAATCGGTATTGTCAAACTGGAACGGAAATAACACTGGCCAGTCATCCGTGTCCCTTCACTCCAGCTTGCTCTGTCAGTAGCATCTTCATTAAAAATAAATCTGATGCGTTCCATTCACATGACTTTCTCTACATTTCTGCAACAAATTACTGTTTAAAAGCTTATATTTCTATTTACTTCATTGTAATCCAGAACCAGTTAGCAGAAATAGTCTTATTACTTGATTCTTTGTAAGTAGAAGCGAAATAAGGGAGTACCATAGGTTAAAATGATAGTCAAAAGCTGGTTGCTATGTGACTGAAGTTCCTTGGTTTGTATGGACAGGAGTCGACACATTCCTATATGAGAAAAGTATTAGTTTTTTAAACCTGAAACCAATAATAAGTAATATCTCAAAAACGATCAACTCCACGAAAAAATATATATGACTAAATTGCGTGTTTTATCGTGATCTACATTTTGGTGCAGTAAGTTTTTGTCTATCTCTTACGGTTTACCAGCTATCGAAAATGCAATAAAAATCATCGAGACTAAAGAGGTCTTTAGAGGCTATTCCTGGAAAATTCAAGATATACATTTTATTTGGCATGTAAATATCTTTTCACACACAGACCTTTTTCCAAAATTTGTTTCTTTGGATTCAGGCGGACCCAAAACATGTATTTCCGGTGAAATCTCGGTAAGGAATTTTTGGATGCATTACAATACCTTCTCTATACACTATGTGCATAGTACGTGTAGAGAAGGTAAAAGGTTACTAAGATTTCAGTATAATAAACAGTTTACAGCTGGTCAAAGGACATTGTCACGAGTATATCAGGGTGCGGTCCACCCTGAAGTCGGTGACAAAGCAAATACATGCCTCGATTCTCTCGCGTCGTCACATGACGCTTCAAGGCGCCTCTACCAAGTGTCGCGGTAGCTTTTCTGATGTCCTACACAACACTTTGCGGCGTCTCGCCCTGTAAAATATAAATGTGGTTTTATTTATGGACGCTCTTTAACTGCTGTGCTTCTCAGCGTCCCATTCTTTATTGGGCGTGAAAGACCGCTTAATTTTGCTCAGAGACCTCTCCATCAGGCTTGAGGTTCTTTTACGTCTGTAAATCTACGACACGGGACCAACGGCTTTACTTCTCTTCCGAAGGAAGGCATTCTAAGGATTTTTACACCCGAAAAAATCCATCGTCCTCCGCCGGGTTTGAACCTGCGACCTTGGGTATATGAAGTTAGCATGGTAGCCATTACCCACGGAGGGTGTATGGCATGAAAGATGTTGACACTTAACCTAAAAGTAGAAGATAGGACCAGGTGTGGTGGTGAACGGTAACACACTACTTGAAATCAGCCGCTACGAGAGATGTAACTCCAGGTAATTACTAAATTATACAGGGTGATACAAAAGAAACAGGAATGTTTGAACGGTCCAATAACATTAAGAGTAATGAAAGAAAACATTTAATCATACGTAATGGAAACCTTACAACTTGCCATTTAAGAAACAGTGATGGAATTTATTATTTTTAAAAAATTACGTCCTTGAGATGGCGTCCAAGTGCGAATGCATTCTTGAAATCTGCCGTGGCAATCCCTCATTGACCGCTGCAACCTGTCAGCTGGGATTATGTGAATTTCATCCTGAATTCTCTGCTTTAACTCATGCAGAGTTTTTGGTCGAGTCGTATGCACTTTACTCTTGAGATAGCCCTATAAGAAAAAATTAAAAACGGTCAAATCTGGTGATCTAGGACGCCAGGTTATCGTTACCAAATCTTGAGATTATGCGTTTACCAAACAAATCTCGCACAGCTGTCATTGATTGTCGTGTAGTGTGTGATGTCTCTCTCCATCCTATTGAAACCAGGAATCTCAACAGCAGATTTCAAGAAAGCATTCGTACGGGAGGACGCCATCTCAAGGAGGTATTTTTTAAACATTATAAATGCCATCGTTTCTTGAATGGCAGGTTGTAAGGCTTCCATTGCATAAGAATAAAATGTTTTCTTACATCACTCTTAGTTTTATTGGACCGTTCAAATATCCCCTTTTTTGTGGCAGCCTGTATTTATGTTATGTTACAAAGAAAAGATAAGCATAAGCTTGTTACATGTTGGTGATGATAAGTACTTTAGATATCATTCGCCTGCGGTGCCATAAGTAGTTAAAGTGGGCGTTAAACACTAGCAAAACAAACAACAAAAACATCTGATTACCTTACCACTTTACCCAGAGAGCGTGACATGATATCGCTGCATTTCTAGAAGTAATTTATTGGTAAAACAATTCAGATTTTTTTTATTTTGATTGCAAAGTTTTACTTTAGCTATTGGCAGCATTGGTATCCCGCTCATATTTCCTTCATGTGAGAGTTTCAAAATACTGCGAATTGTGTTTGGAGAACTAGGTTATATGTTTGTTTAAATGTTACGTTTGAAAGCAATTTCTAAGGAAGTAAAAATGTCTATACTAATGCCCTATTATCTCAGAAACATTTACGCATATATATGCTTTATTTTAACGAAGTTTTTTTTTTTTTATATGGATTACTTTTTTCTTTTAATTTAAAAATTATCGTTTTGCAATAGAATTTTAAGAGCTTTATTAAAAAAATCTGACGTGTTCCATTCACATGACTGCAACAAATGATTGTTAAAAAGCTTATTCTTCTATTTACTGCATGCTAATCGAGAAAAAAATAGCAGAAATAGTCTTATTACTTGCTTCCTTGTAAGTAGAAGCGAAATAAGGGACTACCATAGGTTAAAGTGATAGTCAAAAGCTGGTTGCTATGTGACGGAAGTTCCTTTGTTTGTATGGACACGAGTTGACAAATTCCTGTATGAGAAAATAAAAGTTTTTTAAAGCTGAAACCAAAAATCAAGGAATATCTAAAGACGATTAACTCCACGAAAAAATGTATATAACATAAATTGTGTATTTTAATGTGCTGTACATTTTTGTGTGGCAAGTTTTTGTCCATCTCTTACGGTTTAGCAGTTATGCAAATTTCGTAAAATTCATCCGGAATAAAGTACTCTTCAGAGGCTATTCTCAGAAAATGCAAGATATAAATTTGATTTGTCAGGTAAATATCTTTAATATAGCATATTTTAATCAAAATCGTTAGAGCCAGTTTTGAAAAATCCAAAATTTTGAAAAAAGTTCCATGTAAAGCGTAGTTTGGGGTGGGGGGATTTTTCTCTCAAATCTCCGTGTCACATCCCTGGAAGATACTAAACTTCAATACCAAATTTAGTATTCTATCGATTTTTCGTTTTTGAGTTGTGTTCACACACACACACACACACACACACACACACACACACACACACACACACACACACACGGGCTTTTTCTGAAAATGCTTTTTTTTTTGTAATAAAGGGGACCCTAAAACATATATTTCCGGTGAAATCTTGGTATCGAATTTTTGGGTGGAGTGCAATACCTTCTCTATACACTATGTACATAGTACGTGTACTTGAAAGTAAAAACTACTACGCAGGATTATTTTCAACAATATTTTTAAGTTATTTACAATTTGTGTACTTCTATGAAAGTTATACCAAGTAACCGGAAACAGACGTTTTAGAGTCTCCTGTATCCAAAACAGGCTTTTTAGAAAAATGTCCGTGTGTGTGTGTGTGTGAACTATTCATATCCAGTGAATCATGAAAGGGGAAAACTTATGAAAATTGCATTTCGACTCGGCTTAAAGCCAGGAATGAGAGCAGTCACTGACGTTACATTCTGACACGCACGCGTGCACCACTTCCGTGACACGTCACTGCGCAATTGACACAGTTGTCAGTGCACCTGTTCCTTGTATTTATACCATGCCCGTCGTCAAACGTAAATACTGCGGTTATGATTAATGCTGCAGAAACGGCTTAGAAATGAGAATAATATTTCAAATGTTGTTTATCTATGTGTATAAAGTCGGTATTGGAAAACACATAAGTAATAATTATCACAAGACTCAGTCCGAGAAGTCCAGGTATTCGAATTATATTTATCTGGCCCATTTCAAAAATAACGTATTAAGTTAAACACTAAATCGCAAACATTTGACCAGAAAGTGCAAGCAGAAATAGTCTAATTACTTGCTTTCTTGTAAATAGAAGCGAAATAAGGGAGTAACATAGGTTAAAGTGACAGTCAAAAGCTGGTTGCTATGTGACTGAAGTGCTTTGAATGGACAAGAATATCTAAAAAACCAGCAACTCCACAAAAAAATGCATACATAACATAATCTGTGTGTTTTAACGTGCTCTACATTTTTTGTATAGTAAGTTTTTGTCTATTTCTTACGGTTCAGCAGTTATGCAAAATTGAATAAAAATCACCCAGAATAAAGAGGTCTTTAGAGGCTATTCCCAGAAAATTCATTTGGCATGTAAATATCTTAAATATAAGAGATGTTAATCAAAATCGTTAGAGCCATTTTTCAGAAAATCAAAATGTTCGAAATTGTTTCCATGTAAAGGGTATTTTCTTGAAAATCTTGGTGTCGCATCCTTGGAAGGTACCAAAGTTTGGTATTTTACGGTATTTTCGTGTTTGAGCTAGCTGTCCACACACACACACGCGCGCGGATCTTTTTCCAAAAATGCTCCTTTTTGGATTCAGGAAACCCAAAACATGTATTTCCGGTGAAATCTCGGTATCGAATTTTTGGGTGGAATACAATATCTTGTCTATACACTATGTACTACATAATACGTGTAGAGAAAGCAAAAACCTGATGTTCCATTCTCATAACTTACTATGTGCCTTCTGCAAACAAACTATTTTTACAAAAGAGTATTCATTTAGCCACATAATGCTAATCTAGATAAACACTAGCAGAAACGGTCTTTATTACTTAGCTTCTTATAAGTAGCAGGAAATAAGGGAATACACTAGGATAAAGCGGCAGTCAAATGTTTTAAAAGATGTCGCTGTATGATTGTCATTGATATTTGGAACTCTTTCCAAGCCAGGAGTAAAACAAAACAGAGACGGAAAGGACGAAAACTTTCCGTTTAAGTATTTTTAATTGAAACCAGTAACAGGACATGTTTCGAAAATGAATAATTCCTCAAAATAAAGCTATACATGCCATGTTGTGTGTTTTAAGGATATCTAGAGATCTGTATCTCTCACAGTTCACCAGTTATGCAAAAATCGTTCAATAAATGGATAAATGAGTTTATTTGCCAGAACAAAGTACATTGTGTAGCAACGTCAATTACAAATAATATCAAAAACAATTGGCAGTTTTATAAAATGATTTCAGATAGTAAAATGGATTTAAAATCAAAGTGCGCTTCACTGGCCTCTTAAAAGATTCAATGGAGAGAGGTTTAGTGCTGTTACTAAGTTTGTTAAATAGATTTAACGATACTGCCTCAAAGGAATTTTGTATCTTACTATATTTACATCTATTTATGTAAATATTGGAACTAGTTCTGCTGTGATGAAGATGCTGTTCAGGTGCTGCTCCAAGATATTCAGGTTATACATTTGATTTGTCGTATATCTTTAATACACGGCATTTTAATCAAAATCGTTATAGTCATTTTTTAGAAACTCGAAAATGTCTAAAACGTCCCATGTAAAATGTAGTTTAGGATGGGGGATTCTCTAGAAAATCTTCATGTCCCATTCTTGGAAATTACTAAAGCTAAATACTAAGTTTGGTATTTAACGGCCCTTTCGTTTTTGAGCTATGCTGTCCACCCACACACACGCACATCACACAAATACACACCTACACACAGACACACACATTGACTTTTACTTTCTCTACACGTACTATGTACATGGTGTATACAGAAGGTATTGCATTCCACCCAAAAATTCGTTACCAAGATTTCACCGGAAATACATGTTTTGGGTCCCCCTGAATAAAAAAAAAATTTTTAGAAAAAGGTCCCTGTATGCGTGTATGTATGTGTCTGTGTGTCTGTGGACAGCAAAGCTAAAAAACGACAAGACCGTTGAATACTAAACTTGGTATTTAAGAAGATTTTCAAGAAAATCCCCCACCCCAACTACCCTACACATGGAATTTTCTTCGGAAATTTTGGTTTTCTCAAAAATGGCTGTAACGATTTTGGTTAAAATATCGTATATTAAAGATATTTACCTGATAAATAAAATGTATATCTTGAATTTTCTGGGAATAGCCTCTGAAGACTGCTTTATTCTGAATGAAATTTACGGAATTTTGCATAACTGCTAAACCGTAAGAGATGGACAAAAACTTACCAGACAAAAAATGTAGCGCACGTCAAAACACAGAATTTATGTCATATACATTTTTTTCGTGGAGTTGATCGTTTTTTAGATATTCCGTGGTTCTGGTTTCACCGTTGAAACACATACTTTTCTCATACAGAATTTGTCAACTCGTGTCCATACAAACAAAGGAACTTCAGTGACATATCAACCAGCTTTTGACTATCACTTTAACCTATGGTGCTCCCTTATTTCGTTTCTACTTACAAGGAAGCAAGTAATAAGACTATTTCTGCTTTATTTTTTTCTCAATTAGCATGAAGTAAATAGAAGCATAAGCTTTTTAACAATAATTTGTTGCATAGATGTCGAGAAAGTAATGTGAATGGAACACATCAGATCTTTTTTGGGGGTTGGAATACTATATTATCACATTCTAGACATCCCGATTTCAGTTTCGGTTAGGGTAAGTTATACGGATATGGATTTTTCCGGGGTTTTCCCTTATCCTGAAAATACGAATGTTGAGTAACTCTAAGCTCTATAGACCCTGGGCTCAGATTAGCATTGTTTCACCCATTTGATATATCTCCCGAAATGACCAACAACTTTCTTCTACAATGTACGCGAGAGAGAAAGCCATGTGAATGTAACAGTAAACATGTTTGTTATTCTTTTGCAGAAATATCTATTACTTTCTACTTACCTACCTAGAATTTTACTTTTCTCTCATCTCTTCAGGTTTTCTCGTAATCAGTCACTAAAATGTATGTAAGTGAAAGGTTTTTGAAAAAGTAAATCCAATTAAATCTTGTAGTTTCTTTAAGTTATATTTTATTTAACTGTTACAGCTTTACATTAAATTATAAATAACTTATGTTTTTCTATGTACACACATAAACAATAAATAAATACTTTCAAATACAAACATGTGAGCAAATTTATGACTCGATATATAAATAACAATAAATAATCAATGACTAAAGCTCTTCGTTATCATTAGCTGCTAAACTTGCTATATTGTCTTGTCTATTTTAGTTGCAAAGGAATAAACTACTACCCTGTTAGAAGGAAATTGATTACTATCTACTTCATTTAGTTTGTACTGCTCCTAGCAAAAAAGTTTCCTAGCTCGAGTTATTAGCAGTTTTATGGTAAACAACAGTTACAGAAAATTGGTTTGTTATAGCACTAAAGGCAGTCTTATTTCACGTCTCTGGAGCCCAGAAAGGAAATCTGGGTTACAAAATTAATTATTCGTCATACGGTTACAGTCATTCTGGTTCTCTCTGCAGAGAATTTAACATCCCTACTTTGGCAAACATGTAAACATTTTTAAGGTAGTCATGCTTTGGCACTATGATACATTAGCATCTTTTTAATTACACTGGAAGTTTCTTTAATACGAGGGTCATTCAGAAAGTAACGAACGATTTGGCATAACTAAATATAGCCCGTTGCAGCTGAGGCTACCGCTGATGTTGCTGTTGAATAACGAGTGTAGACTACTGAGTGGTCGCGGGAGGTCAAACGCATGGAACAGTCCGTCGCGTAATACTGGGCATTTATGTTAGTACATTTATATCATTAACACTAGACAATAGGCAACATTTGTTGGATTTATTATATCTCAACTAATGCAGTGTCAGCATTGTTGTAATAAGGAATTGTGCACGATTTGTGAACACACTCGTTTAAAGCATGTCTATGCTCGTACACTCGTATAATTCACCCTGATTTTCTACAGCGCATGTCCAGTGTATGATGCAATAGTTAGTATGAGCGTTCACCACCGATAACATGAGATGGAACGAAACTTTATTTACAAAGTTGCAATACCTTATTCTACTTCTCAACGTAATCTCCATTTTATCAAGACACATATTGTCACCTGGTACCAATTTTTCAATGCCGATGTTATACTCTTCCACCGCTAAAGAACATAAAATGTTCTAATTTTATAGGCAAATAACGCAAATATATAGTGATAATACAATAAACGAGTCTTGAGGAAATGGCGCAGAATTTACGAGTAATCAAGGAAGAACCGTGTGTGCGATAAAGACTGGAGTGTAAGCTCATCAATCGTTATGGAGGAGTTGAAAGCAAATGTTGATAAAAGAATTCAGAAAAATCAATGTTTCACTTTAGACCCGTACATGACTTTTTGAGTCGAAAAGATTTCCCAACCGATGAAGACCTCAAAAGGGCAGTGATATCTTGGCTCAGACCTTTAGTGGTGAAAGACCGGTATCACGTGACAATAAATACCTTGATAAAATGACGATTACGTTGATTCTAACTTTGTGAATAAAAGTTTGTGTTGATATCTTTCGTTATTATTTAACAACGCCAAATACGTAGCCCTCGTCAGAAGGACAATTTTTAACTTTCTTTTTTACGTCACTCCCTTCAGCATCATTGCGTTCAGAAGTGGAATATTCCCAGATAATTCATATTCAGCGGTCATTAACAAAATATGAGGTTCTGAAATGTGTTCTTAAGCAGTAGCAAAAACAAAAATATTATGTCGCACTGCCTAGCCGTAGTGTCTAAGTCTGGAAATCGGTGAAAGAAAAGTCCTGACGTCGAAAGAGGCCCGCGAATCAGGGTTAAGGGAGGAATGAGAGGAGAGCCTGGAGGGTGATCAAGATCCGATGCTAGGGGTCCCTGACATTTCCATATAGAACGCATCCGATGTGACCCGGTGCACTCCCACAAGCCCTTGAGCCTCCGGTGGCACTGCAAGGAGCGCCCCACCCAAAGGATCGGAGGCAGGTCCTTACTGGGAGGCCCCGCAACGACTCAGGAAGAAACCTTTACAGAGCACCACCGAACACCGTCTTCTAGTCATTCAATCATGAAATATATGAAAGGAAGTGATCATTGCAGAAAGTCATGTTACAATACGAACCATTCCAACATTCGCCTGCCGACATGCGGTAATCAGGTAAGACGGATATGTCAGGGTGGGCGCTGGCCGGGATTGAACCCGGGACCTTCCGAAAGTGAGCCACAGACATTACCGCCTGAGCCGTCCCTGTGGGCCTCGAAATCAGTAGACTACATGCTCAAATCTCGTGTATCGGCACAAGAAATTGACACTTCTAAACAGGATGGTACAGAAATGCACCTGTGCTATTGAGGCCAGGGAACCTGTGGCAATTTATAACAAATTATTGGAATATAACCTCCAATATAACCCTTTCTACTATATTTGGGTATAGTGATTTTAAACGGAATGTACGCGGATAATTTTTTTCTACAAATAAATACTTGAAAGTAAGATACAAGTAACATTTAAAAAATAATTTTTGCTAAAGACCATAAAAAATGGACTGTTCATTATTCTGTTATTTCTAGCGTTAATAATATTTTATCGTTTTAATAACGCTTAAGGTTGTGCAATAAATAATTATTCTCGAACAACAAATTACATCGTAAGCCACAGACTGCCGTGTTTTGTTTGTACACAGGCGTGCCAACACTAGCGTTATCGACCAGAACAGTGTTTGTGCGGACCTCTCTGCCAAATGGAATGTGCATACCACTGGCATTAACATTTTCAGTTTGTTTCTTTTCTGATTCAAGAAATGTGTTTTTTCAATGTTCAAACGCTTCTAGAACTTTGGATGGAAACTGAAACTTGATGAGACGCTTGAGCAGGGTTGCCAAATCAGTCTGTTTAAAACAGGATGTCATTAGTCATTGGTAACTATAGTGATACAATTGTAAATGTATTTATAGCATCAGATGTATTTGTGAAAAGTTTTTGTTTTGTAATCAGATCTTCAATAGTTGTTTTGAGAAATACCGCTGAAGATCGTAAACTTTTGGATGGATTTCCTTATAAACTATATTTTGTTATCCATTTCAGAAAGTGTGTCAAAGAAGTGTGAGCTCTGGTATATGAAGCTTCAAACACTTATGTGCCTCGGTTTGTGAGTTACATCAATTATAATGCAGGATGCAGTACAGTAACACTGAACGCATTTCTCATAAAATAACATTTTTAGAACATACCTTATCAAGAGGGTGACGCATTTTATGAACATTTCTTGGATTAATTCTGTTGAAAACCATGCTTCATTTCTAATATAATCGTGTCCAAAATATTATTTTATAGAATGTTTTCCATGCACAAACTTCATTTCAAATAAGGGAACTGCCTTTTCTTAGTTTGTTTACCAGTTATGAACTGTTGAGAATCAGTTGGGACTATTTGTCAAATAGGTGCAATAATTTCTTTTTGACAATTTTATAATGACATGTGTCCACGATTTGCTGAAACTGAAGTGGTTTGGTCAAAATTAACGAAAGAGTTTGTAAAATGCGTTAGGAACTTATGAAAAACGTCTGGAAATCCCAATATCAACAAGTCGTTTTTGAAAACTTCCAGTTGCCATTTCTTCGGGTAAATAATTCATTGTGGTTTCTAATTCAAATAAAATTCTCAAAACAACATGAATCTGTCAGAGTGTCAAAAGCAGTCTCATATTGTTCAATTTTGGCAACCCTGCGTGTCTGTATCGAAGCCATGAGTACCAGTTACAGATTTACAGTGTCTTATGATGTTGTGACAGTTGCCACTACCTGTTCAGGCTTGTAAGCCGAGTAGGCCAGATCATGTGCTTGACCTGGAGGATAGATCTTGCGGCCACCACCACTCCTGGACCACAAACCTCCCAGCCATCCCTTGTCTTCCGGATTGTCCTCAACTGGATATGACCAGGGGTCCACGTGATGGTGTTCGTCATAGAGGTGATGATGCTGGGCCTGTTCGTAGTACAGCACCGGCTCCTTCTTCTTGTTCTTCCTATACTCGTTATACAGTCTCAGAATGTTGACCACTGTGTTCACGACGTACAGCAGGAAGGCCTTGAATTGTATCAGTTTTGTGGCGATGAAGATCAGCTTGGCTATCTTCAGTTTCACCAGCAGTCCCATCAATACCAGCTTGAAGAAAGCTCTCTTCCACTTCTTCTTCTTCTTTTTGTGACCTCGAGCTGAAACAGGCAATTCACATTTCATTGTAGCTTCTTGATTTTATCACCAAGCGAAGCGCCTGGTGTTCCCACAAAACGAAGAGCTACAAATAGGCACAAACTGGAATTTTGGTAGGAAACTTTGAGAATGTGGTATTAAAACCCTATAGTTTCAATTGCCAACTCGTTTAAAAAATCTGAGCTGTTCCATCAATATTATTTTCTCTACTTGTTCTGCGAACAAACGTTTTAATGCTAATCGACATAAACATTACTAGAAATGGTCTAATTACTTGCTTCTTTATAAGCAGAAGGTAATATAGGTACTAGACTAAAGCGTTAGTCAAATATTTTTAAAACTGTGGCTATGCGATGATGTGTTGAAATTCGCTTCTCTTCGCATGGCCAGGAGCAAAACAAAAGATATGTGAAACAATGACAGCCTTCCGTTTGAAAAAGTATTTTTAAACCAATAACAAGGAATATCTCGGAAATGGTTAGCAGCACAACAAAAATGCGCATGACATAAATGGTATGTTTGACATTACACTTTTTGTGCAGTACGTTTTTTGTCTATCTCTTACGGTTACCAGTGGAGGATAGAGCATCGTTGCGATGTTTCTTTGATCGAACTTGAATTTCCAATTCTGAGTTCGCAGCTATGCGCCATGGTGGCGCGGGTTCAGCTCGTCGCCCACAGATAGAAGACGAAATCACGGCTTGCAGACTCGAAATGCGGAATTTTCCCCAGAGACCTTTTTTTCAAAGTATGGTGTTATTTTACATGCAAATATATATTACATGGGACACCACCGGCTTTACTTTCCTTTCGAAGCAAGATATGATAAGGATTTTTGCGTCCGTAAAAATCCATCACCTTCCTGCAGGTTTGAACTTGGGTTTTAGAAGCTAGTATGGTAACCACTACACCACGGAGGGTGACATGAAGATTGCTTTAATTGGTTGAATCTTGTATAACTATGTAAGGTATACAGTTTGTGTCAAATGTGTTCGTATCGTTAGATGATTTTGAAACATTTTACGAGGGCGGATCGAAAAGTATCACACAATAATTTTTTTCTACCTTGGTATTGCATCACGGAATGTAGCAATTTCACACAGATATAGTTTGAAGTTTTCACTACATAGGGTATTTTTTTTTTCATGTACAGCTTTAGCGAGAGAAGCGTGAGCTACACAACAAAGATTGCGCGCATGCTTCTGTCGTCCACGTGTGAAGAGCAGAGAGGTGTGGTTCGATATTTGTGAACCAAAGGACATAAACCGAGTGAAATTCACAAGGACATGCGTGGCGTGTATGGGGATGATTGTATGGACCGTAGCAGTGTCCCCAGGTGGTACGAGCATGCGTTCTTCCAAGAGGGCCGTTTGAACCTTAATGATTCGCCACGCTCTGGGAAGACAGTAACAGCTGCAACCCCGCAGAATGTCAGAAGACCTTGCAGCCTACATCAAAACTTTGGTGAAGTTGCGTCGTGCCCTTCGTGACAAACGTTAGTGCTCTCGATGTCCACCTTCTTCATGACCTTGCTAGCTCCCACGTTGCTGTTCGTCAGAAAATCACTAAATTTAGTTGGGAAGTGCTCCAGCATCCACCATATTGTCCGGACCTTGCACCGTCGGACTTTCATCTGTTTGGTTCCATGAAGAAATTCCTGGCCGGCCATCGTTTTGCGACAGATGCGGAAGTGAAATATATGGCTATACTCCAGGGAAACAGACTTCTACGAACAGGACATGTTGAAACTGGTATCACGATGGGACAAATGTGTTGAGAAATTTGATGACTATGTCGAAAAGTAGGTAAAATATGTAAGTTAATTTGTGATTTCTGTTTTGTTTTTATTAAACTTCTTTGTAAAAAAATGACTGTGCGTAGCTTATCGATCCTCCCTCGTACGTTGCGAATATTACGTCATTTAACAGACATATTCGTAAGATTGTTATTCTCCCCCCCCCCTCCTCAATATCGCAAGTGCTGGTTACTACGAATAAACATTTTAATGCTGTTTGCTGATGTTGAAACCTCCCTGTTTAATTTGAAACAATTCCTGTGTAAATGTATAGAGCTGGGTCCGGGGTCACGAAATTGCAGGAATGAGGTTCGGTGCACAGAGAGTATAACTATAACGTGGTATCTAAAGTTCATTCAAAACGTGTTTCACTTTCTATCATTGCTCACTGCCTGGCCTCGTTCATTTCCTGCTAGTGGATAAACCAGAGAGCACAGTTAGAAAATTACCGAAAATACGAAAGTGCAGGCGATCAACACTGAACAAATTTGTGGATTATTCAAACATATTTTGAGTGGCAGGAGGGAGTCTTTTCTTTCGATACAGTAAAGATGTATCTTGTAATTCACTGCAACGAATTCTGAATAAGTCTGGTTGATTTATGTTCATTGTCTTTTCAAAGCCCCGCGTATCATCATCCTGAAGTTTTTGTATCGAGCGTTATACTCTTATTTGTAAAAGTACAATGCGTTTTTATTTGCTAATCATAGACATGACTTAATTGTTTTATAGTGTTACTTTATGAACTAGAATGATGATGCGTGTGTCAATACATGTAATGAGCTACTTTTGGAACAGATTATACCTCAATGTGTGCATGTTACGCTACAAACCCCTCCCCACTACCGTCTCTTTATACCGCTGACTGCTCTGTGTGTTCGTAACTGTATGCGCTTCAGAACCCAAAACCGAACTCTAGTAATGTAGCTAGGATACATGTTTGTGCTAAATTTGTCATACATACACGTGTGACCTTTTCTATTTTTATTCATGGGATCTCAAAGCATGTATTTTCAGTGAAATTCTATATCGGTTTTTTTAGTGAAATACAATAAGTGGTAAAGAAAGTAAAAATTGCAAACTAGGAATTCTTTCTATTATTTATGCACGTTTTGACGTGATCTACCGAACTGGATGGTTCAGGCGGTTTTGTCCATGGCCCGCGGGTTCGATTCCCGTGGGCGGCCTACCAGACCATAGGTTTTCGGATATTTCCCCGGGTCACCAGGCAATTGCTAGGTAGGTTTCTTTCATCCCTTCATGTCATTTAATTCATCCTTCATCCCATTGGTTTCTTTTAGGGCTAGAAGTGTCGGCGATGTTGCTCGGTGCGGCGTGCAAGGAAAAAGGATCCTCAGAGTGAATATCTCCGCTCTTGACTTCCGGCTTGTTGCTGGAATATGACCTCTCCTGGCGGAGGCCCCGGTCTACCTGTCCGACTGCGTGCTTCAGCCTGGTAACTGTAGGGACGGTGTCATTGCTGTGCCGTTGCTCCTGGTTCTGGCCGCCCGGCGATTCCTCTCGCTTCATTCCTCCTTCCTAGGGTGTCGGTGCCGACTCCCCACGACCGTATGATAGGACATCATATGATGTGATCTATCATTCCCTTGCATTCTGGTTCTATGTATTTCTGCCGTCAAGAAAAAGCCTCCCTACGATCAAACCCTGGACCACAGAGATGAGGTAGCTGTTACCATGACGGGCAGTTGCCTGAGAACTCAGGTGTGCAGGCTACCAAGGGACCAAAGAGATGATGCAGCTGTTACCATGACTGGCAGTTGCCTGAGTAGTCAGGTGTGCAGGCTACCAAGGGACCACAGAGATGAGGTAGCTGTTACCATGACGGGCAGTTGCCTGAGTACTCAGGTCTGCAGGCTACCAAGGGACCAAAGAGATGATGCAGCTGTTACCATGACGGGCAGTTGCCTGAGAACTCAGATGTGCAGGCTTCCAAGGGACCACAGAGATGAGGTAGCTGTTACCATGACGGGCAGTTGCCTGAGAACTCAGGTGTGCAGGCTTCCAAGGGACCACAGAGATGAGGTAGCTGTTACCATGACGGGCAGTTACCTGAGAACTCAGATGTGCAGGCTATCAAGGGACCACAGAGATGAGGTAGCTGTTACCATGACGGGCAGTTACCTGAGAACTCAGATGTGCAGGCTTCCAAGGGACCACAGAGATGAGGTAGCTGTTACCATGACGGGCAGTTACCTGAGAACTCAGATGTGCAGGCTATCAAGGGACCACAGAGATGAGGTAGCTGTTACCATGACGGGCAGTTACCTGAGAACTCAGATGTGCAGGCTTCCAAGGGACCACAGAGATGAGGTAGCTGTTACCATGACGGGCAGTTACCTGAGAACTCAGATGTGCAGGCTATCAAGGGACCACAGAGATGAGGTAGCTGTTACCATGACGGGCAGTTACCTGAGAACTCAGATGTGCAGGCTTCCAAGGGACCACAGAGATGAGGTAGCTGTTACCATGACGGGCAGTTGCCTGAGAACTCAGGTGTGCAGGCTACCCAGGCAACACGTCCATGGGCTTTTCCATTAGGCCGGTATCTACGAGGGTCATCCAGAAAGTAACAGATGATATGGCATAACCAAATAATAAAAGGATATGAACGCAATCTTTATTCACAAAGTTACAATACTATACTCTATTTCTCAACCTGATCGTCATTGCTATCAAGGTATTTATTGTCACGTGGTACCTGTTTTTCAATGCAGATGTTGTACTCCTTCGCCGCTAAAGATATGAGCCAAGATGTCACTGCCATTTTGAGATCTTTATGGTTGGAAAATCTTTTCCGTCCAAAAAGTCATGTACGGTGTCCAAAGTCAAAAACCGCTTTTTCTGAATTCTTTTATCAATATTTGTTTTCAATTCCTTCATAACGATCGATGAACTTCCACTCCGGCCTCTGTCGTGCACACTGGTTCTTCCTTGATTACTCGTAAATTATTCGTCATTTCCTCAGTGAAGACTCGTTCATTGTATTGTTACTATACACTTGCGCTATTTGCCTATAACATTCGATTGGCCGAACATTTTGTGCGTTCAAAATAAACGAACAAGTTATTTGTCGGTAAAAAAGTATGACATCGCTGTTGATAAACTGGTGCCACATGACAATAAAAGTATTGGCAGTATGGAGTAAGAGAAATAGAGTAACTATTTTTTTTTTTTTTTTTTTTTTTAGGTTTAACGTCCTTTAAGCTGTTTGGTCATATCGGACGATGAATGGGATTGGTGAAATGATGCTCAAATGATCTCGTGGTCCATGGAGCTTAAAGTTACTTGACATAGGTCTTCTCAGGATAACACCGAAAAAAAAACCTTATCCGGGTAACTCACCCTAAGCGAAATTCGAGTTCACGACCTTTAGAATGTGAGGCAGACACGCTACCACCACACTACCCAGACGGGCAACAGTAAATTTGTAAATAAGGTTTTGTATTGATATCTTTCGTTGTTATTTACTTATGCCAAATCGTTCGTTACGTTCCTCTGGCCCTCGTATTTTATATACCGGTCCCCTTACAAGCAAGGGTGGAAGTGGAAACGCCACTTACGCGCGTAAACCCCAAAGGGGAAGACTACCTCTGTGGGGGCGACCTTTACCAGCCTGGGTCTAATAACTGTGAGGTTAGTGCCGGAGGACATTGAAGCGTCTCCCACGAGTATCGGGCCATGCCATGTCGAGTCCAACCCAAGCCGAACCGTTCCGTTACGGGAGGGGCTCAGATGTTCGTCCCGACTATTTCTAGTAACGTCAGAAGTACCACGGATGCTCAAGGTCCGCATCGCTAGCACTGGAGCAACTGCAGAGCCCGAAACCTATTAAGAGTTTGCAGGAAAATCAAGCATGAGGTTCAAGGAGCATCACTGTTACCTACCTAGATCGCTATCATGAAGCGAGCCCTTGCTGGCCTTCCCTTGCGCGACCTCATTGCTGTCCTCTTGATCCTCAACTTCCTCAGTGGATCCTCCATCCTCGTATTCCTCAGCACTCGTCTCCTCGCTTTCTTCTTCCTCGGAGTCGTCTCCGGAGTCCTTCTTGCCGGTCGAGAAGAACCTCGAGATACCGTCACTCACCAGGTCGCCGATCACATCGAAAAGTCCAGCCTCTTCCTCGCCAGGAATCTTCACTATCTCCTTATCTTCGTCAATGACCACTTCATCCTTACGACCTGCAACAGATAATTCCATATATAACAACTTTCTCTAATAATAACTACAATTTGCATATAATACACAGCTGTTTTGAAACGATCCCTAACTAATACAAAAGTCTTTTAGCTTACACTTCAACTATACTCTGTTCGCTGTCAGCTGAAAATAGATACGAGGTGCATCCAGAAGGTGACATATCAACACAAAACTTTATTTATAGAGTTACAGAACCTTACTTTATTTCTCAACCTAATCGTCATTGCATTGATAGAGTAAGGTTCTGTAGTTTTGTGTTGATAATATCGTTACCATTTAGTTATGCCCAATCGCATGTCACTTTCTGGATGCCCTCGTAAGAGAAATCTGAAGTGTTCCATTCACATGACTTTCTCTACAAACCATTATTCCTTTATCTCCGTGTGGTAATAATAAATTTTAACAAAAATGACTATATTACTTTCTTCTTAGTAGAAGGTAAATAACGTAATACACTAGGCTAAAACGATAGTCACCATCTCTTAAAAAGCCGATCGATATGTGAAACAATTGAAATTCGGTTCGTGTTGTACTCTCTCAGGAGTAGAACAAAAGAGAGATGAAATGAAAGATTGCCTTCCGTTTGAGAAAAGTGAAAATATCTTAAAATTGAAACCAACAACAAGGAATAATATCTCGGAAACGGGCGACTTTACAAAAAAACAAAACAAAACAAAACAAAAAGCAAACTACATAAATTTTAATGAATAATGCATTTTTTGTGAAGTAGGTTTTGTCTATTTCTTACAGTTTACCAGTTATGAAAAATTAATCGGTGATGAAGAGGTCTTCAGAGGCTATTTCCATAAGATTCAATATATAAACTTTATTTGTAACGTAAATATATTTACGTTATTTTAATAAAAATGGCTAGAGCAATTTTTGAGAAAAACAAAGTATTTAAAAAAAATCTTCTTCTAAAATGCTTTTTTATTCAGGGGCCTCAAAACATATTTCGAATGAAATCTAGACATTGAATTTTTGGATGAAATACAATACCTTCCGTACTACTATATCATATAAACTGTAGAGAAACTAAAAAGTTATTTGCTTCACGTATCGAAATAAACATTGACAAGTATACTTTTATTGCGTATTTCTTAGTGATATATTGTGAGTAGGAAAATGTACGGTACTCCAAAAGTCACTTCAAAGTTTAAACTGCTTTAAATATTATAATATTTTAGATAGGAGAAAACAAAAACATACTGGGAAAACAATGGGGCTTTATAAAACATTGAGATGTTCTCTGTTCTCTTGTTGAACGTACACTGTTCTCTCTGCGACTCCGTGCAGAGCATTTTACAGATGAAACCAAAAATCAGTCAGATTGAAATCTGAAGATCTCGGCGGCCACTTTGTTTTTTTTTTTTTTTTGGAACTTTAGGAATGGAGCATGGGCGTGCTCTCAAAGTGTTAAGATTCCTAAATTTTCTCAGACGTTAAGAAAAACTCCATTTGCTTTTATAATACCATTGAATCAACTATGTTCTCAGTTAATGATAGAGCTGGGACTTATAACTTGCAAATTCTCATAGCAGTATTAATACAATTGTTAATGCTTTATTCAACAAAACTGTATCCTTGGTAACGGTGAGCTGAAGGAAGTCAAAACAAAATCAAATCCCCATTATTTGCCCAGTTTTTATCCTATGTCAAAAGTTACAATATTTATAACGGTTTACAGTCTGAAATGACCTTTAGAAGACGCTATATATTAGGCGTTCGCGATAGACAAATGTTTGGAGAGCTGGTTGCTAAGCGATGTTTATGAAATGTTTGTTAGGAGAAAGAAAACAAATATCGATTTCCCATTTGCGAAAAGTTGAAGTATTGTGAAACAAAAAACAAGAAATATCAGATACCGTTAACTCCACAAATAAATTTGCATTAACAAAAATGTGGTGCTTTAACATAAATGTATTTTGGGTACAACCACACAACCACCCGGTAGGCCTCCTCCTTACAGAGATTTGGTTCTGAGCGAGCCTATGACGGAGTTAGGTACCCTTATATGTCTGTCACAGAGTAGCCGTTACGGATTAATGTGACCATCACATTCCTCCACAAGTATGTCACAGATACCTTTTGTCTTCGGTCTACTTTATAACAATACCAGCTGGCGACGACAGTGAAAACGATAAACATACTTTTGGTTGATGAAAAGGAAATCTGAAGTTTGACATCTTCTTTACCTTTCAAGGTATTCAGTTTAAAACGACTTTTCGACTAAGTACATAGCAGGTAGAAACGGTATTGTATGACACCCACAAATTCGATGTCGAAATTTCACCGGAAGTGTATGTTTTAAAGCCCCCTGAATAAAAACATTTTTAGAAAAATAGCACGTATGTGTGTCTGTGGACAGTGAAGCCCAAAAACGAAAAGACCGATAAATAGCAAACTTGGAATTTAGGTTTAGTATCTTCCAAAGACGTGAAACGAAGATTTTCAAGAAAATACCGCCACCCCAAACTACCCTTTACATAGAAAAATTTTAGAATCTTTTTATTTTCTCAAGAATGGCTCTAACGATTTTGATTAAAATACAGCACCTATATTAAATATAGGATTATTAAGTATAAGCTAGGTAAAGCCTCTCTCCACTGCGAAAGAGATCCAAAAGTCGCCGGGAAAGTGGTGCCGGCAAAGGCGCACTGGAGTCCTTAGCTTAAATAAATGTTGAAAATATTGACCAACAGGCAGCATAACAAGTTAACGCTGTTCTCGCTCAGGAGCAGAAATCCACAGAAACTTAGTGATAACATCATGCAAGAAATCACTAGGATTCCTGCTGCTAAGCCTAGACGAGTGTTGCAGAAGGTCAACATTACGGTAATTTATCTTAAGATACTTATTTTAGTGCTCCTTTGCCGGCGACTCTCGGATCTCTCGCGCAGTGCAGAGAGGCTGCAGCAGGGGTACCTTATAATTTAACAACCCTATAAATTTACATGGCAAATAAAATGCATATCTTATTCTGAATGACTTTTGCATAAAGGGTTAACCGTAAGCGAGACAAAAACTTACAACACAGAACATGTAGAGCTCGTCAAAATTCACGTTTTTGTTGTGGAGGTAACCGCTTCCGAGATATTTCTTATTATTGGTTTCAATGTTAAAGTACTTATACTTTTCTCAAACATAAAGTCGTTTGTGTATCTTTTATTTTACTCCAGGCCTTGTAAAGAAGCGAATTTCAATTGTTTCACATAGCGACAGTTTTTTAAAGATTTTAGTATCGTTTTAGCCTAGTATATTCCCTTACTTACCCTCTGTTTACAAGGAAGCAAGCAATAAGACCACTTCTACTAATCTTTATCTCGATTAGCATGAAGAGAGATCTTTTGTATGTAGAACAGGTAGAGAAAGCCATGTGAATGGAGCACATAAGATGTCTTAAGATAAGTTTGAGGAAAATCGATAGAGAAGTCAAGGGAATATGACATCAAATTTTTATCAGAGCGGTGAATTTAGAAAATAAAAAAGTGTTATTAAAGAGGAGGCGAAATGCCGTATCTTGCCTCATTGTCTCAGCAACTATTCAACACAATGAGCTGCATCTCGCCTCTGATACTAATGATTACAAAGTTATTGATGTTTTACCAACTGAGGGCATCACAAGGTTATAAAAAATTACTTCGCAGATTATTTTCAACATTAGTTTTAAACTATTTAAAATTAGCGCACCGTTATGAGCGGGGGATTCGAAACATTCATATGCCATTCAAACTTTAAAATGGAAAAAAATATAAAAATCCCATTTCGACTATCCTTAAAAAGTTTAAAATTTAAACCAGCAATAAGGAATATTTCGGAAACAGTTAACTCTACAAAAAAAATAATGAGATCTACATTTTTGTACATCTCTCTCAGGCTTACGAGTTAATGTCATCCAGAAATGAAGAGGTCTTTAGAGGCTATTCCCAGAATATTCAAGATATATATTTCGTTTGTCACGAATACATCTTAAACATATGGCATTTTGATCAAAATCGTTAGAGACATTATTTGGAATTTCGCACAATGTTCCATTTAAAGGGTAGTTGGCGCCAATGGGATGGCCGAGATTAGGCAATTTCTACCAATCGCGGTCATCTGACTGGAGCGATATTGTCGAAACATCTTATCGCAGCTGATGTTCATTTCTTTTGAATCCTGTCGCGTCTAGGTTCGTTTGTTTAATTTAATTCAGGAGGCAGTGAAGAAAGAAAGGGGGGGGGGAACAAAAACACTCGGTAAAAAAACCTGGTCGAATGCGTCATCTTCCATTTGAGAACTAATGTAGATAAGTATTACAATCATAACCTGATAAAAATGTTCCTTCGCTCCGGTCGTTATCGATAAGATGAAAATCTTCGTGTCGCAGTCAAGTTTGGTATTTTACGGTTTCTCGTTTTTGAGCTATGCTGTCCCCCCCCCCCCACACACACACAGACCGCGCGCGCGAAATATTTCTAAAATGTTTTATTTTTTAATTTTATTCAATGTATTTTTTGGTGATATCTCGGTATCGAATTTTTGGGTGGAGTGCAATACCTTCTCTATACACTATGTACATAGTACGTATAGAGAAAGTATTTTTTTTATTATTCAATGTATTTTTGGTGAAATCTTGGTATCAAATTTTTGGGTGGAATACAAAACTCTTTCTTCTATGTACCTTTTATAAATTGGTAGAGAAAGAAAGAAAAAATATTATTTAAATAGCCATGTAAGGCAAAACTTTGAATGCCGCAAACATAATTACTATTATTGTGTGTAATAGCGGGTATAAATTCCAGCAATATGCCTAATTTTCCATATTTCACGCCAATTAACGAAGATAATGGTTAAGTGTTTGTTGCGAATGCTGGAACGCCTTGGGTGTGATTAGCCCCATTCATTTGCGGTGTAGCAAGACTGCCGCGTGACCTAGACCTTGTACCGCTCTCGGACTGAACGCGTTAGGAATATCTAAGTGAGGTACCGTTACGGCTGGAAATTGACTTTGGTACACTCGAGGAATTCTATAGTCCTCGGCCTACTGTCAAATGGGGACAGCATTTTACCTATTTCAACAGTGGCTTTCATCGAGTTCTACTGCCACCCACACATGCAGGTTTTGCACTAGATCAGTGAAGAATATACTAGTTCAAATCCTAGCAATATACCTAACCCTAGACGTGGACATAGTCAACAAATAGAAACAGGCAAAATATGAACAAAAACTCTCCAAACATGAAACTTTCTGCCAAAATTTCTTGTACATATCTGTTAGAGGAAGTTTACTTCATTATTCAAAACAAAATGTTATGTGTTCCACTCACATGAATGTTTCTACAACAAACCATTCTTACTAGAGCTTACCCTTCTATCCGCTTCATGCTAATCGAGATAAACATGAAGAGAACTCGTCTGATTACTCATTTCCTTGTAGGTATATGCAATCAAAATAAATGGGTGAAAGTGATTGTAAAATGTTTTAAGAGTTGCTTACTATAAGATGCAATTGAAATTAGTTTCTCTTTGCATAGCCAAGAGGGGGAAAAACGAATTACAATTTTACAAAAGCATAAGTATTCGCAAATTTGAAGTATAAACCAATAACAAGGACTGTCTCGGAAATGGTTGACTCCACAAAAAATATAATTGATGTAAATTATTAGTTTTAAGAGATCTACATTTTTGTCTAACTCTTACGGTTTACCAGTTATCCAAAAGTCATTCTGAATTCTCTGGACTTCAGAGGCTATTTCTAGAAACTTCAACAGATGCATTTTATTTGTTATGAAGATATCTTAAATTTATGGTGTTTTAATCAAAATCGTGAAGGCCAATTCTGAGAAAATCTAAATGCTATAAAAAATACCCCAAATAAAGGGCGGTTTGGACTGGGGGGGGGGAGTTCTTGAAACTCTTCATGTCGCATTTTTGGAAGATGCTGAACCTAAATCTCAGTTTGGTGTTTAACCGACGTTTCGATTTTGAGTTATGCTTTTCACAGACTTATAAACACACGAACACATATATACACTGAAAGAACACGGACGTTTTTCGAAAAATGTTTTGGACCCCAAAAAGTGTATTTCTAGTGACTTTTCTGTACCGAATTTCTGGGTGGAATGCTATACCTTGTCTACCTATTATGTTCGTGTTAGGGAAAGTAGAAAATGAGTGACTAATTTATAAAAGTATAATATTTGAAAATTTAAATCAATAAGAAGGTCGGAAATGATTAATAATAAAAAGCAATGCATTTGACATAGACTGTGTGATTTAACAGTTTTTAAATACTTGATATGTAAGTTAATCATTCTGAACTCATATTTAGTAATGTAAGGTAAATTTACAATCCATTTATTAATTACCATGCCAACAAGCACTGTAAGTACTTACAGTAAGAGTTTGCGAGGTCATTAATACTTACAGTACAATTAGGAAATGACGTAACACCCAAGACACGTGCTACTTCAAGTAAAGAAATCATTAACAAAAGAGTGTATAAGAAGGCTTTGGCCATATAATTTAGATGTAGCCTTTCATTTGTTCACATCGAGAATTCGTTTTTTCTTAATGTTCATCACCCTCCGTGGTGTAATGGTTACCATGCTAACTTCATATACCCAAGGTCGCGGGTTCAAACCCGGCGGAGGACGATGGATTTTTTTCGGGTGTAAAAATCCTTAGCATGGCTTCCTTCGGAAGGGAAGTAAAGCCGTTGGTCCGTGTCGTAGATTTACGGCACGTAAAAGAACCTCAAGCCTGACAGAGAGGCCTCTGAGCAAAATTAAGCGGTCTTTCACGCCCAATTTAGAATGGGACGCTGAGAAGCACAGCAGTTAAAGAGCTCCATAAATAACACGCCATTTCATTGTCTTAATGTTCAATGAAATATTGAAAAGCAATTTTGATTTATTTTTTGTCTTTGTTTTTTGTTTTACAGTTTTTTCAAATATTTCAAAAATGTCATTGGCTAACCACGAATTCTAAGTTACTTATCAGATCTCAGCCCTGCAGGCCTCGTATTCCCAATATGCATTCTCGACCTGATAAGTATAACTTACAGTTCTTGGTACGCAATATACCATACATTTCTTGTATAGCAGGTTTTTGTCTGTCTCTTACGGTTTACCAGTTATACAAACGTCATGCAGAATGACTTCGGACACTATCCTAAAAACTTTAACACATACATTTCATTTGTCACGAAAATATCTCAAATATTTAGTAGATTTTAATCAAAATCGTAAATGACTCCTTTTCTTTTTAAGAAAATCAACATTTGTGAAACATTTTCCATGGTAAGGGGTAGTTTGAGGTGGGAGATAAATACCAATTTTGGTATTTAATTGACTCTTCATTTTTTAGTTATGCTGTTCAGACAAACGCACACAGAGAGCCTCAAAACAAAAATTTCCTTGAAATCTCGAAATCGAATGTTTGGCTGGAATATAATATTTCCCCTACTTGGTATACGAGTGGACAAAGTAATTATATATAAAATCTGGATATTATGGCTACAGTGATAGAAATTCAAAAAAATTCAAGCGGAAATTTTAACTAGAAAGACGACACAAAAAACTAAAAGGTATAATATCAGGCAATTTTCGTCATTTAATCTCTCCGTAAAATATTTCAAAACTCAGAAGTACAAAATGGCACCTTCTGTGATTATCTAAAGAATTCGTTTTTCATTTCAGTGCTGAAATATATATTTTGGGCAGTTGATGGTAAATGTAGGTATTTTATCAGATGTCTGTAGTGTTAAAAGTAGAAAATTCAGTCACTCAGTGTTATAAAATTATAACAGTTTAATTGGTTTATGCGTCCACGGACTCATTCAAGTAGGCTATGAAACTGAAAGCTCGAAACGATTCATAAAATGGCGGATGATTTGAATGTCATGGAATCTGCTGAACCAGACGAAATTATGCAAGCCGCGGAGAGAGCAAAATTACAACTGCTGCACTGCCTCCGTTGTTTAGAATGTTTTCGTTCTGTAGAATAGGTCATCATGTTGACAGCACTGATGCTAAACAAGGCAACAACTGAATATCGCACACCATTAAGCATCAACTCCGTGGAATAGGTAAAACAACCTATTTAAAATTATAATATTCCTATAAATATTGAGAACTGTCTAAAAATAGTGAATGACACGCGTGTTAAAATTGTTTTATGTTGTTCGTAGGATTGCGGTCTCGTTTCGCAAGCTTCCTACTCACAAAATAAAACACCAGTACCTGGAATATCGTGAACATAAAAGGATTTTTGTTTTCTATTAAGAGCAGGATTTTAGATGATTGAAGAATTATTTGTAAAGAATACTGAAGGAGTCAAATTGTCCTAGAAGTTTTAATAAGGCTATAATACAAATGTGGGTATATCAACTAGAAAGGCTTTCTACTTCTGAATCATCGATAAGTCATTCAGTCACTCCCAGGAACTTTACGTAACAAGCTGCAAAAGAAACACGGATACGAAAACATCTGACAGTGGTTCGGAAGAAGTTAAACCGGAATACAAGCAACCGGTAACGTCTGCCCTAGAATGAAGTAGGTCGCCGTCAAGTGTTTCTTACGTTACTTCATTACTGGAATATGCAGCAACCCTAAGCATTCCGGGGAAAACCACAAATATGTGCGTACTTAAGCAAAGTAATGGAACATAAAGCTTGAATAAAGACCACGTCTGGGCGAATCCGCCTCCTGGGTTTAGTTTATTACTTTCTCTACACGTACTGTGTACATAGTGTACAGAGAAGTACACTAAATTCCATACCGAGATTTCACCGGAAATACCTTTTTTTAGAAAAAGGTCCGTGTGAATCTGTGTGTGTCTTTCTGGACAGCATGGCTCAAAAACGAAAAGACCGTTAAGCACCAAACTTGGCATTTAAGTTTGGTATCTACCGAGAATGCGATACGAAGATTTTCAAGCACATCCCCCACCTCAAACTACCCTTTAATGGAACATTTTTCGAAAATTTTAAATTTCTCAAAAATGGCTCTAACGATTTTGATTAAACCATAATTTTTATTGAATTTTGCATAAGTGATAAACCGTAAGAAATAGACAAAAACTTATTACGTAAAAAATGTAGATCTCGATTAAAACATACAATTTATGTCATATACATTTTTTCGTAGTGTTGGCCGCTTTCGAGATAGTCCTTGTATTGATTTCAGTTTTAAAATACTTTAATGTTTCTCATACAGGAACCTATCAACTCCGGTCACGCAAAGAAACGGGTTTCAATCCCATAGCAACCACATTTTAAAACATGTGACTGTCTGTTTAGCCTAGTGTATTCCCTTATTTCCCTTCTACTTTTAAGGAACTAAGTATTAAGACCGTTTCTACTAGTGTTTATCTCGATTAGCATGAAGTAGATAGAAGAATAAGCTTTTTAACACTAATTTGTTACAGAAAGTCATGTGAATAGAGCACATCAGATTTGTTATAAACTTGCACTCCAAGTTACGGATATAAAGATGTTACCAGTGGGTTGAAGAATCTAAGGAGGTCACCTGTTGCTCTAGTAAAGGCCGTATTTGGCCCTACCCAGATATTTGGACACCCACTACTGACCGGTTTCTCTTCTCCTACACGATCATACCGTTCCAGATTTCCTCCAGGACAAACATGATTCCAGACTTCACATTTCCTGCGACATGGAAACTGTTTTATGTCGTCACCCTCCGTTCTTGAACAGACCTACAACCTACCGTTTCTAATACATTTACATTTTAACAGCCTCTTTTAAGGCCATCTGCTCGGAAAATTTTGCCTACGATTCTCAGGATTAAATAATCCTGAGAATCGTATATTTACTTCCTCTAGCACGTGTGTACAATATGCATAGTGGATATAGAAGGTAGACATCTTAAGGGCTATTCACATTGAAATGTAACCGTAGACGCACTGACTTAGAATGTAATTAAATGCCCCACGAGCATTCTGAATGACAAACGCAAACGAAGAGAGAAATTAAAACAAGTGAACTGCGCCTCGCGAGTGAATAGCAAACTAAAATGGCTGGCAGAGACAAAAGTTTGGCAGCATTCTTGCACGTGTAAATCAGAGTAGCCAATTTGCTTGGTGTTTTATATTTTAAAGAACGGTTCTTTCGCCGTAGACGATGGTGGATTCATCCCCTTAATCAAAGACGAATTAACGGAGGAGATTTTCATAATCTACTAAGCGAAGTGAGAGAGAATCATCAAGCGAAGCCATTTTAATAACACATTGAGCAATACCGCCTGCGGTGCCATAAGTAGTTAAAGCGGGCGTTAAACACTACCAAAAAAAAAAAAAACCATTGAGCAATGGTTTTCATTGGTTGATTCCTACGTTACATGTTAACTTTAACGCAACTTGGCGTTTACAAGCTTCTATGTTAACGCACTACGGTTATGTTTACGTCAATGTAACCATCGTGAATGAGTCTATACATATATTGACCGCAAGCTTCTGTGTCTACGTTACGTCTTCGGTTGATTTTCGATGTGAATGGCCCTTAAGATTTGGAAGGAAAGGTGGGCATTGTCGTTTACCATCTAATTATCAATCTCTGTGATGATTGTAATTGCAGTAAATGAGTCATATGTTGAAGGACTGGAACCAGTTCCATCTTCAGATTAGATCTTCTGGTAAGTCACTGTACTTTGGTGCTATATTAAACAAATGTTCAGTGTGTGGTTGTGCATATGCGATTGCTAAAAGCCACATAAAACTGTTGGGGTGATGTACGTATACAATACTTCAGCAAACCTTCAAAACAAAAATCTATATTTTATAATTTTACGGGAGAATCTTGCAATTCGCACTGAATACTTAAGACTGTTTTATTGTATCTACATGTAATAGAATTAATCATTATCTGCTGAAAGTATTTTTTCCTGGCAAACGTAGGTACGCGGTTTTATAATTGACGAACCACCTTAGCACCACCTGGTGTGTGTACGTGCGTTCGCGGAAGAATACATTCTCAATGGCTTACATCGACGATGAAGTAAAGATGGGCCTTCATTTAAAACCTAACGGAGCACACGGCGTTTCGCCTCTCCCGAGACCTTGCTGGATTCCCCCACTACCGGCTCCGTTTGTGCGCGCAGTGTTGTACCGATCACCAAGGTAAACAGGTGATTGACTCTACAGCAACGCATTTTTCTGTGTAAAAGTTATTATAAATGGGAATCACCAAGTCGTGTTCGCACAGAATATATTCAAAAGTTCCCTGGTGAAGTGCCTCCGTCCAGATTGTGAAGAAATTCGAAACCACTGGTTCTGTGGCAAACAAAAAACGTATAGTTTTAACAGAGGAAAAGCTAGACGACATAGGCGCAAGTCTTGAACGTTCACCAACAAAATCTATCCTAAAATTAGCACAACAGGTGGGGATTTCAGAGGGTTTTTTTGTAGTGCTTAACGCCCGCTTCAACTACTTGTGGCATCGCAGGCGATGACACTGATGATACATGAATGAAGATAGAGCACCGGTGGAATGCAATGGCGGGGAAAACCGGAAAACCCGCCCCTGCGCCGCTTTGTCCACCACAAATCTTACATGCGGTCGCTTGGGATCAAACCCGGCCATCTAGGTGAGAGGCGAGTGGTCTAACCAGACAGCCACGGCGCGGCCGAATTTCAGTCTTCAGACTGAGACGTTAATATATGGAAGCCAAGCGTTTTCCTACCAAGTGTTTATTTTATGTTAATGGGAGGAGATTGATGCCTTATTGATTATGTGGTAAACAAAAACAATAATTACTGAAATTAATTAGCCTGCAAGTGTTCTGTGAATACCAGAATATTGCATTTAATGTGTATTTTAAGTATAATTTCATTTCCGATCAAAAATAATTAGGTATTTAAAAAAATTCAACAATGATAATTGCATTGCTACGTGCATGAAAAAGGAAGCTGTTCTTTCTAGTATACCGCATCCCCAAGCGTTGTATACCCATATTTAAATATTCACTAAGCACAAATAGCTTATGAAATAAATATCATATGTACCAAAAGTAATTTATTTATAAATAAAAGGAAGTTTGTATTATATACTTCCTTAAAGAATGTTTAATAAGGAGAAACATGTAGAATTAGCTTTGAGCCTATATAAGAGTTGAATAGACGCTCATTCCTTATTGGTCAGTCTTCACGTGATCATCATTGCTCGGCACAAGGGTAGCGTCCTATGGGAACGCGTGCTGTGGAATGCAATCTTCATTTATCTGTGCCATCCTACAGTGTTAATAATTATTGTATCTAGTGATATTGAAGAATATTCAAGAACATCTTACCAGTGAAACCAGTATATTGTTTACATTTTATTATCCCTCGCGGCCACGATCCTGAGATGCAATAATAATAATAATAATAATAATAATACAGTGAGTCATCAATTAGCTCGCCAATTCACCCATTTATTAATAATTTGTAATAAGACATAGAACAAAATTCTTATAACTAAAACCTTATAAGTGTACAAGTGTCCATTCTTTAGATAAGGTGAGCGGGAATGATTTATTGTTAATGGTTTCTTTCATCAGTGAATGACGGATTAATTGATTCACAGCTTCTGTTGTTTTCCGAAGGCGTATCATGACACGATACTGGGCCCTTGAAAATCCACATCGCCTTCAAGAAATCCCTCATTATGTTGGAAAGTTGGAGTTTGGTGTGCTGTTAGCGCCAGACACTAATCTCTTCAATATTTTACGAGCAGACTGTAAATGCAGAGCGTTATAAGCTACATTCACAATGAGATGCAAGCGCAGATGTAATGTAGCATAAGCGCAAGTGCGAGGGAAGACCATTCACAACGTAATCGTAAGCGTAACGCAAAAAGTTAGCACGGGTTTCTGGATCTGTAAATTAAATACGGATGTCTTCCAAGCGCTCCGCAAGTTTCAAATTGAATAGCATAACCAATAACACCCTTAACAAAATTCACACAATCTTTTACAAATAAATATATTATAAAAATCTTACATACTAACAACTGACGCTCAGGCAGTTACGTCACAAAATTTGTTCATTCAAAATTATAGTAAATAGTACAAGCATAGAGACTGCATAGAAACTACACATTTAGTGAACTAGAATTGTTTGTCTGCGCTTTCGATTTATAAGAACCAAGAAATCTAGACGCAGATGATAGTTACATCCATTAAATCAAAGAAGGATTCGCAAGGAGACTGTCATAACATCTTGAGGGAAATTAGAGATGGCTCTGCACGGCCAAATAGAAGAGCATATATGTACAGCAGGCCATGTAAAATCTTGCAGTGCAATTTTTTGTTATTGATTTCATAGGCAATGTATAGAGAAAAGAAGCAGACTTCAACCTCTCTGCACGCAACGCAAGGATGTAGTTTGGAGTTTGCAAACTCTTGCGTTGCATTGCATTGCGTTGCGTCTTGCATGTTTCTATGTGAATGCTTACATTAAATAATATGAGTCCAAACTATTGCGCTTACATAGCGTCTGCGCTTGCATTTCATTGTAAAAGTAACTATTCATACTTTACGTGCGGAGTTGCATACCCAATCGTGTACAGGCAAAATGCCGTGCTCCCGTTGTGCTTGTACTTGATTTACAGAAATGGATAGAAGCAGAACTAGTTACCTAGACCGACGAGGTTGCGAACTGTGCCGTCCTGCAGACACTTGTTCACGTTGTCCAGGAACACACACTCGACAAGAGGCCACCACTCTGGCCTTTTGGTGGACCCCAGCAGGCCCCTGAGTCCCTTGAGGGTTTTGACAGCACTGCCAGGTTGCTGTATGACCCGGGGCTGCGTCTCCACGGCGGGCTCCGTCAGTACCTTGGCTTGCTTCACGTCGGGGACGGTCGCTGCACTGACCACGGCCAGCAGCGCGGCGGCGAGGACCAGGAGCATGGAGCGACACTGCGACATCGCGTCCTGCAAACAATAGTCACCTGATGTGCTTTCTCTTCACGTACTAAATGAAATACAATCCTGGCATCTGGTTCCCTACTTATCATTTATTTTCCACACTACATTTTTTCACACATTAATATTTATAGATATAACATATACTAATAACTAAAATAAATAAAACTAGAAATAAATAAAATAACATAAAATAAAAGTAAGATTATATTTCCCCTAAGAAATGTTAAACATTTTTACTTTCTCTACACGTACTATGTACATAGCGTATAGAGAAGATATTGCATTCGACTCAAAAATTCGATACCGAAATTTCACCGGAAATACACGTTTTGGCTCCCTTGAATCCAAAAAAGGCATTTTTACAAAAAGATCCGTGTGTGTGTGAGTGTGTGTGTGTGTGTGTCTGTGGACAGCATAACTCAAAAACGAAAAGTGTATAAAATACCAAACTTGGTATTTAAGTTTAGTGTATATCAAAGATACGACACGAAGATTTTCAGGAAAATCCCCTGTACTTCAAACTTCCCTGTACATGGAAACATTTTCGAAAATTTTCATTTTCTCAAAAATTGCTCTAACGATTTTGATTAAAATATCGTATATTAAAGGTACTTACATGACAAATAAAATGTACCTATATCTTGAATTTTTTGGGGATAGCCTCTAAAGACATCTTTATTCTGGATTAATTTTGCATATCTAGTAAACCGTAAGATATAGACAAAAACTTACTACACAAAATAATATGCAGATCTCGTTGAAACACACAAATACACTATTTATGTTATATACATTTTTTGTAGGGTTAGTTGTTTTCGAGATATTCCGGATTAATAGTTTCAATTTTAAGCACTTAAACTTTTCTCAGACAGGAAGACATTTTTCTTCTCGTTTGTTTAGTCCTGGAAAGCAAAGAGATTGGAATTTCAATTGTTTCACATAGCGACCGGCTTTTAAAGGACGAGCCTATTGCTTTAGCCTGTGGATTTTTTAATTTTCCTTCTACTTACAAGGAAGCTAGTAGTAAGACTAATTCTACTAATGTTTATCGTGATTAGTATAATGTAGATAATAGAATAATCTCTTGTAAGAATAGTTTATATGGAACAGCTAGAGAAAGTCATGTGAATGCAACACAAGACACCTATATTCTGTATTTCCAGTGAAATATCGGTATCGAATTTTTAGGTGGAATGCAACACCTTCTCTACCTAATTACTCAGTAGACAAAGTAAAAAGAATTTATTTCCTGCTGATGGTTTACAATCAAATACATACATATTTCACTGCAGTATTTCTTTTATGTTCAAACTTTCAACCTTTAGACTGTTTGTAAAATATTCAACGTAACCTGGATTCAAAGTCTGTATATCTTAACTGCCCTTAGTTTTCTAACTAAAAGAATCAAATTTGTAACTTGTTGACAAAGTGTTACTTTCTCTGTTTAACTGGCTAAGCATACGAGATAGACAAAAATATAGATCTCATTAAAATACACAATTTATGTCATAGATTTTTTGAAAATGTATTATTCGAAATATTCCGGATTATTGATTTAAATGTTGATCCAAAAACTTTTCTCAAACGGGAAGACATCTTTCTTCTCGTTTCTCGTTTGTTTAGTCCTGGAAAGCAAAGGGATTGGAATTTCAATTGCTTCACATAACGACCAGCTTTTAAAGGACGAGACTATCTTTTACCCTGTGCATTTTTTAATTTCCCTTCTACTTACAAGGAAGCTAGTAATAAGACTAATTCTGCTTATGTCTATCTTGTTTAGCATGATGTAGACAACAGATTAATGTTTTGAATAAAAAATTTGTTTACCGAACAGCTAGAGGACATCATGTGAATGTAGCACATTAGTTTTTTCCCCGTTTACTTATAAGGGACGAAGTAATAAGACAATTTCTGCTATTGTTTATCTTGACTATCAAGAAATAGAAGAATAAGGTATTTTAACAATAATCTATTAGATGTAGAGAAAGTCATGTGAATGGAACATGTCAGATTTTTAGAAAAAGGTCCGTGTGTGTCTGTGGACAGCACAGCTCAGAAGCTAAACCGTAAGAGATAAGCAAATACTTACTTCACGAAAAATGTAGATTTCGTTAAAACACACAATGTGTCATATATGATTTTTTTGTTGTTGATTTTTTTCGCGGAGTTGAGCATTTCTGAAATATTCATTGTTATTTGTTTCAGATTTAAGATACCTAAACTTTTCAGACACGGAAATTAGTAAACTCCTGGCCATGCATAGAAACGGGTTTCATCCAAATAGCAACCAGCTTTTAAAACATTTGACTGTCAGTTTAGCCTATAGTACTCCCTTATTTCCCTTCTGTAATTAGGAACGAAGTAATAAGACAATTTCTGCTAATGTTTATCTCGATTAGCATGAAGTTGATAGAAGAATAAGCTTACTAACAATAATTTGTTACAGAGATTTAGAGAAAGTCATGGGAATGGAACACATCAGTTTTTGTTGTTGTTGTTTTTTTTTTTTTTTTTTGTTTTTTTTTGTAGTTTAACGTCCTGGTTGGTCATATCGGACGATGAATTCAGTTGGTGAAATTATGTTCAAATGATCTCGGGCTCCACAGAGCTTAAAGTTACTCGACATTCGTCTTCTCAGGATAAGGGAAACCCCCGAGAAAATCCTTATCCGGGTAACTCACACAAAGCGAGCATCAGAATTTTTCAAACTCTTAACATATATAAAAAGTGTATGTTGTATGAGATTATGTTAAGGAGGCCATGCGCCACACATCTGCACCTTGACCTTGTTTACATAAACATGCGGCATGCGTACTTGGACATTCCTGTTACGCAAAACCGTTTTCAATATTGCGGTCGAACTTGTTATATCGATTTCTTGTTCTTGTTTGTTACAACAGGAAGCTGCTCCATCTGGACGATGGGACAGGAAGTGTACAGAACTGGTTTATAAACAGATTCCCGCTTGGGTCATCATTAGCGATTCTTTCCTTCGGTAAGACTACTAGGTGAATTACCCCCCAAAGGCAACCTGCTAAGTCTCTCGTCGTCTCCAATTGCTGACGAGGACGCAATACCAGCAGTGTCTTCATCTTGTTGATATTTCACGACCGGAGCGAAGCGACGCGACGCGAGTCAATTGTCCTAAAACACGAGTTGTATTCGATAAGGTAATTCAGCGAAATAGACTAGTAATATTTATTATATAACATAGGAAAGGAGATTTTATCATTGTAATACTTACATTAGTTCTCAAATGGTACATGACGCATTCGACCATCTTTATTTACCGAATGTTGTTTTTTTTTCTCACTGCCTCCTGAATTATTATATGGCCAACCGTGACTACACACAATGTACGAATATTGATAGCAACAATAGAAATAGGGAGCAACCATTTTAGTTCAACTTTTAACAACTAATACTTGAAATGGAAACAAACTTATTTTATTTGAGGTTATTGCACTCATCTCATACATAAGAAATACAAATAATGATTATTTTCACCCCTTTTTTTTAAGTAAAAACGTTATGAACTGGATAAAATTTTCAATAAACATTGTAACTTAATTAATTGAGAGTACGCATTGTGGAACTGAGAGTTATTAAAAGTGAAGGTTGGCTGACTGAATTGTCACCTTGTTACCAATAACCAAGACAGAAGATTAAACAAACGAACGTCGACAAGATTTCAAAGAAATGGTTGATCGTTTTAAGGACACGACTCCTCTGACTTGAACTGCATCTCAAGCATTAGTTAGTTATTTCCTGTAACTGTTAAGTGGAGCACAGGGCATCGTTACGATGTTACGTGGTTTGAATGTCTAGTTCCTGAGTTTGCCGCTATGCGTCATGGTGACGAAAGATCATCTCGTCGCCCACAGATGACACTGTAGGACGAAATCCGACTTGTGGACGCGAAATGGCGGAATGTTGTCCAGGAACCTTCTACTTTCAAGGTATGGAGTTCTTTTACATGCAAATAAACATTATACGGGACCACCGGCTTTACTTCCGTTCCGAAGAAAGCCATACTAAGGATTTTTCGCGAACAAAAGTCCTGTAACGTTAGGTTTTAGAGGCTAGCATGGTAGCCACTACACCACTGAGAGCGACTGCATATTAAGCATACTAACCTTCAAACTGCTGTCTGTCCTGCAGCTCATGATCTCAGAGGACTAAGGGGAGTCATTCTTGCGAGTTTTTATAAATTGTTCTAATACTATAGCTGTTGTTTATGTTGCCAGCCTTGCCTTGATTTTTCCTTTCTCTACACGTACTAAGTACATGGTATATACAGAAGGTATTGTACTCCACCCAAAATTTTATACCGTGGTTTCACCGGAACTAAATAAAAAAATCCCCTAAATAAAAAAAAAATCATTTTTTTTAAAACGGTCCCTGTGATTGTCTGTGGGCAGCATAGCTCAAAAACGAAAAGTCCGTTAAATACCAAACTTGGTATTAAGTTGAGTATCTTTCAAGGATGAGACATGAAGATTTTCAAGAAAATCTCCTCACCCCCAACTTTCTTTTACGTAGAACATTTTTTGAAAATGTTGATTTTCTCAAGAATAGCTGTAACGATTCTGATTAAGATACCTTATGATTAAGATATTTTATGACAAACGAAATGTATTAATTCAAAATCTTCTCGGGCTTCTAACCAGGTAACTGGTTTTTACCTGGTTAGAAGCCCGAGAAGATTTTGAATTAATACGTCGCCAGGAAAGCTTCAGTTCTTATTTTAACGATATGTATATCTTTAATTTTCTGGGAATAGCTTCTGTAGAACTCTTCATTCTGGATGAACTTTGCTGAATTTTGCATAACTAGTAAACCATAAGAGATAGACAAAAACTTACTATACAAAAATGTAGATCTTTTTAAAACACACAATTTATGTCATATATGATATATACACATATATATTCGCGGAGATAATGTTTTTGAGATATTCCTTGTTATTGGTTTTAGTTCTAAAGTACTTAGACTTTTCTCATACGGGAACTTGTCAACTCCTGGCCACACAAAAAAAAAAAAAAAAAAAAAAAAAAAAAAAAAAAAAAAAAAAAAAAAAAAACGGATTTCAATCTCATAGCAACCATATTTTAAAACATTTGACTATCGTTTTAACCTAGCGTATTTACCTTCTACTTACAAGGCAGCAAGTAATTAAGACAATTTCTGCTAATGTTTATGTCATTTATCATAAAGTAGATAGAAGAACAATTGTTTGTTACAAAGTGTAGAGAAAGTCATTGCCAATGGAGACATCAGATTTTCAGAAAAAGGTCCGTGAGTGTGCGTATGTGTCTGTGGACAGCATACCTCAAAAACTAAAATACCGTTTAAATTCCAAACTTGGTATTTAAGTTTATTATCTTCCAAGGATGCGACACGAAGACATGGAAAATTTGTTAAAATTTTGTTTTTCTAAAAAATGGCTTTAACGATTTTGATTAAAATATCGTATATTATAGATATTTACATCGTAAATCTGGTGAATACGGTTGAAGTTGTAGTATTCGAAACTTAATTGAACAATTTTCGTCATCGCAACTACGCAGATGTCCACGCTTGCATTGTCTTGATGGAAGAGAATATTTTTCTTTGCGTTTTTTCTTGAATTCTTCGTTCAGCCGGTGCACTAACGATGCATAATACTCTCCATATCTTTCTTCCTTTCTGCAAGAAATCAATGTAGATGATGCATTCCAAAAAGCCGAGGCTATTATCTTGTCTGCAGTTTTCACCACCTTTGCCTTCTTCGGAGCCCGTTCGTCTTTAAAAATCCACTGTTTCGACTGTATTTTTGTCTCTGGAGTGTAGTTTCATCTACAGTTACGTATCGACGCAGAAACTCGTCAGGATTGTGACGGAAAAGTGCCAAACCAGCTTCCGAATCGATCACTCTATTAGGTTTATTCTCCATTGATAGCAAACGCGGCATCCATCTTGCCGAGACCTTTGTCAGAACTACTTTTTGGTGCAACATTGAGAACACTACCTTGTGATTTGCCTGTGGCCTCTACTGTTTCGCGAACTTAGGTTCCTCGATCACTTAAAACCATATCCTGCATTTTGTCAATAATTTCGGAGGAAATCTCTATCGGACGTCCGGAACGATTTTCATCTTTTGTGGATATACGGCCACATTAAATTAATTTATCCAATTGTAAACTGCTGCAAATGCAGGAGCAGATATGCCACGAACTTCATTCATCTCAGGTTTTATCTCTTTTGGTGTTAAGCCTTTTAAATAAAATTGTTTAATGACCGCACGAAACCCGTTTATCTCCATCTTTCTAAGCACAAGATTATTGATTCAATCGCCTGTAGCAACGACACCACGTGATGAATGTAGCTGAAACTTTAACTGTCATATAGTAAGAGACGAAGGTTACTAAATACGAACTTTTTTTGATGCTGTGAGTGTAATTTCTCGGGTTTTCTGAGGACTTATTGAACGCCCCTGAATAACAAAACATTCTTCCAAGAGTTTATTCTTATATATACGTCAGCATACTTATCCATCAACAGAGAGCACTCTGCAGCTCTCCTAAAGTAGTTAAAGGAAGCTGAGAAATCCAAACGTGCACATTAATTGCTAAAAGCGAAAGTTATTTTCCATCAAGACAATGAACGCTATCTTAATTCCAAATGAAAGTTGCATGACATGCAATTTGAACTGCTACCACCTATACCATACGCATCAGTGAATTTTTACTTTCTCTAGCCCGCATGTAAAATGTACATAGTGGATAGAGAAGGTATTGTATTTCACCCAAAAAATCTGATGTTTTCCATTCACATGACTTTCTCTATATCGCTGCAACAAATTGTTTTTAAAAAGATTATGCTTGTAGGTATTTACTTCATGCTAATCGAGAAAAAATTACCAGAAATAGTCTTATTATTTGCTTCCTTGTAAGCAGAAGCGAAATAAGGGAGTACTATAGGTTAAAGTGATAGTCAAAAGCTGGTTGCTATGTGACTGAAGTTCCTTTGTTTGTATGGACAGGAGTTAACACATTCCTGTATGAGAAAAGTATAAGTTTTTCAAAGTTGCAACCAAAAACAAGGGATATCTAAAAAAAGATCAACTCCACGAAAAGAATGAATATAACATAAATTATGTGTTTTAATGTGCTCTACAATGTATGTGTGGTAAGCTTTTGACCATCTCTTTCAGTTTGGCAACTATGCAAAATTCCGTAAAATTTATCCAGAATAAAGTAGTCTTCAGAGGCTATTCTCAGGAAATTCAAGATATACATTTTATTTGTCAGGTAAATATCTTTAATATACGACATTTTAATCAAAATCGTTAGAACCATTTTTGAGAAAGTCAAACTTTTTTAAAAAAGGTCTATGTAAAGGGTAGTTGAGGGTGGGGGATTTTCTTGAAAATCTTCGTGTTATATCCTTGAAAGATACCAAACTTAAATACCAAGTTTGGTGTTTAACGGTCTTTTCGTTTTTGAGTTATCGTATTCACAGACACAAGCGGACCTTTTTCTGAAAATGCCTTTAATGGATACAGAGGACCCTAAAATATATATTTCCGATGAAATCTCGGTATGGAATTTTTGGGTGGAGTGCAATGCCTTCTCTATACACTATGTGCATGGTAGGTATAGAGAAAGTAAAATCAAACACGCACTATGACGATGAAAATTGTAAAGATCACACATAAACGTAAATATTAATAAAAAAACTCTGATTATCCCTTTCACATGACTTCCACAAACTAACTCTCCTTATAACATATTATTTTTATCTGCATCATGCTGATCGATATAAATAGTTGACGAGGCTAATGTGATAGTCAAATCTTTTAAAATCTATCGCTATGTGAAACAATTGAAATTCGGTTCTCTTTTTTATTTCCGGGAATAAAACAAAAGAGCTGAAATTAAATTAGAGTTTCCGGTTGAGAAAAATTCAAGTAGTTTAAAATTGAAAACAATAACAAGGAATATCTCAGAAACGGTTAACTCTACAGAAAAAAAGAAGTATATGACATAAGTTGTTGTTTTAATGATATGTATGTTTTTGTCTATCTCTTACGGTATACGAGTCACACAAAAGTCATCCAGAATGAAGAGGTCTTCAGAGGCTATAAATTAAAATTCAAGATATACATTTCGGCTGCCATGAAAACATCTTAAAAATATGGCATTTCAATCAGATTAGCAGCGCCATTTTTGAGCAAATCAAAAAATTCCAACAATGTTCCAGGTAAAGTGAAGTTTGGAGTGGTTTTTTTTTTTATTTTATTTATTTATTTTGAAAAGCTTCGGGTCACATCCTTGGAAGATACTGAACTTAAATACCAAGTTTGGTATTTAACCGACTATTCGTTTTTGAGCTATGCTGCCAGAGATACATACAGGCATGCGCGCGCACGCAATCATTTTTCTAAAAATGCTTTATTTGGATCCAGAGGTCTCAAAACATGTATTACAAAACTGCAATTGAGACCTGATTCTTCAGTGTTTGAAGGTTTGAACAAAAAACACGATCTTCTTGTATAGAAAAGCAGTAATTATCGTGGCAAATAGCATATCCGCTGTCTTGTGTGTTGACCCAGAAAACGTGTAGCATTCTGACATTTCGTAATGATACCTGGAACTCATTTCCAGGCCATGAAATATATCGCGCGCACGTGGTGCCTCAAGGTCAACATCTTCCCACGTCTTTCTGTGTCTGCTCCTCTAATTATTGCCTTCTGAGGATGTTTTCTTAATTTCCGGCCCATGTTTTGTCTTGTGAACTACCAGAAAAATACCATGGTTACATTTCCTCTTCGTTGTAAGTTCAAGTTAGCTGAGACGATAGTCAAATGTTTAAAAAGAGGGTTATTATATTCTGGCTTTGAAAGCACATACTCTTTGAATGAAAACAACTGAATGGTGATAGGACATTAAATAAAAAACAATATTTATATTTGTTCTGCGAACAAACTATTCGTGCAAAAGATTTTTCTTTTAATTACATCATGCTAATAAAGATAAACATTAAATGGTTTATCATTTTGCTTCTTAAAGTAGCAAGGAAATAAGGGCATATGCTAGGCTAAAGCGATAGTCAAAACTTTCAAGAGCTGTCGCTCTACGGTTGTCATTGAAATTTGGTTCTCTTTCCATAGCCAGGAGAGATGAAACGGATTAGGACTTCCCGTTTGAGAAAAGTTTAAGTATTCTAAAATTGTAACCAATAACAGGGAATATCTGGAAAACTGTTAGCTCATAGAAAAATAAAATAAATGAATAAACACTATATATGACATAAATTGTGTGTTTTGACAAGATCTACATTTTTGTGTAGTAAGTTTTTGCCTATCTCCTTCGGTTTACCAGTTATAGAAAAGTCATCTAGAATAAAGATGTCTTCAGACGCCATTCCCAGAATATTCAAGATAAACATTTTATTTGTTATGTAAATATCTATAAGAGACTTTAATCAAAATTATTAGAGCCATTTTTAAGAAGATACAATTTTTCAATTTTTTTCTATGCAAAGGGTAGTTGGAGGTGTGGAAATTTTCTTGAAAGTCTTTATGTCGCATCTTTGGAAGATACTGAACATAAATATCAATTTTGGTATTTAACCAACTTTTCGTTTTTGAGCTATGCTGCCCAAAGCACGGATAATTTCCAATTTTTTTTTTGTTTTTTTTGTTTCAGGGGGATCTAATACATGTACCTCCGGTGAACTCTTGGTATCAAATTGTTGGGTGCAATAAAATACTTTCTCTATAGCCATACTATATACATAGTACATATAGAGAAAGTAAAAATCAAAGATTTAGGTATAATGCTTTAGAAAATGACTTCAGGCACTTGGGTGTCATCTTAAGGATTCCAGACGAAGATTTTCAGAAAACCCCCGACCGCAACATAATGCTTCACCGTGAAACTTTTAGCTGCATTTTGTTTTCCTCTCCAGTTTGTTTAGCACGAATAAACACATCAGTGCTACTTCTGCAATATTGAGAACATCGTGGGTCATTTAAAATCACAGATTTTTAATTACTAGTAAAGTTTTGGGAAAAAAATAGCTATGTTTTGAGCTTGATTTCTTTGACAAAAAATTAATTTCATAGTTTTATTATATTAAAAAAAACTGTATTTCCATCATTAATGTTCAACTTTTTTCATCAGCTACGTGAAAACAGTGAAGCTGCTACATTTAACATTGGCTATTTGAGAATTTTCACTCCTTTAATGATTTCTCTATGACTATTTATGACACGTGATCGTAAAAATCTAATGTGTTCCATTCACATGACTTTCTCTACATCTCTGCGAAAAATATTATTAAAAACCTTATGCTTCTATTTACTTCATGCTAATCGAGAAAAAATTAACAGAAATAGTCTTATTACTTGCTTCCTTGTAAGTAGAAGCGAAATAAGGGAGCACCATAGGTTAAAGTGATAGTCAAAAGCTGGTTGCTATGTGACTGAAGTTTCTTTGTTTGTATGGACAGGAGTTCACAATTTCCTATATGAGAAAAGTATGTTTTTCAAAGTTGAAACCAATAACACAGAATATCTCAAAAACGATCAACTCCACGAAAAAAAGTATGTTACATAAAATGTGTGTTTTAACGTGCTCTACATTTTTTGCGTTTTAAGTTTTAGTCCATCTCTTATAGTTTAGTAGTTATACAAAATTCCGTAAAACTCATCCAGGTTAAAGTAATCTTCAGAGGCTACTCCCAAAAAATTCAAGATATATATTTTATTTGTCAGGTAAATATCTTTAATGTACGATATTTTAATCAAAATCGTTAGAGCCATTTTTGAGAAAATAAAAAATTTGGAAAAAAGTTCCATGTAAAGGGTAGTTGGGGGTGAGGGATTTTCTTGAAAATCTTCATGTCGCATCCTTGGATGATACCAAATCTAAATACCAAGTTTGGTTTTTAATGGACTTTTCGTCTTTGTGCTCTGCTGCCCACAGACACACACATACACACACAGACATTTTTCTAATTTGTTTTATTCAGGGGGTCTCAAAACGTGTATTTCCGGTGAAATCTCGGTATGACATTTTTGGGTGCAATACAATACCTTCTCTATACACTATGTACATAGAACGAGTAAGTGGCCAATCCAATACTTAACAACCATCGGAGCTCATTATCTCTGCATTTTAATAGTTTTTTTAACACACACACACACGTGAAATTGTTTTTCTAAATTTATCGCATCCTCGCGCATTTGTTGTCTCTGAACTAATGTTCGTCTCATAATAATAGTATCGGTGTGCAGTGATATTCCCGTACATAATGGCGGAAGTTCCAAAACGTGTCTATTTTACATCAAAATAATAGAATGTAGCAATACAAAGAGATCTGAAATTTATAATATGGACATGAAGTTGCAGTGATTTCGGTGCAAATATACGTGAAGACAAATGGGATTTTAGGAATATTATTCCTCGTGTCTATATAAGCTAATCATTGTTATTTTATTCACGAAATAGTCTTATTAAATACAATTCGAGCTACAACTTTTCTCTAGAAAAAAGCTGGAGCTCTCGTTATATTACTTATGATAATTTGAGGTTAGTTTATTGAAATCGGATTTTATCACAAGGTGTGAAATTCCAAGCTTCACTAGTGATGCAAATATCCTGTTTATCTTTTAAAACGTTTCTAAATACCAATATTTGCTGTAGTTGCTCCAGATGTGACACTTTTGAGCGAAGCCGAGCACATTTTGCACCGGAAGCTTGGAATAGCACACTCACACACTGTTTACACACCTTCTTCTTCACGTTGGAATCACTTTGTGAGTAGCGGCGCATCCACACATCTCCTCAGCATCACCTCTGCAACTGTTATGGTCTAAGACGCCAATCTTCATTACTTTTTAAGCACGCCCTTCCTTTTCCTTGTTTTGTGTTTGCTAAAAAAGGGAGAGAGGGGAGGGAGAGGAACCGGTTAGAGCTTTTCCCCCCTTCCTGCACTAGACCTACATCCTCACATTTTTTGCACTATTTCACTGAGGAAACAAAACGAAAGTTAACTGGGCTTAGCACACTTATTCCCACATTTCTTTTAATCTGGGCTAATGTACTCGGTTGGTCACTTTTCACCAAATATGCATCTTTTCAAGATATTTTATATTCAGAGACATTAGCCCTCATTTTGGAATTTATTTGCTTAAACTGGACCAGCCTGTCAAAAAGTCATTAAAATACTTCTTTCAGAATGTTTGAACATTTGGCCATTTAAAGGGAGTCGAAGTGCCCTATCTTGGCAATGTTAAAGTTTGACCTTTTATCTCAGTAACTATTAAGCATAATGAGCTCAATTTTTAAGCAATATTCAGCAATACCTTTACTGTTGATTGGTGAAAAATAAAATACTTCTGTTCATTAGAAGGAAAGGTATGATTTTTATTTGTTTTTTGTTTTGGTTTTGTTTTTTGTTTTATTTTATTTGTTTATTTATTTTTTTCTTAACGTCCTTTAACCTAGTTGGTCATATCGGACGATGAATGAAATTAGTGGAATGATGCTCAAATGATCTCGGGTCCATAGAGCTTAAACTTACTCGACATTCGCCTCCTCAGGATAAGGGAAACCTTATCCGGGCAACTTACCCTAAGTGAGACTCGAACTCACGTCCTTTTGAATGTGAGGCAGATACGCTACCATCACACTACCTAGGCGGGCCAGAAAAGTATTGTATTTCACCTAAAAATTTGATACCGACATTTACCGGAAACACATGTTTTAGGACCTCCTGAATAAAAAATGGTTCGCGTGTTTGTGTCTGTGAACAGCATAGCTCAAAACACAAAAAGTTCAGTATCTGCTAAAGGTGTGATATCATATCTTTTACATGGAAACATTTTTGATTTTCTAAAAACTGGCTCTAACGAATTAGATTAAAATACGGCATATTAAAGATATTTATATGGCAAAGAAAATGTATATCTTGAATTTTCTGGGAACAGCCTCTAAAGACCTTTTTATTCTGAATGAATGTTGCGTAACTGGCAAACCGTAAGAGATAGCTAGAAACTTACTACATAAAAATGTATATCACGTTAAAACATACTATTTAGGGAGTATACGTTCTTTTTCGTGGAATTGACCATTTCTGAAATGTTCCTTGTTATTTGTTTCAGACTAAAAATACTTAATTTTTCTCACACAGAAATTTGTGAACTCCTGGTCCTCCATAGAAACGGATTTCAACCACATGACAACCACCTTTTAAGATATTTGACATTCGTTTTAGCCTGGCGTATTCCCATATTTTGCTCCTACTTACCAGGAACAAGTAATTAAGAACATTTCTGCTAATGTTTATCTCGATTATCATAAAGTAAATAGAAGAACATGCTTTTTAACAATAATTTGTTACAGTGATGTAGAGAAAGTCATGTGAATGGAACAATCAGATTTTTAAGGTGCATTCAGCAATACCTTTACCGAAGATTGATGAAAAATAGAAAAAGAAAAGGTATGATTTTTTAATGAAGCTCTTAAAATGTCATTATACGAAGGTCATCCAGAAACTGACAGACGATTTGACATAACTAAATAGCGACACATATCAACACAAAACTTTATTTACAAAGTTAGAGTACCTTACTCTATTTCTCAATGTAATCGTCATTGCTATCAAGGTGTTTATTGTCACGTGGTACCGGTTTTTCAATGCAGATGTTATACTCTTCCACTGCTAAAGATCTGAGTCAAGATGTCACTGCCACTTTGAGGTCTTCATCGGTTGGGTAACTTTTTCCATCCAAAAAGTCCTGCATGGTGTCCAAAGTGAAGCACGAGTTTTTCTGAATTTTGACTGTCTCTAACCCGTATGTCCAATGTGTATAGTGTATAGAGAAGATATTGTATTGCACCCAAAAATTCCATACCGAGATTTCACCGGAAGTGCATGTTTTCGGTCCCCCTGAATCCAAAAAAGAAAAAGACATGTTTCTAAAAGTCACGGAACGATGTGCGATCTCAGAGCCAGCATAGAGCCACTAGCTTTTTAAACATTTGACTGTCGCTTCAGTCTGCTGTATCCATCTTCTACTGACAGTTAAATGTGGAATAGTTTAAAATAAAATATTAATTTTGGGAATTAATGATAAGAATTTCTTTCCTTTGAAGTTTTAAAAGAAACTCTTTCTGTAAACGTTTAACACCATTAACCTTAAGTAGATAGGACAAAATCTTATGTGTTCCACTCACATGACTTTCTCTACATCTCTGCAACAAATTATTGTTAAAAAGCTTATGCTTCTATTTACTTCATGCTGATCGAGTAAAAATTAGCAGAAATAGTCTTATTACTTGTTTCCTTGAAAGTAGAAGCGAAATAAGGGAGTACCATATGTTAAAGTGATAGTCAAAAGCTGGTTACTATGTGACTGAAATTCCTTTGTTTGTGTGCACAGGAGTTTACAAATTCCTGTATGAGAAAAGTATGTATTTCATAGCTGAAACCGAAAACAAGGAAAAAACGATCAACTCGACGAAAAAAATGTATATAACAAATTGTGTGCTTTAACGTGCTCTACATTTTTGTGTGGTAAGCTTTTGTTTATCTCTTATGGTTTAGCAGTTATGCAAAATTCCGTAAAATTTATCCAGAATAAAGCAGTCTTCAGAGGCTATTCCCAGAAAATTCAAGATATACATTTTATTTGTCACATAAATATCCTTAATATATGATATTTTAATCTAAATTGTTAGAGCCATTTTTGAGAAAATTAAAATTTTCGAAAAAAGTTCCATGTAAAGGGTAGTTGGGGGCGAGGATTTTCCTGAAAATCTTCGTGTCGCATCCTTGGAAGATACCAAACTTAAATACAAAGTTTGGTATTTAACGGTCTTTTCGTTTTTGAGCTATGCTGCCCACAGACACACTCACACGGACATTTTTCTAAAAAATTTTTTTTTTAATTTAGGGAGTCTCAAAACATGCATTTCCGATGAAATATCTATATCGAGATTTTGGGTGCAATACAGTACCTTCTCTATACACTATGTACATAGTACGTGCAGAGAAAGTAAAAATAGTTCGTAGAAGATAAATTCATGTGAGTATAACATCATATTTTTACTTTCTCTACATGCACTAAAAAATTCCATACCGAGATATCACCGGAAATACATGCTTTGGGTCCCCCTGAAACCAAAAGAAGGTTTTTAGAAGAAAGTCGATGTGTATGAAGGGGGGGAGAGGTGGGGGCAACATAGCTCAAAAACGAAAATGCCCTTAAGTACCTAACTTGATATTTTACACGAAAATGTCCAAGGAAATCCCCCACCCCAACTATCCTTTACATGGAAAAAAAAATTAGGCGATCCAGGTTCAATCCGAAGTGACCGCATGTAAGATTTGTGGTGGACAAAGCGGTGCAGGGGCAGGTTCTCCGGTTCCCCCGCCATCGCATTCCACTGGTGCTACATCTTCATCCATGTATCATCAGTGGCATCGTCTGCGGTGCCACAAGTAGTTAAAGCAGGCGTTAAACACTACAACAAATGAAGAAAAAAGTCACATTTCTTGTATTTAAGATATTTACATGGCAAATAAAATGTATATCGTGAATTTTTCTAAATAGACTCTAAAGACCTCTTTATTCTCGATGAATGTTTCTGAATAGCCTCTAAAGACCTCTTTATTCTGGATGAATGTTTCTGAATAGCCTCTAAAGACCTCTTTATTCTGGATGAATGTTTCTGAATAGCCTCTAAAGACCTCTTTATTCTGGATGAATTTTGCTGAATTTTGTGTAACTGGTGAACCGTAAGATATAAACAAACTCTTATTACACGAAAAATATAGATATCTTTAAAACACACAATTTATGTAATGTAAGTTTTTTTTCGTGGAGTTGTCCGTTTTTGAGATATTCTTAGTTATTTGTTTCAGATTTAAACTACTTAAACTTTTCTCACACGGAAATTTGTAAACTCCCGTACATCCATAGAAACGGATCTTAACCACATGGCAACCAGCTGATAAGAGATTTGACTGTCGGTTTAGTCTAGTGTATTCCCTTATTTCCCTTCCACTTATAAGGAGCTAAGTAATAAGACCATTTCTGCTAATGTTTATCTTGATTAGCATGAAGTGCATAGAAGTATAAGGTTATTAACAATAATTTGTTACAAAGATGTAGAGAAACTAATGTGAATAGAACACATCACATTTTTCTTTCTTTAAGTTTGTTCTGAATGGTAACTGACAGGTTTGTTACATTGAGGTTACAGATAAAGCTGGAATTTTTAGTTTAATTAGATCGAAAATAATAATAATAATAATAATAATAATAATAATAACCATGTATGTACAGGGCCAAGTTGGACAAGAAAAAAATCTCAACCTATTCTGAAACGAACTGTTCTTACAAAAGTGTATTCTTCTATGTACAATTCCATGCTAATCGAGATAAATATTAACAGAAATGACCTTATTAATTAGTTCCTTGTAAGTAGAAGAGAAATAAGTGAATACACTATGGTAAATCGATAATCAAATCTTTTAAAAGCTGTCGCTACGTGATTGAAACTCGGTTCTCTTTGCATTGCCAGGAATAAAACAAAAGAAACACGAATGACAAATCCCTGTTTGATAAAAATTTAAGTATTTAGAATTGATACCAATAAAAAGGATATCCTGGAAGTAGTTACAATAAAAATGTATACCTACACTTACGTTATGTGTTTTTACAAAATCTAAATATTTAAATAGTAAGCTTTTGTTTTGTTTCTTACGGTTTACTAGTTACTTTAACATCATCCAAAACAATGAGGTGTTCAGAGGCTATTCCCCTAAAATGTAGATATACCTACATTTAATTTGTTGTGTAAATATCTTTAATATATAGTACTTGAATCAAAATCGTTAGTGCTATTTTTGATAAAATCAATTTTTTAATTTTTTTTAGTTAAAGGGTAGTTTGGGATAGTAGGATTTTCCTCAAAGTCTTGTGGGAAATACTAAAATAAAATACCAAATTTGCTACATACACTCACGGAGAAATCTCGGTATTGAAATTTTGGATGGAATGCAATACCTTCTCTACCTTCGTACTATGTACTAAGTAGAGAAAGTAAAAATCAAATACTCTCATGAAATTGGTTGTATTGTTAAGTGTTCTATTCTCCATCCCACCATCTATTTAGCGATCTAGAACTGAATTCCCAATACTAAACAATTAATGCATTTCCTTGTGTTAAGGGATAATGGGGGTGACATTTTTACTACAATTCGTCAAAAAATCAAAATTGCTTTTCACTTTCTCAGCATGTATATACAAATAACATTATATTACCCAAAAATTCGATGTCGAGATTTCACCGCAAATATACGAGGGCCAATCAGAAAGTGACAGACGGTTTGGCATAACTGAACAATAAGGAAAGTTATCAACACAACACTCTATTTCTCAACGTAATCTCCATTCTGTCAAGGCAGTTATTGTGACGCGGTGCCTGTTTCTCAATACACATGTTATACTTTTTTACCGACAAAGATCTTATTCTTTATTTATTTATTTTTTTTGAATGCACAAAATATCTGGTTAGTTGAATTTTATAGGAAGATAGCACAACTGCATGGTGATAATGCAATGAACGAGTCTTCAGTGAGGAAATGGCGCGTAATTTACGAGTAACCAAGGAAAAACTAGTATGTACGACAAAGACCGCAGTGGAAGTTCATCAATCGTTATGGAGGAATTGAAAGTAAATGTTGATAAAAGACTTCACTTTGGTCACCATATATGTCTTTTTGGATGGAAAAGATTTTGCAACCGGTGAAAACCCCAGCATCTTGACTCAGATCTTTAGCGGTGGAAGCGTATAACATAAGCAATGAAACACCGGTACCACGTGACAATAAACACCTTGATAGTGATAGAGATTCCGTTGAGAAATAGAGTGGGGTAGTGTAACTTTGTAAATAAAGTTTTGTGTTGATAACTTTCGTTATTGTTTAGTTATGTCAAATGGTTCGTTAGTTTCTGGATCGCCCTTGAATGTTTTGAGGTTTCCTGAGTCCGAAAAGAACATTTTTAGAAAACAGTCCGTATGTGTGGGTGTGTGTGTTGTGTGTGTGTGGAGGGGGGAGGACAGCATAGCTCCAAAATGAAAACAGAAGAAAAAATCTGATGTGTTCCATTCACATGACTTTCTCTACAGCTCTGCAACAATATATTTTAAAAACCTTATGCTTCTATTTACTTCATGCTAATTCAGAAAAAATTAGCAGAAATAGTCTAATTGCTTGCTTCCTTGTAAGTAGAAGCGAAAAAAGGGAGTACCATAGGTTAAAGTGATACTGGTTGCTATGTGACTGAAGTTCCTTTGTTTGTATGGACAGGAAGGAGTTGGCAAATGAGTATAAGTGTGAGAAAAGTATGTTTTTTAAAGCTGAAACCAGAAACAAAGAATATCTCAAAAACGATCAACACCAGGAAAAAAAATATATAATATAAATTGTGTGTTTTAATATGCCCTACATTTTTTGTGTGCTAAGTTTTTGTCCATCTCTTACAGTTTAGCGGTTATGCAAAATTTCTTAAAGTTCATCCAGAATAAAGTAGTCTTCAGAGACTATTCCCAGAAAATTCAGGATATACATTTTATTTGTCAAGTAAATATCTTTAATATACGATATTTTAATCAAAATCGTTAGTCATGTTTTAGAAAATCAAAATTTTCGATAAAAGTTCCATGTAAAGGTAGTTTGGATTGGGGAAATTTTCTTGTAAATCTTCGTGTCGCATCCTTGAAAGATACTGAACTTAAATACCAAGTTTGGCATTTAACGGTCTTTTCGTTTTGTTTTTGAGCTATGCTGCCCACAGACACACACTGACATACCTTTCTAAACAGGCTTTTTTTGGATGCAGAGGGTCTCAAAACATGTATTTGCGGTGAAATCTCGGTATGGAATTTTTGGGTGCAATACAATACCTTCTCTATATATTATGTACATAGCACGTGTAAAGAAAGAAAAAAAGCTTGGTATTTATGTTTAGTATCTTTCAAGGACGTGACTCAAAGATTATCAAGAAAATCCCCCGTCACAAACTACCCTTTACATGGAAAAAATGTTAAATGTTTGTTTTTCTCAAAAAAGGATCTAATGATTTTGGTTAAAACGCCGTATATTAAATATATTTACGTGACAAAATAAATAATATTTTGAATTTTATATAAATAGTGTCTGAAAACCTGTTTATTCTGGAATGAGTTTTGCATAACGTTTAAACTGTAAGAGATAGAAACTGTTGACCTGCAAGAGGATGACAACGAACGCGCGTCCAGGGTAACTCCATCTGCACCATGACCAAGTGGAGCACGTGTTGGAAATAGATATTCAGATTTCAACAGATAGACACTACACAAAAATGAAGGTCTCGTTAGAACATACAAGTTAGGTCATATGCCTTTTTCTTGTAGAATTGATCGTTTTCGAGATATTCCTTGTTATTGGTTTCAATTTTAAACTATCTAACTTTTCCCAAACGGGGCCATGAATGCGAACCGAACCTCAATTGTTTCGCAAAGCGACCCGCTTTTAAAAGATTTGACTATCGCTTTAGCCTAGTACATTCCCTTATTTCCCTTCTACTTACCAGGAAGCAAGTAATAAGACAAATTCTGCTAATGTTTATCTCGATTAGCATGATGTAGATAAAATAATATGCTTTTGTAAGAATAGTTTTATGTGGAACACCTAGAGAAATTTATGTGAATGGATGTTAATTTTTATAGAAAACAGTTGCTGGAACTAAGGTGACTATAGAGAATCAAAATTTAACTCCCCTTACTTCGGGCTCTACAGGCATTTAAAAATCGCACACTAAACAAGCTTCCTAGCATACTATTTCATTAAACAGAGTTTTTCTCAAAACTAAATATGTTTAAAAGTAATATTACAAATGAAAAACATGTTCTAACAGCAATAATAATTTTTAAAAATATATTTTGTATGAAAAATGATTAATTTTAGAGATATTAAAATATCGAATCCTTTTTAAAATTATATAAATTCAGTAATCAAAGATATTGAAATATTCTGTTTAAAAGTTGTAGTGTGCGGTTCAAAGCTCTAAATCAGAAAATGCCAAACAACTTTCTCAAATTTTGAGTTGCAGGGCACATTTTGATTACGCGGTATATTTACTTAATAAAGTTTATGAACTAATTTATATCCTCCAAGGTATTTATTCTGGGGCGGATTTCGAAAGAAGGAGGTTGGATGGGTTGTAGTGGTTTGGTCTCAGGGCTGCTACACGGTTACTGCGCTGTGGTATTTTAAACCTTTTTACGGGTTTGAATTTGCCGCTGCGTAAAAAGTTAGTAACTCTTGCTATTGGCGAAACTGTAATTAGCTAGTTGCGCCAGACTTAATTGTTGAAGCAGTTAAGGTTACTGTCGACAGCGAATCACTTATTGTACACAGCAGTCACGTTTTCTATTATTCAGCTAGCTTCAGTCGGTGAGTACGAGAATCTCCATGCTTGGACGGTAGGATGTGATAATAAATAAAATTAATTTAAAAGATTTCTTGATATATATAAACTTTTATTTGTTAACTTTTCGAAACAATGTGATGCATTAAGGCACGCTATTTGAACAGAATCCTTTTTCTATAAAACTGTGCCACATATATGCAATATAATATGTGCTTACAATCAATCTCTTCTTGATAAATAATACAATGCTAGATTTCACACTGAATGGCGTCCTTGTCCCTGGCGTCTATCTCATTGACTGCGTCCCGGAAACTTATTAAAATTATCACATATATACAATAGTTGAAGATCAATGTTTTATACATTGTAATCTGTCCGTCTCCATGAGAACGGCAGATTTTCTTATTTACATTTTGGTGAAATACAAATTTATGATAAATTTTTATACATTCCTAATAATTTAAAATCAATGCATTTGTGTAAATAACATTAAATTTTCTTTTAAATAGCTAAAATTTCTTAAATACATATTTGTTTAACTTTTGTTCCTCTGCTTTGTTACCGGTATAAACAATTTATGGCATCCGGTATCTCGTTCATTTTTATGATTCTTCTTCTTCTCTCATATTACTGTTTTTAATTATGTTTTATAATAAATATGCTTTTCTAAATACCATTTCTTATCTATACATTATACAATATATTGCGTTGTATTCGTTACATAGCTTTGGTATGTTATTTTTGCAAAAGCACGCCATTTAAGGCTATATTCGTGCGTATCATGAGACGATGTCACCCTGCCATTTTTATACGTATAATTCTTTGGCTTACATTGCAAAACAATATGTTTTATTATTTTATACCATTCTTTTGGGCAGTATTGTTCCATTTTCTGTTGACTTGATTTACTTAGCATTAAATCCTGCGTCAATTCAATTGAAATGAAATTTGATATTCATATTACGAGGGTGATTTGAAAAGTTCTCGGCCTGATAGTGAAAAACAATTCATACTTTCAAAGTAGTTTTATTTTTCAACATAATCTCCTCTAATATCGATACATTTTGTCCAGCGGTGTTCCAGTGCCATTATCCCCTCTCTGTAGTGTTCCTCTGAAAGTGCTGCAAAGTACCCATTTACAGCCGCAATTGCTTCTTCATTGGACGAAAAGCGCCTACCAGCGAGGAATTTCTTCAGTTTTGGAAACAGATGGAAGTTCGAGGGAGCCAAATCTGGGGAATAGGTTGGATGTTCGAGAACTTCATAGTGCAGATCTCTCAATTTCCCCATTGCCAAAACACTTTTGTGAGCAGGTGCGTTGTCCTGATGGAAAACAATTTTTTTTCTTTTTTAACCCGGGTCTTTTTTCACGAATGCTTGCATTCAGTTTGGTTAGAAGTTGAGAGTAATATTCTCCAGTAATGGTTTTACCTTTTTCGAGATAGTCAACTAACAAAATTCCTTTGGCATCCCAAAACACTGACGCCATAGTCTTTCCCGCCGATGGCATCCTCGCCTTCTTTGGAGCTGAAGAACCAGCTTCTGTGCTGCTTGGATTCGGGTGTGTAGTGGTGAATCCGTGTTTCAGCCATTGTGACGTATCGACGCAAAAGGTCACTTCTGTTCTTCGAAAAATGCGCCAACCACTTTTCAGAAAGTGTGGTGCGAATGCATTTGTTATCCACAGTGAGGATACGCGCAACCATCTTGCTCAAATCTTTTTCATGTTTAGTTCCTGATGCAAGACCAAAAAAAAAGGAATATCTTAAAAACGATCAACTCCACGAAAAAAATGTATATAACACAAATTGTGTGTTTTATCGTGTTCTACATATTTTGTGTGGTAAGTTTTTGTCCATCTCTTACGGTTTAGCAGTTATGTAAAATTCTGTAAAATTCATCCAGAATAAACCAGACTTCAGAGGCTATTCCAGAAAATTCAACATATACATTTTATTTGTCAGGTAAATATCTTTAATATACGACATTGTAATCAAAATCGTTAGAGCCATTTTTGAGAAAATCAAAATTTTCGAAAAAAAGTTCCATGTAAAGGGTAGTTTGGGATGGGGGGATTTTTTTCAAAACCTTCGTGTTGCATCCCTGGAAGATACTAATCTAAAATACCAAGTTTGGTATTTTACCGACTTTTTGTTTTTGAGTTATCGTGTTCACAGTCTCTATACATACTACGTATGTACAGAGTGGATAGAGAAGGTATTGCATTTTACCCAAAAATTCAATACCGAGATTTCACCGGAAATATATGTTTTGAGACCCCCTGAATCCAAAAAAAAAAGCATTTTTAGAAACATGTCCGTGTGTCTGTCTGTCTGTGTGTATGTGGGCAGCATAGCTCAAAAACGAAAAGACCGTTAAAAACCAAACTTGGTAAGTTTGGTATCTTCCGAGGATGTGACACGAAGATTTTCAAGAAAATCCTCCCACCCCAAACTACCCTTTACATGGAACTTTTTTCGAAAATTTTGATTTTCTAAAAAATGGCTCTAACGATTTTGATTAAAATGCCGTATACTACTGACATTTACATACCAAATAAAATGTATATCTTGAATTTTCTGGGAATAGCCTCTGAAGACCTCTTTACTCTGGATGAATTTTGCCGAATTATCTTAACTGCTAAACGGTAAGAGATAGACAAAAGCTTACTACACAGAAAATATAGAGCACGTTAAAACACACAATTTATGTTATATACATTTTTTTCGTGGAGTTGATCGTTTTTTAGCTATTCATTGTTTGTGATTTCACCTTTCAAAAACTTAGGAATTTGTCAACTCCTGTCCATGCAAACAAAGGAACTTCCGTCGCATAGCAACCAACTTTGACTATCACTTTAACCTATGTTACTCGCTTATTTCGCTTCTACTTAAAAGGAATCATGTAATAAGACTATTTCTGGCATTTTTTTTCTCGATTAGCACGAAATAAATAGAAGCAATAGGTTTATAACAATAATTTGTTGCAGAGATATAGAAAAAGTCATGTGAATGGAACACATCAGATTTTTTTTTGTATACAGGATATATTTCCGGTGAAATCTCTGTATCGAATTTATGGGTGGAGTGCAATGCCTTCTCTATACACTATGTGCATAGTACTGTAGGGAAAGTAAAAAGGAATGCAGCCTTGCAATGTGTATGGATGATCTTCTGGTTCTAGCAACATTTTCCGAAAAGCTTTGTATCTCCTGCAAGCCAAAGCTTTGCTGGGATGTTTCGGTCTCCTTCCTGCAGTCTAAGTTGCCCTGAAGCACCCCAATTATTTTAAGATACATGCCCTGTGAGGAAAGCAGTAATTGTTCTCAGCTGAAGTCTGCTACATGTTAGCAGGCTCTCAGCTCCTTCCTTGCTTGGTCCTTTAATAAATAGCTTCCCATGTGTGTTTGCTGGGGTTTTACGCCAGGTCTTATGATGTTCTCTTTTGGTCCAGTTCTTGATACCTTCTCTAATTAAACACCGAGATGTTCCTAGAGCCGGCTCTGGTCCAATGAATTGTAAGCTGCTCCTTGTTTTGCAACTTCGTCAGCTTTTTGATTGCCCTCTATGGCCCAGTACCCAGATGAGTTGTACCTAATTCTGTTCTGCCAGGTCATTGAGCATATTCAGGCAAATTTGAACCAGTTGTGATGTAACCTTATAACTACTAAGAACCTTAAGGGAAGTCGAAATAGGATTTTCGTAATTCTTTTTCCGTTTTCTATTTTAATTGCCCATGAATATTTCGAATCTTCCACTCGTTTTGGTATAGCTTTCATAGAGCTACGCCAACTGCAAATGCAGGGTTATTAAAAAAGAAAGAACAGGTTTCAAACATTTATTGCTTCCAATCTACAAAAGATAGAAACATGATTCCAACGTTTTTGGAGAGAGAAAAGTGTACAATTTTATAATATGCATTCAATATGGGCACCGGCCGAAATGCGAACTTTATGACGATTAACTTTACCAGAAAGATGCAAAGTGCAATCGTTGAGAAAAATTGTCTTCTTCCATATGTTCTAACATGCCGATGCACAATTCCTACCTTTTGTTTGGTCGTGAGGATGCAATGCTTGCAGTTTGTATGGCTTCAGGTGCACATGATGTTTTAGAGCTCACCATACCGTTGGTTGCTTGCTTGTGATGTGGATTTTTTTCCTATAGTGTACGAATACGTTCGACATTCACGTCCGATTTGCACATCGGTTGTTTATTAAATCGACAACAAAATGCTCGTTGAACTCCAACAATGGACTCTAGTTTTGCTGATTGCAGCACACAAAATGATTTCTCTTGTGGTGTTGCCGCCATTTCACTACAGGTATACAACAAACAACAGCGCCAATGCGGCCATGATTGGAACTTCTCCCCCCCCCACGCTATTTAAATTGTAAATGTTTCTTTCTTCATGAACGTTGTAATTACGTTTCTATCTGTTGTAGTTTGGTAACAATACATTTTTGAAATCTGTTCTTTCTTTTTGAATAACACTGTAGTTTAAAAATATTGTTGAAAATAATCCTACATAGTAGTTTTTAGAACATTCTAATACACTCACTTGATAAAACATCGATAGTTTCTAAATATTAGTGTTAAAAAAAGAGTATATAGTTTATAGCTTATAGAGAAGGTATTGTAATGTACCCAAAAATTCGATACCGAGATTTCACTGGAAATATATGTTTTCAGGCCCCCTGAATCCAATAAAAGCATTTTTAGAAAAATGTCCGTGTGTGTGTCTATCTGTCTGTCTGTGTGTATGTGTGTGTGTCTGTGGGCAGCATAGCTCAAAAACGAAAAGACCGTTAAAAACCAAACTTGATATTTAAGTTTGGTATCTTCCAAGGATGCAACACGAACATTTTCAGGAAAATCCCCCACCCCCAACTACACTTTACATGGAAAAAATTTTGAAATGTTTGATTTTCTTAAAAATGGCTCTAACGATTTTGATTAAAATCCCTTATATTTAAGATATTTACTTGCCAAATAAAATTTATATCTTGAATTTTCTGGGAATAACCTCTGAAGACTTCTAAATCTTGTATAACTGGTAAACCGTAAGAGATAGACCTAAGCTATTCTGTTATATCGCTTCTACTTTCAAGGAAGCAAGTAATAAGACTATTTCTGCTATTTTTTCTCGATTAGCATGAAGTAAATAGAAACATAACGTTTTTAACAATAATTTGTTGCAGAGATGTAGAGAAAGTCATGTGAATGGAAAACATAAGATTTTTTTTATTTTGTTCGGAAAGTTTTACTTTAGCTATTGGTAGCATTGACATCTCGCTCACATTTCTCTCATGTGAGCGTTTCGAAATACTGCTAAGCTGTTTTTGGAAAGTTAGGTTACATTTCTTTTTAATGTTGTGTTTGAAAGCATTTCTGAAGAACTAAAGCTATCTATACAAATGCCCTATTATCTCAGAAACTAATTGATATTAAGGGCTGAAATTTTTACTACACATTTGAACCTAAATAGGCTTTATTTTTTAAAAAAGTTTTTATAGATGTGGATTAGTTATATTTAATTTACATTAAAAATCATTGTTTTTCAACAAAATGTTAACCACTTTATTCAAAAAAAATCTGATGTGTTCCATTCGCATGACTTTTTCTACATCTCTGCAACAAATTATTGTTAAAAAGCTTATGCTTCTATTTTCTTCATGCTAATCGAGAAAAATAAAAATAGCAGAAATAGTCTTATTACTTGCTTCTTTGTAAGTAGAAACGGAATAAGGGAGTAGTATAGGTTAAAATGATAGTCAAAAGCTGGTTGCTATGTGACTGAAGTTCCTTTGTTTGTATGGACAGGAGTAGTCAAATTCCTGTATGAGAAAAGTAACTTTTTCAAGGCTGAAAACAAAAACAACAAATATCTAAAAAACGATCAACTCCACGAGAAAGATGTGTAAAACATAAATTGTGTGTTTTAATGTGCTCTACATTTTATGTTTGATAAGTTTTTTCTATCTCTTACGGTTTACCAGTTACACAAAATTCCGTAAAATTCATCCAGAATAAAGTAGTCTTCTGAGGTTATTCCCAGAGACTTCAAGATATATTATTTGTCAGGTATATATCTTTAATATACGATACTTTAATCAAAATCGTTAGAGCCATTTTTTAGAAAATCAAAATTTTCGAAAATTTTTCCATGTGAAGAGTAGTTGGGGGTGGGGGGATTTTCTTGAAAACCTTCGTGTAGCATCCTTGGAAGATACTGAACTTAAATACCAAGTATGATATTTAACGGTGTTTTCGTTTTTGAGTTATGCTGCCCACAGACACACACACACAGACACACACACAGACAGACAGACACACACACGGACATTTTTCTAAAAATGCTTTTTTTTTATTCAGGTGGTTTCAAAACATATTTCCGGTGAAATCTCGGTATCGAATTTTTGGGTGCAATGCAATAGCTCCTCTATGTACTACGTACATAGTACGTATAGAGAAAGTAAGAAAGCATACCTTTCCTTCTAATCAACAGAAGTATTCTAGTTTTTGATCAATAGAAAGTAAAGATATTGCTAAATATACCTTGAAAAATTCAGTTCATTATCATAAACAGTGGCTGAGATAATCGGTCAAACTTTAACATTGGCAAGATAGTGCATTTCGACTTCCCTTAAGGGGACAAGGTGGTCTGAACATACGGAAATTACATCTTAAGTGAGTTGAATTACCACTGCTTCAGTTGGTTTTCCATAAATTTGTATGAATTATTCTATAACTCATGACAATTATTTCAAGTGGTTGTTTGCATTAATAGCGTATGTGGTTGAGTCTATAAAAAGTAGTTCATTCAACAGAAAAGTAATAAAACTTACTTTTAAAATATGTGAGCTTTTGTACCTTTTTCTCTGATACTGCTATCAGCTATCTTCTGAACCTCAATTATTTAGCCATGACACAATTTCAGTATAAATTAAAAAAGAAATATATTTGTAAATTCAAAAAAGTAAAAAATATGGATATTTGTAATGTTGTTGTTTTCTTAATATGACCAATATATACTATAACATCAAGATTGTGGTTCAGAAAGTTCAAGTGTGTGTTGTATATATGTGCTGAAAATTTCAGCTCTCCAGCTCTCATACTTTGTGAGAAAAAGGTACATAAGTATCCAAAAATGCTGTTTTGAGAAAACTGAATTTAAAGATACAAATGTTCTTAAAAAGGGGTATTGCATAGCAACTTTAAAGAAATCAGACTAGGATTTAAATTATATTTAAATTTATTAAAATCCTCTTACCCCCCAAAAGTATACATGTTCTGAAACTAGATATAATAGAGGTTTTATTAGTGTCTAAAACAAAAAATGTTATTTTTTACCACTTGAGAGTACCTTGTCGCCTTAAGTCAGCCTGACTATCTGGGTGTATAAGGATCTGTTTACCAACATTATATCTTCTCCTTATATGTTCATTATTGCATTGACTAAAAGCATAGATTTATATTTGAAAACAGTAGCATACTTACCCAAAGGAAAGAATCCTTTATACGAGGGCCGTTTTTTTTCAACCTCTGATAGGCTATAAATAAAAGAAAAGTTCATAGAAAACAATTATTTTATTACTTAAAGTTTTTTACACTTAAGGTTACTTTTCAACATAATCACCGAAAAGATTGAGACATTTATCGTACTTTATGACGTTTGCGGAGAGCTATTCAAAACAAACGAAGAGGAATGCTGACTTCAGGAATTGTGTTGATCCATGACAACGCTCGTCCACACACTGCTGGCACAACCCATCGGCTCCTTGAACAATTTCAATGGGACATTTTCAATCAGCCACCGTACAGTCCTGACCTGGCACCCAGCGAATTTTACCTTTTCCCTGAACGGAAGACGAGGCAGCACTTTCAAACCAACGAAGGTCTTCAAAACAACGTCAATGCTCATTTGAAATCATTGGCGGCAACATTTTTTTGAAGCGGGTATTGCAAAACCTGTGCACAAGTTCGATAAATGTCTTAATCTTTTCGGTGATTATGTAGAAAAATAATCATAAGTGTACAAAAATTTTAGTAATAAAATAATTGTTTTCTGTGAACTTGTCTTTCTTTTATTTATAGCCTATCGGAGGTTGAAACAAAAACGGCCCTCGTACATGGTCTTATGCCATTTGTTAGTATTAAAACAATGTATCCATTTCTAACAAGATCACTGTGCCATGTAGTAGACAGTTACGTTTTGTTTACCTCACTTGTGTGAGCGCGGGTGAAACATGAGTCCGCGTGTGAAACTAAGGCTCCGGAAGTCAGGTTACGTATAGCAAGTGATGGTTAATGTACCTTTTCTATCCCAGCGTTGAAATCTCCTGTGCGCGGTGCATTGTTTGTTTAACGGTAGAGTTCAGAGTGAGAGGGTCTTGAGAAAAGGGGTCGAGGATTAACACTGGTGCATGAAAACCGTCATTTGCTCTCGTATATTCCTCTTTTGGAATCTTTTACGTCTGTCGCCTGGCCTTCACCTCTGTAAACAGAGAATCTTGACTGTCATCGTAAGTTAACCTCTCGTTACGAGTCTTCATATTTGTATACCAAAATTATAAGCATAGAATAGTAGACTATGAGACAAGTATTATAATAAAACCCTTTTATCCTATCCTATAGACTGCATGTATACGTCATGTATCCTAGGAAACAACAAAAACGAGTCTTTATTTCATCGTATATTATTTTAACTCCTTTGGCAGCTCTCCATTCTTTAAATAATGTAAAATCCTTGTCATATAAGTCCTTCGACTTTCCGGGTAACAAACTAAGTACAGATTTTTTAGCGTAATCTAAAACTTTTTCGGGAATATCTATTTTCGTTCATTTATTGATTTATTGCAGTATTGCAGTTTAAACAACCAGAATTGAAACTGTTTATTCCGGCGGGGTTACGCAGCAACGAACAAACAAAACACTATCTACGTCACGACTAAAATGCAATTCCTCGTAATGACGACTCTAATAATATTAATGAATATAAGAATGTTTCAGTTAATATTATGATAGGACAAAACGTTGTATATTACACGTGACTCATTAGACTATTATTTGCTCATGAGAAATTAGAACACTTGTGTACTAAACATCCCACTCACAAATAAAGGTATATTTAAGACACTTATAATATAAATAACTATTAAACAAGTGTGACATGTACTATTTTTACTTTCACTAGCACGTATATACAATGTACTACTTAGTAGGTAGAGAAGGTATTGTATGAAATTAAATATCGTTTTATTTATGGGCGCTCTTTAACTGCTGCGATTCTCAGCGCCCCATTCTATATTGGGCGTGAAATACCGCCTAATTTTGCTCAGAGGCCTCTTTATCAGGCTTGATGATCTTTTACGTGCCGTAAATCTACAACACGGGACCAACGACTTTACTTCCCTGCCGAAGGACGCCATGCTAAAGATTTTTACACCCGAAAAAATCCATCGTCCTCCGCCATATTGGGTATATGGGAATGGTAACCACTACACTACGGATGGAACGAAGATCTTGTACTCCTCTCAAATATTTGATACCGAAATTTCATAGAGTCACTTGGATCCAAAGAAAAAGCAATTTTAGAAAAGGTCAGTGTGTTAGTGAACAAAAACGAAAATTCCGTTAAAAGCCAAACTTGATATGTGAGTTCAGAATCTTCCAAGGATACGACACAAAGATTTTCAAGTAAATTCTCGCACCCCAGTTTAACATTTATATGGAAAAAGCTTCGAAATGTTTGATTTTCTCAAAAACGGCTCTAACGGTTTTGGTTAAAATATTAAATACATTTACATCACAAATAAAATATAAATTTTCTTTACATTTCTGGGAATAGCCTCTGAAGACATCTTTATTGTGGAATACCTACGTTTGCATAACTGGTTAACTATAGGAAATAAAAAAAATCTTGTTAAAACACAAATTATGTTCTATACAGGACAAATTTAACTATTTTAGAAATATTCCTGTTATGGGTTTCAATTTAATATAGGTATTTATACTTTCCTCAAATGAGAAAACATCATTTTGTTTAGTCCTGGCCATGCAAAGAGATGGGCATATAGCAACATCTTTTAAAAGATTTGACTATCACTTTAGTTGTTCCCTTATAAAATCGTTTCTGATTAAGTTAATCTCGATTGCCATAGAAGAATAAACTTAACAATAATTTGTTACAGAGAGGTAGAGAAAGTCATGTAAATGGAACACATCAGATTTGTTTAGAAAAAGACTCGTGTGTATCTGTGGGTGATTGTGTCTGTTTGTGTGTGTATGTGTCTGTATGTATCTCTGTCTGTGTATATGTGTGTTTGTGTATGTATGAGTGTGTATGTGTCTGTGAATATGTGTATGTGTATACCATGAATGAAGACCATTTATTTTTGGATTAATGGATTTAAACGTGGTCGGACAAGCACTGAAGAAGAAGCGCGCTGTGGCTGTCAACACACAGGAACGTTGGCAAGACCGCCGACTAAACATTCCTAAGGTTGCTGAGAGAGTAGGCGTCTTACTTCAGCGAGTGCATGAATTAGCTGTGTGGGAGGTGGTCACAGTCCGGAACAACAGTTCAACACAACTTCCCGCGATTTTTAAGCGCAATCCCGCGTCGATTTTGATTGTTGATATATAAATTAAGTGATTACACATCAGGGTCAAAACGGCAGACAAAACAAGGAACAAAGGCTGCTTTTACTGCACCGAGGAAGCCAAACACCACGTTTTTTGGGATTCTCAAGTAATAATTCTCATATATAGTTAGGAAAAGCCAGGACCAGTTACACCCTAGTATGTTTCATTGTTGGATCGTTTGAAACTTGCGTTGGCTAAAAAAAGACCAAAGTTGGCACACTAAAGGTAATCTTTCACCAGGATAATACTCCGTCCCACACATCAGCGATAACAATGGCAAAAGTGCATGAATTGGGCTTTGAAGTGGTTACTCATCCACCCTATTCACCAGACTTAGCCCCAAGTGACTTCTTCCTGTTCCGTAACTTGAAATTTTGACTTGGTGGGAAGAAATTTTCGTCATATGAGGAAGTGATAGTCACAGTCAACGAGTATTTTTGGCAGAATTTGACAGAACCAAATTTTTCCATGAGATAAAACCTTTCTTCTTGTTTTTTTTTTAACCAGATATATCGAACCACCTTCGTATGAGTCAAAGGCTGTGTAAAAGTTTGGCTATAAGAATGAGATACTCCAAATATATTAGCATTTTATCAGGTAAGTTCACTCATTTTGTAGAAAGAGTAACAGAATACCTGTCACTTCCAGGTCTCGTTGGCATTGTTCAGTGATTGCAGTATGGCAGTAATCCCTTTCAAAGAGCAGGAAGTGTCAGAGGAGTATTTCCCATTGTTGCTTTATTTATATTCTTCGTACCCTTCGTTAATTTATTTGTATGTACATGTTTGCAATATTTCTTCGTTTTATTTTTACTTTCTCTATACGTACTATGTACAGTGTATAGAGAAGGTACTGTAATGCACCCAAAAATTCGATACCAAGATTTCACCGAAAATACATGTTTTAGGACCTCCTGAATCAAAAAAAAAAAAAAGCATTTTTAGAAAAATGTCCGTGGTGTGCCTGTCTGTCTGTCTGTGTGTGTATGTGTGTGTGTGTGTCTGTGGGCAGCATAGCTCAAAAACGAAAAGTCCGTTAAACACCAAACTTGGTATTTAAGTTCAGTATCTTTCAAGGATGCGACACGAAGATTTTCAAGAAAATCCCCCCATAATAAACTACCCTTTACATGGAACTTTTTTCGAAAATTTTGATTTTCTAAAAATGACTCTAACAATTTGGAGTATTATATCGTATATTAAAGATATTTACCTGACAAATAAAATGTATATGTTGAATTTTCTGGGAATAGCCTCTGAAGACTACTTTATTCTGAGTGAATTTTACGAAATTTTGCATAACTGCTAAACCGTAAGAAATGGACAAAAACTTACTACACAAAAAATTAGAGCACATTAAAACACACAATATATGCTGCACACATTTTTTTCGTGGAGCTGATCGTTTTTGAGATATTCCTTGTTTTTGGTTTCAGCTTTGAAAAACTTAAGCTTTCTCATACAGGAATTTGTCAACTCCTGTCCATACAAACAAAGGAACTTCATTCACATAGCAACCAGCTTTTTTTACTATCACTTTACCTTATGGTACTCCCTTATTTCGCTTCTACTTAGAAGGAAGCAAGTAATAAGACAATTTCTGCTATTTTTTTTTCTTGATTAGCATGAAGTAAATAGAAGCATAAGCTTTTTAACAATAATTTGTTGCAGAGATGTAGAGAAAGTCATGTGAACGGAACACATCAGATTTTATTTTTGGGTGCAATACAATACCTTCTCTATATACTATGTGCATAGTACGTGTAGAGAAAGTAAAAAGAGTGGGTGGACGCCGTAAATCAAGCACGGAAGCTCGGAGTGGTAGCCTCACAGGTTACCGTGGAACAATCTCTCCCGGCCTACCATATCTACTTAATTGGTAAAGAAAACAAAAAATCTATAGGATTTAGTTGGATTGCTTGCTTGTTTAATCACTACATGTAACATAATAACTCGTTACTCCGGTTGACTTACAGTCACGTAAACAGCACACTTACAGTGTTTACCATATTGACACAAGTGCAGGCCGCTGCAACAGGATATCCGTCAAGTAGCACTACATCCAGGTCATCTAGAAAAACACACACTTGACTTCAGCCTCCAGCATCAGCAAATTATATCTCTGCTGCGTTACGCGTTATGGGGCCATTAACCGCCATTCTTCCCCCAAAATTAAAAACGTGTTCAGGGTAACACAATTTAAATTCCTTACCACACTTTAAAATTGCCTAGATTTCCAGTTTTGTGGAGATGGATTAGCACAAGATAATAATAGAGGGCCATCTAGAAACTAACGAACGATTTGTTATGTCTACGAGGGCCGTTTTTTTTTCAACCTCTGATAGGCTATAAATAAAAGACTTGTTCATAGAAAACAATTATTTTATTACTAAAAGTTTTGTACACTTATGTTTACTTTCCAACATAATCACCGAAAAGATTGAGACATGTATCGTACCTGTGCACAAGCTTTGCAATACCCGCTTCAAAAAATGTTGCCACCAATGATTTCAAATGAACATTGACGTTGTTTTGAAGATCTTCGAACTTTACGACGTTTGCGGAGAGCCATTCAAAACAAACGAAGAGGAATGCTGAATTGTGTTGATCCATGACAACGCTCGTCGACGCACTGCTGACACAACCCATCGGCTCCTTGAGCAATTTCAATGGAACATTTTCGATCATCCGCCGTACAGCCCTGATCCTGCACCCCTATTCCCTGAACTGAAGACGTAGCTAGGAGGGCAACGCTTTCAAACCAACGAAGATCTTCAAAACAACGTCAATGCTCATTTGAAATCATTAGCGGCAACATTTTTTGAAGCGGGTATTGCAAAGCTTGTGCACAGGTACGATAAATATCTCAATCTTTTCGGTGATTATGTTGAAAAGTAACCATAAGTGTACAAAACTTTTAGTAATAAAATAATTGTTTTCTATGAACTTGTCTTATATTTATAGCCTATTGGGTGTTGAAAATAAAACGGCCCTTGTAAATAATAACGAAAGATATCAACACAAAACTTTATTTACAATGTTAAGCAACTTACTATATTACTGAACCACGAGGCTCAGACGTTTCGTCTGGGACTGGCATTCGGAAGGTCCGGGTTCGATCCCCGTAGCCCTGGGGTTTTCCTTGGTTTTCCTGGGGCCACTTTTCCCTTTCCTTGTTTTTGCTTCTGCTATTCGAGAAATTACAACCAAACGCCACTCACGTATTGACCATTATACTGGTTTAAAACTCACAGTCTAAATTTATTGATTAGTTTAACATTTAACACCACAAAATCGTATTTTGGGTGCACATTTAACCCACACAAGGCGTACTTATTTCAAAAGTGTAGAATCAAAATACGGCGGCTTGATAAAAACGTGCTTCACCAACAGCAATGCATAACGACAGGGCACGTCTGAATTCTGGTAGACTCGTGGTGAGTTGCTGTGTACCTACCCTGGTAAGGCCTTAACTACAGGAATGGTGGATGGTTTAGGTTCGGTTTTTGATGTAGATTTGGGTGTTGGTTAAGGATGTAGCGCTATTGACAGGCTCCTCAACGGTTGCTCTTTTCAGGAGCAGCATTGTTTTTCTCTACTCTACTGCTGTTTAGTTTGTTTAAATTTGTTTTGTCGGAGTTGAATTTAGATTGCCCACTTCCAAGGGATGGGGGAGTACTTAGTTGAGCTAATTTGCTGTTGGCTGGTTGTTATCGGGGTACCCGCAAGCCTGTATCGGCGTTCGGTTGGTAATTAGTTCCCCAGAGACCTCATGTTGATCCAATCTGGCGTAGAAATTTTGAGCCCGGCGCCTAATTATACCCTCCACGTATGGGAGGGCCGAAGCCTCTTTGGGAAACGTCAACATACAGAGTAGATAGGCCGGACTCCTCTGTTCTGTATTCGCTGTAGCCAGAGATGCTGCTATGTCCCACACTTCGCAGGCATAGATCGTAGGCGAAAGCTGGAGTGCTCTATATCTACCCCGGTTTCTTTTCCTTTCATTTCATTACCCTTCTTCATATTTCAGGTGTGGCATGAGGCTTTGCAGGCAGATGGCACGGCTGATTACTCCGAGATTTGTTAACGTTGGTGTTTTCAGTTTTATACTATTAAACGCGCGCGCGAGCACACACACACATACACACACACACCACTCCCACATTCATGTTTCCAGATTCTGAAGGGAATACACAGGAGTTTTAGTTCAAGAAAAATTCCCCGCCGCAGCCGGGAATCAAACCTGGAACGTCTGGGCGAGAAACCAGTTCGCTGACCACTCGTTCGCAGAGTCGCCGTGGCCGAATGGTTAGACGACTCGGGATTTGTGGTGGACAAACCGGCCCAGAGGCGGTTTTACTTCGGGGTCTCCGGTTTTCCCCGCCATCGCATTCCACCGGAGCTCCATCTTCATCCATGTATCATCAGTGTCATCGCCTGCGGTGCCATAGTAGAAAAGCGGGAGTTAAACACTAAAAAAATCTGATACGTTCCATTCGCATGACTTTCTCCACATCTCTGTAACAAATTGTTATTAAAAGCTTATTCTTTTACTTACTTCATGCTGATCGAGAAAAAATTAGCAGGACTAGTCTTATTACTTGCTTCCTTGTAAGTAGAAGCGAAATAAGGGAGCGCCATAGGTTAAAGGGACAGTCAAAAGCTGGTTGCTATGTGACTGAAGTTCCTTTGTTTGTATGGACACGAGTTGACAAATTCCTGTATGAGAAAAGTATAAGTTTATTTAAAGTTGAGACAATAACAAGGAATATCTCAAAAACGATTCGCTCCACGAAAAAAATGTATATAACATAAATTGTGTTTTAACGAGCTCTACTTTTTCTGTTACGTTTTGCCAGCTGTAGAGAAAGTGAAAAGAGGCATTCTATAGGGTAAGTTTCATTTCTGTCTCTTTTGTTTTACGGCTGACTATACAAAGAGAACCAAATTACTATCACATAGCAACGAGCTTTTAAAAGATTTGACTATCGCTTTAACCACGTGTATTCCCTTATTTACCTTTTACTTATAAGAAACTACGACCTAAGTTAATTTTTACTTTCTCTACACGAACCTTGTACATAGTGTATAGAGAAGGTATTGTAATGCACCCAAAAATTCGATACCGAGATTTCACCGGAAATACATGTTTTGGGTCCCCCTGAATTCAGAAAAGGCATTTGTAGAGAAGGGTCTATGTGTGCGTGTGTGGAAAGCATAGCTCAAAAAGGAAAAGTCCGTTAAATACCAAACTTGGTATTTAAGTTCAGTATTTTCCAAGGATGTGACACAAAGATTTTGAACGAAATCCCCACTACCTTTTACATGGAAAAATTTTCGAAAATTTTGATTTTTTCAAAAATGGCTCTAATGATTTTGATTAAAATATCGTATATTAAAGATGTTTATATAAGGAAATGTATATTGAATTTTCTGTGAATAGCCTCTGAAGACATCTTTATTCTACATGAATTTTGCGGAATTTTGCATAACTGGTAAACTGTAAGAGACAGACAAAAACTTACCTAACAGAAAATGTAGAGATCGTTAAAATACACAATTTATGTTATATACGTTTTTTTCGTGGAGCTGGCAGTTTTTGAGATATTTGTCTTATTGGTTTCAGTTTTAAAATTTTAAACTTTTCTCATGCGGGAACTTGTCAACTCCTGGCCACGCAAAGAAACGGATTTCAATCTCATAGCAACCACATTTTAAAACATTTGACTGTCGGTTTAGCCTGGTGTATTCACTTATTTCCCTTCTACTTATAAGGAACTAAGCAATAAGTCCGTTTCTGCTAATGTTTATCTCGATTAGCATGAAGTAGATAGAAGAATAAGCTTATTAACAGTAATTTGTTGCAGAAATGTAGAGAAAGTCATGGGAATGGAACACACCAGGTTTGATTGCTTCATTTGTATAGCCCCCTTTTAACTTGTATGATCATGTTGGGGACTTTGACTTGAGAAACGACCTCTGCCGTTTTCTCGCCAAAATGTAGGGTCTGAGTTTTCTCGGAATAGCTTCTGAAGACATCTTTATTCTGGATGATTTTTTTTTTGTTTTTTTTTTTTTTTTGAATTTTGAATTTTGCATAACCAGTAAACCGTAAAAAAATAGACAAAAGCTTACTACACAAAAAATTAGAGTACCTATATTGGCATAGCATTGAATGATAGCTCAATGGAAGAGCACGGCTAGAGCCCGGGATCCGTGGTTCAAATCCCAGCTATGGCATTGAAGTTTTCAGTCTGGCTCTACCTATCCAACTCCTGTCCTACACACGGCTTGTGTGAAAAAACAATTAAACCAATACGAATTCACCATAATAGTTTGCTAAACTATGAATCCTGGGACCTAAAAGATCTTGGAACATTGTAAGTCGCCATTTGAGATCACCTTGTGCGAGTCAGTTGAGAAATTCAATGCTATGCCGGCATGTTGCCATGGTAGCTCTACCTATCCAACACAATTTATGTTGTATACATCTTTTTCCTGGATTTGACCGTTTTCCAGATATTCCTTGTTGTTGGTTTCAGTTTTTAAATACTTACTTTTCTCATGCTTGACAACTCCTGGCCACGCAAAGAAACGGGTTTCAATCCCATAGCAACCATATTGTAGAACATTTGACTGTCGGTTTAGTCTAGTGTATTCTCTTATTTCCTTTCTACTTATAAGGAACTAAGTAATAATAATGTTTCTGCTAAAGTTTGTCTCGATTATCATGAAGTAAGCTTTTTAGCAGTAATTTGTTGCAGAGATGTAGAGTAAGTCATGTGAATGGAACACATCAGGTTTTTAATTAAAGCCACAGAAACGCTGACATTTGGAATGCTAGAATATCGAGCAAGAGAAGATTTCCTGTAACTGAGTAACGAGCTCAGCATTTGTATGCAGTTAAACAGAAGCAGTTGATACACATCCCAGTTTCCAGAATGCAAATCGGCGTGAGAGTGTGCAGCAATGAAGAAGAGCAAGTTAGACAAGTCCTGGCAACATCTGGGGCAAGAGAAACACCCAATTCTGCTTGATACCGTAATTACAGCCGGTTTGCCATATTCCTGGAGGCTACTGAGGGCCCCAAATGTTTGTTATTGATGCTGGTCAAGCGTGCGCCGCATTATTACACGCGTTTGCAAATAATGGAGCTCAGCAAATTCTTTCTCACATCAAACTGGTTACGATACTCCTTCAAGTGTTTTTCTTTGATGTTGGGAAGAGCCTGTAGAGCGCTATGGATACGCCTAGTCACCCTGCGTGGTGTAGTAGTTGCCAAGGTCGCGGGGTCAAACTCGGCGGAAGACGATGGATTTTTTGGGGCATAAAAATACTTAGCATGGCTTCCTTCGGAAGGGAAGTAAAGCCCTGTGTTGTAGATTTATGACACATATAAGAACCTCTAGCAAAATGGCATATAAGCAAAATTATGGCCACGTCTTGGCCGAGTGGTTAGACTACTCCCCTCTCACCTAGACGGCCCGGGTTCGACCCCAAGCGACCGCATGTGACATTTGTGGTGGACAAAGCGACGTAGGGGCGGGATTTTTCCGGGTTCTCCGGTTTCTCCGCCGTCGCATTCCACCGGTGCTCCATCTTCATTCCATGTATCAAACACTATAAAAAAATGAGCCCAATATCCAAAAACATCCTTTCATGCTATCACAGAAAGGCGCGGATGAAACCATGCAACATTTGTAAAACTCCTTTTCAAAGCTTTACACTGGTAGCAGTGTTATTAAAGAAGATGCTGAAACTGGCCACCATACGTTTTTGGCACCACTTAAAGAAACCATCCATCACTCGTAGTTCATGTTTAGAAATGCTGGCAATTTCGTGGTGGATATTTTGTTTAATTGTTTCAGGGTGTGTGGGGTTGTCTTGTACACTTTATGCTTTAAGTTACTCCCAAAGATAGAAATCGCAGGGGTTAGGTCACGAGACCAGGGGTGCTACAAATCTCTACTAATAATTCTGAAACACACTTCCAATTGTTCTTATCGAAAGATTGGCTGTATGAGCTGTTGCAGAGTGTTGTTGAACAAAGGATAATCACGTGTATCCATAAAAATCATTTTCAGAAAAAGGTCCGTGTGTCTGTGAACAGATAACTCAAAAACGAAAAGTTGCTAAAACACCAAACTTTGTATTTAAGTTTGGTATCTTCCAGGGATCCGACACGAAAATTTTGAGAAACATCCCCCACCCCAAACTATCCTTTACGTGAAACATTTTTCTAAGATTTTAATTTTTTAAAAAAATAGCTCTAAAGATTTTAATTAAAATATCATATATTAAAGATATTTACCTCACAATATTCCTTGTTTTAGATTTCACCTTTAAAAAACTTATACTTTTCTCATACAGGAATTTGTCAACTCCTTCCAAACAAACAAAGGAACTTCAGTCACATAGTAACCAGCTTTTGACTATCACTTTAACCTATAGTATTACCTTATTTCGCTTTTACTTACAAGGAAACAAGTAATACGACTATTTGTGCTAATTTTTTCTCGATTAGCATGAAGTAAATAGAAGCATAAGCTTTTTATAGTACTTTCTTGCAGAGATATAGAGAAATTCACGTGAATGGAACACATCAGATTTTTTCGTTTGGAAGGGGTATTTCATGAACACTATTCGATTTCTCAGAGCTGCAATAATGATTATTTTATGTACACACATATCCATGAAGGTGAAACCAAGCCTCGTCCGCGAAAGATATTAAATTTGGGTCAATTTCGCCATTGCATACACTAATGAGAATCTACTCACAAAATGCGTTGACACATATGAAGCATAAATAAATACACTCTATGCAATAAAAACAAATACCATGTCGATACTTTGTGACAAAATAATAAAGCACACTGGTAATAACTCAACCATACGATATCACCATCAGCTCAATACTGCACTTACAGAGCAGAGAAAAACAAGTCAGCACCGTGACCATGTGTATAGCAGCTGTGTGTTATGCTTCCGTGTGCGCAGTGGAAAAACACCGCGCAGCGGTTCGGATGTTTTTTGGGCACATGATAGAACGGGACGCTGTTAACCACTGTAGTTAAAGAGCGTCCATAAATAAAACTTCATTTCAATTTCTTTTTATTAATAATTAAGGTGATGTATCTGTTAAATTTGACCAATAAACGAATATAAATTCTAAACTTTAAGAAAATATATCGTTCTCTCCCCCCCCCAAAGCTTGAAGTATTTAAACTACCAATTAGCTCAATCTATAAATACAGGTGTATACTTAATAATACACACTGCAAATTTAAATCTTGTTTTCTCGCAAACTTTTTCTTAACATTTGTCTGTACCAAAATGCTCCACACTATGCCACAAAAAAAAAAAAAAAAAAAAGTCTGATGTGTACCATTCACATAATTTTCTCTACATCTCTGCAACAAATTATTCTTAAAAAGCTTATACTTCTATTTACTTCATGCTAATCAGAAAAAATTAGCAGAAATAATCTTTTTACTTGCTTCCTTTTAAGTAGAAGCGAAATAACGGAGAAGCACAGGTTAAAGTGACAGTCAAAAGCTGGTTGCTATGTGACTAAAGTTCCTTTGTTAGTATGCACAAGAGTTGACAAATTCCCGTATGAGAAAAATATAAGTTTTTCAAAACAGAAACCAAAAACAAGGAATGTCTCAAAAACGATGAACTTAAAAAAAAATGCATATGACACAAATTGTGTGTTTTAACGTGCTCTACATTTTTCGTGTGGTAAGTATTTGTCCATCTCTCACGGTTTTGCAATTATTCATAATTCCGTAAAATTCATCCAGAATAAAGAACTCTTCAGAGGCTATTCTCAGAAAATTCAAGATATATATTTTATTTGTCAGGTAAATATATTTAATAGACGATATTTTAATCATTAGAGCCATTTTTGAGAAAATCAAAATGTTCGAAAAAGTTCAATGTAAAGGGAAGTTGGGGGTGGAGGGATTTTTCTCAAAATCTTCGTGTCGAATCCCTGTAAGGTACTAAACTTAAATACCAAGTTTGGTATTTTACCGACTTTTCGCTTTTGAGTTATCGTGTTCACAGACGCACGGGCACACAGACACACACACGGACCTTTTTCCGAAAATGCTTTTATTTTAGATAAAAAGGGGACCCTAAAACATATATTTCCGGTAAAATCTCATATCGAATTTTTGGTTGGAGTACAATACCTTCTCTATACACTATGTACATAGAAAGTATAGAGAAAGTGAAAAACTCTTTACATTTTAAAAATCTGATGTGTTTCATTGACATAACTTGCCATATCTGTTCCACAAACAAACCATTCGTGCAAAAGCTTATCCTTTTACATACTTCATGCTAATCGAGATAAACACTATCAGAAATTGTCTTAGTATTTCCTTTCTTGTAAGCAGAAGCGAAATAAGGAATAACTCGGAAACGGTTATTTCTACAACAAGAATGGAAAGGACATAAATTGTGTGTTTTAAAGATATCTACATTTTTGTGCAGTAAGATTTTTATCTCTTGCGGTATAGCAGTTATGCAAAATTTGGCAAAATGCATCCAGAATAAAGAGGTATTCAGAGGCTATTCCAGGAAAATTGAAGATATACGTTTTATTTGTGATAGAAACGGCTTTAATATGTGTTTTTTAAACAACATAGAGCAATTTTTGAGAAAAACAAAATTTTCAAAAATGTTTCCATGTAAAGGGTAGTTAGGGGCGGGGGGGGGGGGGTTGTTGAAAATCTTCGTGCCGCATTTTCGGAAGGTACTTAAATACCAAGTTTGGTATTTAACGGTCTTTGCGTCTTTGAGCTATGCTGTGCACAGACATACAGACTGACAGACAGGCAGATAGACACACACACACACCATGCGCGCGGACCTTTTTCTGAAAATGCTTTATTTGCTTCGCTAAAACACCCAATTTAAGTTTATATATATCCGTGGATTTGATCGTTTTTTAGATATTCCTTGTTATTAGTTTCAGATTTAAAATATTTATACTTTTCTCATACAGGAATTTGTCAACTCCTGTCCATACAAACAAAGGAACTTCAGTCACATGGCAACCAGATTTTGGCTTTCACTTTAACATATGCTACTCCCTTATTCTTACAAGGAAACAAGTAATAAGTCCCTTTATGCTAATTTTTACTCGATTAGCATTAAATAAATAGAAGAATAAGCTTTTTAAGAATAATGTATTGCAGAGATGTAGAGAAAGCCATATGAATGGAGTACATCAGATTTTTATAGAAATGTCCGTGTGTGTGTGTGTGCGCGCGCGCGCGCGTGAATGCGTGTCTGTGGGCAGGATAGCTGAAAAACGAAAAGTCCGTTAAATACCAAACCTGATATTTAAGGATGCGACACGAAGATTTACAAGAAAATCCCCCCACCCCAAACTACCCTTTACTTGGAAAGTTGTTTTAAAAGTTTGATTTTCTCAAAAGTGGCTCTAACGATTTTTATTAAACTACGTATATTAAAGATATTTACATGACAAATAAAATGTATATCCTAAGACCTGTTTATTCTGGACGATGTTATTACATTTTGTATAACTGGTAAACCGTAAGAGTAGGCAAGAATTTATTACACAAAAATGTAGATCTCGTTAAAACACTCAATTTATGCCATATAAATTCTGCCGTTTTTGAGATATTCCTTGTTATTGGTTTCAGTTTTAAAATTATCTCTTACGGGAAGTTGTCAACGGATTTCAATCCCATCGTAACCACATTTTAAAACATTTGACTGTCTGTTTATCCTAGTGTATTCCCTTATTTCCCTTCTACTTACAAGGAACTAAGTAATAAGACCGTTTCTGCTAATGTTTATCTCGATTAATATGAAATAGATAGATGAATTGGCTTATTAATAACAATTTGTTACAGAGATGTAGGGAGAGTCATGTGAATGGAATGCATCAGATTTTTTTAAAATATAACAGAAGGAAATAAAAGTTCAGTTGGTCAAATGAGTAATTAAAATAACTGAAATTCTGCAAAAAGCAAGTGTGGTCTAGTTTAGGAAGCTCAAGTTTTTACAAGTTGTTATAGATGAACAATGATTGTTGTTGGTGATATTGTTGTGGTGGCAGTTGTTACGGATCACTGCCTTCTGACCGCAACACGCGAGTGTTTTCTGCGTCAGCAACAGTTACTTACATAACACAGCGCGTACAACAAATCCTATATCCTCCGAATGAGGACATCTCCCAAGTTCAGCAAACACCTTTCACCAAAATAACTGTAACATATTGATCAAACTTGCTGAGAGTAAGTCAACATTATTCTGCGAAAACCGGATTTGAGAAATGCTATGTAGTTTACATATACGGGCTAAAGATCACCTACTTTAAAACAACATAAAGTAGATTTTCTACGACCGAGCGTATTTGAGTAGTTTACGAGCTCATTTCAGATCACAAACTTTATTTTTTCCAAATCCACGCGCAAAGAAGTGCAGCAAGCGTAAAGTAATTTCGTTCCAACTGTACGCACGCCAAAATAATTCACGAAGTTAGTGTGTATACATCACTGACCAACAGATAATTTGATTCTGCTTCTTTCGCAGCTCTAACTCTCAAAATCGGTAATTTTCTCAAAATAAATCACAGAACTACAAAAATATGATGTGCTCCGTTCCCATTACTTTCTCTCCATCTCTGTAACAAATTATTGTTAAAAAGCTTATTCTTCTATTTCCTTCATGCTTATCGAGATAAACATTAGCAGAAACGGTCTTATTACTTGCTGCCTTGAAGTAGAAGATATATCACTAGGCTAAACCAACTGTCAGATATTTTAAAATGTGGTTGCTATGTAATAGAAATCGGATTCTTTGCGTGGTCAGGAGCTGACAACTCCCCGTGTGAGAAAAGTTCGTATTTCAAAATTGAAATCAATAACAACAAATATCTCAAAACGGTCAACTCCACGAAAAAAGATGTATATGACATAAATTTGGTGTTTTATCGAGATCTACAGTTTTGTGCAGTACATCTCTTACGGTTTACCAGTTATGCAAAATTCAAGTCCTCAAGACTACTCCCAGAAAATTCAAGATATACATTTTATTTTTCATGTAAATATCATTAATATACTATATTTTGGTCAAAATCGTTAGAGCCATTTTTGAAAAAATAAAAATTTTCGAAAAAAGTTCCATATAAAGGGTAATTGGGGGTGGGGGATTTTCTTGAAAATCTTCGTGTCGCATCCTTGGAAGATACTGAATTTAAATACAAAGTTTGGTGTTTAACGACCTTTTCGTTTTTGAACTATGCTGTTCCCACAGATTTTTTTTTTTTAATTCAGGAGGTCCCACAACATATGTTTACGGTAAAATTCGGTATGGAATTTTTGGGTGCATTACAATACTTCTCTATACTATGTAGATAGTACGTGTAGAGAAAGATATAATATTGGTTTGTCACGGCCTGCTATAACCGTATGGTCATCGCGCCCAGTAATGCGAAATAAATAACGAAATATAACCCTTGGTGAGTGGCTCAAACATAACCTCAAATGTATTTCATCTTTCGTTGCTTTTTTTTTTTTTTTTTAATATCAGAAAATTCTCGCAGAAAAAAAGCTGTGTGATACGCGAGCATAAAGTTGTATTTACTTATTTATTTATTTTTTGTTTGTTTGTTTTTTTCTCGACTGTCTCGTTTCACAATATTTCCGCCCAAATCAAAAATCATAACTTTACGCTCTTACATAATAAATAACTATATTTGATGTAGATATGAACAAAAACTCTAATGTGCTACTACATTCACATGGCTTTCTCTATCTGTTCTGCAAACAAGCTATTCTTACAAAAGATTCTAGTCCGTCTGGGTAGTGTGGTGCTTGCGTGTCTGCCTCACATTCAATAATCCTGAGTTCAAATCTCGCCTCGGGTGAGTTGCCCGGATAAGGTTTCTTTCTGAGTTTTCCCTTATCCTGAGAAGACGAATGTTGAGTAACTTTAAGCTCCATTGACCCCGAGATCATCTGGGCAGCATTTTACCAATTTCATTCATCATGGTAAACGAGATAAACGTTAGCAGAAATTGTTTTGTTACTTGCTTCCTTGTAAGTAGAAGGTAAATAAGAGATGCCTCTAGGCTAATACGAAAGTAAAATCTTTAAAAATCTGGCAGCTATTTGAACAATTGAATTTCGGTTCTCTTTTCTTGGTTGGTCATATCGGACGATGAATAAAATCAGTGAAATGATGCTCAAATGATCTTAAGGATCCATGGAGCTTAAAGTTAATCGACATTAGTCTTCTCAGGATAAGGGAAAACCCCGAAAAAAACATTTTCCGGGTAACTCACCCTAAGTAAGATTCGAACTCGCGACCTGTTGTATGCGAGGCAGACACGCTAACACCACACTACCCAGGCGGGCTTTAAAGTTTTTGTGCGTAGCCCAAATCTCTAATTTGGAAAATGTTAGGCAATTTTCCAGAGTTTTGAGGCGTGTGGGACATTTTTATTGTACGATATATAGGTGTTTCCAAAATAGAAAGCATACATTGAGGTATGCGTCCCCATATGTAAACAATAAAAAGCTGATGTGTTACACCCACATGACTTTCTCTAGCTGTTCTACAAACAAACTTCTTACAAAAGATAATTCTTCTTTTTACACAATGCTAATTGAGAAAAACATTAGCAGAATGTTCTTTTTACTTAGTTCCTTATAAGTAGAAGGGAACTAAAGGAATGCGCTATGCTAAACGCTATCGTTATACGATTGTCATTGCAAATCGCTTCTTTGCTTGGCCAGGAATAGAACAAAAGAAAAACGGACACCTCCTGTCTCAGAAAACTTTACAATTGAAACTAATAACAACGAATATCTCGGAAACGGTTACCTCCACAGCAAAAATGTAAAGGACATGCATTGTGTGTTTTGACGAGATCTACATTTTTGTGAAGTACGCTTTTGTCTATCTCTTAGCGTTTAGCAACTAAGCAAACTTCGGTAAAATTCATCCAGAATAAATGTCTTCAGAGACTGTTCCCATAAAATTCAAGATATGCATTTTATTTGTCTTGTAAATATCTTTAATATACGGTATTTTAATCAAAATTGTTAGATCCTTTTTTGAGAAAATCAAAATTTTCGTTGGGGGTAGGGGGATTTTTCTTGAAAATCTTCATGTCACATCCTTGGAAGATACTAAACCTAAATATAAAGTTTGGTATTTATCGGTATTTTCGTTTTCGAGCTATGCTGTCCACAGACAGCCAGACACATACATACACGAACCTTTTTCTAAAAGTGTTTTTTTTTGGACTCAGGCGACCCCAAAACATATTTCCGGTAGATTTCGGTATCGAATTTTTTGGGTGGAATAGAATACCTACTCTGTACCCTTACATTGCACATACGAGGCTAGAGAAAGTTACAGCAGATCATTACAACATATATCCGGGTTTGTAGGGTTTCTGAGTTATGGCCTTCAAAACAGTGATATTCACCAGAACATTGTTCTTTCCGCAGGCATCTTTTTTGTGGATGTTCAAAGTGTCCATCTCGTGCTTGAGCATGGACCTCACAAGCACGATCCCAAATTCCAGGAGTATTGCGTATCTCCTCACACCCCTTATTCGATTCTGAAGGGATTCCGGAGACGAAATGGTCCCATAATTAGAAGTCGACAGGGTTCAAATCTGGTCAGCATGTTGACCAAGAATTTGGCCACCTCTACCCATTCATCGACCAGAAAACGTTTGATCCAAGTACCGGCGAGCGGTCCAATTGAAGTGTGCAGGAGTGCCATCCTGCAAGAAGTGAGCTTGTTGACGAATACTCAGTGGAGGTATGGTGTTTTCCCAGAAAGTTCGCGTGCGCCTGCCCCATAAGTGTGTTTATAAGTAGAGGTGCAACTAATCGATCAACATTGATACTGGTCCATATGTTAAGCGTCAAACTCACTTGGTGCCATGTGGGTTTTCATATGCCCATACGTGGAAATTTGTAATGCCATCTCATGTGAACTGTGCTTCAGTTGTCGTTCAATAAGTCTTTAGAAAAGGATAAAAATACAAATCATTTTTGGTATTTTTTCAACTTAGGCATCTGTTTGGGAGACCATTAGACGTAAATCGTTTTACCGCCGAGCCACTTTTACAAGTTTACAAATAAAAAATCTGATGTGTTCCATTCACATGACTTTCTCTACATCTCTGCAACAAATTAAAGTTAAAAAGCTTGTGCTTCTATTTACTTCATCCTAGTTGAGAAAAAATTAGCAGAAATAGTTTTATTACTTGCTTCCTTCCAAGTAGGAGCGAAATAAGGGATTACCATAGATTAAAGTGATAGTCAAAAGCTGGATGCTATGTGACTAAAGTTCCTTTGTTTGTATGGACAGAAGTTGACAAATTCTTGTATGAGAAAAATATAAATTTTTCAAAGCTGAAACCAAAAACAACGAATATCTCAAAAACCATCAACTCCACGATAAAATGTATATAACGTAAATTGTGTGTTTTAGCGTGATCTATATTTTTAGTGTAATACGTTTTTGTCTATCTCTTACGGTTTAGAAGTTATGCAAAATTCCGTAAAATACATCCAGAATAAAGTAGACTTTAGAGGCTATTCCCAGAAAATTCAAGATATATGTACATTTTATTTGTCAGGTAAATGTTATTAATATACGATATATTAATCAAAACCTTTAGAACCATTTTTGAGAAAATCAACATTTTCGAAAAAAGTTCTATGTAAAGGGTAGTTTGGGGTGGGGGGATTTTTCTCAAAATGTTCGTGTTGCATCCCTGGAATACCAAGGTTGGTAATTTACCGACTTTTCGTTTTTGAGTTATTGTGTTCACAGACACACGGACCTTTTTCTGAAAATGTTTTTTTTTTGTTGATACAGAGGACCCTAAAACATATATTTCCGGTGAAATTTCGGTGTCGAATGTTTGGGTGAATTGCAATACTTTCCCTATACACTATGTACATAGTACGTGTAGAGAAAGTAAAATAGTTATGGGGGCGAAATCTGGTGAATACGGTGGATGTTGTAGTAATCGAACCTTAATTCTACAATTTTAGCCATCGAAACGCTCAGATGTGCACTCTTACATTGTCTTGATGGAAGAGAATCCTTTTCTTTGCCAGATGTGGGTGTTTTTTCTTGATTTCTCCGTTCAACCAGTGCAATAACGATGAATAATACTCTCTCCATTTATCGCTCTTCCTTTCTGCAAGTGATCAATGTAGATCATTCTGCTTGCATCCCCCCCCCCAAAAAAAAAACCGAAGCCATTGCCTTGTCTGCAGATTTCACCACCTTTGCCTTCTTCGGAGCCGGTTCGCCTTTAAAAACCCACTGTTTCGACTGACTTTTCTCTCTGGAATATAATAGTGTATCCATGTTTCATCCACAGTTATGTATCGACGCAGAAATTCGTCAGGATTAGGACGGAAAAGTGCCAAACCAGCTTCCAAATCGATCACACGATTGCGTTTATTCTCCGTTGAGAGCTAACGTGGCACCATCTTGCCGAGACCTTTGTCAAACCTAATTTTGGTGCTAAATTGAGAACACTGAACCTTGTGGCCTCTACTATTTCGCGAACTTTGATTCGTCGATCACTCAAAACCATATCCTGGATTTTGTCAATCATTTCGGAGGAAGTCTGGAACGATGTTCATCATTTGTGTACCTACGGCCACCTTTAAATTCATTTATCCAATTGTAAATTGTTGCAAACACAGGAGCAGATGTGCCATGAACTTCATCGAATTCGACTTTTGTTTCTTTCTGTGTTAATGCTTTTAGATAGAAGTGTTTAATCACCGCACGGAATTCGTTTTCTCCCATATTTCTAAAGAAGCACACGATTGTTGATTCAATCGCCCATGGCAACGAAACCACGTGATGGATATAGCTGAAACTTTAACTGCCATCTAGTAAGCGACGACGGTTACTAAATCAAACTTTTTTCTCTGCTACGAGTGTAATTTCTTGGATTTTAAGGACTTATTGAACGCCCCTCGTATTTGAAACAATTGAAATTCGGTTCCTTTTGCTTGGCCAGTAATAAAACGAAAGGGATATGACTTCCCGTTTTAGAAAAGTTTAATTTGTATATAATTGAAACCAATAACAAGGAAAATCTCGTCAGTGGTTTATTTTACTGAATAAATGTATATTGTATGTCTTAACAAGATCTATATCTTTACTTCTTCTAATATGCACAATGTACACAGTATATAGACAAGGTATTGTATTCCACCCAAAATCCGCCACTGAAATCTCACAAATATGTTTTGAGGTTCCTGAATAAAAATATATTTTTAGAAAAAGGTCTCTTGATATTTAAGTTTAGTTTATTACAGAAATGTGACACGAAGATTTTCAGGAAACACACCCTACCCCAATTACCCATTACGTGGAGTAAATTTAAAAAAAAATTACATTCTCCTAAATGGCCCCAAAAAAGTTGATTAAAATACTATATGTTTAAGAAATGTTATGAGGAACGAAATGTATATCTTTTTTGGGCTGGGGGGGGGAGATAGTTTCTGAAGACCTATTAACTCTGAAATGACTTTTGCATAAATGATAAAGATATAGATAAAATATTACTACAAAAAAGTACATCTCATTCAAACAAAATTTATCATAATTGTTTTTAGATAACTATTTCTGAGTTATTTATAATTGGTTTGAGTTTCTAAATGCAGAAACTTTCGTCACTAGAGTTTCAAAGCCATCACATAACCACCTGACTATCATTTTGCCTAGTGAACGCTACAATAAAATGTATAAATGAGGTCCCATGTTCGTATCTCAGTTAAGGAGTTACCGGCTAATTTTATTCCCCGGGATTTTCCCAATCCTGAAAAGATGAATGTTGAGTAAGTAACTGAATGCACCCCGGACTATAGATATGAACATAATTTCACCCATTTCATTCATTCTCCACCCCGTTTGGTTTGTTTCAGGGCTCGAAGTGTCGACGATGATGTTTCAGTGCAGCGCGGCAGGGGAAAAGGATGCTCTATGTGGTTGCAGGACCACCTCATTAGAGGGCGTTGAACTCCCTAAGTGGGGCGGAGGCCCCCCAAATGCTGGGGCGTTTCAATCTAAAAACTGTCACTCCTGGTTCCAACCACCCGGTATCTTCTCTCGCCTCATCTCCCTCTACTGGGGTGCCCCTTCCAGGGGCATAGATAAAATATCATCACTGCTTTCGAGGTGAGTCCCTTCCGAAAGCGACCTATCGCTATCCTTAATGTAAATTAAACGCTTTTCTGGGTTAACGTGAAGTGGATAAAATAATACCTTTTGTAAGAATAGCTTGTAGAAGAGTGAGCAGAGAAGTGCACCAGTTTGTTACGAATGAACCGCTGAAAGTCTTATCCATGTATCGTTTTGCCGATTTGCGGCGCTTTGGCACCGCTTAGTTCCAATTCGGAGCGCAGGTTTCGTTTTCCCGTTTTGTGCGGCTACTCTGAAGAATTTTGAGGGATTTAGTTCATCGGCGATGTCAACAAACCAGAAGGTATTATTCCGCGGAACGGGCCACGTGTTCGTCTCCTGAACAGTTACAAAAAACGAACGCCTACGATTCACTAATGGCAGGAAATAAATACCTATCCACTTTCATTCTTCACTGATATTGATTAAAGCTATGAGATATATAAAAAATCAAAGAAAATAAAACAAGTTGATGCGTTGTTATTCACTGCGAAAGGTGAAGTCCTCTCGTAGAATTACAAAATGCTGCTCGATTGCGTATTGCATGCGTTCATCACTCCAACCGCCGATATTGTGTGTGTGAGTGTATGAACAACCATATACTGCACATCACTTTAATACACTTCCGTTACTACTGTAGTAATACACTGACTTACTCAGAAGGGTGAATCTCAACATGGAGGTGGTTCCACTCCTCCAAGATCCGAGTCATCTATTGCAGATGCACTGGAACTGTCTGACTCTTCACAATGATTGATAATTTTTTGGTGAACGACAATGTCGGAGTTCTTACCACTGAACGCTGAAAGAGGCTGTTTCGGGTTCCCGGCATGGCTTGCGGCCCCCGGTAACAACGGCTTCAAACTAGCCAACAGGGAAATAGCTGAACTAAGTACTCCCCCCTTTCATCACTGGGAGTGGTCAATCAAAATTATACAACAAAACAATTTTTTTTCACTAATTAAACACCAGCGGAGCAGAGGAAAAGGATGCTGTTCCTGAAAATGCAACCGCTCAGGAGCCTATCTTGCGCTATCTCTTTAACATCATCACCCGAAACCTCAAAAATATAAAACCTTAACCTTCAGCTCATTCCTGTGGTTAAACCCTTACTAGGGCAGGTACACAGCAGCTACACCTAGGCTCACCACGAGCCTAGCAGATCTCGCACGTACGCACACACAATGCCCACCATTCCTCCCAAATCCCATGTTGTTTGCTCTTCCCTCCCGAACACCAGATAATTCGACCATTAAACTCAGGAAATTGTTAATGCTAGAGTATCGTATTGCTCACAAAACTTATTGTATACGTTAAGAACAATTGTTTTCTCAGCACTCTTTAGAGCTCTTCCTCGCTTACCTTTCACTACACTGTACCTCACGCTCTCACGAATATTACGCTCCCCACGTGGCAACTGAAAATCATCGTTACAATGTATGAACGGCACAACACATGTGCATTGTTGCGTAAGGGAATTTTTGTTTAATAATAACGCTTGCTAAGTTATTCGACAACATTGCATAGTTAATATGTTATTTGTGTACTTCTTTTAGCCAATTCAGAGGAACTATTTTTATAGAGAAAAGGGGTAAAACATTCAGAACCGTTGCAACTTGTTTTTGTTTACATTACCGGTGAACTAAGGTTGGACAGATAATAGATATCCTGTCGGTGATGCATTGAGGTGACCTAACTGGGTGAACTCCTGGCGATTAGTTCACCGTCTTCAACTGAAATGGATTGAGAGGCTTACTGACTTTTGCCTAGGCATGCAAGCTGTGCTTCGTAATCAAATTTAAGTGCGAAATTTGTATTTCACTAAGGTTAAACCTGTGCATTGAGCTCTTTGTTAACTTTGTACTTGTAAGCATGGGTAAAATAATGGAAAGACTTTTAGCAGACGTGTATTAATATCAGAAATTTAACTGCAAAACCATTCTGTGGTGGACTTTTTGAGGTCACTATTGGCTCTGTATCTATATTAGTTTAAGTAAGGAGAGCTTTGTAAGTCTTAAACTATCGTAACATTAATGATGTATAATAAAACATTAATTGTAATACATTTCTAAAAAGTGGGAACTTGATCATGTATTTCACCTTTGTAATAAAGCAGTTTAATCAGATTTTGTTGAAATGTTTAAAGACTAGGGAAATTATGACATTTTCCCATTAAATCTGTAATAAATCCCGTTCCGGTCAAGGTTTCTTGTTAATTTTAAGCAACAACATGTTATTGCACCAAATGGTTAAAGGCGCAGTGTGGCAAGCTTTGCATATGACCGGTGCAGAAGGTGATATGAATGCAACACATGAGTTTACCTCATGTTTTCAGATGTTACTAAACAGGAAACAGAAAACTGCTGTTGAAAGCGTGATCAGGAATAATAAAACCTGTTAGAACAATAAAAACATATGTGTTACAATCACATGACTTTCTTTACATCTCTGCAACAAATTGTTGTTAAACCCTTATTTTTATATTTACTTCATGATAATCGAAATAAACATTAGCAGAAATTAACCTTATTACTGCTTCCTTATAAGTAGATGATGTCCTCTAGCTGTTCGGAAAACAAACATTTTATTCAAAACATTAATCTGTTATCTACATCATGCTAATCAAGATAAACAAAAGCAGAAGTAAGTAGAAGGGAAATAAGAAAATGCACAGGCAAAATGTCTTCCTGCTTGAGAAAAGTTTAAGTGGCTAAAATTGAAACCAATTATCCGGAATATCTTTAAAAAAATGTATACGACATAAATTGTGTGTGTTAATGAGATACATTTTTATGTAGTTAGTTTTTGTATATCTCTTATGTTTCCCAGTTACATAAAAGTCATCCAGAATAAAGAGGTCTTCATAGGGTATTCCCAGAAAATTCAAAATATACATTTCTTTTGTCATAAAAATGTCTAAACATACGTATTTTAATGAAAATTGTCAGAGCCATTTTTGAGAAAATCAAAAGTTTCGAATAATGTTCCATGTAAAGAGTAGTTGGGGGTGGGAGATTTTCTTGAAAATCTTCGGGTCGCATCCTTGGAAGATACTAAACTTAAATACCAAGTTTGGTACTTTACGGACTCTTCATTTCTGAGCTATGCTACCCACGGGCACACACACACTGACCTTTTTCTAAGAATCCTTTTTTTGGATTGAGGGAGTCCTAAAACATATATTCTGCTGAAATCTCGCTATCGAATTTTTGGGTGCAATGCAATAGCTTCTCTATACACTGTGACACAGTACGTGTAGAGAAGTAAAAAACGCAGAATGTGGTTTTGTTTGGTCTAAACATCTTATACAACAATGTTTGCTGGAACGTTTGCCCGCACCTGTCAGGGCAGATGGTCACTGCGGGCGTGGCAAACGGTTTCTGGTTTAACCACTAACGACACCAATAAAACAATTATCATTTCTAGTTTCCGTAATGCCAGTTTTCACAGTTAAAACAAGTTCCTGCATTCTTTATAACATTTTCGGTTTATTGCTTACCTCAATTTCTACATGCATAATTTTATTTCCTTCCTTTCCAATCTTTAACGGGACACCACAATAAAAATCTGGGCCATTCACATGAGTTTCTCTACAAATTACTCTTAACAAAAGCTTATCCTTCCTGTTTCTTCAAGCTCGTTGAAATGAACATTACCAGAAATGGTTTTATTGATATTTTCTTATGGCTGCAAAGAGAATTAGGGAATTCACTACGCTAAAGCGATACTAACAACTTTTTTGAAATACTTGATATGTAAATTAATGATTCTGAACACAAATTTGGTAACGTAAGATAAATTTACAATTGATTTATTAATTTCCATGCCAACAAGCAGTAAGTACTTACAGTAAGAGTTTGAGAGGTCATTAATACTTACAGTACAATTAGGAAATGACGTAACTCTCAAGACATGTGCTACTTCAAGTAAAAAATCTATTGCAAAATTGGTTAACAAAAGAGTGCATAAGAAGACTTTGTCCATATAATTCAGATGTAGCCTTTCATTTGTTCACTTCGAGAATTCGTTTTTACTTTCTCTGTACGTACTATGTACATAGTGTATAGAGAAGGTATTGCATTGTACCCAAAAATTCGATACCGAGATTTCACAGGAAATACGTGTCTTGAGACCACCTGAATCCAAAAAAAGCATTTTTAGAAAAATGTCCATGTGTGTCTGTGTGTATGTGTGGGTGTGTCTGTCTGTCTGCAAGCTCAAAAACGAAAAGACCGTTAAATACCAAACTTGGTATTTAAGTTCCAAGGATGCAACACGAACATTTTCAAGAAAATCCCCCCACCCCCAACTACACTTCACATGGAAAAATTTTCAAAAATTTTGATTTTCTAAAGAATGACTAACGATTTTGATAAAAATATCATATATTAAAGATATATACTTGACAAATAAAATGTATATCTTGAATTTTCTGGGAATAGCCTCAGAAAATTACTTTATTCTGGATGACTTTTACGGAATTTTGTGTAACTGGTAAACCGTAAGAGATAGACAAAAATTTACCACACAAAAAATGTAGAGCACATTAAAACACACAATTTATGTTATATACATTTTTTTCGTAGAGTTGATCGTTTTTTTTAGATATTTCTTGTTTTTTGTTTCAGCCTTAAAAAACTTACACTTTTCTCATACAGAAATTTGTCAACTCGAGTCCATACAAACAAAGGAACTTCAGTCACATAGCAACCAGCTTTTGACTATCACTTTAACCTATGTTACTCCCTTATTTCGCTTCTACTTACAGGGAAGCAAGTAACAAGACTATTTCTGATATTTTTTTCTAACCTAGCATGAAGTAAATAGAAGCATAAACTTTTTAACAAAAATTTGTTGCACAATATAGAGAAAGTCATGTGAATGGGTTACATCAGATTTTTTCTTAATGTTGAATAGTTATTTATTATGCAAGTGATAAACAGAGAGTTTATCCATGAGTAGAACAATTTAAAACGCGACCCGAAGGGGAGTGGATGATAGAGGTTTGTCCACTTGTGTAATACATTGTTTTATCCTACAGGTACGATACATTAATATATGACAAATATTCACTTAATGATTTTATTTAATAAATTAAATAAGGAATAAGGCATTGAATTGCGGCGTTGTTATAGTTATAAAATATGGTAGGTTATGTATGAATACCAATTTTGTTTTATTGGTGCTAGTTTCAAATTGATTAAGTTTGCAATGGACGTTAACAACGTTAATATATCGGTTCCGAATTATATATTAAACGAAGCAAAAGAAGCAATTGAGGTTTTATTACCGTCGACTTCACGAAAATTATACGAAAAAGAGTTTCAGCAATTTAAGGATTGGTAAATCCGAAGAAATGTTCAGGGCATCACTAAAGAAGTGATTCTTTCTTATTTTAATTTTCTTTCAAAATTTGCAAGTCTCCTTCTCTATGGAGCAAATATTCTATGTTAAAATCAACATTAAAAGTGTTCGAAGACCTGGATATTCCAAGTTGTTGGTTTTTCTTAAAGTAAATAATAGTTAAAGAATGAAATGTTGCTGTTAAAAGGTAACATTTTAGTTATCAAGCATTTATTTATTTACTTTATGCCACTCTTTACCGGAGCAACGACTGAATTTTGTTTACTTTATCCCACCCGTTTCGCTAATAACCATCACTTTGATTTAAAGTCCAAGTTCTCTTATGTCGTTGCTGCATAGCGACCGTGTCTATTACAAATATCTGAGCATAAAATATTGAAAAGCAATTTTGATTCATTATTGTTTTTTTACTTTCTCTAAACGCACTATATACATAGTGTATAGAGAAAGTATTGCACTCCACCAAAAAATTCGATGCCGAGATTTCACCGGAAACATATGTTTTAGGATCCCCTGTATCTAAAAAAGCATTTTCAGAAAAAGGTCCGTGTGTCCGTGAGTCTGTGAACACGATAACTCAAAAACGAAAAGTCGGTAAAATACCAAACTTGGTATTTAAGTTGAGTATCTTCCAGGGATGCGACACGAAGATTTTGAGAAAAATCCCCCCAACCCAAACTACCCTTTACATAGAACATTTTTCGAAAATTTTGATTTTATCAAAAATGGCGCTGACAATTTTGATTAAAATGTCGTATATTATTTACCTGACAAATAAAATGTATATTTTGAATTTTCTGGGAATAGCCTCTGAAGACTTCTTTATTCTCGGTAAATTTTACGGAATTTTGCATAACCGTAAGAGATGGACAAAAACTTACTACACAACAAATGTAGAGCACTTTAAAACACGCAATTTATGTTATATACATGTTTTTCGTGGAGGTGTTGTTTTTTTAGATATTCCATGTTTTTGGTTTCAGGTATAGAAAACTTATACTTTTCTCATACAGGACTTTGTGAACTCCTGTCCATACAAACAAAGGAACATCAGTCACATAGCAACCAGCTTTTGGCTTTCACTTTAACCTATGGTACTCCCTTATTTCGCTTCTACTTACAATAAAGCAAGAAAAAAGAATATTTCTGCTAATTTTTTCTCGATTAGCATGAAGTAAATAGAAGCTTAAGCGTTTTAAAATAATTTATTGCATAGATATAGAGAAACTCATGTGAATGTGACACATCAGATTTTTTTAGTTTTTTTCAAATATTTCAAAACGTAATTGACTAACCATAATGTGATGGTTTTGAAATGCATCACCAGGATGGTGAAGGGGAAAAAACCTGTGTTCCACTCACATAACTTTCGCTACCTGCTTTACAAAAGTTTATCTACGTCATACTGATCAAGATAAACATTAGCATCTTATTATTTGCTTCCTTGTAAGTAGAAGGGAATAATTAAGCTAAAGCGATAGTCAATTTTTTTTTAAAAGCTGCTGCTATAAGAGTCGGTTGAGGTTCGGTTCGTTTTGTATCGTCCCGTTTAAGAAAATTTAAATGAGTTTAAAATTGAAACCAATAACCATGAACATCTCAAAAACGGTCAACTCAGCGTAAAAATGTATAAATCATATGATATATACATTTTCTCGTTGAGTTTGAGATATTCATTGTTATTGGTATGATATATATCATATTGTGTTCCGTAGGTTTTTGTTCATATCTTACGATTTACCAGTTATGCAAAATTAATCCATAATAAAGATGTCCTCTGAGACTACTCCCAGCAAATTCAAGATATATATTTTATTTGTCATGTAAATATCTTAAGTATACGATACTTTAATCAAAATCGTTACAGCCATTTTTGAGAAAATACAAATTGTTCCATGTAAAGGGTAGTTGGGGGGATTTTCTTGAAAATCTTCGTGTCAATCCTTGGAAGATATTGAACTTAATTACAAAGTTTGGTATTTAACGGACTTTTGGTTTTTGAGCTATGCTACCCACAGGATTCAGGGGTCACAAAACATGTATTTCTCGGTATCGAATTTTTGGCATGCCTTCTCTATACACTATGTACATAGTACGTGTAGAGAAAGTAAAAATGGTATGTCTGTTGCGTTTTAATTGCTTTCCAGTGTGCCGCATCTCAGTACTTTGCTACCAGCAAGGGTGGCAAGACTGAACACACGGACTCGTGAGCGGGAGTCTGTGGTTCAAATCCTGGTAATGCATTCTCTTACCCCCGTGTACCTAAAAGGTAATCTGTAATAATTTGTTTTCGTAGTTGGCTTAGCCTCCCCGTATTTAGGACTGATGCCCCTTAGGACTTAAAAGCGAGTGCCCAGGGGTGAGAAGCCAGTTGGGGAGCAAAGGACACGAAACCAAAGAATGGAGAACCTGGAACGGGTGGTCGGCCCGTAGCCAGGCATGAGCGTCAGGAAGTGGATGATATGAAATGCAAGCAAAATGGATAATAGGAAAGGTGATGATGGAGCAATTGGTGGAATGAATGGCGGGGGAGAGCGGCGGACCAGGAGAAAACCCGCCCAGACGCCGCTTCGTCCGCCACAAATCCCACATGGGATCGAACCCGGGAAGCCTAGGGAAGGGAATGGTCTAACCACTCGACTAGGCGCCGCCATTGTAATAGAAATATTTACGCAAATATTCGTGAAATAAAGAGAAAATTAATCTTTCGTAAGAATAATGTGTTGCAAAGTAGGTAAAGAGAGTTATGTGAATGTAAGCAGAAATATTTTATTGAGAAATCTACATTAGAATTTTAGAGGGGCCAAAGATTGGAAATGGCGTGTTATTTATGGACGCTCTTTAACTGCTGTGGTTCTCAGCGTCCCGTTTTATATTGAGCATGAAAGACCGCTTTCAGAGGCATCTTTATCAGGCTTGCTCAAGCTAGCACATTAACATTTTTACAGTAAGTTTAAAAATGCAGGTTCAGAAAGAACAATCATTGCCACCTTTTACACTACAGATCTAATATGGCAATTATATATTTATCCTAAATAAGTACATTTGAAATAGAAGTTCTAATGTGAATCTGGCATTTTGTTTTCTCAAGATAAAAGCACATGAGAAATCGTGTTTACAAACTCCTTTCACCACTCACTTGAGTGCATATTTATAATGATTAAGAAAAGGCTACTGATGTGATTAGTGCTCTTATGTGCCGTAAATCTACGACACGGGACCAACGGCTTAACTTCTCTTCCGAAGGAAGCCATGCTAAGGATTTTTGCGCCCGAAGAATGCCATCGTCCTCCGCCGAGTTAGAACCCGCGACCTTGTGTATATGAAGTTAGCATGGTAACCATTACACCACGGACGGCGACTTTAGAGGGGCCAGGCTCAGGGACATTGCCCCTAAGTTGCGGCCGCAACAGGTGAAGGTCGACAGCAGAGGTTACAGTTTCCACTCCAGAAAATGCAGTAGGAGACGCGTTCTAAATGATACACGCCACGCTGTTCTGGATCTTAGCACGCGTGTCTTCACGGCTCTTGTGCAGATAATAACAACACATCAGATCTCTTGCAGTATCATTTATAATCTGTATACACACTGCTGAGAAAGTCGTGTGTCCGAAATCGAAGCAGTACAAAATAGAGCCCGGATGTTAGGCAAAACGCCTTTTTTAACCGGAGAAGAAATAGAAATGCCGCTCTCTAACTGCTGCGGTTCTTAGCGTCCCATTCTATACTGGGCATGAAAGACCTATTAGGGATAAACACGTAACCACAGATTTGGTGACAATAGGCGCAATTTTTAGTTTGCCTTTTTTGCCTATTTTAGCTCCCGTTGCCTATTTTAAAGTTAATCGCCTTTTTACTTTCTCTACACGTGCTATGTACATAGTGTATAGAGAAAGTATTGTAATACACCCAAAAATTCCATACCGAGATTTCATCGGAAATATATGTTTTGAGCCCCCCTGAATGCAAAAAAAAAAAAAAAAAAAAAAACATTTTTTCATGTGTGAGTGTGTCTGTGGGCAGCATAGCTCAAAAACGAAAAGACCACTAAATACCAAACTTGGTATTTACATTTGGTATCTTCCAAGGATGCGACACGAAGATTTTCAAGAAAATTCCCCTCCCCCAACTACCCTTTACGTGGAACTTTTTTCGAAAATTTTGATTTTCTCAAAAATGGATCTAACGATTTTGATTAAAATATCGTATATTAAAAATATTTACCTGGCAAATAAAATGTATATCCTGAATTTTCTGAGAATACCTCTGAAGACTACTTTATTCTGGATGAATTTTAAGACATTTTACATAACAGCTAAATTATAAGAGACTGACAATAACGTACCAAACAAAACTGTAGAGCACGTTAAAACACGCAATTTATGTTATATACATATTTTTCGTGGTGGTGGTCGTTTTTTTAGATATTCCTGTTTCTGGTTTCAGCTTTAAAAAACATACTTTTCTTATACAGGAATTTGTCAACTCCTGTCCATACAAAGGAACTTCAGTCACATAGCAACCAGCTTTTGACTATCACTTTAATCTATGGTACTCCCTTATTTCGCTTCTACTTACAAGGAAGTAAGTAATAAGACTATTTCTGCTAACCTTTTCTCGATTAGCATGAAGTAGATAGAAGCATGAGCTTTTAAACAATAATTTGTGCAGAGATGTAGAGAAAGCCATGTGAATGGAACACATAAGATTTTTTTTGTTTTTTCTATGATTAATAAATGCCTGATTCATTTTTACTATTTTTAGTGCCTATATACATACCTATTTAACCAAAATAAATACCTAAACACCCGGACTCTGGTACAAAATAAGGTGATAACCTCACAAACGGGCTACTGGTGAACCTACAACATGATGCGAGGGGATTTCAATACGTCCTTAGAAAATCCAAGAAATTAATCTTGTAGCATAAAAAAATGTATTTGGTAACCATCGTCTCTTCTTAGATGGCAGTTAAAGTTTCAGCTTTATCCATCACGTGATTTCGTTGTCATAGGCGATTGAATCACCAATCTTGTGCTTCTTCAGCAAGATGGAAGAAAAACGGGTTTTCGTGCGGTGATTAAACACTTCTATTTAAAAGGCTTACACCGAAATAGATAAAAGCCGAGTTGGATGAAGTAAATGGCACATCTGCTCCTGCGTTTACAACAATTTATAATTGGATAAATGAATTTAAACGTGGCCGTACATCTATCTACAAATGAACATCGTCTGGTAGAAGTGACTTCCTCCGAAATGGTTGAAAAATGGTTTTGAGTGTTACAGATCAATAGGCATATCACAAGGTACAGTATTCCCAATTTTGCACCAAAAATTAGGTCTGAGGAAGATCTCAGCAAAGGGGTGCCGCGTTAATTTTCATTGGAGAGTAAATGCAATTGTGTGATCGGTCCGGAAGCTGTTTTGGTTGACGAGTTTCTGCATGGATACATAACTGTGGATGAAACATGGATACACTACCACACTCCAAGACAAAAGTACAACCGAAACAGTGAAGAAGGCAAAGGTAGTGAAATTTGCAGACACGCTTGGATTTTTAGGATGCACGCGGAGTCATCTACATTGATTACTTGCAGAAAGGAAGAACGATAAATGGAGAGTGTTATGCATCGTTATTGAACCAGTTGAACGGAGAAATCAAGAAAAAAAATGCCTCATCTGGCAAAGAAAAGGATTCTCATCTATTTAAACAATGTAAGGGTGCACACCTGCACAGTTTGGATGGTGAAATTGTAGAGTTAAGGTTCAAAATACTACAAAATCCACCGTAGTCACTAGATTTGGTCCCTAGTGACTTTTTTTTTTTTATTTCCAAAATTTATGCCTAACGAAGAGGTTGCATTTTTTGAGGACCTTCCGAAATCCTACTGTTTGCAAGGCTTAAAAAGTTGGAGAAACGCTGGGAAAAGTGTATCGAGCTAAAAGGAGATTATACTAGAGAATAAAAACAAAATATACCAAAAATAATTTGTTTCTCTATCTTTTCCTAAGGACTTATTGATTTTAAACAAAGTCGTTAGAGCTATGTTTGAGAAAACCAGAATTTTCGACATTTTTTCCATGTAATGTGTAGTTGAGGGTGGGGAGATTTTCTTGACTTTTCGTTTTGGCTATGCTAGACACAGACACAGACACACACACACACACAAACACACGGATATGTTGTTTTTTTTTTTTAATCAGGAGGTCCCAAAACATGTATTTGCGATGAAATCTCGGTATGGAACGTTTGGGTGCAATACACTGTGCTTCTCTATACACTGTGTACATAGTACTTATGCATAAAGTAATAATTTGATTTTCTATGTTTTTCTAAGGACTTACTGAACGCCCTTCATATTTTCGCAACAGAAAATATGGAGGTAGTCAGGTTTTTCGGAACTTGAATAATTTACGCAAAGCTCAGAAAATGTATTAAGGAACGCAAAAACAGATTATCATCTCAGTTGGGATTTTAAAAGATATTTACTATTGTCTCCAATTTTATGAAAGTTATTACTGGGAACTTGCCTCAAATTGAAAGTCAGCGACCAACAGGGAAGGTGGCGCTAATGAGTAACCCGGTTGTTAACTCGACACACACGGGATGTTCCATCATGTTGGCGGATCTAACCACCTTGACAGTGAAAGCTGGTAAAACAGTTGAAACACACATGACCCTCATTCTCAACTCCAGTATCAAGGCGTGTGTTGCAACTTTACAAGTCCTAAATTAGACCTTAATGCAAGTGTGGGAACACGGTGGACAGTGGTGACCTGTCAACAATACCAGGCTGACGTAGCACTACAGGCTCTCGACACCTCTCTACACTACTATGCACATAGTGTATAGAGAAGGTATTGTACCCAAAACGTCTATACTGAGATTTCACCGGAAACAGACGTATTGGATCCCTCTGAATAAAAAAAAATAGAAAAAGGTCCGTGTGTTCTGTGTGTGTGTGTCAGCATAGCTCTAAAACGAAAAGTTCGTTAAATATCAAACTTGATATTTAAGTTCGGTATCTCCCAAGGACGCGACACGAAGATTTTCAAGAAAATCCCCCACTCCACCTACCCTTTACATGGAAAAAAGTTCGAACATTTTGATTTTCACAAAAATGGCTATAACGATTTTGATTAAAATTTCTTATACTTAAAATATTTACATGACCATTAAAATGTACATCTTGAACTTTCTGAAAATAGCCTTTGAAGACCTCTTTATTCCGCATGAATTTTACGGAATTTTGCATAACTGGTAAACCATAAGAGATAGACAAAAACTTACTTAATAAAACATGTAGAGCTCGTCAAAGCACACAATTTATGTGTATCTATATTTTTTCGTGGAGTTGGCCGTTTTTGAGATATTCTTTGTTATTGGTTTCAGTTTTAAAATACTTTTCTAATACAGGAACTTGTCTGCTTCTGGCCACGCAAAGAAACGGATTTCAATCCCATAGTAACCACATTTTAAAGCAATTGACTGTCGGTTTAGCCAAGTATATTGCCTAATTTCCCTTCTATTTATAACAAACTAAGTAAATAATTAGACCGTTTCTGATAATTTTTATCTCGTTTAACATGAAGTAGATAGAAGAATAAGCTTATTAACAATAATTTGTTATAGAGATGTTGAAAAAGGCATGTGAATGGAACTCAACAGATTTTTAGAAAACGGCAGCATAACTCAAAACGAAAAGTCCGTAAAATACCAAACTAGGTGTTTAAGTTTAGTATCTTCCAGGGATGCGACACAAAGATTTTGAAGAAAATGCCCCCACCCCGAACTACCCTTTGATTTTCTCAAAAATGGCTACCATGATATTGATTAAAATACTGTATATTGGAGATATTTACACGACAAATAAAATGTATATCTTGAACTTTCTGGGAACAGCCTCTGAAAACTCTTTATTCTGGATGAACTTTGCTGGATTTTGCATAATGGTAAACCGTAAGAGATAGACAAAAGCTTACTGAACAAAAAATGTGGAGCTCCTTCCAACACGCAATTTCTATGATATACATTTTTTCGTAGAGTTGACCGTTTTGGAGATATTCCTTGTTATTCGTTATTTTCTTATATGGGAACTTGTCAACACCTATGGGATTGAAATCCGTTTCTTTGCGTGGCCAAGGGTTGACAAGTTCCTGTGTGAGATATTCTAAAACAGAAACCAATAAGGAATGTCTCGAAAACAGCCAATTCAACGAAAAAAAAAAAAATATGTATATGACATAGATTGTGTGTTTTACATTTTTTGTGTAGTAAGTTCTTTTCTGTTTCTTACGGTTAACTACTTACTCAAAAAAAATCGTTCAGATTAGGGAGGTGTTCAGAGGCTTTTCCCAGAAAATTCAAGATGTACATTTTATTTATCATGTAAATATCTTAAACATAAGCGATTTTAATCAAAATCGATAAAGCCATTTTGGAGAAAATAAAAACTTTCATTTTTTTCACGTAAAGGGTAGTTAAGGGTGGGGGATTTTCTAGAAAAACTTCGTAAAATCTTGCTTGGAAGATACTGAACTTGAGTATCAGATTTGATATTTAACGGACTTTTCATTTTTGAGCTATGCTGCTCACGCACACACAGACATTTTTCTAAAAATGCTTTTGTCTGGATTGAGTGGGTTCCAAAATATGCATTTCGGGTGAAATCTCAGTATGGAATTTTTGGATGCAATACCTTCTCTATACACTATGTGCATAGTACCTGTAGAGAAAGTAAAAACATCAATCGTACATGTGTGCGTGCGTGCGTCTATGTGACCGTGAACAGCTTAACTCAAAAACAAATAGTAGGTTAAGCGTCTAACATAGCATTTAAGTTTAGTATGAAGATTTTCAGGAACATCGCGAACTACACTTTACATGGAACGCTTTTCCAAAGTTTCCATTTTATCAAAAATTGCTCTAACGATTTGTATTAAAAAGCTGTGTACTAAATATATTTAACGGCAAATATAATATATATGTTGGATTTTCTGGGAATAGTCTTTGAATCTTCTTCATTCTGGATGATTTTTGCTGACTGGTAAACCTAAGAGATATACAAAAACTTAGTACCCCAAAAATGTGTCTCATTAAAACACACAATTTGCGCCCGATATATAATTATTAGTTAACAATTGTCTTGTTAGGGTTTCAGTTTTAAAATACGATTTCAATCACATAGCAACCAAATTTTTAAAAATTCTGATGTGCACCTTTCACGTGACTTTGTCTACATCTCTGCAACAAATTATTGTTGTTAAAAAGCTTATGCTTCTATTTAATCCATGCGAAATAATCGACAAAAAAGTAGCAGAAATAGTCTTATTACTTTTCTTTCTTGTAAGTAGAAGCGGAATAAGTTAAAGTGATAGACAAAAGCTGGTTGCTATGTCACTAAACTTCCTTTGTTTGTATGGACAGGAGTTGACAAATTCCTGTATGAAAAAAGTATGTTTTTAAAGCTGAAACCAAAAAGAAACGATGTGTCTAAAACGATCTACTCCACGAAAAAAATGTATATAACATAAATTGTGTGTTTTAACGTGCTCTACATTTGTTGTGTTTCAAGTTATCGCTCATTTCTTACGGTTTACCAGTTTAGCAAAACTTCGTAAAATTGATCCAGAATAAAGTAGTCTTCAGAGGCTATTCCCAGAATATACATTTTATTTGTCAGGTAAATATCTTTAATATACGAAGCTTTAATCAAAATCGTTAGAGCCATGCTTTGAGAACATCAAAATGTTCGAAAAAAGTTTTATCTAAAGGGTAGTTTGGGGTGGGAGGATTTTTCTCAAAACCTTCCTGTTGCATCCGTGGAAGATACTAAACTTAAGTACTAAGTTTGGTATTTTACCGACTTTTCGTTTTTGAGTTAACATGTTCACGGACACACGGTCACACACACGGACCTTCTTCTGAAAATGGATTTTTTTGGATACAGAGGATCCTAAAACATATACTTCCGGTAAAATCTCGGTTTCCAAATTTGGGTGGAGTACAGTACCTTCTCTATATGTACATAGTAGGTGTAGAGAAAGTAAAAATTGACTGTCGCTTTGTCCTAGTGTATTCCCCAATTTCACTTCTACTTACAAGGAAGCAACTAATAAAAATATTTCTGTTAATGTTTATCTCGATTAGCATGAAGTAGATAGAAGAATAAGCTTTTTAATAATAATTTGTTACAGAGATGTAGAGAAAGTCATGTGAATGGAACACATTAGAATTCTTTTAATGAGAAATCTATCTTGGAATTTCAGGGGAACAAGCGATTTCTTAGGCTTTGTAAATTGAGGGACAGAAAGTGCCTTGCTCCCTCGCCTAAGTCGACCCGTATATTCTAACATCTAAGGGTTGTTTTAGTCATTAATAACCATTTGTCGTTGGTCTCTGGCGTAGTCACTGACTTGTACGAGGGCCGTTTTCTTTTTCAACCTCCGATAGGCTAAAAATAACAGAGAAGTTCATAGAAAACAATTATTTTATTACTAAAAGTTTTGTACACTTATGGTTACTTTTCAACATAATCACCGAAAAGATAGAGACATTTATCGTACCTGTGCACAAGCTTTGCAATACCCGCTACAAAAAATGTTGCCGCCAATGATTTCAAATGAGCATTGACGTTGTTTTGAAGATCTTCGTTGATTTGAAAGTGCTACCCTCTTCAGTTCAGCGAAAAGGTGAAAGTTGGTGCCAGGTCAGGGCTGTACGGCGGATGATCGAAAATGTCCCATTGAAATTGTTCAAGGAGCCGATGGGTTGTGCCAGCAGTTTGTGGACGAGCGTTGTCATGGATCAACACAATTCCTGAAGTCAGCATTCCTCTTCATTTGTTTTGAATGGCTCTCTACAAACGTCGTAAAGTACGAAGATCTTCAAAACAACGTCAATGTTCATTTGAAATCATTGGCGGCAACATTTTTTGCAAGCATTACAAAGTTTGTGCACGGTACGATAAATGTCTCAATCTTTTCGGTGATTATGTTGAAAAGTAACCATAAGTGTACAAAACTTTTAGTAATAAAATAATTGTGTTATGAACTAACATTTTATTTACAACTTATCGGAGGTCGAAAAAAGAAAGGCCCTTGTATGTTTTGCTGGTAACCAGATGTTTTGTCAAGTACACCACTAATCTGCTGTGGGTGTTTGCAGCCTTCTCTTTCATTTGTGTAAACAAGGAGGCGGTTAAGAGGTCAGTGGAGCTCTAGGATATACCCACAAATTGGGAAACATCTGATACCTGCCTCAGTATTGGCTTTTAGCCATCACCTCTTCACGTCGCCTTTTCTTTGTCTAGTTTATTCTCCGTCTATTATCTATTTCTACTTTCTCTAGTCCGTAAGTACAATGTACATAGTGGATAGACAAGTATTGTATTTCACTCAAAAATTCAATACTGACATTTCACCGGAAATAGGTGTTTTGAGTCCCACTGAATCAAAAAAAAAAAAAAGCATTTTTGTAAAAAGGACCGTGTGTGTATCGTGTCTGTCTGTGGACAGCATATCTCAAAAACGAAAAGACCATTAAATACCAAACTTGGGATTTAATTTTGGTATGTTCCAAGGATGCGACACGACGATTTTGAAAAAAATCCCCCCACCCCAACTACCTTTTTCATGGAACTTTTGAGAAAATTTTGATTTTCTGAAAAATGGCTCTAACGATTTTGATTAAAATACCGTATATTAAAGATACTTACCTGACAAATAAAATATATATCTTGAATTTTCTGGAAGTAGCCTCTGAAGACTACTTTATTCTGGATGAATTCTACGGAATTTTGCGTAGCTGCTAAACCTAGGAGATGGACAAAAACTTGCCACACTAAAAATGTAGAGCACGTTAAAACACACAATTTATGTTATATACATTTTTTTCGTGGAGTTGGTCGTTTTTGAGTTATTCCTTGTTATTGGTTTCAGCTTTAAGAAACATACTTTTCTCATACAGGAATTTGTCAACTCGTGTGCATACAAACAAAGGAACTTCAGTCACAAAGCAACCAGCTTTTGACTATCACTTTAACCTATGGTACTCCCTTATTTCTTCTGCTTGCAAGGAAGCAAGTAATAAGACTATTTCTGCTAATTTTTACTTTCTCTATACGTACTATGCACGTAGTGTATAGAGAAGGTATTGTATTGTACCCAAAAGTTCGATACCGAGATTTCACCGGAAATATGTTTTGAGATCCCTTAATCCAAAAAAGAACTTTTAGAAAAATATCCATATGTGTGTGTGTTTTTTTGTAGTGTTTAACGCCCGCTTTAACTACTAATGGCACAGCAGGCGGTGACACTGATGATACATGAATGAATATGGAGCACCTGTGGAATGCGATGGCGGAGGAAACCGAAGAACCCGGAGAAAACCCACCCCAGCGCAGTTTTGTGCACCACAAATCTCACATGCGGTCGCTTGGGATCGAACCTGGGCCGTCTAGGTGAGAGGCGAGTGGTTTAACCACTCGGCCACGGCGCGGCCGTGTGTGTGTGTGTGTGTGTGTGTGTGTGTGTGTGTGTGTGTGTGTGTGGGCAGCATAGCTCAAAAACGAAAAGACCGTTAAAAACCAAACTTAGTATTTAAGCTCGATATCTTCCAAGGATGCGACGCGAAGATTTTCAAGAAAATCCCCCACCCCAAGCTACCCTTTACGTGGGAAAAAGTTCGAAAGTTTTGATTTTCTTAAAATCTCTTATATTTAAGTTATTTACTTGCCAAATAAAATGTATATCTTGAATTTTCTGGGAATAGCCTCTGAAGGCTACTTTATTCTGAATAAATTTTACGGAATTTTGCATAACTGCTAAACCATAAGGGATGGACAAAAGCTTAAAACACAAAAAATATAGAATGTTAAAAAACACAATTTATGTTCTATGTTATATAATTTTTTTTCGTCGTATTTTAGATATTCCTTCTTTTTGGTTTCAGCTTTGAAAAACATACTTTTCTCATACAGGAATTTGTCAACTCCTGTCCATACAAACAAAGGAACTTCAGTCACATAGCAACCAGCTTTTGGCTTTCACTTTAACCTATGGTACTCCCTTATTTCGCTTCTACTAACAAGTAAGCAAGTAATAACAGTATTTCTGCTAATTTTTTCTCGATTTGATGAAGTAAATAGAATAATTTGTTGCAAAGATATAGAGAAGGTCATATGAATGGAACACATCAGATTTTTTCTCGATTAGCATGAAGTAAATAGAAGCATAAGCTTTTTAATAATAATTTATTGCAGAGATGTAGAGAAAGTCATGTGAATGGAACACATCAGATTTTTTCTCTTGTTTTACTTCACCATCTATTTCGATCTTGTTTCATATTTTGTTCTTTCCTTTTCTTGGCTATTTTGTTTATCGTTCTCTTTCTTGTTTTAATTTTTCATTTTCTTCCCGTATAATTTATCATATTTTCTGTTAATTATAGCAGAAAGTGTTTCAACTAGATATAACCACGCAACATAAAATATGTAGACTGAGATAGCGATAATTATACGCTAGGCATTACACTACATGCTCGTGACACACAATTAACATTTCAAAGTGTTCTGTCTTTTTCTAAAAGTCTCACATGACTTTCTCTTGCTACTCTACAAACTTCTTACAAAAGTTTATTCTTCTTTCTACACAATGCTAATCGAAATGAACATTAGCAGAATGCTCTTATTACTCAGTTCCTTATAAGTAGAAGGGAACTAAGGTAATGCGCTATGCTAAAGTGATAGTCAAATGTTTTAAAAGCTGTAGTTATGCGATTGTCATACAAATCGGTTCTTTGCTTGGCCAGGAGTAGAACAAAAGAAAAACGGACTCCTTGTTTGAGAAAAGTATAAGTACTTTAAATTGAAACCAATAATAAGGAATATCTCAGAAACGGCTACCTCCACAACAAAAACGTAAACATAAATTGTGTGTTTTGACGTGATGTACAGTTTTTGTGCAGTGAGTTTTTGTCTATCTCTTAAGGTTTACCAATTAAGCAAAATAAAGAGGTCTTCAGAGGTTATGCCCAGAAAATTGAAGATATATATTTTACCTCGGGTATAAATAGCTTTAATATACGGGATTTTAATCAAAATTGTTAGTGCAATTTTTAAGATTGTCAAAATTTTCGAAATTTTTTCCATGTAAAGCGTGGTTTGTGGTGGGGGGATTTTTTAAAATTCTCGTGTCGCATCCTTGGAAGATATAAACCTAAATACCAAGTTTTGTATTTAACGGTCTTTTCGATTTGGGGCTATGCTGTCCACAGACACACACATACACGGACCTTTTTTTAAAAATGTTTTTTTTTCGGACTCAGGGGACCCCAAAACATATATTTCCGGTGAAATCTCGACATTGAATTTTTGGGTGCAGTACAATACCTTCTCTGCATTGTACAAATGGTGCTAGAGAAAGTAAAAATGTGATGACTTTCTCTATTAGTTCCGCAAACAAACATTTTATTCAAAAGGTTAATCTGTTATCTACATCAAGATAAACATCAGCGAATTAGTCTTATTACTAACTTCCTTGTAAGTAGAAGGGAAATAGGAAAATGCGATAGTGTCGTTCTTTAAAAGTCGGTCGCTATGTGAAACAATTGAAATTACGATTTCTTGTCTTACCAAGAGTGAACAAACATGTCTTCCCGTTTGAGAAAAGTTTAAATGCTAAAATTAAAACCAATAATCCGGAATATCTTGAAAAAAATTAACTGTATATGACATAAATTGTGTGTTTTCAGGAGATGTGCATTTTTGTGTAATAAGTTTGTGTATATCTCTTACGGTTCGCTAGTTACACAACAGTCATCCACAATGAAGAGCTCTTCAGAGGCTATTCCCAGAAAATTCAAGATATGCATTTCATTTGTCATAAAATATCTTAAACATAAGGTATATTAATCAAAATCGTTAGAGCCATTTTTAGAAAATCTAAAATTTCGAAATTTTTCCATGAAAAGTGTAGTTGGAGGTGGGGAATTTTCTTGAAAATCTTCGTGAGGCATCCTTGAAAAATACTGAACTTAAATATCAAGTTTATTATTTAACGGACGTTTCGTTTTTGAGCTATGCTGCCCACACGCACCCACATACATAGACACACATGGACATTTTTCTAAAAATGTTCCATTCACATGACTTTCTCTATATCACTATAACAAATTATTGTTAAAAAGTATATCCTTCTATCTACTTTATAATAATCGAGATAAATGCTAGCAGAAGTTGTCTTAATTACTTGCTTCCTTGTAAGCAGAAGGAAAATAAGGGATTACACTATGCTAAAACGATAGTCAAATCTTATAAAAGCTGGTTGCCATGTGGTTGAAATCCGTTTCTATGCAGGGCCAGGAGTTTACAACTTTCCATGTAAATAACGTGTTTTAAATCTGAAATAAATAAGAAGGAATGTCTCACAAATAGTCGATTCAACGAAAAAAATCTTATGTGTTCCATTCACACGACTTTCTCTATGTCTCTGTAAATTATTATTGTTAATAAGCTTATCTTTTATTTATTTCATGCTAATCGAGAAAAATTAGCAGAAATAGTCTTATTTCTTGCTTTATTGTACGAGAATAAAGTAGTCTTCAGAGGCTATTCCCAGAAAATTCAAAATATACATTTTATTTGTCAGGTAAATAACTTTAATATACGATATTTTAATCCAAATCGTTAGAGCCGTTTTTTAGAAAATCAAAATTTTCGAAAAAAGTTCCATGTAAAGGGTAGTTTGTGGTGGGGGAGATTTTTCTCAAAATCTTCGTGTCGCATACCTGGAAGGTACTAAACTTAAATACCAAGTTTGGTATTTTACCGACTTTTCGTTTTTGAGTTATCACAGACACACGGACACACACACGGGCCTTTTTCTGAAAATACTTTTTTTGGATACAGGGGACCCTAAAACATATATTTCCGTTGAAATCTCGGAGTTGAATTTTTTGGTGGAGTGCAATACATTCTCTATACACTATGTACATAGTGCGTATAGAGAAAGTAAAAACGTATATGATATAAATTGTGTGTTTTAGCGTGATCCTCATTTTTATATGGTAAATTTTTGTCTATCTCTTACGGTTTACCAGTTACGTCAAAATTCAGCAAAATTTATTCAGAATGAAGAGGTCTTTAGAGGCTATTCCCAGAAAATTTAAGATATACATTTTATTTGTCATGTGAATATCCTTAATATAGATACGATATTTTAATCAAAATCGTTAAGTCATTTTTGAGAAATTCAAATTTTCGAAAATGTTTCCCACGTAAAGGGCAGCTTAGGGTGGGGAGACTTTCTTGAAAATCTTCGTGTCGCATCCTTGGAAGATACCAAACCTGCATACCAAGTTTGGTATTTTACCGACTTTTTGTTTTTGAGTTATCGTGTGAAGCACGTATTTCCGGAAATCTCGGTATGGAATTTTTGGGTACAATACAACACCTTCTCCATACACTATGTACATAGTACGTGTAGAGAAAGTAAGAGCCTGCTTACCGTCATGTTTCCTGTGCAACGTTGCGATGATGATGGTCACCTTGGGAACACGAAAGGTCGGAAAGGGTCGAGCCGGATAAGAAAGTTGTAAGGTCCGTTATATTTAGAGGAGTGGGCCCTAAGAGAAAGTGGCCCAGTATTCACCTCCTCTGTACCAAAACAAACTGGCACACTACCATATATAAAGTGACGACACTGCAACATTAGTGCTGCTCTTAGAGTGCACCACGGTTGCTTGTTACTTTCTCTACTTCTTACATGGTACTTACATAAGTAGAGAAGCATTATTACTATATCTTGGTTCCACCGCTTAAACTACCACTAAAACTATTTAGGTATTAGTTTTACTTTCTCTACACGCACTATGTACATAGTGTATAGAGAATGTATTGCACTCCACCAAAAAATTCGATACCGAGATTTCACTGGAAATATATGTTTTAAGGTCCCCTGTATCCAAAAAAAGTATTTTCAGAAAAAGGCCCGTGTGTGTGTCCGTGTATCCGTGTGTCCCTGTGTCTGTGAACACGATAACTCAAAAACGAAAATTCGTTAAAATACCAAACTTGGTATTTAAGTTGAGTATCTTCCAGGGATGCGACACGAAGATTTTGAGAAAAATCCCCCCACCCCACAACTACCCTTTACATAGAGCTTTTTTCGAAAATCTTGATTTTCTAAAAAATGGCTCTAACAATTTTGATTAAAATATCGTATATTAAATATATTTACCTGACATATAAAATTTATATTTTGACATTTCTGGGAATAGCCTCTGAAGACTGCTTTATTCTGGATGAATTTTACGAAATTTTGCATAACTGCTAAACCGTAAGAGATGGACAAAAACTTACCTCACAAGAAAGGTAGAGCGCATTAAAACACACAATTTATGTTGTATACATTTTTTTCGTGGACCTGATCGTTTTTGAGATATTCTTTGTTTTTGTTTTCAGGTTCGAAAAACTTAACTTTTCTCATACAGGACTTCGTGAACTCGTGTCCATACAAACAAAGGAACTTCAGTCACATAACAACCAGCTTTTGACTATCCCTTTAACCTATGGTACTCCCTTATTCTGCTCTGCTTACAAAGAAGCAAGTAATGAGATTATTTCTGCTAATTTTTTTACGATTAGCATGAAGTAAATAGAAGCATGAGCTTTTTAAAACTAAGTTGTTGCAGATATGTAGAGAAAGTCATGTGAATGGAACACATCAGATTTTTTCACTTTTACTCGCCGAAATATATATTAAAAATATATCATGTTTATTTTTGGACTTTAAGTTTCAACAAAGTACGCGATTTACATTAAAATATACCAAAGTATTCGTTTGCTTAAGTTTTTTACAACAATTTCTACTGTTTCACTAGGTATCAGACAGGTGGTGTCTAAATTGTTCATGTTGCAAAGTTCAGAACTACCTATATTTGAAAACTGCTCATTAAAAGGTTGTGGAACTATCATGCTGGTTGGTTATTAGATCACTAGTGTCACTTTATAATTGATGTTAAGGCATGAGTTGCCTTTTTTTACATCAGGACGATGATTAGCAACATTGGTACAAATGCCATCCTGCCGATTCTAAAAGGATTCTGTGTTTTTAGAGTTCTGAATCCATTATTGTTGTGTAAATAGTGATTTTCGTGTAATTTCTTTTTAGAGTTTTCAGTGGTTTCATCAAAGCATACGAGCGAAGCGAGCATGCGCTGTAAGAGGTTTAAGTTAGTGTGTAAAGAAATTAATAATCCTGTACTTTGGTTTCAATAATTTCCACTGGTTTCACCAAAGCATGCGAACGAAGCGAGCGTGCGCTGTGTTAGGTTTAGGTCAGTGTATTAAATAAACTACTTAGTTTCCGTCTACTTTAGTTTTAATAATTTCAATTGTTTCCACCAAAGCATGCGAGCGAAGCAAGCATTAGGTGTGTTAGGTTATTGCGTATCAATAATGTACTTTGGTTTTAATAATTTCCACCGGTTTCACCAACTGTATAATGTTCCAACTATAGCCTTAGCACTACATTGTTAATGAGTGAGTGTTAGTGACTTTTGAGCTTCACTTTTTTTTTTTTTCTTTCTTGTTTGGTGACTTTATCTACGTTGGTAGCATACACATTTCATTGTTTTTAGACCGTAAGTACTTACTTCCTGCCTAGCAAGAGATGTTAAATCTTTCCCCACCATAGAAATTCGATACCGACATTTCACTATAAAAAGTATATGTTTCATAAAAGCACTTTTATAAAAACCTAATATGTTCCATTCACATGTTTTACCTACATCTCTGAAACAAAATTATTGTTAATAAGCTTATTCTTCTATCTACGTCACGCTAACCAAGATAAACATTAGCAGAAACGGTCTTATTACTTAGTTCCTTATAGATAAGTAGAAGGGAAATAAAGGAATACACTAGACTAAACCACAAACCGAGTCAAATGCTTTAAAATGTGGTTCCTATGGAATTGAAATCCGTTTCTTTGTGAGGCCAAGAGTTGACAAATTCCTGTATGAGAAAAGTTTTAAGTATTTTAAAACTGAAACCAATAACAATAAAATCTCGAAAACGGCCAATTGCACGAAAAAATGCATATAACATAAATTGTGTTTTTTAACGAGATCTACATTTTTTGTACAGTAAGTTTTTGTCTATCTCTTACAGTTCACCAGTTTAAAATGCATTCCGGATAAAGATGTCTTCAGAGGCTATTCCCAGAAAATTAAACATATAATATATATTAAATATCTTTCGTAATTGGTAATCGGCTTTCCCTCCACGTATTTGTAGGACTGACACCCCCTAGGGCCTACAAGCCAATGCCTAGGGGTCAACAGTCTAACGGGGAGCCTAGCGGCACCAAACCTCAGAATGGAGAACCTGGTACGAGGGATCAGCTCGTAGCCAGGCAGGAACACGAGGAAGCGGATGATATGAAATGTAAGCGAGATTGATAATTTGAAAGGTGATGATGGAGCAATTGATGGAATGGGTGGCGGGGGAAACTGGAGGACCCGTAGAAAACCCACCCAGACCACAAATACCACATGCGGGCGCTTGGGATCGGACCTGGGCCGCCTAGATGGGAGACGAGCGGTCTAACCACTAAACCACGGCGCCGCCAAAATCTTCGTGTCGCTTCTTTGGAAGAACTCAAACACCAAATTTGGAATTTTAAGATTTTTCGCTTTTGAGTTATCGTGTTCACAGACACACGCGGGGCTTTTTCTTAAAATGCTCTTTTTTTTTTTTTTTTTTTATGTAGGGGCAATAAAACTTGTATTTCCGGTGAAATTTCGGTATGGAATTTTTGGGCGCAATACAATACCGTCTCAATACACTATGCACATAGTATGTAGTACGTAGAGAAAGTAAAAAGTAAAAATCAATAGGAAGCACTGGTGTTTTGACCGCTGTGTACAAGAAGCGTTGTCATGGTGAAGCATCCTCGATCTTGGGTGCTTGTTTTTCATGTTGCTGGCAAACAGTTACACACCGCTTGAGCTAATTTCACCTTGGAAAATAGTTACACTATAGAATATGTATGTGTTCCATTCACATGACTTTCTCTACATCGCTGCAACAAAAAGCTTATTCTTCTAAGCGAGTGTTTTTCTATCTCTTACGGTTTATCAGTTATGCAAAATTCAATAAAAATCATCCAGAATAAAGAGGTCTTCAGAGGCTATTCCCAGAAAAGTCAGGATATACATTTTATTTGTAATGTAAATACCTTAAATGTACGATATTATAATCAAAATCCTTAGAGCCATTTTCGAGAAAATCAAAATGTTCGACAGGGGGTCCCAAAATATTTATTTTCGGTGAAATTTCAGTATCGAATTTTTGGGTGCAATACAACACCTTCTCTATACACTGTGTACATAGTACGTGTAGAGAAAGTAAAAATCGGAACGTTATATGATATGGAACTTGCATAGTAATTCAAAGTTCTGATTTCGAGAACAGTGTTGCTAAATATGTATTTTTGGTTGCTATTAATAGAATTAAAACTACTTTACCATTATACGAGTATGCCTTTAGTCTGAAGCCAACAAAATGCTTATTCAATTATTATTCTGTAATAAGCATCGTTGTTTAATTTCATAAACAACAAAATATCTGATGTGTTCCATTCACATGACTTTCTCTACATCGCTGTAACAAATTATTGTCAAAAAGCATATTCTTCTGTCTTCTTTATGATAATCGAGATAAACATTAGCAGAAACTGTCTTAATTACTTGCTTCCTTGTAAGTAGAAGGAAAATAAGGCAATACACTAGGCTAAAGCGATAATCATATCTCTTAAAAGCTGGTTGCCATGTGCATGAAATTCGCTTCTATGCAGGGCCAGGAGTTTATAACTTTCCGTGTGAAAAAAGTTAAAGTATTTTATATCTGAAACAAATAACAAGGAATATCTCAGAAATAGCCAATTCAACGAAGAAAATGTAGATTACATAAATTGTGTGATTTAGCATGAACTATATTTTTTGTATAGTAAGTTTTTTTTTTTCTATTTTTTACCGTTTACCAATTACGCAAAATTCACCAAAATTCATTCATAATGAAGAGGTCTTTAGAGGCTATTCCCAGGATATTCAAAATATACATTTTATTTGCCATGTAAATATCTTTAATATACGATATTTTAATCAAAATTATTAGAGCTTTTTTGAGAAAATCAACATTTTAGAAAATTTTTCCATGTAAAGGGTAGTTTGGGGTGTCGCATCCCTGGAAGATGCAAAACTTAAATACCAAGTTTGATATTTTAGCGACTTTTCGTGTTTTTTTTTTTTTTTTTTTTTTTTTTTTTTTTGAGTTATTGTGTTCACCGACACGCGGACACACTGATGCACACACATACACACGAACCTTTTTCTGAAAATTCCTTTTTTGGATACAGAGGACGCTAAAATCTTTATTTTCGGTGAAATCTCGGCATCGAATTTTTGGGTGGAATGCAATACCTTCTCTATACACTATGTACATAGTAATGTAGAGAAGGTAACAAATTAGAATTTCTAAAAAGTAATGTGTATCGCCGAGTTACGATCCACGGCATTTCTTCTAAATTTATCATCGCTTATTCAGTTGGGAACATTCATTTACTTTCTCTACACGTACTATGTACAGTGTATAGAGAAGGTATTGTATTGCACCCAAAAATTTGACACCGAGATTTCACCAGAAATATATGTTTGGGACACCCTGAATAAAAAAAAAAAAATTAGAAAAGGTGCGTGCATGCGTACGTGCGTGTCTGTGAACAGCATAGTTCAGAAACGAATAGATCGTTAAATACCAAATTTGGTATTTAAGTTTGGTATTTTCCAAGGATGCGACTTTAAGATTTTCAAGAAAACCCCCACCCCCAAATACCTATACATGGAAATATGTATTTACGAAAATTTTGTTTTTTTCAAAAATGCTCTAACGATTTAGATTAAAATATCGTATATTAAAGATATTACCTGACAAACAAAATGTATATCTTGAGTTTTTCTGAGAATAGCTTCTAAAGACATCTTTATTCTAGATGAATTTTGCGGAATTTTGCACAACAGTGAAACCGTGATAGACAAAACCTTACTATACAAAACTTGTAGAGCTCGTTAAAACACCCAATTTATGTTATAAGCATTTTTTTCGTGGAGTTGGCCGTTTTTTGAGATATTCCTTGTTAATGATTTCAGTTTTAAAATACGTATACTTTTCTCATACGGGACTTTGTCAACTCCTGTCCATACAAACAAAGGAACTTCAATCACATAGCAACCAACTTTTAAAAGATTTGACTATCGCTTTAGCTTATTGTGTTCCCTATCTCCCTTCTAATTACAAGGAAGCAAGTAAAAAGACCATTTATACTATTTTTTTTTTTTCTCGATTGCCATGAAAGAAATGGAATTATGAGCTTTTTAACAATAATTTGTTGCAGAGATGTAGAGAATGTCATGTGAATGGAACACATCAGATTTGTTTTAATGTACTTAATCAAGCAAGATAAGAAGCTGCTAATATGAAACTATAACCAACATTATGTGAGTTTCATTAGAGTATATTTTGCATCAAATTCATCGAACGATACGCTAAATGGCAATACAAAGAGGAACAACAGAGTAAGGTTATGGAGTACCAAAGGAACACAACACGCGGGAAACAGACCAGAGGCTATGAGAGACAAGAGCGCCATCTGTTGGCGAAATACCTGAAGACAAAACAAGCAATCAGAGGTTGCTGTTGTAACTGACAACAAGCGACATCTGCCGGAACGGGACGAATAGAGATGACTCGCATACCCCGAGCACCACTCCGCTAAATTAGAAAATCTGACGTGTTCCATTCACATGACTTTCTCTACATCTCTGTAACAAATTATTGTTAAAAAGCTTGTGATTCTATTTACTTCATGATAATCCAGATAAACCTTAGCAGAAATTGTCCTTATTTCTTGGTTCCTTGTAAGTAGAAGGGAAAAAAGTCTATTCCATTCACATGATGTCCTCTAGCTGTTCCGTAAGCAAACCTTTTATTCAAAATGAAATGAAATGGCATCTTATTTATGGACGCTGTTTAACTACAATGGTTCTCAGCGTCCCATTCTACATTGGGCGAGAAAGACCGCTTAATTTTGCTCAGAGGGCTCTCTATCAGGCTTGAGGTTCTTTTGCGTGCCGTAAATCTACGACACGGGACCAACGGCTTTACTTCCCTTCCGAAGGAAGCCATGCTAAGGATTTTTACACCCGAAAAAAGCCATGGTCCTCCGCCGGGTTTGAACCCGCGACCTTGGTAACCACGGAGGGCGACTTTCTGTTACCTACATCATGCTAATCAAGATAAACTTTAAAAGAAATAGTGTCATTATTAGTTTCCTTGTAAGTAGAAGGGAAATAAGAAAATGCATGGGCTAAAGCGATAGTCTCGTCCTTTAAAAGCTAGTCGCTATGTGAAAAGTTGAAATTCCAATCTCTTTGCTTATCAGGAGTAGCAAACGAGACACGAAAAGAAAGTTTGTGGCTTAAAATTGAAACCAATAATCCGGAATATTTCGAAAACGCTTAAATCTATTAAAAAAATAAATAAATCTGTATGACACAAATTCTGTGTTTTAATAGAAATCTACTTTTTTTTTTTTTTAGCAAGTTTTTGTTTATCTCTTATGGTTTGCCAGAATGAAGAGGTCTTCTGAGGTTAATCTTAGAAAATTTAAGATATAGATTTCGTTTGTCATAAAATTAACTTAAACATAAGACATATCAACATCGTTAGAATAATTTTTTAGAAAAACAAAATTTTCAAATATTTTTCCATGTAAAGGGTAGTTTGGGGTGGAGGACTCTCATAAAAATCTTCGCGTTGCATCCTTAGAAGGTACTGAACTTAAATAACAAGTTTGGTATTTTTCCGACTTTTCGTTTTTGAGTTATGCTGTTTAGACACACACCTGAGCACATGCGCGCGCGGAATTTTTCTAAAAATATTCGTTTTACTTTCTCTACACGTACTATGTAAATACATAGTAGTTAGAGAATATACTGTAATCAACCGAAAACTTCATTGAGAGATTTCACCGGAAATATGTTTTGAAGTCCCCTAAGTCTAGAGAAACCTTTTTAGAAAAAATGTGTGTGTATGCGCGCATGCGCATGAGTGTATCTGTGGATAGCATAACTTAGGAACGAAAATTCGGTGTAATACCAAAGTCGGTATTTTGGTTTAGTATCATCCAAGCATACGACACGAAGATTTTCAGAAGAATCTCCCACTCCAACTACCCGTTACATAGATTTTTCGAAGTTTTCGATTTTCTCAAAAAACGCTCCTACGATTTTGATTAAAACACCGTATATTGCCGATATTGCCGTGGAAAATAAAATGTATTTCTTTATTTTGGGAATAACCTCTGAAGTTCTCTGCGTTCTGGATGAGTTTTGCATAACTGGTAAACCGTAAGAGATGGGCAAAAACTTACTACACAAAAATGTAGATCTCGTTTAAACTCAGAATTTATGCAATATACATTTTCATTGTGTATCTATTCGTTTCCGAGATATGCCTTGTTATTGCTTTCACTTTGTACTTTTCTCAAACAGAAATCATCCTGTTTCTTAAGTTTTATTCCTGATCATCAATTTCTATGACGATGGCATAAGGATAGCTTTTAAAACATTTGACTATCGCTTTAGCATAGTTAGTTCCCTTCTACTTATAAGAAAGTAGATAAGTAGTAAGAAATTTCTGCTAATGTCTCAATTAGCTTTTGTAACAAAGTTGTTTGCAGAATAGGTCAAGAAAATCACGTGAATGGAACACATAAAATATTTTTCAGGCGATCCCAAAACAAATATTTCAGTAGAAATCTCGGCATCGAATTTTTGGGTGGAATACAGAACCTTCTCTTTCTACACATAGTATATAGATAATAGATAACGAGATTTCACCGGAAGTATATGTTTTAAGACCCCCTGAATAAGAAAAAATGACCATGTGTATTTATGTGTCTCTGTGGGCAGCATAGGTCAAAAAACGAAAGGTTAATACCAAACTTGGCATTTAAGTTCAGTGTCTTTCAAGGATGCGACACAAAGATTTTCAAGAAATCCCCCCACCACAAACTATCCTTTACAAGGAAAAAATTTGGAAAATGTTGATATTCTCAAAAATTTTGATTAAAATATACTATATCAAAGCTATTTACATGACATACAATTTTCTTTCTAGTCTCAAAAGACATCTTTATTCTGGATGATTTTTGCGGAATTTTGCATAACTGGTAAACCGTAAGAGATAGACAAAAACTTACTAAACGAAAAATGTAGAGCTCGTTAAAACACACGATTTATATTATATACGCTTTTTTTTAGTGGAGTTGGCCGTTTTTGAGATATTCCTTGTTATTGCTTTCAGTTTTTAAATGTTAGTAGTTTTCTAAAACAGAAGTCATCCCTGTTACTTGTGTTTTACTCCTAACCATCAAAGAGAACCGAGTTACAATGACATAGCATCGGCTTTTAAAATATTTCACTATCGCTTTAGCATAGTGTATTCTCTCAGTTTTCTTCCGCTTATAAGGTAAGTAATAAGACCATTCAGCATACGTTTATGTCAATAATCTTTTGTAAGAAAGTTGTTAGCGGAATAGGCAGAGAATTTCATGTGAATGGAACAAATCAACGTGTTTTATTCAGGGACCCCTAAATATTTTTCGGGTAAAATCTCACATCGAATTTTGGGTGGAATACAATACCTCTTCTACCTTCAGGGACCCCAAAACATGAATAGTTCGGGTAAAATCTCACATGGAATTTTTGAGTGGAATACAATACCTCCTCTACCTTCAGGGAGCCCCAAAACATAAATAGTTCGGGTAAAATCTCACATCGAATTTTGGGTGGAATACAATACCTCTTCTACCTTCAGGGACCCCAAAACATGAATAGTTCGGGTAAAATCTCACATCGAATTTTTGAGTGGAATACAATACCTTCTCTGCCTACTATGATAAAGTAAAAACATTGACATTTTATCGCGTTGCTTTGCAGTCAGTTACGTATATTGCAGTGTATCTTTTAGCTACCAAAGTTTTAAAATCTTTACTGTTAGTTGGTAAAAAAGTGCAACGCCAAAGAGTAGTTATGACAGTGAAGAATGGTTTCCTCGCGACACGCTTATCTCAATGATTTGCGTACAGTTTTTACTTCCTCTACACGTTCTATGTACATATGAGGGTCGGCTGATAAGTCCCGGGCCTCACACAGATATGGTGCCACTAGGCCAGTTAGACGGTAGCATCGTATACTTTAACCTTAGACTAGCTTATATCCATAGTTAGAGGTCAATAACTTGTTTAGTTTTCGAATGACAGCATTTTAAACAAGACATCTTTAGAGTTTTCACGAAAATGGAGGATTTGGAAAAACGAGCAGTGATTAAATACTTCCATTTGAAAGGCTTAGCGCCTAAAGAAATCAAGGAGGAAATGGACAGTACATTAAAAGACTCTGCCCCTTCATATTCAATGATTAAAAGGTGAGTTGCAGAGTTTAAAATGGGGCGTATGAGCACTAGTGATGAGCCTCACTCTGGACGCCCTGTAGAAGTGACAACTCCAGATATCATTGAAAAAAATCATCGTTTATTACTGGAAGATCACAGATTAAAGTTGAGATAGCAGAGGCTGTAAACATATCAATTGAACGTGCAGGTAAGATTTTAAATAATTTTGAGCTTTCACAAGGTCTGTGCAACATGGATGAGGCGTTTGTTGACACCTAATCAAAAGTTGCAAAGAAAACTGTTTCTGTTAAGAATGTGGAGCTCTACCGTAAATATGCTAGTTAATTTTTGAGACGGCTTATTACCATGGATGAAACTTGGATACGTCACTACACCCCAGAAAGCAAATCAGTCAAAACAGTGGATTACGCCATGTGAATCAACTCCAAAAAAGGCAAAGTCAAGTTTGTCCTCTAACAAGGTTATGGCGAGTGTTTTCTGGGATGCACAAGGAATTATTTTTTATTGATTACTTGGAAAAGGACAAAAGTATCACTGACGACTACTACAAAAGCTTACTGAGTGTTGAGGTGAAATGAAAAACGCTTCATTTGGAGAAAAAAAAAAAAAAAGAAGAAAAAAAAAACTTGTTTTATCACGAAAATGCTCCGGCTCATCGTGCAGTCATTGCAATGGAAAAAAATCTGCGAATTAAATTTGGAATTTCTTGAACGTCCACCCTATTCGCCAGATCTATCAGCCAGTGACTACCACCTATTCCCAAACCTCAAAAAATTTCTTCCAGGGTGCGTAGCTTTGCCTTGTACACTTTAGGCAAATACCCTTTACATAGAGCTTTTTTCGATAATGTTGATTTTCTCAAAAATGTCTTTAACGATGTTGATTAAAAAGTCGTATATTAAAGATAATTTACCTGTCGAATAAAATGTATATCTTGAATTTTCTGGGAATAGTCTCTGAAGACTACTTTATTCTGGATGAATTTTACGGAATTTTGCGTAACTGCTAAACCGTAACAGATGGACAAAAACTTATCACAAAAAACAAACGGGTTAAAACACACAATTTATGTAATATACATTTTTTTCGTGGAGTTATTCGTTTTTGAGATGTTCCTTGTTTTTGGTTTCACCTTTAAAAAACTTGCACTTTTGTATGGACTCCTGTCCATACAAAGGAACTTCAGTCACATAGCAACCAGCTTTTGACTATCACTTTAACCTATGGTACTCCCTTATTTTGCTTCTACATACATGGAAGTAAGTAATAACACTATTTATGCTATTTTTTCTCGATTAGCATGAAATAGAAGCATAAGCAACATAAATAATTTGTTGCAGAGATGTAGAGAAAGTTATTTGAAGGGAACAAATCAGATTTTTAGAAAAATGTCCGTGTGTGTTTGTGTGTGGCGGGGGGGGGCAGTATAGCTTAAAAACAAAAAGGCCTTTAAATACCAAACTTGGTATTTAATTCGGTATCTTCCAAGGATGCGACACGAAGATTTTCAAGAAAATCCCCCCCACCCTCAACTACTCTTTACATGGAAAAATGTTCGACAATTTTAATTTTCTCAAAAATGACTAACGATGTTGATTATAATATCGTATATTAAAGATATTTACCTGACAAATAAAATTTATATTTTAAGTTTTCTGAGAATAGCCTCTGAAGACTACTTTATTCTAGATGAATTTTGCGCAATTTTGCTTAACTGCTAAACCGCAAGAGATGGACAAAAACTTACCAGACAAAAAATGTAGAACACGTTAAAACACAGAATTTATGTTATATACACTTTTTTCGTGGAGTTGATCGTTTTTTTTTTTTTTTTTTTGAGACATTCCTTGTTATTGGTTTCAGCTTTAAAAACGTATACTCTTCTCATACAGGAATTTGTCAACTCCTATCCATATAAAGGAATTTCAGTCACATAGCAACTAGCTTTTGACTATCACTTTAACCTATTGCACTCCCTTATTTCGCTTCTACTTGCAAGGAAGCAAGTAACAAGACTATTTCTGCCAATTTTTTCTCGATTAGCACGAAGTAAATAGAAGCATAAGCTTTTTAACAATAATTTGTTGCAGAGATGTAGAGAAAGTCATGTGAATAGAACACATCAGACTTTTATAGCTAGCAAAGTTTAAAAATCTTTATTCTCGGTTCGCAAATATGTGCAGCGATTGAAGAGTTGTTTCGTCCATGCAACGCCAGAGTAGTTATGACAGCTGCAGAATGGTTTCCTCACGACACGCTTATCTCAATGATTTACGTACAGTTTTTCCTCTTGTGACCTTAAACAGTGCATTGTATCCTGTTGAAGACCGGTTCTGAGGTCAAAGTTCACTATTGGAAATATTCCACGGGTCGCGGGTTTGTATCTGGCACCATAACTTACAAAGCCTCGATACATAAAAAAGGTAATGTTTACATTATCGGTTTACGTTTGTAGGACTTACCTTTAAGTGCTACTCTCCAGTACGTTGTGACCGGGTTGTTAGTTTGAAAACAAAACACTTCACACAAACACGTCCCGCTTTCCTCTGTTTGCTCACTTGTTTATTTGCTTAACGAATTAAAAAATATGATGTGTTACATTCTGTACATCTCTGTAACATATTATTGTTAATAAGCATATTCTTCTACGTACTTCATGATAATCGAGATAAACATTAGCAGAAACGGCCTTATTACTTAGTTCCTTATAAGTAGGAGGGAAATAAGGGAATACACTAGGCTAAACCGACAATCAAATGTTTTAAAATATGGTTGCTATGGGACTGAAATCCGTTTCTTTGTTGACTAGGAGTTGACAATATCCCGTATGAGAAATGCTTTAAGTATTTTAAAACTGAAACAAATAGCAAGGAATACCTCGAAAACGGTCAACTGTAGGGAAAAATATTTTGTGCTCCATTCACATGGCTTTCTCTGCAACAAATTGTTCTTAATAAGCTTATTCTTCTATTTAATGCTAAAACAGCAGCAGAAAAGGTCTTCTTACTTATTTCCTTATAAGTAGCAGGGAAATAAGGCTGAACCGACAGTCAAATGTTTTAAAATGTGGTTTCTATGGGATTGAAATAAGTTTCTTTGCGTGTCCAAGCGTTGTCAAGTTCCCGTATGAGAAAAGATTTTTTTTTTTTTTAACTGAAATTATTAACAAGGAATATCTCGAAATCGGTAACCCCATGCAAAAATGTATATGACAAAAATTATGCGTTTTAATAAGATCTACATTTTTGTTGAGCAAGCTTTTGTCTATCTCTTACGGTTTACCAGTTATCCAAAAAGCTATAAAATTCATCCAGAATAAAGATGTCTTAAGAGGATATTTCAAAAAAAAATTCACGATATACATTTTGTCATGTAAATATTATTAATATACAATAATTTAATCAAAATCGTTTGAGCCACTTTTGAGAAAATCAAAATGTTCGAAAATTTTTCCTTGCAAAGGATAGTTGGGGGTGGGGGGATTTTCTTGAAAATCTTCGTGTCGCACGCATCCTTGGAAGATACTAAACTTAAATACCAAGTTTAATATTTCTACGTTTTTTAGCTATGCTGCGCGCGCACACACACACACACACACACACGCGGACATTTTTCTAAATATGGTTTTGTATGATTCAGGGGGTTTCAAAGTATATATTGCCGGTGAGATCTCGGTTTCGAATTTTTGGGTGCAATCAATACCTTCTCTATACACTATGTACATAGTACGTTAAGAGAAAGTAAAATCAGATTTGATGCATTCAAATGACTTTCTCCTCTGCAACAAATTATTGTTAAAAAGCTTATCGAGAAAAAATTAGCGGAAATAGTCTTATTACTTGATTCCTTGTAAGTAGAAGCGAAATAAGGAAGTGCCATAGGTTAAAGTGAAAGCCAAAAGCTGGTTGCTATGTGACTGAAGTTCCTTTATTTGTAAGGACAGGAGTTGACAAATTCCTGTATGAGAAAAGTATAAGTTTTTCAAAGCCTAAACCAAAAACAAGGGATATCTCCAAAAAAAAAAAAAAAATAAATAAATAAGTAAAAAACTATTAATTTCACGAAAAAAAGTATATGACATAAAGTGTGTGTTTTAATGTGCTCTACAGGTTTTGTGTGGTAAGTTTTTGTCTATCTTTTACGATTTAGCAGTTACGCAAAATTCATCCAGAATAAAGTACTCTCGGAGGCTATTCCCAGAAAATTCAAGATATACATTTTATTTGTCAGGTAAATATCTTTAACATACGATCTTTTAATCTAAATCGTTAGAGCCATAATTTGAAAAAATCAAAATTTTCGAAAAAAGTTCCATGTAAAGGGTGGTTGGGGGGGATTTTCTTGAAAATCTTCGTGTCGTATCCATGGAAGATACCAAACTTAAATACCAAGTTTGGTATTTAACGGTCTTTTCGTCTTTTCCAGACTTACACACACGGACCTTTTTCCCAAAAATTCTATTTTCGGATTCAGGGGGACCCAAAACATGTATTTCCGGTGAAATCTCGGTATCGAATTTTTTGGTGGAATACAATACCTTCTCTATACACTATGTACATAGTACGTGTAGAGAAAGTAAAAATCTGACGTGTTACACTCACAAGAGTTTCTCTAGCTGCTCTACAAACTTCTTACAAAAGATTATTCTTTCTAACCAAATGCTAGTCAAGATAAACATTAGCAGAATGTTCTTATTAGTTAGTTCTTTATAAGTAGAAGAGAACTAAAGGAATGTGACATGCTAAACTGATAGTCAAATGTTTTAAAAGCTGTAGTGATGCGATTGTTTTTGCAAATCGCTTCTTTGCTTGGCCAAGAGTAGAACAAAAGAAAAATGGACACTGCGTTTCTGAAAAGTACTTTATAATTGAAACCAATAACATGGAATATCTCAGAAACAATTACCTCCACAACAAAAGCTTAAAGGACATAAATTATGTATTTTAACGAGATCCACATTTTTTGTCCAGTAAGTATTTTTCTATCTGTTACAGTTATGCAAAATTCAATAAAAATCATCGAGAATAAAGAGGTCTTTAGAGGCTATTCCCAGAAAATTCAACATATACATTTTTTTTATCATGTAAATATCTTAAATAAAACTTGTTAAGAGCCATTTTTGAGAAAATCAAAATTTTCGAAATTTTTTCCATGTAAAGGGATGGGAGAATTTCCTTGAAAATTTTTGTCACATCCTTGAAAGATAATAAAACTTAAATACTAAGTTTGTTATTTAACGGTCTTTGAGCTATGCTGTCCACACACACACACCCACGCACATATGGACACACAGAATGCTATGGCATTGAATTTTTCAATCTGACTCTATCCAATTACAGTGCAAATAAACAAATCATGCTTTTTCTTTATAATTACTTCTTCATACTTACCTTTGATTATGCTGTAAATATCAAAATGTTTGCTTCACTACCAATAAAAGTAATATCTTTTGTTTCTATATAAAATTTATGTTATTTATTGCAAAATATGTATGTTTTATACATGATCCACACTTGAATATCTTCATTAGTGAAACAAAAGGCAAGGAAAACAAGCACTTAATTCAATTAGTCCACTATATTGCAATGAAATCTTTCACCAATGTAATTTTTAAATTATTACCATAATGGTACATAAGCTTGTGGACTAATTTTTACATAGTTTTTACATAAACAATAAACACTTTTTATATTCATATATATACTACTTCTCTGAAGTTCCAGATAAAGTTTGTGAATACATTTTTTGGTGCACCATTCTAACAAAGTGGAAAACTTTACAAATACAAGGTGTTTTAGTGAATAAAAATCTTGTCCCTACGTCACAAGTGGAAGCATTGTTTTACTAAAACTACAATTTAAAATGTCATTTACACTTTTTGTGCTACATTATTTACATTAAAAACAATAGCTGTATTTAGGCCCAATTTTATGTAACAACGTATTCAGCAACTAATGCTGTATATTTAGAATATAGACCTTTCTTTTATTGAAGTGATTACCATGGCCCAGATTTTGATTACAGATTTCAGTACTTAAAAGAGAAATTATGGAAAAAATATTTTAAGAAAAGTTGTAGCTGGAGTTGTATTTAAATTGTTGTAAATAGAATAACAATGATTAGCATATATGGACACGAAGAATAATATTCCTAAAATCCCATTTGTCTTGAAGTATATCTGCACTGAAATCACAGCAACTTGATGTTCATAACCATGGCCTTGTTGCTTACAGAATTCGTAGAACTGGTTCCACACGCTCTCTGTTGTTTTTAGTATTCTGAGGCTTTGAGTTTTTAATTAATATGTCTATTTCAGTGATAGTCCTTTCCCCAAAACATTTTGTACAGGAATGCCACTGCACACTGATTTAGTTCAGAGAGAAAACAATGCAAAAACAAGGTGCAATAAATTTAGAAAAACAATTGCACAAAGGTGAGATAAAAATTATTAAAATGCAAAGGTAATGAGTTCCGATTGGTTGGAATTTTACGTGCCAATGTACTGGATTGGCCACTTCCTTCAATCACAGTCATTAATGAAATACTCAAAAAAAAATCTGCTATGTTCTATTCACATAACATACAAAATGTTTCTTATAAAAGATTATTGTATTATCTACATGCTAATCTAGATAAACAAGAACAGAATTTGTCTTATTACTGCTTCCTTGTTAGTAGAAAGGAAATAACGGAATACATTAGGCTAAAGTGATAGTCAAATCTTTTAAAAGATGGTTGCTATGTGAAACAATTGAAGTTCGGTTTGCTTTGCATGATCCCATTTGAGAAAATTTAATTAATTTAAAACTAAAACCAATAACAATGAATATCTCAAAAACAGTTAACTCTACAAGAAAAATGTATATGACATAACTTATATATTTTAACATGATCTACATTTTCTGTGTACTAAGGTTTTGTCTATCTCTTACAGTTTAAATGTTATGCAAAATTCAATCAAAATAAACAGCTCTTCAGAGGCTGTTCCCAGAAAATTCAAAATGTACATTTAATTTGTGATGTAAATACCTTTAATATATGGTGTTTTAATCATTGTCATTTTTTTAGAAAATCAAATTTTTAAAAAAATGTTTCATGTAAAGGGTAGTTGAGGGTAGGGGGATTTTCTTGAAAATGTTTGTGTCACATCCTTGGAAGATACTCAACTCAAATGCCATCTTTAGTATTTAACTGACTTTTAGTGTTTTAGCTATGCTGTCAACCGACACAGACCTTTTTCTAAAAATGCTTTTTTGGACTCAGGGAGTTTCAAAACATATATTTCTGGTCAGATTTCGGTATCAAATGTTTGGTTGGAATACAATATCTTATCTATCCACTATGTACATTGAACTTATGGGCTAGAGAAAGTAATTATGTTAACTATGTGGTTTGGAACTTTAATAATGACAACTATTCATTTGCAGCTGATACAAAGGAGACACATGTTAAAAAGTTTCATGGTCTTTCAATCTAGTCACCAGCTTTGTGTACAACCCTTTGCGAACAATATGGAAATTGTACAATACCTTTAGCAATGCCTGTTATGTTGATATTTTAAATGAAGCAGTCTACTGCCTGCTGAATTTCTGGAACAGTTCTGAAATGAATGCCATGAAGTGCTTCTCTAATAACAATAATAATTTAAATAATTTAGTATATGATCCCATTGATGTTCAACAAGTCAAAAGTTTCAATATGTCATTATTTACATTTGCTCAAAATAAAGTGTTTTAATCTGCTTTTAAATACTTTTTTAAATAATTTTTAATGTTAGTCAAGACTTTAATTGAGCACACCAATCTGTTGTAACGTGCAATCTACCTGATATTGATATATTATTATTAGATTAATTTTTATTGTTATTATTAAAGTATACTGTACCATGTGGCTTAGACCATAAATAAGCAAATATAGTAGTGTGTATTACTTAGAAACCTAATTAGTAAATAATTTATAAATAATTGTTAACCTATGGTTACATTCTAATGTTAAATGTGTGTAAACATAAATTGATACAGCTTCTTAGATTATTTTTTTTGTACATAAATTTGTAAGCATTCTGTACTTGTAAATACATTTATAAATACTTGTTTATAACTAACGAAACCTATTGCTTTTTGTAAGCTTAATGGTGAATAATGATGGTGATTTTCTGCTCAACTGTTCTTAACTTTAAATTATTTACCCACTTTTCAATCTCCATGACAACATAAACTGCATAATTTGTGTAGGGTCGTTAAATTATAAGGTAACTACTCTCACGGCCTCTCTACTGTACGCGAGAACCAAAAATCACTGGCAAAAGTATGCCTCACCTTATAGTAATTGCAACAAAATGTTGAACATGTCCTCAAACATACAATAATACTGGATAGGTAGAGTCAGACTGAACAATTCAATGCCATAGCCAGGATTTGAACCACGGATCTCCCGATCTCTAGCCAGTTGCTCTTCCACTGAGCTAACCTGGCAACATGCCGGCATAGCATTGAATTTCTCAACGGACTCGCATGTTTCCCGGTAAACCACAAGGTGTTCTCAAATTATTTTGAGATGACAACCCCAATGGCGACTTACAATGTTGTAAGTACTTTAGACCCAGGATTTATAGTATAGCCAACTATTATGGTCAATTGGTATTGGATTAATTATTTTTTCACACAAGCCGTGTATAGGACAGGAGTTGGATAGGTAGAGTCAGACTGAACAAATCAATGCCATAGCTGGGTAGCTCAGTGGCAGAGCAACCGGCTAGAGACCGGGAGATCCGTGGTTCAAATCCCGGCTATGGCATTGAATTTTTCAGTCTGACTCTATCTATCCAACTCCTGTCCTACACATGGCTTGTGTGAAAAAAACAAAAAAATTATTCCAATACGATAATATATTGTAAAAATGTTCTCGCTCACTCATCAAAACTTGGCAACAGAAATCCTTGCGATTTTTGTTTCATTTTACCACTAAATTCGTGTAGTGTATGTGGGTTAGAACAATATACTTTTTGTTTCAAAGAACCCTATAAATAAAACAACCAGTTAGGCTGCAAATTAATACTTATCCTTCTATCATGAACCATCTCGTAATTTCATGTATCATTCTAATCCTTGTACATTGCAAGAACTTAGTGATTGATAGCATCGTGGAAGGAATCGCAAGGATTCCTGTTGTAAAGCGGAGGCAAATGAACAATATCATTTTTACAAGTTGTGCTGCTTGTTTGAGAGTAGAAGGTCAACGTTTGCAGTATTTACTATAAGGTAGGGATTTTAGTAAGTCTCTACCAACACAACTTTACTGGTTCACTTACCCAATGTTGTGAGGTTACCTTATAATTTAACGATCCTATGTTGGCCGCACCATGGTCAAATGGTTACACCATTTGCCTCTCACCTAGAGGCCTGGTTTTGATCCCCAAGCAACCTCATGTGAGATTTGTGGTGGACAAAGCGGCGCAGGGCCTTTGGGTTCTCTGGTTTCCCCCACCATTGACTTTAGGGAAAAGTAAATCTTTACAGTGTTTTCACTATATATATATATGGTAATAATTTCAGTGATGGGGAAGGATAATTTAAGATAGAGTGACATACATCATTATAATACACGACACGACAGTGATTTTTTCAGACAAGGTTTTAGGATAAATAATAGCATTAAGGATCCAAATGTAATGGGAATACAACTAGTTACCAAATTCTATTAAGCAAATTAAGTCAAAAAAAGCTTTCAACAAGGAACTCAAAAATTACTTAATAAACAAGGCTTTGTGTAACATTGATGAATTGTAATTTAGTTAATAAGGTATTATTGTACGTGTAATTTATAGATATTGAATGATGTAAATGTAAGCTGTATATATGTAAATCAATGTAAATTGAACTGACAATGTCAGAAACTGCTCTGCAGTGTATTGACAATAAATGCATTATCATTATTTAATCAGTACTCCATCTTCATTCCATGTATCACCAATGTCATCACCTGCGGTGCCATGGTAGTAAAAGCGGGCGTTAAACACTATCAAAAATAAAAAATTATCTTATACTTCTCTTCAGGTAACATATTTTAAATTAGAACAATTTCTTTTTTTTTTTTAAAGCAACAGACATTGATGAGTTCTCTAAAACAGTTTAAAAAGAATATACATCCCTTACACCACTAATGACAGGATTTATTTGTGGGATTTTTTGTAGGTCTATAACAAAAGCTACAAAATCTGGGCCATGATTACTGTATTTCCTGGTAGTGAACGTAATGCATTTCTATAGTTAGTGGCACTATCACTATTTGTTTATGTGTGACATTTAAAATGTTCCATAACCTATAATCTGGGCCAGCTCAAGGGGAGGGGGGGGGGAGCCATACCACTGCCCAGGCTCTTAAAATGTGGGAGATTTTCTGTTGTAAAATTAGCAAGAAGCACCAGGATAATTTGGATGCAACCTTCATTGTTGATCATCAAAACATCCTGTACACATGAGGTATTCAACAATATGCATCACATTTATAACTAGCCAAACACAAGAATCTCATGTGAGATAAGTGGTCACAGAGGATTGACATTGCAGATAAAAATTATTTCTCTCTGAAAGGGTGAAGGGGAAGCAAAACACCTGGAACTGGCCCTGTCATTATGTATCACAAATATAAAATGTGATGTGGGAATAGTCACAAACTCAAAACTTCATTATACTATCAAATGTTTTTAATTTACTACAGTGAAACTCACAAACACACAAATGTGACAGAAATGTTATAGCAGGAAACAAATAAAGTGCAATACATATAAATCTGAACCATTTTAACAGGCCATAATTGGTCTCTGAAAGCTTGTAGAAATGTGAAATTTGTTTTAATGATCTCAGTGACTCAGGCAGAATCAACAGTTAAAATGGTTCAGGCTTATATGGATTGCACTGTACAAATAAAAATGGCTTTTCTGTTACTCACAAGGGAAATATCCTAACTGTATAGATCCAATTTGTTTCTAAATCAGTATAAGGGTAGATTTTTGGTCAGTAACTCATGGTAAAAATAACTCTATTAGCGTATTCACCTGCTGATCAATATTTTATTTATTTTTTTAATTTTATTTATTTGCACCCAGCTTTTTACAAATAAAAAACACCAGGAATATGGTAAAGTGTTCAGCCCAGACTGTTAACTTACCATATTCATTATACAACTACTAGCTACACATTAATTTCCCTTAGAATTAAACTTTTTTTTTTTTTTGTGTGTGTAGCTCAACGTCTTTTAATGGTTGGTTATATCGGACAATGAATGAAATTGGTGAAATGATGCTCAAAAGTCTCGAGGTCCATGGAGCTTAAAAGTTACTCAAGGGGGGGGGGGGAAACCTGTATCCAGGTAGCTCACCCTAAGCGAGATTCGAACTCATGACCTTTTGAATGTGAGGCAGACACGCTACCACCACACTACCCAGGTGGGCTAATTATACCTTGTTCTTACTAAAAAGTCAAAATGCCACACAAAGAAACTGTGGTTCTGAACCCCACTCTATTTAACGTTCATTTTATCCCTGCTTCAAGACCAGCTAGAACTAAAGTTAGTGGATACGAGCTACTTAACTCCAGTCAAGTGGGGCCCCATACACTCTCTAATCACCTAATAAACAGCCTATACTTTACTTTTCTTATTATGGAAGTTTGAAAACAATGTTGCTATCATCATTTAATTTAACGAATCATTTAAATTACACTAAACAACACTTACTTGAGATTTTTGCCAAAACTTGTTTTGAAGGATTAGTTTCCTTCATTTTCAACTGGGCAACGACCAATTCTTTGTGGTGAAGCTGGCGATGTTGTCAGTGCTGTCTCCTCTGGTCGTGGTTCAAGGAACTTGCTATTCAAATCCTTCTGAAAAATGTCAAAACTGAAAACTCTGTTCCTATTTTTTAAGATGAAGATGTGTTCCCACGTGACTAGTTATGTTATTTAGAAGTTTTGGTTCCGAGTTTATATTGTGGTTTTTTGTGGCAATTGCCGATTTTTCCAATTGTGATGTATGTTATTGAAATGTTAATTACCAAACTGAGAGGTTAGGACTGTTACTTTCTTAACTGATTATAGACAAAGTATTCATCTTCCTATTTCATTCCTATTATAGTTTAAGGCACCAGGCTTTATTCCAGATATGGCTTACTGTGTAGGCATTTCACCAAACTGATAAACCCCATTTCACAAAGACCAATAATTCCAAAAGAAACTATGTCTGTTATTCTGATATACAAAGGTCAATCCAATTAAGGCCTCCCATTTTTGTTTTTGTGTTGACTTTGACTTTCCGAGCCAGATTATATTGGTGAAGTATTAATTGTTGAAGCAACAGCTAGTGCTCCAAAATGGCTACATCAAGGTGCATACCCAACAGAGATGTGTGATTAAATTCCTTACTGCTGAACAAACTGCACCCATTAAAATCTATTGACATTCGCTAAAAGTGGTACATTGGGCCAGTATACCATACCAGTACTTTTCTGCATCAGCAAATTTTATACCAACATTTTTTATTTGAGAAAATTCCTACTGGCATGTTATTTGCCATAAGTTATATTAAACACAAAGTAATAAGAGTAGTACACCAAATCATACTCACTTTATGCTATTCAAATTACAATTCTCACAATTTTATATCAGATGGTACTTGCATCCTACTCCATCAACAATGTAGTAATATCAACAAACCGCGTTAATCGGTTGGTAGATTGTAAATACCAAAGTTGTGTGGCTAGGCCAAGCGACATTAGACCTTAAAGAATAGAAAATTATCTCAAGTGGATCTGTTACAAGCTAAAGTTTATAATCTGATCGCCAGTTTGTAAAGAAATACAACAGAAGATAGTATAATACTTGACTCATAAGAAAGATGAATATATTAGGCAATTTCTAATCAAAAAGAGAAAAACTAATGGTGATATACATACACCTGATATTGCAGCAGTTAGTGATACTGCTTCTAGTACTAACGTTTATGTTTCTGAAATGACTGATTTAAATTCAGAAAGTTTTCCCACATATTGGAACCGAGTGCAGTGACTTCAGAAAATGATTGGCTTATGATTCATAATGAGAAATTAGGTTACAGGGTGTGTTGAGATGTGTGTTCTGCTGGTGGTATAGCCTGATTGCATGTTTAGATGGTGGGTGCAGCCGCCAAAGCAACACATTTTGTGCCTTTCTGAAGACTATAAACAACGTAATGCAAAAGGTATAACTAATTTTATCATAACAATATACTGGCACTTATATATTTCCATATCGAGCACTGTCTAAAAGTGTATGGAGATGATACAGTAGATGTGAGGCAGTGTTTCAAAAGTGGTGAAAACAATGTGCAGCACAAACCACAACCTGGTCAAACTTACTTGGATGTCACACCACATAATGAACAGCTTCTCAATCAGCTCACGCAAAATAATCTGCAGATTATGACCAAGGAATTGTGTGTACAGTTGAATGTCATCTGTAACGCCATAGACAAGATATTATGCAGCCTTTAATTACTACAAAGTGTGTGTGAGATGGGTCCTGCAGATGCTTTCACAGGACCAAATATCTCATTGAGTGGAAATTTGGAGACCTGCTGGACCAAAAGAAGGTTAAAGGTGACAATTTTCAGAAGTCTATTATAATCACCAGAGATGAGATGTGGTGTCACCACTCCGAGCCAGATTAAGATGACAATCCATGGAGTGGCGACTTCCAATTTCTCAAACAAAGCAGTTCAAGACACAGCCATCTGCAGGCAAAGTGATGTGCACAGTCTTCTGGGATAGGCAGGTTGTGGTTATTTTGCACATCTTGGAACCTGGAGCAAATATCAATTCCGAATGCCTCAAGATGACACTGACCAGATAAACTTCTCCCTGCAGCCCCTCATGAGTTTTGCAACCATGGAGCTCATTACCACCATACAGTCCTGATTTAGCTCCGTCAAACTTCCATCTCTTTGGACCTATGAAAGCTGCACTATGTGGATAACATTTTCCAGACTCAGATACTGTTGTCACAGCTGTAAGACAGTGGCTAGCCTCTGCTACTGCACATTTTTACGAGCGTGGCGTGCACGCTCTTGTTCATCATTGGCAAAATGCTGTGGAAAAATAGCAGAATGCAACTTAAATCTTGCTTATTTAACTGCCTTTCTGTAGCTGTTATAGTTTCCATGAAAATAAACAAGAGGCATTGCAGCAGGGATGATGGTGAAGACTGGGTGCGCAGTCCAGTTGCTGAGCCTACATTCTCGGTCATGCGCAGTATACTGAAATGGCCAATATCGTGAGGAGCCTTGACTGTAACATCTGTCCATCTCCTACAGCTTCGGTGCCTGAATGTTACGCTTTTAAAAGTTTCAGAAACTCTGATTGTTAATCAGATTATTGATTAGTGTCTTGTATTTTGTGTACATGTGTATATATTACTTATTTCATCTAAAGTGCCACCCATTCAAAGCAAACTTGGTGGGAAAATCTTGCACAGCCAAACATGTGACGTTAATAATATCATTTCTTCATGAAATGGGAAGCAGCTTCTGGCAACACTGAAGAAAGTGCAGCAACATAAGTACCTGAGAGAACAATACATAAAATGATTAAAGAAGAGGAAAAATGTGAGGAACAAGCAACCTCTTTGAAACACCCAGAAAGGTATATCATGTACCAAAATGTATAACATGCATTGATGACTTTGGTAGATGTGTAATTTGGCAAACAGTTTACAATTTATACATTCAGGGGAAAACTGTGCCCTCTATCAGATAACTGCTCCTGAAACTTAAAAGATTCAATTAATTTTAAAGGAGGAAGCACTTTTTTGAAGACTATCTTATGTGACATGGGCTTCAAGTGGAAGAAAACAAGAAGCAATAAAGATGTCGCCATAGGAAAGACATGAGATAAGAGATTGGCGCATGTCAAATTTGCATACCAGAAAAACTTTATTCTGCCGGTTTATTTTACTTTTTGGTTACCATTTACATGAACAGAAAAATCCATGCCTGGGGTGGGAGTCAAACCAACAGTTGTCAATAACAAATACACTAGGCACAAGTATCAGCTAACCCACTTCCATGCGCAATTAATTGAGCTACAGATCTGTTGCCCCAGATTTTTCTTTTCTTTAAATTAATGTATGAGAAATATAGCCAAATCTCGTCTTCTAGCAGCCAGTAGAAGGCAAGTGATGCTTGGGCACTCTCTCTTCAATGCATGAAGAAAGGCGACTGTCAGAGAATATCATTGCTACTGTACCTTTGGAATTATGTAATATTTACAGATCATGATATATGTCTTTAAAATTAATTATGATTCAAGATTGAAATAATTCTAATAAATTTACTTTTTCTGGGTTATCAACAAGCTGAAGCCTATTCCTCTGTCTAAGGTCATGCAGACCTCTATTTCGTCTGTGGTGTCATTAGTAGTAAAAGCAGGCACTAAAAAAAAGATCTCTATTACACCTACCTTATTTTGTTAAAATTTTGTTTCATTGCATGCTTCCCCTTGTCTCTAGAAGCCACTGGCATTTCAGAGATGCCTACAGTTTCATTGCACGCTTCCCCTTGTCTCTAGAAGCCACTGGCATTTCAGAGATGCCTACAGTTTCATTGCATGCTTCCCCTTGTCTCTAGAAGCCACTGGCATTTCAGAGATGCCTACAGTTTCATTAGAAACAGCACCATAACATTTCTGTCACACTTACAAATTATTTTATCATTCACAGCCTCTTTCAAAACTGCTGTGAAATTGCACTGTCTCAACTTAGTGCTATGCATTTCTATTTCAACAGTACACAAACATTATTCCTATACTTACAAAAGTATAGATATATTCATATAAACAAGAAACCTTATATATTTCCTTAAATACACCTATAAGCTAAAATAACATTCACCACTTTACCGTGTGAAACAAAATACTAGAGTTTTATTTCACTTGATACACAAATACAACACGTGATTATGTATGCCGACTTTTATCATCAGAAATATTATTTCAATTATTTGTCTTATGAAGTCCATTACCTTTTAACAAAAAACTGCACATTGGACAAATTATGGAAGTGTAATAATAAAAAAGATTGCTTAAGTCTTTATTAGGGATCCCAGATGTCAAGAGTTTTAATTGTTTTATCCCAGAGAAATCAAACTATATTCTCTCTCAAGCTTAAAAGTTAAATGAAATATCTGTCTGTGTCTAACACTTACACATTGCTTTGTTCTTTTCTACTCTGTCACTGTTGCTAAGTTGGTAATATTGTGGTATAAAGATTCAGTTTTTCAACTTTGATCACATCCTTTGCAGATTTTTTTTTTTTTTTTTAAATCAGATTTCATATTTTTAGAGCCTTTTAGATTTCTGCAAGTCCAAATTTCTAAAGAAAATGTGTTCTTCAGTAAAAGTCAGCTATTTATTGCTTATCATGCAGAAACTAATGAACTTAACGTCAGAGTGCAACAATAATTTTTCTTAGCACAGTAAATTAGAATGCTGATACATGCTTAGTTTGAACTCTCTAACTTAAATAAGATGAGCATAATGATTCTTTTGCATTTCTATGTCTACTACAAAGAATAACTAAAGTACCTCTGGAAAAACCCAAATACTCAGAACTAAACCATACAGTGAAAACTGCTTTAGCAGGGATTTCGTATAAAAGAAACTCGAGAAAATTAAACAACAAAATAAAATTACAAAAATATCCACCCTCAAACAAATTAAGGAGAGCAAAAGCTTCAGAAGATTCACTTACCACTCTTTGACAACTAAGAAATTTCAAAGAATATTTAAAGTACATAATATAATGCTGGTACCTTACAACAAATTCAATGTGAAGAATTTGATTCCATCCTACAAAACAGAAAAAGTCCCAACTGACAAAAAACTAGGCATCTATAGAATTAATTGCAAAGTATACATTGGCAGAACAAAAAGAAACATAGGTACTGTCTTAAAGAACATGTTAGAAATAGAGAAAATCTGCAGTATCAGCTCATTTTTGGAACGACCGACATGAAATTAAACAAAACATCCATCTTTTGAAAAATGTACAGTAGAACTTGACACACGGGAGAAAATATACATGAAAAAACATGAGACGCACCTCATGAATTTTGACCGTCCTTTTGAAGAGAACCTGCTAATCAAGTTCATTAATACAACACCAGAGGGAAGGCAGTCAGTCATACATCAAGGATCCTCAGGTTGAATCTGACAGTCAAAAGCAGTAGACAATGCATGCAAAACTAGTTCTGCATACGTTTTTGTGAAGCACCTGTGAGTATACTCGACTCAAATATTAAAAGCTAATTGCTAACTTCACAGTGTACCACTTCCAGTAATTAAAATTATAAGGTACTGTAACTTAATAAATAAAGTTTTGTGTTTATATGTATTGTTATTATTTAGTTAATGCCAAAATGTTTGTTACTTTCTGGATCACATTCATATTACAGATTTAGGGCAGAAAGAAATTTGGAAAGTTGGTATATGGAAACAAAGGAGAGTTTCAGAATAATAGCAGGGTACAGCTACAATGGAAAATTAGCCATTCAACATATAGACAAAAATGTAAAAATCAACTCTGCATATTATCAGACTAATGTCATGATACCAATTTTCCTACAGAAATCCCTACTCTCTATGATGCAGGTGCAAATTAAGTTTGCTCAAGTCCTACATCTGCATCACTAGCAAATTCTTGGAGAACATGAGATACAGAAACATATTCCACACTTTTCAGAAACACCCGTTAAGTCATCTGGTTCATTGTCAATCAATTATTGTGCATTTGGTAGCTGAAAAACACAGGGCAGAAATGAAGCACATTTTGTGTCCAGCCACCATCTTGCGATTCTACACACTACCATGTAAACCATATGCAACACCTGTCAAATTAATTGTTTTTCCAAGCTTTTGAAGTAAAAAATAAAGGACAATTAAAGGGGAGAGATCTCTAATTGAAGGAATATTTAATATAATCACATTTTTTGGCCTGTCAGAATTATTATTGATTTGCAGTAAACATCGTGGCTTAATTTTGTTCTAACTTCTTGGTCTAAAACTGTACGAGGGCAAAATATCAGATTTTGTCCACACCTTATTGTTTTTCTCTCATGCCTATAGCCATTAATTCCACTACAATGTTAGTCTACTCTAATTCCTCTATTGAGTGCACTAAATAAATGATCCTGAATATAAGCATGAGGCAGTCATATATAGGATGCATGTACGTACACACACGCACATATGTGTTTGGGAAGGGTTTATCAAAGATTATCACAAAAATTATGACTTTCACTGTGAACTCCATGTATTGCATTCTGAGTCCAAGGAACATGCCCCCAATTCTCACAGTTCTGGTATCATAAGTACATTATTTGATAGCAATTATTTCTCGGAATAGCTGCTAAATGGGTGAATTAACAAGAGGTTTTTTTAAAAACCGGAGTAGGTTGTCTGCTTTTCAACAGTCTTTCCAAGTTGGAAATCTAAAATCTAACCACAATGCATAAAGATAAGACATTTTCTATCTATTCTCTCTTTGCATCTGTGCTAAAAAGGGCCCTTGGAATCAGGCAACCTCAAACTGTGAGGATCTCCCTGCCAGGAGGAATGGAATACAGTGGACCTCCCGTACTGCATAGTAATTTGCTCCAGTGGAAGCTGCACTGCAGAGCAACAGCCCGAGCTTAGCTTCACAGGCGTGATTTTTCATAATGTACATGGTATCTTAGTTTGTTCTAGATCACAAATAACCCTCTGTATTTTAGACATTTCGAGTCACCTGGTTCAACTTATGCTCTTTTTCTCAGTGTTAGGTTAACTGATAGAAGTTGCCTGTGGCAAGAACTAAAATTAAATATACATTGTGTATACATTTACATTATTGTAATAAGCATTTCTTACTTAATATGAAAACTTTACTGGGCAAACATTTATCAGGTAAATAGGGTGATTCAAAAATACTTTTACAACATTTGGGGTTGGATTCCTTACATTGAAACACGAAAATAGGTTTATATAAACATGCGCTCCAAAATCCTTTGCTTTCGCATTATCAATTTATTAATAAGAATTTACTTTGAACAGTTTTCTTGGTCCAACCCAACAACTTTATTTATCTAAGCACTCGTTCATAAAAGGCTTTGGTCCATTTTACCCTGTGGAGTTGGCCTTGTGTTGCCATGGCAGCTTGTTTACAGTTGTCATTTGTCAGTTGAGTAATACATTCTCCCAACACCCCTTACAGTCTACAGGGACTCTTCCAGACTTACTAGAAGACACATGAACAATGGACTTCTAGCACATTTTACTCTTGTTCAAGATGCAATGGCTGGTATCTTTCATGACTGATGCATAGACAGATGAGGACCAGTTCCGTGGCCTGCACATTCTTCCAGTCTCAGTCCTTCAGATTTCTATCTTTGGGGACCCCTTAAACAATGTCTGCTTTATGCAGCAGACATCCTGGATGAAGAAACACTTAATCTGCATGTCTTGAAACCCTGCAAAACCATTGACACGACAGACACATGAGGACACTTCAAGCATTTGCTGAGTGATGTTTGTGTTGAACATCGTCTAACAGCTGAAAACGTCAAAAATAGAATCATGTGTCACTTTAAAAAGTGTAGATTAATAACACTGAACTTCAATACATCGAAAACAAAGGGTTTTGAAACATGTTCATATGAACATTTTTTCTTGTTTTGATCCAAGGAACCAGTCCCCAATCTTTGTAAAAGTATTTATGAATCATCCTATATATATATATATATATATATATATATATAAGAATAACTTTTATGTGAATAGTACATATTTTTGTTTCACACTGCAGAGCCTAGCATGCAAGCAGCCATCTACAGTTGAAGGGAAAACATTTTAGCAAAATTTGCAGTGGGAGAACCAGTGAACAATTAATCTCAAAGAAAAATGTTTTAAGTTCCTGCTAGGAGATTGGCATGTTGGGATCTACTGGCTGGTCAAAGGAATTGGCAAAAAGTGGGCAACTTTTCTGGCTAACATGCGTGAAGTCAGATCAAATTTTTTCAGTAAGAGTCTATTTTTCTCTATTGCTTGCTCTTTATTTTGCTTTTTCTTCTTTTTGTTATCTGTATCTGAAATATGCAGGCACAGTCAATGGTCCATGCAGTAAGTGTTGAATAATAACTTTTAATAATTTGACACCAATAAAGATGCCAATCTATTTTAGACAATTATTTTCGAAAATAAAGTCCACAGCTTGAAAACTATAGAAGAACATTCATTCTTAAAAACTCAAAAGTAGTGTCTAAGCGGCTAAAGCTCCTGGATATTTCTTTGCATAAAGACTAGAGAGTGTAGTTTTTAATTTTCAAAATCTGGGATCCCCATCTCTATTTACCATATATACAGCTATTAGCATGACCTTTTTTTTTTTTTTATATTTTGATTCCCATTTGCACTGAGCACAAACTAACACATCCAGAATTTGCTACTGAATTCTCCAATCAGTATTTTAGAATACATATCTACATACATTCAATGATGTTAACATTTTATACAGTTCTACATTAAACATGGCAACACCCATATAACATCAACAACATATTTTGGATATCCAAACACTGCATATGACCAACTTCAATCCGATACAAATGCAAGCCTGGGCAGAGCAAGTTTTTCTGGCAGTTACATCGTAGCTGTTCTGTACTTCCTAAATCCTATGATTATGATCTTTACATTATTATTATGATTAATCATAACATTCAATACAAAGAAACAGTTTTAATTCAAATTTTGTAAACGGAATGTTCCTGCAGATTATATAAATATTATACACAGTTGTAATTCATTATTAATCTATCAGTATAACCACAATATTTATCCATACAACATGACAAGACATCAAGAAATATTACAAGAATATGGTTAGTGATAACTATATTTTTAGAAATAAACCAAACAAAATGCAAAACTGAAGTATAGTATACTCCCAATTATCTGTGAGCAGATTATCTGCGCATCCCTGTCTCTCCAAAATTTTGTTTTAATGTCAACACATCATGTTTTTCTCATTTCTCCACCATGGCTTTTACAAATTTCTTTTAACTTGTTTCATTGACACTTACACACTGGTTACATAAGAAAAACTGAATTTGTTTTTAATTTACACGGAACAGGCAGGCTGATAACAATGGTGTTGTCATGTGGTGATTGTTTAAATAATAGAAATGGCACTTATTGTCACACAGCGGGTTTTTTATTGCTATTTCCTAAAGAAAAATAACACCCATGCAAAGAAGTAGAATAAAAGATACATGTTGAAAAACAGCTTTTAAATGTAGTTTCCTATTTACATATGTATGTTGTACATCAAAAGCATTATATTACAGGCTTCTCGAATATTCATGTTTCTTCCTCCCCCCCCACCTTACCCCAGATAATCTAGAGTATACTGTAGTTATGAGGCATGTTTAAGTAAATACAGTTTTGAAATTAAAAACACACATTATACTTTTTAATTCATTTTATTTACACATGAAAACCTGTAGTTTAATCTAGTTTATGCTCAACCATGCCAAAATGTAGTATTTATATGACTGGTAGCAGTACTTTAATGAGCCTCCTTAAAGTACACCTGTTCATTAAAGTATTTCAATCGACAATGGTACTAGAGCAAGTTTAGAAAAAAGCCAAAACGTCTGACACTAGTAACAGTGACATTCAACTTACACCTCCAAGAAATTACGACAAAAGCACTCAATGTTACCAATAACTTGTTGCCACAAAAGTCAAGAAAGATGTACAACAAATTCTATTCACAATTCATGGATTGGAGAATATCAAAAGGTATAAATTCATTTCACTAATTGTACAATAAATAACCTATATTTGAAATAAAGTCAGTTCTATTCACATTATCATCAGCATTAATTGTAAATGATATTTCCATAAATTTAATTTGTTCTAGTTTTCGTTGTCTATACTGTTTTTAGGTTAAAGTGTGTCACATGTTAACAGCTGTTTATAGAGCAGTAATCAATATTTCTGCGTCTGCGTAGTACGTCTCACAACGCTAGAACTTTGACACAGGTGCTACAAGGTCATTGTATTGTAACCACAGATAGAGGAATAACTATTGTAACGCATCAACCAGCAACGAATACTTATGAAACCTTTAATTTAGATACAGGGTCGAGCATAAACAGTCATATGAAACTCAACTATAATGGTAGTTAAAGCGCTTGTATGATAATTATTAACCTCGCTTCACTCGGTAAATAATAATACTCGCATTTTAAGTACTACCATTATAGTCTTGTTGCATAATATACTATTTCAACACACATTCTGCCAATATTAAGGCACTTTTATATAACCAGCTTTTGAAATCTGCCACAGATTGTGAAATACAGTTTATTATGCAGAAGATATGAAAGCGGCTGAAATTCATCAATAGCGTTGTAATGGAATAGCATTAAATGGAATACAGCACTTAAAAGTGACCGCACAAATGTGCATCATGAGGAATAAAATGGGTGGCCTTTGATTATTGAAGACTTGGTGTAGAAAGTTTGGAAAAGTTTGACAGAACGCATTATAATTTCACTTTTGTCTCATGAGCTTCCTAATGTTTCAAGAGGTGTTTTCTACAGAATTGTGACAGACATTTTAATTATCGGAAGGTACGCTGATGCTGCTAGATGGCAGATAGCTACAAGAATGGAATTTAGAAGCTGGATGTACAATAAAAGTGCCTTAATATTCATAGAAATTATGTTGAAAAGTTGATTAAGAAGACCAAGCTGAGTAAATTGGCCAAAATGCAGAGTTTTGAATTTTAGCACATTAACATACCGTGGTCCTTATAAACTACTATGCAAAAATTATTTTCAGCCACTTGCAATTTAATCACTTTCCACATGAGCTTTAAAATGGAAGCTTCAAAGGTAACAAATGATATCAAATATTAAAAGTTGTGTTTATCTAAATGCATTTTGCATTGCATGTAAGTGTTAAAAATGTACCTTGCAGTATACATTTCCACCAATCAGTTTGACTTCTCTACCACAGAACCTTAATATGATAAATAAAAATTATCACAAGTAACATAACGAGAGCTCCAACTTTTATCTAGAGAAAAGGTGTAGCTTGAGTTGTATTTGATAAGACTACCTCGTGAATAAAATAACAATGATTAGCCTATATGGACACAAAGAATAATATTCCTAAAATCCCATTTGTCTTGACATATATTTGCACCAAAATCACTGCAACTTGATGTCCATATCATAAATCATGACCTCGTTACTTACAGAACTGGTTCCACATTCTGTGTTGTTTTTAGTATTCTGTGGCTTTGAGTTTTCAATTAACATGTCTATTTCAGCGATAGACCTTTCCCCAAAATGTTTTGGACTTCTGCCATTATGTTACGGGAATATCATTGCACACTGATACTATTATTATGAGACGAACATTAGTTCAGAGAGAAACAAAATGTGGGTGCAATAAATTTAGAAAAACAATTGCACGTGGGTAAGATAAAAAAAAAGTTAAAATGCAGAGATAATGAGTTCCGATTGGTTGGAATTTTATGCAACAATGTACTGGATTAGCAACTTCCTATGATCATGTGTCATGAACAAAATAATCAAATTAACTTTCTAAGTAAATAAAATGAATTATGAATTTGTATTACCAAAATCAATCAATCTGCTAAAACAATGAAAAAAAGTATGAACAAATAATTTATCACACTTTTTCCTGCGGTAATATTTAATTAATTTGAAACTCATCCGATAATTTTTATAAAGTAATTTTCCCATAATGGATATATGAAGCTTTGTTTCAAAATTTTGAAAACTGAAGAACAAGGAGCTGTTTGGTATAGTGGTTAAAAAAAAAAGTTTTCTAAAAAATTACTTGATGCATTTGTCTCATTTTTTCCTTAGAAAAAAATTGAATTTGAAATGTTCACAGGTTGGTCCTGTTAAAAGTACAAACTTTCATGCAAAAATAAAATTTATTAAAGTAATCAAGTGTGTTTTTAATTTCAAAATTATTCTAATTTAAAAAGCACATTTTCACATAGAGAAAAGTACCAAACCAGAACCAAATCTTAGCCAAGGTGTCTTGTACTGTATTTCACATATAACTCATCGGATATCCTAGTGGTAAACAAAAATTCCTAATGGTCCTTTTACCAGCACTACCTCTATGGTGTAATGTCACAAGCTACAAGTACTCCTGTGTTTCTAAATCTGGATACCAAGGCACTCTATTTGGATGGAAAATAGTTTAGCAAGCTGCTATTGGACACCATCTTGTTCACTACCACTCTTCTTGATGCGTGAGAATTTAGTGAATTATACTACCACAAAGAAAAAGGTTCTGGTTGGTGAGAAATAATTCTAAAAGTTACCAAGTATTACAAAGATGTTCAATGTTTTAAGGTAAAGTATGTTCAAAATAACAAGCAATTTTGTCTTAACCTAGAGAGGAACATGAGAAGGCAATCAATTGATTTGCTGTTCAGAAACTGAAAAGTGTTTGAAACATTGAAGTTTTGAGCAGTCTGCCTTGTGCTCAGTGTGTGGAGCCAATTACCTTGTGCTAGCAGGTGCTAACTTTAACATTGTCCACAGAAATTTTGGGTTTCTGGGGCATTTTGAAAAGTCTTAAATAACAATTCACAATTGTTACTGATATATGGTGGACTTTGTGACAGTGATGTGTTCTATCAATTGAAATTAATTGGCGAGTCGATTTTGTACATCACTTTTATTATTGGAAAACATGTTTCAGGTGCTATGTACTTCTATTGTCAATTTCCACAGTCAAAAATGAAAGCATATAGCTTCTTAGTTTCTGAAACATGTTTTGCAATAATTCATTAATTTCATTTGATTACAATTCACAAGTTTGATTAGTTTCTTTATCATAGAGCAAACATTAGAACTTGTAACTTATTTCTATGAGATGAAACAATGTTATTTAATCCTGTAATTTAAAATGTTCTTTGACCTCTAGTCAAAGTTTAAGATTATTTTCTTAGTTTTTTTATTTTCTCTAGTGCATATATACAATGTATAGTAGATAGAGGAGGTATTGTATTCCACCCATAAATTTAATACCAAAGATTTCACCAGGTATGTACGTTTGAGACAGTTGAATATTAAAAAAAAGAAAAGGTGACACGAGGATTTCCAAGAAAGTCCCAAGTCCTTTACATGGAAAAATGTTGATGTTCACAAAAATGGCTCTAACAATTTTGATTAAAATCATATAAAATGTATATCTTGAATTTTCTGGGAAATCTTGAATTCTGTTCATTCTGGATGAATTTTGCATAACTAGTAAATTGTAACTAAAACTAACTACAGGGAAAATGTAAATTTCATCAAGACACAATCTTTGTCCTTCACATTTTTTGTTGTAGCTTAACCATTTCTGAGATATTCCTTGTTATTGGTCGCTGATGTTTCATTTGTTTTAGTGTCGGATAAACAAAGAAGCGAATTTCAATGACAATCGCATAGCAACAGCTTTTAAAACTTTTTAAACTATCATTTTAGCATAGTGCATTCTTTTAGTTCCCTTCTACTTATAAGGAACTAAGTAATAAGAACATTCTGCTAATGTTTATCTCGATTAGCATGGAGAAAGAAGAATAATCTTTCATAAGAATTGTTTGTAAAGCAGCTAGAGAAAATCATATGAGTGTAACACAGCTATGGAAAGTCATGTGGGTGAAACATCAGATTTTCTTTTTTATTATTATTTTCATATTATACTGGCATTTAATGATAGAACAAAACTATTTGTAGCTATTTTATATCTTAAATCTATTAATTTATTTCACTATTACATAAGTTCTTTTTAAAGAACAAAATGCAATATCTACGTAACTGCAGGCAAATTTAACCCAGCATTATCTACATGTACCACCTCAGCAGTTATTTTACATGGTCCCTCCCCATCCTTTACCCAGGTGCATTTGACTATAGTAACTAGGATTAAAACTCCTGACATTTAGCTTAGATGGCAAGTCCATTTTGGTTTGCCTTAATGATCATGGCTTTTTGAATCACTTCCATTAAGCTGCCTGTGACATGTTTAATAGAAAAAGAGTGGCATTAATTTTCCTCAACTCCAGTTTAAGATTGTGAAATGTTGGCAAGTCACACATACTGTCATATATATGTACAATGCTCAGTAGTGAATTTGCTGTTTTTAAGTAAAATTGGAAACCCTTTCTTTGCTTTAAAAAATGTAGATTTGCTTCTTAATGGTAATTTCTAGATTACAAAATTATTATATAATTCCCACTGCTATACACTTTAAAAACAAACAATAGGACTCTACGACCGCCTGGGTAGTGTGGTGGTAGCGTGTCTGTCTCATATTCCACAAGTCGTGAGTTCGAATCTCACTTAGGGTGAGTTACCTGGATAAGGTTTTTTAAGGTTTTCCCTTATCCTGAGAAGACGAATGTCGAGTAACTTTGAGCTCAATGGACACCAAAATCATTTGAGCATCATTTCACCAATTTCATTCACTGTCCGATATGACCAACCAAGTTAAAGAACTTTAATACAATACCTTCTCTATTCACTATGTATATTGTACATATGGGGCTAGAGAAAGTAAAAAGGGGGAAAAAGTATTTCCAACTACCAACCCAATGCAATACTACCAGTCTTCTCAAAAACGTTAGAAAAATTTTCTACAAGTGGCTCTTGAGTTTCTGAGAAAGGAACAGCCTTCTATCAAGTACACAGCTTATAAGAAAAAATACCCAAATATGTATCTCATCATTTTCAACCTATCTCACCTAAAGTTATAGGCTTTATCTGATGTCTCTTGAATTTTGGTATCATGTCCTAAATGTTTAAATATTCCCAAACAGTCCTTTCATTAATAAAGCAGAAATAACCAAATCTTCACATTCCAGTTATTTGATATAGAATTCATTTCCATTTCATGATGGTGCACTGCTCAGAAATTGAAACAGTTTTTCTCAAATATTAGACATTTTTTGAGTAGTGCATTTTCAGCCTGTGGGGCCACCAGAGGTTATATTTTCAGGTTATGTTCCTTCCATGCACCAGCTGCTCAAAACTTTAATGCTTGAAGAAAATGTTTTTTAAATATCACTTTGTATCAACACCATTTCAATTACTGGGAAGTACAACCTCCCCCCCTTCTTTCCCCAAAATAAGAGCTATTTATTAGGCTAACAGCAGCACTATATGGGTGCAATAAGTAAGATACCTTCTAATTTCTGTAACGTGTTCAACATTTTCAAAGTTGTTATATCTGACATACAAACTACAATGTTAAAAACATCAAATAGGTTCCTTTGTCACTCTTCTGATCTTAAATAATGCAATAATTGTTTTAAAATAAAGTAAAAAGAAATGTTTTCTTTATAGCTGCCTTATTCAGAATATTGCATAAATAAAAATTGAAGGAGAGAAAGATCGCCTAATTAGTTAAACTCACCATTTGAACACTGAGAAGTGATTTTAAAAAATTATAAATATTTAATTTTAAACATTTGAAAAATTACAAACCTTTTCTGCAATGATGATATGTATTAAGAGGGTGCTGAATTAAATTTGATTTGATTGATTTGATACATTTAGGCCATTTTTGTAACAGCCATATTCAGGAAGGAGTTAATCAATTCTAAAAATATTAAATATTTTTGCCACAAAAATTAACACACATGTGAAAATATAACTATGGTACCACAGTGTTAAATTACATTTGGCTGGAGTAACTGAAGTTTTTCTCAAAATATATTCTTATCCTGAATATATAGTTAAAAATTCTTATGAAAGGAACAACTTTAAAATAAGTCTAATTTTATTTTATTGAAATGTTACCCCTTTTAAGTGTGTTTATCCTAGTTCTGCAAAAGGAAATAATTGTGTACTTCTGATTGTAATTTGTTCTGATTGAAATTAGTCAAAATACAAGAATGTTATTTTTATAATTAAAATTTCCTGTTTTATCATGGTATCCAAGTTAAAAAATTTTCTTGTTAAAATATTTCAACCTGAAGTTTCGTCCCTATCTGTGAGGGACATCTTCAGAGGTGTCGTACTCACATCACTTTTAAAGTTCTTGAGAGAGAAGAGACTAGAATACATCACCTCTGAAGATGGTCCTTACATACAGAAATATTTTAATAAGCCAAAATGTTTTAACCTACAGACCTTGGCAAAACAGCCCAGAAACTGTAAGATTATGAAACTATGGGCACTGGCCGTGAAAGTAGTGCATATAAGAGAATGTTATTTTTTCTATTAGATCACTTTACACAATCAGATGTAATTTAATTTACACTGTTTTAATGCATATAAAATGTTATCTGTCTCTAAAAGCTTAACCTCGGAAATATTTTTATTTATTTGCTTATCTGGAATTAATTGGAAACATATAATTATATGGCATTATAATTGATTTAATGGTCTATTTTGTTTCCTAATTATTTCTTCAATAGTTATTTTGTATAAAATCTGACATATTTCTGTTATGTTCATAAAACAGCAATTTTTTCTTTGTCAATTGTTTCCTTCACACCAGCTGTGTGCAAGGCAGAAGTTGGAAAGTTAAGAGGCAGACTGGAAAATTCAATATCATAAACATGATTTGAACCACAGATTTCCTGGTTTCAGCCCAGTTTCTCTGACCACTGAACTACCATGGCAACATGTCGGCAAGGCACTAAATTCTGCAAGTGGCTCAAATTTTTCCTGGTAAACAACAAGGAGATTTAAAATTATTTGAGGTGTCATATCTTAATGGCAACTTACATACTCCATAAGCACTAAATTCCTTTATTTAACGACCTAATCGTTGATTAACTATAAAGCCCAGGACTTAGTACTTGCGGAGTATGTAACTCATCATTAAAATATGACATCTCAAAATAATTTGAGATCTCCTTGTGGTTTACCAGAAAAAACACAATTCTATTGGAGAATTTAGTGCCTGCCGGCATGTTGCCATGGTAGTTCAATGGTCAGATCAACTGGACATACATTTACATAACATTGCAATCTGTAGATTCTATTATGAGATTATACTCTATGCCCAAACTCTAGGATATAGATCATGTCAAGAATTACTTTATTCATACTCATTAATATATTTATTTACAAATAACTCTGACAATGAATTTTCAGAGGTGTCAGTTTTGCATAATTTTCAATTACATGTCTGTTTCCAAAAACCTACTCACACACATGCATTTTTAGAATAGTAAAAAATTGGGATATCTGTGGCTCAAATCCAGTTATGATGTTGAATTTTTCAGTCTGACTCTACCTCTACAATTTTTTTCTTTAGAAAATATTTGTTGTCTTTGTACAGTATTTAACAAGTATCCCCATGTACATGTTTAAATTTCACAAATCCTGCATTGATACCTTTTAGAGGGCTAATATTATTCAGGGATTCTAAACTGAAGAAACATTTTATGACAACAGAAATTCAGAATTACATGTTCCCCAATTATTTGATTCATCATCAGTTTTCTTTGGTTTATGTCCCCAGTTTTGTTACAATGCCCACATACTGATCAATATTAGGGTCATACTGAAAGTCCTGAGCAACCCACTGTTAGAATTCAAATTCCATCCCAGTAACAAATGATTGCCAAAGTTATACCTTTTCTCCAAAACATAATAGCCCTCAAACGGGACTACTCCATCCTACCATTGGGCAATAACCATTAGCAAAACAAAAGACAATCCTGTACTAGGGGAGAGAGGCAACATAGTAAATTCTGTTTCCTGGAGCCACTGCTTGCAAGTAGAGAATTGTACCTCAGTTAACACTTTGAAGCCCAAGCCTGAGTATAGCTCGGGCCGTGTGAAATGTTCAGGTATTTCTAACACTTTTAATGCAATTCCACGACCTTTACTCGGTCTTGGGCTAAGCGGCAACGAACATACTTAAGTTATCTTTATGTCTGATTTGTGCTGCCATCTGACCTTGCTGTAGTCAACTATTAGGAAATTTAGGAGAGTTAGTAATATTGGCTGCTCTTGGGTAGTCAGTCATTTTCCTTGAAGGTGGTGATCTGTTTGTTACATTTTGTGTTCTTAAATGTTAAAATGCTTCATTTTCCTGATTTCTGTGAACTGGAGCAAAAATTCAATATACAAATGCAGGTCTGGAAAATTCTGATTACGAGGGAGAGTTTTTTTTTAAACTTTCAATAAATATAATGTAAGCAGCTTTACACAGATTCTTTCATATTCATGTTTGATACTTCTTGTAAATTTAAAATAATATATTAATATGGAAGTTATGACTATTTTCTTACTTGTTGACAAATCCTTGAATGCCATACTTTTAGATTGTCCCAATACTTTTTGGCAGATTTGATTGATGTTCTGTAAATAATAACTCAAAGTAGGCGTAAAAACCCTGGGTTTCTTGGCGCTCCAACAAAGGAAACACCTGCGCTGCAATGTGTTAAGAGACCAGTAAGTGGAAGACTTGGCAACAGCAACGGTTGGTTTCCAGCCCCACACAACCTAATCCCAAACTTCCTTTGGAAAAAAGTGGGGCAGGGCCACCATGTTCTGAAAAATACTGTGCATATGCTTCCATGTTGTGACCCGTTTAGCTTCTATCACATGATCCAGGCAATATTTCCAAAATGACAAATGTCAATGTTTCTTTTTCACAATGTATTGTCTTGAAATCTTTTGTTAAATGAGAAAAATCTGCTGTTGAAATTCACCTGAGACTTTAACATGCCTACAGAGATGTCTGTAGTGTTAGGAGATGGGTGAAACGTTTCAAAGATGGGAAGTATCCAAAGTGGGCCTCATAACGGTCACTTGTACTGCCACCACGGAACGCAACAAGAAAATAGTTGAAGAGCTTATTTGAGAAGACAGGCATATCACTGTGGGTGAAATAGCTGCAAAACTTGCAGCAAGATATTATTGAAAGCTTAGGATATAGAAAAGTTTGAGCCCATATGGGGTCCCACATTTGTCGACCAAAGGTCACATACTTCAAAGAAGAACTATCACCCAAAACATTCTTCAGGGATTTCAAAACAAAGGTGCTGATTTTTACTTTCTCTACATATACTATGTACATAGTGTATAGAGAAGGTATTGTATTGCACCCAAAAATATGATACCGAGATTTCACTAGAAATATATGTTTTGGGACACTCAATTAAAAAACATTTTTAGAAAAATGTCATGTGTGTCTGTGGGCAGCAAGGCTCAAAAACAAAAAATCCATTAAATACCAAACATGATATGATGCGAAGATTTTGAAGAAACTCCCCCAAATCCCCCAACTACCCTTTACAGAGAAAAATTTGTGAACATTTTGATTTACTCAAAAATGGCTTTAACAATTTTGATTCTAATCTGTTATACTTAAGATATTTATATGACAAATAAAATGTATATCTTGAATTTTTGGGTAATAGCCTCTTAAGAGCACTTTATTCTGGATGAATTTTGCTGAATTTTGCATAACTGGTAAACCATATGATGAACAAAAATTTGCTGCAGTTGACCATTTGAGATATTCCTTGTTATTGATTTCAGTTTTAAAATACTTAAAATCTTCTCTAACAGGATCTTGTCAACTCCTGGCCACGCAAAGAAACAGATTTCAATCCCATTGCAACCATATTTTGAAACATTTGTCTGTCTGTTTAGCCTAGTGTATTGCCTTAATTACCTTTTACTTATAAGGAACTAAGTAATAAGACCGTTTCTGCTAATGTTTATCTCAATTAGCATGAAGTAGACAGAAGAATAAGCTGATTAACAATAATTTGTTATAGTGATGTAGAGAAAGTTATGTGAATGAAAGACATCAGATTTTTAAATGAGTATTGTGACAAAGAAAGCCGGTTCCGTCATTACTAGCCTGAAACAAAATACTAAGTATGGAATGGCATCACTTGGGAGCATATTCGGAAAGAAGTGTATCAGTGTCTTTGGGCAGCTGGAAGGGAGTTCTATCATAATGATACTTTCAATCTTGCAGAATAATGAGAAAAATGTGTGCAAAGAAAGTCTACGACTTTCAGTATGACCCTGGAATTTACTGTGCATTTTCCAACTGCAGAGCTATGTTAAAATGTGTTAAAAATCACTAATTTTAATTCTTTACTATGTGTCAAAATTTTGCTATATCTTTAACTTAAGGATTCATTTTCACTTGGGCAAAAAGTTTAAAGCTTTGAAAGTAAATGATTAAATACATCAATAATTGGACAAGCAGGGAGAAAGTGAACCACACTCAATCCAGCCCGAGAAAGGGCCTAGTGGAAACAAATGCACATGCCTTCACCACGCATGTCTTTCAAGAGAATAAAAATAGTTTGTTACTGCGCTAGATGTACTATTACCCTCGCCCTTTTTGTACTTCAAATAATAAAGACGTGAACATACACAGTACTTTAATAATAATCTGACATGCCGAATCTATGCCTGTGCCTTGCTAGCCTGTAATCACTGCATATGTGTGAATGGCTAGCTAATTGTTAGCCACAATTTCTTTTCTGGAATCATTTGACAATTAGTCAAAATTATAAAGACTTTAAATTTCTCCACCTACATGTTGGTCTTTATTTAAGACTAGTTTCAGAGAGCGTTCTCCCTATCTTCAGTTAATTTATCGACTGATGCTCCCATGTTGTGTCTGGTTCCACTAAGAGTTGTGTTGCCATCTCTCGTTAACCAGATGAAGTCATCTATGGCGGAATTTCAAAATTTGTGAGATTTCCTTCGTACTTATGAATAAAGACGTTTTCCATGTGTTTAGTTCCTTTCTGTTTTGAATCCATTGTCACACCTGTGAGTGAACATGCGTGCAGACGGAGAGCACATTGTATCAAAAGCCTATTGCCGCACATGGGCGAAGAGGTCGCACCTGTGACATGTACTCTTGCAATAATGACTTTTCTTCTGGAAGTTTCTTGCCACATCATCAACAGCTATAAAGGGAAAGCTGCAAGCCAGGAGATCAGTTCCCACAATAAGTTCTGAGCATGCATTCCATGAGAGATAGAGAGATAGAGAGATAGAGAGAGAGAGAGAGATAAGAGAGAGAGAGAGATAGAGAGAGAGAGAGAGAGAGAGAGAGAGAGAGAGAGAGAGAGAGAGAGAGAGAGAGAGAGAGAGAGAGAGAGAGAGAGAGCAGTCCACTGTCTTATGTGTTCGAAGCAACAAGAGAAAAATTGTACTGTAGAATTGTTTTGCAAGCATCATAAAAAGGACTATTGATTTGACCATAGGTTTGAGCGATTTTAAGTCTTAGAATTTCATACTCTCCTGCAGCAATTTTTAAATCAATAATATCTGTCAACTCTCATAGGCTGTTTACACTAATTCTGAGCAAATATATAAAGCAAAGAAAACCGGAAACTTATTTGGTCCAAAGCAAGCTGCACTCTGTCGCCAAAACAGTCTCTATTTCACAGCTGTTGGTGTGGGGAAGCCTGCCATTGCTGTATCTCAGCTGTAGTTTAGGATGGGGAGGGCCCATGTTAAATAATTGGTGATACAGCATGCCTGAATGATATGTTGGGGCAGGTAGAAGCACCCAATTTGACAACTGTTTTGTATATTTTGAAACATATTACTATATTCATTTTTTTTTTAATTAGTCCATATTATTGAATTTTTAACTTGAAATACACAAAATTATGGCCATATGTTAATAGTCAAAACCAAATTTTGAATTTTTAGCAATTTTTCACTATAGTGTCCCCATAACACAGCAAGGAGGTGTTTCTTGCCTAAAAATATGTTAGCAGTGAAAAGGTTAAACAGATCTGAAGCAATAAAAGAGATTTAGTTACATGGTGTCAGGAGTGGGATTTAACCTGAAGATGGAGATAATGAAAACCTTACTTGTGAAAATGATCATGAAAACAGAAATAAAATGTGGCAAAGAAAATGTGTTGGAGAAAATGGAAAGGAATCTGCAGGCAAAAATTAGCTCTGACAGCTAGCCAATCACACATGTGCAGTGATTAGGGTCTAGCAAATCACGCTGTGAACATTCAGCATTTAGTCACAACAATTTAATTTAAACATTACTTAGATAATTAGCTTCCTTTTCTTATCAGGACCATGCAGAGCAAGAATTCCTGCATTGTTTAATGGAGTGGTAATGCAGTATTGTTTGTGTTGCTGACTCCTATAACCTCAAGCTACTAATACAAAATGCAACGCGTATCACTAGCTCTTCAAAAACATGCTTAGATCAGGTCTTTGCCAGCTGCAATTTTCCTTATTGTACAATCAATAACATTAATACAGGAATCTCTGATCATAACTCAATATTTGTAAGCCCGGAACTACCGGAGAAGAGTAATAAAATTTCATCTAAGGAAAACAAAACCATTTACAAGCGAGTATTTAATGAGCAAAATATAGACTATTTTAAGCATCTTTTAAGTATAGAGTCTTGGAATACTTTAGATAATAATTGCGTTAACACAAAAGTAGCAGATTTTTTTAACATAATCTCCCATTATCGGGACGTAGCATTTCCATTAAAGAAAGTGACACCCTACTCTAATTTCTCGTCTAATTGTAAAAGTTGGCTAACAAAAGGAATTATTTTATCATGTAAAAGAAAGAGGATGCTTAGGGAAGTTAATAAAATGACACAGGATCCCAAATTTAAAGAATATTTTAAAAAGTACTATAACACTTTATATAAAGTTGTAATTGCAGCAAAGAAATTACATAATGACATTTATATTAATAGTCACCAGAATAAGGGCAAGGCTATTTGGAACATACTAAAAAAAAAGAAACTAATAGTAAACAACAAAAATGATAAAATAACATTAACTGTGAATAACAACACAATAGTAAATAAAAAAAATCATCACTGACACATTTAATAATTACTTTGCAGTAGTGGCTAAGAATTTAACTAAAACCATGCCTCCACTATCTGATAATATAACCTCACCACAGATTATAAATAATTATGCCTCACTTTATTTATTTCCAACTACAGAAAAAGAAATAGAACAAACTATTAATACTCTAAAAATAAAAAAATGTAGTGGATATGATGATATACCTGATGCTCTCGTAAAGGAATGTGGAACGTATTTACTCAAACCATTATCAGATATCTGCAATATATCCCTTGCTACCGGCTGCTTTCCGGATGTTTTCAAAATTGCTAAAATTGTGCCCATTTATATAAGAAAGGTAATAAAACCTGTGTTGAAAATTATAGACCCATTTCTTTACTCTGTGTGTTTGCTAAAATACTCGAAAAAATAATGTACAATAGATTAGTACTCTTTTTATTAAAGCACAATATAATATCTGAATCACAGTTTGGGTTTCAAAAGGGTAAGTCAATAAATATGGCTATTTTCTCCTTTTTAGAAGAAATATTTAGTGCAAAAGACAAGAATGAACATGCCTTAGGGTTGTTTGTCGATCTATCTAAGGCATTCGACACAGTAGATCACAACATTTTATTAAATAAGCTTGAAAATTATGGCATCAGAGGAGTTGCTAACGACTGGTTTAGATCATACCTTACAAATAGAGCCCATTTAGTCAAAATTGATGGTATGCAGTCAAATTTACAAACAGCTGAGTGTGGCATATCACAAGGCTCCATATTAGGGCCAGTTCTCTTCCTTATTTATATAAATGACTTACCATTACACATGACTCCCGTTAATACTGTTCTTATTGGAGATGATGCAAACTTTGTGTTCAAAAGTCATTGCCAAAATTCGCTACCACGGACTATACATGACTCAATGTCAAAATTGTGTAACTGGTTAAATTATAATAAATTATTGTTAAATGTTAATAAATCGAGCTACTTAAATTTTGAAAAGTATCCAAACCTCACAAATCAATTCCAAATACTTGTAGAAAATAGCCCAATAAGTCACCAACATTCTACTAAATTCCTTGGTATTACAATTGACAACACATTAACATGGAAAGATCACATTCTCATTCTTAGTAATAAATTGAATCATTTAACTTACGCAATAAGAGTGTTAAGCAAAGTTTGTAGTAAAGCGGTAATGAGAGCGGTATACTTTGGATATATATATTCAATAATTTCATTTGGAATACTCTTTTGGGGGAACTCTACCCAATCAAATATAGTATTTAAAATACAAAAGAAAATATTAAGAATAATGAATCAGGAACCACCCCATGCTCCAAGTAAACCTATCTTTGAAGAGCTTAACATACTCCCTCTACCATGTATATATATATCCTAGAAACAGTCTCCTTCATTCATAATAATATGCCATATTTTAAGAGAAACAAGGATTATCATGCCCATAATACCCGAACAGCTGAAGCAATACATCTACAGTGTCATCGACTTAATAAAACTCTCAATAGTGTATCCCACAAAGGAATAATTTTATATAATAAGATACCCAAATCTTTAAAAGCTGTGCCAGGAAAATTCTTTAAATCTAAAATGTATAAATGGTTATTAAAACACAAATTTTATAGCCTAACTTCTTAACACCTGTATATTGTATATTTATATTTCTTGTAATAATTAGTTTGTAAGTCTTGACGAAGCCATATGTACAAATTGTATATCCTCGGTGAATAAAAAATTGAATTGAAATGAATTGCAATTATGGCTCACTGTATTGTGTTTAGCAGTCAACTTGGTTAATTAGGCCATGACCTACTTCCCACCTTAAATGCTCTTAGCCATACTGGTTCTCTCTGTGTCACTCCATTAAATACATACATATTAACCACTTTTTGGGAAAAAAATAAAATATTACAAGTATGCGGAAAATGTTTAACAGCATTGGAAAATTGTACTTCTATAAAGAGAAATCACTTACGTCTGTGCATTCTGGTGGAAATCTCTAGCACTATAATTTACTTTCTACAAGCACTTTTAACTTTGGTTACATATAAAAAGAGGTTGTTTATTTACCTGCTTGTAACAAAATATTCTTCCACTAGACACTGAAACACACCAGCCTGAGACAATTTGCAGTTATGCTGACATAAGCAGCTCTGCATGTGAAGCAGTAGCCAACAATAATTAGTCTTGCAGTAGCTATCTTGTGCAATGTTTCTTGATGTACCAGTATGTCAGAACAAGAACCTAATCATTTCTAACAAAAACAGTAGCAAACACCAATTTCAAGTGATTCACAGTAATATAAGGCTCATTTGTTTTTCAAGCTTTTAGCAGACTTTGACAACGAATATAAAGATGATACAGATTCCTGCAGTGACGTCAATGATGAAATTCTTGCTATTTTTGGGAGTAAAAAGCTGTCTCAAGGTAAGTAAAAATATTACTTAATCGTAGCAAATTGAGTTACTGTTTTGTTTACTAACTATTGCAGTATTGTCCCTTGATATGCCTCATATGAATCTGCAAACATTAGTTATCAATAACTTCATTAATAGCCACGGCTTGTAATCTATTGCTTATATCCACTCTCCTTGCATTAATTTTTCTGATAAGAATACAATACTGCACTGCTACCAGGTTGGCTAAACTCATGAACTAAGACACATTACAAGGATAATATGTAATGATCACTGTGGGAAGAAAATCATGTAATTAAACAAAAAAATCAAGCTATTAAATTCAGTGCATACCCTCAAAGAACTGAGCTTATATATCAAAACTTAACAACATTGAAATTTGAATAGATAATTTGATGTTGAAGCTCACCAAGATGATGCTATGGATACCAAGGGGAACCATCGGTTAGTCAACCAGCAGCTGAGAATGAGAACAATAGCTCCTTGAAACATGTCCTGCCAGTAATTTGGTAAGTGTAGCATTATGGGTGCTTAACTTAAATTCATTTTACATAATTTAATATGCTATGAATTAAGGTGGAAATGTGTGAAGTGAACTGAGAGGTAAGGACTGGATCATCTGGCGATCTCTCTATTTCTACTCTTTAAAGAAAGCTTTTATGCCTTGTTGAAACTCTGTAAAGGCTTGCTGGTAAATCACTTACTTTACCAACGACCAGTTTATGTTCTCAACTTGACAGTAAACATATGCATTTTCTACATGCATGTCATTACAATGTGGTGCGTGTTTTATTAAAAATAAAATTAATTTACTATGAAAAACTAAAATAAAATATTTGTAAACTGTTATATATTTATTTGCATATTTAATACATGGAGTTGTTTAATTTTTAGTAACTAAAAGTCCATTCCCTTCTAACTATTTCCAAAGCTTGCTATCATCAACATTTTTCACCTTCTGACAAGGCAAATAACTTTGCTTCTCTGGTTTATTAATGTAGCTAGTATGTCTTACACCACTGAAATTCTGTACATTTGTGACTCGCCTTTTAAGTATTTTATATAAAAAACAAACAATAATATATTACATTTTTATATCTGATATATACTTTGGTTATTGTATAATTTCACTTTTCTATAAACTACATGTTTTAAAAATATTAACAAGCACCTATTTCTACTACTTGATAAAAATAAAGATTTTAAAATGATCAGTCACTTTATAAATTATTATAAAACTATACACTAAAATGAATATGATGTGCCAACTCCATAAAAGCTCTTTTACACCAATAAGCTATAATGTGCATATGACGTGCCTTGATGACATTACCACTGCAAGAGAGAGAGAGCGAGCTTCCACCTTCACTGGCTCTGCAGGAACCATTGTTGCAGCTGCTGCTGCATCTTCAACGTTAAGTACTCTTCTCAATATACAGACCAGTATTATATTGCTCAAGACAGCTCTCCTATTGGTGCATTCTGGAGCCAAAGCTCGTGGATAAAGTTGTAGAGCTCATCACTCACCGACACCTGGCAGCCAGGAGAACAATCAGACTCATACTGCACAGTGAAAACTTTAACCCTGTAATTATTACTCTATTTTCTGTCTCAGACAAGAATAATCCTGCTGTAAATACTACACCTGACACATATTTGATACTACAGTGTGCACATTCATTTTACACTGCAAGCTATAGCTATGCTAATTTCTTCTAGCAAATTGTCAGCAAATTAACCCTTTTAATGCCAGCTCAAATAGCAAAATGATAACTTTAGAAATTAACATTGAGTCAAACTTACACTTTTAAAACTTCACTTGTTTTTACTTACATAGTACACATGTTTCACAGAACTTGTCTGCATTCTCAACTGCCTCCGGAATCTTGAGGATCGCCCATTGGACATCGGATGAACTTGTGGAGTGGATTGAATTCAGCAGGAATTTCAACGTTCATCGATGCTGACTCATACTTTTTCATAAAAATCTTTTCACAAGTATTGAGTTCAGTCTGTCTTGTCACATGTTTTAGAAAATAGACGTTCTCTTTGATGTTGTGGTTAAACTTCCAAAAGTGGTTTGCTACTGCTCATTTCTCTGTGTGCTTATATTTGTGCATCTTTAAGGGGGTTCGGAATGAGATAAATCTTGAAATTTTTAAAATTTACTTTTTCATTAATTCTTATTCCCTAGAATGTAAGCTTTAATATGATAGATAACATAATTCATGTTAAACACTACAAAATAGTTTATTTTCTATTTTTTATACTTTGTGTATACTTTTTTCAATAAAATTACATAAATTTGACAATTCTTTGAAGGAATGTAACTTTTCTCCTATTAGAGATAATTCCAGGAAATTTTCCGTATCCGAAAGAATTTTTTTTGCCCTCTTTCCATTCTACTGCCTACTCTGAACCATAGTGATGCTCTTTTGTTTGTTTCATATATGTTTAGTAACAAGGTTATAGGCTCAAAAAATTAGTGAGCTAACTATCTGAAGTTTCTAAGTAATTAATATATTTTATACAGTTGTGTAATGTTATAAATGTGCTGGATATATTCTCTTTATAGTGAATTGTGATATTAACAATGATAAAAAGAAAGAGAATCTTTAAAAAGCAAAAAAATTGGTAAACGTAAGGCAAATGTAGCCACATGTTCCCATGAAGAGAATGAGATTAGGCCTAGTTCTTCAAACAAGAAACTTTCACTCTCTCAGGAAGTGTATGAACAATATGAAAAAGAAGAAAATGAAGAATCTAAATATGAAATTGTAAATATAGCCTTATTGCAGACATTTCTGTTTCACTTAAAAAACATATAGGTCTTGCCAGTAAATCTACATTTTCTTGTAAGAAGTGTCGTAAGTGTCAGTTATCATAATTTTATGAGCTCTGAATCAACTGGATTCAGTGATGATAATGAAACATCTCTGTATGATGTAAATTTGCATTTTGTGTATGGGTTGAGATCAATTGGGAAAGGACAGACAGGTGATGACATTTTGTGTGGGATTCTGAATCTGCCTAAACAACCAACAAAATGTTATAAATATGTAAAGTGCAATCATCTTCATCTTCCACCAGCTTGCATGCAAGAAATGAAAAGTATATTTAGGGATCTGCCTCCATGGGGGAAATCAGAATCCTAATGACTCAGTTCACAATGTTATATGGTCTCACCAACCTAAAACTATATTTGTAGGAATTCAAACGCCCCATTTTGGTGTTTATGAGGCTGTTGCTAGAGGACCTTCATGAGCTGCAAGAAGACCCAGACAACCCTTCTTATGGTACAGGATTACATTAAGTTACAGCTAAAATAATATTTAAATTTCAAATGCAATTTTTGAAATTTTGCTTTTTTTCATACATATGCCCCTTTTTCTTAGAATCTATTAGACATAGAGCAGTTAAACGTATACTACATATTCCTCATTCATGGTTCCTGATTTTAACAGAAGGATTTCCTTATATACTTGATAATTACAGAGAAAAAAATTATGCTAATGATTTTGTTAATTTTTGGCATTGTTTCATTTAAAAATGATAAATTTCATAATAATCATAAAATTTAAAAAAGCTTGTGTTACAATATTTATAATGATTATCTCAACATATGATCAAAATTTCAGTTTTTGCACCCAGTACTTGTTGAGAAAAAAGGTCATGAAGTTAGCCAAAGGGCGTTCCAAACCCCCTTAACCCACTCCATTAGTTCATCCCATGTCCAGTGTGCGATCCTCAAGATTCCGGAGGCAATTGAAGGTAGTTGAGAATGCAGACAAGTTCTGTGAAACATATGTACTATGTAAGTAAAAACAACAGAAGTGTTAAAAGAGTTAAGTTTGAACTCAATGTTAATTTCTAAAGTTAACAAAATGCTGTCTAAAAGGTGTCAAGCAATTTTAGAGGAGCATGCAGTGTTTTAAATCTTTGGTAATAAAATGAGTACCAAATGACAGAGAACTGAATCTTTTTTTTCATTTTTAGTACACCCTTTTGTCTACTGAATAATATCCATTATATGAATAAGAGGTCTCTTCAATATTTAAAAAAAAAGAATTAAAAATGAAAGAAAAACCTGAAAATAAAATTAAAAATCCCAAAATAACCAATTATTAGACATACAGCACCTTACTACACAAGACAGTTCAGGCTAGTGAAATGAAAGTACAGATATTTCTTTAGAAAAACAGCATCCTGTTTTGGCTGGTGTTTTATTTTTTAAAACACAATAACTTGAAGGCTGGAGAGAGAGAGGGAGGAAAAAAAAAAAAAAAAAAAAAAAGAAGAAAAAAAAAAAACCACACACATAAGCATGATATCACTATTCATGAAAATGACATAAAACAATAGGATATAAATGTAACTTAGATTATTATACAATTTAGCACTTGAATGGTTGATTCAGATTGTATTCGTCATATGGTTATACCTCCGTAAATCAATTTTGACAGTACACGGATTACTTGCATGCGTACAGAGGCCGTTGTTATCGGATGCAATTTCATCGCTGAAGCTAAAATATAAATCTTCCTCTCTCACATCAGTAACAGAAACACTTTCATGAAGGTCAGAAACGCTTTAAAAGTCTGAAAATTCAAAATCACTCGCTTTCTTCTAATACACCCGAACTGTAGCTCTTATTTCCTCTTTAGTTCATACCTTTGGTTAGACGACTCCACGTTTCAAAAAACATAAACAAACACCTGCTACAGAAATTTCAATTTGGAGTGTCAAGATAAATTTGTAGTTCCAAGGTTTCTTTGCACATTTAATTAACTCTTATTTCTTCCTTTATGTAATGATTTTCAGACCAAAAATGATGTGCTTCTGCAGATTTGTCTATGTGCTTGTACCTAATGCTTCTCAAGTGTTCTTTCATCCTAGTTTCCAAATTTCTTTTTGCTTTTCCAATATAAATCTTATTGCAGTCTCAGCAGCTGATTTTATAAATTCCTAATTTTTTAGTGTTCGGTGAGGTATCTTTCAAAGGGTGATGCAATAATTTCTGGATATTATATCTATTTTGAGGGGCCAGTTTTATATCAAAGTCTTTAAAAATCCTTTCGAATTTCCAGAACACTTTTGGGTGAAATGTAAATTTGCAAAAATTCATTTTGGTTTATCCAATTTTTCCAGAGTGGTAATTTCATGTAGTCTTTTATTTATTTTGTGTCTGTAGATCAATCTGACTATGATGTTTGTATTGTAATTGTTATGTTTTTATTTGTTTATGTGACAATGGGAACAACAGTTAATACATAAAAATATATTTGATTTTCACAGTTATCTTGCGTCACTGACTCCATAATCGGGTGCATTCACTTAGCATTGAATGGAGAAGGAAATTGCAGCAGGGCTATGGCTACCTTACAGCCAATAAGTACATTTTTGTTGTTGCTTTTTTTATAAATAATCTTTTTGGAGACAAAGACAGTTAATACACACAAATATATTTGAATTTCATTGTTACTTTGCATCATTGTCTCGATAAACTGGTGCGTTACCTTATCATTGAATGGGGAAGAAAAACACAGCTCTACTACTGCCATTTAGCAACATATTGCTGTGTACTACTGCCATCTAACAACTGTTACCTGGTTGCGTTCCCTTGGCACTGTCTGTTCATTTCTACAGCAATTTCTCATTTTTTAAAGTTGGTATAGCCTTGTCGCATTGTGCAGTAAACAGACCCTTGGTCAGCCTCATTACCAAAAATTTGTTTATGTAATTTAATTCAGGAGAAATAAATGACCAGTATTACCTTGTATGGTGTAGGGTTGAGGTTACGCTTATGGTCCTGGCGCAGGCTCCCCAGGGAAGACTGGACTCTTGCACGTATTTCCTCCAAGCCTGGAATAGGTTGTGCTATCTTCCCATTCTGCCAGTACACCTGTCGTAACATTCACACACACACACTGCATTACATGGCGCTATAACATATTCATTAGTTCAAATGGCATGCACAAGCCTCCAGTACCAAATTTAACATGACATTACAGTAGTCGTAAGCTTTCACGGCTGGAGTCCAAATTATAACTAGAAGAATTTTCCAGGCTGAGAAGCCATGGTGTGCTGGAGTTTTCAAGTCCAGACATTTCGTTCACGACTGCGGTGAACACCTTCAGTGGCATGGTCTAAGTATAAATACTGCTGCTATTTTAGGCAACGAGTCAGTTGCGACCAAACCTTCACCAAGAAGACTTACCACGCCACTGAAGATGTTCACCGCAGTCATGAACAAAACGTCTGGACCTGAAACTCTAGCAGACCATGGCTTCTCAGCGCGGAAAATTCTTCTAGTTATAATTATAACATTACAGTCCAATTAAAAGTAACTTTCCATCACTTTTGTTTCAATTCCTAATCATTTTTACTTTCTCTAGCATGTACGTACATATAATGTACACAGTAGCTAGAGAAGGTACTGTATTCCACCCGAAAGCTTGATGTTAAGATTTCACCATAAATTGAAAAAAGAGAGAAAAGCATTTTTAGAAAAAAGGCGTTTTTTTTGTTTTTTATTATAGAATTCTTTATTAGTGCATGTTCCATTACAGATATAGTAATACTACATACCTGATCGAATCTGATAATTAGCAAAATTTCTGTAAGTTAGTATTAATATTTCTTGAACTATGAGACGTCTACAATTTATATAACTAACAATTTATAATATAATTTATATATCAAAGTTTATAGAATTCACAAATTTATTATATAGCTATAGTTTACAGTAATTCAAAGTTTATAGAATTCACAAATTTATAAAAATCCTTTCTAACCATTTCCTTCTTTTGTATTGGCCACTTTCCACCTTTTACAGTTATATTTTTTGAAAATGTTTCTCTTCTACATGGAAAAATTTTTGAAAATTTAGATTTTCTCAAAAATGGTTCAAACGATTTTGATTAAACTATCATATATTAAGGACATTTATATGACAAATAAAATGTATATTTTGAAATTTCTGGGAATACCCTCTTATGAGTTTTTCGTTCCGAGTGAATTTTGCTTAACTGGTGAACAAGTACTTACCACACAAATATGCAGATCTCATTAAAACACACAATATTGTCATATACTTTTTTTGTGGTGATTACCATTTTTTAAATATTCCTATTGGTTTCAGTTTTAATACTTAAAACCTTACTCATACAGGAATTTGTGGATTTCAACCACATGATAGCCAGCTTTTAAAAGATTTGACTATCGCTTTAGCCTAGTGTATTCCCTTATTATCTTTTACTTACAAGGAAGCAAGTAATAAGACCATTTTTGCTAATGTTTATTTCAATTAGTATGAAATGGATAGAAGAGTAAGCATTTTAACTATAGATTGTTACTGAGATGTAGAGAAAGTCATGTGAATGGAACATATCAAAATTTTTAAAGCACGGTAGCATAATCATAATTAAAAAATATTGTTTACTTTAGGAGCTTCCCTGTTGTGCTGATTTGGCACAGTAGGCCACTAGGGGCGTATTTTCTGCATTTGTTTTTTTGCCCAAATAATCCAATATGAGCATCTACCTAGTTAAGTGTGGGAGATGTAGCCTAGCCAGCACAAAATTTGTGCGCTTCTCTCTCCGCCAGAGATCTTCTTTAGAGTTTTCACGTCATGAAGGCACAATGGGCTCTTATGGACCATGCTTTTCTTATGGAAGAATCAAGTGCACGTTGCCAAATGTGTGTTTTCAAATGCGACTAAGATAAAATAGGAACATGCATTTCAGTATGAAATATGTGAAAGAATATGACAGTATGCATGAAAAATCTTTTATATAATTGTACATTTTTAAAATTATAAAATTTAAAATTTTGTTGAAATTAGATTTTTAACTTCCGTCTCGCTCCGAACATTAAAACATGGTTTTAAACTAAATTAATTGCAATGAAAAAAAGCTGGATTATTCACTTACTTTCATAGGCCACGTTGATATTTATATTATATCAATATGTCTAAACATATTATTTAAAAAAATAAAGTTTAAAACAAAGTGTTTGGATTCATTTATACAGTGGAAAATGTTGTCACTGGCTAATTCTCTTTCGACAAGTCCACACAAAAATTTCCAGTGACAACGCTGTCGAGGAAATAGTGAAATAATTTTTTATGTACACACAGAACATCTCCAGAACTAAGGCATCCATGAATCAATAGTTTAAGGCAAAGTGCACAAGGCTTACAGTGCCAACCAACCTGGTCCTCGTGTCTTGGGGATGATAAAAACCAGATTGGTATGACAGTTCAAGGGGCGATAAGGTGCCATACTTCAGTGGAGGTTTTCAGTAGGTTTTGGGAATCTGAGGCGTGTGTGTTTTACAAAATGGTATGGAGTCGGGTAAAGGGACATGTTGCGTGACATAACACTACATTTAAGCACAACGCTTAATAGACAATGGTTTTGAATCAGTCACCCACGATGAGTTGTTAAATTACTGTAAACATGTTAAAGGGATAACAGACGATATGTGGAAAGCAGATCAGCTGCAGGATGATATCGAACCTCTAATCATTGGGTTAACCAGCAGTTCCTCCAGCAATGACTCCAGTTCTTGTGAGGGCAGTGAACAGGCCAACCAGAACTCCTCTCTGGGTGTTGAACCCATATCCGATTAAGGAAACATTAATTATTAAGTGTATTATATTTAGGTTAAATGTAAAGTGCTGACAGTTATTAAGAGAATGCAATAAATTGAGGCATAAATGTATTTCACTAGGAATTAACTGAAAAATATACTATAGTTATTAACCTAATCAAACAGTAATAGTGTAAGTACAATAATGAATGCAATGACCAAATATAATGATAATGGTGATGGTGGTGGTGGTGATGATGATGATAATAAACCTGATTGTGAACGAAAGCACAGTAATCACGGTGGCGGAACATACGTGGGAACGGTGCGCAGATTCCCCATAACACCCATTGTGGCTTCATGACATGAAAACCGTATATAGTACGTTCTGGGTAAGTCCAACCATGACGCGAGGTCTGACTCTTTCTAAGTGCTTGTTTTTCTTGGTCTTCTGAAGTTGGGGTTGTTTTCCCTGTTTGCTAATTGTAATATTGTTGAAGCCAGCGCTTTTATGAACAAGTAGATGGCAAGTTGTAAATTTATAAAAGCAGTGCATTTCAAGAAGTATATGTACAAGAATTTTTCCAAATTTTATGAAAAAATGTTATGGCATAATTATGTGGATACCAGGGCTCATGTTTTATTTTGGTTACTCTTGCTATATTGTTGAATGGTTATATTTCTTATAGCTTATTAATGGTTGTACTTCACATTTTTGCAAGGGGCAACTATTGTGTATTTTGAAAACTAATCTAAATTTATACTGTTAAAACTTAAATTTGTTAGAGTAAATAAAACTTAACTTGATAATGGCGAGTTTTATTTTCAGAATAATTAGGGGGGACATTTGAATTACCTTGCTATCGTTTGTCGTAACCTTCAGCGAGGTCCAAGGGGCAGTACACTGTAAAATTGCTATTTGAGGACTTATTACATTCTGAAATGATGCTCCTCAAATACGTTACCTTATAAAGCGGCTCCACTCTTGTTGGAATGACACGAGCTCTTTTGGACTCCTGGAATGGATGTCTGCAGAGGACCTTTTGTCCAACTTCTGGTGCCGGTTCTATTGACCGAGTGAGCAGATCTATCAGTGCATGCCCTACACATACAAATAGTACGGGATGAGTGGACAAACATTCATAATTTGATGTTGAAACCTATAGGTTCCAAAGGAAAATTAATATTGAATTTTAGGAAATTTATAGAATAATGCTGCAAAAAGAGAAAATCTTTGTAGGTACACCTACAAGTTAATCTTCGATATCACTCACCACAAAAAAGTCCTATTCCTAAATTCTTATTCTTACAACATTCCTAGATAATAGTACATAAAATAAATAATAATAAAAATAAACAGAGCCCATGACATCCTTTCAGAGCAAGGGCCTCCTACTTGTGTAGGGATAGCTTGGAATTTGTACTCTTAACATGCTGAGCCAATCCATGAGAGTTTGGATGTTTTTCCAATATTTTAACTAATTTGCGAAAATATTCTCGCTCACTCATCTAAGCTTAGCAGCAGGAATCCTTGTGATTTTTTGCATAATGTAGATTTCTGCTGCTGATCAAGAAAATCTATAGCTTGTTATACAGTCTGTTTGGGAGCAGATGCTCAATATTTTCGCATTTATTTAAGGTGAGCCTTTGCGGACAACTCTCGAACCTCTTGCGCAGTGGAGAGGGGTTACCTTATAATTTAATGACCATAAATAATACTATAAATAACTTATAAATTAAGAGGAAATTTTCATTAGGGGTAGGACAAACAGTTATTACTTTCTCTAGCTGTATGTACATAAAATATACATCGTAGCTAGAGAATGTATTGTATTTCACCCAAAAATTCTATTTCGAGCTTTCACCAAAAATATATGTCAAGGTCCCCGACTCTAAAAAAAAGCATTTTTAGAAAAAGGTCTATGTGTGTCTGTGGACAGCATAGCTCAAAAACAAATACAAACTTGGTAATTATGTTAAGTATCTTTGAGGATGCAACACAAAGATTTTCAGAAAATTCTCTCCAGCACAAACTCCTTTTACATGGAAAATTTTGCTTTTCTCAAAAATGGCTCAAACAATTTTTATTAAAATACTACATATTTAAGATATTTACATCACAAATAAAATGTATATTTTGAATTTTCTGGAAATAGCCTCTGAAGGCCTCTTTATTCTGGGCGAGTTTTGCTGAATTTTACGTAAAAGTTAAATCGTAAGAAATAGACAAAAACTTACTACACAGAAAATGTAGATCTCGCTAAAACACATATGTGTCATATACATTTTTTTGGTTGAGTTGACCGTTTTTAGATATTCTTGATAAGGTTTTCAGTTTTAAAATACACTTTTCTCATATGAGAATTTGCCAACTCCAGGTCATACTAAAGAACTTCAATCATATAGCAACAGTTTTTAAAAGATTTAACTATCCCTTTAGCTATCATTATCCCTTATTTCCTTTCTACTTACAAGGAAGCAAGTAATTCTTCTAATTTTATCTCAATTAGCACGAATTAGAAGAATTAAGCTTTTTAACAGCAATTTGTTACAGATATAGCTTAAGTCATGTGAAGGATTCATTCTTTTGTATAAATAAAATAAAAATATATTTCACCCATAGAATTACCAAGATTACAAGCCATCATGTGTCCGAATGGCTGCATGGTCTAAGGTTTTGTTTTAATATCTCACCTACATTATTGGGTATCCTTGAAAGGATCAGCCCTGGTAATAACACTCTTGATTCAGCCCCTCCTTAATAATAGTTGATAAAAAGCAAGTGCGCACACAGTAGTATTCAAGGAAATAACTGAAAGCTCTTACCGTCGGCACCATAAAGACGATATGCATGCTTCTTCCCAGGCATTGTAATCTTAAGTACATCCTGACTCAACTTGATGCGTGGTAGGCCGTTGATCTCCACCATCTTGTACACCCCTCCCAGGGCTGGCTGCCTCTGACATGTCACTAAACATGGAAATTCTACCAATGTAAGGCCTATATTACACTTCTGTGCCACAGAAATAATATGATAAAACATTTTACACTGTAATATAGCATCTTTGACTACATCTAGCTGTGATAAAAGTTTAGCCACCATCACACCTGTGATTAGAAGATAAAATGGCAGACTTTACACATGTTCAGTAGCTGTAAAGATATTTAAGCTACAGAAAAGAACTTTGAGAATAATTAATCATATATTCCAAGTAAACCAATATTTTAAGTACTAAAGATTTTACCACTACCTTGTGTTTATATTTTGAGACAGTATCATTTATACATGCAAGCAAGCACATATTTAGGCTTAATAAATGTTACCATTTATACAATACCAGAACATCCAATTCTATACATCTGCAGCAACATAGGCTCAGTAAGAGCATAAATTGTGTCTTTATAACAACCTTCCTAATGAAATTAAAGCTTTAAAAACTAATCTTTTCAGGAAAAAAGTTAAAAATCTACTTTTAAAACACATGTTTTGTGCAATTGATGAGTACATGAACATATCCTTTTAATTTTTGCTTTTGTTTAATTACATAGTATTATTAATCATGTAATATAGTATCTTATTTATTTCTTGCTTGTACATAATTTATTAGGATTATGAAATAGATGAAACCTTGTATACACATGTAGTACTTATGGTGAATCTATCTATAGCCAAACTGCTTCACAATTAAAAAAAAAACACCGGAAATATATATATATATGCATAGCAAAAGACTTTAGTAAAGTACATGAAGGATACATGGATAATGATATGAGGAAAAAATTAAATGGATTCAGAAGCCAATATTTAGAAGAACAAAAAGTTAGTATGTCAACCATTAATTACTATTTTTGCTGTTGTCTTTGTTATTCATACTCCTATATGTAGTAACATTCTTTAAGAAATTGTCTTATTGAGATTAAGTTTAGGTTAGGTTATACGAGAATGTTGTAGATGAATGTAATAGAAATTTTAAGTAAATTTATTTATAAATATTCAATATGACAAATAGCATTCTAAACAAACACATTGGGAACCATTCTTACAGCTCATGGTGTTAACTTTGCACATCACTTTCTTAATAATAAGGAAGTGCACACCCACCACTGAATCCTTGCACTTGACGACAGGAGTTAAGTTGCTACATCAGCAAATAACAAACGAAAAGCTTTACCCATTTGCCTTTCTAACCAATCACAAAGCAGCAATCCAGTTGGTCGGTCAGACAACAGAAATGCATCTAGATGCCGCACCGTTACAATATTTGACTATTTCCATCACGTGCTCCGTTTGTTAACTCCTAACACATGCGTTGAACTGTTCTGTACAAGATACGTTGTTATTTATATTCGTTGATAGTGTTTTGGTGAGGGAACATAACAAGACTTTCACAATTATAGAGGTGGATAGACTTTTGCGGCAAGTGTGGTGTGGTGGACGTGGCTTCATGGAAGAAGAAAGTGAATCATGTTCACAAAATAATACGAAAAACACAGGAATTAAACAGAATCATCAGTGAATGTGAACCACTAATAATATGCCTTGGTGATGACGACAATGATGGCAATGATGATGATGCTTCAGAGAATGATGATGACGGAGACTTGGATGGAATTGAGCCATTAAAATTCTAAACTAGTGAAAATCATTTTGTTATACCTTTCTCTCATTGTAACAAGCTATTTTGCATTTTTGTTCAATATTGATGTAAATATGTATGTATGCTAAATGCATTACAGTGTCACTGTTATTTTCAGTTTACATCAATAATAAAGAATTAGTTTCATTATTCATCGGCATCCATTTACTATGTATACTGTTTATATTTGTCTTTACACACAATAGAGACATTTGTAATCAGCTGTTGTTGTTTACCACTTACTCTGGCAATGCTGCAAAGACAGCATAGCCAACCTAACGCGAAACCACCTGAACAGTCAAGTGCAAAGATTCAGTATAGTGTTCAATTTCCACTGTTACAAAACTTTGTTACCGACTCTGTGCAGTTTTTACACTGTAGTATGTGTTATTTCCCACAAAAGGAGCACATGTAATATTCATAAGGTTCATGAAAGCTCTTGGTGCAGCATATTTTGAAGTGAAATCCATAGACAGCAAGTACATGGCTCAGCTAGTAATCTGCTTCCTTCCAGTCATCTCTGGTCATTGCGTCCAATGTATAGAAGTCTTCTGGTATCTCCGTCTTCTTTTTCTGGTGCTCGACAACAGTGGTGTGGAGGGCAGCAGTAGTTGTAGTCAGAGATCTTCCAGTAACATACTTTCTCAGCTCAACTCATACACGAGACGTGACCTTGTGGTATTTCGAGAGACTTAGTGCACGTTACAGGAATGTTGTTTTTGTCTTTTCTAGGTCTTTTAGGTTGCTTGTTGTGAGGTATTGCCAGCTTGTGTTGATTTATTCTGCCATTTGTAATATTTTTACAAAACATTAAATACATATTTACATTAAAAAATTAAAACAAGTTGATATAAAAAAACAGTTCTGGTAGATGTACATAAAATAGCTAATAAACAATTTTGGAAATCTAATGGTAAATTAAGCATCAACAATTTGACAAGAGCTAGAAAACATATATTTAAATTACCAATTTAACAAGTAAAACTATGCACAGATCTGAACAAATATAAGTACCTACGTAAAATAGTTAACAAATTATAGTAAACAAATGTTTGAAAATAAAATTATAAATCACTCATCTTGGTTCCATTTTGTATTCTTCAATTGAGTAAAAAGCATGTTTTATCAGGTAAGCCTTTATTGCATTATTTTTTTCACTTCTTGTAATTTCCTTGATTGAGTGAGGCAAACGATTGTATAGGTCTTTTGCAACATTTTCAATACATTTGGAAGATTCTTCAATGTGGTTTCTTATTACATGTATAAGACATTCAAATATATACAAACAGGGTAGCGTGAGGATTTTTAGTTTTTAAAACTACTTTTACATGACTGTCTTCTTTGAATTTTTCCCATTATTCTTATTGCTTTTTTCTGTAGTCTAAATATTCTTTGCATATTTGTTTTACCCGCTGCTCCCCAGAAAATGATCCCATAGTTTAGATGAGTATGTATAAATGCATAATAAACCTTTAATGTGCTACTTTTAAGCATTATTTGTGTTATTTGTTTTAGTACATATATACCCTTATTAAGACTGATATTATCTTTATTTTGAAGATTTTTAATGCTGCTTGGATAGAAATCCTGTGCAGATACTTTATGTCATTCATGGCTCTAATAGAAAGATATTTTTAAAAATGTGATAAAAGCTGTGATAAAAAGTTTGTTGTAATGTAATATACTCAACAGCTTTTATGTGATCAAAGGTTTTATCACATTCTGTGACACAGAAATGTGATAGTGTACTATAGGTATACATACGCTGCTTGTAACTCAAAGAAAACAATCAGAAACATCAACAAGGTATGACTATCAAGTGATTTATACAGTGAAACTTTTAAATTATTATGCAACTAATTTGAGTCAAATATGGACACTATAGTTCCACTTACCCAGAAGCATTTCAGAAGCCAGACAAACACCCGCTGACGAAGATGAACATCTTCGAAATGTATCCGGGGAAAAAACTAAGTAACAAATATGAAAACTACTTGACTCAAATTAGTTAAGTAATTAGAAACATGTTAATTTTGAAGAGAACAACATACTCACCCTACCTTGTTTGTTTATACTAGGAACAGTTTGCTTCATAAATAATAACATTCACTAATTTAATTCAAATAGCAATGTGCATGAGCATATCATTAGAAATCAGAATAATCTTAATTTGCAAGTTATCAGAACAACAAAAAAGATTAGTTCCATAATACATAGAGAAATCCACATGTAATACAATTTAAAAAAAAAAAAAAAAAAAAAAAAAAAAAATGACAAGCAGCCACCAAGGTCAGGAAGCAGGTTAAGATACTTAATTGACCAATGTTTTTATACTGTGAAAGAATGAGTTCTTTACCCATAACCATTACCAATTTAAATAGGATCATTATTCTGTATACTTCTCTCTGTTTGTATAGATTAGATTAGAAAGCATTCTGTAGGTTTGTTTAAGCCAGGAAGCCACTGAACATAGAACTTGTCAAGGGATATACATGTAACACGTATGTTTATATATTATGGAAAAAAAAAAAAGGAAGAAAGAAAGAAAATGTATCAAGCTCTAGTGCTAAAAGCACAAGTTACAAAAACAGCAGAATAGACATATAATCACAACATTTGCTTTTGAGGCGTGTACGCCACTGCACTATACTTAATGTGCTTCATAAAAGCATATGTACCTTTTTTCCATGCACATAAAAACAAAGTGTATCAAAAATTAGTGTTAAAATGTATAAATAAATATAATTTCATTATATGTAACACTAATGTAATGTATTACGACAGTTTTCCAATTATCAACATAATAGTTACTACTAGTAATTATATAAAACTAAAATATGATTATTATATTAAGTACTCTTCATAAATGTCAACAAATTATAATACATATTTACAAATATGTTATAGAATTTACAATGCAAAAATTTATAATTATGTACTAGAGTGTAAAATATCAATAGTTGTATGCACTAAATTGTCAATTTGGTTACCTAATCAAAATATTATTATTATTATTATATATAATAATAATAATAATAATAATAATAATAATAATAATAATAATAATAATAATAATAATGTGTAATATACAATTGACAAAGCCATGAAATTGTAACTAATTTCTAGTCGACGAATAAAACATGCATATATCAACTTTTATAATTATTTAACAGTTTTATGTGCTTTACATTTAAGAGGGTTAAACTCTTCAGAATGGTCAGCAATGAGTTTAGGTCTTCCTATACCTCTGTCAGAGTTTTTTTATTTAACAGTTTGGGTGGCTTCATTTAATGTTGGGTATATTATGGTTGTGATGATGCCACAGATGCTAGTTAAAAACTGATTGCAATTATAAATGTTATGTGGGAAGCACTGTGAAGTTATTTTGCATTATATAATTATAACTGCTTATTCATACTCTAACTTCACGAAATAGACAAACAACTACAATACAAAAAGCTGATGCGTTACACTCACATGACTTTCTCTAGCTACTCTACAAGCAAACTTCTTAAAAAAGATAATTATTCTTTCAACACCATGCTAATGGAGATAAAAATTAGCAGATTTTATTACTTAGTTCCTTATAAGTAGAATGGAACTACATGAATACACTAGGCTAAAGTGATAGTCAAATGTTTTAAAAGCTGTCGTTATGCAATTGTCATTGCAAATCGCTTCTTTGCTTGGCCAGGAGTAGAACAAAAGAAAAACGGACACTTCCGTCTGAGAAAAGTATAGGAACTTCACAATTGAAACTAATAACAAGCAATACCTTGAAAACAGTAAGCTCCACGAAAAAATTGTATATGACATAACTTGTGTATTTTAACAAGATCTATATTTTTTGAAAAGTAAGTATTATCTATCTCTTATGGTTTACTAGTTATACCAAATTAAGCAAAATTCATCCAGAATTAACAGGTCTTTAGAAGCTATTCCCAGAAAATTCAAGATATAAATTTTATTTGTGATGGATATGGCTTTAATATGTGGTATTTTAATCAAAATCGTCAGAGCTATTTTTAAGAAAAACAAAATTATTGAAAATGTTTCCATGTAAAGGGTAGTTAGGGGTTGGGGGATTGTCTTGAAAATCTTTGTGTTGCATCCTTGGAAGATACCAAACTTAAATACCAAGTTTGGTATTTAGCTATCTTTTCATTTTTGCACACGAGCACAGACGCACACGCACCCGCACCCGCACCCACCCCCACACACGGACAGAGAGAGAGACCTGTTTCTGCTTTTTTTTTTTTTTTTTTTTTTTGGATTCAGGGGTCCTAAAACATGTATTTCCAGTGAAATCTCGACATCAAATTTCTGGGTGGAATACAACACTTCCCTATCCCTATGTATGTTGTACATATGGGGCTAGAGAAAGTAGAAATGTAGATCTTGTTAAAACACATATCATATAAATTTTCTTTTGTGGAGTTGACCATTTCTGAAATATTCCTTGTTATTGGTTTTAACTTTATATACAGTATACTCTCGACTATCCTGGGTATGTAGAGGAGAAGAAGCACGAATAATCAAAAAACCTGTAATTTAATACTTTTAAGGTACAACATGCATATGTAAATAGCAAATTACATTTAAAAGTTTATTTTCAACATGTGTTCTTTGTTCAAAATATACTCTACTTCTGTGCATAGGTGTTGTTTTTCTTTAGGAAACAGCAATAAAGGATCCACTACGTGACAATAAGTGCCATTTCCAATGTTTAAACGATCATCGTCTGAAAACAGAGTACCGTTTTCATTGTTATTGACCTGCCTGTTCCGTGTAAATTACAACAAATTCCATTTTTGTGATTGTTAATCAGTGTGCAAATGTCTACGAAGCAAGTTAAAAGAAAATGTATAAAAGAGATGGCGAGAAATGATAAAAAGGTGTGTTGACTAAAAACAAAATAATAATTTTGGGGGAAGGATACATGTAATCAGGAGTACACTGTATTTAAAATTTTCTCATACAGGAATTTGTCAGCTCTTGGCATGTGAAGAAACAAATTTCGATCACATAGCTTTTAAGATATTCGACTATCACTTTAGCCTTCTACTTATAAGGCAGAATTAATATGGACATTTCTGCTAAAGTTTATCTTGATTAGCACAAAGGGGAAAGAAGAATGAACTTTTGTAAGAAGAATGTTGCAGAACAGCTACAAAAGTCATATGAGTGGAAGACATCAGATCTTTTAATCTAAATGAATATTTCTAATGCATTTTAAGTGTTTAATAAGCAACGTTTGCATACCTAGATGTGTACCAATACCAAAGCAGTCTATCTTGTGCCCCTGATCATGAAGACTATAAATTGTTTCTTCATTAATGTCATTTGAGGCCACAATTTTCAGCTTGGCAAACCATGGGATGTTATATCTGCAATGAGAACAAGCACAGAGAAATTATATCAGGTGAAAGGGAAGTCATTACATTAATTTAATCCAGTGATAGATCTCTGTATTTGGAACACATTTTGAATCTTAAGTTTTTGTTTCTGTCTATTTCCTATGGAAATAATAATTTAGCTTTTTCGAAAACAAGAGACAGACAAGCTCGCAACGCTGCAGGTTGTGTGGGTGTCACTTGCACTAGGTCAGTACATAAACAAACACGTCTCACTGCTGCTACCACACCAGTGTAAGCCAATCAGAATGCCAGTTGCACTCGTTATCTCCCAAAACATTACACCACCCTGCATAGTGCTTGCAAGTCACCGATGTGTTTACAACCAGTTCAGAAACCTGACCAACCTCAACCCAACATTGCTGAGTTACTTCATGTCTGTAAAGGCTGCTCAGAATATTTCTTTAAATTATTAATTATTTTGAAACTGTGTGATGTCCCATAATTCCTACCGAAACCAATGTCAGAAATACGTTACTCTACGCAACTTACAAGTAACAAACTATTATTACAATTATCTTCATACATGGAATTGCACATCCAATTTGGGAAAAAAAATGCCATCTGACTTTTTTGTTTCTAATACTTCTTTAAGCACATGTTTGAAGGAACGTAATAAGTCACTTTCCACCCGGTGTACCAAAAGTTAACAATATAATGTTAAAAAATCTGACGTGGTAGAAATTAATAACTTTCCCTTTCTGACTCAAATTCACAAGTGTTTGTATATCTAAGTCCTAAAACCTTTTCCAAGCAGTCCTCAAAGACCCAATTATATATTTTTATCTCCTCCTGATAGATCTCCTAGCCCATTAATTAATCAATTTTTACTTTCTCTATACGTACTATATAATTGTGTATAGAGAAGATATTGTATTGCACCCAAAAATTTGATACCAAGATTTCACCAGAATTAGATGTTTTAGGACCAACTGAATTCAAAAAAGGCAATTTTAGAAAATGGACTGCATGCAAGTGTGTGTGTGTGCGTGTGTGTGTTTGTGCAGCATAACCCAAAAACGAAAAGTCTGTTAAACACCAAACTTGGTATTTAAGTTGAGTATCTTCCAAGGATGCGACACAAAGATTTTCAAGAAAAACTCCCCATTCCAAACTGGCTTTTACAAGGAACTTTTTCAAAGATTTTGATTTTCTTAAAAATGGCTCTTACTATTTTGTTTAAAATACCTTATGTTTAAGAGATTTTGAATAAAGTACCTTATGTTTAGGATATTTTTATGATAAAATGTATATCTTGAATTTTCTGGAAATAGCCTCTGAAGACCTGTTCATTCTGGATGACTTTTGTATAATTGGCAAACCGTAAAAGATAAAAAAAAAAATTACTACACAAAACATGTAGACCTCATTAAAAACACAATTTATGTCATCTACATTCTTTTTATAGCATTAACCATTTAAGATATTCCGGAATATCGGTTTTAATTTTAAGTCGCTTAATTTATTCTCAAATGGAAAGACATCTTTCTTCTGTTTTCTTGTTTGTTTACTCTTGGTAAGCAAAGAGATTGGATTCAATTGTTTCACACAGTGACCGGCTTTTAAAGGACGAGAATATTGCTTTAATGTGAGCATTTTCTTACTTACAAGGAGCTAGTAATAAGACTAATTCTGCTTTTGTTGATCTTGCTTAACATGATGTAGGTAACAATGTTTTGAATGAAAGGTTTGTTTACCAAACAGGTAGAGGACATCATGTGAATGGAACACATTAGATATTTCACCTTCTACTCACATGGAATCAAGTAATAAGGACAATTTCTGATAATGTTTATCTCGATCTGCACGAAGTGGATAGAAGAATAAGCTTTTAAACAATTATTTGTGATAGAGGTGTAGAGAAAGTCATGCGAATGGAAGAAATCAGCTTTTTAAAGATGTTTGCCCATCCATTGGTTCTCTAATTCTCTCTTGATATTGTAAACATTGCTTTTGTCAAATTTAGGATTCTGTACAGTATTTAATTACTCCTTTTTTTGCCACTCTCCACGACTCAATTTGGCCTTACAGTGGCACAGGATAATCCTAGTATTTCCCTGCAGAACATCCTGTGAACAGCATCTAGTTTCCCATTCTTGTCCAGCCCCAATATTTCTATCCCACTGAGCATTTTGGCCTCTGTGATCATATTAAATTCTCCCTAGCCAGTTCACTTGTAATTCTTAATCTCAGTCTTGACGAGTGTCAATAACATTTGGTGCAACTTTGTGAGAAATTAGCAAAGCATCGGGGGACCATACAGATGGACACAGGAGGATAACAACTGCAGCACCTCCCCCATTGGTGGCAGCGTCATCAAGCAAAGGGGCCCTCTAGTGTAAAAGAATAACAATCACCACCATAAAGTGCCGTGAGCCCTGAAGAAGGTCTGAACAAGACGTTGAAACCTTGGGAGGTTGCAGTGGAAACCAGAAGCCATCCACGTTATTGTAAAAATCTGATGCGTTCCATTCACATGACCTTCTCTACATCTCTGCAACAAATTATTGTTCAAAAGCTTAAGCTTTTATTTATTTCATGCTAATCGAGAAAAAATTAGCAAAAATAGTCTTATTACTTGCTTCCTTGTAAGTAGAAGCGAAATAAGGGAGTGCCATAGCTTAAAGTGATCTCAAAAGCTGGTTGCTATGTGACTGAAGTTCCCTTGTTTGTATGGACAGGAGTTGACAAATTCCTGTATGAGAAAAGTATTTTTTTCAAAGCTGAAACTAAAAACAATGAATACCTTAAAAACAATCAACTCCACGAAAAAATATATATAACATAATTTGTGTTTAAATGTGCTCTACATTATCTGTGTGATGAGTTTTTGTCCATCTCTTATGGTTTAGCAGTTATGCAAACTTCTGTAAAATTCATCCAGAATAAAGTAGTCTTCAGAGGCTACTCCCAGAAAATTCAAGATACACATTTTATTTGTCAGGTAAATATGTTTAATTTACGATATTTAATCAAAATCGTTAAGAGCCATTTTTGAGAAAATCAAAATTTCCGAAAAAGGTTTCCATGTAAAAGGTAGTTTGGGGTGGGAGGATTTTTCTTAAAATCTTCGTGTCACATCCCTGAAAGATACTGAACTTAAATACCAAGGTTGGTATTTTGCCGACTTTTCGTTTTTCAGTTATCATGTTCACAAATGCACCCCCACCCATACGCACGCACACACAGACCTTTTTGTGAAAATACTTTTTCTGGATACTAGGGACCCTAAAACATATATTTCCGGTGAAATCTCAGTATCAAATTTTTTGATGGAGTGCAATACCTTCTCTATACACTATATACATAGTACATGTAGAGAAAGTAAAAATAAGAACAGTATATAAATGTAAAAATAAGCTAGTAACAGTGAAGTAACAAAAATATTAATATCATAATTAGTAATTGTAATTAATCTTCACTTATCTTTAGGAATCCTTGAACTAGTTTCGCAATAAATGTATCTATTGCATCGTCAGCATTAATTTCTTTTTGATCTTGTTTATTTACATTGTTATGGTTACTGCTATAAGGTGGATTGTGTACTAATGCATTGCTAACTATTGGAATCCAACAAATTTGGCGAGAGAGTCAATTGGAGGTATATCAAAATTCAATGCATGATTTTTATATTTTAATATAAATATTTTCTCCCAAGCCATTAAATTTATTTTATTAGTCACTGGAGCACTACACGTAATGCAACACTTTAGGTACACAAATAATTGAGTTCATGTCACTTTCTCAGAAAACATCAATCAGTAGATGGATCTTTAACTCACTTCACTAGAGCTCTACAGTTTATATCGTTCACTTCAGTCACTTTACTTATGCTACTTTAATTCACTTTGTCAGTTTACTTTAGTTCACTGCTCTCCGGCACTCTGTGTTTCCTTATAAATGCTGCCGGAGTTTCCAGTCTTAGAAGTTATGAGCACATTGCACTCTATCCGTAAGAAAGAGATCAATCTGGAAGGGGGGGGGGTGGGACCGACGATTCCAGATGTCTTGCAGGGCAACACACAAAGGCTTTGTTTACCTGGCTGTTGTGTGTGCTCACTGATTTCCCGGCTGCACACAGAGCTTAGCAGGCACGTCAACGTTAAACTATGCACTGTGGGACCTTGAATACACCAGCTATCAACATAAGACTATTCCCCTCTCCCCAAAGAAACACTACTCCAGTTGCTGCAAGGACACAATATGTGGATGGCCCAGTAGTTTGGAAGACATTTGCAAATACTCTTCAAATTTGGTCGAAATCAAATTGAGGGAGGGTAATTTATGGATGTTTCTTAACCTAACTGCATCATATTTAAATACCCGGGGAACTAACCAAGAAGTCAGATTTAAATGCCCTAGCTGTAAGGTGGTAGCAGCAACATTTAAAATCAACCAATAAGTATTTTGTGCTGAAAATTTAAAAACATAAACTCATCAATTGTTCAATATAAAAACACCACTATTTGCAGTAAAAGTGTATATTAAGGCACACTGTCTTTACTGTGTCGAAATACAAATGTGCTTCAAAGGGCCTAATGGGTCATCATTGTTTTCTTATTTTTCTGGCAGCTTTCTGCACTAAATTCACGACCACTGTCAGCAGAACCTTCTTCAGACTGATTTATATTAAGAATAATCACCTCTCACTTATAATATGTAAAAATAATATGACCTAACCTATATATGTGAAGATGTAATAGATCTGTTTATTGCGAAACTAGTCCTGTGGATTTCAAAAAGATAAGTGGAGAATTGTAACAAAGTATTAATTGTTATATTAATACCACTATCACAGTCACTCTCTAATACACTCTGTATCAGATTTCTCTAACACTCCTTGTCATGTCTTCTTTGCGAGTGAAATATTATACTCTTGATTATCCAGGGTAATGTAGGGAAGAAGAAACACGAATAGTCGAGAAACCCATAATTTAATGCTTTTAAGTACAACATACATATATGTAAATAGGATATTTGAAAGCTTTCTTCAACATGTATTCTTTGTTCAAAAGTTTATTCCACTTCTGTGCATAGATATTGTTTTTCTTTAGGTAAATATTCACGTTTAGGTGAAATACAGACTGAAATTTGATAATCTAAGAGTTTAACAAGCATCAGAAAGTGAAGCATTCAATCCATTTAACAAGTGAGTTATACATCACACACTTACTGATGAGCGATCTTCTCAAAAGTTGATCTTGACAGCTTGGAAAGGTATGCCAGATCTCCACTGTCTAGACGGACCCCAATTGCCTTGTATCCCAGATCATTCAGGGCCAGCGCTACTGCAGAGAAGTTCAGCAAACCACTCCTGAAACAATATTCAAACAGCTCTTTTAGTATTTTTACTTTCACTACACATAAGTTATGGATAAAGAAGGTATTGCATTCCACCCAAAAATTGGATACCATATTTCACAGAAATACATGCTTTGGGTCCCCTGAATCCAAAAAAGCGTTTTTAGAAAAAGGTCCATGTATGTGTGTGTGTGTGTGTAAAATGTAAAAAATGTAAATGACGTTTAATTTATGGACGCTCTTTAACTGCTATGGTTCCCTGCATCCCAATATATACCGGCCGTGAAAGGCCGCTTAATTTTTCTCAGAGGCCTCTGAGGTTTTTTTTACGTGCATTAAATCTACGACACGGGACCAATGGCTTTACTTCCCTTCTGAAGGAAGCCATGGTAAAGATTTTTACGCCTGAAAAAATCCATTATCCTCTACCGGGTTTGGACTCGCGACCTATATGAAGTTAGCATGGTAACCATTACACCACGGCGTCTCTCGCTCTCGCTCTCTCTCTCTGTCTGTGCACATGTGTGTGCATGGACAGCATAGCTCAAAAACAAGACCATTGAATACCAAACTTGGTATTTAAGTTTGGTATCTTCCAAGGATGCAACCTGAAGATTTTCAAGAAAATTCCCTTACCCCAACTATCCTTTACATGGAATAATTTGAGAAAATTTTGATTTTGTCAAAAATGACTAACGATTTTGATTAAAGAATCATATATTACAGATATTAACCTGACAAATAACATGTATATTTTGAATTTTCTGAGAATAGCCTCTGAAGACTACTTTATTCTGGATGAATTTTACAGAATGTTGTATAACTGGCAAACCGTAAGAGATAGAGAAAAACTTACATAACAGAAAACATGGAGCTCGTTAAAACACACAATTTGTTATATACATTTTTTTCGTGGAGTGGATCATTTTTTAGATATTCCTTGTTATTGGGTTCAGCTTTAAAAAATGTATACTTTTCTCATACAGGAATTTTTCAACTCCTGTCCATAGAAACAAGGGAACTTCAGTCGCATAGTAACCAGCTTTTGACTAATACTTCAGCCTATGCTACTCCCTTATTTCCCTTCTACTTGCAAGGAAGCAAGTAATAAGACTATATCTGCTAATTTTTTCTCAATTTGCATGAAGTAAAAAGAAGCATAAACTTTTTAACAATAATTTGTTGCAGGGAAATGTAGAGAAATTCATTTGAATGGAACAAATCAAATTTGTTTGATAAAAAATTATTTAATATAATAATAGAGATTATTAATATAATTGATTATTTTAAACAAATCATAATAAAATTGGAGCATTATAATTTATTTTAGGCACATGAGCAATTATTTTGGAACTACTAAAAGGAATTTTGGGTTACAGAATAGCATTTTCTTTAGTCTTATCTTTAGTTTTTAGAATATTTTTTCATTACTACTCGAGAAAACATTTTAAGGCTTACTGTCAGTCTGGTTGCCTCAGTTAGTTACGTGCTGACCTTCTGACCCAAGATCTCAGGATGGAAATCTATAGCTTATTATATGCCACAGTTTCCCATACATCAGCTAATGTGTCCTCATAGCACGTATGTACATATTCATGGATTGTTCTTTCAAAGGTAGTTTACGTCCTATATATTTCTTCATAATTGCAACAAATTCAGCTTGTGTAAAGGTATGTCAGTAGACACAATCATTTTACATAATTCTTTACAAGGTCAGGAAATGCCTCTCCATAATAATAATCAACAAACAGAAGTTCATATATTTGCATTTTTTTTCTCTCTCTATTGCTGTGCAAATAAACTGAATATTGTCTTAACAAAACACAAATCTCTGGATACAGTGACATTACTTTTATTATGCATATTTTGCCTTTATTTATAATCATTATACTAGGTCTTCAGTTTTATTCGGCTGTTAGCACAGTGGGTTTAAATGTATGACATTATTAGTTCAGTGAGCCCCTTGTCTCCAAAGGAGGTGCAGAACTGAACCTTGGACTGCATGCATTGCCAACCACATAAACAGATTCATGTACTGGGCGATGCAGAACTGTTTTCCACCAGAACTTTTTGTGTGTTCTTTGCATGCACAGATTACAGAATTTACATGGTTGCGGCCATTTCAGAACTGGAGGAATGTTATCTTGAGCATAAATACTATGATTGCTAGTTTACAAGATGCTAGCAAATGTTTGAAATTTAAATATTGGAAAGGTATGATACAAGTCCCATTTCATTAAGGCGACCTCGAAACTGTTGACATCCATCCCTTCTATTGTTTGCTAATCCTCTGTAAGAGGCAATACGTGAAAAATACCACAGAGAGAAATCCTGTCAGTTGGAGGCTGTTGTAGATGAGGCACACGCTTCTAAAATGTCCATGTACCTTTCTTGAGCTTCCTGTGTTACAATTCCAACTCAGTAATTTCTAATATAAAAAAAAAATAGCCGATATGAATGCAAATTTGGCAGGTGTAGATTAGCTATGACCCTTTTTGTGCAAAATGCTTCAAATAAATTTAAGGTAGCCTGAGGCATCCATTAATCATGTTATAGCTTTCAATGAACTCGAGGTGAAACAATCCTATTACTTTCTCTACACATACTATGCACAGTGTTTAGAGAAGGTATTGCATTGCACCCAAAACTTAGATACCGAGATTTCACTGGAAATATATGTTTTGGGTCCCCCTGAATCCAAAAAGGTATTTTTAGAAAAAGATCTGTGTATGTGTGTGTGTGAACACAATAACTCAAAAATGAAAAGTCGGTAAAATACCAAACTTAGTATTCAAGTTTAGTATCTTCCCAGGATGCGACACAAAGATTTTGAGGAAATTCCCACCACCCCAAACAATTCTTTACCTGGAAAAAATTTTCAATATTTTTATTTTCTCAAAAGTGACTATAACAATTTTAATTAAAATACAAAGAAAATGTCAAATATAATTTATATCTTGAATTTTCTGAGAATAGCCTCTAAAGGCCTGTTTATTCCAGATAGATTTTGCACAACTAGTAAACCGTAAGAGATATACAAAATATGTAGATCTTGTTGAAACACACAATTTATATCATATACATTTTTTTCGTGGACTTGTCTCCATTTTTGAGATATTCCTTGTTATTGGTTTCAGTTTTAAAATACTTGAAACTTTTCTCACATGAAACTTGTCAACTCCTGGTCATGCAAAGAAACTGATTTCAATCCCATCGCATCCACATTTTACAACATTTGACTGTCGGTTTGGCCTAGCATATTCCCTTCTATTTATAAGGAACTAAGTGATAAGACCGTTTCTGTTAATGTTTATCTGGATCAGCATGAAGTAGATAGAAGAATAAGCTTTTTAATAATAATTTGCTACAGAGATGTACAGAAAGTCACGTGAATGGAACACAATCAGATTTTTTTTTTAATTTTGAGGCTATTATGAAGATACAAATTTGAAAAAACACACTCCTCCCTTCCTCCACCCTCTCTCTCCCCTAAATATTAGTGGATTCAGTCAATATCTTCTCTAACTGCAATTGAAAGCAATATAGTAAACCAAGAGGGACACTCGAAAAGTTTTGAGAATGGACAACAATTGCGTTGTGCTAAGCCAAAGCAAATTTTTCTAACTTCAGACAGCAACATGTGCAAGTCTGGGCATGCTCCAACAATGCACCTTGTCAGCACCACACAAGTATGTATGTGTAGCAGATGTTGCTACACCATATGCTAGGATGGATCTCAAGCGAAAGCATTTCCCTTCTATGAATTTCTATAACCTTAAGTCCATTTATGGGAGAGTGAATACTAAGACTAGAGAAAGACAAAATCGTGCATTTGGGGATCTTTGCCTTTCACAATCCACCATTTATCATTGGTGTGCAGAGTTTAGCAGAGGAAGGGATTCCCTCGAAGATGAAGACTGAGCAGGATGGCTGGCTATGCTAACAATGGATGTAAGTATTGTGAAAGAGTGCATGTTGTGGGAAGATCATTGTTGCACATAAGGTCAAAGTCAAGAATTCCGAAATATTGGATCGGCAGCAGTGAAAACAATCCTGAAAGAAAAACTGATGTCAGGAAGCTCTGCAGTTGCTGGATACACCACCAACTCACAAATGAGCAGAAATGAAATGGAGTGTTATTCATGGATGCTCTTTAAACTAAGGGAGATCCATAGTGATCCCTGACAGCCAGCTGATAAGAGAAGAGGTGTGTCTGCCAATAGATTCAAGCTACATAAGCAATGTTGTCATCCTTGTTGCAAGATGTAACAATGCAGTTTCAGTTGGTGCCAAGAGATCCTACTGTAATTGTAAACATAGGTAATGATGTCAGTGACATTGACTTTAGAAGCAATGATGATTTAGGAGAACAGCCCCTGCTCAGCAACTGAGAGGTTTGGTGCTGTAGCCATGGACAGGATGAAGTGGCAACAGTGTGATCGAGCGGCCACGAGGTAAGGCAACTGTCAAGGATCACTATGGATCTCTCCGAGTTTAAATGCTGTGGTTCTCAGCATCCCATCTAACCTGGATGTGAAAGACTGCTTAACTTTGCTCAGAGGCATCTTTATCAGGCTTGAGGTTCTTTTATGTACTGTAAATCTATGACAGGAGACCAATGGCTTTACTTCCCTTCCGAAGCAAGCCATGCTGAGGAATTTTACACCCAAAATAATCCATCATCCTCCGCCGCGTTTGAACTCGTGACCCTGAGCCATTACACCACAGAAGGAAACACAAATGAGCAGAATCAAGCACATGTGCAGTGGTCCAAAAATTATTAAAAAACTTAAATGGAGGAAGATCCAAAAACATATTTAACACATTTATAGGTGACGAAAGCTAGCTTTACCAGTTTTATCCAGAAAATAAACATCATTTGTCTGGTTCTTCACAGGAAAAGAATTTTTATGCTCAAATCTGGCGAAGGGCAATGATTTTTTCAAGCTTAAAAATCCTTTGCATAGCTTCCTTCAGAAGGGAAATTAAGTGGTCTTTCCCACTCAACACAGAATGGAACGCTGAGAATCACAGCAAGAGATTCCCCAACAAAAGCGCAGCAAACCAGAAAATTTGGCAAGAACATGATCTGTTCCTTCTTCTAAGAAGTGGCCACATTGTCCTCCTCGAGGACAAAAGAATGTTAATGCCAGATGGTGCACCACAAAATGTGTCACAACTGTTCAATGAACTCAGAAAAAAGTGTCCTAAGACTGGATAGGTAGAGTCAGACTGAAAAATTCAATGCCATAGCTGGGATTTGAACCACGGATCTCCCAATCTCTAGCCAGTTGCTCTGCCACTGAGCTACCATGGTAACATGCCGGCATAGCATTGAATTTCTCAACTGTCTCGTATGTTTCCCAGTAACCACAAGGTGTTCTCAAATTATTTTTAGATGGCAACCCCAATGGCGATTTACAATGTTGTAAGTACTTTAGTCCCAGGATTCATAATATAGTTAACTATTATGGTCAATTGGTAATGGATTAATTTTTTTCCACACAAGTGGTGTGTAGGACAGGAGTTGGATAGGTAGAGTCAGACTGCAAAATTCAATGCCATAGCCGAGATTTGAACCACAGATCTCCCAGTCTCTAGCCGGTAGTTATGGTAGCTCAATGACAGAGCAACTGCCTAGAGATCGGGAGATCCATGGTTCAAATCCAGGCTATGGCATTGAATTTTTCAGTCTGACTCTACCCATCCAACTCCTGTTCTACACACTGCCTGTGTGAAAAAACAATTAATCCAATATCCTAAGACTGTTCTGCATGGAATTTTGTTGCACCATGATATTGCCCACACTGCACAAGAAACAATGCAAATATTGCACGAGTCAAGAGGAGTCAGATACTTATCCTCCTCCCTACAGTCACGCTCTGTCCCCTGCAACTTTTTTCTATTTCCCAAAACGAAACTAAAATTTGATTCAACGATTTGAGTCACCTGAAGCTGTAAGTACCTGCTTATGAAGAATGTATTGGCACTCGCTCCTAATAACAATGGAGTTCAGCATTTGAAAAATGGCCTGCAAGGATGAAAGTGTGTATAGAATGCAATGGAGAATATGTTGAAAAGATGCAATGATAACATCTAAATTTGTAATATTTAACTGCATTCTTATTAAAAGTTTTGGAGTGACATTCGTAATTTATGGGTTGGAAATTCAAAACCTTTCTCCAGATGCTATTGTTTATTTTCACAGCTACTTTACAAATTAATCATGCAAAATCTTGCATCCACTTTTTGTTAATAATCATGCATAATGGCAATGCACATACATGCCTTTGCTGTGAAGTGATTGCAAATAGTTTGTTACTCCACTATAGTGGTTTTCACGTCATGAAAACACAATGTGCTCTTATGGACCATGCTTTTCTTATGGAACAATCAAGTGTGCTGTAACAAATGCATGTGTTTTTGAATGCAACCAAGGTAAATGCAAGTATAATGTTATGTATGAAAAATCAGTGATTTAAGTAAGTATTACTGTCTCTACATGTACTAGGTACATAGTGTATAGAGAAGATATTGTATTGCACCCAAAAATTCGATACTGAGATTTCACCAGAACTACATGTTTTGGGTCCCCCTGAATAAATAAAAAAATAAAAAACAAAAAAAAATAAAAAAATTTAGAAAAACATGTGTGTGTATGCGAGCATGTGGACAGCATAACTCAAAGACGAAAGTGCGTTTAGTACCAAACTTGGTTTAGTATCTCCCAAGGATGCAAGACGAAGATTTCACAAAAATCCACCACTCCAAACCACCATTTACATGTAAAATTCTGATTTCTCAAAAATGGGTCAAACAATTTTGATTAAAATATTATATATTAAAGATTTACATGAGAAATAAAAAGAATTTGTTGAATTTTCCGGTAATAGCCTCTGAAGAACTCTTTATTCTGGATGTGTTTTGAAGAATTGTGCATAACAGTTCAACAATAAGAGATAGATAAAAACTTAATACACAAAAAATGTAGATTTCATAAAAATATACTTTATGTTTTTCTTGTACTGATTTTAAGATATTCCTTGTTATTGGTTTCAGTTTTAACTATCTAATTTTTCTCAAACAGGACTATGCAAAGCAAATCAAACCACAATTTATGCCAATACATTTTTTTGTAAGCTAATAGTGTTCGAGATATTGGTTTCAGTTTTAAGGTACTTTAAAGTTTTCACAAACACAAGGCAACTTTCTTTTCGTCTTTCATTTGTTTACCCCTAGCAAGAAAAGAGAACCAAATTTCAATTGTTTCACTTAGCAACTGGCTTTAAAAAGATCTGACTATCCCTATATCCTAGTGTATTCCCTTATTTCCCTTTTACTCACGAAGAAGGAAGTAAGCCTCCCTGGATAATGTGGTGGTAGCATGTCTGCTTCACATTCAACATGTGTGAGTTCGAATCTTGTTTAGGGTGAATTACCCAGATAAGGTTTTTTTCAGGGTTTTCCCTTATCCTAAAACGAATGTCAAGTAACTTTAAGCTCCATGGAGCCCGAGATCATTTGAGCATCATTTCACCAATTTCATTCATCATCCGATATGACCAACCAGATTAAAGGACATTAAACTACAAAAATAAATAAAAAAGAAGGAAGTAATAAGACCAATTCTGGCAATATTTGTCTTGATTATCATGACGTTTAGAAAAATATTTTATACGCAGTTTTTATAGCAGAGCTAGAGAAAGTTATGTGAGTGGAACACATCAGATTTTTTTAATATTTTATTGATAATAGTTCCAAGTTGCCAGATTCATTGTCCTTTTTCGTAGCCATAGTCTACACCTGTTGATCTGAACAGCTTTATCTTTTAATAAGCATATAAGTGGCAAAGTCCTTAAAAGTGGTAAACGAGTTATCAATAAATTGAGTGTTTGAGTGTTATTGTTAAGAACATAATTAAAGCAACACTGGAAGCAACTGGTATGTTGATTAATGTTGTTTTCAATGCAAGAAAAGATGGAGAAAGAAAATCTATGAAAAGAAACAGAATCAATGTGTAATATTTTAAACAGAGTGGATGTGTTTGTGAGAAGTGCTATTATGTTTCTAGGTGCATAGCTTTTTCTTTAAGAATTAACCTGCTTCCACAGATAAGCTACTTTCTGAAGTAAACAATAATAAAACATATTTTATAACATTTCTATCCATTCATTTAGCTTGTTTATCAAGCACTGGGACATGTATTTTGTGCTGATACAATGAAAATGGTCAATATATAAAGATGACAGTTTCTTGAAATCTGCAGGTAAACAGCTGGAGGAATGAGAAGAAGTTCCTTCATTTGTTCACAAGATCTCACACACAGAGTAATACGAGCTGCTGTTTCACATTTTTAGAAAATCAAATAAACATTAGTTTTAAAAACTAATTATTTTATTGTTTTTCAAAATATTTCCCTTTAACATTAACATATTTTTGCATTCGTTGAAACTAGTCTTTGAAGGTTTATTGAAGCACTAAGAAATACATATATTGTACAGTACTTATCTTGTGCTACTCACTAGAATTTGGACGAGGCCACTTTTTCAGTGTGCAGCTCAATTTAAGTTACACAAAAAAAAAGAACATATAACTGTAACTACCACTACTTCTAAATGCTCATGCACAATAGTTCTTCCCTATTAACAGTCCATTTCCATTTATTTTTTGTTTTTTCTAAATATTGGTCAAATGTCTTATAGTTTTTATCTATAAGTTTATTTATATCAGATTTCCTATTCATTTTTGATCACATATATTTTCTTTTCCCATTTCTCAGTTTTCTTACAATACAAGAAGTTGAACATCTTCCTTTTGCCCATATAATGGAGTCACCTTGTGGGTGCCTGTTTCATTAACACATTGGAGCCGTTCTTCCTTCATCTGATAACGAAAAATAATTCCACACATTTTATCTTTAATTTTTTGTACAAAAAGAATGCACAAGCTACTAGGTGAGGGGTGTGGGGTGCTGATCTTTGGGCATCTTATTTTTACTGTATTGTCATGATGGAAAATTATTTTTCCTTTTGGGAGTTTTAAAACTTTTTCAAAAATTTATGGGTAAATAAATATTTGTGTACCAATCAGTAGCAGTACATCTAACTGCTAAGGCCCATTTTAGAAAAAGAACTAACAACCATCTTCTTACCAACACTGCAAATTCTTTATGATTTTTGTAGACTTAGGTTCTGTTCGGAAGATTGCACCAATTGACTTTTCTTATCAGGATAATTATAACAAATACAAGATTCATCAACAGTAACGATATTGCAAACCAAATTTGAAGTGCTGCCTTGGAATTTTCCTTTAGTTTTTCTGTGCCCATTAATGTGTTACTTTTGATCGGGAGTTAGTTTATGTGGAATTCATTGATAAAAGTTTCCTCAGTCCACCTCTAGTGTGGAGGTTGCATGTCTATCTCACATTCAAGAGGTACCAAGTTCAAATCTTGGTTAGGGTGAGTTATCCAGATAAGCTTTATCCCATATTCAAAGAAGACAAATGGTTGAGCGGTTAAATCACTCGCCTCTCACCTAGGCAGCCCAGTTTGATTCCAAGTGACTGAATGTGGGATTTGTGTTGGACAAAGTGGCGCAGGGCTACGTTTTCTCTGGGTTATCCAGTTTTCCCCGCCATCACATTCCATCAGTGCTCCATCTTTATTCCATGTATCATTAGTGTCAACACCTGCTGTGCCATTTGTAGTAAAAGCCGGCATAAAAACCACTTTCTAAACAAGAGAGAGAAAATGAATATTCCATTGATCCCGGCTCATGAGCATTATTTCAGCAATCTTGTTCATTGTCCAATATGTCCCACCAGGTTATAGGTCATTAAACTACAGAAAACAAAGTTTTCTCTGGTCTAAATCTTTATGTAAAATGTTTGAGATTTGACATACAATGCAATTATCCTAAGCACACATTAGAAATTGTTCACTTGTGGATAAAAATCAATACACCTAATATCTGAAAAACACCAGCACAATCCCCAGATTGCAACTGAATTGAACACATTTGGAAAGAATTTTAACACTTGAGGAAATACCATGTAAGAACCAAACTACTCTGAAGGAAATTCTCTTGCAAGAATGAAAAAATATCAGCTCAGAATTAACAACAAGTATGTCCACTTGATACCAAAATATATCTTCAGGACACACAAAAAAAGGTTGAATTTCTTGAAATGTTCATGGCCTTAAACCTTTGTAAAGTTCAAATAAGATAAATTCATTTGTAAACATCCATGAATAATTATAGTTTAGAAGCACTTGCAAATACACAATTTCATTAAATTAGATTAATTACCTCAGATTTAGTTTCAGCTTCCTCATTGCAATCAGCTGACGATGAAGTGATTCCTTGAAGCTAACTCTGAGGTAATTAATGAAATCATACATATTCAACTGCTTCTAAACTATAATAGTTAATCTTTTCATTATGTCTTCTGATTCAAAAATTATCCATGAATAAGTTTAAGTATTATTTAGCCAAATAAAGAGATCTTAAAATTTTCAATTCCCTTTGTTTGTTATTTATATAATGCACAGAAACATGCCCTGTTCCAATACTTATTTATCTCTGTAAAGATGTGAATTTGTGATAGGTAGAGCAAGTTGTTTGAGTATACTGATTCAGATTTGTTCCCCTTTTTTGGATTTAGTGGACCCAAAACATCTGAAATCTCGATACCTTTTTCTTTTTTTTGGTGGTGGTGTACCTATCCTTTGCCTTAGTAGGAGGTACAGAAAGTAAAATAATCTGTTGCTATAAAATTGCAAATGTGCATTAGTGGTAAAACAAAAGATGCATTTGTGTTATATGCATGCTCTACAGGAATACAAAAACTGTGTACTGACTTGTTATTGGCAGCTGTGAGCTTGGACCTGTTCCAGTCCTTAACAGGAGTGCTGAAACACCATCACAAATAGTCTTTCAGTGTCATGAGATTTCATCTCTCTCTCAAGGGTGGTCTAAAAAGTTCTGGGCCTCACAAGTTTAATTGATCTCGCTAAAAGCAAGTGTATTTCTTCCAGCAATACTTTGATACTATATAAATAATTAGGAATAGTTGTATATAGTGGAGTACCATCAACAACATCAAACTCATTTGAAATCATTAGCAGCAACATTTTTTGAAGCAGGTATTGTAAAGCTTGTGCACAGGTACAATAAATGTCTCAATCTTTTGGGTGATTATGTTGAAAAGTAGCCATAATAAATGTCTCAATCTTTTGGGTGATTATGTTGAAAAGTAACCATAAGTGTACAAAACTTTTAGTAGTAAAATAATTATTTTCTACGAACTTGTCTTTTATTTAGAGCCTATCAGAGGTTGCAAAAACAAAAAAAACAAAACAAAACCAGCCCTCGTACATCAGAAATCTACTAAACCACCCTTTGACACCAGAAACAAAATTATCCGGCATTTACCAAATGAACTGCCAAGATTGCAGCAAATACATAGACAGTCTGCCATTACCCATCATTTTTGGCCAGAGAATCAATAATAAAGGACCAGAAATAAAATTGATCAAATACTTGAAACATCCTTGGGAACTAAACACATGGGAACACATCTTTATTCATTAGCATGTAGGAAATCTCATGAATTTTGAGATTCCAGTCATCCAGTTAACAAAGACAAGAGATGGCGGCACAGCTCTTAGTGGAACCAGACACAACAGGGGAGCATCAGTCGATAAATTAACTGAGGATGCTTCCTAAAACTAGTCTTAAATAAAGACCAACATGTAAGCGGAGAAATTTAAAGTGATTATAATTTTGACTCATTATTAAACAATTCTAGCTTTGATACCAATTTTCCAATTCAGAAAATTTCAAGGTCTGCAGGTTTATTATTCTTTTACATATACTACTGCCTCTTGATTTGATGAGGAACTTTTAAAAACTAGTGAATCAAATCTTAGGAAGAGGGTTGATGCTCTGACATGTAATTGTGAAGAGAGGGTACATTTTATAAATGGCAGCCTGACCTTAGCCAGTAAGTGTTGTTTTCTCACCCACCTCTAAGTGAAAGCATGCTTTGCCAAATTTTGCTAGATTTTGTAGTATTTTTCTACAACTCAACAATACAGGGGAACTTTTTCCAATTCACTTAATGAAATTCATCTCTGATTTAAAGGATAACATCCATGAGGTGGTATTCAAAATATCCTAGACTGGTGATGCCATTGTGATAGAAACTGTAGTAATTTGTTGAATGATAAGACAATAGCGCTAGCATATATGAGTGAAAGGTGCCAAGTTTCCTGCAAATGGGTGTATACTTGAGCTGGTCAAGTCAGTTTTCAATCTCGCTCGTTTCTCGCTGCCAGTAGATGGTGGTGACCAGAAAGCTGGCAGGAGAGAGCTTGATCAACAAATATACGAGAGTCTCGGTTATTCGCAAGACTCATAAGTCTCGTTAATAGCAAGACTGTGGTGTAATGCGTGGAAACTCACACAATCAGCCCTGTAAGTTATGTTTTTTCATCAGTTTAAATCATTTAAGACTCAAATAGCCTACCAGGATGAGGATGATATTTAAATAACCCACGCTAGGCAAAGGGTTAAAACGAAATGTGGTATCACACAATCTGCAGATATGTGTATGTGGTCTCCACTTTTATTATAAATAAGTGTGTATATATTTTATTACTCCTAAGGCATTTATAATGCAAGAAGTAATTCTATTTTCAGTTGTATCTGAACATGTTTATACATAACACACAAATTACACAATTAATATCACTTATTCAAACAGTTTATTGTGAACGCATTTGGATATATACTGTTCAACGATGAGTCATCTTGTGTTATTACTAGAACCTGGATGTTTAGCTTTTTAAAAATGCAGTTTTAACCTTTTAAAAACAATCCTAGCCTTTATTTTAGGGTTTTAAACAATTTTCCCACCTATTTAAGGAAGTCAACGACAAGCGCCTTTTATAACATAATACAGATAAAAATATGAAAACTATTTTACTTCACGGAAGCATGCAATTAATATATAAGGCAATTTATTTCACAGTATACTCATGCCAGAACATTTTTAACTAAAAAATTCAGCATGTATTTTTAATACATAACACTCAAATAAAAGAAATTTCATATTTCAGCAGAGTTGCTGTACACAACCAGCCTTATTTCCAAATTTTGTTGTTGTTTTTTAATGTATTCCTATAGGCAGAAAAATTTTTCAACATCACAAGATGTCACTGGCATATATTTCAAACATGCAATTTCTATACCACGATAAAAATTATGATAAATTCTTTTCCTGGCTAACCCCACATACACTTGAAATAAAACTAACTGAATTGTTAAAACAAAAACTTTAATTCAAATGAACTGAAGAAATAATTAATACATTTTCTTCTGAGGTTAAAAAAAAACAACTTAAGTTTAGCAAGTTTTAGATCTTAATGTCCCATTTAAATTTTTTTTTTAGGTTGAATAAGATTCTCACATTAGCACCCAAACAACTTGAAACATAAAGCACTTTGAAACATTCTAACTTATAAGGGATAAAGTAAGTTAAAACCGCTGCACCGTGGCCGAGTGGTTAGACCACTCGCCTCTCACCTAGATGGCTCGGGTTCGATCCCAAGCGATCGCATTTGAGATTTGTGGTGGACAAAGCAGCGCTGGGGCAGGTTTTCTCTGGGTTCTCTGGTTTCCCCCTCCATTGCTTTCCACTGGTGCTCCATCTTCAAGTATCATCAGTGTTGCCGCCTGCAGTGCCATAAGTAGTTAAAGTGGGCATTAAACATTACAAAAAAAAAAAGTTAAACCGTAAAAATCTGGGCCCTAGTTATTACATAACCAGTTTATACTACGGATCATACGTCTTACCTACTTAGCCTGTAGTTACGAGAATACCAAGTCACCTCGCTCGTGAGCACTAGATTCTTGTTTCCACACTCTCTAGAAGTGGCATGGCCTGCAAGTAACGAGCGAGAGTGGCATGGGTTTTGACCACCTCTAGTGAAATCATTGAGATTTTACAATACATTTTTTTGTCTTCACAAAACAAAGCATGGCTCATACATGTGTGTGAGTGGTATGCTCAGTTCAGGGCTAGCCATACATCTGTTGAAGACAATACTCACACAAGAAAACATCTGCTGCACAAAGTCCAATATTTTTGGAAAAGCTCAACAAACATTTGTGAGGATTGACAGACAACTTCATGATGAAGTGAGAATAGATTACCAGGCATACCAATGAAGTAATGACTCATGAATTGGGCATCCATCATTTGGCTGCAAAATTTGTGCCGAAGATCCTACTTTGATGATCAGGAGGAACAATGCGCTGGGAGCTTCATTGTCCAACCTCCTTTGCCAGGGTGATCACATACAATGCGACTTGGATTTATATGCAAAACCTTGAGAGAAAATAATAATCCTCCCAATGGTAGAATCCATCTGCACTAAGAACAGGTGAAGATCAAAGCATGCTCCTAGTTTTAACACCAAGATGTTTGTGCACAAAGTTTGTTCCACCAAACAGCAAATTCCATTTAGATATTTCTGTGATGTTTTACAACATTTTTAAGATGTTGGCTCAAATTCGGAACTGGCCGTAGCATCATAACTATACAACTTATTACACTTCCTTTTTCATCATGAACTTAAAACAATATGTCTATTGTCCCCATTCATCTCACAACTTCACTTTATTGCTGTGACTGAAAATAAAGTAGAAAGGTCATTGGTTAAATATGACTGCCACATCCAAGAAGAAACATTGGCATCCTGAACATCAAGGAATATTGCAAATGCTGGGACCCAATGCATATACATTCTGTCAAGAAAGTACCAGAAATTGAACATTTAAAAATCCTGTTTAAAAGGTGACTCGAAATTATTGCTGTCACTAAGTTCGTACAATTTTCCTCTGTACCCAGGCGGAGTTTGATCGTCATCTGTCATCTAATTTGTTTACACTATGCCATTTTGTTAGTTCATCTCAAAGATGATTTGCGATTTTATGATGGATACAAATATTGAACAAAGAATCTGTCTCAAATTTTGCATTGCAAATGGTATTTCGTGTGCCGAATCGCTGAAAATGTTACAGAGGGTTTACAGTAAATCGACTTTAACAAAAACACGTGCTTATGAGTGGTACAGTGCATTCAAAAATGATCCGAGATGTGGTGTAAGATTTGCCTCGCTCTGGTCGGCCATCAACGGTTTCAACTGAATTGAACATTGCTAAAGTGAAGAAAATGGTGTCTGAAAATCATCATTTAGGTCTGAGAGAGATTGCCGCTGAACTTTCTGTGCCTCACAAACCAATTCGTACCATTTTAAACAATTGTTTGGGCATGACACGCGTTGCAGCTCGGTTAGTTCCGAAAGACTTGAATTTTCTACAGACTCAAATTGCGTAAGGATTACTGAAGACATGCTACAACGAGCCAGTTCCGAACCCACATTCATGAAATGTATTGTAACTGGTGACGAGACGTGGGTTTATGAGTTTGACACTCAAACCAGTCAACAAGCTTCCGATTGGTGCCTTCCAACTGAACAGAAACCTAAAAGGGCACGTCAAACTTGATCAAAACTGAAGGTCATGTTGACAGTTTTTTTTCACAAGGCTATTATTGTGAACAAATTTCTGGCCAAAACCTCAACAAATTTCATCAAACAACCACCGTATTCACCTGATCTGGCTCCTGCTGATTCCTTTCTCTTTCCAAAACTCAAGTTACCACTTCGAGGCATCCGTTTTCAGTCGATAGAAGACATAAAGAAAATTTGCAGCAACAATTAACATTGATTCCTAAAAGTGCCTACAAAAAATGTTTTGATTATTGGATTATTCGTTGGCATAAATGTATAATTTCAGAAGGGACTTTGAAGGCGATAAAATGAAATTGGATGAATAATTCATTTTTTGTGTTTTATTGGCAAATTCCCGGAACTTTCTTGACATAGAGTATGCAGATGAAGATTACTTACCTGTCACTAGGCACAAAGTAAGTTTTTGACCAGATGGCAACACTAGTCATGAATATTTTGGACACCACCTCTATATAGTTGTTTTAAAAATTATACTAGCTTGTCTAATATGATTTTCTCCCTTGTACAAATTATCATTACAAATTATTTTAATGTCCCAAACTACTGTCGTCATAATAATTCTAAGATTTTGACCAGTTGTCATTCGAGGCTTGTTGTGCCTTGGGCGACTTCTGACTTAGTTTTTACATTGTGTCACTTCAACAGGAACAATTCACAAACATACAACTCTGTGTGTTTATCAGTAACTTTTAATAATTGTAATTTTTGTTTAATTTCATGGTTTATTGTCCCAGAAGCTAACTGCCGTTGCAGATTTATCTACCTGCTCATATTTCACTTGCTGTCTCATCTAATTTTGCTCATATGCACCTGTAAATAATGGGGGGGGGGGGTTGAAAAAATAAGGAAAATGGTGGTTTTTGGAACTTATGAGCAATCTGTAATATGCATACAGGATAGTTTTTTGGTTGTGAAGTATTCTATTCATTTTTACAAGGCATTTGGAAAGGTTCTTTTTGTTTTTTAATAGTGTTTATGCCCTCTTTTCCTACATATGTCACCGCAGGCGATGACACTGATGATACATGGAATGAAGATGGAACACCGGTGGAAAGCAAAGGCAGGAAAACCCGAGAATGTGGAGAAAACCTGCTCCTGTGCTGTGTTGTCCATCACAAATCCCATAGGCCATCTTAGTGAGAGGCAAGTGGTCTAACCACTCGGCCACAGCAGATCCACTTAGCTGAAGTGCTTAATGTTTGCTCCAATTGTACAAGCAGTCTTGTGTTGCCCATTACAGGTTTTTAACAATTTTGAAGAACTATAAGACTGAAAATAAGGGCTGGATAGTTTTTGGATGTTTTAAGGTAACTAATCATTTTGTTACAACTGAAGACATATGTTTGCCAAAGGAATAAATGAGCATCATTGCTCATGTTCCAGTTTTCCCACTTAGGATTTTACGTATTGCATTTTTGGTTTAAAAGTGTTTAAGCAACTCAAACAGTAATTTTAACTTTCAAAAGGCTGAGGCAGATCAAAGCATTAACACAGCTCAAGTGCACTTTAAATTGTTGTCAGTGATATAAATGTAAATCATAATGTTCACTCGTTAAATATGCACAACATAACCTCACAATGCCTTTAATTCAATGTTGATTAACCTGAAAAAACTAATGGCAGAAACTGCATCTCACAGCCTTCTATGATATTATTTAAGGCATGACTGTGTAAAAGATATCAAAACCCTGTTCCTGCCTATGGCAACAATGCTATCCGAGAGCTCAAGAAAAAGTGTGCGAGTAGTACTTTTGATCTGCTGTTGCTGCACCCATTGTAATAAGATTTTTCATACTTCACTTAAATACCATGCCATCAACTTCAAGGCAATGTTTAAGACCATAACTTTTTAGTCCACCCTTTCTAAGTAAAGAAATTACTGAAAGTTCACACTAAAAAAACACAAACTACATAGTTGAAATTGAAACAAAGGGGTTTATAAAAACTACCTAATACTTCAACACAACTCACATGCACTGTTGTAGCTACTGATTGTATTGCTTGGTGGTGTAAGCTGGTGTCTTTACACATACAAACTGCTGTGAAATGTGTCAAATATGGACATGTAAAGATATAGTTGCATATATTCATTATTTTGCAAAATAGGTGTTGATGAGAAAAGTTTAACCTTTCTTGGTTAGAGTAGGTACAGAGGTGTAAGGGTTCAGAGGTGAGATAGACGTAATTAAATATTGAACATTTGTAACTGACTTATTCAATGTTTCACAAGACAAGAATGTCATCAGTGATCTGTTAAAAAATTTGATTTGTTCCATTCATATGACTTTCTTTACTTGTTCTGCAAGAAATTATTCTTACAAAGCTTACTCTTCTATATAATCCATGCTGATTAAGGTAAACACTAACAGAAACTGTCTTATTACTTGCTTCCTTGTAAGTAGAAGTGAAATAAGGGAGTACACTTGGTTAAAGTGATAATCAAATACTTTAAAAGTCAGTTTCTATGTCATGCAATTGAAATTCCCTTCCCTTTGCATGACAGGATAAAAAAAGAAAATACAACTTCCCATTTGAGGAAAATTTAAGTATACTAGAAATTTTAAAACCAATAACAAGGTATGTCCTCTACAGAAAGAAAAAAAAAAGTATTGTTACGCCCTGAGGTTATAATTGCCACGTGTATGAGTGGCTTATTTCGGAAGTCATAGCTAATTGTTGCCTCTGTTGTTACACCTGAATTAGTGGACACATATGTTAGCCGCAATTTCTTTTGATTTTGTGATGCTTACATCTCTGTGAATGGACACGTATGCTATCAGAAAAGTTCTTTGACATTGAAGTCGCAAATTATAATATCAGTGAGTTTGTGATGCCTACAATGTTTCCATGTGTCGCACGCTTTTGTAAGTTTCCTGCCACTTGATCAACAGGTATAAAAAGCAGAACAACCCCTGACCAGAGTTCAGTTTCAACTGGGAATGCATTGTATGCAGTAGAAGCCAACAGCTGCCAAGTGCCGAAAGAGGATTGCGAAAGCATTGAAGAAAGATATTTTTATTTGTAATCAGTAAAAGAAATAAAGAGTTAATCTTTGGAGAAATAAAACAAGAGTTTTGTGCAGTATGACATAAATTCTGTATTTAATGAGACCTACATTTTTGTGTGTGTGTGTGTCTCTCTCTCTCTCTCTCTCTCTCTCTCTCTCTCTCTCTCTCTCTCTCTCTCTCTCTCTCTCTCTCTCTCTCTCCCTCTCTTTTTTTTTATTTTTGAAAAATAGGTGATGGGTATGAGGGGATAACAGGATGTTGCAATGAAGGATGAGAGTGAGAAGGGATGTTATTCTGTGGTGTGTCTGTTTAATGTTCTGTACATTCACATTTTGGTGAAATAGTCATGCCCAGTACCGCTTGCTCGCACCCTAGGGCTTGTGGGTAATTGTAGTTGGGCAGCCCTAAGGCTACAACTGTGGGGGCTAGGCTGGCGCCTTGGTGCAATACCCAGACATCTAGCCTAGCGTCATTGTGGGTTCATGTTTATAGGTGATGAGGTGAAGTGTAGCATGTTGTGGGGTTGTTCATCTATTGCTCAGAGACTGCTGCTAGGAGGAGGTTCAACATAGTCGTAATCCATTGTGGGCTCTGGTGGTCTTCTTTTCTTCTTTCATGGTGTTCTGACAAACGTTTCTGGCTCTATTGTGCATTCCATAAAGTCAATCTGGAGGATTATCGTATCTGAGAGTTCATTTAAGTGCCTAGTTAACCAATCCGTCCGTGGCTGAACAATTTCCTTCAGCTGTGTGTGGACCTTGTATAGGCGGTTGCTGTTTATTAGTCCACCACCTTCTCAAGGTTCTTGGTGAAATGGCCTTGGGAGGTGGAATTTTCACTGTGTACAGGCGATTGCAGGATCAGAGCTGTTTCCTGGAAGCCTGCTAGGGTATGGGTCAGGATTTGCTCCCATGTGGCACTGCATTCGACGATTGTCTGCATGGTTTCTTGTAGCTTCGTGAGTGTCTGTGTTGGCTGTGATGTCAGCTTGGAGTCGTGTAAGTGCAGGGGTCTGTGGCTGGTCTTGATTCGGAGGGGTTGTGGCTATGAGCATTGGTGACTGTGAAGCTGGCTGTGGTGGCTCAGAGTGCTGCATGTGAGAGGCTGGCTGTGGTGGCTTGGTGTGCTGTGTGTGAGGCAGGTGGCTAGGTGTGCAGCATGTGAGGCTGGCTGTTATGGCACGATGTGCTGCGTGTGAGGCTGGCTGTGATGGCTCGGTGTCCTGCATATGAGCGGCTGGACGTGATGGCTCGGTGTGCTACGTGTGAGGCTGGCTGTGATGGCTCGGTGTGCTACGTGTGAGGCTGGATGTGAAGGTTCGTGTGCTACGTGTGAGGCTGGATGTGATGGCTCGGTGTGCTACGTGTGAGGCTGGATGTGGTGGCTTGGTGTGCTGTGTGTGAGGCAGGTGGCTCGGTGTGCAGCGTGTGAGGCTGGCTGTTATGGCTCGGTGTGCTACGTGTGAGGCTGGATGTGAAGGTTCGTGTGCTACGTGTGAGGCTGGCTGTGGTGGCTCAGTGTGGTGTGTGTGAGAGGCTGGCTGTGGTGACACAGTGTGCTGTGTGTGAGAGGCTGGCTGTGGTGGCTCAGTGTGCTGTGTGAGAGGCTGGCTGTGGTGGCTCAGTGTGCTGTGTGTGTGAGGCTGGCTGTGGTGGCTCAGTGTGCTGCGTGTGAGGCTGGCAGTGGTGGCTCGGTGTGCTGCGTGTGAAGCTGGCAGTGGTGGCTCGGTGTGCTGAGTGTGAAGCTGGTTGTGAAGGCTCGGTGTGCTATGTGTGAGGCTGGCTGTGGTGGCTCGGAGAGCTGAGTGTGAGGCTGGTTGTGATGGCTCATTTTTCTGAGTGTGAGGCTGGTTGTGAAGGCTCGGTGCGCTATGTGTGAGGCTGGTTGTGGTGGCTCGGTGTGATACGTGTGAATCTGGCTGTGGTGGCTCTGTGTGCTATGTGTGAGGCTGGTTGTGGTGGCTCGGTGTGCTACGTGTGAATCTGGCTGTGGTGGCTCGGTGTGCTACGTGTGAATCTGGCTGTGGTGGCTCGGTGTGCTACGTGTGAGGTTGGCTGTGGTGGCTCGGTGTGCTACGTGTGAGGTTGGCTGTGGTGGCCCGGTGTGCTATGTGTGAGGCTGGTTGTGGTGGCTCGGTGTGCTATGTGTGAATCTGGCTGTGGTGGCTCTATGTGCTATTTGTGAGGCTGGTTGTGGTGGCTCGGTGTGCTACGTGTGAATCTGGCTGTGGTGGCTCAGTGTGCTACGTGTGAGGCTGGCTGTGGTGGCTCTGTGTGCTACGTGTGAGGCTGGCTGTGGTGGCTCAGTGTGCTATGTGTGAGGCTGGCTGTGGTGGCTCAGTGTGCTACGTGTGAGGCTGGCTGTGGTGGCTCAGTGTGCTACGTGTGAGGCTGGCTGTGGTGGCTCTGTGTGCTATGTGTGAGGCTGGTCGTGGTGGCTCGGTGTGCTACGTGTGAATCTGGCAGTGATGGCTCAGTGTGCTACGTGTGAATCTGGCTGTGGTGGCTCAGTGTGCTACGTATGAGGTTGGCTGTGGTGGCTCGGTGTGCTCTGTGTGAGGCTGGCTGTGGTGGCTCGGTGTGCTACGTGTGAGGCTGGCTGTGGTGGCTCAGTGTGCTACATGTGAGGCTGGCTGTGGTGGCTCGGTGTGCTATGTGCAAGGCTGGCTGTGGTGGCTTGGTGTGCTATGTGCAAGGCTGGCTGTGGTGGCTCTGTGTGCTGAGTGTGAGGTTGGCTATGGTGGCTCGGTGTGCTATGTGTGAGCTGGCTGTGGTGGCTCGGTGTGCTACGTGTGAGGTTGGCTGTGGTGGCTCAGTGTCTACGTGTGAGGCTGGCTGTGGTGGCTCGGTGTGCTATGTGTGAGCCTGGCTGTGGTGGCTTGGTGTGCTACGTGTGAGGCTGGCTGTGGTGGCTCGGTGTGCTACGTGTGAGGCTGGTTGTGGTGGCTCGGTGTGCTACATGTGAGGTTGGCTGAGGTGGCTCGGTGTGCTATGTGTGAGGTTGGCTGTGGTGGCTCGGTGTGCTATGTGTGAGGCTGGCTGTGGTGGCTCGGTGTGCTATGTGTGAGGCTGGCTGTGGTGGATCGGTGTGCTACGTGTGAGGCTGGCTGTGGTGGATCGGTGTGCTACGTGTGAGGCTGGTTGTGGTGGCTCGGTGTGCTATGTGTGAGGCTGGTTGTGGTTGCTAGGTGTGCTACGTGTGAGGCTTGCTGTGGTGGCTCGGTGTGCTACGTGTGAGGCTTGCTGTGGTGGCTCGGTGTGCTACGTGTGAGGCTGGCTGTGGTGGCTCAGTGTGCTACGTGTGAGGCTTGCTGTGGTGGCTCTGTGTGCTACGTGTGAGGCTGGCTGTGGTGGCTTGGTGTGCTACGTGTGAGGTTGGCTGTGGTGGCTCGGTGTGCTACGTGTGAGGTTGGCTGTGGTGGCTCAGTGTGCTACGTGTGAGGCTGGCTGTGGTGGCTCTGTGTGCTATGTGTGAGGCTGGTCGTGGTGGCTCTGTGTGCTACGTGTGAATCTGGCTGTGGTGGCTCTGTGTGCTACGTGTGAATCTGGCTGTGGTGGCTCGGTGTGCTACGTATGAGGTTGGCTGTGGTGGCTCGGTGTGCTATGTGTGAGGCTGGCTGTGGTGGCTCGGTGTGCTACGTGTGAGGCTGGCTGTGGTGGCTCAGTGTGCTACGTGTGAGGCTGGCTGTGGTGGCTCGGTGTGCTATGTGCAAGGCTGGCTGTGGTGGCTTGGTGTGCTATGTGCAAGGCTGGCTGTGGTGGCTCTGTGTGCTGAGTGTGAGGTTGGCTATGGTGGCTCGGTGTGCTATATGTGAGCTGGCTGTGGTGGCTCGGTGTGATACGTGTGAATCTGGCTGTGGTGGCTCAGTGTCTACGTGTGAGGCTGGCTGTGGTGGCTCGGTGTGCTATGTGTGAGGCTGGCTGTGGTGGCTCGGTGTGCTACGTGTGAGGCTGGCTGTGGTGGCTCGGTGTGCTACATGTGAGGCTGGCTGTGGTGGCTCGGTGTGCTACGTGTGAGGTTGGCTGTAGTGGCTCGGTGTGCTATGTGTGAGGTTGGCTGTGGTGGCTCGGTGTGCTATGTGTGAGGCTGGCTGTGGTGGCTCGGTGTGCTATGTGTGAGGCTGGCTGTGGTGGATCGGTGTGCTACGTGTGAGGCTGGCTGTGGTGGATCGGTGTGCTACGTGTGAGGCTGGTTGTGGTGGCTCGGTGTGCTATGTGTGAGGCTGGTAATAAAACATAATAATAAAACATCCTGCACATTCAAGCAACAATAATGTGAAATATATTGTTCACAACAATATGAGAGTCACAATTTAATTTTTGCTTCTGTTAAATGAAAGCTGTGACTACCACTGACACCTATCTCTTTTTGAAGTACTTAGTAAAATCCTGCATCCTCCAGAACACCATTAAAAACAGGAAGCAACTATCACTGGTCCAGTTATTCAGTTCCAAAGTAATTCCACATTCACAATAAGATGCAGATGTAACATAAGAGCAAGACTTTGCTGTCATGTTATTTAATGTAAGCACTCACATAGAAGCATGCAACAAGCTACACAATGCAATGCAAGAGTTTGCAAACTCCAAACTTTATCCTTGTTTTACGTGCAAAGAGGGAGGAATTCTGCTTTTTTTTCTCTATGCTTTGCCTATGAATTCAACAATTGCACTGCGAGATTTTACAGGGCCTGCTTACGTCCACGCTCAGATCAAATTACACTTCCTGCTCTACTTCCATTAATCGCTTCCATGAACATGTTCTACTTCCATTACTCGTTTCCATGAACATGTATAAGGGCAGTTCAAAAAGTAACACAATAATTTTTATACAAAAAAGGTTAATAGTTAAAAACAAAAAGACCTTACACCTTTTACCTATTTTTCAACATAGCTATAAACTTCAACACATTTGTCCCATCTTGATACCAGTTTCAATATGCCCTGTTCGTAGAAGTCTGTTTCCCTGGAGTATAGCATTCTGCGGACTGCTGATTTCACATCTGCATTTGTTGCAAAGCATTGGCCAGCCAGGAATTTCTTCATAGGACCAAACAGATGAAAGTCCGACAGTGCAAGTTCCAGATTGTATGGTGGATGCTGGAACACCTCCCAACCAAATTTGATGATTTTCTGACGAACAGCAGCACCAACTTGGAGGCGAGCATGGTCATGAAAAAGTTTGACATTGTCAGCATTAATGTTGTGGCATTTGTCACGAAAGGCATGATGCAACTTCAGCAAAGTTTTAATGTAGGCTGCAGCATTCACAATGGCCCCGTGTTCAGGAAATAAAACACCACGCATATCCCAGAACACTGTCACGAGCACTTTTCTAGCAGATTGAGTCACTTTGAATGTATTCTTTACTGGGGAACCAGTATGTTTCCACTCCATACTTGCCTGCCTTGTTTCGGGCATGTAGGGAACGCCCACAACTCATCACCAGTGACGATTCCTTTCAGAAAGTTATGCCCTTCTGCAATGTACCACGTTAAGTGATCCAAGCTTGTCATCATTTGCTGGCCCTTGTGGTTGTCAGTTTCTTAGTCACCCAGAAGGCACAAAGTTTATAAAATGTCAATGTGTCATGAGCAATATTTTCACAGTGCCTCTGACATTCTGCGAGGTTGTAGCCATTACCAGCCTCCCAGAGCATGGCAATTCACTAATGTTCACACAGCCTTTTTGGAAGAATGCACACCACCTGGAGGCATTCCTATGGTCCATACAATCATCCCCATACATGTCACGCATGTCCCTGTCAATTTCACTTGGTTTATGCCCTTTGGCTCACAAATATCAAACCACACTTCTCTGTTCTTCACACATGGACGACAGTAGAATGTGCGTCATCTTTGTTACATAGTTTACTCTTCTCTCACTAGAGCTGCACACGAAACAAAAATTGCCCTCTGCAGTGAAAACTTCAAACTATATCTGTGTGAAATTGCAACATTCCAGCTGAAATGCCTAGGCAGAAAAAAATTATTGTGCATTACTTTACAATCTGCCCTTGTACTAAGTTACCATGAAAATATAATTATTCTTCACTTGTTACTTAATGCTTTGCATCTGACAATGAAGCTATTAGGGGTCTTACACTTCAATACCCTTGGGCTATGGTTTTTTCTGCACATTAGGTAACAATATCTTCAAATAATCTTCATAATTTTCTATTTGTGGGGTTCGGGGGGAATGTGGGTGATGTAGCTACCAAAATGCAAAAGCTGGTGCCCACAAGAAAATAGCTATACATTGGCAACAGCAGCATGAGAAGTCAAATTTTCCAAAAGTGAAACAGTCAGTCACTCACTCACTTGGATCACACAGTAGGGACAACTTTAGGCAAATCTCATCATACCAACTCTTAAAATATTCATCCAGATCATGTACAAAACAGGAGAAAACTGCATGGAGTATGACTTTTGTATCTTGGCTTCAAGAGGTGCAGAGGATTTGGATTTTTAGCTGAGAACCATCAACATATTACATGCTTTTTTGTTGTTTTTTTTTTATAGTGTTTAATGCCCATTTTTACTACTGTCTATTCAGTCTTAAGTTGATCCTCGCCAAAACATAACCCAGGCAACCAGTACACCATTATAATGTAGCCTTCCACCATACACACCATAAATACATATTTTCACGACCACAAGGTGCATATATTCGCCTTATTATGATGTAAAATGAACAGATCTCTTATTCCAATAGCTCAAACAATGACTAAAATATTCTATTAGGTAAAGTGATGATAATATTGATAGTCATTAATAAAATAAATGGGCGAACATGTATTAATTAACTCTAAAAACATGAGTGAAATAAAAACAACATATACACGAAAACTTGTATTTATTCACTCTATTCCCTCCAGATCAGAATCGTTGTCTGAGCTGTTTGTGCTGCTGCTTTCCACTCCAAGGCTGATAGCCAGTTTATCAACAATGATGTTACTTAAACTATCTCCCAAAACAAGGCTTCTTCTGTCGTTATATGCAACACTTTATCAACTGTTGGCAACTCATTTTTAAAACAGCAATTGTGCACCAAAACGCAAATTGCATTTTTAACATCATCATGTGTATCATACATTAATGATGTATAATACATTATCATTATCTCATATTTCACATGGTTTCTTATTTTCCTAAAAGTGTAATCACTTTTCCTGTTTCAAATTTTTCTTTGCAAGCACTGTTTATATTTGTAGCCAAAACACTGATGAACTCGAAAATTAATTTCACCAATTCTTTTACGGGAGGTGTTGGATGTTTCTCACAAAACTTAGGAAAGTCATGGCAACCATCCTCCATGATTCTAAACAGCAACAACCAGCAGCGATTACTGTGTACACAATATTGTGGAAATCGGGTGACATGCGAATAGCATGTTGGGACTTGTAGCTCTGTTTAACAGTGCAAATCAGCGGTGTTTGTATACAATATTATGCAATTTAAGATTATATCCATTCTATAATTTGGATTGCTAGTGTGGGATTACATTCCTGCACACATTGCTATTTGCTGTATCTTGGTGCATTGGCCACGTGGGCATTTTGGCATAGATCAATCCAAAAGTGAATAGAAAATACATATGGTACAGCAGGCGATGAAACTGCTGATACCCAGAATGAAGATGGGGCATCGGTGGAATACAATGGTGGAGGAAACCGGAGAACCTGGAGAAAACCTGCCACAAATGCTATATGAGGTTGCCTGGGATTGAACCCAGGCCACCTTGGTGAGTGGTCTAACCCCTCAACCATGGTGGGGCCCAATACATGATTTAAAAGTTCATTTTCCACTCATGTGATGATCTCTTACCTTACATCAAAATTGCTTTTTCAGTGATTAAAAGAAAAGTAAAGTGTTGTCAGACTAGTTTTCAATTGTTCTGCTTTTGAAAATGCTGATCTAGTCACAAAGGCCATTTCTATAGTTTGTGCTTTGCAATTAGCATCATAGAAACTGCTATAGGATGATATTGGAAGTGAATTGCTTTATTGTAAGTTAAATAGATTTAGTGTTAAATCAAAAGAATTTGAGTCAGTTTTTATTACACATACATTACTTGGAGAATAGTGAATACCAAGAGATACTCCAAATAGCTACCAATTACGGCTTCCAAAAAAGTGCACTAGATAAGAGTACAAAACTACAAAAAACTGAACTTCAAAACACCTTCAACCACTCTACAGAACTTCCGTGACCAATCTCAGTTCAGAAAATTCACCTATCATCCTTGGGCATAACAAACTTCAGAAAATCTTCAAGAATTATAACATCACCTTAGCTCCAAAAAACAACTACAGCATTCATAAACTACTATGCAAAAAATTAAAAGATCCTATACCAGCAAACAAAAACCCAGGAATTTATTAAATTAAATGCTCAGGCTGTAATCTAGTATATATAGGAAGGATGAAAACAATTTGGGAAACCCGATTAAAGGAACACACGAGAAACCTAAAATACAAACAAACAGAAAAATTAGCAGTTGTCAATCATTTTTGGACATCAGGACAGGAATTCACACCTAATGCAAAACTGTTAAAATCAGCAAATAAACACACACACTTAGAAGATTGGGAGAGGATCTACATCATGAGGAAAAAGAGCAATTTTCATGAATTTTGATTTACACCACACCGCAACCTTTCGAAGCTCATAGATCCAGCACCAGAGATGCCTCCAAAAGTGATACATCACTACCCTCATCATTGATGTCAACAAAGCAAGAAAATGGGAACAAGTGTTCCAGAAACTGGTCTCAGTAAGTTAATTACTAAGTGATGTTTGCGTTACAAACACTCAAATTCTTTTGATTTAATTTAATCACATCACTGTGATGACAAGTTTCTTTGCATATTTGCAAGATTTCAAGATGTAGTGTTGTTAACAGTACACTGTAAATTCATCTTTACATCCTCAATGTACGGTGAGAGTGAGAGAACACCATCATCTACGATGTGTAAATATTCACAGCAACAAAAGAACTGCAGTGAATCATTTAACAGTGGACTGACTATTAGTATCTTGCTGTTAGTTATGCATAAATACTTGTGAATGTTCTTCACTGTCATTTTGATACAATTATTTGGAAGCTAACGAGCGAGTCAAAAACGTCCAAACTGGCTGCACGGTGTTTTGCCTACCCGTGACTTCTGTGTTCGTTGCTGTCTGCCGCTATTATAGAAAGGCACGGATGAAACCAAGCAAAAATTTTAAAACTACTTTTAAAGGCTTTACTTACCAACTTTATGAAAGGAAATGCTGAAACTGGTCGTTGTCCATACATTTTTGGCACGTCTTTAGGAAACTATCCATCACTCGCCACAGTTCACATTGAGAAATGCTGGCAATTTCCTGGCAGATATTTTGTTTTAATTCTTCCAGAGTGTGTGGACTTTATGTCTATATTTTAATTTATGTCAGAGATAGAAATCACAGGGGGTTGGGTTGGGGGACTGAGGAGGCCACAAATCTCTACTAATTCTGTCCTGAAATACACTTTCAAATGTTCTCATTGAAAGATTGGTCGTATGAACTGCAACTTGTTGAAAAAAGGCAAAATCATGCACACAGTCTATTACTGCTCTAAAAAAAGAGGGGGAGGAGCAGAATGGTATTCATATATAAATGGGCATCAACTGTTGACTAGAAAAAAAAAATTGACCCTGTAAATCTTTCTCCGCAATCTTTCTGTAAATCGTACTTTCACTTGGCGAGCTGACTTTAACACATACAAATCAAATAAATATATGCTGTGCAGTAGAAAATATATACTGAGCCATAAATACCCATTGTGAATAAGTACCAGACAAAATTATAAATCATTTGTAATAACTGAAATACACCATATCACTGTCAACTCAAATTCTTCTGATGCAGAGCAAAACTGCATCAGAAGCATGACCTTGTTTACAGCAGCAGTGCAGAATCATGTGTCCACACACCAGTGGAAAAGCACTGTGCAGCCGGTTCGGAGGTTTTTGACTCACTCAGTAGTAGAACCAAACCATCCCTGGGTATGCCAGTTGGCTGCAGAATTATTGATGGGTAAGATGTTCCTGTGTTAATAAATGTAAATATAGCAAGAAAAGGGTTTAAAAACATTCACCAACCATTTTCCAACATAAACGGATACTCCACTGCTGTGTTTGATTTGTTCATATTTTTCAATGTTTTAAGAATCCCATCTCCGTAATGTCACAGGCTATAGTGAAATATGGTTGGTTGGTATCTAATGTTAAAACGCTTGATAATGGAGTCATTTGTTTTCTTGCACTACAATGTTTAGCTAGGAGGTTGTAATCTTCTGTAGAAGATGATCAGGATTTATTTCTTCATTAAGGTTACAGAAAAGATGTATAGAAGTCTCTGCTACAACCAAATCTGTAGAAGTATTTTTGTAAACAGTCATGTCCTGTCACTAGTCTGAAGGTTGCCACTACAGATTTTCTTGGTACTGTACAAATATTGTAATCTTGTAAATGTTTCCATTGTTTTCCAGATGTTTTGTTTGTGTATTCTTCATTGATTTTGTTTGTGTACTTATTTGACATTCATTTAATAGAGCAAAAAGGAATTAAACAAGGTGCTAAATTGGTGATAATTTTACTTCCCTTTTTGACAAAAAAATCAGTCATTTCATTGCCTATTATTCCACAATGGGCTGGAATCCATTCCAATGGGCTATAGCGAAATATTACATAACTCAAAAGCCATAAAAAAGAAAATGTACTTTACTCCCTTATTATTTTCTTGTTACCAGCTTTTTTCTTGTCAGTGTTAATCACCCAAATACACTTATTCCATCTATCAACTTTAAGCAGACAAAAGCAAAAACCCATTAGGAATATATTAATTTTCATACAAAATTTTTTGACGAGTATTACTATTATTATTGTAGCCCCAGTTTTATTTTTAAAAGCGTTAACTTGTGCCAATGGCGTTAAGCTTGTGTGTTTCTAATTTGATCTCCAAACCACACATGAACAGTAATAATTAAAACATGCAATAAAGATAGGACTCTGGACTTGAGACTAGGATACAAACAAACATTTGCAACAGATCACGGGTGAATTACTTTCATACATAGTTGCTGGAACAAGTCGTCAACATGTCTTAGCAGTGAATTTGGTCATCTGAAGCTATCACAAACTGATAAGTAGTAGATTCAAAGATCTATTAACATGTGCCAACTTAATTTTATCATAATATAATAAGAGCTCCAACTTTCATTGATAAATTTTTTTAGAGGAAAGTTGTAGCTTGAGTTGCATTTAATAAAGTTCCATTTGTCTTGACGTATATTTGCACCAAAATCACTGCAACTCGATGTCCATATCATAAATCATCGTTGAACTGGTTCCAAATGCTCTCTCTTGTTTTTAGTATTCTGTGACTGAGTTTTCAATTAATATGTCTATTTCAGTGATAAACCTTTCCCCAAAACGTTTTGGAACTTCCACTATTATGTAGTGGAATATCACTGCACACTGATACTATTATTATGAGACGAGCATTAGTTCACAGAGAAAACAAATGCATGTGGGTGCAATAAATGTAAAAAAAAAAAAAAATTGCACGTGGGTGCGTTAAGATTCAAAAGCAGAGATAATGAGTTCCAATTGGTTGGAATTTTATGCACCAATGTACTGGATTGTCTACTTCCTATGATCACATGTCATGAACGAAATAGTCATAGGTACTAAATTTCAGGGTTGTCTCCTTGCTGTTTGCCAAGCAGGAGACCCGCTGGGAGACCTGGACAGGGGTGCACTCAGCCTCATGAGGTCCCAGGGGGGTCAATTGAGTTACTTGATGGAGAAGTAGTGGCTCCAGGTCGGGAAGACCGCATTAACTGGCCAGGGGGTCAAAGTGCTGACCACGTCTACCCCCCAATACTGTACCATATCCATGATGTCTGTAATGAACCAAGATGGGGGACACAGTGGCTGCCAAGGCTCTCAGTGAGCTGTGCTAAGGAGTCAACTGAATTTCAAACTGGTCAGTCCATGTTGACCAGTAGAACACAAGAAACTTTTCAATTTAGATGCTTATCTAGTTTTTTAATAAAATTGATACATATTACTACTCTTATTCGAAACTAAAAAAAAAAATTTCTACTCTCTTATCATTTGTTAATGGGTATGCAAATTATTCTCACAGAAGCATATTTTGTTATATACTTTATTTTAATTGAGATAAACTTTGTAAAAATAGCTAAATTACAAATTTCATTAAAGTGGGGAACAGCCTGAAAATGTATTTCTAAATTCATATTTTGTCTAACTGATCACCCTTTTTACTTTCTCTGGTGCATATGTACAAGGTATTTAGTATTTGTATTCCAACCCAAAAATATGATGTCGAGATTTCATCAGAAGTACATGTTTTGAGGGCCCCTGAATTGAAAACAAGCATTTTTAGAAAAAGTTGAGGATGGATGTGCATGTGAATTTTAAGTTCATTATATTCCAATGATGCAGCACAACAATTTTCAAGAAAATCCCACCCCAAACTACCCTACACTGTGGCCAAGTGGTTAGACCACTCGCCTCTCACCTTGACAGCCTGGGTTCGATCCCAAGTGAACTGCATGTAAGGTTTGTGGTAGGCAAAGCAGCACAAGGGCAGGTTTTCTCCAGGTTCTCCAGTTTCCCCCACCATCGCAATCCATCAGTGCTCCATCTTCATTCCATGTATCATCAGTGTCATCACCTGTGGTGCCATGGCACTAAAAGCGGGCATTTAACATTATAAAAAAACATGAAATATTTACAAAATTTTTGTTATTCTGAAATATGCCTAGTTGGGGGGGGGGGGATTTTCTTGAAAATCTTCGTGTCGCATCCTTGGAAGATACTGAACTTAAATGCCAAGTTTGGTATTTAATAGTCTTTTTGCTATGTTCTTGATTAAAATGCCATATATTAGAGATGTTTACATGGCAAATAAAATGTATACATGAATTTCTTGCGATGGCCCGTGAAGAGCTCTTCATTCTGAATGTCTTTTACATAACTAGTAAAGTAAAAGAGATACACAAAAACTAACTGCAAAAAAATGTAGATCTTGTTAAAACACCCATATGCCATATTTATTTATTTGTTTATTTTGGGTAGAACTAACCATTTCTGAGATATTCCCTGTTATTGGTTTCAATTTTAAAATACTTAAAATTTCCTTAAACGGGAAGTCCTCATACGTTTCACATCTCTTCTGTTTTACTTCTGGTCATGGAAAGATAACCAAATTTCAATGTCTTTCACATAATGACTGCTTTTAAAAACATTTGACTGTTGCTTTAGCCTAGGGTATTCCCTTGATCCCCAAATGAGAAGTAAGACCATTTCTGAAGCTTATCTTGATTAGCATGATTTTCTTCCCACTATACAAACTCTCATATCTTTATCTTCTCATTCCATTACATATTACACTTTGTCCTCTATGCTCTCCTTAGTTCTGTTAGGTAAGAAAGAATAACCCAAAAAGCCTGACGTGTTCCTTTCACGTGACTTTCTCTACATCGTGTAACAAGCTATTCTTCTATCTCTTCATGCTAGTCGTGATAAACATTAGCTGAAACGGTTGTATTACTTAGTTCCTTGTAAGTAGAAGGTAAATAAGGAAATACACAAGGCTAAACTGAGTCAAATGTTTTAAAATGTGGTCGCCATGGGATTGAAATCCTTTCTTTGTGTACACAGAAGTTGACAAGTTCCCGCATAAGAAATGTTTCAAGTAATTTAAAACTGAAACTAATAACAGGGAACACCTTGAAAACAGTCAACTCTATGAGGAAAAAAAAAATGCATATGAAAAAAATTGTGTGTTTTAACAAAATCTGCATTTCTTTTTGCAGTAAGTTTAGTCTATCTCTTATGCTTTATCAGCTATGCAAAATTCAGCAAAATTCTTCCAGAATAAACAGGTCTTCAGAAGCTATTCTGAGAAAATTCAATGTTACATTTTATTTGTGATGGAAAAGGTTTTATTATGTGATATTTTAATCAACATCATTAGAGTCATTTTTGAGAAAATCAAAATTTTCGAAAATTTTTCCATGTAAAGCAAGTTTGGGATGGGGGGGGGGGGGGGTTGAAAATCTTTGTGTCGCATCCTTGTACAATATCAACTTAAATATCAAGTTTGGTCTTTTAGTTTTTTAGCTATGCTGCACGCCCATGCCCGTGCAATCACACGCACACACACTGCACATCTTTTTCTAAATATGCTTCTTTCCAGCCCAGAGGTCCCAAAACATGTTTTTCCGGTGAAATCTCAGTATCAAAGTTTTGGTGGAGTACAATACCTTCTCTATGCATTATGTACATAGTATTTGTAGAAAAAGTAAAAAAAATGTGAAAATGTGAATTAATTTGTGCTGAAAACATTGCTGTAACAATTAATACTTTATGCAGTTAATCTCGCCCTTATCCCACATTCAAAAAAATACTGTACTTTAATAACAGGTTAATTTTTTGCACAGCATTCAATAAGAAGAAACCCACTGTTATTTTACTATTGGTGTTAGTTGTTTTATTTGTCAGTTAAAAGAAAGCATGTGGAAATAGGCACTGAACCAAAACTTGAAGCCATTCACTAGGAACAGAATGGAAGAGTATTATGAAATGTTGCTGAAGATATCTGCATCAGATTGGTTAAGGCAAAACTGCAAAATCATTCAACAAAGATGCCAAATTCTGATATGATGAAAACCTCCAAACATAAGAAAGTGAGTTATCTTCTTTGGTCTAGAGAAAAGAAGCTAATCACTGGTTCCCAAGGTCACAGGTTCAAACCTGGCATGGGGTTATGGATTCCCCCCCCCTTTTCTTCTTCTTCTTTTTCAGACATAAAAATCCTTAGCATGACTTCCTCCAGAAGGGAAGCAAAGCCGTCGATCCTGTGTCATGAATTTACAGCACATAAAAGAACCTCAAGTCTGAAAGGAGCCTCTGAAAAATTTTAGCAGTCTTTCATGCCTAATATATACATATATGGTCGTTAAATTATAAAGCAACCCCTGTTGTGGCCTCTCCCCACTGCACAAGAGATCCGAGAGTCGCCAGGAAAGGCACACTAAAATATGTATCTTAAATAAATTATGAAAATATTGACTTTCTGCTCACATATGGTCAGCATAATTTGTTAAATATTCTTGCACTCTCATCTAAGCTTAGCAGCAGGAATCCTAGTGATTTCTTGCATGATGTTATCATTAAGTTTCTGTAGATTACACAGGCATTTCTGCTGCCAAGTGAGAACACCTTTAACTTGCTATACTGCCTGTTTGGGAGCTGATGCTCAAAATTTTTAGCATTTATTTAAGGCAAGGACTCCAACTTTCCCAGCGACTCTCTGATCTCTTGAGCAGTGGAGAGAGGCTGTGAGAGGAGTTACCTTATAATTTAATGGCCCTATAGAATGGGATGCTAATAACCATTACAGTTAAAGACTGTCCATAAATAGCACTCAATTTATTCAAGAAAGTGAACAAATCCCTATTTTTCTGGTTTAACCAATGAGCCATAAGGATGCTATCCAGTCCCATATTCCAATTATTTTCCTCCTTTACTGTTACCATCAATTACCTAAAGATATACATTTTCTAAACCAGTTCTGCCTCCTTTAGTTCAGTTAAGCAAGGACTGTATAATACTAGGGGCGTTCAATAAGTGCTTAGAAAATCCAAGAAATTACACTCGTAGCATTGAAAAAGTTTTAGTAACAGTTATCTCTGACTAGACGGCAGTTATAATTTCAGCTACATCCATCGTGTGGTTTCCTTGACATAGGCAATTGAATACAAGAATCTTCTTAAGAAAGATGAAAAAAAAAAAAAATATGGAGTTTCGTGCAGTAATTAAACACTTCTATTTAAAAGACTTAACACTGAAAGAGGTAAAAAATAAGTTGGAGAAAGTTCATGGCACATCTGCTCCTGCATTTGCAACAATTTACAATTGGATAAATTAACTTATATCCCCAAATGATGAACATCGTTCTGGATGACCAGCAGAAGTGACTTCCTCTGAAATGGTTGACAAAATCCAGGATATGGTTTTGAGTAATCAACAAATCAAAGTTTGCAACATAGTAGAGACCACAGGCATATCAAAAGGTACAGTGTTCTTAATTTTGTAACAAAGATTAGGCCAGACAAAGGTTTCGGCAAAATAGGTGCTGCATTTGCTCTCAATGGAGAATGGTTTTATAGGCTGCATGCAGAATCATCTATTTTGATTACTTACAGAAAGGAAGAATAATAGATGGAGAATATTGTGCATTGTTATTGCACAGGTTGAACGGAGAAATCAAAAAAAAAAAAATGCCCTCATCTGGGAAAAGAAAAGATTCTCCTCCATCAAGACAATGCAAAGGATCACACCGCAGTTTCGACAGCAAAAAATGTAATTAAGGTTGAAATTACTACCATATTCACCAGATTTTGCCAGTGACGTTTTTCTATTTCCAAACTTGAAAAAGTGGCCCAGCAGAAAACGACTGAAGTCAAGAAGATGTCATCTCCCAAACACATGCCTATTTTGAGGGCCTTCCAAAATCCTACTTTTTGGAGGGCTTAACAGCTGAGAAAAATGTATTGAGCTACAAGGAGAAATTGTTGAAAATAAAAAAATTCTACCAAGAATAATTTGTTTTCTACCTTTTTCTAAGGACTTACTAAATGCCTCTCATATAAATTTCCAAAAGCATGTTATTATTGAAATTAATAAGCACACAAAAAATAACAATTTTCATGATTTCAGTTTCAATATTACTCCAAAATAAAATTGGTGTGTTCATGTGTGGTTTTGACATGTAGCATGCACTAAAGCCAAGCACCCTAGAATACCTCCTAACATCATACGTGTCGACTAGAGCCATGAAACCCATGGGGAAGGCTATGGCAAATGATATCCACGCTGCCAATTCTCCATCTGAAGCTTCCGAGGCCGGCACTGACAGCAACGGGGCCACTCGTTCTCTCCACTTCAAGCTCAGCTCCACCATATCATATGGCTTCCCCGTTGTCCTGTGCTTCAGAACCTAAAAAGTAAATTTTTGTGCATTATACTTATAGAAATTCTCTCACATTCCCTGCAAAGTAGTAGTTTAAGGCTTATCTAAATCAACCTAATTTAGAAAATAGTGGATTGGGGTAAATTTGGAGAAAGAGGGAAAACAAGGCAAATGATTTCTGGAAAGAATTACGAGATACAAAAATTATTCAGCAATATATGGGAAAAAAAGATCATTAGAAACATATAAACAATTAAAAAACACATGGGAAAGAGAAATGTATGTGGATAAATTAAATAAAGAACAAAGAAAGAGAAATGTATGTGGATAAATTAAATAAAGAACAAAAAGAGAGTACTGTTTGGGTACAAACAGGTATGAGACTAAAGGGTATGAGAAAAGGACTCCAACAGAATCAATGCCCAATATGTGATGAAAAGGAAAATATGGAACATTTTCAACTGTAAAGGGACAGAGCTTTGGAGGAAAACAGTATATAAATGGTAAATGACAGAAAGATAGCCTTGATCAAACTTTTTAGTAAGGATAGCAAAAAGGTAGGTGAATATTTGGCTGCAGTAAAAAAGAAACAAGATGTGGTCAGTAAAAAGAGAAGTAGATGAAGCATAAGTTTGTAGGTTGTTTTAGGAAATGTTGAGCATGACTGTTGTACACTTTTATTATTACTATTATCATCATCATCTTGATGATTAAAGTGAATGTGCTAGATTATAAGAAAAACTTGGTTAGGAACATGGCAAGATAACAGCCTGGACTGATGTATAGCCATATTCTTTGTATGGGTGCTTAGTACAAATAAATAAATATAGATCAACACACTTGCCAACTTCTGGATACTGATATCTGTAATATTCTCCCTGATCCAGCAAAATGTGATCATTTTGTAACATGAAATTTAGAATGCATAATATACCATACATTTCCAATAATAACATGTTTAATTTCTGTTCAAGTTCCATAGCTATGGCATATACAGGATCATTATTTTACATAGCAACCCACTCACATACTCTCTAACAATGCACAAGAGAGCCGGGAGTTGCCAGGAGAACTATGCAGGCGAAGGAGGATTACAATCCTTAACTTATAATAGATGTTGGAAATGTTGACCTTTCATCAGTGGTTCAACTCCCAGCTACGGAACTGAATCTTTCAGCCTGACTCTACCTATCCAACTCCGGTCCTACACACTGCTTCTGTGAGAAAACAGTTAAAATTATCAAGCATTACATCTCTTAAAAATGGTGTCACTCCCTTGCTGCAGCCCAGTATATACTGTTGAGAGTATTCACACGCGCATTTAAGTGAAACCAAAATTTGCCAGAGAAAAACAAAAGCTGTGGGTCAATGAAACCCCTTTCTACAGATAGGCAAAACCAATTGCAATAATTCCCACACATTTGCTTTTAATGCTTGTACTCATGTGCAGCAATAACATTTTAGTTTCAACAGATATGCAGCTTTTCTAGCAGCAGATGGAGATATACCTGTTTGCTGCACTAATTTGTTCGGCGATTTTTGAGGTTAACGCTCCAAATTGGCTCCAGTTTATTTTCTGTTAACATTGATCATCTAAAATGTTTCTTGGCCAACTTTAAAACCCAAAGCTTTTGATTTCTTGACGACAGAATGCATAGTTTTCTTTGCAGGTGATACAGAGTTTGTAAACTTTTCATGCAAACTCCCTGCGCACATGGCGAGCAGATTCATGTAAACTTTAAAAATAAACACGTGTTCTTCCACAATTAAGTGATGCACCATGTTTACTGCAGCAACAAAAGCCCCTAACGGACAATGATTGATGGCACGTGCACCTTACTTAGCAACACAAAAATGGCAACAATGTATTTTTGAGCGTGAATTGGCAGTCTGAAGTTCTGGCAGATGGCACGGGAGTAGCAAAGGACAGAAAGGCCATGAATGGATTATTATACAATATAATGAATTAATGACCCTATATCTGTCATATACAATGACCTCTATGAACTATTCGCCCTCCGTGGTGTAATGGTTACCATGCTAACTTCATATACCCTGGCAGAGAACGATGGATTTTTTCGGGCGTAAAAATCCTTAGCATGGGCTTCCTTAAGAAGGGAAGTAAAGCCGTTGTTCGGGCGTAAAAATCCTTAGCATGGGCTTCCTTAAGAAGGGAAGTAAAGCCGTTGGTCCTGTGTCATAGATTTACAGCATGTGAAAGAACCTCAAGCCTGATAAAGAGGTCTCTGAGTAAAATTAAGCGGTTCCTCATGCCCAATATAGAATTGGACACTGAGAACCACAGCAGTTAAAGAGCGCCCATAAATGAAACTCCATTTCATTCCTCTATGAACTATCAAAAGCCTGTGAATTTTATTTATCTAAATCGGTGATTATCTGGATAATAATATGGAATTACTATATCTGAATGCAACACACCACCACCCCAGAATATTTATCTTGCATTCACGATATATGCTCTCTGAATGGCATATTGCAATAGCAAAGCATGGGTGAAATGGTAAAAATTACAGCCAAGGTTATGGGGACAATGATGTAAAATAACAATGAAATTGTATTTACTATCGTTTTGTTGCTATTGTTTAAAATAAAGAAATAAAATTGTACTTATTTATTTGCTGATAAATGCTATTTTTCTTCTCCACTCAAGAGAACCATCAGATTATGGAGTTAATGACACAAGATAACAGTGAAATTCAAATATATGTTTATGTACTAACTATAGTTTCCTTGCTTATCTCATCTAAAAAAAAATAAAAATGCACTTATTTCATGTATAAGTATGTTTTTGTTGTCACAATTCTTCAGAATTAGCAACCACATTAACCAATAATCCTTCTTGGAAGTTGAAAATGGCGGAGAAGTGACGGGACCCGGATAGTATACTTTTTAGATTTATCTAACTATTGCAGATTTTGATTATTTGAGGTTATGTGGTACATGAGCTAGCTAAAGGTAGATTACCCCATCACAGTCACACTGGAATTGTGGCGCTCTTAATATATTTGATCAACTGATATTTTGGGTTAAATGGAGAAATCAGTAGTCATAAGCTTTCACAGCCGGAGTCCAAATTATAACTATAAGAATTTTCCAGGCTGAGAGGCCAAGGTCTGCTGGAGTTTTCAGGTCCAGACGTTTCGTTCACGACTATGGGGAACATCTTAAGTGGCATGGTCCAAGTCTTCTCGGTGAAGGTTTGGTCACAATTGACTCGTTTCGGCAGTATTTATACTCAGGAGATATGGAACACAAGAAACGTTGCCGTCTAGGTCTACCCGAGAAGTCTGCCATCACTGAACATGCACTTTGGGCAGAAGGGTAACATACAATTCAATATCGTGAAACAGCCGTTCTCTCATCTATGCCTTATTACCATGCTAGATTACAACGTGAAACAATAGACATTTATAAACACCCCAATAACTTTAATAGGAAAGAAGAGACACAAAAACTAAGCAAAAACTGGCATCCGCTACTTGAGAACATTAAACAGGCACAAACCCAACGAGATCATCCGAACCAATCAGGAATAAAAAGCACCAGAGTGGCTAACCCCATTCCTCCACCACCCCTGCACATGCAGCTCCAGTTGGACCAATGGCGTGAAAGCAGCCTGAGTAAAAATACTGCCACTATTTCAGCCAACGTGAACGAAACGTCTGGACCTGAATACTTCAGCAGACCACGGCCTCTCAGCCCGGAAAATCCTTCTAGTTATAAATATAGAAACTTAATACATAAAGCTACTATTAAACAAAAACAGCATCCACTATTCATATGGATGTGCTGTGTAACCTTTTCCCAATACCAACTGTATATGCTCCATAGTGCAGATCATTGCTCATTTCAGTAACTTTCTGATGCAAAGGTTACCTGCCTGCCATTATGCAGCAAACAGACCATCATTCAGCAACATTACCAGAGCATTTATGTGCTGTGTTCTAAAAATGTCTTCAAAAATACATTTTTTTCTGGAGTGGACAACACACTAATATTTTTATGTCCATTCTTGATTTGTAATCTCAGAAGAGTTTGAGGAATGAATAAGGAGAGAAGTAATGAACTACCTTAGTTGTGAGCTCGTTGAGATCTGAGAATGAGGTCACGTACGCATGTGCATGGGTGCCTTTAACTGGTATGTTGTACAACTTTCCAGCCAGGACATTGCTCGTTCCATCAAAACCACCTAGAACACATTAAACATTATAAGTTAAAATATCTTGTATTATGCTCACATTACCTTCTCTACCCATTCACTTATAAAGTATTCTTATTAACATCAAGTTAGTCAAGGTAAAAATTTGAAGTAAAAACAATTTTTATTATACATTTCTTTGTAGATACATTGGAAATAGCAAAATACTACAGCCTTAAGTAATAGTCAAATATTTTAACAGCTGATTGCTATGTGATGGTATGAAATTCCATTCTCTTTGCACGACCAAGAGAAAAATGACCAGCAAGCTACCACCTGCTAAAAAGTAAAATTGAAACCAATAACAAAGAATATTTTGGAAGAGGTTTGTGTGATTTCCAGTATTACCAGATAATTCAAGACATACGCTTTGTCAAGCAAATAGAATGAACATAGGGTATTTTAATCAAAACAGTAACCTTTTTTCATAAAATAAAAAATCAGAATTGTTCCATTCACATGACTTTCTCTAGCTGTTACACAAGCAACTTCCTTACAAACGATTATTCTTCTATCTACATATTGCTAACCAAGATAAACATTAGCAGAAATAGTTTTTATTCCTTGCTTTCTTATCAGTAGATGAAACATAAGAGAATACACTGGGCTAAATCAATAGTTACATCTTTTAAAAGCTGGTCCTATGTGAAACAAATTAAATTAAGTTCAGTTCAGTTCACTTTGCATGGCCTGCAGTAAAACAAGAGAGATGAAACAAAATGTCACTTCCTGTTTGAGAAAAGTTTAAGTAATTTAAAATTGATACCAATAACAAGGAATATCTCAGAACCGGTCAGCTCTATATAAAAAAATATTACATAAATTATGTGTAATAACAAGATCTACATTTTTGTTTATTTATTTTGTAGTAAGATTTGTCTATCGCTTACAGCGTGAATCTTCTGCAAAACTCATCCAGAATAAAGAAGCCTTCAGAGGATATTCCCAGAAAATTCAAAATATACATATTATTTCTGCTGTAAATATCTTTAATAAAAAGTATTTTAATCAAAATCGTTAAATGCCATTTTAGAGAAAAACAGTAGTTTGTGGTGGGGAGATTTTCTTGAAAATCTTTGTGTTCACATCCTTGGAAGATACTAAACTTAAATACCACCAAAGGAATTGACAATGGAAGCACATGACTTCTGAAACATGTTTTCCGAAATAGAAAAGTAAGTGATGTAGTGTTACAAAATCGACTCAACTAAATTTCAAATTGTTAAATACCAAGTTTAGGTTTTAACATTCTTTACATTTTTGAGCTATGCTGCATGCATGCACACTCGGACCTTTTTCTAAAAATGCTTTTTTTGGAATCAGGGGACCTCAAAAAATGTATTTTTAATGACATTTCAACATCAAATTTTTGGGTGGAATACAGATGAATGTAGATGAAATCCGTTTCTATGCATTGCCCGAAATTCTTAAGTTTTTTAAAACTGAAATAAATAAGCAATTTCTCAAAAATGGTAAGCTCTACGAAAAAAACATAATATGACAAAGTGTGTGTGATCAACATTTTTGGGTAGTAAGTTTTTTTCTATCTCTTATTGTTTATTAGTAATGCAAAATCCAGCAAAATTCATCCAGAATAAAAGAGGATTTTAGAGGCTATTCCCAGAAATTTCAAGATATACATAGCCATTTTTCAGAAAACCATAATTTTCGAAAATTTTCCCATGTAAAAGGAAGTTTAGGATGGGGGGATTTTCCCAAAAATCTTTGTGTTGCATCCTTGGAAGATACAAGACATATATTTTACAAACTTTTCATTTGAATTCTCACACACACCCACACACATAGACATTTTACTGAAAATGCTTTTTTTTTGATACAGGGGACCCAAAAACATGTATTTCTGGTGAAATCTCGGAATTGAATTTTTGGGTGCATTACAATACCTTCTCTATACACTATGTACGTAGTTATTACTAACTTTGTTACAAATATGTCAACAAGCTAATAGAATAGAATAGAATAACTTTATTTATCACAAACATTTACAAAAGTGAGCAAGAGCTCAGTAAACAGGTGACACGTCAAGCGAAATACAATGAGAAATATATACAGTTGAAGTTACAATGTTTAGGGCAATAAGCCCTTATAAAATTGAATTAATACAATTTTTTAACTTTTATAAACTATCCTCCATAAATTCTCTTACCGAATAGTATGACTTTTTTACAAATATGTTTTTGATGGTTTTGGCAAATGATTTTATATCTTTTATTTGTCTTATTTTAGTGGGTAATTTATTATACATTTTTATTCCTGCATAGAGTGGGCTTTTTTCAAAGAATGCTAGTCTATGTTCTAGTGGTTTTAAATTGCCTTTAGTTCTAGTTTGACAGCCATGTTGATTTAGAGTATTATATAGAGTATCGAAATTTACATGTATATATTTGCAGAGTTCCAGTATATATTGAGATGGGAAGGTTAATATCTCTAGATTTTTAAACAGTGGTCTACAAGATTTTTTTGGCCCTGTATGTGTTATTGTACGTATTATTTTCTTCTGAGTTTTGAAGATTGATTCCCAACCTATTGCCTGACCCCAGAGAATTATTCCATATGTCATAACCGAATGAAAGTAGCTAAAATATACTATTTTCCTAGTCTCTAAGTTTGTAATTTGGGAAAGGCAGAACATATTAAAACAGACATTGTTTAATCTTTTAGTTATGTATTGTATATGCTCTTGCCATCTTAAATGATTATTTACATATATTCCAAGTATTTTTGCTGAGGTAGTAGAACTTATGGTGGTAACAGGTAACATATTATTGTCTACTTTTGAAGTGCATAACAGAAGTTTTGGATGTGTTCAGTTTTAGTCCATTGTTATTAAACCATTTTTTTAGTGCAGTCATTGTTTCGACCGTGTTTTGCATCAACTCTAAGTTAGTTACTGCATTTATTCGAACTGTTGTTATCATCTGCATACATTATTGTTTTTCCACTGATATTTTCCGGGAGATCATTTGTATATAATATGTACAGTAATGGCCCTAAAACACTTCCCTGTGGTACCCCGTTTTTAATCGTGCTCCAGTATGAGTGTGCCTCACCGTTACTACTTTTTAGAATTACTTTCTGTTTGCGATTATTAAGATAAGACTGGAACCATTTTAATGCCATGTTATTTATACCATAAAATTCTAACTTTTTTATCAGTATTTCATGGTTTACACAGTCAAAAGCCTTTGAATTGCCACATATGATCAATGAAGCAGATTTTTTTTTCATCCAGTCTTTGAGATGTCGTTCATGAGATTTACTAGTGCTGATATTGTTGAATGATTTTCCCTAAATCCATGTTGTGAATCGGTTAGTTTGCTATAGTGACTTAAATATGTAATTAACTGTGAGTGAACAATTTTTTCAAAGATTATTGCAAAAGCTGGAAGTATCGAGATGGGCCTAAAATTTTTAAATTCATAACTTCCCCCTTTGTGAAAGGGTTTAACAAGTGCATATTTCATTCTATCTGGAAAAATGCCAGTAGTCATTCATTGATTGATTATTTGACTAAGTGGCTCACTAATTTCATGCCTGATTTCTTTTAAGAATGAAGACAGCTCATCCCAACCCTTGGCTTTTTTTGGTTTACACTTTGTTATTATTTTATTAATTTTATCAGGAGACACCATTGTAAAGTAGAATGTGGGTGTGAGCATGAGGCAATTGTTTTTATATAGTGCTGCTATTGCATCATCAAGTGATGGAGGAACCTCCTGGGTCTCTCTACCAATGTTTATAAAGTAATCATTTAGTGCGTTGGCATTTTTCTTGGCTTCTGGATAATATAATTTCAGCGAGGAAGGCCCAGTATAGTCGGTTTCACTCAATCCTAATTCCCCTTTAATTACGGACCAAGTAGCTCTATTTTTATTATCCGCTTTTTTTATGAAACTCTCAATTGCCATTTGCTTTGCTTTATTTATTACTGTTTTAAAGATTTTGTTGTACGTTAATTGAGATTCTTTTTAGTATTACTCACTATAATACGTATTAGGTCTCAGGATTGTGGCCGCGAGGGAGAGAATGCATTACAGGTAATATAATACTTGTAAATAATACACTGGTTTCACTGGTAAGATGTTCTTGTATATTCCTCAATTTCACTGGATACGACAATTATTAACACGGTATGATGACACAGATAAATTAAGATTACATTCCACTAGCGTGGTAACAGCACGCATTCCCGCCAGATGAATTTAGCACGCTACCCTGGTGCCAAGCAATGATGATCACATGAAGACTGACCAATAAGGAATGACAAAGGTTGAGCTTCTATTCAGCTCTTATATAGGCTCAAAGCTTATTCTACATGTTTCTCCTTATTAAACATTCTTTAAGGAGGTATATAATACAGACTTCCTTTTATTTATAAATAAATTATTTTTGGTTCATATAATATTTATTTCATAAGCTATTTGTGCTTACTGAATATTTAAATATGGGCATATAAATGCTTGGGTATGTGGTATACTAGAAAGAACAACTTCCTTTTTCATGCACATAGCAATTTGAATCTTTTCAAATAATTATTTTTGATCATAAATGAAATTATAATTAAAATACACATTAAATTCAATATTCTGATATTCACAGGACACTTACAGCTAATTACTTCCAGTAATTAATTTTTTCTTTACCACATAATCAATAAATCAACATTTCATCAATTTCATTCCATTAACAAAAATAAACACTTGATATGAAAACACTTGGCTTCCATATATGAACGTCTCTAAAACATGCAGAAAAAGTAAAAATTGAGCTTCTAATCAATTGGGGTTAAGAGATAGGATGGTTTGAGGTAGCAGCTGCACTTAAAAATGTTATTGTTGACACAGACATACACATGCAATGTATCAATATCCTCTGTTCATCCCGCTTCCATCAAACTGAACTTGACATCAATTTATTGGACTCCCTGGTGATTTCCTTCCTGTACCTCCGCCGCTGAATCCTTGCACTTGACAGTTCGGGTGGTTTCGCGTTAGGTTGGCTGTGCAGCCTTTGTGGCATTGCCAGAGTAATTAGTAAACGAATGCCAATGAATAATGAAACTAATTCATTACTATTGATGTTAACTGAAAATAACAGTGATACTGTAACACATGTAGCTTACATTAGGTATTTATGACAATATAGAACAGATTAATGCACAATAGCTTGGTACAATGAGAGAAAGGTATAACAAAATGATTTTCACCAGTTTAGAATTTTAAATCTCCATCGTCATCATTCTGGAAAAGATCATCGTCATTGTCATCACCAAGACATATTATAAGTGGTTCACATTCACTGATGATTCCATCTAATTCCTGTGCTTTTCATACTATTTTGTGAACATGATTCACTTTCTTCTTCCATGAAGCCACGTCCACCCTCGCCACACCTCCCAGCAAAAGTCTATCCACCTCTATAATTGTGAAAGTCTTGTTATGTTCCTCACCAAAACACTATCCACAAATATAAATAACAAATAATATGTATCTTGTACAGAACAGCTAAATGCATGTGTTAGGAGTTCACAAACGGAGCACGTGGGTGGAAATAGCCAAATATTGCAACGGTGTGGCATCTAGATGCATTTCCGTTGTCTGACCAACCGACCGGAATGCTCCTTTGTGATTGGTTCAGAAAGTCAAACGGGTAAAGCTTTTCATCTGTTTTCTGTGGATGTACCAACTTAACTCCTACTGTCAAGTGCAAGGATTCAGCGACGGGGGTATAATGATTTATAACCCATAGCTGCTCTTGCTATATGTGAAGTAAGCAATCTATTTACAAGGTCTTTCCAGTTATGATACTATTAAGTTTTATAACACTTATAATTACGTGCTAGCAGTTCTTTTTCCTCTTTTGTACAATAATGTACCTATATTCCAGAACATATCTAAGCAATTAATTTATCTTTCTAGTTTTTACTTTCTCTAGCTAATATGTGCAATGTACATAGTAGGAGGAGTAAATATTGTATTCCAGCAAAAATTTGACAAGATTTCACCAGAAATATGTTTTGAGGTCCCCAGAGTCCAAAAACAACTTTTTAGAAAAAGGTCTATGTGCGTGCGCCCGTGAGTGTGTGTGTGTGGACAGCACAGCTCACATTAGTATCTTCCAAGGATGCGACAAAGATTTTCAAGAAAATCCCCTCACCACAATATCTTTTGTTTAAGATATTTACATGCCAAATACAATCTATATTTTGAATTTTCTGGGAACAGCCTCTGAAGACCTCTTCATTTTGGATAACTTTTATATAACTGGCAAACCATAAGAAATATTCAAAAACTTACTACAAAAAAAAATATACATCTCATTAAAACACACAGTTCATGTCAAGTTGACTGTCTGACACATTCCTTGTTATTGGTTTCAATATTTAACCATTTAACTTTTCTCAAACATTAAGACCCCTTTTGTTTCATCTCTCGTTTTACTGATGACCATGCAAAGCAAACCAAACTTCAATAGTTCACATATCGACCAACTTTTGAAACATTTGACTGTTGATATAGCCAAATGTACTCCCTTATTTCCCATCTACTTGCAAGGAATCAAGCAATAACACCAATAAAGTAGTATTGTAGAAGCTTAGAGACAATGAAGCACCAAAATTAAATGAATTAAATTTTTGTCAAGGTGTACACACTTATTGCTTCACTTAACATTTTTACTTTCTCTACATGTACTATGTACAAGGTGTAAAGAGAAGGTATTGTAATACACCTAAAAATTTGATACCCAGATTTCACCAGAAATATATGTTTTGAGACCCCCTGAATCCAAAAAAAAGCATTTTTAGAAGTGTGCATGCATATGTGCATGATGTCATGTTTGTGGGGGGGGGGGGGGGGGCAGCATAGCTCAAAAATGAAAATACCGTTAAAAACCAAACTTGGTATTTAGGTTTGGTATCTTCTAAGGATGTGACCGGAAGATTTTCAAGAAAATCCCCCCACTACCCTTTACATAGAACTTTTTTCGAAAATTTTGATTTTCTCAAAAATGGCTCTAACAATTTTGATTAAAATGTCATATATTAAAGATATTTACATGACAATTAAAATGTATATCTTGAATTTTCTGGGATTAGCCTTTGAAGACTACTTTATTCTGGATGAATTTTATGGAATTTTGCATAATTGCTAAACCGTAAGAGATGGACAAAAACTTACCACACAGAAAATGTAGAGCACATTAAAACACACAATTTATGTTATGTACATTTTTGTGGAGTTGATCTTTTTTAAGATATTCCTTGTTTTTAGTTTCAGCTTTGAAAAACTCGTGTCCATACAAATAAAGGAACTTCAGTCACATAGTATCCAGCTTTTGACTATCACTTTAACCTATGGTACTCCGTTATTTCGCTTCTACTTTCAAGGAAACAAGTAATAAGACTATTTCTGCTATTTTTTTCTCGATTAGCATGAAGTAAATAGAAGCATAAGCTTTTTAATAATAATTTGTTGCAGAGATGTAGAGAAAGTCATGTGAATGGAACGCCTCAGATTTTTAGCTGCAGTTTTGAACAGGACATGTTTCAAAAGCCATTGCTTTTATTTTCAGCTGTAGTTTTTCAGCTTTTGAAAAATAGTCTTTATCTTGACTCATAAATTTAATAAGACCATTTTCTGCTAATGTTTATCTCAATTAGCATGACATAAATAAAAGAATAATCTTTTGAAAGGAAAGTTTGTTTGTGGATTAGCTAGAGAATGTCACGTGAATGGAACACATTTTATTTTTTTTAAGGAAATTTTGAGTAATGCTTTGCTCTAATTTGATACATTGGCCTGTATGAGCATGGCAATATCTGCAATGATGAATCAATAGCTTCACAAAGAGAGAGAGAAGTGAGAAATGAGTCACTGCAGACTGTCAGTGCCAGGCACCTCACTGCATTGCAACATCAGACACACTTACTGCAGTATTCCCAACATAATAATCAAGCTTGCCTGTTTACTCTACATTACTACAACTACCTTTTCACATGTTTACACAACACAAATCTGCAGCATATCCACTTGGTACATGCAAAATAGAGAAACTCAACTACTGTTGGAGTAATCTAACTCAATTTTTGTTATTAGGGGGAGATTAACCATCCTACCCCAGCAAGGTTCAATTTACTAAACTCATTACATATCATCACAGACCTTCCTTTAGGTATGCACTTCGGTAACACATTTTTGTGGTTATGTCTATTTATTGTTTTCTCTACATGTACTAGGTACATAGTATATAGAGAAGGTATTCAATTGCACCCAAAAATTTGATACCGGGATTTCACAGGTAATACACGTTTTGAGACCTCCTGAATCAAAAAAAAATATTTTTAGAAACATGTTTGTGTGTGTGTGTGTTTCTGTGGGCAGCATAGCTCAAAAACGAAAAGACCGTTAAATACCAAACTTAGTATTTAAGGTTGGTATCTTCCAAGGATGAGAGACAAAGATTTTCAAGAAAATCCCCCCACCCCCAACTACCCTTTACCCTTTTTGAAAATTTTGACTGTCTCAAAAACAGCTCTAACGATTTTGATTAAAATATTGAATATTAAACATATTTTTTATGACTAACAAAATGTATATCTTGAATTTTCTGGGAATAGCCTCTGAAGACTACTTTTACGGAATTTTGCATAACTTGTAAACCATAAGAGGTAGACAAAAACTTGCTGCACAAAAAATATACATCACGATAAAACACACAACTTTTGCCATATACTTTCTTTTGTAGGGTTGATTGTTTTTTAGATATTCCTTGTTAATGGTTTCAGCTTTAAAATACTTATACAGGAATTTCTCAACTCCTGTCCGTACAAACAAAGGAACTTCAGTCACATAGCAACCAGCTTTTGACTATCACCTAAACCTATGGTACTACCTTTTTCCCCTTCTACTTGCATGGAAGAATGTAATAACTGATAATTTTTCTCGAATAGCATAAAGTAAAAAGAAAATAAATGTAAATGGCGCGTTATTTATGGACACTCTTTAATTACTGTCGTTCTCAGCGTCCCATTCTAAATTGGACGTGAAAGACCGCTTAATTTTGCTCAGAGGCCTCTCTATCAAGCTTGAGGTTCTTTTACATGCCGTAAATCTACAACTCGGGACCAACAGCTTTACTTCCCTTCTGAAGGAAGCCATGCTAAGGATTTTTACACTCGAAAAAATCCATCGTCCTCTGCCGGGTTTGAACCCATGACCTTGGGTATATGAAGTTAGCATGATAACCATTACACCACGGAGAGCGACAAAAAAAAAAAAAAAAGCATAAGCTTTTTAACAATAATCTGTTCCACAGATGTACAGAAAGTCATGTGTTACACATATACTATGTAAACCCAAGATTTTACCACAAATACAAGTTTTGAGGAACCCTGAATCCAAAAAAGTATTTTTAGAAAAAGGTAAGTACATGTGTGTGAGAGGAGAGGAGAGGAGAAGAGAAGAGGGGAGGGGAGGGGAGAGAGGAGGGGAGAGGAGAAAAGAGGAGAGAGAGAGAGAGAGAGAGAGAGAGAGAGTGAGTGAGAGTTCTCTTATTCTGATGTCTTTTGTAAAGTGGTAAACCGCAAGATGTAGACAAAGCATTACTTCACAAATTCTGGAATAATATCTCTCTTTCTCCTCTCCCCCCTCCCATGTGCACAGTTACTTTTCTTTAGCATTTACTAGTATGGTTACTTTTCTCTTTGATATAAGGGTCTTCAAAACATGTATTTTTGTTGAATCTTGATACCATGTTTTTTGGTGGATTATTTTATATTTCCTCTATTACTAAAAGTAGCAGAGAAAGTAAAAATCATTAAGTAGTTACTAACTTGAGAATAAAGGGCTTGGTTTTCTTTCTCTACTTAGTACATGGAAGCTAAGATATTGCACTCTACCTAAAAATTAGATACCAAGATTTTACCAGAAATACACAAGTTAGGGTCCTTTGTATTATTTAAAAAAACAACATTTTTATAAAAGTGTGTATGTATGTTTTTTAGAGAGAGATAACTAAACACAAAAGGTTGTTAAAATACCAATCTTGGGATTTAAGTTTAGTCTGTTCAAAGGATTTTAAGGAAAATTCCCCCCCAACTACCCTTTACATGGAAAACATTTTGAAAATTATGATTTTCTCAAAAATGGCTCTAATGATTTTGATTACTGTATATAAAAGTTATTTACATCACAAATAAAATATATATTTTTAATTTTCTGGGAATAGCCTCTGATAACCTCTTTATTCTGGGTGAATTATACACAACCGTATGAGATAGACAAAAACTTACTACACAAAAATGTACATGACAATATATGTCATACATATTTTTTTGTGGAATTGACCATCTTCATCATGCAAAGAAATTGATTTCAATCGCATAGCAACTGGCTTTTTAAAGAGTTGACTCTCACTTTAGCCTAGTGTATTCCCTTATTTCCCTTCTACTTACAAAAATATATGAATCAAAACCATTTCTACTAACGTTTATCTCAATTAGTTTCAATAAATAGAAGAATAAGCTTTTCCAAGAATACTTTGTTACATAATAGAAAAAGTCATGTGAATGTAACATATTTCTGTCTAGTTGTATATTAGAGACAATTTGGTCTGAGAAAGCCGTGAAAGAATATTTTCCTGTGGTCAAATTGGAATGCTTGACTTGAGAATAAGTGACGATAATGACATTTTTACTTGCACATAAAGCTTTAGGTTTCTTAAATTATTATATTTTTAAATAAATGTTTACACTTAAAACAGTCACATCCCTCCCACACTCAATCTTCGAGACTCTGTGGAGGATAGTAAATTATTTCAACTAAAGATACATTCTCCACTCTAAGAATTGAACCCTGGATCTCTAGGTTGGAATGCCAAAACTCTTGAATGCTCAACTACAGCAGTTATCAATTTTTTCTTCTCTATTTTTTAAATCCACAAAATTAATAACATTTACATTTTGCCAAGTAATTACCTCAAAACTTATGATATTTTAATAGCATAATGTTTAAATAAACCCTCCAAACAAATGCAGGCTTACAAAGAAACACAAATGTTATGAACATAACATTATTCCAAGTTACCATACATTTTTATTACATACATAACATTTCAATCTGTAGATCCTATTTTGTGATTACACTCTGTGCCCAAACTCTAGGATGTAGATCATGTCAAGAATTGCATTTATTCATACTTATTAATACATTTACAAGTAACTTTGACAATAAATTTTCAGAGTTGTCAGTTTTGCTAATTTACAATTACATGTCTGTTTCCAAAAACCTACTCGTACACATGCATTCTTATAATACTCATGTTAATTATATTTACGTTACATTATTACCAGTATTTTTAATTGAATGAAATCCTCCTCAGTATAGAAGGTGTGAGTAATAAAGTATCTTATAAACATAAAAAGAAGCTAGTAACAGTGAAGTAACACAGATATTAATATAATGATTAATAATTGTAACAAATCTTGACTTATCTTTTGGAATCCAAGGACTAGTTTCGCAATAAATTGGTCGATTGCCCCTTAATAAAGATGAATTCTATAAAGAATGTAAACACATTATCAACACTGCTTTAATTGTTTTAATACTGACTTTATAAATAAAAAATTTAGAAGTTTAAATATCAAAAAACTATTAAAGAGATTTCTACTCTTAAGAAAATAAAAGATAATTACATTTTTAAAAAATTTACTTATCACCCTTGGGCAAATAAAAAATTTACAAACATTTTCAAAGAGCATTGTATAATATTGGTTCCTCAAAATAAGTACAGTATAAAAAAATGTTAGGTTTTTCTAAAAAGAATGAAATTTCAAAAAATAAAAATTCTGGCATTTATCAATTAAATTGTTTAAATTGTGACCTTATTTATATTGGTAAGACTAAACATCATTTAGAAACCAGAATAAAAGAACACTTTAGAAATATTAAATACAACAAATTGATAAATCAGCTGTGGCTGATTGGGAAATTTAATAATGAAATAAATTCAGATGTTAAATTATTAAAATACTTAAATGAACCCATAGATTTAATGGTTTGGGAGAAGATATTTATATTAAAGTATAAAAATCATGCAATGAATTTTGATATGCCACCAATTAACTCTCTCACTAAATTTGTTTTGATTCCAGTAGTTAGAAATATCTTAGTACACAATCCACCTAGTAGCAGTAACCATAACAATGTAAATAAACAAGATCAAAAAGAAACTGAGCTGATGATGCAATAACTATTTTATTGCAAAACTAGTCCTTGGATTCTAAAAGATTTATGAAGAATTGTTACGATTATTATATTAATAAAGTATCTTTTTAATTCTGATCTAAACTTGTTTTTGTTCATTTGCAATTCTTTTATAGGAGAGGGAAGTGAATTAAACAAAACTATTCCTTTGTAGTAAACCCCTTTTTGGAATGACTGCAAATGTTGGTCTGCGTAAGTCCTGCATATTTCTGGTCTCTTTGTCATGAATATATATAAACTTTTCTGGGTTATTTATTACAAATGACAATATGGCTAGAATGTGGTAAATTTCCAAACATTTTGAAAAGTGGTTTGCAGTGATTACAGGCAACAAATTCTTGTTTGTGAGAAGGCAGCAAGATCAAAGGGCCATGACCTTGCAAACATCTGCAAGCTTGGGGTAATGCTGTGCTGATCAATATGCAGGTGCTGTGTCTGACACCAACTGGCACTGCCTGGCGCACCCAGGGAGTCAATTAGGACACGCCTCCCTCACAAAACTAATTGCCTATCACATACAATATTGAGGTAAAACCTAACAAATACTATATATAGCCTTCCTCTTCTTTGGAGAACTGACTAAAAGTCTGCCATGTGTTTTCCCTTGCATCATGTTTATGTCCTTATATTACTGTAGTTTCCTCTTTCTCTGTGCAACCTATACTTCATATGATGTTTTGAAAGCCAATATCAAAGCTACTTTTTCTGGGGGGTGATGATAAAAATTGCATTAAAATTACTCTATTGCAACTCCATGCGAGTTACTGAGAAATACTCTATTAGTCATTCTCTCTTCCCTATTACTGCAGAATTTATGTCTTTTTTTTTTTTTTTTTACCTTTCTCTAGTATGTATGCACAATGTATACAGTGGATAGAGAAAATTGTTGATACTTCACCAGAAATACATGTTCTAAGACCCCCTGAATCCACATAAAGCATTTTTAGAAACATGTATGTGTGTGCGCGTGCAACATAGCTAAAAAATGAAAAGTCTGTTTATATACCAAACTTGGAATTTAAATTCACAATCTTCGAAGGATGCAATACAATGATTTTCAAGAAAAATCCCCCTATCTCCAACTACCCTTTACATGGATCATTTTATGGAAATTTTTATTTTCTCAAAAGTGGCTTTAACAAGCGTTTTATAATATAGAAGAATATTTTGACTGCTGTATGGATGACTTATTGCATCTGTAATAGTAGAAATTAGGTAATTAATAATTGTATAGTTTTAGTAATTTTGTTAAAATTTAGGTTTATTATATGACATTGTAAATATATTATATACAATATTGTTAATTGATTATAGGAATAAGACAAATATTATAAATAGATACTAGGAATAAGATAAATATCATAAACAGAGACTGTGATAAAAACGATATCTGCAACTTTTGATGGTGAATAAATTCCGATTCTGATTTTAATTTTATTAAAATGTCATATGCTTAAGATATTTTCATAAAAAACAAAATGTACAGCTTCAATTTTCTAGCAATAACCTCTGAAGACTTCATTTTGGATGACTTTTGTATAACTGGTAAACAAATCATAGAGATAGACAAAATCTACAACACAAAAAATGTGAATCTCTTTAAAACACACATTTGTGTCATATAATTTTTTTTGCAGAGTAAACTGTTTTTGAGATATTCTTAATTATTGTTTTCAGTTTTAAGATATTTAAACTTTTCTCAATTGGGACACACCTTTCTTTTCATCTATTTTGTTTACTCCTAGCTGGCAAAAAGAATCCAATTTCAATTGTTTCACTTACAGTGGCTGCCCTGATGTATAGCAGTTGTCATTTCAAACAACAATGGTAAAAAGTACCAACCTTAGAAAGCTTAAGTTTTACATTGCTTAGCATTTGTTTGGCAGCCATCATTAGTGAATACTCTCAGCGAAGTTGTAAGCATGAATAAAACTGGTCATTGTTGTGTGATACAATATTTTCATTTGAAAGGTCTTAGCCCAACTAATATTAAAGCTGAGCTAGATTCTACTTTGGGGGAGTCTGCTCCTTCGTTTACAACAGTGAAATATTGGGTGTCAGAGTTTAAGCGCGTCGTGCGAGCTGCCAAGACAAACATCGCAGTGGTCGACCAAATGAGGTTACCAGTCCAGAAATTGTAAAGAAAATCCACAAAATGGTATTGGATGACTGCCGACTGAAAGTGCGTGAGCTAACAGACATTGCAGGCATTTCAAAAAGTTCTGTACATTGCAGACTGACTAAAAATTTGGATATGAGAAAGTTGTTTGCAAGGTTGGTGCCATGTTTGCTCACAATAGAACAAAAACAGCATCATGAAGATGTTTCAGTCGAGTGTTTGGCAATGTTTCGCTGCAATAAAGCTGAGTTTTTGCGTCAATTCATAACAACTGATGAAACCTGGCTCCATAACTTCACACCTGAGACAAAGGAACAATCAAAACAGTGAATTGGAAGGGGAGAATAGGCTCCAAAGAAGGCACAGACAGTTCCGTCTGCATGCAGTCATGGCATCAGTTTTCTGGGATAATTTTAATTGATTATCTCAAATAAGGAAAAGTAATCAATGGCGAATATTAGGCAAATTTGTTACAGCACATGAGTGATGAAATCAAGCATGAAAGAAAGTTTGGTTTCATTAAGACAAAGCACCAGTTCACACATCCATTATCGCCATGGTAAAAATCATTGAGTTAAGAGTTGGAATTATTTCCTCATGCACCCTTTGCCAGATTTAGCCTCCTCTGATTTTTTCTTTTTCTAAACTTGGAAGACATGGCTTGGTGGTAGAAGATGCCAACAATGAAGAGGTGGAGTCTGCAGTTGAGGCTATTTTGCAGACCTCGATAGTTCTCACTATAAACAGGTTATCGAAGCTATTGAATATTGCTGGGAAAAGTGTATCGAGCTGAAAGGAGACTATGTGGAGAAATAAAGATATTTTTCCCCAAAATCTTTGTGCTTTCTGTCTGGGACAGCCCTCGTAGCAACCAGTTTTTAAAAGATATGACTATCGCTTTAGGCTGGTATATTCCCTTATTTCCCATTGTACTTGCAAAGGAGCAAGTAATAAGATAAATTCTGGCAGTGTTTATCATGATTACTTAAGGCGTAAATAAAAGAATAATCTTTTTTAAGGAAAGTTATATAGTTGTGTTTTAACAAAATCTACTTTATTTTGTGTAGTAACCTTTTGTCTACCTCTTATGGTTTACCAGTTATACAAACGTCATTCAGAATTAATAGAACTTCAGAGGCTCTTTCCAGACAATTCAGATATACATTTTATTTGTCATCTAAATATCTCTAATATACTGTGTTTTAATCAAAATCATTACAACCATTTTTGAGAAAATCAACATTTTTGAAATTTTTTCCATTTATAGGGTAGTTTGGGATGGGAGGATATTCTTGAATATTGTGTCATATCCTTGAAAGATACTGAAGTTTGGTATTTTACCAGTTTTGGTGTTCTTTAAGCTGTAACAGCTGACTTCACATCTGTTTTCTGCTCGACAATCAACTGCCTGGTACTAGGCCAGGTGCTGATAATGAACTTTGCCCACACCAAGACTGCAGGTATCTGTGCGCAAGACCATACTAAAGATAAATTACAACTAAAATTTCATTTAGTGAAGATATCAACTGCAGATACTTTCATTGTTTTCCCCCAGGGGTTGGTAACTCCAAGAAAGAAAAGGGGGGAAAAAATACGGAAGTGATAAAATTGATCACTTTTGTTTAATATGTTTTAAAACATCTATACTGGGTGATTCAAAAATACTTATTCAAAGTTTGGGGACAGATTCCTTAAATCAAAACAAGAAAAGATGTTATTATAAGCATGTGTCCCAAAACCTTTTGTTTTTGATACTCTTAGGTATCAAAATGTTATTAATCAAAACATTTTGAAGTGACACCTTATTCTATTTTTGATGTCAGCTTGTTAGATGGTTTGAACTCAAACATCACTCGTAGCAAATGCTGCCAATGGCCTCTAGATATTCGTATTCATGCACTCATCAATGCATGGAATGTCAAATACTCCCAGTCAGTGTCTATGATTTTGCAGGCTTCCATGACATGGACAAATTCTTCATCCGGGATGTTTGCTGCATAAACTAATTGTTTAAGGTGTTCCTAAAAATAAAAATCCAAAGAACTGAGATCAGGGGAAACATGAGGCCATGGAACTGGTCCTCCTCTACTTATCCATTTGTCATTCTAGATTCCAGCCAGTGCATCTTCAACAATGAGATTAAGTGTGCTGGAGACCCATTATGAATAAACCACATGTTTCTTATTTGCAGAGGCACATTTTCTAATAGTCTGGGAGAGTGTTCTGAATGAAGTCCCTGTAGACAGCACCTGTAAGATGTGCTGACAAATGTAAACAAGCAGTCATGGCAACACAAGGCCATCTCCGCAAGGTAAAATGGAGCAGAGCAGAGCAAAGCCTTCTAACAAAGATGCATAAATAAACAAATGAAGTTACTAGATCTGACTCGGAATGCTGCTGAACGTAAACTTTCATTAATACATTGATAATGTGAAAACAAAGAGTTTTAGAGGATATGGTTTTATGAACCTATTTTGTTTTGATGCAAGGAATCCATACCCAAACATTGTAAAAGTATTTTTGAACCACTCTGTATATGCAAAAAATAAAATATTTATCAATCATTCCTAATTTGTAAATAATGTTTTCTTGTAAAACTTGGGTCTATAGCAGAGAAAGATAAGAGAGTTATTTTATTTTTGAGCTTTCACTAAAAAAATTCCCAGCTCGATCTGTAACATCACTGTGCAACAGCCCCTTGTGAGTTGATAATGCAACTGCTGCCTGTTTATGGCTAACACAATGTTATCCTCTAGTTGAAGTCTGCAGATTATTCTGTCCTAGATTATGGATAAAACATTTAGGCTTAAAACTGTTTCAACACAAACTGTATTATTTAAGAGACCTCATGAAAATTAAGCATTAACATAATACAAAACTTAAGTATAAACTTAATTTGATGTGGAATTGTTTAAAAATGTTGAAATTTTTAAGTGTTTAAAATTTCTACTCATTTTTAAATGCTTCCATTATAATGGTGCTCTGCTATATACAAATATTCCTAATCATTTATATGTTAATTTGATATGTTCTCATTCACAATAACAAACAGCAGGCAATTGCAAAAGGTAGTGAACCAATTGAGTTAATACGGGAACCTCTGAAATGAAATCAGGTAATATACAGCGACTCCCAAAAATAATCTTGACAGCCTTTGCATTTGACTAAGGAGCGATCTACAGAGGTTGCAACTTTAATAGTGGCAACTATTTATTTATTACAAATCTACAAGTGATACCTCTGAGAAATTTCTACAGTCCTTCAAAGCACTGACTATAACTCTTTGCTAGCAATGTGGAAGGCATACAATCCCTGTAGCAGCTTCTGTTCTGTTCATGTTTTTGATGCACTGCCCTATGGCCTGTAGAATATTGGGAACAGTCCAGAATCATCACGAGGGTTTCCTTCATTTTTGAGATCAAGTCATAATCACAAGGCCTTAGTCTGGAGAATGTGCTGGATGGAAAAGTACTTGCCAACCCAACGATGGTACATATCAGCTACAGGCTGTGCCACTTGCGCCAGTGCATTATCTTGCAAAATGATGGGAGGGTTCAAGTGAGTTTGAGTGGCGTCATCGCTGTGTCTCTGTGAAATCCCAAAGATCCCACCAAGATGCAATTTATATAATTTTTAGGCATTTCTTTAGAATAGGAAACACAACAATGTGCGATATTCCTATCTCTTGGGCTAACTCATGTACTGTCTGTTGTTGATCAATGTCTAATAGTGCAGAAACAGTGTGCACATCCTCTTTATTAACATTCTGACAGCTTGACCTAGGCAAGTTTGCCGCATGGTCACATTCATTGAAAGCTCGAACACACCTCGTCACAGTCAGTTATGGCAATGCTACCTCTCCTCATGCGTCGAGAAGACTGTCATGACATTGTTGTGCTATACAATCATGGGCAATTGAATTTTCAACCAAGATTACTATCATGCTTTGTGAGCATGGTGAAACACAACTGTTTAGAGCAGACACTAACAGGAGACTAGCGTCAACTCCTCACTGTGCATGCACTATCACTCAGACAGAAGGTTCTGTTTACTGAGGGTGAGGGGGTGTCAGACATAGAGTAACAGGTGGTAGAAGTGACAATAATTAACTATGTCTCATTTCGCTTTTACAGCAGTGTTGTCATTACTAACAGTGTTGCCCCACATATAAAACAGGATACATTGTTTCATCAATCGCATACTACTCTCTGTGTTAAGCAACATTCATTTGCTATGAATATGTATCCTAATAACTGAAAATGTAGCTAAACTAAGAGCTTTCCAATTCAACCTTACTGCCTCATTGTATTATGGCACAAAAAGGATTGGACAGAACAAATTAAGTGCTATACAATCGAGTATGTGAAGCCTGACAGTAAACAAAACTCCTAGAAACAGTACGTCAACTGTGCACCAAGAGCACAGTAAGAGCTTGGGCTTGGAGTTAAGCGCGTACCTTCAAACAGAGACCATTAGTAATTTTTAATTATAAAAATCTGATGTGTACCATTCACATGACTTTCTCTATATCCTTACAACAAATTATTCTTAAAAAGCTTATACTTCTATTTACTATATGCTCATCAGAAAAAATTAGTAGAAATAGTCTTATTTCTTGCTTTATTGTAAGTAGAACCGAAATAAGGGAGTACCATAGGTTAAATAGAAAGCCAAAAGCTTGGTTGCAATATCACTGATGTTCCTTTGTTTGTATGGACAGGAGTTGACAAATTCCTGTATGAGAAAAGTATAAGTTTTTCAAAGCTGAAACCAAGAAAAAGGAATATCTCAAAAAAGATCAACTGCACGAAAAAAATGTATATAACATAAATTGTGTGTTTTAATGTGCTCTACATTTTTTGTGTGTTAAGTTTTTGTCCATCTCTTACGGTTTAGTAATTATCAAAAATTCATCCAGAATAAAGTAGTCTTCAGAGGCTATTCCCAGAAAATTCAAAATATACATTTTATTTGTCAGGTAAATAACTTTAATATACGAAATTTTAATCAAAATCGTTAGAGCTATTTTTGAGAAAATCGAAATTTTCGAAAGATACTAAACTTAAATACCAAGTTTGGTATTTTACCGACTATTCGTTTTTGAGTTATCGTGTTCACGGACACACACACATGGACCTTTTTTCTGAAAATACTTTTTTTGGATACAGGGGACCCTAAAACATATATTTCCGGTGAAATCTCGGTATTGAATTTTTTGGTGGAGTGCAATACATTCTCTATTCACTATGTACATAGTGAGTATAGAGAAAGTAAAAAGCATAAAACATACAAGTAAATAGCAGAGTTAATCTCAGCAAAAGTACAGTTTGTGACATAATTCCTCACTATAAATACAAAAACAGAATTGAATCTCGCCCTAAGCCAGGGCTATTAAAAGGTCCTTCTGATAGGGAGGTGTCTTACATAAAGCGGAAGGTAAAAATAATCCTTGATTAAGTACCCCTGTAATTTGCACTGAGATTCAGGAGGAACTGATACTTTGCCCTGAAAGATAAAGAGACTTTAATGGCCGCAGAGCCAGACAAAAGTCATACATCTCTTCAAAAATTAAAAGAAAACAACTGCAGTTTCTAAAGGAATTTATTAACAAGAGTGCAAATTGGTAGACCAGTGTTATTTTTTGTGATGAACCTAAATTGGTTGTGCAGAGGAAACCAAACCTGCACTGGAAGAACAAAATTTGCAAGGAGCAGTTAAACAAGGCAGAGGGGAGTGGCAATGGACAGGCGCCTCCATCTTCAAATATTACAGCAGAATTTGAAATCAACTGTAGATAAAATGGATGTTTTGGATAGCTTTTTGTTTTACCAGGATAATGAATCAAAGATATGTCCTAACTTATGCAGTTGTGGCTACTTTAAAACTGTCCTTGTGCACTGTGTTCACCCTCTCATCCCAGGATGTTAATCCTATAGAACCAATATGGAATAAACTGGAGAAGGCCATATGGAAGATCCCCATCAACTCAAAGCAGCACTTGGAGAAATTGCAAGAGCAATGGAGTAAGCTTTCTATATCTTATCTGGAAAATCTGGTTCACAGCATGCCAAATAGGTAATTTATTTTTTTGGCAGTGTTTAATGCCTGCTTTTATTACTTGTAGCACCGCAGGCAATGACACTGGTGCTACATGGAATGTGACTGTGGGGGAAATTGGAGAACCCAGAGCAAACCCGCCCGTGCTCTGCTTTGTCCACCTAAATCTCACATTCATTTATGGCTTCCTTCGGAAGGGAAGTAAAGCCGTTGGTCCCATGTCGTAGATTTACGACATTTACCTCAAGCCTGATTGAGAGGCCTCTGAGCAAAATTAATAATTTCACGCCCAATTTAGAATGGGACGCTGAGAACCACACCAGTTAAAGAGCGTCCATAAATAACAGGACATTTACATTTAAATCTCACATTCGTCGCTTTGGCCATCTAGGTGAGAGGCAAGTGGTCTAACCACTCAGCCACAACATGGCCCCAAAGAGGTTATGAGAGGTAATAAAAAGTAAAGGAAGAGTTGCAAAAACTTAAGCCTTTTGTTTATGTGTAATTACTTTTAAGTACATTAAAAGGTTTAATTATTTAATCTTGTGTGTGAAATAATTATTTTATTGCAAGGATGAATCATTTGGCTGTATATTTTTATTAGTTTCAATAAAGAAGCATTTCAAACATTGATTTTCATTTTATAAGTTAGTGCTCTGCATTGTTCAATTATTTCTGGGAATTACTATATATTATCAAAATAAACTAGAGCTAGGCTACCCAATTAAAGGAGATAATACATAAAAAGTTGCGCATTAAAACCTGACTTTTGTTAGTTATTTTAACTTAAAAAAAAAAAAGTGAAGTAAATTTTACTATATTGACTTGTTGTGTGTTTTAACATGAATATTTCTTCACTGTAAATAGTGCTTTGAATTTTTAACAATTTTAAGGATTTTGAAGGATGTTAAACTCACTTAAAAGCACCATTTGTTCTGCTATGATGTTTATAAAAAGAAGTCATCACAATGGTGGCACAGCTGCTTACCATCAAGAGGCTCGTTTTGCTTCCCAGTACCGGTGGGGAATTTCTCTCCCACTGGGAGACCTGGTACAGAATGCACTCAGCCTCATGAGGCCCCTGACTAATTGAGGAGCTACTTGAGGGAAAAGTAGTGGCCCCAGCTTGTATAAACCATATAATCCAGTCAGGAGTGACTCAGGGTACTAACCAGGCTCTACCCTCCAGTAATGCACCCCACTCACGATGCCTATAATGGGCAGGAGTAGGGGATGCAATGGTCATATGGTAGGCCTTGGCCAGGCTTCAGGCTGTTGCACCATGGAGTTTAGTTTAGCTTTATTATGTTCATAGATATTCCTGTTACTCCCATCCCGAGGTCTTACATAGAAAGTTAATAAATCAACACATGGAGAACAGCTTGCAAAATTCTATGTTTATATTTTAAGTTTATGGTAATTATGACAATGTTAATTAAAGTGAATGCATGCACTAATTTCACATGAGGGGCATTCAAATAAGTCCTTAGAAAAAGAAAAAGAAATTATTTTTGGTAGATTTTTTTTGTATTTTTCAGCATAATCTCCTTTTAGCTCAATACACTTTTCCCAGCATTTCTCCAATTGTTTTAAGCTTCCAAAAAGTAGGACTTTGGAAGGTCATCAAAATAGGCATCTGTTTGGGAGATGACCCCTTCGACAGAAGTGAATAGATTTTTGCCGAGGTCATCACCTTGTCTGTAGATTTCACCACTTTGCCTTCTTCGGAGCCAGTTTGCCTTTAAAAGCTCACTGTTTCAACTGCACTTTTGTCTCTGGAGTATACCATGTAACCATGTTTCATTCACAGTTATGTCTCGATGCAGAAAAACTCATCTGGATTGCAACGGAAAGTGCCAAATTAGCTTCTGAACTGATCACACGACTGTGTTTATTCTCCACTGAGAGCAAACATGGCACCCATCTTGCCAAGACGTTTGTCAGACCTAATTTTTTGTGCAAAATGAGAACACTGTGTACGTTGTATGTCTGTGGTTTCTACTATTTCAGAAACTGATTCGTCAATCACTAAAAACAATATACTGGATTTTGTCAATCATTTCAGAGGAAGTCACTTCTACTGGACGTCTGGAACGATGTTCATTATTTGTGGATGTATGGCCACATTTAAAATCAAACCATAAATTGTTACAAATGCAGGAGCAGATGTGCCATGAACTTCATTCAACTCAGCTTTTATCTCTTTCAGAGTCAAATCTTTTAATAGAGGTGCATGAAACTAGTTTTTTTTTTTTCCCATCTTTCTAAAGAAGCACAAGATTGTTGATTCAATTGCATATGGCAATGAAACCATGTGATGGATATAGCTGAAACTTTAACTGACATCATGGTTACTAAATACAAACTTTTTCAATGCTACGAGTGCAATCTTTTTTGGTTTTCTAAATACTTATTTAACGCCTCTTATACGATAAAGCTTTTGACTATAAATGACCCACATTGAAACAATTTCACCACAGAATACAATGCTGGATGAATTGGTACTCACCGAGATATGAATACTTGGAGGCTGAGAGGCCACCATCTGGTCCCTGCGCTCGTCTCAATCCAAACTCCAGCAGTGAAATGTTCTTTCCTGCAGCCAGCCGGTACCTTGCTGCATTTGTTGCCATAAGACTGCGACCCACAAGAAATGGTGCAAAAAGCTTAATGCACAATAAAATCAGCATTCCATATGCAACTATTCTATTGTTATTTCAGAATTATTTGTTCTCATGCAATAAGCTTGTATGGAAGTTACTTTTACATACTAAGCAATGCATGCCGAATGGCTGCACTGCACCAAACTCTCAGGACCAGATTCATAGTCAATACTCAAATGCAAGCACTTTTTACTTTCTCTACGTATACTATACATAGTGTATAGAGAAGGTATTGTATTGCACCTAAAATTCAATACCGATATTTCACCATAAATGCATGTTTTGAAACCTGCTGAATCCAAAAAAAAGGCATTATAGAAAAATGTCCATGCACGCAGGTGGGTGCAGCATAGCTAAAAAATGAAGTCGCTTAAATACCAAACTTGGTATATTAGTTTAGTATCTTCCAAGGAGTAAACCATCAGAGATCAACCAAAAGTTACTACACAAAAAATGTAGATCTCGTTAAAACACAGAATTTAGGGCATATACATTTTTACATGGAGTTTACCATTTTTTTACATATTCCTTGTTGCTGGTTTCAGCTTTTAAATTCTTAAAAAGTTTTCACATACGGGAATTTGTCAGCTCCTGGCAGTGCAAAGAAATGGATTTCATCCTCATGGCAACCAGTTTTTAAAAGATTTGACTATTGTTTTAACCTAGTGTATTCCACTTATTTCTCTTTTACTTACAAGCAAGATTTCTGCTAATGTTTATCTCGATTAGCATGAAGTAGATAGAAGTATAAGCTTTCTGACAGAGATGTAGAGAAAGTCATGTGAATGGAACACATCAGATTTTTAAACAAGCTCTTGTGCAAAAAGAGTAAGGGGAAGGTGGGTAACTGCAGACTAGGGTTGCCAGATCTCCCATATTTCAGCCTTATTTTATTGAGTCTGCAGGTTCCCATATTTTGGACTATATCTCCCATATTTCATACACTGCCATGAATTCTGGATTTTAGAAGGATATTTGGAATATGCAATATATCGAAGTGGTAGTTCCTTTTCCCCAATGTTGGCAGCAGTATTTTAATTGGCTGTTGGTAGCAATGGTAGCATGCGTCTTGTTCACTTGCATGTTTGAATTGAAGAAATGAACATGTGTTCTGTTTGTTTGTGGTTCTATAGAGCAAGTAAAATCATGGAAGTCGATGGCGCAATGAACTGATAGGCCATGTCAAGGTGTTGGGAAAATCATCCCAGAAATCTCCCTCATTTTCAGTTATAAAACCAAGCAACCCTACTGCAGACAGAGGGTAGCCCTGTACAGATTATAAATTTCATAAATCCTAGCAAGTGGCAGCAGCTGCTTATTGTCTCTTTACTAAACGTGCTTCACCATTGGAGTCAAATCATCTGTATAGTGGGGTGGCCATACCATGGCTGAGTGGTTAGACTACTCTCACCTATCACCTAGGCAACCCGGGTTCAATCCCAAGTGAACACATGTGGTATTTATGGTGGGAAATCGACGTAGGGGCGAGTTTTCTCCAGTTTCCCCCACCATCACATTTCACCGGTGCTCCATCTTCATTCCATGTATCATCAGTAGGACTCGGATTTTTAGGTGATAAAAACTTGGGAAATATTTATTTTTTATGCACTAAAAATGTTAAAAATATGTGCTAAAAAGTAAAAAAATATGTGCCACAACAAATAAAATATTTTTTTTAAAGACCTGAACGACTGACCTAATAGAAATGTATGTGGTACCCACCAGACATCATTTGTGGGAGGGATCACCAAATAAATTAAAGTTACAGTATACGAGCACATGTTTCCTGAAATTTTCCATCCCGAAAGATTCACGATTGAGATGAAGTGCCTTAAATTTCGAAAATGATCGCCCCACGTCACAAGAAGTAAGTCTAGCGTAATTATAACATGAAATGTTACTCACATAAATAATTTCAGGATTTACCATCAGAACTAAAAATATCCTTAAATGCTGCAGCATATTGTCCCACTACTTTTCTCTCTGGCCCATGTTTAATCCATTGTGAAGTCAAAACTGTCGATATGTAACTTCCCAACACAACTAGAAGGTTGTCTAAACTTTGCGGATTCACAAATGACAAATGAGCGACTAATTGACTGTACAGTTTAACAAATATCAGTGTACATACTATTATCTGTCTCAAGTTAGTTCAGTCCTGATGTCAACACATGGGAGGGGAGAGAGAGAGATACTGAAGCAAAAGAGCGTTAGGCTGTTGTTTGGTTCAGGGAAGGTAATGGGTGTTAACTTTTATGTGGATGCATATTGTAACAGCCTCCTAAAAGTACAGTACTGTAATAGTTTTCAGATCACTGCTCTGCGCGAGTTAGTTTCGGAGAGAAAAGTATGTAATGCTTCAATTCTTATAAAAGGTAATAGTTCAACATTTTATCCATATCCGACACATACCAAGCAGATAGCTCTGAGTTCGTGAATTCTGAAAGGAATACTTACAAAAGACGTACACATTCTATAAAAAACATATAGATTAGACAGAAGACCAGCTAAATTATATATTGACTTTATTAACTTATTACTGTTAAATAAAATGCAGCTAACTTATATTACTAAAGAACATTGGTATTATATATACAATAAGTTACAAGCCTGTACCAGACAGCTCTCTTAAACAACTGGTAATTCTCGAGGTGAATGCTGATTAAGCTGTTATTGTTTATAGTGCAGGGTCGCCTCTGATAATGTGTTATTTAAGACTGTATTTCCTGTACATCTCGCATGCCTCACAAGCCCAAGGGACTTCTATATGCAGTTTAAAAGCAGCAAGCTTTTGATCATGGATGATTATCCATAATAAAATACAACCGAGGCAAGCCTTTAAAAAGTGGCGAGAGGCGAATGGTCGTGCATTGTTTCGCGGTGCTTAAAGAAAGAAATGCCGAATCGGCCATAAAGAATATCGAAAAAGAAACGGGTGATCTCCTTGGCATTTCTGCATTTAGTGTGCATAGTGTTAGAATGGAACAGCAAGCATTCGGAAGCCTAAGAACACCGGGAAAATCGTGTAAATATAAAAAATGTTCGGAGAAATGCGATGATTTTGCGAAGTGCTATTCGCGGTAAAGTTTATGATTGTCTTTTCAGAAATGAACCATCGACTCTAAATACAATTTTGCATGCAGTACATTCTGGCACAGAATTGCCACATTTCTCAAACTACTCTCCACAGGTTGCTGATATATATCACTAGTGTTGCAAAACTTATGTGCGCACATGTACCGTTAACACGCGGCAAGTTGAGCCAGCTCCGCCTTGTTGTTGACATCAGGACTGAACTTGACACAGACTCTAGCCAGGCTGCGAAGCGATAACAGTGTTTATTTATTTCAAGCATATGGCAATGGAGGAATTCCCCTTCTTATCTTGCGAGCTCATGTAACTAAGGAAAGTATCCTCTCGGAACTTCAGATGGGCTTTAGAAAAGGGAGGAGGACAGTTGATAACTTATTTATTATAAAAACACTGGTAGATAAATACTTGAAAGACAAAAGAGGAAAGTTATATATGGCTTTTGTGGATTTAGAGAAAGCATACGATAGGATAGAGCTTCAATTGCTGTGGCATAAGTTGTTGACTAAAAGAGTGAGTAAACAAATGGTGGACACCCTTAGAGCATTATATAAGGAAAATACTTTTTGTATAAGAGTGGAGGAAGGGGTTGTAACAAGAGAAATCCAACAAGAGAAAGGCCTTAGACAGGGATGTAAGTTAAGTCCAGTCCTATTCAATTTTATATAGATGATGTATTAACAGAAATTGGGAGAAATAATAACTCGATGCCAGTAATTAATAATATTCAGATTCCAGGATTACTGTTTGCAGATGATCTAGTTATAGGTGCAATTACAGTGAATGGCTTGAAACAATCCTTGCAAACATTAAATAATTACTGTAAAGAGTGGAGTTTAAAAGTGAACCAGGACAAGACGCAGATTGTAGTGTTCAAAAAAGGGGGAAAATTGAGCAAATATGAAAAATGGAAGAATGAGAATGAAAAGGAGTACAGGGTAGTGAGAGAATGTATTTATCTAGGAGTCAAAATTGATAGTGGTGGCAATTGGGAAAAGCAAAAGAAATTTGCATTGGCAAAAGGAAAAGGAGCTTTATCAGCTATTAGAAGTTGCAAATACAAAGCACCTAATATAAATATTAGATGGTTAGAAAAAGTGTACAATATGGTGGTTGAGGCAAAAATGCTATATGGGATAGAAGTATGGGGATTAGAAGGAGGATGGGAAGGCATAGATGAGGTGCATAGGAAATTTTGCAAAGAAATACTGGGGTTACCAAATGCAACTGTTAGGCAGGTAGCACAAATAGAGCTGGGTAGAGTGGCAAGTAAGGGAAAGATTATGGAAAGGACATTGAAATTTTGGCATAGGATATTGAAATTGGAAGAAAGGAATTTGTTAAAACAGTGTTTAGTATATCAAGAGAAAAGTTTAAAGAACAAGGGATGGGTAGACTGTCTTCGAAATAACCTGGAAAGTAGTGGGTTAGGGGAAATGTGGAGAAGAAGAGAAAATAATGTGAATAACTTCTGGAAGTTGGCAAGGAAAAGATTTGAGGATATAGAAATACAAAAAATATTTAGTGAAATAACTGAAAAGAGATCTTTAGTTTTCTATATACCAATGAAAGTCTCATGGGGAAGGGAAAAGTACATTGATGTGACAAATAAAGAGGAGCGAGAAGGTATTGCATGGCTGAAAGCAGGAGTATGGAGATTAAAAGGTTTAAGGAAAGGTATTCCACAAAATCAATGTCCTATATGTGGCGGAAATGAAGATATAGAACACATTTTATTTAAATGTAAAGGAACTGAAATTTGGAGAAAAAAGTATATTAATAAGAAATGGTTTAAAATAGATAGAAATGTAGTAGTAGTTGAAATGTTTCAAAAAGATAGTAAGAAGATTGGACAATTCTTATGCAAAGTGAAAAATAAATGGATATGGACAGTAAATAGACAAAATGGTGTAATAAACTAGAATTAATAAACTATTGTAAAATATGAGTATGACCGGTAAAGAGCCAGGGCTGAACACCGGTCATATTCACCTGTATAAAGCTTAGCATAAATAAATAAATAAATAAAACTAAGGAAAGCAGGATGTTTATATTTTTTTCAAACTGTAGGGATAGCTGACATATCAGTTCTTCCAATATTTAACAACAAATTACGTCATCTGACATGTGTAATTGAACATTACAGAAGTGGATAGTGACTGGTTAAAAATAATTCTCCTGCTACTTTTGTGACTTTATGAAATTATGTGAAAATTATTTTTAAAAAGTTTCCTTTATGCAATTTTTGTGTAATTTATGTGAATATACAAAAAATATTTATTTACATAAAAAAATCAGAAAATATGCATTTTTATATGCAATAAAACTTATAATGTTTGGTCTAATGTACATACCCAGAACATGAAATTCAGTTTCAAGTTCATATTAGGACGCAAACAAAATATGTTTACCCAAAAATACGAGCCCTAATCATCAGTGTCATCACTTGTTGTGCCAAATGTAGTAGAAGCGGACATTAAACACTATCCAAAAAAATCTGACATGCAGCATTTGCATTACTTTTTCTACCTGTTCTGCAAACAAACTATTCTTAAAAAAGTTTATTCATTCATCTACATCATGGTTAGCGAGATAAACATTAATATAATTACTTCTTAGTTCCTTATAAGCAGAAGGGATATAAGGGAATATATCACACTAATGCTTTAGTCCAATCTTTTAAAAGCCGTTCAACATGTGAACAATAGAAGTTCCGTTTGCTTTGCAATTAAAAAGAGAGAGAGAGAGGAAGAGATAAAACAAAAGGAACCCTATTTGAGAAGATGTAAGTTAAAAATTGAAACCAATAACAAGGAATATCTCGAAAACAGTCAACTCTGCACCAAAAATTTAAATAATGAAAATTATGCATTTTAACGGGATCCACGTTTTTTGTGTAGTAAATTTTTCTCTCTTACGGTTTACCAGTTATGCAAAATTCATCAGGATGAACAGGTCTTCAGAAGTTATTCCCAGAAAATTATAATTATACATTTTATTTGTGATGTAAGTAGCTTAAAATACTGTATTTTAATCAAAATCATTAGCCATTTTTTTATAAACACAAAATTTTCAAAAAAATGTTATGTAAAGGGTAGTTTGGGATGAGGGAATTTTCTTGAACATCTTTTGTGTTGCATCCTTGGAAGATACCACGTTTGGTATTTAACATCTTTTTGATTTTGAGCTAGCTGGATACAAACACATGCAACTACGCACTCATTAGGACGCATCTTTTTCTAAAAATGGTTTTTTTGGACTCAGGGTTTCGCAAAACATATATTTCTGGTAAAATTTTGGTATCAAATTTTTGGGTGGAATACATTACTTCCTCTAAACACTATGTACATAGTGCATGTAGAGAAAGTAAAAATAATGATTAATGAGGTAGCACCACATTTTCTGCTTTTCTTAGAAGTTTACACTGTCAGGGCAATACTAAAACACACTGCAGAGCTCTGCTGGTAAATTGAACTGCAATTTATGGTAATCTCTCATAAGCTTGGATATATTTCTGTTATATATCATAAGTTTATAGCCATAGTGATCTTAATACAGATCATGAACACAATATATTTGAAAATTGCACAGCAAGTATCCACACACAACTAGAATTAGGGTAGCACATTACGTTAATTCTGACATATTTTTGACTGGTTCTTTTTAGGAATTATATTTTATTTAATGATAGTTCACTCATTTTATGTTACAGTTACTGAACACCGGGATGGTGTTTAGTAACTGGGTGAATCTGGGAAAGGTGAAGGCGAGGCAGAAGAAAGGAACCAAATCTCTATTTTACTAGCTGCTTGGGCAGAAAAACCCTTGTGCATATAAATGTAAATGTAAAAAGAAAGCTAGTAACAGTGAAGCAACACAAATATTAATTTTTATATTAACCCTTGTGCATAATTTGCTTTAAAACATTTGAAGAAATGTCCAGTGTGATAATTGCAAAGTCTGGCCATAGAAGAGTGTGCTGAAGGAGAGTCTTTTTATATTGAAAACTTGCAAATATGCAAAGAAGCTTCTGACACTGATGTGATTAAATTAAAAACAAAAGAATTTGACTCAAACTTTTTTGTTTTTAATCTTATTATATTTCTTTTGATTGTGACCTGTGTTTGAAAAATAAAATGGAAAATAGTAAACAAAACACACAAAAAAAAAAAAACCACCCTGTCCTGGGCGTCCCTGCTTTATGCACTCATTAACCTTATTCTTTTGTGTTCAAAAAGCTAGTATAAATGTATTTATTTCACCACCAACATATATAACTGTAATCACTATACAGCTTATCCAACAACACCTCTTCCTTACTGGTAAAAATACCTTATATACATACATTTGAGTTGCCTCTGGTGCAAATTTAAGTAAACACCATGGTTATTAATATATTATACACCAGGTTCACTATCTACCTAATTGTTCACACCTTTATATTTAAATATACCAATTTTCCTGATAGGCATCCTTCCAATTTCTCTTTGGTCTTTGCTAATAATTCACCCAACTTTCTAATCTCATCTGAATTCTTAGATTTCCTAATTATCATTTTAATTATGTTTCTCAGTAACTGCAACCACCTAGCTGGTGCCCATAGTTTCATCTCTTCACAATCTAAAATAAAATGTAGATCATTTTCCACTCCCTTACATGAATTCCCCTTAATTTCATAGCTCCAGCTCTACACCATGTCCACCCTTCCCTTTCCAATTTATTACACAGCTTCCTTTTTAATTTGCCTATATACTACTAAGGATCCCTTGTACTGCTAAAAGTATCTTGTAAAAGAGTTAGTATATAATGTATATTTTTTTTTATTTTGTCATATGTAATTAAGTGAAGTCTACCAAAGATAAATGTAAGAATCATAACTAAATAAAATACATCTATTTCTATAAATTTGCAGTTTTGTTTAAGTACCCAGTGCTACCCACCTTCCCCCTAAGCAATATGCAAATGAAAACAGCATTAATATCATTCATTTTCAAATCTTAAGTCAATATTTATATAATGAAACTAATTGCAAGGATAAAGAAGGAAAATAAGGGAATACACTAGGTTAAAGTGATACTCAAATCTTTTAAAAGCTGGTTGCTATGTGGTTAAAATCGGTTACTTTGCATGGCTAGGAGTTTACAAATTCCCAAATGAGAAAACTTTAAGTAGTTTAAAACTGAATCCAAAAAGGAATATCTCAGAAATGGTCAACAAAATAAGTATATGACACAAATTGTGTGTTTTAATAAGATCCACGTTTCTTGAGTAGTAAGTTTTTGTCTCCCTTTATGGTTTACCTGCTATACAAAATTCATCCAGAATAAAGAGGTCTTCAGCGGCTATTCCCAGAAAATTCTAGATATACGTCTTATTTGTCATGTAAATATCTTTAATACACAGTATTTTAATCCAAATTGTTAAGAGTCATTTTTTAGAAAAGGATAGTTTGGGGTGGGGGGATTTTCTTCAAAATCTTCGCGTTGCACCTTTAGAAGATACTAAAACTGAAATCACAAGTTTGGTATTTTACAGACTTTTCTTTTTTGAGTTACCATGTTCACGCACACACATACATATGCATGCACACATGACCTTTTTTCTAAAAATGATTTTTCTGGATACAGAAGACCCTAAACATGTGTTTCTGTCAATATCTCAGTATCAAATTTTTTGTTGGAGAGAAATAACTTCTCTACCTATGTACTATATAGAGATAGTAAAAATGCATCAGCAATAAATCCATGTGGTTTAATGAGATCTACATCTTTTGTTTAATAAGATTTGTCTATCTATAATGGTTTACCAATTATGCAAGCCAATCAGAATGTAGAGGTCTTAGGTTATTCTCAGAAAATCCAAGATATACATTTACATCAAAAATCTTCCAACATATCATATTAGGATCAAAATTGTGATTTTCAAAAACTATTCCATGTAAAGAGTAATTTAGAGAAGGGGGATATTCTTGAAAACTTTTCTGTCGCTTCCTTGGAAGATGCTGAACTTAACTATGAAGTTCGGTATCTAATGGACTTTTTATTTTTGAGCTATGTTGTTCACAAAAAACACATGACTCTTTTTCTAAAAATGCTGTTTTTTTATCCTTTCCTTTTGGTTTGGGGATCTCAAAACATGTATTTCTGATGAAATCTCAGTATCAAATTTTTGGGTGGAATGCAATACCTTCCTCACTTACTATGTACATGTCACAAAGAGAGAAAAAAATGAAAGATACAGCTGGTTCACAACTCAGAACGGCAACCAGAACGAGAATAACAAAGTTAAAATAAAGGTATTTCAATAGGAGCATTCACAATAACAGCATGCTGCCATAAACTGTAAACTGTGTTATGTCAAAATGAACTTAATTGCATATTTGTAAAAATTTGTTTAGTCAATAAAGACATTTGTTACAATATCATTAGTCTGTTTAAAACAAATGAAATCCTGATATGCAAAAGCGAGCAGAAGAACAAATGCATTCCCGTTCTCATTAATGGTTTCAAAATCTTGTGACCTGTATGGCTTCCCATTCTTGTTTCTATTTGGTTGCTGTTCTTGAACTATTGTGAACCATCCTTTATGCTGTTCCCTGCACATTCTGAAATATTTGGCTGAATTACAGTACTTTGCTTACTTACCGTAAGCAAGTAGTAGAAAAAGTAAAATGCATGTAAAGAAATTAGTAAATTAAAAATCTGATGTGTTTCATTCACATAACATTCTCTACATCTCTGTAACAAATTATTGTTAATAACTTTATTCTCCTATGTAATTCATGCTAATGGAGATAAACATTAGAAGAAACGGTCTCATTACTTAGTTCCTTATAAGTAGAAGGGAAATAAGGCAATACACTAGGATAAACAGACAAATGTTTTAAAATGTGGTTGCTATCGGATTGAAATTAGTTTCTTTGCATGGCTAGGAATTGATAAGTTTCTGTATGAGAAAAGTTTAGGTATTTTAAAACTGAAACCAATAACAAGGAATATCTCCAAAATGGTCAACTCCAGGGAAAAAAATTATGACATAAATTGTGTGTTTTTAGGAGCTCTGCATTTTTTGAGCAGTAAGTTTTTGTCCATCTCTTATGGTTTACTAGTTATGCAAAATTCAAAAACATTATCTAGAATGAATCGGTCTTCAGAAGCTATTCGAGGAAATTCAAAATATACATTTTATTTGTGATGGAAGTGGCTTTCATATGTGGTATTTTAATCAAAATCATTAGAGCCATTTTTGAAAAAACAAAATTTTCGTAATTTTTTTCATGTAAAGGATAAAGGGTGGTTTGAGTGGAGGGATTTTTTTGACAATATTCATGTCACATCCTTGGAAGACACTGAACTTAAATATAAAGTTTGGTATTTAGCTGACTTTTTCATGCACATGAACATTTTTCTAAAAAATTCTTTTTTTTGGATTCAGGTAGTCCCAAAACCTGTATTTCTGGTGAAATCTCAGTTAGGGTTTCCTTACATTGACCATTTTGTTGCCAGGCAGATCTGCATGCTCAGTGTGCGAGTGAGAGGGAAATATGAAAAGAGTGCAGTTAGCGACCTGGCAATGCAGAGCATGACAACACAACTCATTTGCTGCAGAGTAGAACTCTTCCTATTTGAAAAACATTATAAACTGCTTTCTTCTATTTGCATGGACAGTACTTTGAATAAAGTTTAATTTTATACATAGAACTATTAGGTTTGAAGTAGAAGGACTAAACAGGTGTTACCTTGCATAGTTTACCAATGTGAGTAGCGTTGTCTCCAGCAGTTGTACTATTATCAAGGGCCCTTCCACAAATAACAAAGGTATTCTGAAACAGTTACAAACATATCAAAATATGACTTACTGGAAAAACACACTATATATTAATACTTCATAATTACAGTTATGTGAAATTTCAGATAGTTCATTACTGTTTTTAGAGACAATGGAGATGATGATAGTGTATATAATGAAGTACATGACACACAACTTTCTTCCCCTAGAAATTTTGTATTTTTATCTGGGAATAAAGATTTTCTTTTAAAGATTTACGGTAATATCAGGCAGATTTTATGCTTTAATAAGCTCTTTAATATGTATTCATTTACGCATACAGAGGATGATGTGACATTGCCACAACAAACATTTCAAGTAAAAAAGAATATTTTGTTATGACAATACATGTATTATGAATTTATCATACTTTTTGTACTTCAAACAATAAAATGGTAAAAAAATGATACTATTTTAATTGATTCATTTAAATATAACTTATATGGTTAACTTATATCTATTACTCTGAAGCTAACGTCTTGCTGTTATTATTTATGTGGCATACATGGCTGTTGTAGTAATTAAAAATTTTAGTGGCAAAGTCCTTAAGAGATATTAAAAAATCTGATGTGTTCCATTCCCATGACTTTCTCTACATCTCTGCAAAAAAAAAATATTATTAAAAAGCTTATGCTTCTATTTACTTTATGCTAATCGAGAAAAAATTAGCAGAAATAGTCTTATTACTTGCTTCCTTTTAAGTAGAAGCGAAATAAGGGAGTATTATAGGTTAAAGTGATAGTCAAAAGATGGTTGTTCTGTGATTGTAGTTCCTTTGTCTGTATGAACAGGAGTTGACAAATTCCTGTATGAGAAAAGTATAAGTTTTCCAAAGCTGAAACCAATAACAAGGAATATCTCAAAAACGATCAACTCCACGAAAAAAATGTATGTAACATAAATTATGTTTTAATGTACCCTACATTTTTTGTGTGGTAAGGTTTTGTCTATCTCTTATGGTTTAGCAGTTATGCAAAATTCTGTAAAATTCATCCAGAATAAAGTAGTCTTCAGAGGCTATTCCCAGAAAATTCAAAATATACACTTCATTTGTGACATAAGTATCTTTAATATATGATATTTTAATCAAAATCATTAGCCATTTTTGAGAAAATCAAAATTTTCGAAAAAAGTTCCAGCATCTCTGGAAGATACTAAACTTAAATACCAAGTTTGGTATTGTACCAACTTTTCGTTTTTGAGTTATCGTGTTCACAGACACACGGACACACACACACACACATGCGTGCAGACCTTTTTCTGAAAATGCTTTTTTTGGATACAGGGGACCCTAAAACATATATTTCCAGTGAAATCTCTGTATCGAATTTGGGGTGGAGTGCAATACCTTCTCTATACACTTTGTACATAGTACGTATAGAGAAAGTAAAAATGTATAGTTTTTAATGTATTCAACTTTTTATTAGGGCACCATGGCACCCTTGCTGTTAAGGATGTCATTAAATTAACATTGGAAGTAACCAGCATATGTCTGAATGCTTTGAGACCAAGTTGACCTGGAAGATGTGATGTCACCACTTCTGATTCCCATGCTATTTCAGAAGGACTCTAACATATTCAATTTTTATTAACCCTTTTAGTGCCAGCCCTAATAGCAAAATGCTGTCTGAAAATTGACAAACAATTTTAGAGGAGAATGCAGGGTTTTAAATTATTAGTAATAAAATGAGTACCAAATAACATACAAAGATCAATCTTTTTTCATTTTTAGTAAACTCTGTCTACTGCAGAATTTACATTATATGGATGAGAAGTCTCTTCAATATTTTTAAGCAATTAAAAACAAAATAAAAATTTGAAAATATAATTAAAAATTCCAAAATAATCAATAATTAGCCATACAAAACGTTACTACACAGAAAGTTAAGGCATCCTGTTTTGGTCTGGTATTTTATTTTTTAAAATATAAAAATTAATTTACGTTAACTTAAAAAATGAAAATTGGAAGATAAAAAAAAAATCACCCAAACCACCTCCCCACCCCACGCGCACACACACATGCGCACACACAAAACCTTGCCACTATTAAAGAAAATGGCATAAAGCAATAGTACACAAATGTAACAATTTAGCACTTGTGTTGTTGCATGGCTGAATGGTTGATTCACATTGTCTGGATACACCTCTGTAAATCCAGTTTGATAAGCACACTGATTATTTGCATGCGTATGGGGCTGTTGTTATCGCTGAAGTTAGGATATATATCTTTCTCTCTTATGTTGATGTCAGAAACACTTTCACTGTCTGAAAATTCAAAATCACTCACTTTCTTCTAATACATCGCAAACTTTCTTCTTTGGTCCATAACCTTTTGCTAGATGATGCCATTTTTCAACCAACACAAACACCAATTAAAGAAATTAAATTTGGAGCTAATTTAGCGCTTTGGAGTATAAAGATAAGGTTCTGAAATGCATCAGAAAACTACTCTCTAGGGCTATGACATAGAAAATAAGACTTTCCCACTGGAAATAGTTAAATCCTATGAAAATGGCATCATAATTACATCATGATTGGCACTAAAATGGTTAATAAAAAAATATATTATATCAGTTTTCTTCACATATTCTTAAAGTAATTTAACAATGCTATATATTTCATTATAACTCCGTACTCATACAGTAAAAGAAAGCACATGGTTAATATAACATTGGAAGGTAACAATGGCAGTTTTTGAAACCCTGAAAGTAAACAGCTGAGTAGCTACTGAGGGAAAAGAGAGAAAGATCCTCCATGAGTTCATTGAAATGTCAAGTGCCGAGTAATACTGTATTCATTGTTTGTTATAACCTGTTCACAGGCTGTAAGGATTGTAGTAATAAATGGATTAAATAGTCAAAAGCTTTTTCTCCCCTTCTCTCCGATGAATCTCAAAAACCTTTAATTACAATGAAATTCTTCTTCTACTCCATTAGGCATTAACCTTTCCTAAGGCTTGTTGTGTGCTCCAAATGTTAAATTCATTGATTTATCCATAGTTTCCTGTTTTGTTTTCCTTTGGGTATATAGTTTAGTATTTTCTTCGGATAATGTTCCTCATTCATTCTCTCCATGTGTTCTAGCCAATTTTGTCTGTTATAATCTATTTCTTCATTTGGGTTGAAGATCCTTAACTGATTTCTTATGTCACCATTCTTTATTCTATCTCTTCTAGTGACTCCTAAACCTGCTCTTAAAAATTTCATTTCCGCTGCCTGTAATCTATTTTTATTTATATTTGATATGTCCAAGTTTTGCTACTGTATAGATCTACTGCAACTGCCATAGTTTTATAAAACTTTATCATCATATATTTTTTCACTTATTTTTTAAAGTTCTTTTAACTGTCCCACATATTTTTGAGAAAGTTTCAACTTCAGTTCTAATATCTGCTTCTTTAATATATGTTATTGAAGATCCTAAAAATTTAAATGTGTTTACTTGTACGATCATCATGATCATTATCATTATCATTATTATTATCATCATCATACAAGTTTACATCTTAACAGATGGATCCCCTGGAATGCTATGGATTTACTTTTATGTTTTGACATGTCTAAATTATAATTTTGATATGGGAACTTAAAGTACACTAATTGAACCACAAAGTATGTGGTATGTTTTTATTAACCATAATACTGTACACACATTTTTACAATTTTCTGTGAGTTACTTTTTTTTTTAACTTGTTCCTTAGTCCATCATACACTAACACCACAGTTATATATGTATAGTGGACGTTGCTCTACATTTTGTTACTATTTTTCCTACCTTTTTCTTATTATTTAACCTCTTTCCTCATCCATTTTCTTGTTGATCATTCTTAACCATTTCTCTCTGACCTTACCAAGAAGCTACCTATAAATGTTATATTTTTCTCTCCTTTGTGGACAAAATCCTCCTGATTACTATTTCTCCATCCAATTTTTCCCACTTTCATTGCCATGATCTCTCCATATCTACACCACAAAGAAAGTATTGGCACCCCATGCCCATTATCATATTGTTTCTTCTAATTTAGAACCATGGGGTGATCAGTTTATAGCAGAGAGTTTTTCACAGCTCTTAGCTTTAGTGCGAGTTAAAATTCTTGTGAACATGGCATGTTTATTAGTTGATGCATTACAGATTACTTGTTGATGCATTACAGATTACATGAAATGACTATTTGAGTGCCAGTATTTTGTTTCCCAAAAAGTACTCATTTAGGTATCATAAGCACAAACAGAATCTGCAAGTGGCCCCAACATTGCCCTGATATACCCCCTGCGATTAAAAAAAAAAGTTTACAAACAAATCCTCATTCTTTAGAGGAACTTATAAATAATACTTGTCAAGAAATTGCTTTCAGGTTCAGTCAGCCTGCACAAGTACGAGGGCCACTATTTATGTTTTGAGCCTTGATAAAACTGATTGGTGTAGGTGCCATCTGGTGTTTCTACTGGAAAGTTTGATATTGTTGACCTTAACCTTCTTCAGATATTTTGTCAGTAGGACATTATTTGTTGTTTTACAGTGCATTTAAAATTGTGTCTCAGCAAAAATAAGGAATTAACTTGTTAAAATGTTTGTGTGTTGATTTATTATGATTTTTGATGTGGATTATCAAGACAAAAGAGCATTGATCAACTTACATTATTTGGCGATGAAGCTCCATCCTTTATGTTAACTGTGAAACATTGATGTAACAAATTTAACAGTGTTAGTCACTGATGAAATTCGTGAAGGGCATCCAAAATCACTTATGCCATGAAAAGGGTTTGCTCTTGTTGGGTTCCATATAATTTTATACAATCTCAAAAGGATGTTCATGTTGATTGGTGCACAAATATGCTCAAGAAATACTATGGCAGCACTTCAAAAGACATATACAAGTTTGTAACAGGTGACGAATCATAGATATGAGCCAGAACACAAACAGAAGTTACTGTGTGGGTGTTTCAAGATGAACTGAATCCAACTAAAGTTGTTTGCACTTTAAGTGCTTTGAAACAAATGGTTGCCTGTTTTTTTTTTTTTTTTTTTTTTCAGAAAAACTGGTCATATGACAAGCATATCTTTAGAGGAGCATAAAACAGTCAATTCTGAATGGTATGCAACCATTTGTTTGCCAGAAGTCTTTGGTGAAATAAGGAAAACAAGCAAGTGCTGTTAGATCGTTCATCAAGACAATGTGAGCACTCGCACATCTTGTCTAACAACTGACTATTTGAACACTCAAAACATAAAATTGCTGACTCATCTGCCTAACCGTTTAACACCCAATGATTTTTTTTTTTTTTTTTTGTGTTTTTTGTTCCTAAACATCAAAAATAAAATGTATGGACAATTTCTGTCGGCAGTGGAAGCTGCTGATGCATTCAAAAACCATGTTTTGGAGGTGTCTCAAGCAGATTGGAAAAAATTCTATGACAAATGGTCTGAGCACATACAAAAGTGTATTGGTCTTAAATGAGAATATTTTGAGAAACAATTAAGCAATTTTCAATGACAAATTCTGTTGTTTTATTAGGCTCAAAATATAAATAGTGGCCCTCATATTCCTGACTACATTCATGAAACAGAAAGCTGAATTCATGAAAACATCCTTAACATAAGAGACCATTCAAAACATGAGTAAACTGAAGAAAACAGTAATTACCTGGGGAACACAACAGATCCTTCATCAATCGCAGACAGCACAACATCATTCACTGTCAGTTGTCGCAGAAATACAAAGAACTCTGGTTCTATCGTATCAGGCAGAGTCTGCTTCAGGTACTCTATATCTAAATGAGAGGCAAATCAACACCATTATAGAACACTTCAATATATCATTGGATGGTTATCCAATTTGCATCTTTGAGAACGTATAACTGTAACAAATTTCATGCTTTTACAAACAATATTTTCCCATTCAATAAAACTAAACAGCCTTCCTTTGGAGAATTATGGAGAATTGCTTGCCATGCACTACACTGCTAACCAGTTTTGTTCCCCCTCTGTGTGCCATGTGCTCTACAGAGGTTGATATGTTGTGAGACTGTGTTTTAATGTTATAGTGTATTATATCCCTGCAGCTGAATCATTGTACTTGTCAGCTTGCTGTTAAGTTGGTCCACTCCAAAAAGAACAGATAAAAAGCTCCACCCATTAAGACTGGATGAACCAATCACAAGGCAGCATTCCAGTCAATCACTCACAAAATGGAAATGGAAGTGCCAGCATCTATATTGCTAGATCTGGCTACTTCCAACTGCATTTTTTTTAATAGTGTTTTAACACCCACTTTTACTACTTGTGGCACTGGTAATACATGGAATGAAGATGGAGCACCGATGGAACGCAATGGCAGGGGAAACCGGAGAAAACTACTTTGCCGCTTTGTCCACCACAAATCCCACATGCACACTTGGAATCAAACCCGGGCCTTCTAGGTGAGAGGCGCAGCCCTTCCAACTATGTGCTTCAGTTTGTGAATTCCAATATGTGCTATTGGAATTTATCATTTGTTGTTGTTGTTGAGGTTTATGTTTATTTATCTATATTTATTTAATTGTATTGCCCATTCGAGTTCAAGCTATCGCTGACAGCGGTGATGCTAGTATTGCCGTTTCCTAATGAATATACTGCTGAGGGGTTGCATGGATGAAGCATAGGCACAGTCTCTCACATAATGCTATAAACAATGGGCATTTATGATGTTACATTAACACATAGAAGCCCGGGCGTTTCAGTAAATGAAGTGCCAAGAAACCCAGGGTTTTTACGCCTACTTTGAGTTATTATTTACAGTACATCAATTAAATCTGCCGAAAAGTATTGGGACAATCTAAAAGTATGACATTCAAGGATTTCTCAACAAGTAAGAAAATAGTCATAACTTCTGTATTAATATTTATTTTAAATTTACAACAAGTATCAAATATGAGTTTGAAAAAAACTGCATAAAGCTGCTTACACACCATTTATTCAAAGTTCGAAAAACTCTCCCTCGGAGTCAGAATTTTCCACAGCTTCATTTTTATCCTGAATTTCAGCTTCAGTTCACAGAAAGTGAGGAAAATGCAGCATTTTAACATTTAAGAGCACAAACGTAACAAACAGATCACCACCTTCAAAGAAAATGGTGCGACTACCCGAGAGCAGCCAATATTACTAAATCTCCTAAAATTCCTAATAGTTGACTAAAACAAGCACAGATGGCAGCACAAATCAGACAACTAAACGATAACTGATGTATGTTCTTTGCTGCATAGCCCAAGACTGATTTAAGTTTGTGGAATTGCCCAAGCTATGCTCCAATGTGTTAAGTCATTAACTTCATATACCCAAGGTCGCAGGTTCAAACCCGGCAGAGGACAATGGATTTTTTTCGAGTGTAAAAAATCCTTAGTATGGCTTCCTTCAGAAGGGAAGTAAAGGCGTTGGTCCTGTGTCATAGATTTACGGCACGTAAAGGAACCTCAAGCCTGATAGAGAGGCCTCTGAGCAAAATTAAGCGGTCTTTCATGCCCAATTTAGAATGGGATGCTGAGAACCACAGGAGTTAAAGGGCATCCATAAATAACACGCCATTTTCAAAGGCAAAATTTATCAGCTTTATTATAACTCGCCAACTGTAGTGTCAAAACAGTAATGGGGCATCGTACACGTTTGTTTAACACATCACTTGATCACTCATTTAATGCACACTGATTTTCCACAGTGCCTGTCCAGTGTATGACATAACAGTACAAGCATCCGCCACCAGCAACATGAGGTGGGATGGGTAGTATTTATTTATTTATTTATTTTTCCATTCATGTTATTTATACAAGATTTGAAGTGAGACAATACTTCAAATATGACAGTCACAGAGCTATGGTTTGCAAAGTGAAACTTTTATGTATAAAAGTGTACCACTTAATAGCCTTGCATTGCAATGATTAAAAAGGACCTGGAAATTCTTTCAACTGGAGAAGGAGAACATGAAGGTTAATGGTCATCCCTCTATTCCTCCTGGTAAAACCATGCAGAGAACTGCAGCAGCTCTGGTCTAAGCACAAGTACTGCTATTAGCAAGGGAGTAAAGATGGTAAGACTGAAATTTAGATGGAATTGAGCCTTTACAATTTAAAGTGGTTAATGAAAAGCATTTTGTTATAGCATGCTTATATTTGTTGTAACAAGAAAGTTTGCATTAATAATTTAATTATGTTTTCAATGTTTTATGTAATTTATTCTACATACATTGCAATATTACACATGTTATTTTCAATTAATAGTCTCTTATGCTTTACCAGTTATGCAAAATTCATCCAGCATGAAGCTAGTTCTTCAAAGGCTATTCCCAGAAAATTAAAGATGTAGGAAATGGAGTTTTATTTATGGATGCTCTTTAACTGCTGTGGTTCTCAGATCCCATTCTATATTGGGCATTAAACACCACTTAATTTTGCTCAGAGGCCTCTTTTTCAGTCTTGAGGTCTTTTATGTGCTGTAAAACTGTGACACAGGACCAATGGCTTTACTTCCCTTCCGAAGGAAGCCATGCTAAAGATTTTTACACCAAAAAAATCCATCATCTTCCAGGCTTTGAACTTGCAAACTTGGGTACATGAAGATAGCATGGTAACCATTGCACTACGGAGGGCGGCATACATTTGTATGCAAATAACTTTAATACACAGTATTTTAATCAAAATCATTACAGACATTTTTGGGGGAAAAAACATTTTCAAAAATGTTTTCACATTAAGATAGTTTGGGATGGGGGAGTTTTCTTGAACATCTCATCCTTGGATGATATTAATCTTAAATTTTAATTTGGTGTTTAGAGTCTTTTTGTTTTGAGCAATGTTGCACGCACGCATGCACACACAGACCTTTTTCTAAAAGTGTTTTTTTGGATTCATGGGACCCTAAAACATATATTTCCAGTGAAATCTCAGTGCAAATTTAGTATGTACGTTGTACATACATACTAGATAAAGTAATAAGTTATTCATAAAAATTAAATTTGAGGTGAATGCTTTAACTCTAATAACTTGTAACTTTATTTTTGTCATGTGTAAAAAAAACGAGCATTAGACTATTTTTATGTATATGCCTTCAATTATTTTATAAAAAATGGGGGAGATAAATGAAATTAATTAATTTGACACTGGATTTAAAAAGCTACCCAGCTAAGTGCTGCATACTGGAACCATCTTCATGCAGTGCTTTACAAAAACAGTTATCAGAAACACTCATATGTGGGTTAGTGGCACATATTAATATACAGTGTGTCTATAAATTATTGGACAATTTCACAAGGCTACATTTTCACTAATACTTGGCATAAACAAATTGTCATAACACAATTTGAAGGACTGATGTCTGTAATTTTGTAATGTAAATCGGAATTTCATGTCTCATATGCTGAGAAACATGTAAATTATTTGTGGAGAAAATGGCTGCTTACCAACTAATCATAACAGTTTGCTGGGCATTTAGAAGGCTTGTCTTGAGTGATATTCTCGATGGCTGTGGTAATGCACTTTTTCCATTCTGCCAACTTGAATGCAGCAGTTGCATGACCAATCCATCTTCTTGGCAGGTGTCAATTAAGATTACTTGTATTTCTGTAACTTCTAAGTGGAGCATTTTTATGAGAACTGATTGAACTTTCTAATTCATGAGTTGGCTGCCATGCACCATGGTGATGAGGTCAGGTCATCACCCATAGATAGCACTGTAGGATGAAATCACAAATTGAAGATGTGAAATGGCAGATTTTTGCCCAGAAACCTTCTTCTTTCAAGGTGTGGGGTTCTTTAAGTGCAAATAAACATTACACAGGACCACTGGCTCTACTTCCCTTCCAAAGGAAGCCATGCTAAGGATTTTTGCTTCCAAAAACTTCATCACCCTCTGCTAGGTTTGTACATGCAATCTTCAGTTTTAGAGGCTAACATGTTAACCACTATACCATGGAGGGCAATTGTCAATTAAGTATCCACAGATATTTGGATGCCATTGTAGAGGTTTTCCGTTTAATTGGAAAATAAATGTTCCTCTTCATCCAGTAGTTGAGGCATTAACCTATTTGATCATGGTCATAAAATTATCACAAAATGATAACATCAGGCTACAGTTTGTATAGGAATAATTTCATTCGCCCTGTTCAAGCTTCCACGCTGTTGATGTTGGCATCTGCAACTGTTGTGTGGCTCTTCGCGCTGATTTTTAGGGCTCAGTATAAAGCTTTCCCGATTCTTATCAATAATTTCTTCATTTTCACTTGGGATAGTTATTTTTTTTTATGTGCCAGCATCCTCAGCAATAAGCACTCTATACTAGAATTATCCCAAAATGAAACTGTTGCAACTTTCCAAAAAATAACACAACACAATTGTCTAACCCAGCATCTACACTGGATGAAAATTCTTAACTCTCCGAACTGCATCTGTGTCAAAAACATGCCATTAAACACAGGAAACATCTTAGTACATGCTCTGCTCTTCAGCAATTTTGGGGCAAATCAAATGGACAACTGTATTGGGAAGCCAGGAGGTAATGACAATTGTTTACGTCCTTTACCTTGATGACTTACTCCTCCATCCTGAAATCCGGATCAATGACACACAGAGTGCAGGACATCCAAATTGTCATCCAAATGCCTGGTGAACTGCTTACAACACTGTCTATTTGTGCAAATTCAAGCACACACCAGCTATGATCGGTTAATAATGCAGCCATTTTATCCAATAATGATGTTCACATTTCTCACTAGATGACAAAAGAAAACCAGATGTACAACAAAACTTCAAACTTCCTTCCTTCAAATGATAATGTGAAAATTTATTTATACCATGTATTAGTAAAAATAGAGGCCTATGAAAGCATCCAATAACTTGTACACATACTATACACTTTCCAATATATATTACATGGCAACCCATTCGCAGCCTTTCTCTCCTTCACTACTCGCACTGTCTGCCAATTCCTGCTCAAAAATACATTGTCCCCATTTGTGTTGCTGAGCCAGGTGCACGTCCAGTTCAGTTAGGTGCTTCTGTTGCTGCAGTAAACATGGTGCATCACTTAACTGTGGAAGAACGCGTGTTTATTTGTAAAGCTTACCTTAAGCATGAATCTGCTCGCTGTGTGCAGGGAGTTTACTGAAAACTTCGTACTAACTGCAAGAAAGACTATACATGTGGTCAACAAATTTGAAGCTTCGGATTCAGCATTGGACAACATTCTAGAGAAGGTCAGTGTTAACAGAAAATCACAGCAAACAGGTGTATCTCCATTTTCTGCTAGAAATACTACACGTCTGTTGAAACTAAAACCTTATTGCTACAAACGAGTGCAAGCATTAAAAGCAAATGACCTCAGCAAACGTCTGAATTATTGCAATTGCTTTTTCCAATCTGTAAAAAGAGGTTTCATTGACCCACAGCTTTTGTTTTTCTCTGACAAATCTTGGTTTCACTTAAATGGGCATGTGAATACTCACAACAGTCGATACTGGGCTCCAGAAAAACCTGTACTATTGGATGAAATGCCTCACTATGATCAGAAAATTGGAGTTTGGTGTGCGATAAGTGCTAGAAGAATAATAAGACCCCATTTTCTTTGATGAAACAAATGCAGAGCAATATCAAAGGCTAATTCTCAAGCAATTTTTGACAGCTTGGCAGAACAAGATAAATCATATGGTTGTTCCAGCAAGATCTGCAACAGCACACACGGCTGCTGAATCGTTAAATACAGTAAGAGAGGTATTTGATGACAAAATTATAAGTGTTGATTTTTGGCCCCCTTGTTCTTCTGACTTAACGAGTTGTGATTTTTATTTATGGGCTTCTTTAAAAGACAAAGTGTCTCGTTCCATTCCTTGCACACTGGAGGAACTTAAGAAATAATATCATGCAATAAATCACAAAAATTCATGCTGCTGAGCTCCAGCATGTGAGTGACAATATTTTTAAGAGAGATAAGATGCCTGTTTGAGAGCAGGTCAACATTTCCAGCATCTATAAGGTAAGGATTTTAGTCTGCCTCTGCCCACAAAGTTTTCCCGGCTCTCTTGAGCATTGTTAGAGAGCATGCAAGTGGGTTACCATATAAAATAATGACCCAGTAAATGTAAAAGGCATTATACAGCTCAAAATTTAAACCAGTGCCTTTTAAGATAATTTTGCTTACCACTATCACTGTAATGAAAATTATCAAGGAACTTTAGACATTCTTCTAAACCAGCAAATATTGTGAATTCTCCCTGAAATGGGTTCTTTCTAAAATAAAGATCAAACACAGCAGTGTCATTTATCTTTCCTGATTTCCAGTATGCATATGCCATTGTGATCTGGTAGAGATCTGAAACAAAAGAGAAACACTATATAACTAAACTGATTCTAACCAATAATTATCAACCAGCATAGTAAAAACCATTTCTTTAAACCTTAAATCTAACTCAAACATCTGGCTAAGGTTGTGCTTTACTGACAACACAACCATTCCAAAACAACTACAAAATCTGATGTGTTCCATTCACATGACTTTCTCTACATCTCTGTAACAAATTATTGTCCATAAGCTCATTCTTCTAACCACTCCATGGTGATTGAGATAAACACTAGCAAAAACGGTCTTATTACTAAGTTCCTTATAAGTAGGAGGGAAATAAGGGAATACATTAAGCTAAGCTGACAGTCAAATATTTTAAAATGCGGTTGCTGTTGGATTGAAATCTGTTTCTTTGCGTGGCCAGGAGTTGACAAGTTTCTTTATGAGAAACATTAAAGTATTTTAAAACTGAAACCAATAATAAGGAATATCTCAAAAATGGTCAACTCCAAGGAAAAAATGTATATGATATAAACTGTGTGTTTTAAGGATATCTACATTTTTTCTGTAGTAAGTTTTTGTCTATCTCTTACGATTTATTAGTTGCGCAAAATTCAAAAAAATTCACCCATAATAAAGGTCTTTAGAGGCTATTCCCAGAAAATTTAAGATATACATTTTCTTTGTCATGTAAATATCTTAAATATAAGAGATTTTAATAAAATCGTTAGAGACATTTTTGAGAAAATCAAACTTCTCGAAATTTTTTCCATGTAAAGGGTAGTTAGGGACGGGGAGGTTTTCTTGAAAATCTTCAGGTCACCCCTTGGGAGATACTGAACTTAAATATCAAGTTTGGTGTTTAACAGACTTTTTGTTTTTCAATTATGCGCGCGCCCATACACACACACACACACGTGATCGCACGTACACAAACTTTTTTTTTTTTTGTTTCAGGGGGTCCTAAAACATGCACTTCCAGTGAAATCACAGTTCTCTATATACTATGTACATAGCATGTGTACAGAAAGTAAAAATGTCAACTTGAACTACAACAAATGTAGAAACTCGGGAAAATTCAATTTAGTAAAATGTCTCATATTAATACATTTTACTTTCACTACTATGTATAGTAAGTAGAGAAAGTATCATATTCCACATCAAGATTCAACCAGAAATACATTTAAAAAAACTAAAAGGTGTTTATGTGAGTATGTGTATATCTGTTAACAGCATAAATCAATATCAAAATGTTGGATAAATATAAACTTAAAACAGTACCTTCCAACGATGCAGCATAAAGATTCCCCTACACCAAAGTACCCTTTAAATGGAGCATTTTTAAATTTTTTTCATATTTTCTAAAAAATGGTTCTCATAATTTTAATAAAAACATTGTGTTAAAGATAGCTCAGATCCACCCATTCAATTATATCTTTTAAAGAGATCTCCATTATTATTATTATTTTTTTTTTTTTTGTAGTGCATTTCTAACTTATCCCTGAACGTTTTCCAGTTAAACAAGCAAAATATCTTCCAAATAAAAAAGCCTTCATAGAAAATTCAAGATATATATTTCATTTTTCTTGTAAAGCTCTTAAATATATTGTATTTGAATGAACATTGTTAATAGTCAGATTTGAGAAAATCACACATTTTGAGAAAGTTTACATTAAAGGGATTTTCTTGGAAACCTTGCGTGTCCTAAGTGTGGTATTTAACACACTTTTTTTGAAGTATGGTGTTAACACATACGCCCATAGACCTTTTTCTAAAATTCTTTGTGTTCCATTCACATGACTTACTGTACATCTATGAACAAATTATTGCTAAAAAGCATATTCTTCTACCTACTTCCTGCTAACTGAAAAAAACATTAGCAGAAATGGTCTTATTACTTAGTTCCTTGTAAGTAGAAGGGAATACACTAGGCTAAACCGACAGTCAAATGTTTTAAAATGTGGTTGCTATCTGACTGGACACCATTTCTTGGTATGCCCAGGAGTTGATAAGTTCCCTTCTAAGAAAAGTTTAAATACTTTTAAACTGAAAACAATAACGACTATCAAAAAATGCATATACATAAATTGTGTTTCAACAAGATCTACAGTTTTTGTGCAGTAAGTTTTTGTATTTCTTGCAGTTCACCAGTTATGCAAAAATAATCCAAAATGAAGGTCTTCAGAGGCTATTCCCAAAAATTTCAAGATATACATTTTATTTGGTATGTAAATATCTTTAATATACTGAATGTTAAATCAAAATCGTGAGCCATTTCTTGGAAAATCAACATTTTTGAAATGTATTCCATCTAAAGGATAGTTTGAGGTGGGGTATATTTCTCAAAATCTTCGTGTTGCATCTTTGGAAGGTACTGAACATAAATATAAATGTTACTGCCTTTTCATTTTTGAGTTATCAGACAACACACACACAAACCTTTTTCTAAACATGCTTTCTGGGGACACTAAAACGTGTACTCCCGCTGAAATCTCAATATCGAATTTTTGGGTGGAACGCAATACCTTCTCTACGTATGTACTGCGAACTACGTGGGACGTTCATTAAGTCCTTAGAAACCCCAAGAAATTACACTCATAGCATCGAAAAAAATTGTATTAAGTAACCGTCGTCTCTTACTAGATGGCAGTTTTAAAGTTCCAGCTATACTCATCACGTGGTTTCGCTGCCATAGGCGATTGAATCAACAATCTTGTTGCTTATTTAGAAATATGGCGGGGGAACGAGTTTCGTGCGGTGATTAAACATTTCTATTTAAAAGGCCTAACACCGAAAGAGATAAACATCGAGTTTGATGAAGCTCATGGCATATCTACTCCTGCATTTGCAACGATTTACAATTGGACACATTCGTTTAAACGTAGCCGTACATCCAAAAATGATGAACATCGTTCCAGACGTCCAGTACAAGTGACTTCCTCCGAAATTGAAAAAATCCAGGATATGGTTTAGGGTGATCGACGAATTAAAGTTCGCGAAACACGGCCACAGGCATATCACAAGGTACAGTGTTCTCAATTTTGCACCAAAAATTAGGTCTGACGAAGGTCTCGGCAAGACGAGTTCCACGTTTGCTCTCAATGGAGTATAAACGCAATCGTGTAATCGATCTGGAAGCTGCTTTGGCACTTTTCCGTCGCAATCCTTACAAGCTTCTGCGTGCTACATAATTGTTGATGAAACATGGATACACTACTACACTCGAGAGACAAAAACAGTCGGAACTGTGGGGTTTTTAAAGGCTCCGGAAAAGGCAAACGACGTAAAATCTAAAGACAAGGTGATGACCTCGGTTTTTTGGGACGTTCGCAGAATCATATAATTGATTACTTGCAGAAAGGATGGATAAATGGAGAGTATCATGTATTGTTACTGCACCAGTTACGGAGAAATCAAGAAAAAAACACCGTCATCTGGTAAAGAAAAAGGTTGTCTACCATTAAGACAATGCAAGAATGCACACTTGCGCAGTTTTAATGACGAAAATTGTAGTGTTAAGATTCGAATTACTACAACATCCACCGTATTCACCAGATTTCACCCCCAGTGCCTGCTTTATTTCATTACCAAACTTGAAAAAGTGTCTCGACGGAAAATGATTCACGTCTAACGAAGCGGTCATCTCCCAAACAGATGCCTATTTGAGGACCATCCGAAGTCCTACTTTTTGAAAGCCTTAAACAGTAGGAGAAATGCTGGGAAAAATGTATTGACATAAAAGGGGATAATGTTGAAAAGAAAAAAAACTACCAAAATAATTTGTTTTCTATCTTTTTCTAAGTACTTATTGAACGCCCCTCGTAAGCGGAGAACGTAAAAATACTGTTTTTGGAATCAGAGGTCCTCTATACATGTATTTCCAATGAAATCTTGGTATAATGTTTTGGTGGAATGCAGTACACTTTCTACCTAAGTAAAAACTAGAGTAAGAACAATTTGTGAGGAGATATAACAGTAAATGGGTATAGAAAGTTGTGCGAATGTACCACGTTTTTGTTCTTTTCCTAGGTCAGGAGACACAATTCCTTTACAAGTAAAGCTCATAAGCAATATATGTGACATCACCTTGCATGACTGTGTTGCAAGGCTAATATGGATTAACAGTAGCCTTAATGGGTTAAACCAGCACCCACTTAAGAAGCAGTTATTACCTATGCTCTTCTCAAAGTGATCCTTGCAGTTTTAGCTTCAAAGATCATTGTAGCCAAGAATAGGGAACATCAATGAAATAATTTCAGAGCAAGACAATGAACATGGTATGTGCTTAAGGTTATTCTTTCAGAAGTACATCCATTTTTCATCCTGAAATATATTCAACATATCCCCATGCCTATGAGAAGCAGTGCCTATACCAGTGCAAGCTGTTCCGCTTATCCAATCAGCTGAACAAGTACAAGTGAGCTCCAGGGGATTATTCAATTGAATTTCTCATAAACTGGACAACACAAGTGAGTTCCAGGGCACGAGGTAATTGTATACCTCAATTAGGTGGACAAAAAGTGAGCTCTAGGGCATGATGCAACGCATACCTCAATCAACTGGACAAACAAAACAAATGAATTTTAAGGCAAGACGCATACCTCAATCAACTGGATAAAAAAACAAATGTGTTCTAGGGTATGAGACAATTGTGTACCTCAACACAAGTGAGTTCCAGGGCATGAACCAATCACATTCTTCAATCAACAAATGAGTTCCAGAGAATGTGGGTATTGCATTCCTCAATCAACTGGTCAGACACAATAAGCGAGTTCTAGGGCATGAGGCAATCACATTCGTCAATCTTCTAGGGCATGAGGCGAATTCTAGAGAAAAAGGGTGTTGCATTTCACCATCAACTGGACAGACACAACAAGTGAGTTCCAGGGCATGAGAGAATTGGGTTCAAGTCAATTGGCCAGACACAACGTTGAATAAATTTAACATTCGTGTTCCAAATTCATTCCGATTTATTCTCGTAGATCTCCTCGGTCACTAAGCGAATGATAATTTATATGAAGTTCCCAATACATAAACTGAGTAAACGGTCAGCTGCTCCGAAACGTAACAAATTTGTGCCATCGAAATATCACAGGCTATATACTCGGTGCATTCTGCGAAAAATTGTTTCCACGAGAATAAAGGCAAAATGATGCTAAACCCTGACACACAGTTCCTTCAGTATTTAGTTTCCCTTCTCATCTGACCAAGGTAACGAGAACGCTAATTTCATTCTTATAACTATTTTGTATCTTTTATTAACATTAGAAGGCAGTGTTAAAATATTAGATTCATTACTAGAATTTGTCCTATGTAAAAAAAAAATTACCCGAAATCTCGATTAAGTTAATTTTTCAAATCTGTAATTTCAGACTGAAACAAAACACCACAGAGTGTAAAAAGGAATTTTGCAAAAGTGTTAGAACAAAGAATATTAAGTAATATTCTATTCTAATTTTAGAGTTGTTTATAAATTATTTCAGGAAGCACAGCCCATACTCTCCTGTGGTGCACATAATAATATACTTATCTTATTTATCTAACTCAAATATAGCACAAATACTGAAAGAAAATGTTCACTTAATGTCCTGAATACTGTTTACTGAAGAGGAATACAGGTACCTAATTTCACGTTGATTTTATTTTTATACTATACATACCATCTCTGAAAATCCAGATTCACATGGTTTTTTTTTTTCTGCTAAATCATTTTATTTATTTGTTTGTTTTTATTTATTTACACGCCGCCTTAGATAATATCGTCGTATTGTCATTTGACCTTCTATAACGACTGCTTAAATTTGAGGTGTACTTCTCGATTAACTTAACAGACATTCGGTATCGCATTCATATTTCCAGGCTCTTGAGGGTGGGGAATAGGAATAGCTTCATCTCTCTCCCCCTCCCTCTCTCTATATCTTTCTGTTTATTCTCGTTGTATACAGCACTTACCCCCCCCCCAGGACTTTACTAGCCAGCCCTGGTGTCAGACGCCTGTTGAGAAGCAGAGGCTCTGGATCAGAGAGAGTAGCAAGGATGGGTGATCATCCCGATCCCTGGTATGAAAGTGAGGAAGTGGGAAATAGGAATGACAGGAAAGATTATTATGCAGCAATTGGTGGAATGAATGCCGGTAGAAACCGGACAACCTGGAGAAAACCGGCCAGGCGTCACTTCGCCCACAAATCCCAAATGAGATCAGTCATTGATGGATTATATTATTCAATATCATTCTTTTGAAATCCTTCCCAACTTTCAGTTGTTTCTCGCAATTGCATGAACGGAACACGGAATTTTATGACCAATATTAGTGCCCAGTTGTTAAAGCATTTAACTGTCGTTTCTTTTGTGATTATAACCGCAGGCGATGACACTGGTGATATGGAATGAAGATGGAGTTCCGGTGGAACGTGAGAACCCGCCCCTGCGCTGTTTCATGCGGTCGCCTGAGAGCGAACCCGGCCCGCGGCCCGCCTGGGGGAGAGGCGAGTGGCCTAACCCTCGGCCCCGTAAGGTTTATCTCGAATAACATTATGGATAAAAAATCAACTTGCGTAAGAGTAGTTTTAGACCCATTAATGGACTGCAGAGGATAGAGTGATGTAATGTAACGTATCTGATTTTATTGCATATAATTCCCTTTATTGTTTGTATATAGCCATATTTATGTGCGTATGACGAAAGTTTTAAATGCATAAAGACAATAAAGAATAAAATAAATCTTACTAGCAAGAACATTTAACTATTATTGTATAGTACTGCTTCTGCGGTAGAGAGGTCACAACTATGGCTTCTGACCCAGAGATCCCGGGCGATTCCCGGCTGTAACGGGGAATTTTTCTTTTTAATAAGAGCCATTCCACATCCCCCATAGTCTGAAAGTATATATGCAAACACGCGCGCGCGCTTGTGCGTGTTTAATAATATAAAGCCCAAAATCCCGATATTAAGAAACCCTACAGTTCAGAGAATAAATACCAGCAATCCCCCCAATATGGTCATAGAAGTTAAGGGGAGCTATGTAAATTCAACAATAAAATTATTGTTTCTCAAGTCAGTCAAAAGCCGGTGATGACCATAGAAGTGTCGAAATGCCATGTTCATAATTTTGTTTCCATTTCCATGTTTTAATTGCATACGAATCTTTCGAAGTAGTTCAAAATTGAAACCAATAACAAAGAACATCTCAGGACCGGTCAGCTCTACATAAAAATCCATGTGACATAAATTATATATTTTAACGAGATCTACTTTTTTTGTGAAGTAAGCTTTTGTCTTCTCTTACAGTTTAACCATTATTCAAATCCCATGCAGAGAAAATGGTCCTTCAGGGGCTAAACCAGAAAATTCAAGATATACATTTTATTTGGGATGTAAATATCTTTAATGTATGGTATTTTAATCAAAATCGTTAAGAGCAATTTTTGAGAAAATAAAGATTTTCGAAAATTTGTCATGTAAAGGGTAGTTAGGGGTGGGAGGATTTTCTTGAAACTCTTCGTGTCGCATCCTTCGAAGATACCAAACCTAAATGCCAAGTTTGGTATTTAACGGTATTTTAGTTTTAGAGTTATGCTGTCCACAGGCAGGCAGGCAGGCAGGCAGGCAGGCAGGCAGGCAGGCAGGCATGCATGCATGCATGCATGCATGCATGCATGCATGCATACATACATACATACATACATACGGACCTTTTCTCTAAAAATGCTCTTTTCGGACTCGGGGAACATCAAAATATCTATTTTTGTTGAAATCTAGACAGCGAATTTTTGAGTGGAATACAATAACTTCTCTATCCAATATGTGCACTACATTGTACATGCGAGCTAGAGAAAGTAAAAAAACATACCCTTCCTTCTAATGAATAGAAGTATTCTATTTTTACTTTCACTACACGCACTATGTACATAGTGTATAGAGAAGGTATTGCATTCCACCCAAAAATTCGATTCCGAGATTTCACCGGAAATATATGTTTTGGGTCCTCCTGAATCCAAAATTAACATTTTGGGGAAAAGGTCAGTATGTACGTGTGTCTGTGGACAGTATAGCTCAAAAACGAAAAGACCGTTAAATACCAAACTTGGTTTTTAAGTTTGGTGTCTTCCAAGGATGCAACACGAAGATTTGTAAGAAAATCCCCCATACCAAATCGCCCTTTACATGGAAAAAAAATTCGAAAATTTTGATCTTCTCAAAAGTGGCTCTAGCATTTTGATTAAACTCTCTTATATTTAAGATATTTACATGCCAAATAAAATATATATCTTGAATTTTCTGGGAATAGCCTCTAAAGACCTCTTTATTCTGGATGATTTTTATTGAATTTGGCACAACTGGTAAACCGTAAGAGATAGACAAAAACTTGCTACATAATAATGTAGATACGATAAAACACACAATTTATGTTATATACAATTTTTTCGTGGAGTTGATCGTTTTTGAGATATTCCTCGTTATTAGTTTCACCTTAAAAAAACCTTATATTTTTACTTTCTCTATACGTACTATGTACATATTGTATAGAAAGGTATTGTATTGCACCCAAAATTTGATACCGAGATTTCACCGGAAATACATGTTTTGAGACCCCCTGCATCTTAACAAAAATCTTAGAAAAATGTCCGTGTGTGTGTGTCTGTGGGCAGCATAGCTCAAAAACGAAAAGCTCGTTAAATACCAAAGTTGGTATTTAAGTTTGGTATCGTTCAAGGATGCGACACGAAGATTTTCAAAAAAAAAATCCCCCCATCCCAAACTACATTGCATGGAAAAAATTTCCAAAATTGTTATTTTCTTAAAAATGGTTCTTTCGATTTTGATTAAAATATCGTATATTAAAGATATTTACCTGACAAATAATGTGCATATCTTGAATTTTCTGGGAATTGCCTCTGAAGACTACTCTGGATGAATTTTACGGAATTTTCAATAACTGCTAAACCGTAAGAGATGGACGAAAACTTAAAACACAAAAAATGTAGAGCACGGTAAAACACACAATTTATGTCGTATGCTTTTTTTCGTGGAGTTGGTCGTTTTTGAGATATTCAGCTTTGAAAATTTTATGCTTTTCTCATACAGTAATTTGCCAACTCCTGTCCGTACAAACAAAGGAACTTCAGTCACATAGCAACCAGCTTTTGACTAAGGCACTCCCTTATTTCCCTGATACTTACAAAGTAGCAAGTAATAAGACTATTTCTATTTTTTTCTTGATTAGATGAAGTAATTAGAATAATTTGTTGCAGAGATGTAGAGAAAGTCATGTGAATGGAACACATCAGATTTTTACAGGAATTTGTTAGCTCCTGTCCATACATACAAACAAAGGAACTTCAGTCACATAGCAACCAGCTTTTGACTATCACTTTAACCTATGGTACTCCCTTGTTTCGCTTCTACTTACAAGGAAGCAAGTAATAAGACTATTTCTGCTAATTTTTTCTCGATTAGCATGAAGTAAATAGAAGCATAAGCTTTTTAACAATAATTTGTTGCAGAGACTAGAGAAAGTCATGAATGGAACACACCAGATGTTTCATCTATCAACTGTAAAGGTATTGCTGAATATACCTTGAAACATTTAGTTCATTTTGTAAAATAGTTGAGATAGTGGGCCAAATTTTGACATTGGCAAGATAGGGTATTTTGACTCCCCTTAAGAAGGCTATTAAATGAAACGAGAAAGATAATTGGGTTATTGTTAATAAATACGTCCAACATTGTTTGGTTTCGATCATATTGATGCCGCAACTTTTCGGTTTATTCAAGCCAAGTTAAAAATATAGAAACTGGAACAGCAGCTGGGAGCTATACGAATGAAATTGCAGACTACTGTTTGACACCGATTGCGTCATTTTTCTTGGGCAACAACTTGTGTACTTTGAGGTGATATCACCTCCCGGCTTATATTCTTTTTTCTTTTCTTTTTTCAAAAGCACTAAGCATTCCTAGTTCCTCAGAGTTACCAACCTTCTGTCAATACAGGGATTTTTTGACGTTAACTATTATGAATAAATTTGTGTTTTGGGTGATGTTGATTTGTTTTTATTCATTTTCTCTACCTAGTACACCGGTGAAGTTGTTGCATTCCGCCCAAAAATTTGATACCGAGATTTCACAAGAAATATATGTTTTAGGCTCCCCTGTATCAAACAAAAAATATATTTTCAGAGAAAACTCACGTGTAAACACAACTCAAAAACAAAAATACCAAACTTTGTATTTATGTTTAGTATCTTCTAAAGATGCGACAAGAAGATTTTGAGGAAAATCCCTCCACCCAAAAATATCCTTTACATGGAAAATGTTTCAAACGTGTGTTAATCCTGTCATCTTGAGGCTTAGGCAGACGTAGGTATATGCAATTTAATTTCTATATTATTCGTTCTTGCTTTAAACGCTGTATACAAAATAACCCTTTCTTTCGTTAGGCAACTTCTGCATCAATGTCATCGTGTATTATTGGTTGATGTGAGCGGCGGGAGCTGTCTAAGGCTGTCAGACTCAAATTTGTGTGAACACCCGGAATGTATACTTACGAGCTGCTGCTGAGTAGCGCTTTTAAAATAGTTCTTATTTTCATTTTATTTTACTTGAAATTCTGGAGTGTTTTTTTATTTATTTCTTATTGTGGTGGATTTTTAGGGAGTTGGTAACACTGACTGTCTAAATCTATGTTGTTTGGGTATCCTGTTTAGCAGTAGTGATGTAACAAAATATACACGGACCCGCCCACAAGACCACCATACCTAAAGTCTGTTCCACGTAACTTTGCACATATATCTTACCGTCACGTATAGTCACTTCATTGGAATAGGACATTGTGCGTTAAGAAGTATTGTATTTCACCCAAAAATTCCATGTCGAGATTTCACCGGAAATACATGTTTTAGGTCCCCTTTAATCCAAAGAAAAATTGGGAAAAGGTCCGTGCGTGTGCGCGTGTGTGTGTGTGTAGCATAGCTGAAAAACGAAAACACTGTTAAATACAAAACTTGGTATTTAAGTTTGGTATCTTACAAGGATGTGACACGAAGATTTTCAAGAAAATCCCCCACCCCTAACTACCCTTTACATGGAAACATTTTCGAACATTTTGTTTTTCTTAAAAATGGCTAACGATTTTGATTAAAATACCACATATTAAAGACATTTCTATCACAATTAAATGTATATCTTGAATTTTCTGGGAACAGCTTCTAAAGACCTGTTTATTCTGGATGAATTTTGCTTCATTTGGTATAGCTAGTAAACCCTAAGTGATAGGCAAAAACTTACTATACAAAAATGTAGATCTCGTCAAAACACAATATTTATGTCCTTTACGTTTTAGTTGTGGGGGTAATCGTTTCCTGGTTACTGGTTTCAATTGTGAAGTTCTTATACTTTTCAGGGTCCGTGATTTGCAATGACAACCGCATAACGACAAATTTTAAAATATTTGACTATCACTTTGGCATAATGTACTCCCTTAGTCCCCTTCTACTTATAAGGAACTAAGTAATACATTTTTGCTAATGTTTATCTCGATTAGCATGGTGTTGAAAGAAGAATTATCTTTTGTAAGAAGTTTGTTTGCAGAGTAGCTAGAGAAGCGAGTGCAACACATCAGATTTTTTTATTTAACATGAATATTTACGTTAATATCTCCGAAATGAATTGTCAAATTTACAATTTCCCAGTCAAATATTAAATTACAGACCACCAGAAAGAAGACTTGGGCCGTCCGATGAAGAGATGGAATGAGACCGTAACAGGCCACTAGGTCTAACACTTTGCAGGATGAGAAACGAATATAAGTAACGAGAGTTCATGCATATAAAAATAAACATAGATTTGTAGAGTTTTTTTAAACTGATGTTCCATTCACATGACTTTCTCTGCCTGTTCTACAAACAAACTATTCTTACAAAAGATACTTTTAACTACATCAAGCTAATCGGTCACTGTGTCAACAATTCAAGTCAGTTCGCTTTGCACGGTCAACATAAAACAAGAGATGAAACAAAATGTGACTTCCCGTTTAAAATTGAAAGCAATAACACAGAATGTCAACGTATATGACATAAATTGTGGCTTTTAACGAGATCTACATTTTTTGTCAAATAAGTGTTTCTCTGTCTCTTACGGTTCACCAATTACGTAAAAGTCATTTGGAATAAAGAGGTCTTCAGAGGCAATTTCCCAAAAGTTCAAGATACACATTTTGTTTACGATGTAAACAGCTTTAATATACAACACATTAATCAAAATATTTCGAATCATTTTTGAGAAAAACCTTTTCAAAATTTTGTTCATGTAAAGGGTAGTTTGAGGTGGGGGATTTTCTTGAAAATGTTGGTGTCCATCCTTGGAACACACTCAAATTAAATACCAGGTTTGGTATCTAATGGTCTTTTCGTTTTTGGCTCTCTCTCTCTCTCTCTCTCTCTCTCTCTCTCTCTCACTCACACACACACTCACTCTCTCTCTTTTATAAAAAGGTTGTGTGTTCTATTCACATGTCTTTCTCTAGCTAGTCCGCAACTTTGGGTACAACTTGTTTTTATCTACATCATACTAATAGAGATAAATATTAACAGAAGTGGTCCCATTACTTGCTTCTTGGTAAGTGGAAGGAAATCAGGGAATACGCAAAGTTAAAGCGATTGTCAAATCTTTAAAAAGTCGGTCGCTATGCGAAACAATCGAAATTCAGTTCTCTGTGCTTGCTAGGAGTAAACAAACGAGAAGCGAAAGGAAAGACGTCTCCCCGTTTGTGTTAAGTTTATGTAGCTTAAAATTTAAACCAATAACACGAAATATCTCTGAAACGGTTAACTTTACAAAATAATAAGTAAAGGGTATATTACATATATTGTGTGATTTGATGAGATCTACATTTTTGGGTAGTACAGTTTTATCTATTACGGTTTAGCAATTAAGCAAAATTCGGCAAAATTCATTCAGAATGAATTATTCCCAGAAAGTTCAAGATATACATTTTATTTGGAATGTAAATATCTTTAATATACGGGATTTAGTCAAAATTGTTAAGTCATTTTTGAGAAAATCAAACTTTTCAAAATTTTTCCATGTAAAGGGTAGTTTGGGGTGGGCGAATTTTTCTCAAAATCTTCGTGTCTATCTCTGGATGATACTGAACTTAAATACTAAGTTTAGTATTTTACCGACTTTTGGCTTTTGAGTTATCGTTTACAGACACACGGGCACACAAATGGACCTTTTTCCAAAAATGCTTTTCTTTTTTGGATAAAGGAGACCCTAAAACATGTACTTCCGGTGAAATCACGGGATCGAATTTTTGGGTACAATACAATTCTCTATACACTACGTACATACTAGGGCCGGCAGGTAAGTTCCAAGCCTCTCAATGAAAACAGTATTTACATTTTTTTTTCTTTATTTCTAAAAATAATCTCCAGAAAGGCTAATATATTTGTCATATTAGTGTTCTAGTTTAATTAAACCACCTCTGCAGTGCGATTTATCAAGGCCCTCAAAATAGCTGTTTATCGCATCAATGACCTCCTCGTAGCTGTGAAATCTTCGTCCTCCAAGAAATTTTCTGAGGTTTGGGAACGCGTGGTAGTCACTGGGTGCTAGATCTGGCGAATAGGGTGCATGTTCAAACAATTCGAACTTTAATTCGCACATTTTTCCATTGCAGTGACTGAACGATGGGCCGGAGCATTGTCGTGATGATTTTTTTTTTTTCACTCAAACATTGTAGTAAGCTTGCGTAGTAGTCACTAGTGATACCTTTACCCTTTTCCAATCAATAAAAATAATTCCCTGTGCATCCCAGAAAACATTCGCCATAATCTTGTTAGCTAACAAAATTGACTTTGCTTTTTTTGGAGTTGTTCACATGGCGCAATCCACTGCTTTGACTGTGATTTACTTTCTGGAGTGCAGTGATGTATCCAAATTCTATCCATGGTAATAAGCCGTCTCAAAAATGCACTGGGATGTTTACGGTACAGCTCCACATTCTTAATAGAAACAGTTTTTCTTTGCAACCTTTGATCAGGTGCCAAGTCTTCCAGGACTAAATGATGAATTTTTTCAATATATCTGGAGTTGTTACTTCTACAGGATGTCCAGAGCGAGGCTCATCACTAGTGCTCGTACGTCCCATTTTAAACTCTGTAACCCACCTTTCAATCAATGAAAATGAAGGGGCAGAGTCTTTTAATGTACTGTCCATTTCCTCCTTGATTTCAATAGGCGTCAAGCCTTTCAAATGGAAGTATTTAGTTACTACTCGTTTTTCCAAATCCTTGATTTCAATAGGCGTCAAGCCTTTCAAATGGAAGTATTTAGTTACTACTCGTTTTTCCAAATCCTCCTTTTCGTGAAAACTCTAAAGTTGTCTTGTATAAAACGCTGTCATTCGAAAACTAAACAAGCGATTGACCTGTAACTGTGAATACAAGCTAGTCTAGAGTTAAAGTATACGATACTACTGACGAAATGGCCTAGTGGCGCCATATCTGTGTGAGACCCGGGACTTTTCGGCCGACCCTCATAGTACGTGTAGAGAAATTTAAAAATGAATAAAGGAGAACCTGTCTGTCGGATGACGAAAGCACTTAAGTACATACGTCTATAATAAGGGAATGTTCATATCAGCTTTATCACCTGACCTTGCACTGGATAGGGTTTGTACGTATATCGGCATTAAAATATGTACTTACCCAATCGTGAGAAAGGGAAAGGAATCGCTAGCTGAAGTGAGGCAAGCTTATAAGGGGGAAAAAATTACACTATCTATTAAATAATAAATAAGCATCACGTGCACCGATAAGGCGCAGAGTTAGCTTTGTGTTCTGATTATTCCTCTGAGGAAGACATACCTTCAAGTATAATCCTTAACGTCCTTTAACCTGGTAGGTCATATCGGATGAATTGATGAAATGGGCGAAATGATACTCAAATAAGCCGGGCACATAGAGCTTAGTTACCACGTTTCAATGGGGAATTGAAATCGATTTGAGTACACTTACCGTATTAAATACTGTATGGAAACACGGATCCAAATCGTATTGAATCTTGGATCCGATCCTGTTAAAAGTGGGATTGGAATGAGATCGGATCGAAATATGTTGCATGGAAACACCAATCGTTTTCAATACGGAAAATAAACTTTTTTTTTTTTTTTTTTTTTTTTTTTTTTTGGTATTGCACGCGATAGTCAATGCCAATGCTTTTTACTTTCTCTACATATACTATGCACAGTGTATAGAGAAGATATTGTATTGCACCCAAAAATTTGGTACATTTTTTGAGACCCCCCTGAGTCAAAAATTTTTTAAAAAAAAAAAAAAGGTCCGTATGTGAGCCTCTGTGGGCACATAGCTCAAAAACAAGTCGGTTAAACACCAAACTTGGTATTTAAGTTGAGTATCTACCATGGATGCGATGCGAAGATTTTAAGAAAAATCCCATCACCCCAAACTACTCTTTACATGGAAATGTTTTCTAAAATTTCGATTTTCTCAAAAAGGTTCTAACGATTTTATTAAAGTACTGTATATTTAATATGGTTTTATGACAAACGGAATGTATATATTGAATTTTCTGGGAATAGCTTCTAAAGACTTCTTCTGGACGACTTTTGTATAACTGGAAAACCGTAAAAGATATACAACCACTTATTACACAAACAATGCAGATCTCATTAAAATACACAGTTTATGTTATATGCTCTTCTCTCTCTCTCTCTCTCTCTCTCTCTCTCTCTCTCTCTCTCTCTCTCTCTCTCTCTCTCTCTCTCTCTCTCTCTCTCTCTCTCTCTCCTTTTTTGTAGAGTTAACGTTTTCGAGATATTCCGGATTATTATTTCAATTTTAACCACTTAAACTTTCTCAAACGGGAAGACATCTTTCTTCTCGTTTCTCATTTGTTTATTCCTGGCAAGCAAAGAGGTTGTAATTTCAATTGTTTCACATAGCCACCGGCTTTTACAGGACGAGACTATCGCTCTAGCCTGTGCATTGTCTTATTTCCTTTCTACTTACAAGGAGCTAGTAATAAGACTAATGCTGCTTATGTTTATCTTGATTAGCATGATGTAGATAACAGATTAATGTTTTGAATAAAAGGTTTGTTTACCGAACAGCTAGAGGACATCGTGTGAATGGAACACGTTATATTTTTGCTTTTCTACTTACAAGGACGCAAGTAGCAAGGTCAATTTCTCCTGTTTATCTCGATTAGCATGAAATAGAAGAAGAATACCCTTTTTAACAATAATTTGTTACAGAGATGTAGAGAAAGTTCATGAGAATGGAACACATCAGATTTTTATTTATTTCTCTGTGGTAGATTATATGGAAATCACTTCTATGGTTTCTATAATTTACAATGTGTTATCAAATATAATTATTTAACTTCAAAATGTGCTTATAATGACGGAGTAAGAAATAATAGGTTTAACAGGTTCGGCAATTCCAAGTGACCACCATAAAACGTTGAATAAACTTATTCTGAAGCTTGCGTATTCAAAACGATCTCAGTTCGTATTGAATTTAACATGTGGAACAGGGATTGTATCGAGATGGAATTGGACTCAAATCGATTTCAATTCTCCATGGAAACATGGTAAGTATAAGGGAAAACCACGGAATCCGGGTAATACATCCTAACCAAGACTCCAACCAGAGACCTTTTGAATGTCAGGACGACACGCCATCGCGGAGGTGGGCTTAAGTGGATCCTTTTATTTAGATATACAGTGCGTTAATTCTGACTCCTGGCCAGCCGAGTTGAACATACACCGACCCTGAGCTCAAGCGAGCGTTACGGTAATTCATAGATTTACACGCATATACTAACCACAATAACCTGGCCAAGACGAGTGAAGTCCTTCTTTGGGAGCGGGAAGTCAAGTAATGCGACAACGCAATGCTAACGACAGAAAATGCTGTACAGTTGGATGCACTCTTCAACGCATCGCCTAATATTCACTTGTTTAAGTAGGAGAGACCCATAGTGATCCCTGACAGTTGCCTTATCTCGTGGCCATTCCGTCACACTGTTGCCACTTCGTCCCGTCCACGGCTGCAGCAGGACAATAAGCCATTTTCAAACAAATAACCTAAACCTCTAGCACACAGCACAAACTTACATTACAACACCTAAAAAAAAAAAAAAAAAAAAGTCTGTAGCAAAACAAAACAGCCCAGAACAATCGGAAACTCGCACCAACTGAAACTGCATTGAGGAATATTTGTTACATCTTGCAACACGGATAACATCATTGCTTATTTAGCATGAATCTATTGGCAGACACACCTTTTATCAGCTGAGATAGTGCGCTGGCTGTCAGGGATCACAATGGATCTTGAGACGGATTCCCGCCTAGCTGAACGAGCACATAGCATACATTTTAGTTAATTAGACTGTATAAGTTACTTTCAAAGTATAATATTATGTTTTTCCGTATGTTCTCAAATATTTTATATTTATTTGTTATAATATATGCTGTAAGTTCAGAGAAGACTATTCCTGGAAAGCGTTTTCTAGCGATGATTTCAGATGTTACAACAGCAACCTTTGTGTATTGCTAAGGGGGAAAGAATGCTTTTGTATCAGTCACGGCTCGCAAAGAGAAACTTGATGTGGCGTATACTGAGGGGAACCACGAGAAAATTGAGGTAAAAATCACATGTGACACGTATTGCCCAATTGCAAATAGTTACACCACGTCCAAAGCGCACTCCAAGCTATTTTTGGCGCCAAAACGAGCCAATGAAATTGCAGGTTTAGAGTTTTGCGCGTGGGTAAAATTTAGTATAAATGTAGAGTGTTCGCCCGAATCTACACAGTTATAATGTAACACACGCGGAACCTGCGTCGCTCTGAACACTAAATCCGCGCTAAAAAGTGAAGTGTCCATATACGTTCTGATTGTTAGTAACTGTGATAAGCGCCGCGTAAATTAAAGTTTCTTTGTGCGTGCTTATGCTCTCTAGTCAGAGAAATAACAGCGTTGAATCGCGCCAGGAACTTCCTACGTGAACGTATGTGTAAGGAAATTAAATCTAAAATTCAAGCGCCGATGGTTATTGTGAGATAAGTTCCCGTACCACTTCCCGAGATCTCCATTCGCTTACTACCTTAAGCAAAATAAATAAGTCTCTATTGCTCGCAGCTGAGTAAGCATAGCCGTGGAGCGCCCAAAACCATCACCTCCAGCTACGATTCCTGAGAGCGGAAGGGAGAGGACCAGTCGTCGCTCCGCAGACTCAGGTGTGCCACAATCTTCCCTACTTTAGTAACGGAACATAAAGAAAATAAGTTATTCTCTAGTAAGCTAAAGGTTTATTTGTAATGTTATTACGTTGTTTGATGAAGAGAAGAAAGAAGGTCGGAAAATAACTATCATGAAAACCATTGAACATGGTTATTGCTTCAACTAGCTTTAATAAGACACGAAAGATATTTTAGATTGCGGTGAGCAAAATAGTGTTAGCGGAATTACGATATTCCAAATGAAGTAATACAAAAGACAGAGCTGAACAGCTTATTATCGTCCATTATTATTGGTGGATGGGAGATAAAATTTATTCCAGGTTTTTGCCTCATTTACGATTTCAAGTCCAATATATTTGACTGCCTGAGATAGACATATTCAAGTGAATTGCATTTTAAGAGGTTTTTGCCTCATTTACGATTTCAAGTCCAATATATTTGACTGCCTGAGATAAGACATGTTCAAGTGAATTGCATTTTAAGACTACTTATGAATATACATAAGATAACTTGGGGTACACACGCATGCAGAATACCAAAAAAATGGGGAAAATGGCATACAGGTAGATACAATTCCGGCTGGTACGTATGAAGCGTTCTAATCATTCGCGTTTTCCTTATTGGACTGTACAGAGGGGAAGGCAGGCCGTTACGCTTACAAGTGGCGCTCTCCAATGCAGACCTACTCTGGGAGCGGAGAGCAGGCGAACTAATGCGATGACGCAATATGACGTCACGCATTCGTCATGAAATGCTGTACAGTCTGCTTTACTTCACTAGCACGCCGCGAAGTATTCAGTGACAGTGATGTGACGCAAAGCATCGGTTTTGTGACGAAAAATAGAAAGAAGCTCAGAAAATACTTATTACAAATGCTACTGAGTTGTCGCTTCTACCGGTTAGAATAAGACGATATGCAAGATCAGAAAGGAGAGCCGGCTTGAAGAAGCTGGGACGAGTACAATTGCGTCACCTCTCAAGCTTGGTAAACCTCTTGCAAACGAAGTCGTTTTGGACGATATATGTCATTAGAACAAAACATCAGGAGTATTACGAGTTTAAAAATAAACCCCTACGCTGCAAAAAGTATTAAACTTTTGCAGGAAGAAGATTAATTCTTTGGATGTAAAGACACGCCGAGGAAAATACTGAAATTTAAAAATTGAAAAGATAAACGCAGTTTACTGAGAGAACGCTCTAACGAAGTGGCTCAAAGAGCATAATTTCTTATAATGTTGAGCCAATATCAGCAAATGACTGGAAAAACTCGGTTCAGAAGGTGAACAACATTCAAGAAACATGTTGAAATAGAGATGCACTAATGTAAGAAATGGAAAGGATAATAATCACCGGATCGGAGACCGACACGGCAAAGTGAGGGAGATATCACGGAATAATGTCAAGCACGCGAGAGAGTGAATGAGATGTATAAATGCAGTGTATTGTAATAGATTGAGTATATATTTTATTGCTTTTGATATGAATATCTCGTACATGAATTTAACACACACATCAGGGTACCTGCATTCCTGTCATTTCCTTGCCTTGTGGGGTTTGAGTGTGCACCCAGCAGGAAGGTACTGCTGCACTGGATAACTGTCTAATGCACGTTCACCATGGGGTGTGTTGATGTGCTCTATTGACATTGAAAACTATTTTCGTATCACACAAAATCTGAGCAACAACGTCCATTTCTTGGTTCAATGAAGTTTATAAACACCATATATAAAATTCTCTCTAAAACATGATGACCCTCAAACGGGAGCGCTCCCCCATAGTACTGGGAAGTAACATTAGCAAACAAAAGACGACCCTGTACTAGGGGCGAGAGGCAACTTAGTAAAAATCTGTTTCCTGAAGACACTGCTTGGCGGTCGAGATTTGCGCCTCAGTTAAGGGACCAGTAAGTGGAAGACTTGGCAACAGCGAGGGTTGGTTTCCAGCCGCACACACCCTAATCCCAAACTTCCTTTGGAAGAAGAGTGGGGCAGGGTCGTGCTTTGAACAGGGTCATCAAATTAAGAGGTCACCGTGCGCCAGTTCCCTCCCGACAGTTTTTCCCCACGTGTACTGTTGTCTTATGCATCGAAACGATGAGGACGAACGGACGAGGTCAACACAACCATTATTTTTTTCCCAAATTATAATACTGAATACCCCTTACATTGGTTACCTGTTTTCTTCGTGTTCAAAGACAGGCATTGCAGCAAATTAAGATTATTAAAAACACATTGCAATTCTTCTTAGGATGTGTTACTATTTCTGTCCGTATATTATTCTGTATGTGTAGTTCTTGTAATGCTTGAAGATTACATTTTTGTGCTGCCCATAGCTCACTCCTGCTTGCTGAATTAACTTCCGAGAGAGCCTTTCTTGGCGAACATTCCAAACGCGCACCGATACTAATCTTTTCGTCTGTTAAAACGTGGCGTTTTGGAGTTTTCCCCCCGGTCTAACACTGATCCCGCACTTTTAAAAATTCTTGACTATTTTATGAACTGCGCTACTGTTACTGGGATCATTATAAGAAAAGGGTTCCTGAAATGCTCTATGACAGACGAGATTCGTGCTGCACCCAATCAAAGCTCTCGGTTCTGTAGTGTATTGGACAAAGATTACAATACACAAAGCACGTTCTCTACTGCCTTCATAGTTCATTTACCATATGTGTACCGTGAGTTAAAGGTCATCATGCCATATGTGGTGTAACAGCGGGAGTTGCAGTCTCAGCAGGCGAGTGGCGCGCACCTGAGACCCAAGTGCCGACAATTATTTCAGTGAATTATTGTGAACTTGAACTCACGGCATATACGTAGACTGGTATTCAACCCGAAGTTCGGTTATTGGCCGGGGCGGAATCGTGGAAGAAAGCAAAACCCAATCTCTAACCCCGGCGTTAAAGCAAGAATGATGCTGTGGTGGTTACTTCAACCCACACACAACACCGGAATTCTTAAACCGTCGCTATTATGTCTTGGGCCATATTTAGCCAGAAAGCTAACAAGCCCGGAAAAAATGCCGGAAGTGCATTCTATTTATGTCTTAGAAAAAGAACACGCTACGTCGTCAGAAACCATATCGACCACTATCATACAATTTTGCAGGTAGTTCGGATAAAGGAACGTCAGAACTGCAATTACATGCCATGACCTGTGCAGGCATGCGCCTAGCATTGCTCGTTTGTTTCTCTTTAAGAGGACAAAATAATTCGTAGCCACAGAAGTGCATCAAACAGCGGTTTCAAGATATGCTTCCTGTTACCAGAGAGATAATTTTAAGGTGGAGGAATTTCACTACCCTTACGTCATAGTTATCTTTAAGACTATAGGCTGAACACTGTAGTTTGTAGAGTCCATTTTATTACGCGCTCTACTATCCTCTTATCCTCAATAAGTAGAGGATGTATTTTACCCAAAAATTCCATATGTACATATATATCACCGGAAATACGTTTTGAGACTCCCCTAAAAAAAAATTAGAAAAATCTGATGTGTTCCATTCACATGACTTTCTCTCCATCTATACCAAATTATTGTTAATAAGCTTATTCTTCTATTTCATGATAATCGAGATAAACACTAGCAAATGCTTGCTCCGTTGTAAGTAGAAGGCAAATAAAGGAACACACTAGGCTAAACCGACAGTCAAATGTTTAAAGATGTGTTTGCTGTGAGATTGAAATCCGTTTCTTTGCGAGGCCAGGAGTTGACAAATTCTCACATGAGAAAGTTGAAGTGCTTTAAAACTGAAACCGATAACAAGGAATATCTCGAAAACGGCCTATTCCACGAAACAAAATGTATATAACATAAATTGTGTGTTTTAATGAGCTCCACATTTTTTGTGTTGAGTAACGTTTTGTCTCTCTCTTACGGTTTACCAATTATGCAAAATTCATCCAGAATAAAGATGTCTTCAGAGGTTATTCCCGGAAAATTGAAGATATAGATTTTATTTGACATGTAAATATCTTTAATACAGATATTTTAATCAAAATGGTTACCGTTTTAGAGAAAATAAAAAGTTTCAATGTAAAGGGTAGTTGGGGAGGGGTATTTTCTAGATAATCTTCGTGTCACATCCTTTGAAGATATTGCTTCAGTATCAAGTTTGGTATTTGACGGACGTTTCGTTTTTGAGTTATGCTACCCAGAGACAGACAGACACACAAGACACATTTTTCTATACAATGTTGTATTCGAGGGATCCCAAAACATGTATTTCCGGTGAAATCTCGGAATCGAAATTTTAGGTGAAATACAATACCTTCTCTATAAACTAAGTACAAATAACATGTAGAGAAAGTAAAATGTGATGTACTATTCTAAAAAGCTGATGTGCTACATTCACATAACTTTCTCTAGCTGTTCCATACACAAACTATTCTTGCTATTATCTACATTATGCTAATCGAGGATAAACATTAGCAGAAATGGTCTTATTACTTGCTTCCTTAAGTAGAAGGGAAATGGGGGAATATACTAGGATAAACAGATAATCACATCTTTTAAAGGCTGTTTGCTATGTGAAACAATTGAGTTTCGGTTCTCTTAGCATGGTCGCGTTTGAGAAAAGTTAGGTAGATTGAAACTGAAACAAATAACAAGGAATGTCTCGAAAACGGTCAACCCTACAAGAAAAAAATCTGAAGTGTTTCATTCACACGACTTTCTCTACATCTCTGTAACAAATTATTGTTAAAAAGCTTATTCTTCTATTTCATGATAATCAAGATAAACATTATCAGAAATTATCCTTATTACTTGGCTCCTTGTAAGTAAAAGAGAAAAAATCGAATGTGTTCCATTCACATTATGTCCTCTAGCTGTTCGGTAAAAAACCTTTTATTCAAAACATTAATCTACATTATGCTAATCAAGAATTAGTCTACTTACTAGCTTCCTTATACGTAGAAGAGGGAAAATACATAGGTCGCTAAGGGAAACATGTGACATTCTGATCTCTTGCTTGCCGGAAATAAACAAACGAGAAACGAGAAAAAAGATGTCTTCCTGTTTGAGAAAAGCTTAAGTGGCTTAAAATTGAAAGCAATAATCCGGAATATCTCGAAAACGGTTAACTCTATAAAAAATGTATGACATGTTTTTATGAGATCTACATCTTTTGTGTAGCAAGTTTTTCTGTTTATCTTACGGTTATACAAGTCATCCAGTATGAAGAAGTTTTCAATGGCTATTCCCAGAAAATTCAAGATATGCATTTCTTTTGTCATAAAAATATCTTGTACATAAGATATTTTAATCAAAATCGTTAGTCCTTTTTGAGAAAATAAAAATTTTTGAAAAATATTCCATGTAAAGGATAGTTTCGGGTGGGGGATTTTCTTGAAAATCTTCGTGTCCCACCCTTGAAAGAAACCAAACTTAAATACCAACTGTCTTTCCTTTTCTGTCCACAGAACACACGGACTTTTTTCTAAAAATGTTTTTATGGATTCAGTGGGTCCCAAAACATGTATTTCCGGTGAACTCTCGGTATGGAATTTTTGGGTGCATTACAATACCCTCTACGTGTAGAGAAAGTAAAAAAGAGTCATGTCTGGAACGCCAAATTCGTCTTAGTCCCTCATGGCACACCGCCTTGTGTACACCATTCGCGATAGTTGTGTAGCGGCAGCAACAAGTCGTCACAAGTTCCAAATCTTAATATTAGTAACCCATATGATCAATAATCATAACCAAATACATAACTTAAGCTTCTTCAACAACAAACTACCAATATTAACTAAAAATATTAACGACACAAAGCATTATCAGTCTGGGTTGTAAAACCTGCCACTTTCCAAGTGTGTAATCTGTAGCCCTGTGACAAAACGTAGGTTACTCATCTGGTGTGGGTCGCAAATTCGCTTCTCGCAAGTGGCACACATTTTTTTTTCCTTGTCTCAATGATCTTGAATGAACACATATGAGCTATTCATTTTAAACATACTTATTTCATACACTACACTCGGTACAACTAATAATGATAGTTATTATGATGCTTATTCTACTGAACATCAATATACTGCACACGAAAGCATGTGGTGCGCAGAAATACTAAAAGGGAACGTTAACAAAGCCAATGTTTTAAAATATTTTTAAAGATTCAATGTTTGTTTTTAATTATGTAACCTTCACAAAGCGATCAAACACACCATTAATAAACCGATCCGTGGTGATATGCTCATACCAGGTGATATTTTCTTCCACACGTAAGAGAAAGGTGATTGCCAATCGTCCAAAGGGAACCCAATACGATGCAAAATTCGTGGTTCACAATTCCATCATGGTCGTGTATCTGTATCGTGTCGGAGTGGGACATCAAGGGACGGTCTACATGTGCTGTGTTAGCTAGACGATACAATAAACGGAATACAATACACGGTAATACTTGATAATATTTTTATTCCCTCTGTGAGAATGTGTTCTCTATTGAGAATGTGTGGGCTGAGGTAAAAAGGGAGCTGCGCTCCGATTTGACAAAGGACAAAATATAGCTTCTGGGCACAAATTCAAGAAGCCTGGGCTATTGTAGCTTCTCGTCCACATTCCTGCAGGCATTTATTTTGTCTATGCCCCGAAGTTTGAGGACAGTTATACTGGTTGCGGGTTCATACTTTTTTTTTTTTTTTTTTTTTTTTTTTTTTTTTTTTTTTTTTTTTGCCTTAACCTGGTTGATCATATCGGACGATGAATGAAATTGGTGAAATGATGCTCAAATGATCTGGGGGTCCATGGAGCTTGAAGTTACTCGACATTCGTCTTCTCAGGATAAGGGAAAACCCCGAAAAAACCTTATCCTGGCAACTCACCCTAAGTGAGATTCGAACTCACGACCTTTTGAATGTGAAGCGGACACACTACCGCCACACTACCCAGGCAGGCGTTATTAATTATGTTTATTTTTTGTTTCAGTTTTAGAAGATAAGTTTATTTACACTTTTTTTTTAAGTTATTTAACACGAGTGTTAGTAGAATTACGTTTTTATGTGCATAAATGCCAAAGTTATATTATTGCAATATTATGTTCTACACATTCAGTCATAAAATTAACAAACAAACAAAATGACATGCAGCGCGAGATTTCAACATAAGAACTTGTGAGTGAAAGTAAGACCTTAGCCTCTCAGCCACCGCAACGTTGTTCCGAGAGCTGTTTTCGGTACTCATTGCGCTGCCAGTCACTGGCCACTGTGTAGTTCTTTACAGCTTTTACGAAGATATCCGAAGCTTTTCGATCGACACATTGAAACTGGGGATGACTTCCGCCCCCCCCCTCCTTCAGATAAACTGTCCGGTATAGATAGTGAGTATCTCAGTTTAACTGCTTTAGACTGAAGGAGGATGGTTGGATCGTAGTACTAGTGCACTATTTACCATGGCGACTGAGGGTAACCACGAAAATTTGAACCGACAAATCAACTGAACTTGTTCAGTCCGGTTTGTTTGGTTATGAATCGTTTGACACTACTTTAAACGATTTATCATGTACTGTCATTTACAGAATTTGCTTTTATCGAATGTACTCTCGAGATAAGTGCATAGCAACACTTCGCCTATTGCAACATGTTTTATGCTAGCCTTTTACTTTCTCTAGCAAGTATGTACTATGTACATGGTGAATAGAGAAGGCATTGTATTCCACCCAAAAATTCAATACCGAGATTTCACCAGTAAAATATGTTTTGAGAGCCTGAATCCAAAAAATAGTATACTGCATATTAAGGACTGTGAGTTATACTTATCAGGTCAAGAATGCATATTGGGAATATGAGGCCCACAGGGCCGAGATCTGATAAGTAACTTATAGTTCGTGGTTAGCCAATTACTTTTTGAAATAGTTGAACAACATGTAAAAAAATCTAATGTGTTCCATTCAGATGACTTTCTCTACATCTGTGCAACAAACTATCGCTAAAAAGCTTATGCTTCTATTTGCTTCATGCTAACTGAGAAAAAAATTAGCAGAAATCGTCTTATTACTTGCTTCCTTGTAAGTAGAAGGGAAATAAGGAAATACACTGCGCTAAAGCTAGTCAATTTTTTTAAAAGCTGGTTGCCATGTGCATCAAATCCGTTTCTACGAGTATGCAGCGCCAGGAGCTTAAACTTTCCGTGTGAATAAGTATTTTAAATCTGAAACAAATAACAAGGAATATCATGGAAATTGTCAATTCAACGAAAAAACCGTACGTGACATAAATATTGTGTTTTAAAGTGATCTACATTTGTTGTGTATCAAGTTTTTGTTTCTCTCTCAAGGTTTACTAGTTACGCAAAATTCGTTCAGAATAAAGAGATCTTTTCGAAATTTTTCCATGTAAAGGATTGTTTGGGATGAGGGGACTTTTCTAAAAATCTTTGTGTCGCACTTAAACACCAAGTTTGATATTTTACCAACTTTTCGTTTTTGAGTTATCGTGTTCACGGACACACACGGACCTTTTTCTGAAACTTCTTTTTTTGGGGTTCAGGAGACCCTTAAAGTCTAATTTCGGTGAAATCTGGGTAGCGAATTTTTTGGTGGAATGCAATACCATCTCTATACACTATGTACATAGTACGTGTAGAGAAAGTAAAAATAAATTGTCGATGTGAACAAATGAAAGGCTACATCTAAATTATATCCACAAAGCCTTCTTACACACTCTTTTGTTAATGAATCCTTTACTTGAAGTAGCACATGTCTTGGGTGTTACGTCATTTCCTAATTGTACTGTAAGTATTAATGACCTCTCAAACTCTTACTGTACGTACTTACAGTGCTTGTTGACATGGCAATAATTAATTAATGGGTATACCAATAAATGAATTGTAAATTTAGATTACATTACCAAATATGTGTTCAGAATGATTCACTTATATATCAAGTATTTCCAAAAAACATTTTTAAACACATGTTCGTGTGTGTCTGTGGACAGCATAGCTCAAAAACGCAGTCTTTAAATACCAAACTTGCGACAAACGGAATGCATATCATGAAATTTCTGGGAATAGTCTCTTAAGACCTCTTCATTCTGGACTGTTATATAATCCATAATTGGTAAACCGTAACAGATGGACAAAAACTTAATGAACAAACAATGTAGATCTTTTAAAACACACAACTTACGTCAAACTTTTTATAATGTTTTCGAGATATTCCAAGTTATTGCTTTCCGTTTTGAGCCACTTAAACTTTTTTTCAAACGGGAAGACGACATTCTTATCGTCTCTCTTTTGTTTCTTCCCAGCAAGCAAATATAACCGATTTTCAATGGTTTCACTTGGCGACCGGCTTAAAAAAAAATTACTACAGCCTTAGCCTAGTGTACTCCCTCGTTTCCCTTCTACTTACAAATAAGCAAGTAGTATGTAACCTAAAATGTCTCATTTGACTTCGTGTCGCCCAAGGTCGCGGGTTCAAACCCGGCGGTGAACGATGGGTACAAATCCTTAGCATGACTTCCTCCGGAAGGGAAGTAAATCCGTTGGTCCCGTGTCATAGATTTACGGCAATCCTGATAAAGGGGCCTCTGAACAACATTAAGCAGTCTTGCACACTCCAAATAGAATGGGACGCTAAGAACCAGTAGTTAAATAAAACTCAATACAAATGTTGATACTTAACGGATTTTTCCTTTCCGAGTTATGTTGTACACAGACACACACACTGACCTTTTTCTAAAATGTTTTTTTTACTTTCTCTACACGTAGCTACTATGTACATAGTGCATAGAGAAGGTATTGTACTGCACCAAAAAATTCCAAACCGAGATTTCAGAGGAAGTAAATGTTTTGAGAAGCCCTGAGTAAAAAAAAATATGATGTGCTCCATTCACATGACTTTCTCTACATCTCTGCAACAAATTATTGTTAAAACGCTTATACTTCTATTTATCTACTTCATTCTAATCGAGAAAAAATTCGCAGAAATAATCTTATTACCTCCTCCTTAGAAAGCAGAGGCAAAATAAGGGAGTAGCATAGGTTAAAGTGATAGTCAAAAGCTGGTTGCTATGTGACTGACGTTCCTTTGTTTGTACGGACAGGAGCTGGCATATTTTTGTATGATAAAAGCATAAATTTTTCAAAGTTGAAACTAAAAACAAGGAATATCTCAAAAACGATCAACTCCACGAAAAAAAGTATACGACATAAATTGTGTGTTTTTACGTGCTCTCATTTTTTGTGAGATAAGTTTTTGTCGATCTCTTACGGTTTAGCAGTTATGCAAAATTCCATAAAATTCATCCAGATTAAAGTAGTCTTCAGAGGCTATTCCCAGAAAATTCAAGATTTTATTTGTCAGATAAACATCTTTAATATACGATGTTTTAATCAAAATTGTTAGTCATCTTTGAGAAAATAAAAAGTTACGATTTTTTTGTCTTGTAAAGGGTAGTTGGGGGTGGGGAGATTTTCTTGAAAATCTTCGTGCCGCATCCTTGGAAGATGCCAAACTTAAATACCAAGTTTGGTGTTTAATGGTCTTTTCGCTTTTGAGCTATACTATCCAGACATAGCCGGACCTTTTACCAAAAATTCTTTTTTTGGATTCAGGAGAACCCAAAACATGTATTTCCGGTGAAATCTCGGTATCGAATCTTTGGGTGCATTACAATACCTTCTCTATACACTGTGTACATAGTACATGTAGAGAAAGTAAAAAACATTTGTGTGTGTGTGTGAGTGCGCGCGCGCGTGCAGTATAGCTCCAAAATGAAAACGCTTAAATATCAAACTTGGTATTTAAGTTCAGTATCTTCCAAGGACACGACACTAAGATTTTCAAGAAATCCCCCCATCCCCAACTACCCTTTATATGGAAATATGTTTCGAAATTTTTTATTTTCTCAAAAATGTATCTAACGATTTTGATTAAAATCTCTTATCAAATTTCTGGGAATATCCTCTGAAGATGTTTATTCTGAATTTTGCAGAACTAGTAAACCACAAAAGCTTGCCACACAAAAAATGTAGATCTCATTAAAACAGGCAATTTATGTTATATACATTATTTTCATGGAGTTGATTTTTTATGATATTCCTTGTTATTGTTTCAGCTTTAAAAAACTTAATTTTCTCATACAGGAATTTGACAACTCCTGTCCATACAAACAAAGGAGCTTCAGTCACATAGCAACCATCTTTTGACTATCACTTTAACCTATGCTACTCCCTTATTTCTCTTCTACTTACAAGGAAGCAAGTAATAAGATTATTTCTGCTAATGTTTGTCGATTAGCATGAAGTAGATAGAAGCATAATCTTTTTAACAATAATTTGTTGCAGAGATGTAGAGAAAGTCATGTGAATGGAACATATCAGATGTTTATAGAATTAATATTTCAGAGATATTCCATGTTATTGGTTTCAATTTTAAACTAGGCTTTCTCAAATGGGAGGTCAACTTTCGTTCCACATCTCTTGTTTTACTCCTAGCAATGCAAAAAGAATCAAATTTAAATTGATTCACATAGTAACCAACTTTTAAAACATTTGAACTCTCACTTTAGCATACTGCATTCTCTTATTTTCCTTCCATTTAAAAGGAAGCATGTAATAACACCATTTCTGTTAAATTTTTCTTGATTATAATGAAGTAAATAGAAGAATAAGCTTTTTAACAAGAATTTGTGGTAGAGATTTAGAGAAAGTAATAAGGATGGAGCATATCAAATTTTTTAAAAAAAAAAACTTTTACCACAATGGGTAAAAATAGGGTACAGCAGATGCTCACCTCCATATGAAACAGCACAGGCACTAGTCTAATAAAGGAATACATTTGGCTAAAATGAGTCAAATTTTTTAAATGCTGTCATCATGTGATTTTCTTTTAAATGTGGTGCTCTTTCCATGGCCAGGAGTAAAACAAGAGATTTGATACAGATGAGAACTTCCCATTTGATAAAAGCATTTTAAAATTGAAACCAATAACAGAGAATATCTCTGAAATGGTTAACTCTATAAAAAGAAAATGTATATAACATAAATTGTGTGTTTTAACAAGATCCTCATTTTTTGTCCATTTCTTACAGTTTACCAGTTATACAAAACTCATTCAGAAGGACAGGGCTATTCCCAAGAAATTCAGGATATAGATTTTATTTGCCATATAAACTTCTTTAATTTTAATAAAAATCAAAGAGCCATTTTATAGAAAATCAATTTTTCTTTAAAAATATTCCATGTAAGGGTAGTTTGAGGTAGAGAAATTTTCCTGAAAATCTTAATCACATTCTTCAAAAATAGAAATAAATAGATAAAAATAAAAAAAATCTGATGTGTTCCATTCACATGACCTCCTCTACATCTCTGCAACAAATTATTTTCAAAATGCTTAGGCTTCTATTTGCTCCATACTAATAAGAAAAAATTAGCAGAACTAGTCTTATTACTTGCTTCCTTGCAAATAGAATCGAAATAAGGGAGTGCCTTAGGTTAAAGTGATGGTCAAAAGCTGGTTGTTATGTGACTGAAGTTCCTTTGTTAGTTTGGACAGGAGTTGACAAATACCTGTATGAAAAAATTAAGTTTTTTAAAGCTGAAACAATAAAAAAGGTGAAATCAAAAACAAGGAATAACTCAAGAATGATCAACTCAACGAAAAAATATAAATAACAAAAATTGTGTTTAACATGCTCTACATTTTTTGTGTGGCAAGTTTTTGTCCATCGGTTTAGCAGTTATGCAAAATTCCGTTAAGTTCATCCAGAGTAAAGTAGTCTTCAGATGCTATTCCCAGAAAATTCAAGATATACATTTTATTTGTAAGGTAAATATCTTTAATATACACAATTTTTATCAAAATCATTAAAGCCATTTTTGAGAAAATCAAAATGTTCGAAAAAAGTTCCATGTAAATGGTAGTTTGGGGTGGGGAGATTTTTCTCAAAATCTTTGTGTCGCATCCCTGGAAGATGCTAAACCTAAATACCAACTTTTCGTTTTTGAGCTTTCGTGTTTTTTCTCTCTTGCGCGTGCGCGCACACACACGCACACAGACCTTTTACTGAAAATCCTTTTTTGGATACAGGGGACCCTAAAACATACATTTCTGGTGAAATGTCGGTATCACATTTTTGGGTGGAATGCAATACTTTCTCTATACACTATGTACATAGGAGACACAGAGAATGTAAAAAGGTCATATACACACATGCACCTTTTTTCCAAATGTTTTTTTTTTTTTTTTTTTTTTTTTTTTTTTTTTTTTTTTTTTTATTCAGGGGAATTTCTGGTGAAACTTCAAATTTATGGGTGGAGTACACCACCTTCTATGCCTATGTACATTGAACATACATGCCAGCGAAAGTGAAGAGAGATTCAGATTGACCATGTCATGATTGCCTTGCCTGTCTCCTTCACTGCTATTCGGGATAGGCTAGCATACTCTATGGGATGTAACTTGTCTGGTTTGGTTCTGTCCATGTCTTTGGTTTCTGTCCTTGTCTATCTGCTCTCTCTAAGTTTATTCTTGGAAAGCATGTACCCCCTCCCAACCCCTCACTGTAAAGAGAGAAACAATAAGAGAGTGTTTCTGTCTTTCTTTTCTAGACCTCACAAATCTCACAGACACTTTAACAGCCCCATAATTACTCCAGAGGTGTAGATGATTTAAAAGCCTGGAACTCATCAGCCTCCCTTTTATAAGAAAATATGGTGCAATGTTAACAAACCACACTACTTTACCACTACTGTGCAGTGTGTTGATTTTTGGAAACTCATTTCAAAGGAACATTTTCCACATCTTAGAAACTGGGTTTTAAAACTTACTTCCATATTTGGTGGTACTTACATATGTGAAACTGCCTCTCTGCTATGAAACTAGTGAAATCAAAGTCCAGAAACAGATTAACTGATTCAATGCTATCTCATATTCTTAAAATTGCAACATGAGAACCGAAAGTGGATTTTAAATCTTTTGTAAAAAATTTTACAAACCTTGTTGCTCTTAGTAAAAAGCAATGCTTGTTCCTTCACTGTGCATATAATAATAATAAAAATAATATGCTCTTAAGTTGCCATTGCTGTTATTTTATTTTCAATATATTATACTATTAATTTTCCTGACCCTCAAGTAAGGTCCTCATTGTATTCTGGCCCTCAGTGCATTACTAATTGGCCATCATTGGCTTAGACAAACTAAGTGCTACTACTGGCCAGCATTAAGCAAGTTTCTGGGGTAAGCATTAAACAAAGTTGGGACAGGCTTATATTTACTAGATTTCCATGGGGAATTAAAATTGATATAAATCCAATTCCATCTCAATACGATCTGCGTTTCACATGCTAAATTCAATACAAATTGAGATCATTTTTAATCCACAAGCTTCAAGAATAATTTCATTCATCCATTCAGGTTGGTCAACTTTTAATTACATTGGCGAATCTGTTAAAACATAAATTTATCTGTGTATTACTTGCAGATTTAAATGTCAATTATATTTGAGAATAGGTAATTTGCAAACTATAGAAACCATAAAAATGGTTCTGTTGTAACCTACTGTAGAGCAATTTAAAAAATATGCATTAACAAATGACTACCTCGAGCAATGATTATTGCAAAAGTTTCTTTACCATATTAAAAACAATTTGAAACCACAGGTGCTTCCATTCAACATATTTTGATCTGAATTCATTCCAATCCCACTTTCTAAGAGGATTGGATCCAAGATTGAATGTGATTTGAATCAGCATTTCCTTGCAGTATTCAATACAATAAGTGTAATCAAATTGACAGGTTCCTCTGGTTTTGAGATTTCGTCGAGGTTAGCTTACGTGTGTGTTAATGAACTGGACTGAAATAAGAGCTAAAAATGGATTTTCTGAAAATCAGCTCATTTTATTATATGGTTACATCACTTGGCATTACTTCAATATGTGGGTACCTTTTTTGTTGTCATTAGAGCCACTTTGTAGTTACTCACTGGTCTGTTATAAACGTTAAGGGCCCTAAGTCACAAAGTGTAGCCAGGGATATTTGTAGTTACTCACTGGTCTGTTATAAACGTTAAGGGCCCTAAGTCACAAAGTGTAGCCAGGGATATTTTTATAAGTAGAAGAGTGTAGCAGGAATGGCAACCAGGTGCAGTCAAGGGATCTGTGAAGCTAAAGCCCGAATGATCCCAAGAAGAAGTCAAAACTTCGGCAATCTGGCAACTTTCACATCTGAACAATTGTTTACAAAACTTTCAATAATGTATCGCCAATATACTTCTTAAGGCTGTTGTGTGTTGCAACCATCATATAGCTTTACCATCGGCTCATGTTTGCAATGCAAAATGCACAGTCTTCTGTCCATTCTGTCTGCTTGCACATTGCCAAACCTTCGGACTGAGAACATTTTCTCACCATTAGACTACTGATATAAAAAACAGTAGAACCTCATTAATCCAGTCTAATTGGGGCTCTAGCTTTTCCGAATTAATGAAACTCCAGATTAAACAAAATAACATATGAAATGAGCCCATATTTAAACAGTCTGTTCAGTAAAAAGGTGTATGTATTTTAAATTTAAGAAATACGATTATTTAGTATACAAAATATCACCGTTGCTCAGTACAGAATTAGAATGAGGCAATCAAGGCTTACTGTTATTGATCACACTTGATACGTTTAATGGTTTGAAGAAATTTCTGAACTTTTATTATCTTCCTTTGACATTAATTTCTTTAATATTTTACTGTCGCAGATGCCTCGAATGTTCATAATACGCAGATATGTTTTCATTGTTATCTTCAACCTTGGGAAGGTCAACAACCTGCCACTAGCTGCGGCACAAAGAGGCGACCGACTGACAAGAGGCAGTGCGAGTGAAGGTTGTCATGTAATAAATGGCTGTGCGGATTGAGAGAAGTCCAGATTAATGTGGTACGAATTAATGAGATTCTACTATATATTTTTGGTAAAGCTATAAGACGGTTCCACCACCCATAGACTGACATGCGTGCGGCACACATACACGCGCAAGTTGTTCAGATGTGAAAGTTGCCAGATTGCCAAAATCTTGACTTCTTCTTGGGAACATTGGGGTTTTAGCTTCACAGATTCATCGTCTACACCCTGTCGCCTTCGGCCTCAACTTATAAAAAATATCCCTCGGCTACGCATTGCGTCTTAGGGCCCTCCACGTTGGGCTACGCTTTGCAGCTTAGGGCCCTAAATGTTTATAACAGACCAGTAAGTAATTACAATGTGGCTCTAATGACGAAATAACAAAAGACCCGTGTATAGAAGTAATGCCAAGTGGTGGAACCATTGTATACTAATAATATATTTTTTTCCAAATTATCTTTTTGTTAATTATTCTTCTACATATGATGCATATCTATGAACTCTGTCAAGAGATTAAATATAAGTTGAAACATAAGTTTTCTCAGTGTTGTGAATGGTACCAAAGTGCTACTACCCATTTCAGATAAAGCCAACCTCATGGAGAAGATGAAAAGATGATTTCCCATTTGAGAAAAGTATAACTATTGGAAAATTGGCATAAACTCCTGACATAGGATACTGCTGAGAATTGCTATACGCACACATACACTTACATGTTGTATTTTGATAACAGATGGGGAATACATCCAATAACGCTCATTTTCTTATGCATTGTATGTTTTAAAGCATTTATAACCAACTTTTTACTTTTGTTACTTTTGTGCACCGTACAAATAACATTTCACAAGCGTAACACTCGTGAGATATCATGGAAACACTGCTTTTGTTGTTCTTGTGTTGCCAACATTGGCATGCCCTGATGCGCTAAGTGTAGCTGAGGGATGTTTTTAGAAGGAGAAGAGTGTGCCGAGTGATGCCAGGGCATAGCCAAGGGATCTGTGAAGCTAAAACCCTTGTGACATTCAGTCAGGATTATGCTGGATATGCTTTTCATCAGATTCTGAAGTGAATACAAAGCAAAACGTGAGTAATCACGGTCAGGAGTGAAACCAAAAATTATAAACCAATAACAAGGAATATCTCAAAAATTGTTAACGCTATTACCCCCACCCCAAAAATAAAACATCCAGGTAAAACAATTACCCTTTAGTGATGCTCTAGAGTTACTAATTTCAACTTTTTCCTTCCTGTTTTTAGTTCCTTTACAAATAAACATTATGTGCTAGAGGTCTTCTTCCCCTCCAATGTTTTGTAAACAATACCAAGCTGCACTGAATAAATGAAGAAATTTTCCCCTATTTTAATACATCAAATGATACTGACAACTGAGAACCAGGCTGTTATAGACTTAGCTGAGCATACTGTTGACATATATCTGTTTGGTGCCAACTAGGAACCTTTTCATTTCAATAAAAGTATCTCTTCTAACAAAACTATCTGATGCATTGGCTACAGTGCAGAATTTGAGAAAGTTGATAGAATTATTAAACCACTGTTTTTTCAGGCTCAGTAATACGTATCATATTGGAATATTAAGTCTTGCATACCTGAGAAAGCTGAATGTAAATGATTTTCCTAACCTACTATGTCATGACATGCGAGTGGTCTGTACGAAATATGTGTGAAACAAGGTTCTGGAGAGCAGCAAGTAATGCTCTTTAGAAGTGTGAATTTCATAGAAAATGACCAACAGATAACATAAATAAACAAATCCCACAAATAAAAAATATCTAATGATAGCTCACTAAAACTGCTAAAGACATCACGCTAATTCAAAATCTTCTCGGGCTTCTAGCCAGGTAATAACTTGGCTTGACACCAACGTTTCGAAGAAGTGCATCTTCCTCGTCTTCAGGGTGAACTGATCACCCTGAAGACGAGGAAGATGCACTTCTTCGAAACGTTGGTGTCAAGCCAAGTTATTACCTGGCTAGAAGCCCGAGAAGATTTTGAATTAACACGTCGCCAGGAAAGCTATAGTTCTTATTTGACATCACGCTGTTTTTGAGATCTTAAAAGAATAAAACGTAAACTTGATTTTCTTCTAAGAAATACAACTCCATTCACCGATATAACTGTGTTTGTCATTGAAAAAAAAATAAAAACTTAATAGCATGATATAGTTGTCATAACCTCATTCACTTGTCACGACATGCATAAAAGAGAAAGTGTTAATGAAAGGACAACTGCAAAAAAAGCAAAACTCACCAGTAAGCAAAGGTTGAATGACACCATTCTGATGTGGTCTTTTCCTTCTTTCTTCACAAACAATAATTTTGCGTTGGGGTTGTGACATTCTTATTCACCGGTAGTCACAGTTTTCGGTTGCAGCGTTTTTGAATGTTTCCCTCGCGAGTGGTGGTCAGCAACTAACATTTTTTCGCGATCACGCGCGTATAACTTGCAGCACTCACACTCTGGAGTGAAGTAACATGCAAAACTGTTGTTATCGATCATGTGGAGGTCAAAAAAATGACTAACTGTGTGCACCACCAACAGTGCAGCCAAGCTAACATTTTTATAACCAGATCCCCTAAGTAACTCGTGTGCTGTATTAATTGCTCACGCTAATCTTGGTTTATTGCTTGCAATTAGGTAATATAACTATGACACTTAACATTTTCAAAGCAAGATTTACTATGACCTTTTCAGTAGTTGCCATGTTCAATGTTTCATGTTGGTTGCATTGATCTTACGATGGTTTAAATCTCAAAGTTTTGTGGACAATTACATCATTTTTGGTGTTTTATTTTTTTCTTATACTTCTGCTTGTATTTATCCTTGAACTCTATACCCGATTGTTTACGTTCCGTTCCTTATCCGGCGTAATCTTTAATCTGTCCTTGAAATAGCTGTAAAGCGCTCCGTCACCATTTCTGAATCCTATTTTTACCACATAGTGAATTGTTTAATCGCATAATGGGCATAACTTGGGACGCAGTTTTGGCAAAGGGGATATAATGGTTGAAAGCTACATAAATAGTATGCAGAACAAAATACATTTAAAGATAATTTTCAGCTACCTTTAGGGGAAAATAACGCATTACTTTAAATAATAATAATAATAACAATGACGACAACAATCACACGACTACCGTTGCATTTAATTTTCTTAGCAGCTGATACATTACTCATCCAAGTTTTATTTTTATTTACCATCTACTTGTATGTTACTCATAAATATTATTGGAGGATCAAGGATACCTACAGAATACTGTCTCACAAAACTGAGACAGTATCCAGGGAGAAGTTTGGGGGTTGAAATCCCCCTTGTTAAAAATGTATAAAGTAATGGCAACATGTAACTTTAATTTTAATTGCTACACCTTAATCTATGAAAATAAAATCGTTATTTTAAAATGTTTCGACTAAGGATTAATTTACATTTGTTATTTATTTTATATAAATTATTTTAAAAAAGGATCCCTATGTATAGCACGCCCATTGATGTTTTTCTGGCTACGCTATAACTATTCAGTTATACAACAGATCCTCTTCGCCTCACAAGAAAGTAACAACACCAGCAATATTAAAAAATCTGATATGTTCCATTCACATAACTTTCTCTAGCCATACCAAATACAAACTATCCTTACTAAAGATAATTCTTTTGTCTGCATCGTGCTAATCGAGATAAATATTAGTTAACTGCTCTTATTACTTGCTTCCTTTTAAGTACAAGGGAAATAAGGGAATACGATCGCCTAAAGCGATCGTCAAATTCTTTTGACAACTCGTCGCTATGTATAAACAGTTGAGGTTCGGTTTGCTTTGTGTGGTACCGCATAGGAAAAATATACCTACGTATTTTAAAGCTGAAAACCAATATTAAGTAAAATCTCAGAAATTGTCAGTTCTAGAAATAAAAAACATAAATTATATGTTTTAACGAGATCTACGTTGTTTGTGCAATCTATCTCTTACGGTTTAAGCGTTGTGCAAAATTCTGCAAAATCAACCAGAATAAAGAGCTGTTCAGAGGATATTCCCAGCAAATATAATATACACATTTTATTTGTGATGCGAATGTCTTTAATATGCAGTATTTTAATCAAAATCGTCATTTCAGAGTCATTTTTGAGGAAATCAAAATTTTCGAAAAGTATTCCATGTAAAGGGTAGTTGGAGGTGGGCGGATCTTGTTGAAAATCTTCGTGTCGCATCCTTGGAAAATACCGAATTTAAATACCGAGTTTGGCATTTAAACGACTTTTCGTTTTTGAGCTATGCTGTCCACAGACACACACACACAGGGGCCCTTTTCTAAAAAAAAATGTCGGTCTCATGGGACCTCAAAACACGTATTTCCGGTGAAATATCGATGTCGAATTTGGGGTGGAATACAATACCATCTCTATCCACTATGTACATTGTACATGAGGGCTAGAGAAAGTAAAAAGCAAGCAAAGAAGCTCCTAATACCGCGTTGTTTTTATTCATTGAATGATTATCTTGAAAACCTATATATAATTGATGCTCTACATCGTTGTAACAAATTATTGTTAAAAACCATATCCTTCTGTCTACTTCATGCTAATCAAGATAAACATTAGCACAAATTGTCTTAATTAAGTACTTCCTTGTAAGTAGAAGGAAAATAAGGGAATACATGATAGTCAAATCTTTTAAAAGCTGGCTGCCATGTGGTTGAAATCTGTTTCTATGCAGGGTCAGGAGTTCATAACTTTCCGTGTGAAAAAAAAAAATTTAAGTCTGAAACAAATAGCAAGGAATATCTCAGAAATTGCCAATTCAACGAAAAAAACGTATATGACAAATTGTGTGTTTTAACGAGATCTATATTTTTTGTGTAGTAAGTTTTTGTCTGTCTCTTACGGTTTAACAGATAAACAAAATTCGGCAACATTCATCCAAAATAAAGGGGTCTTCAGAGGCTATTCCCAGAAAATTCAAGATATACATTTTATTTGGGATGTAAATAGTTTTAATATACGGGATTTAAATCAAATTCGTTAGAGGCATTTTTAAGAATATCAAAATTATCGAAATTTTTTCCAAGTAAAGGCTAGTTTGGGGGGGGGGGAGGTTTCGTATCGCATCCTTGGAAGATACTAAACCTAAATACCAGGTTTAGTATTTAACAGTCTTTTCGTTTTTGAGCTATGCTATCCAAACACACACACACACACACACACACACACACATGAACCTTTTTCTGAAATTCTGATGTGTTCCATTCACATGACTTTCTCTATACCATTGTAACACATTATTGTTAAAAACACTTTCTTCTATATACTTTATAATAATAGAGATTAACATAAGCCGAAATTGTCCTGATGAATTACTTCCTTGTAAGTAGAAGGATAATAATGGAACACACTAAACTAAAGTAATAGCCCAATCTTTTAAAAACTGGTTGCCATGTCCGTTTTTATGCATGGCTAGTAGAAAAGTGTGAGGAAAATGTATGTATTTTAAATCAAATACAAATAACTTGAAATATCTCAGAAAGGGGCTATTCCAGAAAAAAAAAAAAAAAAAAAAGTGAATGACATAAATTGTGTATTTTAACGAGATTCACATTATTTAACCAGTAGACTTTTGTCTATCTGTTACGGTTTACCAGTTATGCAAAATTCAGAAAAATTCTTCCAGTATAAAGAGGCTATTCCTAGAAAAGTCAAGATATACATTTTATTTGTCACGTAAATATCTTTAATATATATTACTTTAATTACAATAGTTAAGAGCCATTTTTGAAAAAACAGAATTTTCTAATCTTTTTCCATGTAAAGGGTAGTTTGAGGTCTGGAAATTTTTACTTTCTCTAGCCCCGTATGTACAATGTACATAGGAATAGAGAAGTATTGTATTCCATCCAAAAATTCGATGTCGAGATTTCACCGGACATACATGTTTTAGGACCCCTGAATCCAAAAAGAAGTATTTTCAGAAACAGGCCCGTGTATGTCTGTGTGTGTGTGTGTGTGTGTGTGTGCGCGCGAGCGCGCGTGCGTGTGTGGACAGCATAGCTCAAAAACGAAAAGACGGTTAAATACCAAACTTGGTATTTAAGTTTGGTATCTTCCAAGGCTACGACACGAAGATTTTCAAGGAAACCACCTCTAACTACCTTTTACATGGACAAATGTTCTATAATTTTGTTTTTCTTAAAAATGGCTCTAACAATTTTGACTAAAATACCACATATTAAAGTATTTCTATCACAAATAAAATGTACATCTAGAATGTTCTGGGAATAGCTTCTAAAGACCTGTTTATTCTGGATGGATTTTGCTTATTTGGTATAACTAGTAAACCGTAAGAGATACGCAAAACTGTGTTATTTAAAATATGTAGATCTTGTTAAAATACACAAGTTATGTCATATACACTTTTTTTTTTTTTTTTTTAAATGGAACTTACAGTTTTCGAGGTATTCCTTGTTATTAGTTTCAATTGTGAAGTACTTATATTTTTCTCAAATGGAAGTGTCCGTTTTTGTTCTACTCCTGGTCAAGCAAAGAAGCGATTTGTAATGACAATGGTATAACGACAGCTTTTAAAACATTTGACCATCACTTTAGTCTTGTGAATTCCTTTAGTTCCATTCTACTTATAGGAAACTAAGTAATAAAATTCTGCTAATGTTTATCTCGATTAGCATGGTGTTGAAAGAAGAATTATCTTTTGCAAGAAGTTTGTTTGTTTTTCCAAAAATACTTTTTTTGGACACCCTAAGACGTATATTTCCGGTGAAATCTCGGTATCGAATTTTTGGGTGGAATGCAATACCTTTTCTATATATTATGTATAGAGAAAGTAAGCATGCTTTTTTTTGGACTCAGGGGACCCCAAAGCATATATTTGCGGTGAAATCTCGAATGGGTGGAATACAGTACCTTCTCTATCCACTATGTACATTGTACATGCGAGCTAGAGGGAAGGTCATTGATTAGTTAACCGAAGGTCGAAATTTTGAGAGGGCAACAAAAATGTTATGGGCCATCAACAACGTTGAGAGTCGATATACATTCTGTTGTAGTTTTCCGTTCTTTCCATTTTTTTTTTTTTAACGGATTATGAAAGTAATTCACCAAGGGCATCGCCAGCACATCTGCTCTATGAAGTTGTACATTGTCGGTTAGTAACAGCATACGGACGGAGTTTACGGTTGCTGGGCAGATAAGAAAGAGAACAAAATCTCTGTACTAAAACTACAGCAGGCATCTATAATAAGCAGAGGTAGTATTGCATTTCATCCAACAATTTGGATTGCATTCCATCTAAACATTTGGGCCGCATGCAAAAACGATGCCTAGAAAAGGTTTAACCCTAGATTTTACTGAAACTACATGTTTTGAGACCCCATGGACAAAAATCTGAAGTGTTCCATTCACATGGCCTTCTCTACCTATTCTGTAACAAACTAGTCTTACAAAAGCGAATTGCCCGCCTGGATAGTGTGGTGTTAGCGTGTCTGCCTCATATTCCACAGGGCGTGAGTTCGAATCTCGCTTAGGGTGAGTTACCCGGGTAAGGTTTTTTTTCCCGGGGTTTTCCTTTATCTTGAGAAGACGAATGTCGAGTAACTTTAAGCTCCATAGACCCCGAGATCATTTGAGCATCATTTCACCAATTTCATTCATCGTCCGACATGATCAACCAGGTTAAAGGACGTTAAGCTTGGAGAGAGATAAAAAAAAGCGTATTACTTTCTCTACACGTACTATGTATATGGTGTATAGAGACGGTATTGCATTGTACCCAAAAATTCTATACCGAGATTTCACCGGAAATATATGTTTTGGGATCCGCTGAGTCCGTAAAAAGCATTTTTAGAAAAAGATGTGTGTGAGTGTGTGTTTGCGTGTCTGTGGACAGCATAGCTCAAAAACGAAAAGACTGTTAAATACCAAACTTGGTATTTAGGTTTAGTATCTTCCAAGGATGCCAAGATAAACCCTCCCCCCCAAACTATCATTTACATGGAAAAAATGCTAAAAATACTAATTTTCTCAAAAATGGCTCAAATGGTTTTGATTAAAATACCGTATATTAAAGTTATTCACAAGACATGGAATGTATATTTTGAATTTTCTGGGAATAGCGTCTGAAGAGCACTTTGTTCTGGTTAATTTTTGCAGAATTTTTGCATAACGGTTAAACCGTAAGAGTCAGAGAAAAACTTACCACACAAAAAATTGTGCATCACGTTAAAACACACAATTTATGTCATATGCATTTTTGCTGTAGAGTTGACAGTTTCCAAGATACTTCTTGTTATTCTTCAATTTTAAAACACTGATACTTTTCACAGACAGGAAGTGTCCGTTTTTCTTTTGTTCTACTCTTGGCCACGCAAAGAAGTAAATTTCAATGACAATCGCATAACGACAGCTTTTAAAACATTTGACTACTGCTTTAGTCTAGTGCATTCCTTTAGTCCCCTTCTATTTATAAGGAATTGAGCAATAAGCACATTCTGCTAATGCTTATCTCGATTTGCATGGCATAGAAAGAAGAACAATCTTTTATAATAAGTCTGTTTGTAGAACAGTTAAGAAAGTCATGAGTGTAACACATCATATTTTTTTCTCTCTACTTCATGATAATCAGGATAAACATCAGCAGAAATTGTCTTATTACTTGCTTTCTTATAAGTAGAAGGGAAATAAGGGAATACACTAGGCTAAAGCGATAGTCAGCCCTTTTAAAAGCTGGTCACTATGTCTCTTTGCATGGCCAGGATTGACGAATTCCGATTTGAAAAACGTTTTAGTATTTTAAAATTGAAACTTATAACAAGGAATATCTCGGAAATGGTTAGCTCCACACACGAAAAATCTATATGATATAAATTGTGTGTTTTAACATCTAGATTTGTTGTGTAGTAAGATTTTGTCTATCTCTTATAATCTACCAGTTATGCAAAACTCCAGAATGAAGAGGTCTTCAAAGACTATTCGCAGAATGTTCAAGTTATACACTTTATTTGCCATGTAAATATATTTAATATAACTGCGGTAATTTTAATCAAAATATTTAAAGCCATATTTGAGAACGTGAAAATGTTCGAACATTTTTCCACGTAAAGAGTTGTTGTGGGGGGATTTTCCTGAAAATCTTCATGTCGCATTCTTGGAAGTTGCTGAATTTAATTATCAAGTTTGGTATTTCACCGAGTTTTCTTTTTAGATATGTGTATGTTGCTCACAGACACACACAGGTGCATACACTCACATATACACGTAATTTTTCTAAAAATGCAATTTTTATACAGGGAACTCTAAAACGTGTATTTCCAGTGAAATCCTGTATCATTTTTGGGGGTAGAATGCAATACATTCTCTACCTATGTACTATGTGCTATGAACACATAGTAAAAAAATGATAATAAATTGGAATCAGGGGGCCTCAAAAGATATATTTTCAGTGAAATCTCGATCAAATTCTTAGGTTACTGTTCTTACTATTCAGTAACTAAAAGCGAACAGTCGGAGAAATACCAAAAGTAGTATTTAAGTGCAGCTTCTTCCTGAAATGCGACACAAACGTTTTCACGAAAATTCCTCAATCGAACTATTCCTTATGTGGATAATTTTGGTTCTTTTTTATTTTCTCAGAAACACTATTAATGTTTTGATTAAAAACTCATGAGTTTGAGGTATTTACAGACTAATAAAATGTAAAGGTACCTTAGATTTCCTGCGGATAGCCTTGAGGTCCTCTTTTAACAGATGGAATTTTGTATAATATCTATATCTGTAAACCGTAAAAGAAATATGAATACTTTCTGCACAAAACATGTAGACCCCTTAAAGCACAAATTTATTTCAAATAATGCATTATGGCATTGCCAATCCCAGATAGTTGTCTTTGTAGGTTTACATTTTAAATTTATTTTGTTATTTCTTGATATCTGTCATGACTCATTTGTTTCTCGCGATGTAATGGGTAGAATTTGGAGTGTATAGTATATGGGACCGTAATTTTTCCTCCAGTCTCCTGTGCCCTTCTTGTGCTAAAAAAGAAATGCATAGTAAAACTATTTCTGCAAACGTTTATGTCCAATAAACATGAAGTAAACTAAAAAAACAAGCCTTTATAGGAATCGATTGTAGAAGGGTGGGTAAAGATATTCATACAGACATCACTATTCGTCACGAATTCGTATTTTATAAATTAAAGCATTTGTTAAATAAGAAAATGAAACGTCTACCACGTTCCTTACTGACGATAAATGTTTAGCTAGAAATGCTTTCAATCGACAAACACGCCATAGTTCCATAGAGCAGGCAGAAACAGCATTCAAATGTTGCATGGAGGAATACATTCAGAAGTTGCAGTCGTAGAAAAATGCACCTACTCCTACATTTTGAAGGAAAAGGGGGGGGGGAAGACTGTAAAACATTCAAGTATCTGCACAAATCAATGAACTGTACATTTATTCTGGTTTCTGTCTCTTATGGTTTCCTGGTTATACAAAATGCTACTTCAATCAAATAAAGAAGATCTACATAGATTATACAGAGAGCATTAATCATATAGATTTTTTTAATACAATGTAATGTTGCTATGTGAGGCATGCAATATTTCAATCTATTTCGTTAGAGCAGTTTTTTAAGAAAATAAAAGTTAACTTTTTCTTTTCGTGTAAAGCAGGGCATCTCAAAGTCTAAAATCACATCCGTGCAAACCAAGATGCAGGGGTTCTGTGCACCATGCATCGGTCCGTCTCGGCCCGAGACTATTCCTAGAGCGGAAGAACAGGGGAAAGTTGTGGCAGGGGGAAACAGGCGGAATTAGCACGGCAAGAGTAAGGAAAGAGAGGGACAGCGCTATTGCTACAAATCGAAGAGTTGGAGTTTTCAACCTACCCAACTCGTATTTTGCATAATTGCCATATTATACATAAACAATAATTAATATTTGCTAAAGTACTTCTACTAGTGAAATAAGAGCTGAACTTGTTTATAAAGTTTCACTGTCTGACGTCTCGCAGCAAACGGATCACCCGCAGCAACATTACCAAATTACCTTCCTAACAAGTGGTTAAAATTTCAAAAAAATTGGTTAAGACCTCTCACCCGGAGGTCCCGGGTTCGATTCCCGGCTAGGGAGGGGAAGTTTTCTTTAACCGGAATTATTCCCTATCCCCCATAGAGTCTGGAAGTATGGACGTGAGAGTGAATGTGCGTGTGTTAAGTAATATAAAGTTTAACCTAATGTTCTGAACCTACAGTTTCACAAGTGAAAGCCCCCGATATGACCATTGATGTTAAAGGGGGCTATACAAATGAAGCAATAAAAAAAAAAAAAAAAATGGTTAAGAATCACGGATTTCGGAAATTTCACCTTAGAATATTCTCTTAAGCGATTAAGTAACAATAACACATATTATGTGTATTTCTTCTTTATCCTTAAAAATGTTCATGTTTAAAGTGGACATTTTCGTGTCTTGCAGAATGCTCTTGGCATAATGAACAGAAACGTTCTATTCCGGAACTAGATAAATGGAAAGAAGTGCACTTTTAAGAGAGTTTTTTCTGCGTATCTAAGGAAAAGCGATTCATGGAACCTAGGAATGATTTTACACTTATATAATGAATTACTACTAAAAAAAAAACCCTAACATAATTAATTGCGAAATATTACATATTTTTTTGTTCTGTAGAGTAAATGAAACGCCCTGATTGATTATTGTTTCCTACGGAAAGAACAGTCCTTTTGTACGTGTAACGGGAGAGTATTCTCTCCTTATAGGAGCATAATAGATCTCACTTTGCACTTGTATAACTTTCAAGTACATGAATCGTATTACACAATATTCCAAATTGTTATAAGAGATCGAAAAACGTCAAACTATAAATAATACATAGCTAACAGAGTATATTTTGTTCGGCTAAGTTTTCCTTCCGTACGGTGCATGGAGATGTAAAGGTATTTATAAAGACCGAAAGTTCATATTATTCTTGTTACATTCAGGAATTTACGTGCTTCGTCACACATTTCAAAAATATTTTCCATTCTTATATATTCTATAATGGAAGTGTCGGAATAATGGAACAATATAATGGTGTAGGGAACTACATGACACTTCACTGGTGAACATTTATCGAAACCTTCTCTTTATTTTAATTTCAGATGATTATCTTTGTTAAACGTTCTACTTTTAGCCAAGAATTATTATTTATCTTTTTAGTTAGGAACAATAAAGTGAAGCTGCAGACTATTTGTAATTGACGATTGCTAGAACTGATATTACAGTTTAATCCATGTACGTTTTTTGATAGTGGATTTTGTACTTGTTTGGTTGGCTACCTGAAAGTCCACGACGAGTGCGGTTGCGGTACTTCCCCAACCTTTGTTTATTGCGATGACTCATAGGATTCCTGCTACAAAAGGAATCTTGACTTCGTCAGCTGAATTTAAGGTCATTTTTGTTTATACTATATTTCTCAGATTCATTTTCCCCCAAATATCTTGATTAGTGTATTTGATGTATACTGTATCTGCAACTAATGTAACAGTGACAAACCAAAAAGTGCAATGTTGCGCAAGTACAGCGTAATCCTGCTCATTCTCGCTATTTTTATAATTACATAATTAACAGGTACTTCATAGGGGTTGCGAGTATTTGAAGAAAACCAGACACATTTTAAAAAATTTATGCATTTATCGGGTGGAGTTTTAGGGAAATTTACCTGTATGACCTGTACTTTCTTGTTACCTGCTTTCTTTTTTGTTTTATTACAGATCTGAGACAACTTTTTTAAATTCTGCAAACCGTTCACAGAATCCCCAGTTTTCATTGCAAACTATGGACAGTCTTCGAAAGCTATGTATACCTTTCACCACCCAAGATAATGATGAGGGCCATAAGCCGCAAAGTGCTGCCCAATCATAAGCCCCGTGTTGGGACGCGGGTAGCTGAGAGTGTTTAAACCCAAACGATCCCTGGCGGTTTTCACAACCACGTTCACTGTACGTTCACACACATTCTACGAAACTATAAGTAAGTATTTATCTAAGAAATGCAACAACCTATATATGCACAACATATTCTGACTTTCTGCTCATTTTAAAACACAGGCATGTAATACTTTTCAGAGCTTTGTGAAAGTCATAGTCTCTATTTGCTTGGATTAAATTCTCCAAGCGAAAGGGCTGTTTCTCTTTCAATAAAATTTCCGGGGACAGAAAACCAAAATTAGGCAGTAACTCTGGAACAGCCTAGCTAATAAATCGAATGTGAATGGTTTGAAATGTACAAGTATAGAAACAATTATGGTTAACATTCCTGAAATTCGATATACAATAGCATCACAGATTTGCCACAAGAAGTATTTAAGTTCCTTCTTTATGTCAGAAAATGATTTAAGAGAGTTACCGCCAAAGTAATACTTTTTTGGAATAGGATGTTTTACTTCATATAGAATTACTCTGATACTCAACTGGTGCAGATGTTTAAGTTGTTGATGAAATACACATTTTAGGTTATGTAATATGGTATAGTTCTCTCCAAAACATGGTGGCCTTTAAACGAAACCACTCGCCTCTGTCACTGTGCAACAACCATTAGCAAACAAAAGACTACCCTTTACTAGGGGTTAGAGGCAATATAGTAAAATCTGTTTCCTAGAGACACGAAGACTCTGCTTGCAGGTCGAGATTTGCACATTAGTAAGTGGAAGACTTGGCAACTGCGAGGGTGGGTTTCCAACTGTAAACCACCTAAACCCAAACTTCAAAGTCATGCTGAGGGTCATCATGTCCTGAAAAATACTGTGACAAAATGTGGATTGTATAAAAATGCAATATCCCTTTTAACCTGCTTGGTGTTAAAGGGATATTTTAAATTTTTTGTATATGCAATAAATCAGGGGTGGCACCATGGTAAAGTGGTTAGACTGCTTGCCTCACAAAGAGGTGGTCTGAGTTTAATCCCAGGGACGGAATGTGGGATTTGTAGTAGATGAAATGGCTTCTGACCAGTTCTTAGCTTAAAGCTTTTGCCATAACCAATGTCAAATTATTATTTTTGATTCATAGTTTGAATTCTGTGCCTCTTATCGGAGAGCCACGCTTTATGACAAAATTGTTGGCTACAATGACATTGGGACCATTGTCACAATATGTATAGATTGAGCTGGGATTTTTATTGAAAATACATAGAAAACAAAAACACACATGTTTTGTCTTTCTCTTAGAGTTCCAAACCAGCAGAAAAAAAACAATAAGTTTTAACTTGTAACGGCTGAGTTAAGGTTCGTCTTCTGTCCAATGATATCTGCCGTATAGTATGTGAGTTGATAATGAACTTTACCAGCACCAAAGCTACAAGCTGTGAGCAAAAGTACACGAATTACATTGCATTTCTTTCCCAGTGATGCTTGCTTCCAAGAAAATCACTGGCTACAAAACTTGCACATCTGTGCATGTTATTTCATTTAATAATTATTAAATACTGATATATATATATATATATGTGTGTGTGTAAGGAATTAGTGTTCTAATGTATAAATAATTTTTTTCTTGCAAATTTGGGCCAATGTAAGGAAGAAACTGAGACAATATTTCTGTTTTCAAACTAATTTCACTAAAAAAAAAAAAAAAAATCCAGCTCAATCAGTAACATCAGTATGACAATGATCCCTTGTGAGTAGCACTTTTTTTACTTTCCTTCTTTTTTATGGTGAAAGTAATTGTGACTGTTTTTTTGTCCTATTTAACACTTAAGGTATGGTGAGGTCAAGTTGCCCAATAATTTTTTACTTTCTTTATATATAATATGTACATAGTGTGTAGAGAAGGTATTGTATTGCACCCAAAAATTCGATACCAAGATTTCACCAGAAATACCTGTTTTAGAGACTCCCTCAGTCCAAAAAAGCATTTTTAGAAAAATGTCCATCTGTGGCTAGCATAGCTCAAAAACGAAAATGCCATTAAATACCAAACTTGGTATTTATGTTTGGTATCTTCCAAGGATGCCATACAAAGATTTTCAAGAAAAGTCTCCCACACCCAACTACCCTTTATATGAAACATTTTTCGAAAATTATGATTTTCTCAAAAATGGCTCAAACGATTTGATTAAAATCTCTTATATTTAGGATAATTATGTGACAAACAAAATGTACATCTTGAATTTTCTGGGAATAGCCTCTGAAGACATGTTTATTCTCTATGAATTTTGAATAGTTGGTAAACTATAAGAAATAGCCAAAAAGGACCACACAAAAATTGTAGAGCTCGTTAAAACACACAACTTATGTTATATACATTTTTTTCGTGGAGTTGACTGTTTTTGAGATATTCCTTGTTATTAGTTTCAACTTTAGAACACTTATACTTTTCTCATATGGGAATTTGTCAACTCATGTCCGTACAAGGAACTTCAATTGCTTAGCAATCAGCTTTTGACTATCACTTTAACCTGTGGTACTCCCTTATTTCCCTTCTATTTATAAGGCAGCAAGTAATAAGACCCTTTCTGTCAATTTTTTCTCAATTAATTTATTGCAGAAATGTAGAGAAAGTCATATGAATGGAACACTTCAGATTTTTGAGAGCTATGAAGGATTACTATGTTAAGTTGTAATGATTTAACATAAATTTAATATTCAGTTAAATTTAGAGATTAATCAGGAAAAAACTGTATTGAAAGCTTCGGCATGCATAAACAGAGGATCTTTTTATCACACATGATTTTCAGAAGTGGAAATGTAACAATTTTAAGAATCAGTCGCTTTGAACAAAATTATTTGGTTTACAGTTAGATGAAAGTTTGAAATATCAAATTTAAGAACATAAATAATCATAAAAGAGTTAAAAATTAAATTCATAAAACTGAAAAGAACTATAACAGGAAGTTACAGGCAATCCTCGCAAATACGTCTCATGCAATCACTATATTTCAGTGTATTGCCAGTTACCCAACATACTTTTACTTTCTCTAGCACAAATGAACAAAATAAATAGAGAAGCTATTGTATTCCACCCAAAAAATTGATCCTGAGATTTCACCGAAAATGCACATTTTAGTGTTTCCTGAATAAAAAGTAATAATAAAAGGATTTTTAGGAAGAGATGTCTATGAGTCTTTGAATGACATAACTGAAAAATGAAAAGTCTGCTAAATACTATAGTTGGTTGAATGGTAAATGCAAGTAATACATACCCAGATGGGTGGTTTTGCAACAGTAGCCAACCTCCACCTTTCTAGTTAACACACCCACCTTAAATCTTGGGCAAGAAGAAAGACATACAAAATGCAGTCATGGTCATCTTGAATACCTTATATGGTTGGCATCTAATGTTTTCTTGCTGGGAGGTTGTAATGTTCTGTAAAAGTCGGACAATGTAGAAGGTGATCATGTTCTATTTCTTCATTAAAGTTACAGAAAAGACATACAGGAGTCTCTGCTATGCCAAAAGCTGCGTAAGTATTTAAGTAAACACTCATGTCCCCATTAGCAGTCTGAAGATTTTCTTGGTAATGTAGAATAATTGTAATCTTGTAAATTTTTCCAGCTTTTTTGTGTGTTTTTTTAATTGATTTTGTTTAGGTACTTATTTGATATTATTCTTTTAATAGAGCAAAAAATTACAATAAGTGTACTAAATAATTATGTACTGTATAATATTGCATGTGTTGCAAACTCTTTGGAACATAACTAAGCAAGAGGTAAAAACTAATATATGGTTGGTTGGTATCTAATGTTGAGCAGTTGGCAGTGAAGCCATTCGCTTTCTTGCATTCCAGTATTTTTATGTTAAGTTATCATGTTGAATAAAGGTTGGGCCGAGCAGTAGATGGTTTCCATCCATATCTTCTTTAAGTGTACATAAAGGTCACAGAGGAGATCTCACTATACCAATCCTGAATAAAAGTTTATTGAGACAGTCATGGCCTGTTAGGAGTCTAAAATATACTCTGCTATAAGAATGAAAATGCATGTTAGCATATAGATATTTTATTTCACTGCTTAGGGCATGGTCCGGTGGCAATGTACAATATAATTAAAATAAATATCCAAGGAAACTTGGAAACACGCCCTGAATAAAGTAGATGTATATAGTCGGGCAACTATAATTAAATTGTGAAAAGCATTAAAATATATTAATATGAACTTATTTTACAAAGTACAATTATTTGCAAATAAAAATTGTATGCTTACCAATCTATTTAATGCAACTGTGCGCAGAATAGTCACAAATCTTTTTATAGTTTACCTAGAAACCAGAGAATGTGATAAAATCAAGCTCCAGAAATGCATAAAAAAGAAATATGTCTAAGATAAAAAAGAAAAAATGTGAAAAAGTAAGGCAAAGATAATGTTTATGTAACTTGGGAAATAGTAGCTTTTTGGTAGTTTTGAAAATATTACAAACTTGCTTCATGACAATGTTTTTGGGGATATGAAGCTAATAAAAGAAGCAATTTATATAAATTGGTTGTTTAAGATGTGGAAGATTCATTAGCTAACTTTGCAGCTTCTATTTATTTAAATGAATATTATAAAAGGCAAGACAAGTAAAAAGAAAAAAAAAAAGAAGAAAAAAAAAAAAATCTGTGTTCCGTTCAAATGACTTTCTCTACATCTCTGTAACAAATTATTGTTAATAAGCTTATTCTTCCATCTACTTCATGTTTTAATCAAGATAACACTAGCAGAAATGGTCTTCTTATTTAGTTCCTTATAAGTAGAAGGTAAATGAGGGAATTCACTAGAATAACCAGACAGTCAAATCTTTTAAAATATGGTCACTATGGGAATGAAATCCATTTCTTTGCATGGCCAGGAGTTGATAAGTTCCCCTATGAGAACAGTTAAGTATTTTATAACTAAAATCAATATTAAGGAACATCTTGAAAGTTGTCAACTCCACGAAAAAATGAATATGACAAATTGTTTGTTTTAACAAGTTCTACATTTTTTGTGGAACAAGTTTTTGTCTGTCTCTTATGGTTTACCAGTTATGCAAAATTCATCCTGAAGAACAGGTCTTCAGAAGCTATTTGCAAAAAATTTAAGTATAAATTTAATTTATCCTGCAAATAGCTTTAATATGCAGTATTTTAATCAAAATCATTAGAACCTTTTTTGAGAAAAACAAATTTTCAAACAAATTTTCTATGTAAAGGGTAGCTTGTAGTGGGGGGATTTTCTTGAAAATCTTTGTGTCATCCTTGGAAGATACCAAACTTAAATACCAAGTTTGGTATTTAAGTCTTTTTTAGCTATGCTGTCCAAGGACACACAAATAGACATTTTTCTAAAAATTTCGGAATCAGGGGATCTCAAAACATATTTCTGGTGAAATCTTGGCATCAAATTTTTGGGTGAAAGGCAATACTTCCTCTATACGCTATATACATAGTACATGTAGTAGAGAAAGTGAAAAGAAAGAAGAAACAAGTGAAAAATTAAGGCAAACATAATGTTTGTGTAACTCTCGGGAAATAATAGCTTTTTGGTAGTTTTGAAAATGTAATAAACTTGCTTCACAGCAATGTTTTTGGGAATATGAAGCTAATGAACGAATCAACTTATATAAATTGTTTAAGATGTGGGAGAGTATTATTAGCAAACTTTTCAGCTTCTGTTTATTTAGATGAATATCCTTATTATAAAATGCAAGACAAGCAAAACTATGAAAGGAAGAGCTCTAATGTGTTGGATTAACATGACTATGTGTACTTATTCTTACAAAGGCCTCCTCCACATCTTTATTAAACTACGTAAGTACTAGATGCTAGAAACTATTCAACACTGATAAGCTTACAAAACTACAGTAAGTAAAAACTATGCAATTTGAATGAAGCTAAAGAAATGTTTAACTATAAGATGAAAGTAAAATGCGTGCACACTCAAAGCTTCTAAAATGTAAATTCTTGAAGAAAGCTAGAAATGATATTGCAACAACACTTGACTTTTGGTGGCAAGCAGTGACAGGGCCATATCTGTGGTTAGGACTGGAGAAACCTGTATTTTACAATGAGTTCCTCATAGCTTTGATGCTACTTGGGCATAAGTGCACTTTAAGTTCCAAGCTTTAACCAACTATTAGGTCAATTATTGTGAATAAATTTTCTTCGTACACGTATGTGTAGGACAGGTAGCTCAGTGATTATAGCAATTGGATGGATACCACAAAATTTTTGATTACTTTGAAGGAAGAGAAGTTAATTTTTCAGTCTGACTTGACTTTTCCAATTCCTGCCCTACACACCGCTGATATGGAAGAAACAAATATCTCAATTTCTAAGAATAGTTTGTATAGCCGCTAATATGAGTGGCAAACTGTAAGTCATGAGCAACCCGTTGTTAAAATTCAAATTTCAACAATGTAAGAAAAGGAATGCAGGATCGTAATCTACAGATTTTAATGACATGTTGCCATTTTGTGATGTCATGTTTGCCTACAGACCAACTCCATGGAACTCGACAAGGAAAGAACTGAGATCATTTGATCAGGAGCAGATAGACATATCACTGGATGAAATTGCTGTACAGTTTGCAGCAGCAAATATTGCAGAGCAAGAAATGATACAAAGCTTAGGTTTTGAAAAATTTGTACCCATTAGGTCCCACGTTTATTGACCGAAGACCACAAACTTCAGAGAAGAACCATCAGCAAAATCTTCAGACATTTCAAAATGAAGGTGATGATTTTTTGACGAGTATTGTGACAGGCAATGAAAGCTGGCCTGAAACAAAATGCCCGAGTATGGATGGCACCATTTGGATTTACCATCGAAGAAGAAAGCAAAGACAGTGCAACCTGCTGGAAAGGTTATGGGTAGTTTCTTCTGGGATGCACAGGGTTGCAATCTGGTTAATATGCTTGAACTTGGAAAAACCATAAACCGACTATATCCAGATCTTGGAAGTTTTGCTGTGCATTGTGTGATAATCTGCTGGGAAAGATCATCCTGCAACAGGATAATCACCCTGCCTGAGTAACAATGGAGATCAGAAGCTTTGGGAAGATATTCTTCCACATCGTCCATACAATTCCAACTTGGCAGCTTCCAACCATCATCTTTTAAGGAACAGATACAAAGTCGACACTACGAGACAGTGAAGGTCATTAAAAAATCTGATGTATTCCAAACACATAACTTTCTCTACATCCTGTAACAAATTGTTGTTAATAAGCTTATTCTTCTGTCTACTTCAGAAATGGTCTTATTACTTAGTTCCTTATAAGTAGAAGGGAAATAGGGGAATACACTAGGTAAACCAATAGTCAAATGTTTTAATATGTGGTTGCTATGGGATTAAAATCTGTTTCTTTGCCTGCCCAGGGTTGACAAGTTCCCAAATGAGAAAAGTATAAGTATTTTAAAACTGAAACCAATAACAAAGAATATCTTGAAAACCATCAACTCCACAGACAAAAATGTATACAGCATGAATTGTGTGTTTTAACGAGATCTACATTTTTTGTGTAATAAGGATCTTACAATAAGAACTGAAGCTTTCCTGGCGACGTGTTAATTCAAAATCTTCTCGGCCTTCTAGCCAGGTAAAAACTTGGCTTGACACCAACGTTTCGAAGAAGTGCATCTTCCTCGTCTTCAGTTCACCCTGAAGACGAGGAAGATGCACTTCTTCAAAACGTTGGTGTCAAGCCAAGTTTTTACCTGGCTAGAAGCCCGAGAAGATTTTGAATTAAGGATCTTACAGTTCAATTCAATTCAATTTATTGTCCATGGAGATTACAAAATCTATTAGACATTGTCAATACAGCTAAAATACAATGCATAAATAAATACAGAGAAAGAAATACTTATAAATGATATACAAAGAAATAAATACATCAGTTACCCATAAACTCTTCAACTGAATAGTATGGCTTACTTACTAAATATTTACATAGTTCTTTTTTAAACTTTTTTACATCCATTATTAACTTTAGTTCCTTTGGCAGTTTATTATACCATATAATTCCTTTATATTTCGTACATTTTTCAAAAATTTTTAATCTATGGCTTACAATACTATATTCATCCTTATTCCTAGTGTTATAGGCATGATTATCAGAATTTATTTTGTTATAATGTATCTTAGTATATAATATGGCTTTAAAAATTAATAAACAAGGAAATGTCAGTAATTTCATCCTTATAAATTCTGATTTAACACTTTGTCTTAATTTTAATTTTAGCATAATGCAAATTGCCTTTTTTTTTTGCAGAACTAAAACTCTATTTATACTTTCCTGTGAAGTATCCGCCCACAGTGTCACACAATAGTTGATGTAACTCATAAATAAACCATGATAGATGTTTAATAGTACATTAATATTACAAAAGGCAGCCATATATCTCAATAAATAAATAACACTATTCAACTTTTTACAGCATTCGTCAACATGGGCATGCCAATCAAGATTATTGTCTAATAGTATCCCAAGATATTTAATAGTTTCCACTTCCTCCAAGCTTATTCCATCAATATTAATGTCAACCTTAAAGTCATTTATTTTGTTAGATATAAACATGTGCTTGGTTTTGTTAATATTTAGATTGTTGTATTTTAATATTTGAGTAAGATGATTAATTACATTGTTCGCATTAATTTCCAACTCTTGCAAACATTTATGTGTACAGCATATTGCTATATCATCAGCATATAATATTAATTCATTATTTTGTAATGTCTTGCAGGAACTAATTATGTCATTAATATATATTTTAAACAACAAGGGTCCAAGAGCGGAACCTTGTGGTACTCCATTTTTAACAAGTAATTATGGATGATTTGCATTTACCATCCTTTCCTTTTATTTCCACATACTGTTTTCTATTATATATGTATGACTGTATCCATTCTAATGCTACTCCTCTTACACCATACATTTCTAATTTCCTAATCAGACTATCTAAATTAACACAGTCGAAAGCTTTACTCATATCAACAAATATATTCTCTACAAACTCTTTATTATCTAAGGCTTTAAGGTTAATATGTACTAATTCAATAAGTGCAGTTTCTGTTGATTTTCCTTTTATATAACCATGTTGCTCAGCATTCAATATCCTATGTTTTTTTAAGAACTTCAGTAACCTACATTCATAGACTTTTTCAAAAATTTTGCTCAATGATGATACCAAACTAAGAGGTCTACAATTATTTATGTCTTCAACATTTCCACTTTTCAATAAAGGTATAACTTTAACAGTTTTTAGTTTCTCTGGAAATTTGCCGCTTTGCAATGAAGCATTTATTATGTTTGTCAAGACAGGTGTAATAAAGTTATTACATATTTGAAGCAAGTTATTTGATATTTCATCATGTCCAGTACTTTTACTATTTTTTAAATTCCTAATTATGTGAAATATTTCAGAATCAGTGACAGGAGCTAGATAAAGAGATTCACAATTCATGGGAATAGTATCAGTATTAATTATAGAGTTATTGTCCTTAGCAATATTATTGAAATAATTATTAAATATATTAGCCATTAACCTCTGCTCGCTAACAATCACATTATCTACTCTTATATTACTAAGAACACTATTTTATTTATCATCTAATGTATTGTTTCTCTCATTATTTATTACTTTCCATAAGTTACTTGCTTTATTTTTACTTTCTGATAGCATACCATTAATATAGTTAGATTTTGTGGATTTAATTAACTGTTGATATTGAGATTTTTGCTGTTTATATGTATTTATTAGAGCATCAGTTTTAAATTTCTTTACTAGTTCATAAGCTACTAAGAGTTGTTTTTTACATTGCAACAATTCATTATTGAACCAAGGGTTATTTATGCTTAATTGCTTTTTTCTCAAGTTTTTTCCTTCTTGTACTTGGTATTGCTACATTGAGGTTATAAGACATTATTTGCATAAATAACTCAAGTTTCAAGTCCACATCATTAGCTTCAGTTACACTATCCTAATTCTCTCTTTTAACCATTTCTTTAAATTGCTCTATGTTTGACTCAGTAAAATTCCTTACTGAAATATAACTTATTGTTTCTTTATTATTAAATATCTGTTTGCTGTTAGGTATCATCTTCTCCATTTCTAATGAAATTAATTGTGCAGCATGGTCAGATACTAAGGTATGTATAACTTCTGATCTAAAAAATTGTTTTGGGAAATTAGTAGCTATATCATCAATAGTTGTCTCAGCGACTTTTGTTATTCTAGTAGGTTCAGTTACAGTAGTATTAAAAGATAAAAATAAATTACTTAGCTTCTTCGATGCAGCTGTCTTTACGTGTATCTATATTAAAATCACCCAGAATTATAACATATTTATTACCTTTATTTATTTTATGAAGAATTTCCTCAAATTTAATGAAAAAATTGTCTACGTTTCCATTTGGAGACCTATATATGCAACAAATTTTTATCTTCAAGGATTTGTAATTCAATTCCATAACAGCTATTTCCATATCTTTTTCTACACTACAATCTGAGTTTATCCACTATAAACTCAAAATTTCTTCATACAAATATTAATGTGCCTCCACCTTTATAATCTTTCCTACAAAAATATGCTGCTTGTCTATACCCCTGAAATGATAAATTCTTAATTTCTGTCTCTTTAAGCCCATGATCTGTGATACATAGCACATCACAATTATTTTCCTCAATTATAATATCAACTTCAAGGACTTTGTTGGATATATACTGTACATTTTGATGTAAGACCCTTAGTGCGGGGATCTGCTTACAATTCTTAATTTCAAACTTACCATCTTTTAACTGGAATTTCATCCACCTCAGATTTACTCAGTTTCCCTTATACAATGAAAGAACTGTATTATTCAATAATTTGCCAAACTTAAAAGAACCCCTTCTGTTAAGATGCACTCCATCCCTACCAAAATCCCAATCATCTAACCAGAAATTACCATCAACCATTAGGCAATCTTTAACTGAACACATCCAGTTAAGTTCCTTGCTTATCTCTCTTACATACCTTGCACTAGTGTCCCGTCTACATAGAACACCACTTATAATAATTTCTGTATTACTCGACTGTTTTCGAATTTCATTCACTAAGTCCAAAGTATTACCCATTATTTTTTGAGGAATTGTTCCATTCCGTATATCATTCGTTCCCGCGTGTTAACCAGTTATGCAAAATTCATCCAGAATAAAGATGCTATTCTCAGAAAATTTAAAATACAGGGTTACTACAAAAGAAATACACAACTTCATCTGCCTGTAAAACAAAAACTATTAGAGATAGCAACCTAATTATTTTGGAGGTATGTTGAGAAACTCTCAAAGTTTCGTGTGTTACTATTGGTAACGCTGTAGTGTTTTGTTTGTTGTTGCAGAAGCTGAAATGGCAGAAAATCCTGTGGAAAAGGCATATTGCGTGTTGGAATTTGCTAGAACGCAATCAGCAACTGTTGTCCGACATTTTAGAACACATTACCACAAAAATGAAATAATGCGCTCACAAGAACCAGCATCGTCTTCATCATGTCGCAATATGTCAATGCAAAAGTCATGCCATATGACCTTTTCTTCTTCACTCAGAAACTGCAACATCTGTAATCTGTAAGGCATCATGTGCAGTCGCTTCCGCAAGATTTTCCATACAGTTTGCTGTGGAATTTGTAATTGCATGCTTGCCCTAGATGTCGATTTCTATGGGCTTCTTATGTAGGCAGAACAAACACGTTCAATGTTTTCTTCCGAAACTCTTGGTCTTCCCAAGCTCTTCCCTTTGCACAAACATCCCGTTGTCTCGAATTTTCTATACCAGTCATAGATTGACTGTCTAGTCGGTGGCGTTTTGTGGTAACGTGTTCTAAAATGTCGTTGGACAACAGTTGCTGATTGAGTTCTAGAAAATTCCAACATGCAATATGCCTTTTCCACAGGATTTTCCACCATTTCAGCTTCTGCAACAACAAACAAAACACTACAGCATTACCAATAGTAACAAACGAAACTTTGAGAGTTTCTCAATATACCTTCAAAATAATTAGGTTGCTATCTCTAATAGTTTTTGTTTTACAGGCAGTTGAAGTTGTCTATTTCTTTTGTAGTTACCCTGTATACATTTCATTTGTCATAAAAGTATCTTAAACATAAGCTATTTTAATCAAAACTTTTAGCTATCTTTGAGAAAATCAAAATTTTCCATCTAAAGGGTAACTGGGGATGGGTAAATTTTCTTATAAATCTCCATGTCACATTCTTGGAAGATACTTAATTTAAATACGAAATTTGGTAATTAACCGACTTTTCATTTTTGGGCCATGCTGACCACAGACACACTCCCACACGCCTTTTTCTAAAAATGCTTTTTTTGGACTCAAAGCATATATTTTTGGTGAAATTTTGGTATCAAATTTTTGGGTACAATAAAATACCTTCTTTATACACTATGTACAAAGTATGTGTAGAGAAAGTAAAAATATGAAGAGGCTTAAACATTGTTCATCACTACTTTCAGTATGACTCTTGTATATGGAAAAAGGGAAAAGGAATAACAAAGGTGAAGAAGAAATAGAAGTCACATTTCCATACCTTTTATCTTGTAAATTGCTACATTTCTGTTGTATAATAATTCATACAGTATATGTTACATTTACATACAGTCATACAACACAAATATTTGTTACCAACATGAACATTTCTTTGTTTTATAATATATATATGTATATATAAATACGTCTGCACTAACAACTTTGGGAGCTAGTCTCACTATCTCAGCTGCCAACCTGGAAGCCATGGCCTACTATACTAAAAGTGTATATACACGACTGTCCAGAATACAACACTTGGCATTCTCTATGATATGAATACAATTCAAGCTGTGTATGTGTGTGTTTTCCCTGCACAAAGTTGCAATCTGGATTTCCAAAATTAAGTTATAAATATATATGCTGTAACTGGTATATAGGCACTGCAATGTTTATGCTTTTTAAACAAATAATTATGTCTGCTGGTTCATTTTACTCTTCAAAGAGCAAAATTAAGTCACATGCTGAGTCAGCAAATATGGCAATATTGGTATTAATTTGGAAGTTAGCAATAGGAGACATGAAGTGAAACAGTAAGATAATTGATCACTTTTCTTATCATGGAAGTTTGAAAATAGTGTTGTTATAATCATTTATTTGACAAGTTGATTAATTATGCTTAACAACACTTACTTGGGATTTTTACTGGAACATGTTTAGAAGGACTATTTCCCTTGGGAAAACAAGATCCAAAGAACACTTCAGTAACATAAATCACAAACAATTGGAAAAATCAGCAGTTGCCACTCACTTTTAGACAAAAAACCACAATATAAATCCAGAACCAAAACTTCTAAAACACATAACAGCAAAACAAGAGCTGGCCACATCATCTTAAAAATAGGAACAGAGTTTTCAATTTTGACATTCCACAGAAGGATGTGTTTAGCAAGTTCATTGAACAACCACCACTAGAGGAGACATGACAACATCACCAGCTTCACCACAAGGTATTAGTCGATGTCCAGGTGAAAATGAACGAGCCTAGTCCTTTGAAACATGTTCTGGCAAAAATCTCAAATAAGTGTTGTTTAGTATAATTAATTGACTCGTCAAACAAAAGATAATTGATGTTGAGTTGGCTGCACACTAACCTTATTTACTTAAAATAATTTCAGAAGCAATTGCTTCCATCTGGTAACACTGGAGACAAAATTACTACCATTATTGTGAATGTTTCATCATCTGATTTGCAATAAAATTGCTGAGTGTATTTAAGAGTGGGATTAATTTATTTTAACAATACGGATATCCCCCTCCCCCTACCAAAAAAAAAAAAAGGATTATTAGCAAACCAATTCTGGACCGTAAGCCATAACATCAATCCAAAATTCACTAAACTGAGAAGCATTAGCATGCTCTTTCCTCGTGCACTTTATCAATGTAATTTTCTCCTTTCCATTCAACCACTAAACAATTTCTATATTAGATTGAATACTCACTCTGAATAAAGTACAAGGGCAGCTCACATAGAATAAATGGGGGTGTGCTTGGGTGCAGGTGGCTTTGGTTGTAGTGAAACATATTTTATTTTAATTAAGAGTAAAAACACAACAGAGCGCTACCACACTTTCATCAGTAAATCTCTGCTGAAGACGGTGGCAATAGCCACTGAAACATGTCCGAAGTTACTTATTTCATTAAAATTTACTTACCACCCTTTGGCACATCAAAAATTTCAAAAAATGTAAGTCTGGAACATCTACTTAGCGCCATTAATAAACACAGTTTAAAAAACCTTCATACAAACATGAAAGACAAATCCCCTCACTGAAACAATCAGGTATATATGAAATCAGCTGCAAGGAATGTGAAAAGGTGTATGGGGAAAACGAAAAGAAACATCAGAGAATGTTTTTAAAGAGCACATATGGTATTTAAAGCATAAACAGACAGATAAGTCAGCTGTAGCTCCCCATTTTTGGACTTAAACCATAATATTCACAGTGAACTCAAGTTATTACCACAAATGGTCTCATCTCAAAATTCATCTACCCAGAAGAGAGACTCTACAGGTTGACACCATGAGTTCATCAGTAAATCTCTGCTGAAGATGGTGGCAATAGCTGCCAAAATATGTCCAAGTTACTTATTTCGACTAATGAAGTTTGAGTGCAATCTAAGTTTTTACTCTTAATTGATTAGTTACTTCACTGTGCATTCCTATTATATTTTAATCAATATTTTATTTTCCTTCTCGATTTTTTTTTTGTTTCATTAATATGCCTCCTTTAATGTTTAAGGTCATATCAGCATTTTTGATTTTGGGACAACTGCCGATCAATAATTATGTGATAATGAGAGGGTTTTTCAAATACTTTAGGTTTTCTTTTAAATATTAAATCACTTATATACAAGTTATGTGTGTAACCTAGAAATTGAGTACAGGAACTTTGGAATGGAAAACTACTACCAGGCTAAAGAGGTGTGAAACATTACTTTATATTTAATACTTATTTTAAATTATGATAATATCAAGAAATATAAGAATTATCTGAAGTTAAAACTCCCTTGCAGCCCAATTTTGGAGCACTGAGATTAATACTATTAATAAACTAGTGAACAGCAATTTTACAATTTGGTATTAAAATAATCTCCAAAACACACAAGTGAATACACTTACTAATAGGAAAGTAGTTGTTAGAAACAAAATCAAAAGCCCATTATTTCCTAATGTTGATCACTTTGCAAGAAAAAAGTTAAACCCCAAAATGGAGGGTGAAAAATGTAATCCTTGGTTTCCTGTCTCAAGTCACCTGTTCTGTGTACACAATAGTGAAGCCCAACCTCTTTTCTTATGAGCTAATAACATCACACTGTCACTTTGGCTCATCTCCTATAATCTATGCTATACAGCACTTCCCCTTCACTAAATGATGACTGATCACAATGACATTATCCAAGGTAATCAAAAATTAGAGAGGTTTGTTTGTGACTGTCCTAAGTGTACACAGTGCATGGGGTAAATCTGCTCTCCCCGTCTTCGCTTAAGGTTGCATAAAATATCAAAATATTGTTGTCTGGCACATCTTATTAGGGGGATAAGTGCTTAATAATAAATGCAAATCACTTACTGCTTGAATGCCTTTCATAATAGTTATTTCATTTTGCAAAAAGAGGTTTGAAAACACCTTGTTTGACCTTAATGGACAAGGTCAAATTTTGCATCAGAGATGCATTAAACACTATCCGATGCTGTTTCTATTGTAATGTCTTTAAAAATAGAACAATGGAGGTAAATCAGATAGGCAGACACATGAAACACATCTACCAATCCACTTCAAATACATTACTTTATGTGTATATTATCCAGAAGTTATAAACCTCATTGGAAAATATATTTAAAAAAATTGATGTCTTTAGAATGTTCACAGACCTTCTCAACTTAAATTTTATCCCACTCTTTAAAATACAGGATTGAACATAACCTAACGTTCCTTTAATTGCTGATAAAAATTAGATGGCTGATTTATATTATTTACTATACTTAACTCTCGTATTTTATTTTTCCTAATATTTTCTATGATTTTTTTAATGGTTTAATATAAAAGCATTAGGTTTATGTTCTTGTTTTTTTTTTTTCTCTTACTACAGACTTAATTTCTTACAAAACTTTTGTTTGGTATAGGGGGGAATGCTTTCCCTCCTTGTCTTCTGAGATTTGTGCACCCTATTCAAGGTGTATCTTGGGAAGGTTTACAAACATTGAAGCATTAAATAGTCTTTTAGTTCCATTCCCTCTCTCACAAAACAGGTAATGCACACATGAGCTATGGCTCACTGCCATCATGATGCATTAACAAGATTTGCTGTCTGCCAGTTATTAGAAAAAATCTAATGTGTTCCATTCATATGACTTTCTCTACATCTCTGCAACAAATTATTGTTAAAAAGCTTATGCTTCTATTTACTTCATGCTAATTGAGAAAAAATTAGCAGAAACAAGTCGTATTATTGCTTCCTTGTAAGTAGAAGCGAAATAAGGGAGTGCATTAGGTTAAAGTGATAGTCAAAAGCTAGTTGTTATGTGACTGAAGTTCCTTTGTATGGACAGGAGTTGACAATTCCTGTATGAGAAAAATATATTTTTTAAAGTTGAAACCAAAAACAAAGAATATCTCAAAAATGATAAACTCCACGAAAAAATGTATATAACATAAATTGTGTGCTTTAAAGTGCTCTACATTTTTTGTGTGGTAAGTTTTTGTCCATCTCTTACGGTTTAACATTTATGCAAAATTCCATAAAATTCATTCAGAATAAAGTAGTCTTCAGAGGCTATTCCCAGAAAATTCAAGATATATGTTTTATTTTTCACGTAAATATCTTTAATATACGATATTTTAATCAAAATAGTTAGAGCCATTTTTAAGAAAATCAAAATTTTCAAAAAAAGTTCCATATAAACGGTAGTTTGGGGTGGGGAGACTTTTCTCAAAATCTTTGTGTCGCATCCCTGGAAGATACTAAATTTAAATACCAAGTTTGGTATTTTTTCGTTTTTGAGTTATTGTGTTCACAGACGCACAAACACACATGGACCTTTTTCTGAAAATGATTTTTTTGGATACAGGGGACCCTAAAAATATATTTCTGGTGAAATTTTGGTATCAAATTTTTGGGTGGAGTGCAAAACCTTCTCTATACACTATGTACATAGTACATGTAGAGAAAGTAAAAAACAGTATGTACCTCCAAAACTTTAATCACTATACCAAACGGCTCTTTTCAAAGATAATGTATTCTTGAAACAAATTACCCTTTCTATCAGGATTTTCAGCTGTTCCAGTAATACTACTCACTTGAGAAAAGTATTGAGAAATTTAAACCAAAACAAGGAATATCTTGGAACTGGTGAACTTTAAAAAGAAGTATTTGACATATACTATTCCCAGAAAATTCACAGTATAGATTTTATTTAGCACGTGAATATCTTTAACATAAGGCATTTTAATCGGGGGGGGAATTTTCCTCAAAATCTTTTGTGTTGCATCCTTGTAAGATAAGTTAAATACCAACTTTTCGATTTTGAGTTATGTTCAGACACACAAAGACACTTTTATTTATTTCCTCAAAACACATATTTCCAGTGAAATCTCTGTATCAAAATTTTGGGTGGAGTGTAGCACCTTCTCTACCCATTATGACCATGGTAGAGAAAGTAAAAAGTGGAATAGTATACACAATTGTATTTATTTTATTAAATATTAATTATTTCATATATTAAATATTAATTACATTTTTCATTATTTATTTTAATGCAATTTTTTTGGGAAACAAATGCAATGAGATAAGACATGATAGTCACTTATATTCAATCCTGTATTTTTCTCATATTGTTTTCATTTGCTTGGGAGGTAAATCAAACCAATAATTGCCATAAATTCAAGACTCCTGAGAAGAAGTTTGTTACACTTGGAAGCACTTTTGCAAAACTACATTCAACTATTGTAAAGAGCAAATAATGCTTCAGAATTGACCTTGTGTGTCTTGTATTCTGGACAAGCAAATATACTGTCATTAGTGAAAACAGTCTATGGTGTTTAAAGGGAAGAATGCTTGACATATCATCATTTGTTCGCCTGCCAACATCAGACTTATATTATGACTGAAAGCACTGGCACGTGCTAGAAGTTAAGATCGCATCATCCTATACACATATATGAAAATAACTAGTGTATTTCAGGCTGATGGCATTTAAATAGTTTTACTTTCTGCAAGACAATGTTCATATACTGCACCTCTGTTGTGTATCTCTTATCTTCACAACACCACGTTTTATACTAATATCTTACATAGCACTTGTTCCTGCATAACAATCATCAAACCCTGTTTTTTCCTGACGCAATTTTATTATTTGGAGGAAAATCTAGGGACAATGCCCACTCTAATACAAACCGTGGAATGAAAAAGACAAATGTTCTCTCATTCTACCATTATTTTACATTCCACAATAAAATATATAATCATACTTGCCAATTTTCTGAAATTGAAACCTGCAAAAAATAAAAAAGAGAGAGAGAGAGAGGGGGGGAGGGGATTTTTTGCTTTATAAGAATGCATGCAAGTCAGAAATGAAATGGCATTTTATTTATGGACACTCTTTAACTGCTGTGGTTCTCAGCATCCCATTCTATATGGGTTGTGAAATACAGCTTAATTTTGCTTAGAGACCTCTCTATCAGGCTTGAGGTTCTTTTACTTGCCGTAAATCTGCGACACTGGACCAATGGCTTTACTTCCCTTCCGAAGGAAGTCATGCTAAGGATTTTTAAGCCCAAAAAAAATCCATCGTCCTCCACCGGGTTTGAACCCGTAACCCAGGGTGTATGAAGTTAGCATGGTAACCATTACACCACGGAGGGCAACATGCAAATCAGAGCCTGGTTGGTTACCTAGTAGGATGGAATGAAAAATGTTATTAGATTAGAAAGAATTCTGTAGGTTCATTTTGACCAGCAAGCCACTGAACTTGGAACTTGTAAAGGCATATATACGTATACATATGTTTATATACTGCAAAAAAAGTATAAAGTTCTAATGCTAGAAGCACGAGTTATAAAAACAGCACAATAGACATATTCACATTATTTGGCTTTTGAGGCCTGTACGTCACATAAAAGCATATGTACTTTTTTATTTGCATGCACATATAAACAAAGAGTATCAAAAATTAGTGTTAAAATGTAAATAAATATTATTTCATTATGTAACACTGATTATTCAAATCTAGGTTTGTAAGATGGAGCCTGGTTGGTCATCTTTTAGCCCTTGTTAACTCTTATCGACTTGCTGTTGATAATTTCCCTCATTCTTTTGAGCAACCAATCAGGTAATATTTGTGCATGCATAAAAAAACTATGCGGCTGCAGCTCTTGGCATTGTATGGTCAGAATGATGGACAACGAAACGCTTATTTTGTATATATTTATGAGTCCTGGGTTATGGAATCAGGCTCTTTCTGATCTCCAGAACAGATATATAGGCAATTTTTAAATAGTGTTTAACGCCCACTTTTACTATTATGGCACCGCAGATGATGACACTGATATATGGAATGAAGATGGAGTAGGTGGAATGTGATGGTGGGGGGAAATCAGAGAAAACCCACCCCTGCACCACTTTGTCCACCAGAAATTTCACATTTAATAAAATCTGAAGCTATGCTTTCCAAGGATAATATAATTGTGCAGTTTTAATAAACAAACATGATTGATGTGTTACAGGAAAGGCTATAGTTGCACTATTATCTAACAAAAGCATTTCATCACTGCTGCTGGAGTTGACTCAATCTAATATATTGCTTTGGCTCAGACACAAGTGAAAAACCTGGTAGCAGGCCAGACTTTGTCTTGCACACTCAAGATTTCTGCACAATGATCAACCAGGTTCTGTCTTGCACATACCCTTGAAGACCTGGTAGTACTTTTTGCCATGTTAAAATTCTTCCTAGTACCATTAGAAACATTTATTAAAGCAAAGAACACCACCTCCTAGGTTATACACAGATTTCTACTCGTTTCTCCCTCATAATGTCAACTATAAAGAAAAACTTCACAAAAAATGGAAAGCCTATTCCGGAGCCATAGAATACAAATAAGGTAAACAATTTATGTGAGGGAGTTGACTTTACAATCCATTACTGAATGTTTACACACATTTACTACTTATTTCTAGAGGTGCAATAAAACGTTAAATCTACATACTTATACACTTTGTTACAGGCAAGTGGGGAACTATGATCGTGGTGGATACACACAGAGATAAGCTCCTGCTTATCACAGCACCCTCAACAGCTATGAAATATCTCTACAGAATTTCCAATCTAGACGATAGGGATATTGTCAAAGAATGCTTTAACATTCAGGAGAAAAGTAAATGTAAAGGGTCATGGTCAGTAAAAATGCAGGGATTTATGGAGAAAGTAGGTATGGGAAATTCATTGTTAAATGCAGCATATCACAATCAAGGCTTTTGGAAAGTAGTAGAATCAAGGATAGAGATAAATGTAAAAAGAAGCTAGTAACAGTGAAGTAACACAAATATTAATATAATAATTGATAATTGTAACAAATCTTCACTTATCTTTTGGAATCCAAGGGACTAGTTTTGCAATAGTCTATTGCATCGTCAGCATTAATTTCTTTTTGATGTTGTTTATTTACATTGTTATGGTTAGTGCTATTAGGTAGATTGTGTACTAAAGCATTGCTAACTACTGGAATAAAAAAAAATTTGGTGAGAGAGTCAATTGGTGGTATATCAAAATTCATTGCATGATTTTTATACTTTATTTTATACTTTAATTTTTAATTTGTGAATTTTGATGTACTACCAATTGACTCACCAAATTTGTTTTGAATCCAGTAGTTAGCAATGCTTTAGTACACACTCCACCTAATAGCAGTAACCATAACAATGTAAACTATAAAGATCAAAAAGAAACTAAGCTGACAATGCAATAGACCACTTTACTACGAAACTAGTCCTTGGATTCCAAAAGATAAGTGAAGATTTTTACAATTAATAATTATTACATTAATAAGGATAGAAAAACTGATAGACATTAGCAGTACAAGAGAGAAGATTGAGGATATATAGAGGAACAAAAAGTCTGGGAAAAGGAAAAATACATAGAAATATGCCATAACCTAGGTCAAGTAGAATTTGCAAGGGCAAGAACAGGGGTTAAAACTTGAAAGGCATTAAGCATGATGAAGATGTAAGAAAATGTCCAATGTGTGGAGAAGTTTATACAGATTTCCAATGAATATTGCAATATAATCAAACAAAGATATGGAGAAATCAAATTTAGCGACGAAAATGGGAAAAATTGGATAGAGAAACAGTAATCAGGAGGATTTTGCCTGTAAAAGGAGAGAAAAATATAAAATTTATAGGTAACTTCTTGGGTAAGGTCAGAGGGAAATGGTTAAGAATGATCAACAAGAAGATGGATGAGGAAAGAGGTTAGAAAATGGAAAAAGGCAGAAAAATGGAGTATGATATAAGGCAAGCAAGTCATAGCACCCAATACCAATTAGTCTGTATTATAAGTTGTAAATAATCTACTGCAAACATATTTGCCTACTGATTGTTTTGCATCTGGTGTATTTATTTTTGGTTCAGTGCAGTATTATAGGATGGACAGTTCATTTACCATTATACTGTTAACAAAAATTAATTCATATATTATCTCCGAGCAAACTTTTTTGATTATCCAACAGAACTTCTGTTCTCTGAAATAAACATTTTAAAAATCAACCAACTTTAAGGGTTGAAAATGGGAAGAACAAGTGTTCCTGAAACCCGGTCCCAGTAAGTAATTACTAAGTGATGTTTGTGTTACAAAAACTGACTCAAACTCTCTAAATTAATATTAATCATATCACTGTTACAAGCTTCTTTGCAAATTTGCAAACTTTCAACTTTATAATGCTTCAGTAAACACACTAAACCTGGAAGAGATTGCCTTTGTATTGTCATAATTAGTGTTAACTGTAGCCTTCAGCCAAAATAGCAATCTTCATCCAATGCAACGATAAACCACATGTTCACATTTGCAGCCAAAGCACTTTTAAATATTTTATTTTTATTAGCATCGTTTTTTAACTACTACAAATACTACATTAGATGATGCTTTCTATTTTGAGTTGAGCAACGTATTTTCAGTGGAATTTTTATTTAAGAATGATATGTCACCAGAAAATGAATGTAACATTCTCAAAATGTGGGGGGGGGGGGGGGGGGGATAATTGAGATTTTTCTCTGCTTCTAACCTCAGTTTGGAGAAATTTCCAACTGTATAGTTACCCTTACACCGGCTCAGGGCAATCATGAACAACCTCTGACACAGTTCAGAGAAGACCATGGCAGTGAATTTCTGGCTTTGGTAAATAACTCTGTTCCACCACTGAGGGCAGAGGAGAGGCATCTGCCCCAATAAGTTTAGCTCAGCATCATTCTGAACAACAAACCTTGAACCCCCTTGCTAAAGCAACAAATAAACAAAAAACTAATATTCTAAGAGGTTTGGGGGACTGAAAAAGGGTGGGAGTGTATAGATCAAACTGCAAAATGATATTGGATTAACAAAAATAGCTCCTAATGGAGTAGTTTTGGTTGAATTGGGAAGAGCTGGGAGAAAGGGAGTAGTAATCAAATGGATAGTGAAATATTGGAAAAGGATCCAAGTTCTAGAGGAAGGAAATACTGTCAAAGACTGTTTTATGACACAAGTATCACCAAAATGGGAAAGAAACCGGATGTGTCAGTTAAAGGAAATTGTAAGAGAAGTTGGATTGGGGGAGCTAGACAAACAACAGACAATAGGTGGTAAAAAATTATGGAAGAAAGTGAAAGCGAGGTTAGACAATATAGGGACACAAGAAATAATAGGTAGCTTAAGGAATGAGAGTATAGGAATGTTAAAGTATGGGGAACAGAAAAATGGAAAGAAAGAGTATAGCATGGGCAAGAACAGGAACGATGTTACTAAAAGGTATAAAAGTTGATAAACATCTATGCCCACTATGTGGCAAAGCCAGTAACAATTTACACTGTATAATTGAGTGCGAAAAAACTAAAAATGTGGAAAGAAAAAATATGGAATAAAAACTGGGAAAAGTTACTGCCAGAAATAGTGTACTTGGAAACAATAAGAAAGAATTTCTGAAACAACTATGTAATTATACAGGGAAATGGGATGAGGTTGTAAGTTGTAAAAGAGGTAAATAAAGTAAAAATGTACAAATAGAGGGAAAGGTAACCAGGATGTTAACTGTATATGATATCAAATTCAGCCAGCAACTCCAGGAAAGTAACTAGGTATGTATAAGTTTGCAACTGAAAAGATGAAATAAATGATGTATCTAACATTCTAATCATAGAACAAAACATTCACGTTTCCTTTCTTCAGCCCTCAAAGCAATTTTTCAGCCTCCTTAAGCATGTGTGAAGAAGAGATACACAACAGAATTTCAGAACACACTTTTAACAGAAACTTAAACACAAACATTTCCTCCATAAGTAACAATTACTCATTGTAAACGTCCTTATAATTATTAATGAATATACCTATGTATTTGTTTATACATTAAAGTTCCACTAAAAGTCTTCAAAATAAAAGTTAACTCTAAAACAAAGGCATGAGATGTTCACTAACTTCTAAGGCTCTTATTTTTTAAACATCAATTTACACTTGCATAGCATCAATTGTAAAAAATAATATGTAAAACAATATAGATACAAATTCCATTGTTATGCTGCTAAGTACATAGCCCTTTACAAGTAAAACAGATTAGCAAATAAAACAAGGCATTAAAATAACTACAATATGAAGCATCTTTTTCCAAATCCACATTATTTTGTTTTTTCAAAATCTAATTCTGCAATAAAAATATTAAAGAATAGTATACTATACTGTAATAAATAATACTCAATAAATACTTTCTTTTACTGGAGAGTATCTCTCCAAATATATGCTAATATAACCACTGGTGTTTTTAATGATAAAGTTCAGTAATACATCTGCTTTCTTTATGCAGGAAAGTTAACACTTTTACCTCCAACAGAATTTTAATTACTTTTGATGTTTATACAACACATAGAAATAAGAATAATCTTTGAAAGAATCATGTAGTTTTGGTATAAACATCTGGCAAAATATGAGAGAAAAATTTTAATATGTATCGGTCAGAAAAGAAAAATAGCACATGAAAAAATCTGATGCGCTACATTCTCATAACTTTTTCTAGCTGTTCCATACACAAACTATACTTATTAAAGATTTTTATTTTACACACATCTTGCTAATCGAGATAAGCATTAGCAGAATTGCCTTTATTACTTGCTTTCTTGTAAATAGAAGGAAAGTAAACGAATGCATTAGGCCAAAGCGATAGTCAAATCATTTAAAAGGTGGTTGCTATGTGATTGAAGTTCCTTCGTTTGATATGAATATCCTTAATATACAGCATTTTAATTAAAATTGTTAGCTATTTTTGAAAAACTCAACATTTTTGGAAAAGGATAGTTTGCAGTGGTACAATTTTCTCTAAAATGTTCGTCACATCGTTGGAAGTCACTGAAATTGATACCAAATTTGGTATTTAACCTACTTTTCATTTTTGAGCTATGCTGTCCACAGACATACAGAAACACACACCTGGACCTTTTATAAAATTGCTTTTTTCGAACACAGGGAACCTCAAAACATATTTCAAGTGACATCTCGGTATCAAATTTTTGGGTGGAATACAATAAGTTCTCTATCTACTATGTAATTGTACATGTGGGCTAGAGAAAGTAATAACTGGCAGAGTCAGGGAGGAAAAATGCTCTAAAACACAGGAATGCGAGACACGTGGAATTTAAGATTAGTTCACAATACACCCGTAACGGTAACCAGAATGAGACTGAGAAGGGAAGCCAGGCTGCATACAACATTTTGATTCACAATATCCAGAATGCACTCATTTGTTTCTTATTGGTGAATTAAATTGTTTCACCTGCTATCCAGCTTAGCCAATGTAATCTATGAATTCAGTCAAAATAATACAGATTAGCCAACTTCAAGTTTTGGAAGTCACTGCCGTTTCACACTCTTTGGAACTTCTTAAGCAGTCAAACTGAATGCTATCGATAAACAATTAATGCTCAAACAATTTGAAATATAAACAAAGCGAGTCTGATATCCACAATATGAATAATGTATGTCATACCTAAGAACAAGAACATGAATCTTATATCAAATAAAAAGTATTTTAGACAGTGGGGCGACATAATTAAATTTAAATGTAATATCCGGAACTTATTGAATCACCCTTTGAAAGGTATCACACCAAACACTAATAAATCAGGAATTTATAAAATGAGCTCTCTAGACTGGAATAAGATTTATATTGGAAAAACAAAACAAAATTTGGAACTTTGAGAAGCATTAGGTACAAGCATGTATACAAATCTGCAGTAGCACATCAGTTTTGGTCTGAAAATCATAACATAAAGGAAGAAATAGAGTTGATTAAATGTGTAAAGAAACTTTTGGAATTGCAAATTTGGAAAATATGTTTATCACCAAAGAAGAAGACTCCCTTATGAATTTTGAGGTCCCCACTATTGATGACATCATCCTGTTGACAAGAGTAGAGGGCAACAAAACACAACCACCTGTTGCATGTAGCGTCAGTCATCCCGGAACTGAAGATAGGGTTAAAGTACCCTGAAACCGGTCTTCCCAAAAGAAGTTGGAGCAAAAAGTGTAAAAAGGTGACTCATTACATTTAAATTTAATTAATTGGAAAGTCTTGTTTGTTGTTCCCAGGGCCCAGGAAGGCTTCCCATCAGTTGTGAACACTTCCACTGAAATACATGTATTTCAACATTCCCATTCCCAATCTGGTTACCATTACTGTTTGTTGTGAACCAGCCTTTAGGAGAAAAAACAAGGAAGGCTTCTAAAGCGCATCTCAACCTTAGATCACAGTACAAGTTAAATGGAGCACACTGTTGCCATATGTACTATACATACATTAGAACTTTGGCACTCATCTGTGACAGATGACCAATTCAATGTCATCTTGTGAGTTATACATCACCAAACAGTGAAATATCTGCATTGCTATTTAAGACTATTGTACCACATTTACTTTTCATATCTTCTCTTTATAGTTCAGGGTCATGACTTCACGGTAAATGTAGCAAGGGCTTCCCAGTAGATGACCTGCAAGTAGCTCTTCCGATGCTTAAGACCCCTGAGGCGGCAGACTAAAAACTAGGTCCATTTTCCCAAGTTTCCTTCAAGACCTTGCAAAATGCACTGATTGTGCAAGAAGTTTCAGGTTCCAGTACATTTGGAAGTGTGCTTTGATGCCTAACATGAATTGGATAACTAAAGGACTAACATTTCTAGCTAGTATGTTGAAAAAATACAAGTAAACAGTTTGATCATCAGCAGTCGTTAATACAGGATTGGGCAGATAAAATTGGCCCCATCTCATCTCTTTAATTTGGAAGGAAATTATTGTTTTCTTTTTTTTTTTAAAATGTAATGTAATTATGTTGGCTATACTATATTCTGTATGTTTTGTTTCATTGTTGTTGAACCATTGTTGCTTATAAACTGTTCTGGTTGCTGTTATAAAAAGTCAGAGTTCTAAACACATGTAAGAGTTGTTTTTTAAATAAGCATGATTTATTCAATACCAGAGCAAATATTCACTGTAGAGATGTATGTACAGAGCAGCTCTATCAAGGAAACACAACAATTATTCATAGACAAGTATCTGCTTTGCTCACTACCAGCGTAAAGCAGCATTCAAGACAATGTGAAAATGGCACACTACTGGATCCATTAAAAATGTAACAAGGAATACAACACCTTCAATCACCTCAGCTTATGGTGCAAATTAGTGAAATGTTGACTAGGAATCCCAAAAGTCTACCACAAATTGGCTCAACATGTCCATGAGAGTAGGAGAACTCGTGGACATGTGTTGAAGTCTTTGAAATTCAAAATGTACCGAGTGACAGCTGAAGGAGCCTGATAAAGTTAAACATGTAAATTTCTGTCACTGGTCGTTGGAGATGGTTCATCTTGAGTCACGGTTTCATCTATCAGGATATGTAAACTCCCAGAACAGCAAATATTGGGCAACACAAAATCCTAACCTATTGTTCGAATGACCCCAGCATGACCAAAAGATTGTGTGCTACAACTGCGAAACGTATTATCAGTCTGATCTTCTTTGACACCATAGTCAACACGGATGTCTACTTGACCTTCTTGGATGGATTTTATCTCCAACTGACAGAACAGGACAATAATTACTGCCTCTTTCAACAAGATGGGCAACATGTCACACATCTGAGAGGTCACTTACCTATATTCATCAGACGTTCGCTGAGGAAAGGACTGTGAACAAAACCTTATGGTCACCAGACTTGTCAACATGTGATTTTTATTTATGGGGGTACTTGAAGAGAAAATTGTACAAGCAGAATCCCCTTGATGATCTCAAGGGTAACATCAGGAACTGCATCCGCAGCATCACCCATGAGGAAGTGATACATGTTTTCATGAACTTGTTAAAACATGCACAGAAGTATACACTTCCAATGTTTATTATGAAGGTAAATGCATTTTATTCCATTTGAAGTTTGTTTCAACTCAGGCCAGTTTATTCTACCCAACCCTATATAACTGATAAATTGCAAATCAAATAAAAGGATAGTTTATTAATATAAAAATAATAGTTGCAACCAATCTTCACTTATCTTTTGGAATCCTTGCCTGGACTAGTTTCGCAACGAATCTACGAATGCGAAACTAGTCCAGGCAAGGATTCCAAAAGATAAGTGAAGATTGGTTGCAACTATTATTTTTATATTAATATTTGTGTTATTCTTCACTGTTACTAGCTTCTTTTTACATTTAAAAGGATAGTTTGTTTAATATTCCTGAACAAATAAATTCTCCAGCCTGAAGGCAGTTTTCAGGTGACAAAATTTTCAGGCCCAATGAGATAAGAAGATGGCTACAACTATTTGTTAAGGTTAAAGAGCTGCTCTTAACAAAAAGTGCGACTATTTTGCATTCTGTAACTTCCTTGCAGTTTGTTAGCTCATTGGAGTGAATAATCAAAAATTTGTACACTTCATCACTTGTAGTGGCAAACTGGTATGCTTATTATTACTTATTTATTGTATTAAAATAACTTTTTTTTATTAACTAAATCCTAATATACTTTCTTATGAAGTAGGGTTTTGGTAATTATACTCAATAAATAAATAAATAAATTAATACTTCCTCTAACCTACTATAGGTCGCTGTCAATGTAATAAAAACATGAACTTAATATGTATTTAAAATTCTACTGGAGGTAAAAAAGTTAAATGTGCTAAGGTGAAACCTCTATCAAAGTTTTAACTAGATAACTGAAGCGAGAATAAAAAACAATGTAGACTAATATAATAAAAAAGCTGGTTGGCAAACTGCTCACTCAATACAAAGGAATTTCTGTATACAAATTCTTTTATCAAAAATATTACTTCAACATAACCAGAACAAAGAGTACGCTGTAATACTGAAATTGAAATTCTGTTACATCTTCCCAAAAAATAAAGATTCAAGAGACTGTTTGTCTTCTCCTGCTTGCAAAAGAAGAATGGATGTGGCAATACCTTGTATGATGCTACTAGTAAAGACAGACAATGTTGAAAGTGTTTCTCCAATTCTTTGAAGCAGGCATTATAGTGTCTAAAAACATTTTGATTTTTGTGTCACAGTTTAGATTCTAAAGGCCTGCTTATTGAGAACGTTGCAAAGAGAATTTTCTTCACAATGTATTTAGAGTGAAAATTGCCGGTGCAGAAGCATTGTGAAAGGAAGCACCATGCACAGAACTCGAGAGCTAGAATATTTGTTCTGGGGTGAGAGCAGAACTGCTGTTTCGGATGTAATGGTTTGCTCTCGGGGGTAATCGCAGAAACATGAAATTCCTTGCTGTTTTCTTGTCACATGAACATAATATACAGTAGTAAAATAACCTCATTTATTTTAGTAGGCCTACACAAATCTGATATTATGAAGGGAAATTGATAATTTAGTTCAAAATTACCCATTATTATATGATAAGTGTCATAAATATTATGACAATAATTATGCTCAGGAGAATGCATGGAAAGAAATTAGTGCATTAATTGGAACCATGCCAGGTAAAACTGAAAACTTGCCATGTGTATCCCTGATTGAAACAGATTTCATGAATTAGAATTTCCTTTTCCTGTTATTTCTTCATGTTCTGTTTCTTTAGATAAATAAGATAACGCTATCAAGCGATACATCTTTTTTGTTCACTTCACTTCTGACAAGTGGAATCTTCCAAATGGGTGGTGCTTTGCTTCACTTCTCGACGCTTCCAATAAGTGGGAGCCAGCCTTAAAACATTGGTTCTTTCTTGCTGCACGTTCAAGTCATTCAATATTCTTATATTTGATTACACACTCTGCCTCTGCTTGTAATCCTCTCCTCACTTATCATGTTTCTACGGGGAATTGAAATCAATTTGAGACCACTTACCATATTGAATACGGCATGGAAACGCGGATTGAAATAGTATCAAATCTTGGATCCGATCCTCTTAGAAGTGGGATCAGAATGAGATCGGATCAAAACATGTTGCATGGAAACACCTCCATACTCAAAATTGTTTTGAATACAGTAAAAGAACTCTTCTTTTGTTATACTCGATGCACACATTAGTCACATGTTAGTGCGTGGCAAATTATCAGAGGAACACTTTAATGGTTTTTATAATTTGCAGTGTGTTCTCAAATATAGTTGTTAGCTTCAAAACCTGCTTATAATAGACACAGTAACAAATGTGTTTAATAGGTTCATTAGTGCAATTCTAAGTTGACAAAAGCATTGAATGCATATTCTGGAAGCTTGTGTATTCAAAACATTCTCAATTCATATTGCATTTAACATGTCAAACACGGATCATATTAAGATGGAATTGGATTTGAATAGGTTTTAATGCCCCATGGAAATGTGGTAATTGACCAGATAATTCATATTTTAAAAACTTACAACAAATTACAATTTTTCAACAGTGGGCCAAGCTTAGCGGCTTAGGGCTCTAATCAGTGGGCTAAGCTTTGTGACTTAGGACCCTCACAGTTGGCCAAGCTTTGGTACTTAGGGCCCTAAAGTGGGCCAAGCTTTGGTACTTAGGGCCCTAAACAGTGAGCCAAGCTTTGTGACTTAGGGCCCTAAACAGTGGGCCAAGCTTTGTAACTTAGGGCCCTCAACAGTGGGCCAAAATTTGTGACTTAGGGCCCTAAACAGTGGGCCAAGCTTTGTGACTCAGGGCCCTAAACAGTGGGCCAAGCTTTGTGACTTAGGGCCCTCAACAGTGGACCAAGCTTTGTGACTTAGGGCCCTCAACAGAGGGCCAAACTTTGTAACTTAGGGCCCTCAACAGTGGACCAAGCTTTGTGACTTAGGGCCCTCAACAGTGGACCAAGCTTTGTTACTTAGGGCCCTCAACAGAGGACCAAGCTTTAGAATCAGACAGTATTTTAACTAAAATGTTTTACAGTGCCATCCTAGGCACAAGCAATCATCCAGCGCCTCCCGCAATAAATGTGTTTGTAAGCCAGGCGGCCAGAAACAGAATCTTGTCAAAAAAAATTTCCCTTTTTTTAACTTTTCAAATTCATTATTCACACACAGCTATTCTTTGGTTAGGAATGGCATTCAAAGAATCTCTATCAACAGCTTGGTTTGCAGCATCCATTCTCCAAATTCTAACATTTGTTGAACACCTTAACATAACGGTACAGCAATGTTAACTTAAAACAAAGTTTAGCAAAGTGTTACAATTAACATCGTTTATGAATCAGAATTTACATTAACTTCTATGCTCACTTTAATACTGTATTAAAATTTAGCATAAGTTGGTACAACCAGCCTTAAGGGGAGTCGAAATGGCATTTTCATAATATTTTTCCATTTTCGTGTTTTAATTGCTTATTAATGTTTTGAATCTTCTGCTCATTTTGGTATAACTTTCATTGAGCTACACTACTTGTAAATAGTTTAAAAATATTGTTGAAAATAATCCTACGTAATAGTTTTCTAAAACATTTTGGTACACTCACTTGGTAAAACATCCAATAACTGTATGAGTTAGAGAAGAGATCTTGCTTTTATTTTGATCGGAAAGTTTTACTTTAGCTATTCGTAGCATTGGCATCCTGCTTATATTTTGTTCATATGAGAGTTTTGAAGTACTGCAAAGATGTGTTTGGAAAGTTAGTTTACATTTTTTTTGTTTTTTAAATTTTATATTTGAAAGCAATTTCTGAAGAAGTAAAATTTTCTATACAAATACCCCATTATTTCAGAAACTAATTGACACTAAGAGTTAAAATATTTACCACAGATTTGCAACTAAATATGCTTTATTTTAACAAAGAAAGTTATGTATAAGGATTAGTTATTTTTTATAAATTTAAAAATCATTATTTTTCAATAAAATTTTAAGAGCTTTATTTTAAAAAAACTCATACCTTTGCTTCTAATGAATAGAAATATTTTTAACAACAGTTTTAATGAAAGGGTGTTTTGGAACAGTGATACATATGGATAGAATATTTCTGAGTTGGGTTTGTAATACTTAAGTATCACTTACGTATAGTTTTTCCAGACTGGTTTTGAACCCAACTCAGAAATATTCTAGAAGTATTTTATTTTTCATCAATCAACAGTAAAGGTATTGCTTAACATACCTTAAAAATTTAGCTCCTTATGTTAAATAGTTGCTGAGATAAAGGGTCAAACTTGAACATTGGCAAGATAGGGCATTTCGACTTCCCTTAAGAGCAGTCCTAAATATTACTAGAGCAAATCTTTGACCTTTCATTTTTGATTGTATCTTTATTTCGTCAGCAAAGATGATACGGCTGCTCAGATGAAAACACACTGGGCTCTGACTGTATATATTAGACTTTGACACTGTCAAAGAATTTCTAGCAATGAAACAAAAATTGTGATGCAGGCCATTCTAAAGAGCCAATAAATAAAAATAAATAAAAATTCACCATACAGAACACATTAAAACTAAAAATTCAAACCATAAAATAAATATATGATATTCACTCTGATAAGCTATGAATGACTTATGCAAAATATCCAGAAAAATATTATATTACAGTTTATTTTTTATAAGGCTGCAATAACTTACAAAGATGAGAACTAAACTTCCAAGCACCAATCATTCCTTTTCCAAGTACAGGAAAATTCAACCAGAACCTCAGCTAAGAGAATATTTGTTCAGCACTTGAACCAAATATCCAGATGAGGATTCTGCAACTTTTTAAAACTTCAAACACACATAAAAAGCATTTCTAAGCACTACAAGAAAAAAAATGAGATCAATAATAGTAATACAGTCAAGCAAATACATACTTTTATGGCACCAACATGTATATATTACAAAAATTAAACTTAATAATAAATACTTTTGCATGAGGCTGTTTTAATTTTAAGACATTTAATGTGGATTTGGAAGAATACTTACAACTGAAGCCTGCATTAGTGATTGACACTGAACAAGTCGTAGAACTGGTTAGCAGCTGTCATAAAACATTAACAAATCTCTACTTGACACTCATTACCTTCAATGGTAAACTGTTGCATTGAAAATGACATCATAACTTTCTTACTTTTTATGAGAAAAGGAAACTGTTGAGATATAAAGTTATCACTCTCAATATGCATGTGCTTAGGATTCTGAGGTGGTAGGAGTTAACCTGAGATAGAAGATTTAATGTTTAAAATATCTTGTATTCCATTAACATTATCTCCTGTATTACTGTTAGCGATAAAAAAAAAGAATGCTGCTTAAATATTGTATAATGGCCCATGCAATATGTTCTAAATATAGATTACTAAAATACTTGACTATTTAAACCTTCTAGATACTTCATTTAAAACATACAACATAAAAAAAGCATTGTAGTTGTTTTCAACTACTTACTGTATTGTTTTAAATTTCAAGCAAATAAAGGCTTGTTCATAGTACATGGAGAACAGGAATAAGAACGAAAACAGAAACCAAATTGGTGAGTGTGTTGGATAAAAAATAAACCAGAAATGCGAAAGCTTATCTACGTCAACAATAATAATGTGCACATTGGGTTGTCATGGATTTGTAATTGACCAATATTTTTTCACCAGCTGACACAATTAAGGAAAATCAATTTCAAAATAAGATACAGTAAACATTTTCTTAAAGCTATGCAATTACAACTTCTAATTCTTCTTATGCAAGTGCCACCCTAATATATTAAATACCCAAATAAAGGTTTAGTCTCTCGAGCTTCATTTCTTTACCAAAAACTTACTGGAACATGTTTCAGAAATATTGTTTCCATCATCAGCTTCAACTCCTTAAAAGGTATTATGGAATTGCATGAGCTATAATCATATGTTATGAAGGTCCCTACTGTGGATGTCATCCTACTGACGAGCAAAACACCAGGCTGCACACAGGCACGTGTTGTATGTAGTGTCAGTCAACCTCGGAACTGAAGAATGGGTTAAGGTACTCTGAAACTGGTCTTCCCAAATGAAGGTGAAGTGAATCTGATGTGTTACACTCACATGCCTTTCTTGCAGTTCTACAAATTTCTTTCATAAGATTCTTCTTCTTCTTTCAACATCATGCTAATCAACATGATCATTAGTAGAAGTTATTACTTAGTTCTTTGTAAGTAGAAGGGAACTAAGAGAATACACTAGGCTAAACGATAGTCAAATGTTTTAAAAACTGTTGAATGGGATTGTCATTGAAAAACAGATACTTCCTGTCTGAGAAGTATAAGTATTTTACAACTGAAACCAATAACAAGGAATATTTTGGAAACGGTTACCCCCACAACAAAAATGTAAAAGACATAAATTGTGTGTTTTGGCGAGATCTACACTTTTTATGCAGTAAATTTTTGTCTATCTTGTATGGTTAAGCAGTTAAGCAAAATTTGGTCAAATTCATACAGAATAAAGAGGTCCTCTGAGGCTATTCCCAGAATATTTAAGATATACATTTTATTTGGGATGTAAATATCTTTAATATGTGCTATTTTAATAAAAATCATTAGCCATTTTTGATAAAATTAAAAATTTTGAAAATTTTACCATGTAAAGGGTAGTTTGTGGTAGGGATTTTCTTGAGAATCTTTGTGTCGCATCCTTGGAAGATACTGAACCTAAATACCAAGTTTGGTATTTAACGGTTTTTTCATTTTTGAGCTACGCTACAGACAGACCTTTTTCTAAAAATGGTTTTTCATACTCAGGGGGCCCCAAAACATATATTTCTGGTGAAATCTCAACATCAAATTTTTGGGTGGAATATAATACCTTCTCTATCCAAAATGTACATTGTACAAACAGGGCTAGAGAAAGTAAAAAGCTGACTCATATCATTTAGAATAAAGGAAGCAAACTATCTGCTCTCTCTTGGCTTTAACAAATACTTTGGCCTGTTCAAAGTAATTCTTTTAGCACATCATGTCAATAGTTTACATTCCCATTGTGAGTAGTTATATGTACATATACATAACAAATAATCATGAACATTTCAGTGCTTAAATTGCAACGTATTATTGTAATATATTGATATATTTATTTCTTTGTATTGTGAAAACTATTTGTGCTAATAATATATGGTTTTTGCGGGTGTGCTACAAACATTACTTCCTACCTTCCCTGCGTTTTTTTTTAAGACAATAGCCAGTATTGGGTTGCGTATAAACAAATCACAAGTGATGCTTTCACTAAAGCCTATTCAGCATTAACTTGATCGTCAAAATAAAACCCAGGCGACCAGTGCACTGTAATAATATAACCTTCCACCATTCACGTCAGAAATGCTGTAATATTTTCACTACCATGTGCCATATTGTTATGTAAAATGAACAGAGCCCTTATTCTGACAACTTAAACCAGGCGTCCCCAACAGTCTGCCCACTTGGGCAGCAGTAAAAGCCCTCAAGCCCTAACCATCCGGTTGCGGGCATGAAATGGAGGTGCAACAATGGCGGAACTACGATTGTGTAAATAAACCTACTTTCGCTGTCAATTACATAATAATGATAGCAGTATTTTACACACTTTAATACTGATAACTAATATAATACAATGAAAATGTAATTGGCAGGAAATTCAATTAATGAAATACAAACACTTGAATAAAACTAATAAACTATATAAATGATATAATATGACATAGACTTTCTTCTTGCTGGTACTATGCAATGAAATAAACAATACAAATAAACATAATATTCTTCAAATATGAAAATTGCTCTTTCTTAGCCATCCGACAATCGCCCTGATTTATACAGTTGTCCATTTTCAACCAGCTGTTCAATATGTGGGACTATTGTTTGAGAGCTACCCAATCGCAAACATGCTTTCAAGTGTTCATCACTTAATTGGCTTCTGTGACGTGACTTTGTACACTTCATTAAGGAAAACACTGATTCACATACAAAGGTTGTCCTGAACATGCACAAAATTCTTCCTGCTAGATTGTGGAGTTTAGGAAATCTTTCGCGTCTTACAGAGGTGTAGAAATGGTTTATACTTTTTCTATGTTGATATTTATCTTTTAAGTCAATATCATTTTGCATATGTATTACTTCCAATTGCAGTTCAACAGGACTATCAAGAATATCCACTGAAAATGGTGTTGCAAATAAAATTAAATTGTTTCTCAAGTGGTATAACGATTTGGAATCCTTTGCGCAATTGTTACTGTATGACTATATATTCATCAAAGTCCAAGGTTTCTACACTCTGAATCACTGAGGTTAGGGTAGGAAAATGTACCGTCACCGCATTGCTAAACTGGTGCTCCCAAAGACGTAACTTTTGTTTAAATGCCTCTATGGTACAAAACAAGTCAGTGTTAATGCGCTCTCTACCCTGAAGTATGGTATTCAGTTCATTAAGATAGCGGGTTAAATCTTATTTACCCACAGCTGATCTTGGAACAGGTTACCATGTACATTCATAAAGAAAACAATTTCATATCTGAGAGCAAACAACGTTGCAGAATGTTTCCTCGACTTAACCACCTTACCTCCATGTGGTAAAGCAAATCCCCATACTCGCTGTCAACAGCAAGTAGTACCCGGAACTCTCTGTGATTAAGCCCTTTAGATCTGATGAAGTTAATTGTTCACACAACAACATCCATTACGTTGCTCAGACAAATGATTTTAGCACACAAGATTTCTTGGTTTAAAATACAATGCACCGGTCTAAGTTCCATTTGTATGTTTAATTCATTCCTTCTTTGTTGTACCAATGCATAGCACCCTGTTTCTTTCCACACAAAGTTCAAACTGTTCCATCGTTCTCTCAATGCAACTGAAGATATCGGCTCCAGTAGTAGTATGGTTCATCGGCACAATATCTAATAACTCTTCCCTTATTTCAAGATCTTTATTCACGCCTCTGATGTAAATGACAAGCTGTGAAGTGTCCGTTATATCATTGCTCTCATCTATTGCAAGAGAAAACGAAATGAATGTTATAGTTAACACAGACAGCTGACTCTGAATATCGTCTACAAGGTCCTCCACACGACGTGTTATCGTGGAGGCGAATAAACGGACAGATTGATAATCGTGTATATACCCTGGGCTCAATTCTTCAGCTGCATAAATTAAATATTGTTTTACCATTTCACCTTCACTGAAGGATAGCACGTTCCTGGCAATACGTGACGCTATTTTGTAACTCACTCCAATAACACTAGCACAAGTATTTACATCATCTTTGTTCATTTTACGTTTCAGATCTGCAACAACACACATGCATTCAGTGACATTGTATTTATCATAATCGTGTGTGTGACATAGCGAGTAATGCTGTTGCAAATTATATTTAGTTATTTTGTTTTTGTAACACACTAAACTTTTTGCCATGTCATTCTCTTCCATAAACAGAAAGGTTTCTTTCCATTCTGCTCGAAATATCACAGGTGTAGACGACAGTCTTCCCAACGCGGATGTACCACCATCGTAAGTAGGACACTACAGTACTAATATGTAGCATTACACCGCCACTGCATTGGATATACTGGACTGTGTAATCGTGCGGTCCGCAGTGAGTGTAATGTTCAGCCCCGCGTGGCTTCAAGCGGCCTTGACTCGACTTGGGGATGCCAGACTTAAACAGTGACTAAAATATTCTTTTACGTAAATGATAATGTTGATAGTCATAACAAAATAAATGGGTATACATATAATAATTAACCCAATAAAACACGAACGAAAAATTAAATAACATGTAAGCGGTAAGTTACATTTATTAGCTCTCTGGAAGTGCTCCATTTCCTCCAAATCAGAATAGTTGTCTGAGCTGTTTGTGCTGCTGCTTTTCATTCCAAGGTTGATAACCAGGTTAACAACAGTGTCACTTAAACTATCCATCTCCCAGAACAATGCTGCTTCTTGCATACATGTAGCACTTCCTCAACTGTTGGTGGCACATTTTTAAAAAAGAAATTGTGTACAGTTATTCAAATTGCATTCTTCACATTCTTGCATAGCATATTTCACATACTTTCTTTTTTTCCTGGGTGTAACCACTTTTTTCTGTTTCAGATTTTTCTTTGTGAGCACTGTTTGTGTCCGTAGCTGAAACACTGGTAAACTCAGATGTTAATTTCCCACTTCTTTCAAGGAAAGTGTTGGATATCTCTCATAAAACTTACAATAAACTTTCAACACTATAGCTTTTTCACCACTAGTCAACGGTTTACCAGCATTATGTTTTATTTAACTTGGAGGGGGAAAAAAAAAATATATATATATAAATAAATGGAGTTTTATTTATGGATGCACTTTAACTGCTGTTCAATTCTATAATGGGCATGAAAGACTGATTAATTTTGGTCAGAGGCCTCTTATCAGGCTTGAGGTTCTTTTACGTGCCGTAAATCTACGACATGGGACAACAGCTTTACTGCCCTTTCGAAGGAAGCCATGCTAAGGATTTGCATGCCCAAAAAAAATCCATCGTCCTCCGCCGGGTTTGAACCTGCGACCTTGGGTATATGAAGTTAGCATGGTAACCATTACACCACAGTCTTGTAAACTTACAGCAACAACCAGCAACCATTACTGTGTAAACAATATTGCAGAAATCAGGTGACTCATACGAATAGCATGTTGGGACTTATAGCTCTGTTTAACAGTACAAATTGGCGTCAATTTAACTCTTAGGTGTATTTATACAATATTATACCATTTAAGAATAAATGTATTCTGTAATTTAGAATGGGATTACATTCTTGCGTGCATTACTGCTGTGTTGTACCACAGTGCACAGGCCATGTGGATCAGCCTAAGAGTGAAGAACTAAAATTCAGTGAATCTGAGAGTAAGGATGCACTATTGCTGGGATCTCTTCCGGTTTTCATTTTCCCAGCTTATGACTCCAGAGAGCTCTACTAACTGCTTCATGTCACGGTCCCGTTAACTTCTACTGTGAAGAGTCTAATATGGATTTAATATGTTGCTCCCAGGAATGGAAACAAAAAGTTCAAATTTGATCAACTCTTCTTTCTCATTCCTGGGACTCTGGAAACTTCCCCTAAATTGTGAACACTCACATTTACAACCTGGCTTCAAAAATATCGTAACTCAAAAAGTAATTTTGAGTTTCCTATTTATTTGCACGTTTAGTGTTTGTTGCTTATTAGAAAACTATAGTAATGCATTAGTCACTATTTGGGATATTTTATCATTCAAATCCCAAGAACCTGAAGATAAATTTGTATTTTATACAATCATCAGGAAACTAAACTACTTGTATCTGAAAAATCAAACATTTTGAGTTACAAAACTTTAGAAGCCAAGGTGCTACATGTATCCCCCCCCCCCTTCATTCTGATTCCCATTCTTAGTTGATAAGAACCAGCCTTTTAATATGGTATAATATAAACACTTTCAGGACTGAAAAATCAAAACAATATAGATGATCCTGGGAATGCTCTAAGAGTTCTATTGAAACTGGATAAATACCAGGAAGAAAAATATCTGCAAAAACTTGCAGAATATCAGCAGATAAAAGATAAAGTTCCCTAAAATTTGAAATAAATATAAAATTAAACCTTGCACACATTGGTAGGTGAAAAAGCACACACACTAAATGAGAGCTAATTTCTAAATATTTAGCAGTTTATGACATGCAAGCCATAAAAACTTGCACAGCTTCATCTTCACATTAACATCTGATGTCATTCTCATTGCAACAATTTTTTTTTGCATGTCTAAGCAATTAAGACAAATGTATGTATATGCGCGTGCGCAAGTGTGTGTATGTGTGTGTTGTGTATATATGTATATATAATATAATTTTTATTTTGCTTATTTAAAATACGTTGATATTATGCAGTCTTATAAGTTGCCACATTGCACACATGCTCTGCATAGGCCTAAGAATGGAGAGGGGATTTCTTCACAATTATTTTTGTCCTATAAATTATTTTCTTTTTTTTTGTAGTTTTTTTGTTTACTTATTTGCACATAAAATGATTTGATATCTCACTTGGCAGACTAGATGAGGTATTGAGTATGTTAACATTAAATACGAGGATCAGTCAGAAACAATTTCACAAGGATTTTCCTGAAGTTTTGTACTGGAACGCAATCTAATACAAATGCATGTTTTTCTCACTTGCTGGTGTCTTCAGCCTGAGAAGTCCAGAGAAAAATAAATACATCAGATTACAGCCAAATTCCAACTCTAGAGTCCAATCAATAAATAGAATTTTATCCCTGGCTAACATGGAAAGCAAATAAACATCTTTGTGCCCAGTGCATATGCCAGATTGAAGAATAGAAGCTTTGAAAAGATGGCTTTCCTGCATTGGGGAGGCACTTGCAGATTGCGCCATGCCTAATCAAGCACTGCTGAAGTCTTTACCTGCTCAAACATCACTTCTGTCATTTGTTTGCTTTAATTATAAGATCAAAATCGATACAATATAATAAATGAACAACAAGCTTGCTGAAACATATCTATAAATTTTAAATTTAGCCACAGGTTTCAAGACTTTGTGCTTGAAATTCAAATGCAATGATATTTCTGTAAGCTTCTTTCTCATTTATTACTGAGAAAACACTCAGTAATATTTCTTGACTATTTAGAAATCTGGTATAAGAGTTGAAGAAATTTAGCTATTGCCACATTTTCAATTTATGTTTTATCACTTTCATTTTATCAAATTTGTTTTATCTCACTTATTTGGATATCTTTTATACAAATTCATCATAATACTACACTGAAACATTATCCATAACATTTGTCACCAAAGAGTCTAAATGGAAACATTTAAACAATAAAATTATGGCATTTATATTTTACCCGTAAAAATGTTTAATTTTCTGGTAGCAGTCTTTCATTTTATGTAAATCTGAAGTACAGCTTCTACTGTCAACTAAATACTAAATCAGGTCCAGGAAAATATAGAGGTTTATGGGTTTGTAGGGCATGGCCGATTAGATGAAATGTCACCTGACAGCCTGTGACTCCGTCAGGCATCTTCAGAGGATGACTCTTGCTAGTAGAAACTAGGAGTTACGGGTGAAATGTCACGTAACATTTCATCTAATCGACCACAGCCTGCAAACCTGGAAACCTCTACATTTTACTGGATTAGCGCTGGCCATGAAAGCCTAAGCATGTACACTAAATCAGGTGTTTGCTACTGGCCTGGTTTGTGTGTACCTATTTGCTGGCTGCCAATAACAGCTATACCTTATTAAGATAATGTAAACCAAATTTTTTTCACCCTCTGTTTTACCACATCAGACTTTTTATTCTTACTGATGGATCTAAAATTGTACATAATTTTAATGATACAGCAGATGCTGGATAATACAGCAAATTATTTTGCTGTTGCATATCTCTAGGTACAAACTCAACCCATTTCAAAGATGAACTTGAGGCAATCAATTCCACATTGAAACAGCTTTTTTGGTTCATAATCTCCATTACAAATCATTTATACCAGTGTATGTACAACAAAAAGAACAACTGAAAATCTACCAAAATATTTAACACTTATAATCTCTTCAAAAATTGATAGTTTTACAGTGTATTCCCTCACACTGTGGAATCCTTGGTAAAGAAAATGCAGATAGATGCTTAGCAAAAAAGGCACAAAGATTCATCAAACTAAAAACGCATCTTTATCGTTTCACTCATCAAAACTGATAAAACAAAAAACCATCCAACAAAAAACATATGACAGTTTAAATCAAGAGAGCATAAATAGTGGAAAACTTTTTATACAAAACAATAATTCCAAATGTCCACGATCAAAAGCTGTTGCTCTATTTCAATTTCATGATTGTTTGGCTGCCCATTTACATAAACTAAACATCCTTCCAACTCCAAATTGTATACTTTGTAGAGAAGAGGATTCTACAATGAATCACTGTGCTACCAGGAAGCAAGAAGGCAAATGGAACAACTCCAATATGCTGAGCATTAGCAACCAAACCAACTTTTTATTTTTATGCAATATTATATGTTTCTACGAGGTTTCTTAGTCTTTTGCAATTGTCATGGGTGAAGTTTTGAACCCTGCTTTGCTCTTAAAGTAATGCTGGCATAAGCATAGGTTTTATTAAAAAAGTTCTAATTACTAGATCACAGGAGCTTTGTTCATCTGAGCTGCTGATGTTGTAGGATGTCCTCCAGTGCAACTTCCACTGAATGGGGCTGTTTTATTTACAAGGTATTAACTACAAGATTTACAATGTAGGCACTGGTGCTGCAACAACATGCCCACTCTTCTCATTTTATCAAAAATTATTTAGGTCATTCAATAATGATTGGCACTTCCCCATAACTCCCCATTATCTCATGAAATATGTGTCAATGTATGCATGAAAATTGACTATAGTACTGTCTACTGCCACCAGATAGTGTTGATACTTCCCATACATAGCTCACTGGAGCGGCAATTGTACCAGCTTGTGAGTACGCTTATGGACATCAATGAAACAACATGGAAGCAGACAAGCATGGGCAAACATGGACTGTGTAGTTTCTCTGGAGGGAAGGAGTGACTGCTTCAGACATCCAAAAGAAGTTAGTGGCCATATGTGGGGAGGCAGTACCAAGTCGCAGATCCATGTTTCATTCAAAGACCATGCTGAAAAATGTAATTGGTCACCATCAACGAGCCATGATTTTTCCACAAGACTCAGGAAAAGAAATGCCAGGCTATGGAGTGGAAGCATACTGGGAGAAGTCACGGCCAGGACTATTTGCTCGGAAACAAATGGCAACTGTATTCTGGGATAAGGAATGGATACTTCTGGGGCATTGGCTCCCTTCCAATATGACTATCAACAGTGATCTGCACTGCAATTCACTACAACAATTCTGTTGACACATTCAACAATGCTGCCACAGAAAATGGGGTCATGATGTTCTTCTCCAAGACAATGCACGACCATATACCAGTCGCCAGACTTTGCCACCATTCATGGTGAACTAGGGTTTACTCTGCTGTCACATCCTCCATATTCACTGGATCTGGCACCTAGTGACTATGCCCTATTAAACTCGAAAGAGGTCATGCAGGGTAAGAAGTTCACCACCAATGATCAACAGTGGCACCCAAAGAATGGTTTGCTATGCAAATAAGGAAGCTGCCAGAACATTGGAAAAAGTACACAGACATTGGCAGGGAATATCTGTAATGTAACCTGGATGAGTTTGTTCAATAAATGATTCCTGTGAACAAAAAAAAATTGTAGTGCCAATAATTTTTTAACGCCCCTAATAGATATGTATTCAACAAATTTTGATGGCAAAATCATGGCAATTATCCTTAGTCTACAAAATTTCTTTTATCATATAAAAAAAAAAATTGAAAAACTTTTAATTCTATCTGATTCAAAAGCAGCCATTATCGCTTTAATACCTGAAAGCCTTAACATTTTAAGGGTGGCTCATAATGTATCTACCAATTTTGCTTGGTATTCCTGTTCAACTTGAGGTGCGCATGTGCATGAATGAGATATAATTATAGGGGCTGCAATGTTCAAAATTGGTACGCCATGAATTATTGGCTCATACAGACAAAGATTGCAGCTGTAGAAGTCTTCATTGTTGTGTGTTCCCTAACTGAAATGCAGCTCTGCCTGTATCAACACTGGCGCAGATGGCTGCTTAACCAACTGTTCAAGTAAGATGAAGTGAGCTCTTCTTCCGAGAGTTTGAGAACAAACAAAACCAAAATCCTTGCATAGTTTATGAGCCAGGCTTGTGGTATGGTGTGGGTTTATTGGTCCATATTTTTGCGAGGATTGTGCTGTAAATTCCAAGTACCATGTTGAAATTTGCTAATTTTGTCATGCCAGAACTCCAGGAACGACAGTTGAACAACATTTGGTTTTAGCAGCATGGTGCTATGCCACATACTGCACTTCAAAGCACGGTTTTTCTCAGAGAGTTCTCCAATCGATTGATTTCCTGCTTTGGATATTTAACTTGGCTGTCCCAATCTCCAGGTTCAACAGATTTGGAATAATTTATATAAAAGAAAAAGTATTCTCGCACTATTTGCAAACCATTAGGAGTTGAGAGATGTCATCAGCCAGGAAATCAATGCCATTCCACAGGAGATGATGTGACCCTTAAAATTACTATCCTCTAGGATGAGCAATTTAGGGTGTCTCATGACCCACACTGATATGCTAATGGAGGCACTTCTGCGACATCTTCAAGATGGGGGCCACTGAGCTGACGTCATTAACGTAAGTGTAAAATCCATAAATGTATATTGTTTCTCTTTTTCACAAAGTAGTTTCACTTTTATTTAGTTGTTCTATTTCTTAACCAAAATTGGTAGATACATTATGCCCCACGCTGTAGAATGTTGTAAAATAATACAACAATTAACCCATTTACATAAAAAAGTGGTAATTCATTGTGGAATAATAGGCAATGAAATGGCTGATTTTTTGACCAAAAAGGGAAGTAAAATTATTACTAAATCAACACCCAATTTAACACCATTTTACTCTATCAAAAGAATAATATCAAATAAGTACATAAGTAAAATCAATGAAGAATACATGAACAAAACATCTGGAAAACAATGGAAAAAATTTACAATATTGCAATATTTCTACAATACCAAGAAAAACTGCTGTAGCCACCTTCAGACTTCTAACGGGACATGACTGTTTAAAAAAGTACAGAGATTCCTATATGTCTTTTCTGTAACTTAAATGAAGAAATGGATTGTGATCATCTGCATTGTCCGACTTTTACAGAAGTGCAAGAAAACGAATGATTTCATTATTAAGTGTTTAACATTAGATACCAACCAACCAGATTTACAGTATACAGGTGACTACAGGGTATAACCCCTTGGGTTTTCCATCCCTAGCTATACATTATCTCTTGATAATAAAAGCCCTATGTCTCCTCACGCCCTTGCATATTAATTTATTGTTGCTGGTCTTTCTACCCTTATGTACACCCTCCTGCACCTTAAACCACTTCTCTCTTGCAGGTGCCAGCACCAGATTTACCTCTGAAACTACTACCCCTTAGGATGCGCAGTGTAGGAGTGACTCATGCTACAAAATTGCATTTCCAGTAACACAAAATGTGGCTTGCATTAAGCTGTTTTGTGCTAAATTCCTTCAACATTTATTTTCTTTTACTGAGTTCCATAGAGAGCCTTGTGAGCAGGTAAAGACTTACTAACATGGCCAGTGATTCTCCCTGTCATTCTAGAGGGAACATGTGGCTGTTATCTGATACACATAGATGATTGTTATGATAAGGCAGCTCATGGCCTAGGAAGCACTGATGACTATGAACAAAATACAGTTTCCAGTTCTGTTTCAGAAATAAGCCTTTCGATCCATTTTCTGACTGCCCTTCTTCCACAAGCAAGCAGGTGGACAAACACGCAAGCTCAAAGCAAGTCATAAATAAAATGTGATGATAAACAGAGAGCCATACCAATAATACTGCATTCTTATGTTTGTAAAACCTGCCTGCTTCTCCTTATAGTTATGCTATGATAATGAAAAATTGCAATATCTAAGGCCCATTACCTTCTGGGTTTGTTACAACCTATCTTAAATAACTTAAAAAGTCTGATAAGGAAAGAAAAAATAAATATAAAATAAATAGAATAAAAACAAAACAAGGTAGCAACGTACAATGCAATACCGAGTGATCCAAAAACTTCCAAATTGGCTGGCAGTGTTTCAGCTGTCTGCGCCATCGGCATTGTTGCCGTCTGCCGCTATCATAGAAGGGCGTGGATGAAACCATGCAACATTTTTAAAACTGCTTTTAAAATCTTTACTTACCAATTTTATTAAAGGTGATGCTAAAACTGACCATTGCCGTTGTCCACAAACTTTTGGCATCCCTTTAGGAAACTATCCATCACTCACCTCAGTTCACGTTGAGAAATACTGGCAATTTCCTGGCGATATTTTGTTTGATTCTTCCAGGGTAAATGGGTTTGTCTTGTACACTTTATGATTTAATTTACCTCAGAGATGCCAAGACTCTGCAACAGTTCATACAGCCAATCTTTTGATGAGATTGTTTGAAAGTGTGTTTCAGGACAGAATTATCAGTAGAGATTTGTGGCCTCTTCAGTCCCCTTACCAAAACCCCCTGCGATTTCTAGCTCTAGGGCAACTTAAAGCATAAAGTGTACAAGACAAATCCACACATCCTGGAAGAATGAAAACAAAATATCTGCCAAGAAATTGCCAGCATTTCTCAAGATGAACTATAGTGAGTGATGGATAGTTTCTTAAAGAGGTGCTAAAAATGTATGGACAATGAAAGTGGCCAGTTTCGGCATCTCCTTTAATAAAGTTGGTAAGTAAAGCCTTTAAAAGTAGTTTTAAAAATGTGGCATGGTTTCATTCACACCTTTCTAAGATAGCACCAGATGGCAACGAGTGCCGAGGGCACGGACAGGCTAAACACTGTTCAGCCGATTTAGAAGTTTTTGGATCACTTGGTACTTAACAGCAGGTATGGGACACGAGGCTGTGAAACTGCCAGTAGAGGGAGAAAGTGCGAGACTTCCTCGGCACACTGCGAACCACATCTCTAGTCTACGTTACCTTGCAAGTGGTTCAGAGTCAGATGTCCATGCTTCTAATACACAACAAACTCTCTGGACAACCAGTCCTAATAAATTAATGCGGCATTACTTTTAACTAAGTAAGGAGGAATCTCTTTCCGTTTGTCAGCAAGATTGTTGTTACAAATCATGAGACATCTGACTTCTACAGTGAATCCTCTGACTAGCAGCTGTCGTCATCTCACCGCATTATCTGCGCTGCCCTTTCCCTGTCTCGCTCCACTTCCTGGGGATGCATGCGTTTACGATGAGAGAAGCAATTCCCAGAACTTGCAAAAGCTTTCGGACAATATGGACACTGGTAAGGTCGGGCACCCGTATGCTGATTGATGTGGAACTGAAATACAAACAAAAAATCTGATGTGTTCCATTCACATGACTTTCTCTACATCTTTGTAACAAATTATTGTTAATAAGCTTATTCTTCTATCCACTTCATGCTAGTCGAGATAAACATTAACAGAAACAGTCTTATTACTTAGTTCTAGAGTTGCCAATTCTTTCAAAATGGCCGGGAGTCTCCTGGAATTGAACGAGATCTCCCAGCTTCCGGAACAGAAATTAATTCTCCTGGAATTATGCGATATCTCCTTATTCCCTTATTATTTATATACTATACTTTTATAAAATACGAGTATTTCATCTGTTATATACAAGGGTTGGCATGGTGTAGAAGGAAATAGTAGTGTTTTGATTTGTGTGCTGGCAGAGTTGAAGTTGGGAGGGAGAAGGGAAACCAATTGTTACATCAACATCAAGTCACTTATCTTGCTATATTTACAAATAGAAATCACAAAATCAATAATTATTAGCAGATTGAGGTTTTGAGCGAGGACTTTGACAGTTGTAAGTTGGTTATTGTAATGGCTAGTTTATTGGGAGTAGAAATGAAAAAGAGATATTATTTCAGGTTTAACAAAGCCTGGAAAAGTTCATATTAATGGTTTTAAATTATTTTTTCTAACTTTACTGTTACATCTCATTCTCTCCCATTTTTCAGAGTTCAGAAGTTGGTAAGCCTACTTAGTTCCTTACAAGTAGGAGGGAAATAAGGGAATGCACTAGGCTAAACCAGCAGTCACAGGTTTTAAAATGTAGTTGCTATGGGATTGAAATCTATTTCTTTGCATGGTCAGGAGTTGACAGGTTCGTGTATGAGAAAAATTAAACTAATTTAAAACTGAAACAAATAACAAGGAATATTTTGAAAATGGTTGACTCCAGGAAAAAAAATGTATATGACAAATTTTATGATTTAAGAAGCTCTACATCTATTTATCTCTTATGGTTTACTAGTTATGCAAAATTCAAAAAAATTCATCCACAATAAAAATATCTTTAGAGGCTATTCCCAGGATATTCTACATATGCATTTTATTTTTCATGTAAATAACTTAAACATAAAATATTTTAATCAAAATCGTTACAGCCATTTTTGAGAAAATAAACATTTTTGAAATTTTTGCATCTAAAGGGTAGTTGGGGGCGGTGTCATCCTTGGAAGATATTGAACTTAAATATTTTTTTTGTTTTTGAACTATGCTGCTCTCTCTCTCTCTCTCTCTCTCTCTCTCTCTCTCTCTCTCTCTCTCTCTCTCTCTCTCTCTCTCTCTCTCTCTCTCTCTCACAGACACACAAAATGGACATTTTTCTAAAAATGTGTTTTTTTTATTCAGGGGGTCTCAAAACATATATTTCCAGTGAAATCTCGGTATCAACTTTTGGGTGGAGTACAACCCTTCTCTATACACTATGTACATAGTATGTGTAGAGAAAGTAAAAGCTTTTATACTTTGTCGTAATCAATGCTAAAGATGCAATAATGAGATAGCATGTTCCAACACATTAAAAGACTTAAGAGCCTGGTGTATAATTGCCCAAGAATGCGAACAGAAATGGAAAGAAAAAAAAAAAACAATCCAAGTGTCGCATTCACTGACTTTCGCTATTCACTCGTCCCTAAACTATTCAGCAGTGCTGATGCTCTGAGGGAAATATGTCTCAGAGCAAGGAGGTCATGATTCATCTGAAATGATCGGACAGATATCTCTATCTTCCAGACATCTTCTAATGGTGTGCAGAAACATATGACTAAAGACACCTTCAGTGTCTAGAAAAACTGCCATGGCCAGTTATCCATAGTCCACTGCCCCCTACAGTATAATTTTTTTTTTTTTTTTGGATAGTGTTTAACACATGCTTTTACTACTGGTGGCACCGCAGGCGATGACAGTGATGATACAAAAAATGAAATGGCATTTTATTTATGGACGCTCTTTAACTGCTGTGGTTCTCAGCGTCCCAGCTATCTTTTAATGGTTATTAGGAGGCAACCCTGACCAGTGAGATAGTGGTCAACTGACTTTGCAGTTTGAAGAGGGCAAACAAAAGTTGATTCTCTGCTATAAAAAACACATGAAACAATGGTGGATACTATAAAAAAAAAAAAAAAATATCTGGTATGTTCTCTATCGCATCATCAGCTTAGTTTCTTTTTGGTCTCAGTTTCTTTTGTAAATAAACAAGATCATTAAGAAACAGACAAAAAAAAAAACTAAGCTGATGATGCAATAGACCAATTTATTGTGAAACTAGTCCGTGGATTCTAAAAGATAAGTGAAGAATAGTTACAATTATTGATTATTACATTATTATTCGTGTTTCTTCACTGTTACTAGCTTTTTTTTTTACATTTATTAGCTATGGGAATATTAACGCACAAAGATATTGGCTGCTGGCTAACTGCAGCAATCAGATCATGCCACTGCTCATCATGTTTATACCACTCTCGTCTACTTGCACGGATAATACATTGTACGTATGGGCTAGAGAAAGTAATAGGTTAAGGAATGCTCTTTTATGTACAACTAAATGTTGTGAAAACAAATACTTTATGCCTTTTATTTCCAAACCAGTATTTAGTTTCAGGACACACCTTGTACTTGTCTAACAAATCAAAAAACAGCATTAACCCTTAAGAGACAAACATGTACTAAGATTACCTTGAGGTCCTGGTTGCGTTTGAAAGTCTTGTCACAAAGAGGACAAGCGTGAGGTCGGAGGTCACTATGAGTGATGCTATGGGCGCGAAGTGTACTGTTTGTAGGATAGACTCTGCCACAAACACTGCAAGGAAATTGCACTCCGCCATGATAATCCTTGTGACGATAAAGATTTGACTGGGTTTTGAATCTGAAAGCAAAAGATTGCACTTATTAGAACTGGTCTAAGCAGTCATTATATTCAATTGAGTGCCCATTACTAAAAGCATGTTTGCATTTATTATCTGCATTTCTATAACAAAGTGATAAAGTATGTATCAATGACGGTTAGAACTTTAATAGTGGCAACTATTTATATACAACCAATACAAAAGAGTTACATGTAACCAACTTTTGCTGTCCTCCAAATAGTCACTAGCAATCCTTTGAAACGTATACGTTATTGGACATAAGTTTAAAACAGAATAATTATACATTCATGAACACAACATACACAGCCACATTAAGAACATTAATGAAAAATATTTGCATATGCCATAAGAATACCTAGCAGACCTAGATTTATTATGTCATTTATGGAAAAAAAATCTGATGTGTTCCATTCCAATGACTTTCTCTACATCTCTGCAACAATTTGCTAAAAAGCCTATGTTTCTATTTATTTCATGCTAATCGAGAAGATTAGCAGGAATAGTCTTATTACTTGCTTCCTTGTTAGTAGGAATGAAATAAGGGAATACCATAGGTTAAATTGATAGTCAAAAGCTGGTTGCTATGTGACTGAAGTTCCTTTGTTTGTATGTATGGACAGGAGTTGACAAATTCCTATATGAGAAAAGTATAAGTTAAAACATTAATGGGAATGCACAGTGAAGTAACTAATTAAATAGGAGTAAAAATATAGATTACATGCAAACTTCACTCTTGAAATAAGGTAACTTACTTCGGACATGTTTCGGTGGCTTTTGTCACCATTTTCAACGGAGATTCCCTGATGAACTCGTGGTAGCGGCCTGTAGAGGTGTCTCTTCCGGATAGATGAATTTTGAGATGAGTCCATTTGTTTGTGGAATGTCAAAATTTATGACGTTTTTGTTTTTTAAAATTAATAGATTTTCCCAAATCGTTAATCCTATTGGTACAGAATACAATAATGATAAAAAGTACCAACCTTAGAAAGCTTAAGTTTGACGATTTTACTTTATTTAGTATTTGTTTGGCAGCCATCATTAGTGAATGCTCTCAGTAAATTTATAAGCATGGATAAAACTGCTCATCGTTATGTGATACAATACTTTCATTTGAAAGGTCTTAATCCAATTAATATTAAAGCTGAGCTAGATTCTACTTTGGGGGAGTCTGCTCCTTCATTTACAACAGTGAAATATTGGGTGGCAGAGTTTCAAGAGTACGAGCTGCTAAGACGAACATTGCAGTGGTCGACCAAATGAAGTTACCAGTCCAGAAATTGAAAAGAAAATCCACAAAATGGTATTCGATGACTATTGACTGAAAGTGCACAAGCTAGCAAACATTGCAGGCATTTCAAAAAGTTCTGTACATGGCATACTGACTGAAAATTTGGAAATAAGAAAGTTGTGGGCAAGGTAGGTGCCCTGTTTGCTCACAATAGAACAAAAACATGAGGATGTTACAGTCGAGTGCAATAAAGCTGAGTTTTTCCATCTATTCATAACAATGGATAACAGGAATAATAAAACAGTGGATTGGAAGAGAGAATCAGCTCCAAAGAAGGCAAAGGCAGTTCCATCTGCAGGCCAGGTCATGGCATCAAGTTTCTGGGATGCACGTGGGATAATTTCATTGATTATCTCAAAAAAGGAAAAGTAATCAATGGTGAATATTATGCAAAATTGTTACAGCATTTGAGTGATGAAATCGAGCAAAAATTTTGTATTTAGCGAAAAAGAAAGCTTTGTTTCATCAAGACGATACACCAGTTCACATGTCCATTATTGCCACAGCCAAAATCAATGAGTTAAAGTTCCAATTGCTTCCTCATGCACCGTATTTGCCAGATTTAGCCCTCTCTGATTATTTTCTGTTGCCAAACTTGAAGAAATGGTTTGGTGGTAGAAGATATGCCAACAATGAAGAGGTGGAGTCTGCAGTTGATGGCTATTTTGTACACCTCGATAGTTCTCACTATAAACAGGGCAATGAAGCTATTGAACATCGCTGGGAAAAATGTATCAAGCTGAAAGGAGACTATGTAGAGAAATAAAGATATTTTTCCCCAAAATATTTGTGCTTTCTTTGTTAGGTTGGGCACTTCTGGGACAGCCCTCGTATCTCCAGTGAAATTTTAGTATCAAATTTTTGGGTGGAATGCAAATACTTTGCTTTCCTTGCTATACGGTCATTATATTATAACAGCCTTTCTCTCCTTTGCTACACCCGCGCCATCTGCCAGGACTTTAAACTGCCAATGCATTGTCGCCATATTTGTGTTGCTGAGTCAGGCATATGTGCAGTCAATCAGCTGCTTCTGTTGCTGCAGTAAACATGATGTGTCACTTAACTGTGGAAGCACGTGTCTTTATTTATAAAGTTTATTTTAAGCATGAATCTGCTCACCATGTGCACTGGGAGTTTGCTGAAAAGTTTACAAACTTTATATTTATACATATACATGTAGTTGTCAATAAATTTGAAACTTGGGTTCATTGCTGGACAAGAAACATTCTAGGAGATGGTCAGTGTTAACAGAAAATAAACTGGATGAAATCGGTGCCACTTTGGAGCATTCGCCTTGAAAACTGCTGAAGAAATTGGCACAGCAAACAGGTGTATCTCCATCTCGTGCTAGAAATACATCTATTGAAACTAAAACCTTAAAATTAAAAGAAAATGACTCTGGTAAATGTGAATTATTGCAATTTTTTTTTTTCCAATCTGCAGAAAGAGGTTTCACTGACCCACAGCTTTTGTTTTTCTCTGACAAATCTTGATTTCATTTATACGGGCACGTGAATACTCACAAAAGACAATAATGGGCTTCAGAAATGTTTTATTGGATGAAACGTCTCACTATGATCAGAAAATTGGAGTTTGGTGTATGATAAGTGCTAGAAGAATAATAGACCCCACTTTCTTAGATGACACAATAAATGCAGAGTGATATTAGATGCTAATTCTCAAAACATTTTTCCATTGCTTGACAAAAGAGAGATCATATGGTTGGTTCCAGCAAGATTCTGCCAAATCGTTCACCACAGTTAGAGAAGTGTTTGATGACAGAATTATTAGTGTTGATTTGTGGCCCCCTCGTTCTCCTGACTTAAAGAGTTGTGGTTTTTATTCATGGGGTTCTTTAAAAGACAAAGTGTATCATTCCAATCCTCGCACACTAGAGGAACTTAAGAGACAATATCATGCAATAAATCACAAAAATTCATGCTGCTGAACTCCAGTGAGTGAGTGAGTGACATTTTTAAGAGATACAATGCTTGTTTGAGAACAGAAGGTGAACATTTCCAGCATCTATTATAAGGTAAGGATTTTAGTCTCCTTCTGACCACAGAGTGTTCCTGGCTCTCTCGTTCAGTGAAGAGTTTGCAAGTGGGTTACCATATAAAATAATGCCCTGTAGTTGTAGCTCTCCAGTCATTTTGGGAGTAGAAATTTGACACACTTGATGTCGCATTGCAAAAATCAGTTATTGTCAGAGGAGGGGATAAAAAGTTAACCAAAGTAACATTTTCCAGAGTAAAGGGGTACTTTGGGAAACAAGGTATGAATATAGTGCAGCTAGGACATGCGAAGAGCAAGTATAAAGCACTTACACTCTCCCACATATGTCACACGCGTATTTTCCCTTTGGCCGATGTGTCTCTAAGTGAACCTTGAGGTTGCCTTTTGTTGATATCTTCTTTCCACATATTGGACAGACAAATCTCAAGTTGTTGCTGTTGGCAATGGCTGGGTTTGTGTTTGTATGCAGTACACCTCTGGAAGAATACACTGGCGATTGTCTGCAACAGGCACACATGTAAAAATTAAAAGCTTATTGAAGAGACATGCCTATTTATCTGAATGTAAGTTGATATTTTCTGCAAACTATTGAGATATTACGATAGGTTTTCCAAATAACATGGAGGAAAGGAGGATAAGTTTCAAACTTCACGGTAATGGTAATGCATAAGGAAAATGGTAAAGATTACTGCCAAGGTTGTGACATGTACAGTAGACTTTGTGTTTCATTTTGTGCTATAAACTTGACTGTTAATGGACCTATTTTTACTTTCTCTTACATACCTTGTACATAAAGTATAGAGAAGGTATTGTAATGCACCAAAAATTTTGATACTGAGATTTCACTGGAAATATATGTTTTGGGACCCCCTGAATCCAAAAAAAGAATTTTTAGAAAAAGGTCTATGTGTGTCTATAGGTAGCATAGCTCAAAAACAAAAAGTCCATTAAATACCAACCTTCATATTTCAGTTCATTATCTTCCAAGGATGCGACACTAAGATTTTCAAGAAAATCCCTCAACCCCAACTGCCCTTTACATGGAAAAAAACTTTAAAAATTTTGATTTTCTCAAAAATGACTAATGATTTTGATTAGAATATCTTATATTTAAAGAAACCTACATGACAAATAAAATGTATAGCTTGAATTTTCTGGGAATAGCGTCTAAAGAATTCTTTATTCTGGATGAATTTTTTGAGTTTTGCATAACTAATAAATTGTAAGAAATAGACGAAAACATACAATTTATGTCATATGCATTTTTTTCCCTGGAGTTGATCATTTCCAAGATATTCCTTGTTTCAGCTTTAAAATATCTTTACTTTTCTCATACAGGAATCTGTAAACTCTTGGCCATACAAAGAAAGATACTTCAATCACAAGGTAACCAGCTTTTAAAAGACTTGACTATCGATTTAGCCTAGTGTACTCCCTTATTTCCCCTCTACTTTCAAGGAAGCAAGTAATAAGACCCTTTCTGCTAATTTTTTCTTGATTAATAGTAAGTTATTAGAAGAATAAGATTTCTAACAATTTATTATAGAGATGTAGAGAAAGTCATGTGAATAGAGTACATTAGATTTTTATTAGAGGGATTATAAGCATTCTCACTTGGGAAAAAAAGATTTCTCTCGGAGACTAAACTAAAAGAGGATTCCCTTTCACAACAGAGGTTGCATTGAGAGACAATGGTTACACAGAAAGCGAAGTTTACCTGTGTATTTTCCTCCTCCTATCGCACATTTCTATTCTCCCCTCTACCTACCACCCTCAATGAGAATTAAATTTGAATTAGGTAAACTTTTTAGAGCATTTTCCATACTAACTAAACAGAAAATCTTAATACATCATCAGTGTTGTAACTGCATTGTCATTATCACCTTTTCCCACTGCACACATTTCAGTTCTGCTCTCTCTCTCACCGTGCACAAATTTGAATTGGGTAAAAAATCTGATGTGTTCCATTCACATAACTTTCTCTAACTGTTGTATATATAAACTATTCTTGCAAAAGATTATTCATTCATCTATATCATGCTAATCTAGATAAACATTAGTAGAACTGGTCTTATTACTTGCTTAATTGTAAGTAAAAGGGAAGTAACAGAATACACTAGGTTAAAACTATACCCAAATCTTTTAAAAACTGGTTTCTGTGTGAAACAGCTGAGATTTGGTTTGTTTTCCATAGTTCCAATTGAGAAAACTTAGTTTAAAATTGAAACCAATAAAAGGAATTTCTCAAAAATGGTCAACTGCACAAGAAAAAATTTATGATATAAATGTTTTATGTACATTTCTTATGCAGTAAGTTTTGTCTCTCTCTAACGATTTAACCATTGTGCAAAATTTTGCAAAACTCATGCAGAATAAAGAGGTCTTCAGATGCTATTCCCAAAAAATTCAAAATATACATTTTATTTGCGATGTAAATATCTTTAATATACAGTATATTAATCAAAATCATTAGCCATTTTTGAGAAAAACAAAATGTTCAAACATTTTTCCATGTAAAGGGTAGTTTGTGGTAGGGGAAAATCTTTGTGTTGCATCCTTGGAAGATACTACATAATTACCTAGTTTGGTATTTAACAGTCTTCTGTTTTTGAGCTATGCTGTCCACACACATGCAGGCCTTTTTCTAGAAGTGCTTTTTTCGGACTCAGGGACCTCAAAACATATTTATGGTGAAATCTTCACATCAAATACAATACCTTATCTAACTACTATGTACATTTTACAAACGTGCTAAAGAAAGTAAAAAGCACTTAATCAACGTAAGGGTCGCTTAGTTTGCCCAAAATATATGTGTAACACTATTTTTACTTTCTCTATACTCACTATGTACATAGTGTATAGAGAATGTATTGCACTCCACCAAAAAATTTGATACCGAGATTTCACCGGAAATATATGTTTTAGGGCCCCCTGTATCCAAAAAAAGTATTTTCAGAAAAAGGTGTGTAAGTGTGTGTGTGTGTGTGTGTGTGTGTGTGTGTGTGTGTGTGTGTCCGTGAACACTATAACTCAAAAACGAAAAGTCGGTAAAATACCAAACTTGGTATTTAAGTTTAGTATCTTCCAGGGATGCGACACGAAGATTTTGAGAAAAATCCCTCCACCCCAAACTACCCTTTACATGGAACTTTTTTCGAAAATTTTGATTTTCTAAAAAATGGCTCTAACAATTTTGATTAAATTATCGTATATTAAAGTTATTTACCTGACAAATAAAATGTATATTTTGAATTTTCTGGGAATAGCCTCTGAAGACTACTTTATTCTAGATGAAATTTTCATAACTACTAAACCGTAAGAGATGGACAAAAACTTAACCCACAAAAAATGTAGAGCACGTTAAAACACACAATTTATGTTATATACATTTTTTTCGTGCAGTTGATCGTTTTTGAGATATTCCTTTCTCTTGGTTTCAGCTTTGAAAAACATACTTTTCTCATACAGGAATTTGTCAACTCCTGTCCATACAAACAAAGGAACATCAGTCACATAGCAACCAGCTTTTGGCTTTCTCTTTAACATATGGTACTCCCTTATTTCGCTTCTACTTACAATAAAGTAGGAAATAAGACTATTTCTGCTAATTTTTCTCGATTAGCATGAAATAAATAAAAGATAAGCTTATTAACAATAATAATTTACAGAGATATACAGAAAGTCATGTGAATGGAACACATCAGATTTTTTATTTTAAAATTAAGCTAGGACTTTTTACAGAGATGTAGTTCGTTGGCATGATATTGAGGGATAAAAGAGGTCTGGAACAGGGAGCATTACATTGATATTTGTGATAAAGCAGCTTTGGCTAGAACAGGGGTAGTGGGAAGAAAGAGTGATATAGAGAAATGTCCCTTGCATCACCTCAAGGATAAAGAATGGCATATAATTTTACAATGTGAAGAAACTAGGATGCTTAGGGAGAGGATAGGGGAAAATCTGATGTGTTCCATTCTCATAACTTTCTTTACATCTCTGCAACAAATTATTGATAAAAAGCTAATGCTTTTATTTACTTCATGCTAATTGAGAAAAAATTAGCAAAAACACTCATTACTTGCTTCCTTGTCAGTAGAAGTGAAATAATGGAGTATACCATATGTTAAAGTGATGAATACCAGCGGGGTAGAAGAAAACAAGAGTTGAGTCAAGCAAGACTGGATAGAAAAGCTAAAAGAGGGGATCTAATATGTGAAATATCAGCCCAGGTCAATAATTCACCAAGCTGACCAGTGCTTATTGGTGAGCAGCCCTTCCCTTTAGTTCATCACATAATTTTGTTTAGATCGGTTCCTTTAAGTCTTCAAATTATAGAAGCAATTAAAGGGTCTACTTTCTATTATAACAAAATTGATATGTGATTACTAACAGCTGCCCCGCATGAAGGTGAGGGATTGGACATTAGGCTTTTTGTCCAGGTTGGTTCCTTTAAGCTTTCAGTTAATTATTAAAGCGTCTCCTCCCTGTTAGTAACAAAAGTCTTTCCGCAGAATGCAAGAGAGTGAATGGCTTCACTACCAACTGCTCAACATTAGATAGCAACCAACCAACATATTAATGGTTAATATACCCTATTTATCTGAATACAAGACGACCCCATTTTTCAGAACTTAATTCTGGAATATAACATATGTTCTACATGAGACATGTTTAAAAGACATAGGTATATAAAAGATGAATTTTTATATTAAATTTAAAGATTTGCCACATATTTTGAACTAATGGACACTTAGCTGATTAAGTGCCTTAATTATTTATTGTATTCATGTTTTGAGTAGCTGCCAGAGGGGAGATGTACGGTATAAGTGCGATGGTATGTGGTGTAACTATAATGACGAGGATGGATGATTTTGTATTTATGGCATTATAATCTAATGACATGTCCTTTTACATGCAAACATAACAGTTTTATGTGAAGTCCTGTCATAGGAGTTGTTTAAATTAAATAATAATAACAACAACATATTATCCTGGTGAGTATATCCATTAAATATTGTCATTGTATTAATATTTATGGTCTAGGTTAGAGACAATGCATAAAACCAAGCTATATATACTGAAGTAGTACTTAAATAAAATTCTCATTAATTAAGTTATGTGTTTATATAGCATGCTAAATTCCTCAATGAACTTGTGAGCTAATCTTGCAATTCGGTTATTCTTGTACTCAGAGAAATATAAAAGTAAAACTAAATAAAAATTAGATAGGTAAATAAAATAGTTCTTGCCTATGAGTTAGCCTCTGCAATTGGTTGTTGCTATCAGTATTGGAAAGAACACGACGACCATGAGGAAGATGGCTCCACAAATGGTTCTGCAGTCCTATTTCATTATTGAAGCCCCGAAGACATACTGAACAGCGATATGGCTTAACTTCTTTCTCTGTAACTGGAGCCACAGTGACGCAGGGGGGAGGCTGCACTATCACTTGGGGTGCTTGTGGGGCAGGTGGTGGCGGTGCTGGCTGTGCAGGAGGCTCTGGTTCCCTGAAGTTAAACACACCATATTACAATTATATTCACAATCCATAGTAGGTATTCTATTAGCTTAAGTAAAACACTGCTTTAAGTTCAATTTTTTCTTGAAAAATTCAATACTGAAAATTCATCAGAAATGTATGTTTTGAGGATCCTAAAAATCTATTTTTAGAGAGAAAAGAAAAAAAAAAGGTGTGTGTGTGTGTGTGTGTGTGAACAAGTTTCCTGGTAAATCACAAGGTGATCTCAAATTATTTTGAGATGACATACCCCAATGGTGATTTACAGTGTTGCAAGTACTTTAAGTCCCAGGATTCATAGTATAGCCAACACATACAAGGCAGTTGAGAAATTCAATGCTATGCTGGCATGTTGCCATGGTAGCTTAGTGGTAAAGCAACTAGCTAGAGACTGGGAGATCCATGGTTCAAATACCGGCTATGACATTGAATTTTTCAGTCTGACTCGACCTATCCAGACACTAGATACTTTCACTTTTTTTTTTGGTAGTGTTTAACGCCCGCTAAATAACTACTTATGGCACCGCAGGCGGTGACACTGATGATACATGAATGATGGAGCACCGGTGGAATGCGATGGCGGGGGAAACCGGAGTACCTGGAGAAAACCTGCCCCAGCGCCGCTTTGTCCACCACAAATTTCACATGCAGCCGCTTGGGATCGAGAGGAGAGTGGTAACCACTCGGCCATGGTGCGGCCATATACTTTCACTAGTGGAAAAAATAAACAATATGGTGTACAGCTATTTTTCATTCATTTTAAGTTTTGATGTGTATTCTGTATAGCAGAAATACATAAATATACAACTAAGTTATGTATGTTTTTTATCCCAATATGTCTATGTATGATTTAATTTTGTTATGTCTTCGTTTAACAGAAACCTGTCCATAACAGAAATGCTTGAGAAAAATTGTACAACAAACTGCAGCAGCTCTTGGACTTAGAACCAGAACTATTATTAGCAAGAGAACCCCCCCCCCCAAAACTCCCACCCACCTGCATGCCCAACCAACCAACCACCCACACACGCGTGCATACATTTTTCTAAAAATGCTTTTTTTGAATACAGGGAACCCTAAAATGTATATTTCCAGTGAAATCTCGGTATCAAAGTTTTTGGGTGGAGTGCAATTATTCCTTCTCCACCTATGTACCATGTGCTATGTAGACAAAGTAAAAAGTAACTCTATCTGCTAATGGGTAATTTGGCATTAATTTGTTTCTGTACTGTTGAAAGAACATAATTTATTCTATGCACATTAAATATATTTTGTGTGAGCTATGTTCAATTTAAAACAACAATAGTAATAATAATGAATCAGTTATTATTCACAGTATTCGTGCATGCATGATATGGTAGACTCATGCTGAGCCTAGATGCTAATGCTGTGTCCTTGCTGTTGTTAGAACTTAACTGCAGGGATGATTTTGATGCTTGTAGATTTAATGTAGAAGGTGTTAAGGAGGTAGCACTAAAGTTGTAAACTTTTCGGAGAAGAATCCTTGCCACTACTCTGCTGTTGTCTTGGTTTAATAATTTATTGATTTGATTTTTTAAAGGATTTTGTTTGCTGGCAACTTGCAGAGTGAAGGGGGAGTATTTATGTTCAGCCTTTTAGTTGTTAACACCTGAAAGGTTTGAAAGGAGGAGTGAGACAGGGACTATGTTCAATTTGTGGAAAGGAGGAGGATGAACTGCTCATAATGTTTAAATGTAAAGGGACAAATGAATGGAGAGTGGAGTTATTAAACAGAAGAGGTTAGGGAGAGATAATGAAGTAGGGATAAAGATATTCAAGGATCAAGGGCAGCTTGGAGAATTAAAGGTATTCTTATGGAAAGTTAAGATGAAATGGACAAGGCAAATAGATATGGTTTAATTAGTAAGAGCACATTGTGAACTAATGTTACTGTACAGATAATATAGTAATCAAGTATATACGTAAAATAGAAGACGGTGGCCTAACAAGATAATAGCCTGGGCTCAGGGAGTTGTCACTTGTGTAATTATTATTATTTAGTTGGCTGGTTTAATGTCTTTCATTACTGGGGGCACCCACAAGCCATGTGGGGAAATGGGAACTGCCTCAGTGGTGTTCAGTAGGCAACTAATCCCCCAGAGATCTGACAAGGACATTCTCATGATAGGCCAATCTGAGTAGAAATTTTAACCTGGTGCCTAATCACATTCTCCATGTATGGGAGCGCGAGCTTCATGTTTGTTACAAAACTTGGCCACCAGGAGCATGGCTCATGTGACCTTCACTGCGCACACGTCCTACATCCGTTGTGTCGTCACATGTGCATCACTTCACACATGAATAACATTAAAAATGCTTAGAAGTGCTTTCAAAATGCAGTATACAGTACCACAAAAAAGTGACACATTACATTCAAACCACAAATAGTGTTTATGTGCTTACAGTATCTTGTAGGGAAATTGTAAGGTAGTTTGAAACTAAATTTCCTGGTGTGCATGTTCCGAATAGAGAGACCATTTGTTTGCTTGTAAATAAATTCAGGGAGACGAGATCAATTTGTGATAGGAAAAGAAAGGTAAACAGGCACATGCTTAAGGAGAAGAAATTAGATGAAATCAGAAAACGGTTAGAACAGTCACCTCGAAAATTTCTTAAGCATCTTGAACAAAATTTTTAAAACTTAAACCATACAACTGTTGTGCAGGAATTGCTACCACATGGTCACCAGAGTTGGGTAAATTTCTGTAACTGGATTTTGAGGAATGTTAATGATGGAACAATCAATCCATGATCAATACTGTTCAGTGATGAAGCATGGTTTCATTTACAGGGTAAAATGGCACGTTATTTATGGACGCTCTTTAACTACTGTGGTTCTCAGTATCCCATTCGAAATTGGGCATGAAAGACCGCTGAATTTTGCTCAGAGGCCTCTCTTATCAGGCTTGAGGTTCTTTTACGTGCCATAAATCTATGACACAGGGCCAACGGCTTTACTTCCCTTCCAAAGGAAGCCATTGTCCTCTGCCAGGTTAGAACCCACGACCTTGGGTATATGAAAATAGCAATGGTAACCATTACACCACAGAGGGCGACATTTACATGGTCATGTGTCATCATAACACAACCCATATTATGCTACAAACCCAATTTCATTCATGAAACACCTTGCATGATCAAAAAATCAGGGTATGGTGTGCAATAAATGGATACAGAACACCAGGTTTTGAACAGCTGATGGACATTAAACGTCGGTCTGGATATTTCCAGCAGGCTACTGCCATCATTTATTCAGTTGATGAATCATTATAGTTTATTGCATTACTTTTTAAGGATAGAATTATTAGTAAGGGTTTATGGCCTGCTCGGTCCCCTGATCTCAGGGCATGCAATTTTTATATATGTATCAACTTAAAAAATAAAGTACACAAAACTTATCTCTATACATCATAAGAATTAAAGCAAAATATCAGGACAGAAATTAGCTCTATTTCGGAAGCTGAGCTAATGCATTGGAATGAAAATTTCCTCAGAAGATGCCATAGATTGTATTGATGCAGATGGATGTCATTTCCAACATCTCCTGTGATAAGGTATGTTTGTGTTTACTCTAATAATTGTTAATGTCCAGGCATGTGTGATAGGCCATGGACAGCTGGCCTAGTATACCGTACTGACCAGGAGCACACGGTGCCTGATGGCCAAGCTTTATAGCATACTTACAGCAGTAGCCTAACTGGGCAAAATCAGAATACAGAACAGATGGACAAGTCCCATATTCCAAATCTGCTGTAACTAGAGAAGCCAGGAGTCTGCTGCCATGCTCCACCCTTGCAGGATCAGTGGAACTTATTTATATGGGGCTTTCTAGCCAAGAAAGGTAGTAAAATTACATCAAATTCACCTGATCCTATAAGTTATCACTCTATCAAAAGAATCATCATATCAACATATAACAAAATTAAAGAAGATAATGTATTACAGACAAAAGGAAAACATGAGCAGAATCACTACATTACCAAGAAAATATTCGGTAGCAACTTTAACAGGCCATGACTGCCTCAATAAACATTTATTCAGGATTGGTATAGCGAGATCTCCTCTGTGTCCTTCCTGTACACTTAAAGAAGATATGGATGGAAACCATCTACTGCGCTGGCCAACCTTTAGTCAACATGATAATATAACATCAAAATGCTGGAATGCGAGAGAGTAAATGGCTTTACTGCCAACTGCTCAACATTAGATACCAACCATTTATATGGGGCTTGAGGCATGATAGAAAAGTGCAGAATCAGCTGTTGTTTAGCTGGCAACTGGGCTAAGCCACATGAAATGCCAAGTACAAATTTAAATGAATTGAATCACCTTTTTTACACTTTTTGCTCCACTTTCTCTTTGTTTGGGAAGAGCGGTTTAGGGGACCTTAACCCTAACTTCAACCTTGGAACTGAAGATAGGGTTAAGGTACCCTGAAACTGGTCTTCCCAAATGAAGGTGAAGTGGATCAAAAAGTGTAATAAAGGTGACTTAATTCATTTAAACTATGGTGTTCCTGTCTAAAATACTTATTATTTAATATGCCAAGTACAAATTTTAGCAGCAGTAGTGTTGTTTACATCTAATATATGTTAATCACTCTTTGACAGTCCATTACATGAAAGAAAATAGTTCAGATTAATAATGCACTTAGACTTCTGTAAGAAATCTTTCAGTCCACCATTATTAGAAAAGTGTTGCTACTCAGAATTAAAAATATTTTTCAAAAATATATTTACTTCATTATAAATAATTGCTTAATACAGTTATGTAAATAACTATTTTATATTTCCAATGAATGTGTTCCTATTTTTATTACCTGTCTATTTATATTAATGTTAATTATTTTGTTGTGGCATTTATACTTAATATTAACTGTTATTGTTTACAACTATTGTCCTAATATACAATTGTAAACATATTTTGGAAATTCAATAAATATACATCTAACATAAAATTACAACATAACATACTGCATCGCAGGTGCAGGGGGAGGTAGAGGAGGTGGTGGTGGAGGTTGGTCATCTGAAGTGTCGGGAGCAGTGTTGTCTTCTTCCTCAGCATCACAGCTACCATCGTCGTCGTCATCATCATCCTCTTCTTCAAGAGCACAAAGGAATAGCATGGGGTCCACTCTAACTTCTACTTCTGTCACTTCACACTCTGGCTCCGTACCCTGCAGCAAAATACTTCTGCTTATAATCATTTTATGGCATGGAAACAATCTGATGTGTGTCGTCACAAAGTCTTTAGATACCTCATGTCACCGACATTAACGAGCAATTCCACACAAGTGAAATATAGACTCCAGTGATGGATCACTCAAAAACGAACTGGATCTTTTGAGTGAATGAGTGAGCAGTAAAAATGAACCATGGATCTTCGGATCAGGAATGAGCAGTCACGTGACACTCAGAACAAGTCCGATCCTTTGATAGGATGTTGTTCAGTTGATTGGTGAGAAATGACAAAATTTACTTATTCTAATTTATATTCAGTTACAGTAAAACTACTTTGCATACCAGCAACTAGGGGTCCTTGTGACAGAATATTTTCTAAGGTTGGGCAAATATGCACAGAAAAAAAGGAGCAGGTTAACGCGTAATAAAATTAATAAAATGTTGTTTGTTAACAATAATGTGTGCTTTGGGTAAGTATAATTTTTTTAACATAAAATAATTTTAATTTGATTCTGAAGTGTTTATTCCATGTGAAAAGGTGATGTTTATTAAACAATAATATTATATATTTACTCTTCAACATTTTCCTCTCTATCAGAATAGTTTAACTTTACGTAACCATAGACATTATGCATAATTTAATTTATTTTATCTGATAAGTGATGTTTTCTAATAATTATTATTCACATTCAAATTGACATTGTAATTTTTCTTTAAAAATTAAATTTTTATTTTCATGTGAATTTGTATTAAGAATAAAAATTTGTATTGGTTATAAATGTATATTATTTTCCCTTTATACATCCGTTCTCAAATTCTCACTGTATCCATGAGTCATTTTGCCCATCTCTAGTATACTCTCGATTAGCTGGGGTAATGTGGATGAGCAGCACGAATAATCAAAAAACACAAATAATTGAGAAACCTGTAATTTAATGCTTTCAAGGATAACATACATATGTAAATAGGAAATTACGTTTAAAAGCTTTTTTCAACATGTATTCTTTGTTTAAAAGTTTTTTCTACTTCTGTGTATTGGTTTTTCTTTAGGAAACAACAATAAAGGACCTGCCGTGTGATAGCAAATGCTATTTCCATTGTTTAAACGATCAACGCGTGACAAATGAGTACTGTTTCCATTGTCTGCCTGTTCAGTGAAAATTAAAAATAAATTCTATTTTTCTGATTGATGATCAGCGTGTAAGTGTCTACAAAGCATGTTATGACATTTTTAAAAGAGATGGCAGAGAAAAAAAAGTGCAAAGACATTAAAAAAAAAAAATGAGGGGGGGGGGTGCGCGGATAATCTGCAAACCGAATAATCCATATATGAATAATCGGGAATATACTGTAATTGTTTCTTACACACTAGACATGCATAGGACAAAAGTTGGAAAGGTCGCATTAAATTGACAAATTCAATGTCATAACTGGAATTTGAACCACAAATCTCCTTGTTTCTGTCCAGTGCTCTAACCACTGAGCTACCATGGCAACACACACAGACTTTTACTAAGAATGCTATTTTTACTTTCTCTATAGCTTTATGTTATACATAATATGTAGAGAAGGTATTGTACTGCACCCAAAAATTTGATACTAGATTACACTGGAAATATATGTTTTGAGACCCCCGGATCGAAAAACAGTATTTTAAGAAAAATGTCAATATGTGTGTCTGTCAGGCTGTGTGCACAAAAACAAAAAGTCTGTTAAATACCAAACTTGATATTTAAGTTCAGTATTTTCTAAGGATGTGACACGAAGATTTTCAAGAAACTCCCCATCCTATTCTAATTTTTACATGGAAAAATGTTCTAAAATTTTGATTTTCTCAAAAATGGCTGTAATGATTCTGATTAAAATATTATATATTAAAGATAATGTACATCTTGAATTTTCTCAGAATAGCCTCTGAAGACATGTTTGTTCTTAATGAATTTTGCATAACTGGTAAATCGTAAGAGATAGACAAAAATGTATTACACAAAAAGTGTAGAGGTCATTAAAACACACAATTTATGTGATATACATTTTTTTTTTTTGTGAAGTTGACTGTTTTTGAGATATTCCTTTTTATTTGTTTCAGTTTTAAAATACTTACTACTTTTCTCATATGAGAATTTGTCAACTCCTGGCTATACAAAGGAACTTAAATCACATAGCAACCAGCTTTTATAAAACATTTGACTATCACGTTAGCCTATGGTATTTCCTTTTTCCCTTCAACTTACAAGGAAGCAAGTAATATGACCATTTGTGCTAATTTTTCTTGATTAGCAAGAAGTAAATAGAAGAATAAGCTTTTTAACAATAATTTTTGCAGAGATGTAGAGAAAGTAATGTGAATGGAACATATCAGATTTTTAAGTTATGCTGCACACCACAAGCATGGGTGCACACACACATTTAAGGTAACTAAACCTCAAAACCACAAGACCAAGTTGTTTCTTATAGCTCGCTATGACAACTTTTTCAAAAATGTGTACTTTTAGGAATTTGGGGGGCCTCAAAACAATTTCCAGTGAAACCTGAACATCAAAATTTTGGGTATAATACAATACTTCCTCTAGTTAGTCTTAAACATGTAGTAGGTAAAGTCAAAATGGCAACAAAATGCACAAATCGTGTGATGCACTGGTTTTGACTATACTTATATGTAAAAATCTAGAATTCAATAAGTCATGTTTGCTGAAATCTTTGTGACCCCTGGTACATAATTACCCTGCTGAGGGCTGTACGCAATTTTTTTTTTTCATTAAAATAATTTCCTATCCAAAAGTCAGGTATACCGGATGGAAGGGAACTTATTACATCCTTTCTAATATGCGCTTCATATAATTTCAATAAAAATAAATGGATTTTGTTCCAAACTGTATGCATAATTCCACAAGAATAAACAAAGATTATAGTTTTTTCCTTGTAAGATGCGTAGAGTAACATATTTCTGACAGTTTTGGCAGGAATTATGAGACATCACACAGAGTTCCAAATAATTAATCACTTAAAAAAATTACAGGAATAATTTGAGCAGCTTTGATGTGAAGTAACTCGGCAACATTGCGTTGAGGTTGGTCAGGTTTCTGAACCGGCTTCCAGATGATGTAAACATGTCGGTCACTTGCAAACATGATGCAGGATGGTGAGATGTTTTGGGAGATAATGAGCGCAACTGGCATTCTGATTGGCTTACATTGATGTGGTAGCAACAGTGAGAAGTGTTTGTTTATGTACTAACCTAGTGCAAGTGACACCCTGACCTAGTGCAAGTGATACCCACACAACCTGTAGCGATGCAAGCTTGTCTGTCTTTTGTTTTCAAAAAAACTAAATTATTTCCGTAGGAAATGGTCTGAAACAAAAACGTAAGATACAAAATGTGTTCCAAATACTGAAATCTATCACTGGTTTAAATTAATGTAATGACTTCCTTTCACCCGATAAATCAAGCTTGGTATTTAAAGTCAATAACTTCTAAAGATGTAACATGAAAATGTTCAAGAACCCACCCGCCTCCTATTTACCTTTACTGGAATATTTTTCAAAATTTACAATTTTGTTTAAAATATATTTACATGCCAAATAAAATGCATAATCTGGTATTGTAATTGTTAATCAACGAAATTGTAGTACACAAAATATGTAGATATTTTTATTATACACAACTTATTTAAATTAATTTTTACTTTCTATAGCACATATGTACAATATACATAGTATATAGAGAAAGTATTGTATTCCACCTAAAAAATTGATACCAAGATTTCACCAGAAATATATATTATGAATTTTTTTGCATAAAAAAAAAAGAAGCATTTTATAGAAATATGCCCATGTTTGCATGCGTACGTGCACATGTAGCTCAAAAACAAAGACTCTTAAATACCAAACTTGGTATTTAAGTTCAGGATCTTTCAAAGATGAAGATTTCCAAGAAAATGTCCCCACCCCCAACAAAACCTACATGGAACATTTTTTTAAAATTTTGATTCTCTCAAAAATGGCTCTTAACAATTTTGATTAAAATACCACATGTTTAAGATATTTTCATTACAAAATGTACATCTTGAATCATCTATGAATAGCCTCTGAAGTCTTCATTTTGCATGAATTTTGTGTAATTTATAAACCATAAGATAGACAAATACTTACCACACAAAAACTGTGATTTTGTTAAAATACTCAATTTATGTCACACACTTTTTTCTAGATTTTTAGTAAAAGGTCTGTGTGTGTGTGAACAGCATAAGTCACAAATGAAGTTGGTTAAATACCAAACTTTGTATTTAAGCTTAGTATCTCCCAAGAATGCCACATAAGATTTTCAGGAAAATCCCTCACTCCGAACTACTCTTTGTTTCAATGTTCTCATGACAAAATGATTTTTTTGTAGAGCTAACCTTTTCCAATACATTCCTATTATTGGTTTCAATTTAAAATACTTAAAACTTTTCTCAAGTGGGAAGTCCTCATCCATTTCATCTTTTATGTTTTACTCCTGGCCATGGAAAGAATCAAATTTCAATGACAATTGTACCATAGATATTAAAAGTATAACTGTCACTACGCCTACTGTATTATCTCAGTTCCCTATTGTTATATGGAACTAAGTAATAACACCAATTCTGTTACTTTTATCTTGATTAGCAGGATGTAGATAAAAGAATAATCTTTTGTAGGAACAGATAAAAGTCATGCCAAAGGAAGAAAGAGCTTTTTAACTTATTGTGCAAGCATACCAAATATTTATATAACATAACATTTATTCAATTTCTGATCAATCTATTCATTCTTTGTTCATTTTCAAGATAATAAAAGCATTCACATACATGCTTAATAGCTGGTGTCAATACTGATAGTAAAAAAAAGGATTCTTTCACATTACATGAAATGCCAAGAAGTTTGTTATGCTTTCTAAAGTCATAAGTCATTTAACCAAGGTTTGATGAGCAACTTCACTAAAACCACAGAAAAAACAAAATCTGATGTGTTCCAGTCACATGACTTTCTCTACATCTCTGTAACAAATTATTGTTAAAAAGCTTATTCTATCTCTTTCATGCTAAGCGAAATTAGCTGAATTGGCAGTAATGGTTTTATTATTTAGTCACTCATAAGCAGAAGGGAAATAAGGCAATACACTTGGCTAAATCAACAGTCAAATGTTTTAAAATGTGGTTGCTATGGGTTTGAAACCTGTTTCTTTGCATGGCCAGAAGTTGAAAAGTTCCTGCTGTGAAAAATGTTTAAGTATTTTAAAACTGAAACTAATAACAAGGAACCATTCCACAAGATGATGTATATGACATAGATTGCATGTTTACGGTTTACCAGTTATGCAAAATTCATTCAGAATAAAGAGGTCTACAGAGACTATTCCCACAAAATTCAACATATACATTTTATTTGTCTTATATCTTTAATATACATGTATTTTAATCAAAATCGTTACAGCCATTTTTGAGAAAATCAAAATTTTCGAAATGTTTTCCATATAAAGGGGAGTTTGTTTGGGGGGGGGGGGGATTTTTCTCAAACTCTTCATAACGCATCCCTGGAAGATACTAAATTTAAATACCAAGTTTAGCATTTTACCAACTTTTCGTTTTTGAGTTATCGTGTTCACAAGGCACCTTTTTTCTACAAATTGCTTTTTTTGATACAAGAGACTTTAAAACATATATTTCCGGCAAAATCTCTGTATTAAATTTTTAGGTGCAATTCAACCTTTGCAATACACTAAGTTTATAGTACATGTAGAGGAAACCACTTTAATCCAATTCAGTTAGGGAATACAATGATTTACATACTACTATTCAAGCTACAGGGTGCAACCTAACGGTACAAACACTTGCAAATTCTTGGGAATCATAATTGATCATAAGCTAACATGGTCTGAATATGTTCATTATATATGTGAGAAGATTAGCAAATCATTATTAGGCATTTCACCAACCTGTTAGGAGAAAATCATTTAAAAATGATAGTATATCATATGGGGTCATATTTCTGCATTTGCTATACGGGCTTGGAATCTGGAGATGTGCTGTGAGAACCTACATGGATACTACAGAAGAAAGTGATAAGAATAATATACCATTTAAAACCTAGAGATTCATGCAGGCAAGTTTTTAAAGAAAAATGAGCTGCCAACAGTTGATAAAGTGCTACATGTAATGAAAGAAGAAGCGTTGTTTTGGGAGTTGGAAATTTTAAGTGACACCGTTGTTAATAACAACCTTGGAATGGAAAGCAGCGGCACAAACAGCTCAGATGACGATTCTGATCTGGGGGGAATATAGAAGCTTCCAGAGATTGAATAAATATAAGTTATTGCAAGCATGTTATTTTTTGCTTGTGTTTTTGAGTTAATAATTACATATGTAACCATGTATTTTGTTATGACTATTTTGTGAATAAAATAACAATGAACTATAGCTTTCCTGGCGACGTGTTAATTCAAGATCTTCTCGGGCTTCTAGCCAGGTAAAAACTTGGTTTGACACCAACGTTTCGAAGAAGTGCATCTTCCTCGTCTTCAGGGTGAACTGATGGTTTGAGCTTGCGGAGACTGGTATTTATAAGAGCTGGGATGAAGCTAACATCTGATTGGTTCGCGAGATATTATGGCCTGGTATTTAAGATGACTGAGACATGGGCACGGACTTCGTAGAAAACTATTTATAGCAGTTATTCGGCTAATGTTTTGTGTTTGAGCACGCACCTGCTAGAAAATAAGTCTTGGAAGACTACAGGTACAGGATTAGGTGTTAAGGCTCTTTATCATCGGTGTCCATGCTGAACTTAATTGTAGGCCAGAATCGCGATTTAGATTATTTGTTTCAGCTTTAGCCATCTCATCTGAAACAAATAATCTAAATCGCGATTCTGGCCTACAATTAAGTTCAGCATGGACACCGATGATAAAGAGCCTTAACACCTAATCCTGTACCTGTAGTCTTCCAAGACTTATTTTCTAGCAGGTGCGTGCTCAAACACAAAACATTAGCCGAATAACTGCTATAAATAGTTTTCTACGAAGTCCGTGCCCATGTCTCAGTCATCTTAAATACCAGGCCATAATATCTCGCGAACCAATCAGATGTTAGCTTCATCCCAGCTCTTATAAATACCAGTCTCCGCAAGCTCAAACCATCAGTTCACCCTGAAGACGAGGAAGATGCACTTCTTCGAAACGTTGGTGTCAAACCAAGTTTTTACCTGGCTAGAAGCCCGAGAAGATCTTGAATTAAAATAACAATGGTTAGCCTATATGGACACAAACAATAATATTCCTATAATCCCATTTGTTTTGTCATATATTTGCACCAAAATCACTGCAACTTGATGTCCATATCATAAATTTCAGATCTCTTTGTATTGCTACATTCTATTATTTTGGCGTAGTCAAGCATGATTGCAATTAATATGTCTAATGGAACTTCCGCCATTATGTATAGGAATATCAATGCATACTGATATTCAGAGAGAAAACAATTGCACATGTGTGTGATAAAAAATTATTAAATGTAGAGATGAGTGCCGATTGGTTGGAATTTTACACGCCAATGTACTGGATTGGCTACTTCCTACGATTATGTGTCATGAACGAAATAATCACTATTATACCTAACAGAATATTTTAGTCACTGTTTAATTGTCAGAATACGGACTCTTCATTTCACATTACAATATATATGTGTACGTCACATGGTCATGAAAATATCACACCACTTTTGGCAGAAGGCTACATTATAACGGTGCACTGGTGCCTGGGTTTTTTTTGTGGCGAAGATCAACTTAAGGCTGAATAGGTTTTAGATTGCCTTGAGTTTTGTAAAACAAAGCAGCAAATTAATACCATAGATATAATGCTTATCAGTGGCATGATATAGCTGCTTGCTGCTTGCAAGTGTTTCGAGTAAAAAGTTTTGGGGAAAAAAAAAAAATTATCTGATTTGTTACATTCTCATGATTTTATCTACCTATTCTTCAGTAAACTGTTCTTAGAAAAAAAATCTGATGCATTACATTCACATGACTTTCTCTATCTGTTCTGCAAACAAGCTATTCTTACAAAAGATTGCTCCTTTACCTGCATCATGCTAATCGAGATATACAACAGGAGAAATGGTCTCAGTACTTGCTCCCTTGTAAGTAGAAGGGAATACACTAGGCTAAAGCAGTAGTCAAATCTTTTAAAAGCCTGTTGTATGTGAACAATTGAAGTTAGGTTCCCTTTGCATTTCCAAAAAAACAGAAGATGGATGAAATGAAAGGTGACATGTCTGAGAAGACACTTAGTTTAAAATTGAAACCATTAAGAGGGAATATTTTGGAAACTGCTAACTCTACAACAAAAATGTATATCACATAAATTGTGTGTTGAAAAGAGATCTACATGTTTTGTATAGTATGTTTTTGTCTATCTCTTATGTTTAACCAGTTATGCAAAATTCGTCCAGAATGAACAGGTCTTCAGAAACTATTTCCAGAAAATTCAAGGTATACATTTTATTTGTAATGTAAATAACTTTAATTTATGGTATTTTAATAAAAATCGTTAGAGCCACTTTTGAGAAAATCAAAATGTTCAAAACTTTTTTCAGGTAAAGGGTAGTTTGGGACGGGAGGGGGGGGGGGGGGGTTAATTTCTTGAAAATCTTTGTATTGCATCCTTGGAAGATATTAAACATAAATACCAAGTTTGGTACTTAACAGTCTTTTAGCTATGCTGTCTACAGACACACATGTCACCCTCCGTGATGGTGATGATGGTTGGGGTTTAGGGGCGCTCGACTACTATGGTCATTAGCACCCTTATAAAAACAAGTACAACCAGAAGTAAAAGACAATGTAAAATATCAACATAAACTAAAAAGGAGGGTTAGGTATAAAATCCAGATAAAAATACTTATGGCTAAGGCCACAAATGCATATAAAACGGGCTTTATTAAAAAGGTCAAATAGGATTGAAGGTGACTAAAACTTTGGTTAAAAGTAAGTAGTGGGAAACAAAATGCACAAACTGTCGCTCCATTAAAACTGTCTGGATAAAATAAATAAAACCTAAAACCTTATTGTCATTCGAGATAAAAACGATAAAAGCTTCTCTACCGCTCTATGGTCATCGGCAAGAACCTCCTTAAGGGAGGCCGCCAGCTGCAAGGATGAGCGAAGGTTCGCCCTCCTTGGTGTAATGGTTACCATGCTAACTTCATATACCCAAGATCGGAGGATGATGGATTTTTTCGGAAGGGAAATAAAGCCATTGGTCCCATGTCATAGATTTACGGCATATAAAAGAACCTCAAGCCTAATAGAGAGGCCTCTGAGCAAAATTAAGCGGTATTTCACGCCCAGTATAGAATGGGACGCTGAGAACCACAGTAGTTAAAGAGTGTCCATAAATAAAATGCCTTTTAGTTTTCACAGACACACGCACACACATTTCTGTTGAAATTTTGACATCAAATTTTTGGGTGCTGTACAATAACTTCTCTATACACTATGTACATAGTACATGTACAGAAGATACCCTCCGTGGTGTAGTGGTTAGCATGCTAACTTCATATACCCAAGATCGCGGGTTCAAACCTGGTGGAGAACGATGGATTTTTTAGGGTGTAAAAATCCTTAGCATGGCTTCTTTCGGAAGGGAAGTAAAGCCATTGGTCCCGTGTCGTAAATTTATGGCACGTAAAAGAACCTCAAGTCTGATAGAGAAGCCTCGGAGCAAAATTAAGTGGACTTTCACGCCCAGTATAGAACGGGACACTGAGAACCACAGCAGTTAAAGAGCGTCCATAAATAACTCACCATTTACATTTACATGTACAGAAATGTATTCAAGCTATTTCACATTGAGGTAAACATTTACAGAAATACTTTTATTACAAATTAACTTATAGATACAATGAAAATAGGTATACATTAAGACTTAATATTACCATATTATAACGTCTTGTCCCTTGAGGCAGCTCGTCACTGCAGCTATGTGTGTGAGACAGCGATTTCCTATCAATACCACACAACACCCCATCAGCTCTCCAGCATAAAATTTCCAAAGTTTACAAATCTATTTACACTGCGGCCATATGGTGCCAAAACTACAGTCTTAAGAGACAGATTATAACAGGCTGATACTAAATGAGTAAAATGAGAATGACCTGGCACAAATAATAAAGAGAGTTAAAGACGAAAGTGAAATAGACAACCTGATGCTAAATCTAAAGAAGACAACGGTCTTTGAATTTATTATTATTATTATTATTATTAATATTAATATACTATACTTTTATAAACTAAGAGTACTTCATCTGTTATATGTAAGGGTTGGCATAGTGTAGAAGGAAATATAGTGTTTTGATTTGTGTCAGCAGTGTTGAAGTCGGGAGGGAGAAGTGAAACCAATTGCTGCGTCAACATCAAGTTGCTGGGCTTGCTATATTAACTGGAAGGGACAATAATAATAAGAGTGCGGTAATACCAACTTATCAAATAAGGATATTACAAATAGAAATCACAAAATCAATAATTATTAGCAGTTTGAAGTCTTTGAGTTGAGGACTTTGACAGTGGCTGTAGTCAGTTTTTTTGTTTGTTTGTTTGTTTTTTTTTTTTTTTTTTTTTGGTGGCTTAACGCCCTTTAACCTGGTTGGTTATATCAGACGATAAATGAAATTTGTGAAAATGATGCTCAAATGATCTCGGGGTCCATGGTGCTTAAAAGTTACTCGACATTCGTCTTCTCAGGACAAGGAAAAACCCCAGAGGAAAAAAAACAAACAAAAACGTTATTTGGGTAACTCACTTTAAGCGAGATTCGAACTCTCAACCTTTTGAGTGTGAGGCAGACATGCTACCACTGTGTGCTTTAAAGCTAAATTTGTTATACAGTATGCTTTTATCTATTGTTTAATGTTTACCAGTTATGCAAGATTATATAAAATTTCTTCCAAATAAAGTAGGCTTGTCAGGCTATTCCCAGAAAATTCAAGATATACATTTCATTTTAGATATTAATATGTTTAATCAAAATCTTGGGGCCACTTTTGAGAAATTCAAACATTTTGAAAACTCTTCCATGTAAAACGTTTGTGGTAGGTGGTTTCTTGAAAATCTTCATGTCAGATCCTTGAAAGATACTGAACTTAAATACCAAGTTAAACTTTTAGTTTTTGTATTACGGTGTTCACCAACACACCCACAGACCATTTTCTAAAAATACATCTTTTTGAGTTCAGGGAGTTTCAAACATATATTTATGGTGTAACCTGATATAAAATTCCCCTATTTACACGTAGCACAGAAAGCAAAAGTCACCGAGTTTATGAAATAGTTTTTGTAAACAGAGTAATGCATATTTAATACCTGTACAGTAGTTTTTAAACAATTACTGGCATTCTTTTTCTGCTTAAAATGTAACCATCGATTATCTGAAAAAATGTACTATCTGAAATGGCTCAGAAGTGAAAAATAAAATTATCTTTGTCTTTAAAAAGATCCTGCTTAAACTTTTATCCATCAATAATAACAAGTGTGTTAGTTAAGCTTTAAGCTTTAATTAGGGTTTAACTGCTGCATGTACTTAACTATAGCAATTGAGATTTGAGGCACATTTTAAGAAATTGTTACTTTTGTAGAAAGGTGACTGTCTAGCTGTCCTGCCAATCTGAGAGTACTTATGTGCTCAAACCAAAGTGTTAGCTCTACAACTTAGGTTAATATTTTATATACAATGCATGTTTAATTATTCAATTATGATCCCAAACTTTTCTAAAATGCAACCAGATAAAACGGTTAAACACAAATTTAAATGCAGGAAGTATTAGAAAATCTTAAATCTCTGCAACAGACTTCCGAGTTTGCATCTAATTGTTTCAGTGCAAGAGCATATTTCTTGGGGTGCCATTTTACTGGCAGTTATGTAGCTCAAACAGCATTCTGTTACAACTATCGTTGGTAGCAATTGCACAGACATTAGCCAATTTCTAGTTTATATTGGTATAACATACTAAAACTGCCTTTTTGGGGGGATTGCAATTTCCTTTCCTTGCATCAGAAAACATATAACAACATTGTGGCTTCTAGATGCTCCACAGCGGATATAACGTCACTTTCACTTCTTAAACATGCTATATTACCAACTATCCTTTCCTTGCACCATTTCTTTACAATAAAACCCCAATCTGTTTCTTACACATGTAAAAATATCCTTTACTTGCACCTTTAAAATTTATATAATACAAAACATAACATCCTGGCTTCTAGACACTCTGTAAGGGATAATAAGGCCAGTTTCACCTCTTAAATGTGTTATATTAGTTGCTGTAACCATTTTAAACTGTAGCAAAACAGCTGTAACACTTTTCAGCAAATAAAGAATATAGTTAAAATTTACTTAAGGAAAATACGTTATTCTAAGTAATTATTTAGGTAAAAATTATAAATGCACATAAATGAGAGCTGCAGATACTAAGCAGCAATACTAATACTTTTATGAATTAGAATGTACATTGCTGAAAATTAAATACTTTAGTTTACAAAACTGTGCTAAGAAAATAGTTTGGGGTAGCAAAAATCTCTAAGTATACTAAACTTAATACCATTCAATTAATATACAATAAAATGCAAGAACTGACCTTGCTTAGTATAGAATGCAGTATACTGTGTTCCTTCTTCACTTCTTTTGTAGGACTTTCAAGTAACATTTTCAATTTATCTTGCATTTTTACTGCCATGCACGCGAACCTATGTATACTGTCCAGTTTCTTACAGCAATTTGTGCACACCATTTTCGGTAAAATATCCTCTACAGAAACCTGGAAATAAAAATAAAGTACTTTAGCAAGAGATTACGAACATGCAATGTGCACGCCTAGTGATTTGGACTTTGAGGTTACTCAAGTACACTTCCTTATATTTACTTTCGCCGGGGTCTCTTGCTCATATTCATAAAACAAAAAATACAAATACATGCACATACATCATTACCGGCAAATGGCGAGAATGACAATGTCACACAAAATCGTTTGCACTTACCGCTATGTGTAAATACTTCTTCATCTTCGCCTCCAAGTAAAGCTTTTTCCCTTCTTCACTAAATATTAGAATATTGTCCGTTTGCTCTACTGTACATATTCGACACAATTTCTCCAAATTTGGTGCCGTCCCCATTATTCCCCGTTTTTCAACCGTCGTCCATTTCATAAAATAGGCCTATATAAAGGATTTTCTTGATTATTAACGATCTTTTTACTTATGACCTCTAACGACGACGCCGTAAAAACACCGATGAACAAATGACGCTGGTTACAGCGTCGTTTTCATACGACGCTCACGGCTCAATACAATTTCGATTTGTACGCCTGGAAAGATATTGCCTAATTTTAAACCTAAAATGCAGAAATAAGAAGGATGATGGGAACGGAGTCAGAGCCATTACTCCTATCAAAGGATAATTAGTAGAATGAAAAAAATAACATGATTGATTCTTTAATTTTCTTGAAATTAAAATATACTTATCGGCACAGTATAATTGATTTGTTAACGATATACTTTAGGTTATGCATTCATCAATTTGCAATATAATTGACGATAAGATGAATGAACAACCTAGGAATATGTAGTTCTAACGCGGGAAAATTATATAGACAGGCTATTTATTTTTCGAATAGGGATAAAAAAATTAAGTTTTATTTACAACTGCCCGCTTCAATTGCATTTGTATTTTCCACAAGCTGTCACTCGCGCCGGCAAAAGCAGACGACAAAACGAAAAACAGGACGTGTCCATGAGCTTGTGTTGACACTCAACAGAGGCCAGAGCCAACAAGAATGGTCACATTTCCATCCTCCGTCGGCATTGCAGAACTCTAACAAATCTTTGCAGCATTTCAATTCCGTCGTTGAAATATCGCCTCTAGTTCAAACTGTTAATAACTATTGGCTAACCTTGTTTCGTTATACAAATTTTCAAATCAAAAACATTTGAAGCATCATATGATTATTTTGTTTTCTTCCCATCTTGAAGGAAGACGGGACTTAAGATACGAAAGATCCGAAACATTGAGAAAATACAAGATAATTAATCATTTTTGAATCACTCTTCTTCAATATTCATGGCGTTACTTGAAAATGAATTATATACACAGAAGTGTAGTATATTTACTCACTTCTTATGAATAACTTAAATATTAACCTAATGGTAGGCTAACTATGAAACCCGGGACTTAAGTGTACCTACTTACATCTTAAGTCGCCATTGAGTATGTCATCTCAAAATAATTTGAGATCACCTTGTGGTTTACCGGGAAACATGTAAGTCAGTTGAGGAATTTTATGCCGTGCCGGTATGCTGCCAGAGTAGTTCAGTGGTTAGAACAATCGGCTAGAGACCGGGAGATCCGTGGTCATATCCCGGCTATGACATTGAAATTTTCGGCCCGACTCTACCTATCCAACTTCTGTCTCACATAATGCTTTTGTGAATAACAAATCTGATGTGTTTTATTCACATGATTTTTTCTAGCTATTCCACAAGCAAATTCTTGTTACAAAAGATTATTCTTTTATCTGCGTCATGCTAATCTAGGTAAATATTAGCAGAATTTGTCTTATTACTTGCTTCCTTGTAAGTAGGAGGGAAATAAGGAACTACATTAGGCTAAAGCGGCAGTACATTTTTTAAAAGCTGGTCGCTATGTGAAACAATTGAGGTTCGGTTCGATTTGCATGGTCACCTTTGAGAAAATAGAGTTTAAAATTGAAACAAATAACAATGAATATCTCGAAAACGGTCAACTCTACAAGAAAAACATGTATGACATAAAGTGTGTGTTTTAACGAGATCTACATTTTTGTGCAATACGTTTTTGTCTATGTATTACGGTTTAACCGTTATGCAACTCAACCAGAATAAAGGGCTCTTCAGAGGTCATTCCCATATTCAAAAATATATTTTTTGTGATGTAAATATCTTTAATATACGATACTTTAATCAAAATGTTAGAGTCAATTTTAATAAAATCAAAATTTTCGAAAAATGTCCCATGTAAAGCGTGGTTTGGAGTAGAGGCATTTTCTTGAAAATCTTCATGTCGCATCCTTGTTTGGTATTTAACCGTATTTTCGTTTTGAGCTCTGCTGTTCACAGATACATACCCGGACCATTTTCTATTTGTTTTTATTCAGGGGGTCCCAAAACATGTATTTCCGGTGAAATCTCGGCGTAATACAGTACCTACTCTATACACATTGTACGTAGTACGTGTATTTAAAGTAATAAGCAATTAAATTAACTTAAATATTGTCGCTGTTTTTACTGCTCTGCTGGATGGATATTTTAGCAAGATTAATACTTATGGCGTTTAGTAACAACCAAACGCTATTCTCTTACCAAAAGACTTCTCAAACTGTAAAAATGGAGGTGAAAGGTTTTGTAGCGCGTGCATCATCCGATTCGACTCCGCTAGGACATTTCGCAGCAAGTGGAAACGCCGGTGAGGGGAAGGAGGGCAGGTGAAGTGAGTATGCAAGTCTAAGGAAAGAGACAGCGCTATTGCTTAAAATTGAGGAGTCGAGGATTGCACTATGGTGAACATAGTGAAGTCTTTTGTACCTTGTGCTGTTGATAGGTTTAATGCCCGCTTTTACTGCCATGGCACCGCAGGCGGACCTTGTGTTGAGGTACAAAAATACCTGAGAGGCCTGTCGGTTTAATAGGTACTGGCTTTACCAAGATCGCGATTCAAACCCCGCCCAGAATGATGGTTTTAAGCGTGCTTAAAAGCGACACTGCATGTCAATAGCTTTACTGACATGTAAAAGAATTCAAGCGAGACAAAATTCCGGCTCACCGACGGCGCTGATTGATCCTGGCATGATAGCATCGTTAGCAAATATATCATTTTTATTTTTATCTATTTATGGGTCTGTCTTAACTTATCATATAGAGCGGGCCGCTTGGAATGAATAATTCTTTCTTGCCGAAACCTGTACAAAAGTTGCAGCAGCTTCGGCACGTTAAAAATCAAATTGAAAGCAAACTAGGTTAATGCAATTCTTTTCATGGTTAGTGACCACTGCAAAATGGGCGTTTTAATATGCTCAATACATTAAAAGAGAGAAGAAAAACACTTCAAATATTTTATATAAATTGTTTCATTCTAAATATTTAAAACGGATATTGCATACTATATTACGTCCCTCCTTGCCGTTTCACTGGTATTCTGTAGGTCAGTGCTTTCCGAAAATATTTTGACAAACTTTTTTGAATATTTTAATGAACTTTTTTTTAATCGGTAGTAAGATTTTGTCTCTTCTGGTTTCTAGGTTTTATAAAAATGTAGTGAGAATAATAACTTCATGGGTATTCATAGAAAATTAAAGTATACACTTTATTCCCATGCAAATATCTAAAGTATTTTAATTTTAATAAAGTCGTAGGACATTTTTGACAAAATAAAAAGTAATGAAAAATTTCACTGTATAGGGTAAATTAGGGATGGGGAATTATCTTGAAAGTATTCCTCCGGAATCCTTAAGCGTTGTCTGGCTCAAGTTAAATTTAGTTATTTATCCGACTTTTAACCATCAAGTTATGCTTTTCAGTATATATAGCTTTCATGCACGTGCATGGGATATTTTCTAGACTTTTGTTTTTATTCATGGACCTTAAAACTTATACTTTGGGAGAAATCTCAATATCAAACTTTTGGGGAGAATTCAATATTTCCTATAAATACCCAAGGCTTACCACTGCTACGTGGCAGACTATGTCATACCATAAACAAAGAATATGGAAAGTAAACATAACTAGAATACCTAACGATAATGTGGTATATAGTTCACTTCAAACATTCGCTTAGAATTAGGACACATTTTGCCGAGTAATGAGTCCTCTGTGATGGGCTGTTCTAACTCTCCAAGCTGAAACTGTTCTATGGCATGCCTTTTTCCTCGCGTGAATAAAACCGCATTTTTTCAAAATTGTTCAAGTTTTAAATGAAAAAAAAAAAAAAAGAGACTACTTATGAGAACAATCGCATTCAGTTTCATGCCGAACATTAATTATGTTTACATTTACATTGCAATGAAGTTTATCGAATCCATATGCCGTATTCGGTACGATGCATGTTTACATGAACTATTGAAAGCGAAACCAACGAGATCGATTTTGAATGTATCGCATTTATAAATGGAGAATTATATACCAACACTTTAAATTACTAAATCAAGTCACCTATTGCATTTTAAATTAGAAATTCGCAGCACAAGTTTGACAATTTATTGAGCGTTATTCACAAAGAAAAGTAACTATAATTTTTAAAAATATCTTTATTTAACGTCTTAGATCAACATCGCCAATTTTTACTTTCTCTACTCGTACTATATACATAGTGCACAGAGAAGGTATTGAATTTCACCCAAAAATTCGATACCGAGATTTCACCGGAAATGCACGTTTTAGGGTGTAAGTGGGTGTCCGTGTATCTATGAACACGATAACTCAAAAACGAAAAGTCAGTAAAATACCAAACTTGTATTTGTATTATTCCTAGGATGCGCCACGAAGATTTTTAGAAACATCTCCCACCCCAACTACCCTTTACATGAACATTTCGAAATTTTTGATTTTCTCAAAAATGGCTCTAACGATTTTGATTGAGATATTTACATGAAAAATAAAATGTATATCTTGAATTTTCTGGGAATAGCCTCTCTAACCTCTTTATTCTGGATGAATTTTGCGTAACTGGTAAACCGTAAGCGACAGACAAAAACTTACTAACAAAAAATGTAGAGCTTCTTAAAACACATAAAATTAAAACATGTATACGTAATATACATTTTCCCCCTGGAGTTGGCCATTTTCGAGATATTCCTTGTTATTGCTTTCAATTTTAAAATATGTACCTAAAACTTTTCTCCTGGTCACGCAAAGAAATGGATTTCAATCCCATAGCAACCATATTTTAAAACATTTGACTACTTAGCCTAGTTATTTCCTTATTTCTCTTCTACTTATAAGGAACTAAGTAATAAGACCGTTTGTGCTAATGTTTATCTCGATTAGCATGAAATACTAAATAGAAGAAAAAGCTTATTAACAACAATTTGTTACAGAAATGTAAGGAAAGTCATGTGAATGGAACTAAATCAGATTTTTACTTTAGAACAGTTGCCCAATGGCAACGTGTTTCATTTAGTTATCGTTGGGTTTCGTTACTTTGGTTTTTAAGTATTAAATATATTTGGCTCTAGGGTGACGAGGACTTAATAATTCCGGCTAAAGAAAAATCCCCATCCTCCAGCTGGAAAACGAACCCATATCCTTTGTATTTCAGGGCTTGTATGCTAATCATGAGAACACAAAGGTCCTGTACTTTTTCTCAACGACTATGATATTTCAATACAAATTAAGTAAGATCCACGTTCACGCATCAATGTTCGATATAAAACTTAACACTATCAACTTCTCTAGCAGTGTGGGATTCCTTAACAATGAATTCCCCTCTACCTGTCAGAATGAACACCAAAAGTGGACTCGACAATTTTCCGATTATCCGCAAATCAAATTGAAACCGCAGGACAATTGATGGACGAACCACATAGCCACTGACGATTGACGAATAAATATACTATTATATATAAGGCATTATATATGTATATATATATATAAAATAAAATGCTTTTGTTAGTAAACAGTAGAATATATGCGTCAGTTACTAAATGAACACGATTGCTTTAAATATAGTCTGTACGCAAATTTCCAGGGAAATAGAGCGGTATCCAAATCGATTACTGCTCGTATCTAAACTAACATGCGCATCGTACAGAACATAAAATGGACTCAAATTGATTTCGACACATCACTTAATGCAGTCTCTTTTCATTGCACGACAGACATTTGACTGTGTTACATATTTAAGCCTGTAATAAGTATCCCTTATAAATTCCCGTTAAAAGCAATTCTTATACCTTTAAATTCATTCGTCTAGATATATTTCTATTTAGACTATTATATAAGACTTAGATATCTCAGTACATGCAAGATGCGGAAACATCGCTTCAGGCGTGGTAAGAATGAATCTTTGTTATTGACGCAAGTCGGTACCCAGCTTAAGCAGAGGGAGGGGGGGGGGCGGGGGTGGAAGCAAAGTAAGTGAAGGCCATAAAATGAAACGCAGCATAAAGTAAATTTAAAAGTGCCTTTTAGTCACTCTTCAGGAAAATAAGACATATTTTTTATTTTTGTTCTTCTCATAATCGGCACATCCCAGGACTTACAAGCGAATGCTCAGGGGTCAGAAGCAGTGAGGGAGTCAAGCTGAATGAAGAATCTGGAACGAGTGGTCGGCCGGTAGACAGACATGAGCATGAGGAAGTGGATGATGTGAAATGGATGAAAGGAAAGGCGATGAATTGATGATAGAGCAATTGCTTGAATGAGTGGCGGAGGAAACCGGAGAAACCCCGCCCAGTCGCCGTTTAGTCCACAACAAATTCCACATGCGGGCGTTTGGGATCGAACCGGACCGCCTAGGTGGTAGGCCTAACCGCTCTGCCATGGCGCCACCTTACTTTTAAAATATGAATAATTAAATAATTAATAACTGCAATACATGCTAATTTTATCAAACTGATATACTTATTAACGCTCTTAATCATAAAATAAGCCTATAGTTTGAAAGAAAACGTCATTGGACAAAATTTGACGATTTCACATCCGCAGAGTCGTGATTTGGTCCTATGGAGTCATCTACGGGCGACAAACTGATCGCTCGTCACCATGTGTGTCGTCCTTCGTGATTTAGGAGTAACATGATAGCCTTTGGATCCCAAGGTCGCGGGTTCAAATCCGGCGGAGGGGAAATGGAATTTTTTCGGGCGTAAAACTCCTTAGCTTGGCTTCCTTCGGAAGGGAAATAAAGCCGTTGGTCCCGTGTCATAAATTTACGGCGTTAAAGATCCTGAGGCCTGATAAAGAGGGCTTAGAGCAACATTAAGCAGTCTTTCACGTCCAGTATAGAATGGGACGCTGAGAACCAACGCAGTTAAAGGCCCATAAACAACACTCACTTTTGAATTTTCTGTTACATTCCATCTGATCTAAGAAAACACCGCTAGGTGTCCCAAAACATGCCAACATAGCATGGCGGAACTTGAAAAAAGTAATATTATTATGATTATAATAATAATAATGTTCTCACAAGTCTACTTAGATTTATTTTTATAAATAATCAGCAAGCTATTCAAAATAAATTTAATGTTTACTTTCTCTATGACGTATGTACAATTACTTGTGTACACAGCAGATTTAGAAGGTATTGCATTGCACCCAGAAATTCGATACCGAGACTTCGCCAGAAATGCATGTTTTGAAGACCTCTGAATAAAAAAAGTACTTTTAGAAAAAATGTCCATGTGTGTGTGTGAGCATGTTTGTAGACAACATAACTCAAAAACGAAATGTTGGTTAAATACCAAATTTGGTATTTATGTTCAGTTTATTCCATGGATGCGACACAGTCAATGATGTTCACATAGCAACAGCTATTAAAAGATTTGACTACCAGGGGCATAGTCAGGGCAGGGGCACAAGCAGCACCCCCCCCCCCCAAATTTAACGAGATGGGCCACACATATCCTATATAATAATATGTTTAAACTTTGGAGATGGTTGTGAGTTAGCCGGTATCTTTAAATTACAAATAGCAAATAGGACTAAACACATATACCTCCAAAATAAGAGCGTTTAACTGAATTGGCACTAACGGTAGTGCACAGTCATAAATGTTGACAGGGAAAAAGCTCTTTCTCAATTCTCTGAAATCGCTCCAAGAATAAAACTTTTCTGAAAAGAAAGAGAGAAAAATTAAAATAGATCTGATGTGTTACATTCACATGACTTTCTCTAACTTTTCTATAAATAAACTTCTTACAAAAGATAACTCTTCTTTTTACACCTTGTTAATCAAAATAAAATTAGCAGAGTGTACTTATTACTTAGTTCCTTATAATTTCAGGGAACTTAAGGAATGTGTTATGCTAAATTGATAGACAAATGTTTTAAAAGCTATCACATGCGATTGTCATTCACTTCTTTGCTTGGCCAGGAGAAGAAGAGTAATGCAACACTTCCAAGCTGAGAAAAGTATAAGTACTTTAAAATTGAAACCAATAACAAGGAATATCTTGGAAACACTCAACTCCACAACAAAAACGCATGTAACATAAATAGTGTTTTAATGAGATCTATATTTTTTGTGTGCTAAGTTTTCGTCTATTTCTTACAGTTTACTAGTTACACAAACTTTAGAAAAATTGATTCAGAATGAACAGGTCTTCAGAAGCTATTCTTGGAAAATTCAAAATATACATTTATTGTATCTTTAATATAGGGTATTTTAATCAAAATCATTATCCATTTGTGAGAAAATCAAAATGTACGAAAAATGTTCCATGTATAGGGTAGTTGGGGGTAAGGGGATTTTCTCGAAAATCTTTGTGTTGCATCCTTGGAAGATAATAAACTTAAAATACCACAAGATATTTAAGTGTTTTAGTTTTTGAGTTATGCTATCCACAGACCCACATACAGACCTTTTTCTAAAAATGTTTTTTTTGGACTCAGATGACCTCAAAACATAAATTTCTGGTGAAATCTCTGTATCAAATTTTTGGGTACAATACAATACCTTCTCTATCCACTGTAGAGAAAGAAAAAAAAAAAAAAGCAAATGTTTTTAGGAATGTTTTTGGTACATTGTTTAATTGGGTGATGGCTGGAGCAGAATTTTCTAATGAGTATTATAGATCCTTTTACATAGAAGATTGTAATAACTAGTCATAAACATAAAATTAAATAAGAAGCAGTCTTAATTGGTACTTGTACCTAGTTCTATAAACCACCAATAAAATGATATAATATGCCGATTTCAAAAGTCGTAAATAAATATGAATTTCTTCATATATCCTGTAGTTCACTGATCTCCCCCCCCCCCACAGAGAAATTTCTGGCCACACAGCTGCTTTAGCCTAATATATTTGCTTATTTACCTTCTACTTATAAGAAACAAAACAATAAAACCATTTTGCTAATGTGATAGAAGAATAATCTTTTGTAAGAATAGATTGTTTGCATAACAGCTAGAAAAACTCATGTGAATGGAATACATCAGACTTTTATGTTTACTTATCCTACTGTGTTTTCTGCTTTTTCCATTCAATTTTGATACCAACATTTCACTGTGATACATCTTTTGAGTGGCCATGATTATAAAAAAAATCTGATGTGTTGTAATCATATCATTTTCTCTGCATCTCTGTAACAAATTATTGTTAAAAAGCTTATTCTTCCATCTACTTCTTGCTAATTGAGATAAAATTAGCAGAAATATTAAGATAATTTATTACTTGCTTTCTTGTAAGTAGGAGGAAAATAAGGGTATACACTAGGCTAAAGTGATAGTCAAATCTTTTAAAAGCTGGTTGCAATGAAATTGAAGTTTGGTTCTTTACATGACCAGGAGTTGAAAAATTCCTGCATGACACAAATTTTAAAACTGAAACCAATACCAAGGAATATCTTGGAAATCCCTAATTCTGCACAAAAAACGGGTTTTAACAAGATCTACATTTTTTATGTAGAAAGCTTTTCTATCTGTTATGATTTACTAGTTATACAAACTTCATCCAGAATGACTAGGTCTTCAGGGGCTATTCTCAGAAAATTCAAAATATACACATTATATGGTATATAAATATCTTTAACATACAGTCTTTTAACAAACATTTTAGAGCCATTTTTGAGAAAATCAAAAAAGTTGAAATTTTTTCCATGTAAAAGGGTGGTTTGGGGTGGGGGGCATTTTCCTGAAAATATTCGTATTGCATCCTTGGAAGATACTAAACTTAAATACCAAGTTTGGTATTTTACAGGCTTTTCATTGTTATCATGTGCATGAGTATGCACATGCACACATTTTCCTAAACTACTTTTTACTTTCTCTACACATACTATGTACATAGTGTATAGAGGAAGTATTGTATTCCACCCAAAAATACGATACAGAGATTTCACTGGAAATACATGTTTTGAGAGCCTTTGAATAAAAAAAAACATTTTTAGAAAAATGTCCATGGGCAACATAGCTAAAAAACGAAGTCTGTTAAATACCAAACTTAGTATTTTAATTCATTATCTTCCAAGGACACAACACAAAGATTTTCAAGAAAATCCTCCTACCCCAACTAGTGTTTATATGGAAAAAATGTTTTAAAATTTTTATTTTCTCAAAAATGGCTCTAATGGTTTTGATTAAAATACTGTATATTAAAGATATTATGACAAATAAATGTGTATCTTGAATTTTCTGGAATTAGCTCCTGAAGGCCTCTGAATTCTGGATCACTTTCATAACTGGTAAACTACAAGAGATATACAAAAACTACAACACAAAAATGTAGATCTTGTTAAAACACTTGATTTGGGTCATATCAATTTTTTTTATGGAGTTGACCATTTTGGAGATATCCCTTATTATTGGTTTCAGTTTTAAAATGCCAGACTTTGTCAACTCCTTGCCATACATTGGAAAAAGATTTCAACCACTTGGTAACCAGCTTTTAAAAGTTTTGACCAATTGTTTTAGCCTAGGGTACTCCCTTATTTCCTTCTACTTACAAGGAAGCAAGTAATACGACCATTTCTGCTAAGTTTATCTAGATTAGTATGAAAATGAAATGGCTCTTTAACTGCTGTGGTTCTCAGCGTCCCATTCTAGATTGGGTGTGAAAGACAGCTTAATTTTGCTCAGAGGCTGTTCTATCAGGCTTGAGGTTCTTTTAAAATAGAAACAGGGTTTTCAATTTTGACGTTCCACAGAAGGATGTGCTTTGCAAGTTCATTGAACCACCACCAGAGGAGACAGCACTTATAACATTGCCAGCTTCACCTCAAGGAATTAATCAATGTCCAGTTGAAAATGAAGGAAACTAGTCCTTTGAAACATGTTCTGCCAAAATCCCAAGTGTCGCTAAGTGTAATTACGAAGTAGTGTTTATTGTTGAACCTGCAAACTACTGCAAGTATGTCAAACTCACACACAGGTATGACAATTGGAGCTTCAATATAAAGTTCTTGACAACTGCACATGGGCTCATTTGCACAGTATAACAATGCATGGCAACAATCAGCTATGACATTTTGCAAACATGCAAAGAATCTTGTAACACTGATGTGATTACTATTAATTTAAAAATAATTTGAGTTGGTTTTTGTAACACAAACATCACCTAGTAATTACTTATTGAGACTGGTTCTGGAAACACTTGTTCCCTTTTTCAACCCTTAATTCTGACTAAATCTTGATTCATTGATGTCAACGATGAGGGTGGAGGTGATCATTTGTGGAGGCATCTGGAGCTGGATCCATGAACTTCCAAAGGTTGCTGTATGGCGGTAAATCAAAATTCAAGTACTTCTTTTTCTTCATGATGTAGATCTTCTCCCAGACATCTAATTCTGTGGGTTTATAAGCTGGTTTCAACAGTTTTATATTAGATGTGATTTCATGTTGTGATGACCAGAAATGATAGGCTACTGCTGGTTTCTCATATGTTCTTTTAATCTGGTTTCCAAAGGAACATATGAGAAACCTAAAATACAAACAAAAAAATCAGCAGTTGCCCATCATTTCTGATTAAGCATCTTTAACCATAAGTTGTATGAGTGAGTAGGGAAGATCTTATGTGCCATACTTATAGGACTTTCTTTATGTTTACTGATCTCACCTCGTGAGTTCAATACTCCCTATACCTCTGCTACACTTGACAGCTCATGTAGTGTTGGCTATATTGTCAGAGTTGCTAGTAAACGACAACAGCTAATTATAAACCTTTCTATTGTGTCTAAAATTACATATAAAGTGAACTAATAGTGAATGCAGAGAATAATAACTACTTCGTTATTATTGTTAATTGAAAGTAACACTCGCATAACATGTTAGAACATGTGTAGAATAAATTAAGTACTTTCAACAATATAAAACGAATCTGTGTTCCATTCACATGACTTTCTCTACATCTTGTAAAAATTATTGTTAAGCTTATTCATCTATCTACTTCATGCTAATCAATATAAACATTAGCAGAAATGGTCTCATTACTTAATTCCTTATAAGTAGAAGGGGAAAAAGGGAATACACTAGACTAAACTGACAGTCAAATGTTTTAAAATGTGGTTGCTATGGGATTGAAGTCAGTTTCTTTGTGTGGCCAGGAGTTGACAAGTTCCCATGAGAGAAAAGCAAGTATTTTAAAACTGAAACCAATAACAAGGAATATCTCTGTGACGGTCAACTCCATGAAAAAAACATATGACAAAGTGTGTTTTGAGATCTACATTTTTGTGTAGTAAGTTTTTGTCTTTCTCTTACAGTTTACCGGTTATGCAAAATTCATCCTGAATAAAGCAGTCTTTAGAGGCTATTCCCAGAAAATTCAAGATATACACTTTATTTGTCAAGTAAGCATCTTAAATATTACAGATATTAATCAAAATGGTTGAGAGCCATTTTTGAGAAAACCAAAATTTTCAAAATTTCTTCCATGTAAAGGGTAGTTAGAGGTGGGGAGATTTTTTTGAAAATCTTCCTGTCGCGTCCTTGGAAGATACTGAACTTAAATATAAAATTTGGAATTTAATACACTTTTAGTTTTTGAGCTATGCTGCCCACACACACACACACATGTACATGGACCTTTTCCTAATTTTTTGGGGCTCAGGGGACCTCAAAACATATTTCTGGTGAAATTTTTGTATCAGATTTTTGGGTGGAATGCAATACTTGCTCTATACACTATGTACATAGTATGTGTAGAGAAAGTAAAAATAAAACTGATCAAATGTTTGATTGAAAATATGTCACTGCTCCTTTATTGTTTACTTCTGCAATTAGAATAGAGCTACAAAAGGTGAGTTATTCTGTTTTTGCCAAACGACCTTTTTCTAAAAATGCTTTTTTTTGGATTCAGGGGGACCCAAAATGTCTAGTTCTGAATGAAATCTCGGTATGGAATTTTTGGTGCATTACAATATCTTCTCTATACACTGCGTACATAATATGTGTAGAGAAAGTAAAAATTGCATTTGAGCATGTCTATGGAATAAAGGTCTGGTCATATGTTTGGCAATTGAAACTGTGTAGAGCATGTCAGGAAGGTTGACAGTAAAGCTATCTTTCTTGACATCTTGCATAACAGCTGCCAGTGCTTCAGATACATTAAATGCATTCAGAACTATGGCAGTCTATACAAATTAAGAGTATTTAGATATGCTTCTTGCTTAGGGCACAGCCAAACACAAACACATGAAGCATTACAAATGAACAAGATATTTCCATAATTCACATTAGAATTTGCTTTATCATCAGACTGAATCTTATGTGTAACCTCTTATGCAGCTTTTATTTCAAGTCTCGTGAATGTGCTCAGATAGCTTGAAAGAAAACCACCCCACTCCTCGTTAGTAGCAGTATCTGGTAATAAACACATAGGCACGTGGCAAACCGGATTTCAAGTGTTGGCCTAGTTTAGACTTTCATCCACTGCAGGTGTAAACTCTTGGCTGGCTACAAACCAAATCAAAAAATCTGATGTGTTCCACTCACATTACTTTCTCTACTTCTCTGCAACAAAATATTGTTAAAAGGTTATTCTTCTATTTACTTCATGCTAATCGAGGGAAAAAAAAAAAAAGCAGAAATAGCCTTATTACTTGCTTCCTTGTAAGTAGGAGGGAAATAAAGGACTACCATAGGTTAAAGTGATAGTCAAGAGCTGGTTGCTATGTCACTGAAGTTCCTTTGTTTGTATGGACAGCAGTTGACAAATTCCCACATGAGAAAAGTATAACTTTTTCATAGCAGAAACCAAAAACAAGGAATGTCTCAAAAGCGATGAACTTCATGAAAAAAATGTATATAACATAAATTGTGTGTTTTAACGTGCTCTACATTTTTTGTGTTGTAAGCTTTTGTCCATCTCTTACGGTTTAGCAGTTATTCAAAATTCAGTAAAATTCATCCAGAATAAAGTACTCTTCAGAGGCTATTCACAGAAAACTCAAGATATGCATTTTATTTGTCACACGAGAAATAGTAAAGATGTGTATTATAATATTTTTTATTAATTCTAATAAGATATATATATATATATATAAAACACTTATTATATACTTTACAGTATATTTTTATACTCATAGATTCCATCTAGGTAAATATCTTTAATAGATGGTATTTTAATCAAAATCGTTGGAGCCATTTTTAAAAAAAATTAAAAATTTTGAAAAAAGTTCTATGTAAAGGGTAATTTGGGGTGGGGGGATTTTTATCAAAATCTTTGTGCCGCATCCCTGGAAGATACTAAACTTAAATACCAAGTTTGGTATTTTACCGAATTTTCGTTTTTGAGTTATCATATTCACACACACACACGGACACGCATGGACCCTTTTCCGAAAATGCTTTTTTTAGATGCAGAGGATCCTAAAACATATATTTCCGGTGAAATATTGGTATTGAATTTTTGGGTGGAGTGCAATACCTTCTCTATAAACTATGTACTATACATGTGTAGAGAAAGTAAAAATTCAGCTCTTAAGTCCTACTCTATTGCCAGGCTGTGCAGTTAATGTATTCAATATTGCTTATCTTTCAAGATAGATGGAGTTGTTATTGGACTTTATTATTTGTCATATTTGGATCTCCCAGCACATGAAATATGCACATTATACCACCAGCACTCTGTGTAAACAAATAGGTATTTAAATATAGATAAATAAACATAAATGCACAACAATACTATCAGCAATAACAAATAATATGCAGCTTGCCAAGAGCAATTTGGGCATGTGTTGGATATCACAAGCTGGCAACATAACAGTTCTGATTCCATTTTGTGACTGGCTCAGGAAATTTAATGAGTACAGCTTTCCATCTTTTTTTTTGTTTTACAAGTGTGCCCACTTAATTATAAGCTGTCAAGTGCAAAGATTCAGTGGCGAGGATATAGAGACAACTTGCACTTTGTGTACAGAGCACTTGTTGCAAGTCATCATTCAACACAACAAACTTTACACTTGAAAATTAAATGACTGTTAAGATTGTTAATGTTACTATTTAGTTTTAACACTTCACCTACTCCTCTTACCAAGTTTTAATATTATTGCTCCACATTTAGAACCACACCTAATGTAAACACATAAAATCATTAACTAGATTACAATGTGTGGAAAAACAAAGCATACCATAACATATAGTACCTTAAATAAACATAATTATGAAGGATGATCAAAAACTAAGGTTACATGGCCCACATTCCTGGTGTTTTGTCTTTCACAGCAAACTTAGCAGTGTGCAGCTGGCAACTGTCCAGAGTTTCAGCCAACTGCCACCTACAGCACAAGATAAACACAAATGATGCTTGTGTGAAAAAACACTCAGTTATTTGATTTCTGTGAGTGAAACATGTAACGTGGCTGACATTCACCAACAGCTGGTAGAGATTTATGGAGAGGTCTCGCCAGTATGTTGCAGAATGGTATTGAAAGTTTGCGGTTGGTAGAGAAAATGATTGCAATGGCAGACCTAATACAGCATCCAAGATTTGAATACAGCTCACATGTAGGAACTGATTCAGGTCAAGAGGACCATGTTATGACATATGGTGGTAGAACTGGGAATGTCTTTTGGAAGTATTCATCACACTGTTCAAGGTACTCTGCAGTACTGGAAAATTTTTTCCCTATTGGTTCCACAAAATCTGTCCAACCAACACTTTGCAACGGTTCTCCACAGAAAGCAGCAGTTTTTTTTCACCACACTGTCATGGGTGACAAAACATGGATCCACCACTATACCTCCAGCAGAAAGCAGTTGTCGATGGAGTGGAAGCACCTCTCTTCTCCAAAGTCAAAGAAGTTTAAGGTAGCATATCAGCCGGGAAGGTGATGACCACAGTGTTTTGGGACTGCACGGATATTATCCTCGTGGAGTTTTTGGAAAGAGGGCACACAGTGACCACTGACCAATACTGTGAAACCATGACATGATTGTATGAAGCAATCAGGAGAAAACAGCCAGGACTCCTCAACGAGAGTGTGATTTTCCTTCATGACAGTGCATGACCTCATACAGCCCAGATGATACAGTTTCACTGGGATATCATCGACCACCCTCTCTACAGCCTGGGTCTTACTCCAAGTGACTCACTTGAAGGAACACCTAGGAGGCCAATGATTTGCTTCAGAACGTGGCTAAACAAGGAAGGACAGGATTTTTACCAGGAGGAAATACCCAAACTCATCCCACGAAGCAACAAGTGCCTCAACCAATATGGAGACTATGTAGAAAAATAACCTATGTATGTGCTATCAGATGACTGTATTGGTTGTACAAAATAGAATATGCTTGTTTCACTGCAGGCTTTATAACCTTAGTTTCTGACCATCCCTTGTAAATGCAGATTTTTAAGAAGTCTGTTAATGAGACACAATAATTAACTTTTATTTGATGAAATGTTAATTATATGAATATTAACACTAAGGGGAGTTAAATTTAATTTGGTTCAGTGTTGCTCACCTAGACTTACCAATGTCCTGTATTACAGTCGTATAGGACATAAAAATCTTGCATTCCATTCCATGCTTTAGGTTGGCATTTTGAAATATGAACATGTTGATTCAGTACATCTCAGTTGGTCACATGTTCATGTGGAGCTGTATAGTAGGTGCTTGTATGCATATTCCATAGCACAAGGTCACAAGTTCAAGTCATGTTGTTAGGTGACTGCGAAGAGGGAACATGTTTACATTCCTTTGTGTATTACTTTCTCTACCCGTACTATGTACATAGTGTTTAGAGAAGATATTGTATTGCACTCAAAAATTTGATACCGAGATTTCCCCAGAAAAGTGTTTTGAGACCCCCCTGAATCCAATACAATATATTTTTAGAAAAATGTCTGTGGGCAGCATAGCTCAAAAATGAAGTCTGTTAACCTGGTATTTATGCTCAATATCTTCCAAGGATGCGAAACAAAGTTTTTCAGAAAAATACCCCCACCCCCAACTACCCTTTACATGGAAAAATTTTCAAACATTTTGATTTTCTCAAAAATGGCTCTTGAACGATTTTGATTAATATATTGTATATTAAAGATATTTACATGACAAATAAAATGTTTATCTTGAATTTTCTGGTAATAGCCTCTGAAGAATAGCCTCTGGATGAATTTTGTGGAATTTTGCATAACTGGTAAACTAGAAGAGATAGACTAAAACTTACTTATCAAAAAATGTAGAGCTGGTTAAAAGACAATTATGTTATATAGGTACCTTTTTTTGTGGAGCTGACTGTTCTTGAGATATTCCTTGTTATTGGTTTTAGTTTTAAAACAGTATAACTTTTCTCATGCAAAAATTTGTCAACTCCTGACCATATAAAGGAACTTCAATTACATAGCAACTAGCTTTTAAAATATTTGACTATTGCTTTAGCTCATGGTAATTCCTTATTTCCCTTCTACTTGCAAGGAAGCAAGTAATAAGACTAATTCTTGCTTGATTAGCATGAGGTAAAAAAAAAAAAAAAAAAAAAAAAAAAGGTTTTTCAGAATAATTTATTGCAGAGATTTAGTGAAAGTCATGTGATTGGAACACATTAGATTTTTTTCTGTTATCTGCTATTTACTGTAAGAAAATGGGAAAAAAAAAAAAAATGAAATCAAGTTTTATTTATGTATGCTCTGTAACGGCTGCTGTTCTCAGCATCTCATTCTATATTGGGCATGAAAGACTGTTTAATTTTGTTAAAGATTTTTATGCCCCCAAAAAATCCATACCCTCTGCCAGGTTTGAACCAGTGATCTAAGAGGCCCTTTCTTTGAGGCCCTCAGTCATTATGCTGAATAGGTTATCTAATTTACTGTAAACTAAACTATTAAACATCTTTGAAAGTTGCCACTGGGGTATGTCATCTCAAAATAATTTGATATCTCCTTGCGGTTTATTGTGATAAGCGTAGGTCAATTGAGGACTTGAATGTCATGTCAGGATGTGGCCATGGTAGCTCAGTGGTTAGAGCAACTGGAGAGAGACCAAAAGATCTATGATTCAAATTTTTCAGTCTGAATCAAGATACAATAGAACATATGTGCTAATCAATTAAGAGTAAAAACACAGCATCACACTCAAACCTCACTAGTTGAAACAAGTAACTTATGTGACATGTTTCGGCAGCTATTGCCACCATCTTCAGCGGAGATTTAATGATAAACTCATGGTAGCTGCCTGTAAGGGAATGTGAAAAGTTGTATATAGGGAAAACAAAAACAAACATTGGACAATTTAAATTACACATATGGTATTTAAAGCATAAACACTCAGATACGTCAGCTGTTTGGATTCAAAACCATAATTTTCACAGTGAACCCAAGTTATTAAATCAGTGCAGAATCCACTTGGATTAACAGTTTGGGAAAATGTATTAATTCTAAAAAACATAAGCAAAGTCATAAATTTTGATATACCACAAACAAATGGTCTCATCTCAAAATTTATCTACCCAGAAGAGAGACCAGAAGACAAGCCACTACCACGAGTTCATCAGTAAATCTCCACTAAAGATGGCAGCAATAGCCACCAAAACATGTCTGAAGTTACTTATTTAAATTGGTGAAGTTTGAGTGTGATGCTGTGTTTTTACTCATAATTAATTAATTACTTCATTGTGCATTCCCATTAATGTTTTAATGTCCTGCTAAATTCAAAAAGAGGGAAGAAAAAGATAATTTGGTTAGTTTTATCTCCTAAGCTCACATAAAAATCAACATGATGCACAAATTAAAATCACATTGAAAAACAAAAACAAGAAAAGACAGAGTAAAGCATAACATTAAAAAGGATGAAGTAAATAAAACAGTGGAGCATATAATTGAATGTTAAAAACTTCATCAACCAGTAAAATTATAGATTTAAAGTTTCCTCGGTGTAGATTAATAATGAAGCTTTGTGGGATAGCAACCAAGTTAAATTGGAGTCATAAAAATCCAATTTAATTCAGTTATCCCATGTGTTCCATTCACATGACTTTCACTACATCTGTGTGACAAATTATTGTTAATAAGCTTGTTTTTCTATCCACTTTACACTAATGAAGAAACATTCTTATTACTTAGTTCCTTATGAGTAGAAGGGAAATAAGGGACTACAGTAGGCTAAACCAACAGTCAAATGTTTTAAAATGTGGTTATTTTGGGATTGCAATCCATTTCTATGCATGGACAGGAGTTGACAAGTTCCTGTATGAGAAGAGTTAAAATATTTTAAAACTGAAACCAATAATAAAGAATATCTCGAGAACAAGTAAACTTCATGAATAAAATATATATAACAGAATTGTGTGTTTCAACAAGATCTACATTTTTTGCGCAGTTAGTTTTTGTCTATCTCTTATAGTTTACCAGTTACGCGAAATTCAGAAAAATTCATCCAGAATAAAGAGTACTTTGGAGGCTATTCCCAGAAAATTCAAGATATGCATTTTATTTGTCATGTAAATATCTTCAATATAAGAGATTTTAATCAAAATTGTTCGCCATTTTTTAGAAAATCAAAATGTTCGAAATTTTTTCCATGTTGAGGGTAGTTGGAGGTGGAGGGGATTTTCTTGACAATCTTTGTGTCGCATCCTTAGAAGATACTGAACTTAAATATCAAGTTTGGTATTTAACAGGCTTTGTTTTTGAGCTTTGCTGTCCACAGACACACACAGACATTTTTCTAAAAATGCTTTTTTTGGAACTAGGGGGTCCCAAAACATGTATTTTTGATGAAATCTTGGTATCACATTTTTGGGTTCAATACAATACCTTCTCTACACACTGTAGATAGTACTTGTAGAGAAAGTAAAAATCAATTGAGGTAGACCTCTTTAAATCATGTAATGTTAGTCACAAGTGGAGCAAAAGTGTTTTTATAGTTGACGAAATTTTTAACATTTGATAGACAGTCCACATTTACCAAAAATATTACTATATTCTATGTCTATAATAATAAAAGCTTCTGGCTGCAATAGACTAACATCTATAGATTGCAAAAACAACAAAATATAGGAAATCACTTCCTAAGCATGTCATGATTGATGCTAAATTCACGAAAAATGATGATCACCCAAAATGCTTTTGGGTAATGGTAAGCAGGGAGTATATTTTTCAAGGATTAAATGGATAATGATAAAACATTTGATCGTGGAAATGTATGTATTCACTTGTTTAAAATATATGTATATGATTCTCATTATTCTATTTCACCAAGGTAAATGAGTTTATCACTGGAACCAGACATGATGATAGGTTCTTTAGGATGGAAATCCACATCATTAACAGAACCATTGTGGCCTGGCAGCTTGTATAGAATTCTGCGTGAAGTTGTGTCCCACAGGTAAACAAATCTGTCTGCTGATCCAGCTGAAACCTGAAATACAACATAATGTAGTTGCAATGGGATTGAAATCCGTCTCTTTGCATGACCAGAAGTTAACAAGTTCCCATATGAGAAATGCTCAAGTATTTTAAATCTGAAACTAATAACAAGGAATATCTAAAAAACAATCAACTCCATGAAAAAATGTATATTAAATAAGTTTTGGTTTTAATGAGATCTACACTTTTTGTGTAGTAAGTTTTGTCTACCTTTTATGGTTTTCTAGCTGTGCAAAATTCATTCAGAATAAACAGTCTTCAGAAGCTATTGCCAGAACATTCAATATATACATTTTGTGGTGAAATGGCTTTAATATGTGGTATTTTTATCAAAACCGTTAGAGCAATTTTTTGAGAAAACAATATTTTCGAAACATTTCCCATTTAAAGTGTAGTTGGGGGTGGAGGGATTTTCATGAAAATCTTTCTGCCACATGCTTGGAAGATACTAGGTTTGGTATTTAATGGACTTTTCGTTTTTGAGCTATGCTGCACGCACACACATCTTTTTTCTAAAAATGTTTTGTTTGTATTCAGAGGGACTCAAAATATATATTTCTGGTGCAATACAATACCTTCTCTATATACTATGTATACATAGTACATGTAGAGAAAGTAATACACAGTACAACTCTTAATATGAGGGTCACTCCAAAAGTTTTGAGAATGGACAACAATGACTTCTGATAAGCCAAAGCTTAACTTCAGATGGCCTCATCAGCTGCACGAGGGCCATCCAGAAAGTAACTAAATAATAACAAAAGTTATCAAGACTAAACTTTATTTACAAAATTACAGTACCTTACTCTATCTGTCAATGCTATCTCCATTCTGTCAATACATTTACTGTCACGTGCTACCAGTTTTTCAATGCCGATGTTATACTTTTCTACCGACAAAGAACTATTGGTTTTTTTTAATGCACAAAATGTTCGGCCAATGGAATTTTATAGGCAAATAATGCAAGTGTATAGTGATAATGCAATGAACATGTCTTCAGTGAGGAAATGGAACATAATTTACGAGTAATCAAGGAAGAACATAACAGTGTGTATGATAAAGACCGGAGTGGAAGTTCATAAATCATTATGGAGGAGTTGAAAGCAAATGTTGATAAAAGAATTCAGAAAAACCAGGGTTTCACTTCGGACATTGTACATGACTTTTTGATGAAGACCTCAAAGTGGCAGTATATCTTGGCTCATATTTTTAGCAGTGAAAGAGTACTGAAAAACCATTACATGACAGTAAATACCTTGATAGAAATGACAATGACATTGAAAATAGAGTAAGCTCCTGTACTTAGTAAATAAAGTTTTGTGTTGATAGCTTTGTTATTATTTAGTTCTACCAAACCGTCTGTCACTTTCTTGATGGCCTTCGTATGTATAGCAAGCGGGTGCTACTACACCATATCCCGGGATGGATCACTAGCAAGAGCATTTCCATGCTATAATTTTCTATGACTTTAAAGTCAGTTTACGGGAGAGAGAATGCCTTGAAAGACTGCATTGTTCATTTAGGAATTTTTGGCCTTCACAATCCACTATTTATCAATGTATGCAGAGTTTAGAATTTCCTCAAAGATGAAGACTGAGTAGGGTGGCCAGCTACAGCAACAATAGACAAAAATGTAGTGAAAGAAGAATGCAGCCCACCTGGGTAATGTGGTGGTAGTGTGTCTACCTCACATTCCACAAGTTGCGAGTTCGAATCTCGCTTAGAGTAAGTTAGCCAGATAAGCTTTTTACTTTCTCTAGTCTCATATTTACATAGTGGATAGAGAAGCTATTATATTTCACCAAAAAATTCAATACCGAGATTTCGCCGGTAATATATGTTTTGAGACCCCCTGAATAAAAAAAAAAGCATTTTTAGAAAAGAGAGAGAGAGAGGGAGGGTGTGTGTGTGTGTGTGTGTGTGTGTGTGTGTGTGTGTGTGTGTGTGTGTGTGTGTGTGTGTGTGTCATCTGCTGGCAGGGGCTCGTCAGGTTGCTGATCAATCATAGTATAAGAATGCATAACTGTCAGAGATGTGATGTCATCGGCATTGCAACACCTTTGTGGTTAAGTGGAAATTTACGCAAGCATTCTCATGCATGACTGATCAATTGTGTGCAATCTGTTTCTTTGATTTCATTGTGTGAAAAGTTTGGTCTTGTCATACACAGTGATTCCATAAGGATCAACATTTATAACAGGTAATACCTTTTATATCTTGTGAACATTACTGCTGTTCTCATCCTAGAACTACCATGAGTAATGTCTTACAGGCGTGATAAACGAGTTGCGGTTATGTTAACCAAAATAATAAAACTTTTAGCTTTAGTGAAGTACAGGACTCAATGTTGAAAGGAATAGATGAGGTAACTAGTGAGAAATGGGGAAACTAGTTCAACTTCCGAGAAGTGTGACAGAAAATGCATGGAGGGAAGAAGACATTTTAGAGGAAGCAGTGGAACGTGTGTCGCTCCAGATGGACAGCTAGTAAATATGGCAACTGTGTACTGAGACAGCCATGTGTTAGTAGAATGTCAATCACAAGGTAGTTTCTCACTGATTATAATATATTAGTGGCTGCTTCCTGTATTGGTGCATTGACTTATAGCTTATGTTTTAGCCAATGCTTTGCGCAACTTCTTCTCTGGGTACTGCTGACTCTGTGTCAGCTCTCATGGAACATGCAATAAAAACAGGGCATCATTTTGATTTTGTCAAAATCTTAATTGTTTGTGCTTGTGTTTCCAAAGAATCATTAGAGAAAGTATATCTAAGAGACTTTCAAAGAAAGAAGCATGTTAAATCAAGACGGTGGTAAATCACTGAATGCCATTTGGAAGACCCTCATTGCAGAGCAGCCCGGGATCGATAGAAGTACAAGTAACACCAACCACAGAGTCAACTAGGATTACAACTATAAACCAACAAGGAAGTAGGAGGCAGTTGCAATCCACCTATAGAGCCGGCTGCACAGCATGATCAACCAGCAATGCCTTGAGAAGAACCTCTACATACATTGCGCTAAACGCTGGCAAAAACATGAGCTACAAGTCAACGTGGCCAATACTAGAAGCAGCCACCAATATAAGGGTATTCTTTCTTAAGTTTACCTAGATCTAGTTATGAAAACCCCCCAATTTTTTTTCTGGGTAAGGGCATGGGTTATTGATACACATCCCCATTCTCGTTACCATGCTGTGGTGAACCAAAATCTATTATCTGTCCTTACTTCACCAGCCATGTAAACAAATCAGAAGTATTCTTCTGCAAATGATTCTCCCATAAAATTATAAAATGCAGACATGTTTTGAAAGTTTGCTGGAGTATTGCATACACGCATCCATCCAACAGATTTTTGCAAATTTTATCATTCATAAATGCACAAGAATACCCTGTACATTTCTTTAATATAGTGCTATAATGCAGTGACTTACCAGAAGAGCTAACTGAAGATGGAACTGGTCCCACTCCTTCAACATTTGAGTCGGATGCAATCAAACTGTTCTAAATCATCACCAAGATTGATAATAATTAGTGGGCCAACAATGTCCACCATTCCCTCCAAATCTTAAGTTTTTACTCTTCGCGAACAATGTGTGGCACACATTCACTGCATTTTTGGCTGTCACTAGTTGAAAAACTAATTGCATAAGATTTTGCCTGTAGGCTAATTTAAAAGTTTTGCTCACTTTATGCTGCTTTCAGAAACACCAGTAAATTCTACCGTTAAACTAGGAATATTTTTTAATGAAAAAGCAAGGTACTTTTCACAAAACTTTTATATAAGATAGGAATAATTCTTTCCTTGCTTATATTTCACTACACTGGTATTACATGTTTCCGCCATTACTTGCTGACTAGAAGCAGTTGTTGAACTGCACAACGAATATGCATTATATATAAAAAAAAAATAATGATTAAATGATCAATAAATTTTGTTCCTTAATCATTCATGCTATATTATTTAGACATTGCAAAGTGTAATACGACATTTCTTTACTCACTTGCAATTTAAAAGGAACTATTTTGTGATGAAGAAAAGTAGTAACACATTCAACAACCAATTATAGCCATTGCAACTTCTTGTTTTTGTTTACATTACTGGTAAAATAAGGCTGGACGGAGAATAGTAACCTGCATGGTTTCTTGTACTCGTTTCTGTTTTGGTTACTCTTCTCGGGTTATTGTGCACCAGCCTTAATGGTACAGGCAAACATTTCTACTCATTACATGGATCTTGTACTGCATGTGCATCAACCATTTAGCAGTTTCTAGTGTTAGGTTAGTATCTAACATATTATTAACCTAATTCACACAATAAATAGCAACATCAAAATTGGAACTCAAATCCTCAAGGTTAGAGGTAGACAAGCTATCACAATGAAGATGGGTACTTAAATTGGAAATATAACTTTGAAATCTGATTATTACAGCACAAAATAACTAAAAGCTTACCTTTGAACCATCAGGAGCCCATGCACATCTGAGCAAATTTTTTTCAAAGTTATGCTGATGCCCTGTCAAAATTTTGACACATCGCTCCTGTGGTGCAAATGGTCGTACATCCCATATTCTTACAGTGTTATCCATTGCATTGGACAAAACATAAGATCCATCTGGAGATAAACTGAGTCCAGTTATCGTGTCTGTGTGACCTTTTAACCTGTACAGGGGAGTGTTTTTGCGCAAATCCCACACCTTTATGTCATTATCAATTCCTCCGGATAATATCTGCTCCGCGGTGTCACTGAAAGTTACGGCTGTCACTTGATATGTATTGTTTAACGTAACTGTTTGTGCTCTCTTACGAGGATCCCACAATTTTATAGTACAGTCATCTGAGGCACTACATACTAACTGTGGTCCTCGTCTTGCCGGATGACAAGAGTTTACAAATGATGTGTGGCCCTTTAGTTTCTTTATTCGTACACCAGTTTCAATATCCCATAGACCCAAAGTATTATCAGTACTGGCTGTGAACAGTGTGCCACCATCAGTTGAAAAGTGCAATTCCATTATGGCACCAGTGTGGCCAGTCATTAAAGCAATGTTTTCACACTCTCCATACACGTTCCAAATGTATATCTGACGATCAAATCCAGCAGAGGCCAAATATTGACCCTCTGGATGGAACTCTACTGTAAATATTTCACCTTGATGGCCTTCAAGAAGCATTATTGGTGCAGCCAAACTTGAAGTACGAGGTACATCACTTTGCGTGATGCTTGTGCCCTTATTAATGTTACTTACTTCATTCTTAGGACGTTTGCTGACGGACACTAAACCCATTTCATCTGCTTTTCTTTTCAGATCCATGTTTATCTTATCCTATAAAACACCTTAGTTTAAAAGATGACCCTAGTTTAGTTTAAATGCAGAGCATCTCTTTACAAATGCTTCTTCTACAATAAAAATAGGTTTCTTTTCACAATTTAAAGAAGATTAATATTTGCGTTACTGTTACCTCCCGACACATTGCCGTATACCAGCCGCCATTACTTTAGCGTTAGGTTGAGAACACAGTTGTTTATAGTGGAGTAGGCAACTTCTGCAAACATTTACTTTTTCGAAACAAAATGTGAAACATAATATAGTAAATTTGAATGAAATATAATAATAAATAAGATTCGCCAGTTATTTAAATTTTAAATCAATCATTTAATATGCTTGTAATACATGATTAAAGTCTGTTTTGTCTTCAGTTTTATAGGGATATTTAATTCCACAGTTATAAATATGACTTGCCATACTGCCACCCACAGCATGGCAGCACCTAATAACAAGTGAAACACAGCACAACAAACAAATGCGGGATTATACACAAGTTTGGCTAAGAAATGTTTAAAAATACTTTTCAGAGTGGATTTCTTTCAATTCTTTATAGCATAGGAAGTAAACCGTTGCAAATATGGGATAAAAAGGTTAGAAATGGACACATAAAAAGAATAACGGATAACGACATCCAGTCGTTGGTTTTGGAAATAGTTGGAACAAATGTGAGTACAACGTACATAACCTGTCCTGCAGATCCCAAGAAGACTTTAGGAATTAAGCTTCCTTTTCTGGTAATGATCATCAAGAATTTGAAAAAGTATTTCACTTTTGAAGTACAGGTAAATATTAAATTTCATATTTACATTTGATACAAAGTGTAAGGTGTTTAAAATTAATATACTTATCATTAAATAAGTGAAAATTACTGACAATTTTGTAATATCAGATTGTAAAAGCGGAACCTAAAACCATACTTTTTATTTATTTTTAAACTATAGTTACAAACCATTCAGTATTGTCATATAACATGTTCACAAAGTTGAGGTCCAGCAACAGTTTGTATCGCAACATGCAATAATAAAATTGAGAACTAACATTACTTAGTTTGAGTGGTGAAATTGATTTCATTTCTAATACTTTTAGGTTCTGGATGACAAGAATGTGAGAAGAAGATTTCGAGCTAGCAATTACCAGTCAACAACCAGAGTGAAGCCATTTATTTGCACGATGCCAATGAGGCTTGATGATGGCTGGAATCAGATTCAGTTCAACCTGGCAGATTTTACTCGTCGGGCATATGGCACCAATTACATTGAAACTTTGAGAGTTCAGATTCATGCTAACTGCCGCATCAGAAGAGTTTACTTCTCAGACAGGCTGTATTCTGAAGATGAGTTACCAGCAGAATTTAAACTGTTTTTACCTATTCAAAATAAAGCAAAATCATGAATGCTATTCAAAAAGTTCTACTTGGCACACAACATGAAAGCTTTTGACTGTCACACATTTCTTTCTCAGTTTATTTTCAACCACTAGAGAAGTGATTTTTTTATGCACCTTTTATAAATACATGTAATTTTTGGGAACAATAAAATAAGAATTTATAATCTCCTTCACCCAAGTGTTGTTTTTTCTGTTGTAATGATTGTAATATTTTGGTTTTATGTTTTTGACGAATCTGTGTTTACAAAAATGACTGAATTGAATTCACATGTATTTCTCTACTCACTCTTCTTGCAAAATATTTTATATTTCTGTGTACTCTTGATAATCAAGATAAACTTTCAGAATTCATTCACAAGTTTTGTAATAGGTATAAACATTGATTCATAATAACTCGACAATGAGAACAGGAAGTCATGAAGGATACAAGATTTTGGTTCACAAATAGCCTGGTAATGAGAATGCACATTGATAGTCATGTCAATCTCCAAGTGGAAAATCAAATTTGCACAGTCAGGTTTAATTTATTTTTAACCAATGAATTTTTATGTTCTCTAGCCCACATTACAACGTAGTGGATAGAGAAGGTACTGTTCCACTCAAAAATTTAACACCCAGATTTCACCAGAAATATGTTTTCAGGTCCCATGAGTCAGAAATTTTTTTTTTAGAAAAAGGTCTGTGCCTCTGGACAGCTTAGCTCAAAAACAAAAAGACCATTAAATAACAAAATTGGTATTTAAGTTTAGTATCTCCTAAGGATCCGACACAAAGATTTTCTATAAAATCCTCCCACCACAAACTACTCTTTACATGGAAACATTTTTTGAAAATTTTGATTTTCTCAAAAATGGCTCTAATGATTTGATTAAAATGCTGTATATTTACGATATTTGCACCCCAAATAAAATGTATATCTTGAATTTTCTGGGAATAGCCTCTGAAGACCTCTTTATTCTGGATGTATTTTGCATAACGATTAAACCGTAAGAGATAGACAAAAATTGTAGATCTTGTTAAAACACATAATTTATGAAATATGTTTTTATATAGAGCTCACCATTTTTGAGATATATTCCTTTTTAATGGTTTCAGTTTTAAAATACATAAACTTTTCTCATTTGGGAACTTTTCAACTTCTGGCTACGTAAAAAAACAGAATTTCAATCCCATAGCAACCTGCTTTTAAAAGATTTGACTATCGCTTTAGCATATGGTATTTCATTATTTCCCTTCTACTTACAAGGAAGCAAGTAATAAGACTATTTCTGCAAATGTTTATCTCAATTAACATGAAGTAGATAGAAGAATAAGCTTATTAACAAAAATTTGTAACAGCAAGGTAGAGAAAGTCATGTGAATGGAAAGCAAGATTTATTAAAAAATAAAATGAAAGAATTTGAGTCGGTTTTTGTTACACAAACAGACTCAAATTTTTTTATTTTTTATTTAATCACATCACTGTCACAAGCTTCTATGCATATTTACAAGTTTTGAACAAGATTTATTATTTATTTTTTTTATACACTTTCTACTACAATAACAATTTTATACAATTATTACCATAATTTATGAAGAGTTTGCTTGGATAACATACAAGATCAGAAACTAATTACACGAAAATGAGATATGCAATCCTATTGACTCAAACACCAGACAGAGGTGCATGATTATTAAGAAATGGCAACAACCTGATTGTGACAGAGCTGTCTGTGTGCAGCCGCTTTGGTGTGTGAGTTGGAGAACTTTGGAATGTGTAAACACAAAAGCAGAAGCTCTGGCTTCCACAGTTTTCCAGAGTTCTTTGATGTCATTTTCTAGCTACAAAAGCAGGGAGAATTGCAAGGCCAATTTAGTGAGACATGAGTAACTGGAGTGTTAGCATTCAGCAATGTGAGAAGGTCATCAACTGTTTGTTATTTTACTAGGTGCAAAAGTTGAGTTTTATTAATGAGTGATCTAAGACCCACAAGTTAATAAAGCTAATTTTGTTCCAAGTTGAATACAATACTTGATCTTATCCTGTATCCTAGGAAACAACAAAAATGAGTCTTTATTTCATTGTTAATTATTTTAACTGCATTGGCAGCTCCCCATTCTTTAAATAAAGAAAATTCCTTGTCATATTAGTCCTTCCACTTGCCAGGTAACAAACTGAGTACAGCTTTTTTAGCATTATCTAAAACTTCTTCTGGAATATCCATTTTCTTCATTTATTTGGTGCAGTTTAAATAACCAGAATTGAACCTGTTTATTCCTGCAGGGTTACACAGCAATGAACAAGCAAAACACTATCTACGTCACGACTAAAATTCAATTCCTTGCAGTGACGTCTCTAAAAATATGAATAAATTTAAGAATATTTCAGTTAATATTAGGATAGACAAAACGTTGTATATTACACGTGGCTTATTAGACTATTATTTGCTCTTGAGAAATTAAAACACTCATTTACTGAACATCCTACTCACAAATAATAGACTATTTAAGCTCACTTATAATATAAATAACTATTATCTACATTTATTTAAGGAAATACTTTTTTAATGCAAGAAATAATTCTAAAATGGCATATTAAATCTTATATCAGTGAAAAACTTTGATTATATTACTATTCATGTCCTGAACTTATTTGTTATGGTAACCATTGTAGTTAATTGAAATCAATAACAAATATTTTGTGTTTTATTGCAATGGAAAATGTGGTCACCAAGAGGTGGGTATAAATAGGCTTGGAAAAATGCTGAGTATTTACAATTAGAAAGTCTCAAAGTCATATACTGGACACTGTCTGAGATGTTGTTCTTGTCACTCTTCTAGCAGATGGCGGTGCTGATATACTAACATTAAAGACACAGAAGTTGCAAGTCGAGCAGTGAAGGTTATGTTGAAGACTCCATAGAATATAAGAAAGGTGTAGCAAGTCACATTGTTATTGAAAATAAATTAAAATTTTGCAGAGTGGTCATAATGAATGTGATACTATTGATATTTGGGAAATGACACTGATAGGACCATGCAGTTAAAGGTAGGGTATAAATGGAACAAAAACAAAATAAAATGCCATTGTCCAATATTAATTTCTTAAGAAAAGGAGAGCGTATAAAATATATATTTTGGAACATCCTTTAAACATATCAAATGATAAATTTGTATAACTTTCTTTACTCATTGCTTCCTCTACTATGTAAAATGCATATAGTAAGTACAGAAGGTGTTGCATTCCAACCAAAATTTTGATACAGAGATTTTACCAGAAATATATGGCTTGAGAACCCTGAACAAGAAAAATGGGCATTTTTTTTAAAAAATCTTGTGTGTTCCATTCACATCGCTTTCTCTACATCTTTGTAACAAATGATTATTAAAATGCTAATTCTTCTATCTACTTCATGTTAATCAAGATAAAGATTAACAGAAATGGTCTTATTACTTGCTTCTTTGTAAGTAGAAGGAAAATATGGAATAAACTAGGCTAAAACGAGTCAAATCTTTTTTAAAGCTGGTTGGCATGTGGATGAAATCTATTTCTTTGCATTGCCAGGAGATGACAAATTCTTGTATGAGAAAAGTTTAGGTATTTTAAAACTGAAACCAATGACAAGGAATATCTCAAAATCAGTCAATTCTGGGGGGGGGGGGGATATGTATACATATGACATAAATTATATGTTTTAACAAGATCTAAATTTTTTGTGCAAAGTTTTAGTTTATCTCATATGGTTTACCAATTATGCAAAATTTATCACAAATTCAGAGATCTTCAGAAGCTATTCCCAGAATATTTAAAATAAGCATTTTATTTGTCATGTAAATATATTTAATATACAGTATTTTAATCAAATTTATTAGAGCCATTTTTTAGAGAGTCAAAATGTTCAAAACTTTTCCATGTAAAGGGTAGTTTGGGTTGGGGGGATTTTCTTCAAAATCTTCCTGTCACATCCTTGGAAGATACTTAACTCAAATACAAAGTTTGGTATTTTACTGACTATTTTGTTTCTGGATTATTGTGTTAACTGTTAGCCTTTTTCTAAAAATGCTTATTTTTGATAGAGGCTAAAATGTGTATTTCTGGTGAAATCTTGGTATCAAATTTTTGGGTGCAATGCAATACCTTCTCTATACACTATGTACATTGTACATGTACAGAAACTAAAAAAGATTCATGTGAAGAGCATAATGCAAAAACAAAACGTTAGTCAAGTGCCAGCTTGAGATTCCAAGTTCACTTTCTTCCAAGGATACAACATGAATATTTTTGGGGAAATCCACATCATTCTGTCCTAGCAAGATTTTTGGAAGTTTCAATTTTCTCAAAAATGCTCTAACAATTTTGATGAAAGATATTTACACGATAAAATGTAATTACTGAATTTTCTGGGAATAACCCCTGATTTCCCCTTCATTCTGGATGACTTTTGTATTATTGGTAAGCCATAAGAGATAGATAAAACCTTGCTACACAATAATTGTAGGTCTTATTAAAGCATACGGTTTATGTCAAATACATTTTTTACTTTCTCTACACATACTATGTACATAGCGTATAGAGAAGGTATTGTAATGCACCCAAAATATTGATACCAAGATTTCACAAGAAATACATGTTTTGGGTCCCCCTGAATCCAAAAAAAGCATTTTTTGAAAAAGGTCCATGTGTGTGTGTATGTGTCTGTGGACAGCATACCTCAAAAACAAAATCATAAATACCAAACTTGGTATTTATCTTCCAAGATACAACATGATTTTCAAGAAAATCCCCCCACCCCCAACTACCCTTTGCATGAAAATATTTTCGAAAATTTTGATTTTCTAAAAAATAGCTCTAACGATTTGGATTAAAATATTGTATATTAAAGATATTTACCTGACAAAATGTATTCTTGAATTTACTGAGAATAGCCTCAGAAGACTGCTTTATTCTGGATGAATTTTATGGAATTTGGTATAACTGGCAAACCGTAAGACATAGAGAAAACCCACTTAACAGAAAATGTAAAGCTCATTATAACAGACAATTTGTTATATAGATTTTTTTCAAGGAGTGGATCATTTTTGAGATATTCCTTGTTATTGGTTTCAGCTTTAAAAACATACTTTTCCTTTATGGGAATTTGTCAACTCCTGTCCATAGAAACAAAGGAACTTTAGTCATATAGCTACCAGCTTTTGACTAATACTTTAGCCTATGCTACTCTCTTATTTCCCTTCTACTTGCATGGAAGCAAGTATTCAGACTATTTCTGCTAATTTTTTCTTGATTAGCACAAAAAAAAAAAAAAAAAAAAGGAGAGAGAGAGAGAGAGAGGAGTTTTATTTATGGATGCTCTTTAACTGCAGTGGTTCTCAATTGTCTCATTCTATATTGGGCATGAAAGACACCCAATATAGGGCCTCTTTATCAGGCTTGAGTTTCTTTTATGTGCTGCAAGTCTACGACACGGGACCAATGGCTTTACTTCCCTTCCGAAGGACTTGATTAGCATGAAGTAAAAGGGAACATAAGATTTGTAACAATAATTTGTTGCAGAGATGTAGAAAAAGTCATGTGAATGGAACACACAAGATTTTTTGTGAAGTTAACCATATGAGATATATTCCTTGTTTTTTATTTAAATTTCCTAATACTCATAGTTTTCTCAAATGGGAAATAAAACTTCATGACCATCCTGGTCACGCAAAGAGAACAGAATTTCAAAGCCAGCGCAGTGACTGGCTCTTAAATGATTTGGTTTTCATTGTCTGGTATGAAAGTGAGGAAGTGGGTGATATAAAATGATGAAATGGATGACAGGAATGATGATTATGGAGCAATTGGAATGAATGGCAGCGAAAACCGGAGAAACCCTGCCCAGGAGCTGCTTTGTACACCACCACAAGTCCTTTTAGGTGAGAAGCAGGTGACCTAATCACTCAGCCACAGCGCCGCCTTATTTAGATTTCTAAGGTAGTAAAAATACAAATAGAAGTAGTTTTTGTGAGGCGTTACATAACCTATCATATTTTGGGAGTGAGGGGACTACAGTCAAGTACACAAAGTTTTGTTTAGTGTTTTGTGTGTGTTAGGTGTTGAAAATAAAGCATCAGAGGGTTTTGAAAGTTTTGGAGTGTCATTTTTTACAAAATCATAACCAAAAATACTCCTTTATAACAAACAAGTTTAGCAAAATCTGAGGAAACCCCCCCCTTTTCAAAGGCTCAATTTTAAACTCTTTGTCTCCCTATTTACCTCTTGGAGACTGTAAGACCTTAAATATTTACCGTCTCTGCTGGAATTAAGTGTCATAAAATACTTTCCGATATTGGATAGGTAGAATCAGAATGAAAAATTTAATGTCACAACTAGGATTTTAACCATGGATCTCCTGGTCTTTAGTTGTTCTAACCATTGAGCTACAATGGCAATAGGACATTGAATTCCCCAACTGACTCACTATTTCTGGTAAACCATATGAGGATCTCAAATTATTTCGAGACAGCTTACCTAAGTGATGGCTTACAATCTTGTACTTTCTCCCAGGCTTTATTCAGTGCCTTATTTTTTACTTTTGGCCGGCCAGTAGCCGCTGCTGGCCAAGTTGAATGGTCACAGACCCTGACTCTTGTGCATGCCTACACAATTCAAATGCATACAATAACCACATACCTTTATTGCAGGTGTTGGAAAAGATGTTCTTGTGCTGACACGCATCTCTCACACATTTCCATTAACACACATTAATTTTTCTTCTCGAACTTAATTTCTTTTCTTTCAGTTCTTCCAATGTATATGGGTTGTCCTGATACACTTTATTTTTTAAGCTCCCCCCATAAATAAAAGTTGCATACTGTACGGTCTGGGCAGCAGTGGCCATAGTCCTTTACTGATGACCCTAGTTTCAAAAGTTTCCTAAATTAATTTCAACGAGAGATCAGCTGTAGCACAGTCTTGTTGAAAGTATGCCTGTATGCACTCAATGTCAAACAAATATTCCAAGAATGGTTTGATTATTGTATCTCTGTACCTCTGTCCATTAACCTTGAAGGACATATGCTCTATAATTCGGTACGCATTCACAGCGCACCAAACACAAATTTTCTGGTAATACAACAGCATTTCGTGTGGATATCAGGTTTTTCTGCACTCCAATATCTGTTGCTTTATGTCGATACATGGCCATTTAAATAAAACCATGCTTCATAAATGAAAAAAATCTGTGTTCCATTTACATGACTTTCTCTACATCTCTGCAACAATTTTTTTTTATTTATTTACATAACCCCCTTTAACATCTAAGGTCATTTTGGGGGCTTTGCACTTGAAACAACTCGTCTGTAGGTTTAAATCATTTTATATTCCTCAAACACACACACACATTCACTCTCACATACATACTTCCAGCTCTGTAGGGGATAAGGAATAATTCTGGTTAAAGAAAACTTCTCCACCCCAGCCAGGAATCAACCCTCCGGGTGAGAAATCGCTGACCACTTGACCATGGAGGTAGTCCATCTAATTATTGTTAAAAAGCTTATGCTTCTTTTTACTTCATGCTAATCGAGAAAAAATTAGCAGAAATAGTCTTATTACTTGCTTCCATGCGTAGAAGGGAAATATGGGAGTACCATAGGTTAAAGTGATAGTCAAAAGCTGGTTGCTATGTGACTGAAGTTCCTTTGTTTGTATGGACAGGAGTTGACAAAATCCTGTATGAGAAAGTGTAAATTTTTAAAAGCTGAAATCAATGACAAGGAATATCTCAAAAAGATCCACTTCAGAAAAAATGTATATAACATAGATTGTGTGTTTTAACGAGCTCTACAATTTCTGTTAAGTTTTTCTCTATCTCTTATGATTTTCTAGTTATACAAAATTGCGTAAAATTCGTCCAGCATAAAGTAATCTTCAGAGGCTATTCCCAGAAAATTCAAGATATACATTTTGTCACGTAAATATCTTTTATATACAATATTTTAATCAAAATCGTTGAGTCATTTTTGAGAAAATAAAAATGTTCGAACATTTTTCCAAATAAAGGGAAGTTGGGGGTGGGGGGATTATCTTGAAAATCTTTGTATCCCATCCTTGGACAATACTGAACTTAGTTTGGTATTTAATGGGCTTCGTTTTAGAGCTATGCTGTCCAAAGACACAGAAATATATATATATACACACACACACACACACTCAAACACGGCCCTTTTTCCAAAAAATGCTTTTTTTTTTTTGATTCAGGGGGACCCAAAACAGGTATTTCAGGTGAAATCTCGGTATAAAATTTTTAGGTGCATTACAATATAGAGAAAGTAAAAATTAACTTTACCTGACTCCCAAATGCAGAAATTTACTCTACTCACAGTATATGTGGTTGCAGTTCCTGAACTATGGTTATCCTATAAGGTTTTAATTTCAAAAGTGTAGTGGCTTTCCAAGCCAAGATTTGTGAAACTCTTACTTCCAGTGATAACTTACTCAGAAATTTTCTTGGGCTATGTTCAAACTTTTGTCCTGTCTCATTGGGTTTTTCCTCTGTAAGCAATAGCCTTTACTCCGATCCTACATATGGATTGTGTGGAAAAAACAATTTACATTTTTGTTATTCATATTTAACAAAATATTGAAATTGGAACATAGGATTATGAACACTATTCCAAACCAATTTTAAGATTTTTGCAAGTACAGCCCATGTCTCTTTAGAAGAACAGCAATTTTCCAATGTGAAAGCATTACAAGAATCAGTTGAGTAATTTTTGATGCTATAATAGACATAATTTTCTCTGTATATAATTATTTGGCACACACTAGTAATGTACCTAATTTAAAACTACAGAGCAAACCCAACAAAAATTTCTTACATATGGGTTATTTAAAAGGTTTGACATAGCTCATTGTCTTTGCTTTGCTGTTTTTTCAATTGCTAAATTATGCAATACCTGCAACTTTTTATAACATTTTCTGTGGAAGCAAGCTTACTGAAGAGTGTCATTTTAGCATGTACATTCGAGTCATAAAATCATAAAAATAAAAAATCAAAATGAATTTTTTTTTTGGATGCTCTTAACTGCTATGGTTCTCAGCATCCCATTTTATATTGTATGTGAAAGACCATTTGTTTTACTCAGAGGCATATTTATCAGGCTCGAGATTCTTTTGTGCCGTGAATCTATGGCACAGGACCAACGGCTTTACCTCCATTTGTAAGAAAGCCATACTAAGGATTGTTATGCCCGAAAAAATCCATCGCCCTTCACTGCATGAAAATCAGTGACCTTGGGAACTAGAGGCTAGTATGTTAACCCTTGACTATCGAGGACTACTGCATTCAACATTGTGCATAATTGGTTTATTATGGTACATGCATTAATACTAGTAATAATATAACACTGGTATTCAAAGTCATTGTGGCTTATAGATAGATGAAATAATTTTGTTGTAATCATTTCTTCAAGCAACAAGGGTACAAAATTTTTGTACATTATTAAACACAGAACAAATAAGTTCTGAAATCATAATTTTTACTTTCTCCACACATACTATGTACATTGTGTATAAAGAAGTATTTCCCACCCAAAAATGTTATGTCAAGATTCACTGGAAATAAACGTTTAAGGCTCCCTGAATCAAAAAAAAAGTATTATTATAAAAAAGTCTGTTTGTGCATGTGTCCATGAATACAATATCTCAAAAACAAGAAGACCGTAAAATACCAAACTTGGTATTTGAGTTTAGTATATTCCAAGGATGCAACAAAGATTCAGGAAATTCCCCACCCCCAAACTACCCTTTACATGGGAAAATGTTTGAAAATTTTAATTTTCTCAAAAATAACAATTTTGATTATAATACTGTGCATTAAAGATATTTATATACAAAATGTTCAATTTTAGGGGAATAGTCTCTGAAGACATGTTTATTCTAGGTGAATTTTGTGCAACTGGTAAACCATAAGAGAGAGAGAAAAAATCTTGCAACACAAAAAATGTAAATATTGTTAAAGCACACAATTTATATCATATACATTTTTTCGTGGAGTTGACCATTTTTAAGACATTTCTTGTTAGTGGTTTTAGTTTAAAAATACTTAAAACTTTTCACATAAAGGAATTTATCAACTCCTGGCAATGCAAAGAAATGGATTTCATCCACATGGCAACCAGCTTTTAAAAGATTTGACTATCGTTTTAGCAGAGTTTATTCCAGTATCTCCCTTTTACTTACAAGAAAGCAAGTAATAAGACAATTTCTGCTAATGTTTAATTTGATTAGCATGAAGTAAATAGGAGAATAAGCTTTTTAACAGCAACGTGTTACCAAGTTTCAGAGAAAGTCATGTGAATGGAACACATCAATTTTTTTACCATGCTGTGCTATATCACAGTAACACCTGCTCACTTCTCTCTCAGGAAGAGAATGTCTTGCATACTGGTTAAATATGCCAGGTGCTAGCATCTCATTTAAAATCATATGAACTCATTCTTTTGTCAACTATGGATGCCAAATTCTTTCTAATTGTAATTGTATGCCCAGTTGCATGTGCAGGCCACTTCACACGGGCTTCTAGTGTTGTAGGTGTCTGTTGTGCGTTCTTCCTTCCAGGACACTAATGCATTCCAAGATATTTCAGGCTGTTAATGTATTGGCCAAGTTTTTACACCTTTTCACCAAGTTCATGCCGACCAACTGTTTGTCAATTTTAGTTGATATCTTAATCACCATTTTCCTCAGCATCTTCTATATTCCGGTTTCTATTTGTGTGTCCATCTTCTCCATTCTACCTTTCAGCTTCTGTTTTCATCATCGGTCATTAATCCCACTCCTGACACCAGTATAATAAAAATGTCTTATTTCAATAGCTGCAGAACAATTTCATTTGTCACTTGTTGCTCGTACATTCAGCTGTTAGTGCTTTGGCTGTCTCTCTAATCCAACTGATCTCTTTATAAAGCCCCATAAAGTATTTTTTTCCTAGAGTATTATTGCATGTGTTCATTTGATAGAGTGACAAATGCCTACAACAATCCAGGGAGCAGTCTGCACATGCATTTGGGCACATCTTCACCATTTCCTACAAAGATTGCACAACATGCATTTAACCCATGGATCATTTTAAGGTGAAAATTGTAACATTCACTCATGCAATAATAATAGTAATAATAATTGCACTTGTTGCATAAATTACTCCAAAATTTCATATTCCAATATTCTTCTCTTTCATTGTTTATCCCTCCATGTATGGGTACTTATAAGCCAATATCTGGAGTTGGCAACATTGAAGAGCAGAGAAGCCTGGATCAGTGATCAGCATGAGGAAGATATGAAATGATGGTGAAATGGATGTAAGGAAACGCGGATATGGAGCAGGTAGTGGAATGAATGGTAGGGTATACTGGAGAAAACCCACCACAAATCTCACACAGGATCAAACCCAGGTCCATTTGGTGAGACCAAGTAGTCTAATCACTCAGCCATTGTTCCAACCATATTCTGGACCATTTTCACCCAGTGAAAAGGTACTCATGTAAACAGACACGTGTGCACAAAAGCAAATCAAGTTTACATTCATTGGCTGATGCCGCATATTACAAGGTTACAAAATATTCGCAAAGTACTAACAAAAACTAATGGATCACCTCTGTATTGCACAACAATGGTATGTTTAGTGCATAATTATGTAGAGTTTCAGCAAAATAAATCTAAAATAAACAATCAAATTAGAAAATGCCTTCTGCTGGTGAGCTTTGGGAGCAAGAAGGCGAGGCCTTTAGTACATAATCCATCATGGCAGAACAAATGCAGTTTGTGAAATATCACAGAGGTGAGCCTTTTACCAAGCAGTGAGAAAGGTGTAGTTTTGAATTGCTTCACATACTAAGTAAGAAATATCCCATGATGACCATCAAGGATATTATTAACATGACAAGTGTGTGTGTATGTGTGCATTAAATAGAAATGCAGCGTACAGCCGAAGTTTAAAAATACACCATTTAATCGTACTGGAAAAATCAAGGAAATGTAAAAAGTTAATACCAGAAGTTCAGTGTGACCAATTTGTTAGGAGTGCAATGCATCAAAAAGTTAGTCATTTCTTCCAAAGTAATGAGTCACATACTATCAGAAGCTATTTGCATTTATGAACAGTGACTCCAAGCTTTCTATGTTCAAGCAAACATCTTTTTATAAACTGTTACCTGACATTGATTTCAAATTCCGGAAAAGAAATGGTAAAGATATAATCGTTAATCATGAGGGTGTATTGTTAAAATTCTGCTTACGAACAAGAAGGGCAGAAGCTGTATTTTGTCAATGAAACATGGGAACTTCCCAAGTTTGGGTAGACAACATCATTAAGAACAAAATGCAAGCAGAAGAAGATGAAGGGGAGGGGAGGAGCAGAACTCAGATCTCGGTGGAATACAACCTCTTTGATTCAGATTAGGTATGGTTTTTATATTTATTTTTGTATAGCGATTTTTGTATTTCTTATTTATATGTTTAGTTTGTAGTGCTATATGCAACTGTTATCTAAGCAATAGCATATTTCTAAATTATCCCACGAAGAACGGGTAGAAGTAAAGCGATGACCGCTCCACGGTGCCACATGGTTATGAATGTAGTCCCATTACCCCTACAATCAGAGTAATTAAGCAGAGCACCACATTTTCTGATCTTTTAAATGAGAACAATTTCATTCAGTGAAAATGCTCTAATGCTTAAGCCTTATAAATTCTTTTAGTCTTTTAGGAAATTAAATTAAGAGGAGTGTTGAAACCTATATCCGTTGGGAACAATAGTGCTTTACTTTAAAGTTAGTAACTATTTACTACTCAAGAACAGGTTGAAATGGTTATTAAAGAAAAAAATTACTCAGTTTCTGCAAGGTTTGTTTATTGATTTCAGTATCTAGTGAGGCATATTTATTTGCTCTTTCGAAACTACATTACTTTAATAGATACTGCAACAATGCAAGATGCCACCTTATCTACAACCCACTTTCACATCTGATGGACCATACCTGTTATGCATTCCAGAAGCCAAAACTGAGCACTTCTGAAAATACTCGTTACTTATTAGTGCCATTCACTTGCAGATTCTGGAATCAGCATAATTGCATGGATCCTCGATGACAGCAAGTGTTTCATTCTCTGAGCAATTGCTAATTGTTGCATTTTATACTTAAAGCATACGCACACCGATTACAAACAACATGACATTTTACTGTGACTAAAAATTAAATAAAAACTGAAAACATGGTACATTTGATAAAAATTAATACCCTTTTAAATAATGCATAGCATATATATCTTGAAGCAACTGTTAAAAAACAACAGTAAAACATAATATTGCATTATTACTATAGTAGGTATTAAATTGACATCAACAGAATCACGTGTCCTTAAATACGAACAAAACTATAAGTAATATCCCTGGCACAGTTAATACTGTGGTTTGAAGACGTGCATATTCATTTGTCATATTCTTTCAGTAATAAGATTATTACTACTACTACTATGAAGAGTAGATTATATACAGATCACTCTTTTTCCATGCAGAAATTTCTTTTTTTAATTTTGAGTGATAATTTTATGGAAGCCCTTGCATTAAGCTACATTCTCACTAAGCAATTTGTTGTGGAGACCTGTGCCTGAAAAATATCTTGAGCTACAAGTGGCTGGGAACATGTGCCTGGCACTTAAATACCATGTGACTGTTCAAACAGATAAAATATTTGCTGAAACATGGCATCAGAGGCTGGGCTACTGTGTACGATTTCTACTCTTGTAGATTAAAACTGAATATTTATTTCAGACACCTGTTATCAACCACTTTTCTAGATAAGGTATCTTGGAAGGTAAATCCACTGTTCTGTGTAATAAACTTTGTATGCTCTTAATGCATGACTGATTGCTTTGAAAATTTCAGAAACTCATGTGAGATTCCAATTTTTGTTTCATGGCAGTGCTTTTTATTTCACTACAATTTTTAAAGTTGAAAGGGGCAATGGTTTATATCTATTAATAGAAAAGCAAAACTGGGAGAGTAAAACCCAGTTTATTGCAGACACAAGAGCTGACATTTCCAGAGGACTAAATTTTTAACTTTTACCTGATCTCTCCATCAACCACAAAACCTCAATACACCACTCTACGCTCTTCCAAGATACAAGCTTTACATAAAAATTTTATTGAAAAGTGCAAGTCAAAGACTAACACCCAATTCAGAAATTTTCTAAATGTGAAACAAAATCTTCGTGTTTTCTTTTTTCTTTCTGAATATGCAAATGACAAGATTTCTGGAATACACTGTTCGTTTATTAAGAAATGCTTTAAGAGCAGGATACTAAGGGCTACAGAATATTATTAGCAGAGCACAGCTCCTGAGATTACACATGTCACAATTGTTTCCATGTTGAACATGCCACACAAGCTGGGGATTTGTGCCAAGGACATGTGCCAAAGCACAAATCTCCCTGACAAATCCTTCACTGTGAATGCAGTGTTACAATGCAAGTTTGTTTCAATGTTTCACTTCAACTGTATTGAGAATATTTTAATGAACATCAACGTTTTAAACTTTTAATTTTCTTTACTCTTGTGACGAAGGGATGAGTAATATAATTTCTATTATTGAATACACATTGTATACATGAATAAAAATGAGTACATATTCTACTGCTGATGTTAACAATACCTACTATATTCAAAAAGCTGAAATATTAATAGACACAGAGAAAATCATGTTTTGTGAATTATTCTAATTCCATTTAGCTTTTGTAACATTAAAAAGCTAAGCAGAATATGTGTATGCTTGATTTAATGACACACTGACTCTTTTTTTTATTTTGTTGTCATGTCAAAATATTTTTGAAACAGTTATTAAATATTGACAATGGAATGAGAGCGACAGATTTTCTGATGGAAACAATATAAATACTACTTGCACCTTTAAAATCTAAACTTTTAATGCTAATTTTAAATACAGTACACTTGGGGGAGAAAAAGTATAGTTTCTAAGATACATTCCTACAACACACTCACAGAATTGAGAGAATCAGTGCATCGTTATAGCATTTTTTTTAATTTTCCTCCACAGAAACTGGCAAACAACGTATGCCACTCCCTGCAATCATGTCTAAATTATCATTGAGGAAAATATTTCCCAGAATATTCCATGAAAAGGTTTGCGATGCTATATTAATAATTTCTGTTTGGTTAATTACAAAATTTCTACTCCAACATTTTTAAGAGTATAATTCAAAATGTTTTATTGCATACAACTTCATTTTTTTAATGGCTGCAGTATTATCAACATCAAAACTTATAACATGAACATTATTGAAATCAAAGCTGGGAATGCACCTCATAATTTGATTTCGACAATTGGAAGCGATATTGATATTACTGGACTCTGATTACAATTACAGCTATATAATACATCTACTAAAATCTACAGCGTCTTCTTCACTAAACATAATGAAACATGTACATGAAACTTGGAAGCTAGTGCTCAGCAGCGTACATGGTTTAGCTCAACTGTTACAACAGATGACTTCAGAGCAAACTGAAATTACCTGTTTTGTTGCCTGCAGATGAGCTCCAAGCACTTGCACATCATTCTGGGAAAAATTCTCATTTTTTAATAAAAATTATGCAATCATGACTTTTTCTTTAGTAAAGCCCCATAGATTAAACAATGAAATCAATTTACAATATCTTTTTTTTTTTTATTTTCAAGTCCAGTAATTTTACAGTCTGGAATTAACCTTAAAATCCTCGAACAACTGTTAACAGCCACACATCAACGTTAACAATCAGTCAAAATTTATGGTTTTAATCCTGGCTGTATAATTTTTACTTTCACAAGCAATTTTTCACCCTTGTGCTTGGGCCCTTCTTAAACCCAAGGGGAAAAAATTAACTAAATTCTTCTGCTCTTCATTTTTTTTTTTTAAATATATATGAACTTTTTTAAATAAGTGATGATACAAAATTCCTTCTTTGGACTCCTTTGCTTTAGGGTGACTAAAAATTAATATTTGCGATCAAGAAAACGGATCTTAGCCAATTGTAACAAAAAGTTTTCTTCCAACCTCAAGCAAAGGTGTTTCCCAATAATACAGATGCATAAGAATTCTTAAATATTTTCCAGCATATGTAGGGATTACAAAATAAAACACAGAGACATTAAAAGCTGTATGTTACTAATGTTATTAAATGGTAACATATATTGCTGTATAGCCCAGCTACTTGGTCTTCGCTGAGTTGGGCTTTTCCTGGCAGAGAAGATGGAAGAGGGATCGAGACACTTGATTGCGCACTGTGTGCACAACACAACTGAGAACGAATAACCAAGCTATACCCATTCACACACAAATACACACACACACACATACACAGCTTATATTTTTAATACTCTTATTGACATAAACAGCATGTAAACCTGGGATGAGAATCTTCAAACGTTGTATATTAATATTTACTAAACAAAAAGTTATTGAAGTCTGTTTTTCATAAGGAGGGAAAGATCCCATCAAATGTTTCTACAGCAAATCAGAGTATTTAATTGGCCTTGGTAACACGCGTATTAACACCAGGACCTCTCAGGGTGCATGATGCAAGGTACAAAAGACGAGTTCGTTACATTGACCAGAGTGCAATAATACGATCTTTCCTTTTCCTATGCTTATCTCACACATCACCTGTTTCCCCCTTTCTCCCCAGTTTCTTCCTCACAGCGAAATGTTCGAGGTAGCATCTAGATTTGCAAGCATGCAATTTTACGCCCTGACCTGTGACATAGGATACTCTATTACTACGGTTCTATGAACAGAAACCATAAAACATGGGTTTCTCATATTCGTTTGTTTCCAAATACTGCTGAAATGACTAAGCCCAATGAGACTAAAACCTGAAACTTTCCAGCCTGCCCTACACATGGCTTGTGTGAAAGAACAATCATTACCATTAACTTCAATGTTTCAAAGAGGTGACAAGATCTTTCCCTCCTTATGAAAGACAGACTTCAACATGTTTTAAGTACAGCGCATGCTTTCTATCTTCCCATGCTTGCTGTGGACCTACATGCTTGCATGTCAACTTGACTACTGTGTATTGTATGAACAAAGAATTATCATTTAATGCACTTTTCATGGGGCAGTTAAAAAGGTTCCTTAAATAAATCCATGTACATTTAATAAACTGTAGAGCACATATAAAAACAGCAGACATTTTTAAAGCCAAGTTGCAACAATCACCTCACAACAAAAGTGGAGAACTTTCAACTTTACGTTTGTAAATGCCATCACATTTTCTGTATTTCTCAGTTTGTGGAGGGGACTGTGTGCAGCTAAGCTATGTATTGTGCCTGTGAGCAGGGAAAATAAAAAGTACACCTGTATATTAATTGGAAATTAGGACTGTAAAGATAATTTTCTTACAAATTCTTTTCTAAATATTTCAGCATAATAATTTTGTTTTGAAATCAATGAAGATTGTACATTCAACAAATGAATTTCTTGCAGGAACAAGGCAGGTAAAGCCATTAAATAATACTGCCGCTGCTTTAACTAGATTAACAGGGCTGCTATTTATAATTTAAATAACCCTTAATCTTACTAAATAATTCTCAACAGTGCAAGCAACTGCAGCTTCTAACCACCCATTTATATTTCTGGGCTATGAGAATGCGGTTATGAAGTGGAATAACATTTTAAAAATCAGCTGTTATTGAAGGCTAAATTTAACTTTTTAACAGAGACCTTCAGTTGCAAGAGGAGAATTATTGTACAGCAGATACACGAGTACATAACTTGCACATACTCTTTAAGAGGTTTGGTGCCCCCTTGCCCAAGAAGCAATATGCATGAGGGTTGTTCAAATAAAGCAATACTTCAGATGGATCCATCTGCTACTATATAAACAAAACTTTCATTTTGTTGAAGTATCAATCCTTATTTCATTTATTTAAACTTGTGATAGTTGCAAGAGGATAAATCTACACCGAAACTGGGGAGTTAAACATTTCATTAAATTTACACTTTTAGACAAAATTTTAGCTAGTTCTGACTTGTTTCTTTGTGGGAGACGTGAGAGTGATGCCTGCTAGAATTGACGCAGTTGACAGTCCTCAATATGAAGCAAAATTCTTGTATTTATATTTCACCAACCCTCACAGCTTTTGTCTACAAGCAATCCTCACCCCAACTCTCATGCTGCAGTATAAATTGTCTTCTAAACATTAGAACGAGCAAAAATTTCTACGTTCAAACTTTAAAATAATATAATAATAAAATTATTCATATGACTTTAAGCAAGAATTAAAACTAAAACTGGAATTCTGCAAGTTCTGAAATCCCTGTAATGCTCAAAGAATTACATATTGCACATGTGATTCTTCATGTGTGAGATGAAATAAACTAGATAACAATACTTTTGACATATTATAACAAATTCTAAGCATACAAGGTTTCCAGATAAGTACTGTAGTAACAGGTAAGGTTTACAAGCTTGTGCGTAGTTTCATTCACCTTCAAATGGCAGCCTTACATACGCACTTATCATTTCAATAAAACTTACAAGTAAAATATGGAGAGGGTGGAAAAGACTCTTATGCACTTCATGAATATATCAGCCCTTTACACTCCTCAAAAATAAAAGGTATTAGAAAAAGCAAAATATTAAAACATAAGGTGTACAAAACTTAGAGTAAATAATATAACTTTCATATATTTCTACAAACTAACATTTTAATGAAACATACAGCAATTCCAAGTCTCTGTATGCTGTCAAATTCAAATTAATTTTTATAAGATCAAAAAGGGAAGAAGGAACTTGATATCAAACACAACATTTTTCAGTAATAGACAAGATGGCCGCATGTTTTTTCTTTCTTTTCTTTTCCCAAAAGTATTTACTTACCAAGGGAGATACCGCTGGCCTTCTGAACTGTAGATTGAGTCATGTGAAGGCTGAAATATATCAACATAACAAATTACTCAAATTATTGACAGAAGTGACTTATCAAAATTTTCTTACCAGAGGTACATAAAATTTGTATCACCCAATAACACCAGCACTGGTTACTTTGACCAGTAAATCATTTCTTGTTAATTTTAAACTTTTTGATCTTATCGTTAATCATTATTTTAGGGTGAATAATCATTTTTTATTCTAATTCAAATATTATTTCTGAAGTAGATCAAAGAAATTATCTTCATCAATAATACTATTATAAATTATGAACCTTCACTGTTCATAGTGTTAATCACGATTTTAGCACAGATTCAGCAATTGTCTTTTCAAGTGGCATGGCAGTTCAGTGGTCTACTGACGGTCCATGAAATGATTACCAGCTCTTAGGCATCGATTTTACGTCAGCCCAATCCAAGCCTTTACCTCTGACTTGCCCCTATGAAGTATCCCTTTTGAGATCTCACGTGGCTTGGAGTTCACAATAAAAATTAAGGGTCCTCTCATCGGCCACCATAATCACCCTATCATCAGAGGTATCCGATACTACCCATTGGGTTTCTTCACCCTATCACTTGGTGAAATGAAATAACCCGCTAACGAAATTACTGGATTTATCCGAATACAAGACAACCTCGAATGTGAGACGACCCCCATTTTTAAAACTTAATTTTGGAATTTAGCATATCTACATAAGACACATTTAAAAGACATAGGTATATAAAAAGAAGAATTTTTAATGAAATTTAAAGGTTTGTCATATATTTTGAACAAACTAATTGATTAAGTCCCTTATTCATTTATTTTTTGTAATTTGGATTTACACAGAAATTTAAGTTATGAGCAGTTGCAGATGGGGGGAGTATGGAAATGCATGGTATGGATGCGATGGTATGTGACGGCAGTGGTAGCATAACTGTTATGACTGATGGATATGATTTTGCATTTAGACAACTTATGTTGTGCTTTTATCTAGTTTGAATTTATGGAGAAATTCACATTGCAAGTGGGAGCAACAGAGAACGAAATGTACAGTATCTGCAATGACATTTGATTTTCTATTTAGACTTAATATAATTCATTGTAAATATTTTTACCTAATTTGAACTTAAGTAGAAACTCACATTGTGAGTGAGACGAACAAGGAAGAACAAAATGTATGGTATACATGGTGATAAAACGTGACAACAGCGGTGGTGGTGGCAGCATATGTGTAACGATTGTGGATGCTATTTTCTGTTAAGACAATACACTTAATATAATACATTTTACCTATTTCCAATTTGTGTTTAAATTCACATTGTGGTATATATGTGGCCTGAGGAGGCGAAATGCGCAGCCAACTTCTCTTTCTGCTTGACCGTTGACTTTCAATACATTACATGCAACCATCGATCTTAAATGACTTTCATTTTAGAATCAGAGTAATCTTTTTTTCCAATGAGAATGCTTATAGGCTCCTCAGCAGCTAATTTTCGGCAAGAAATGAAACGCTCAAAAGTCTGCTGCTTATGTTGCAACCTTGGCAGTAATCTACACCATTTCCCCCAGGCTTTGCCACTGCTGTACCTGCAAAGTTTGAAACTTACTTTTTCTCTGTATGGTATTTGGAAAACATGAATCATGAATGCAAGATGACCCCCAATTCTGAACATTAATATTTTGGGAAAAAACATTGTCTTGTATTAAAAACACATCACTGTCTCAAAGTCCACCATATATCAGGATAAATATGGTATTTACTTTGTTTGTTAATGATACTGTTAATTGCCAGAATATCAGCACCACCAATGTGGCAGAATTTCGTCCCTTAGGAGTTCTTTTTACATGTCAGTAAATCTACTCACATAGAGTTGCTGCCTATAATCACCTTATATACCATTGGTATGGGCCAGGTTTGAGCCGTTAAGCTTAACCAGCTGAACCATCCAGACTCACCCTGAAGGTTGATCACACCATATGGGGAGCACTGGAAAACAACACAACTGCTTTTCTTTGCTTTATCTTATCCTGTTGCACAGGGATGTAGATACTATCTATTCTTATTTTTAATTGCAAGCTCATATTCTTCACAAATTAAAAAGATCTTCACCATTTGATTCAATATTAGTCAACAATTCAAAGAATCAGAATATTTCACAATCGCTTAGATGTCTCTATATGTCAGTTCAAAAGAAACACTAATAATACAGTTGATCCAAATTTAGAACAAGACTTTTTGTAAGCAACACATTTTATATCCCTCACCCTTATCATCTGGTTCATATCAGCTGTAAGGAATAAACACAAATAAATGCCATCTGCACTCATGTTCTCGTATTTACAATGCAGAGATCAGTGTATTATTTGAATTATTATTAACAATAAAAAATAAAAGCTAAGTAGAAATTAAATACACAATTAGAAAGATTGTCGAATTGGATAAGGGCACCAACTTCAGTTTCTTATAACTGGTTTCACAACCATTAAATGGAAATTCCGTAAGACACAGAAAAAGTTTTTAAAAGTAAATTGTGTGTTTTAACCCTTTTAGTGGTAATCACGATCTAATCCTGATGCTATTTTCGTACGTTTTAGCTCTTTCCAGCAGGAAAGTGTGTACTTGTTATGTCATTGCCACAGGGCCTCATCTTTACACTCCAAAGCACTAAATTAGATCCAAATTTGATTTCTCTAGCAAGTGTTTGTTTATGTTGGTTGAAAAATGGCATTGTCTACCAAATGGTTACAAACTGAAGGGGAAATAAGATCTGCAGTTCGCGATGTATTAGAAGAAAGCAAGTGATTTTGAGTTTTCAGACTTTGATGAAAGCATTTCTGACATTAATGTAAGAGAGAAAGCAAGCTTCAACAATGAAAATGCATTTGATGAGCCTCGTATGCATGCAAATAATCTGTGTACTTATCAAAACCAAACAATGCACACAATGTGTTGGTGTGTGTGTGTGAGAGAGAGAGAGGGAGAGAGGGAGAGAGAGAGGGAGGGAGGGAGAGAGTGTGTGTGGTTTTTTTTTTCCCCCAGCCTTCAGGTTACATGAATTATTTTTTATATTTTAAAAACAAAACAACATACCAAAACTGATTGCTTTTTTTTTTTTTTTTTTTTTTTTTTTTTAAAGTAAAGAAAGTTCTGTACTTTTACTTCATTAACCTGAACTTTCTGCATAGTAATGTTTTCTATGCTTAATTATTGATTTTGAGATTTTTTAATTTTATTTTAAAAATTTTCTTATGTTTTTAATTATTTAAAAATATTAAAGAAACTTGTCATCCACCTTATACAATAGACAAATGGATTAACTAAAAATAAAGATTCAGCTTCTTTGTCATTTGGTACTCATTTTAGTAATAATTTAAAACCCTACATTTCACTCTAAAATTGCTTGGCACTTTTCAGACAGTATTGTATTACCCGGGCTGGCACTAAAAAGGTTAAAATAATACCATATTTTTTGGTGTTTATATATCAAAGAGATTAGCAGCAGCAGCATAGAAAATTGCAAAACATCTAACATGTGCTATTACTCACCCTCAGTCACCCAGCTTCTAATGCAGCAAATTATATTGCGGGAGAATTAATTATGCATCTGATCTTAATGCTGCCATATGGTTGTTGCCATTGTTCACCACTTGCTGTCCATGTGCTGCTCTCCCAACTATTGAAACTACTAAAACCTGATATCTCTTTCATAAAACAGTTAAACATGCACTGAAAAACTACTTTGTAGTTATGAAGTACAGTAGCGATGATAGTTCTGTGCTGGTCATCTTCTTTCTTCACGCACTGAAGAGAGTCTATGCACAAGTGTCACCTTCTGCTGGCAGCTAGAAGGTGAAAGACGGAGCACAACATGGCTACATTTTACTGACATAGCTTGTACTACTAATTTGATTTCATAAAGATTTTAATTCAAGATAAAGAAACATCTGGGGCGCTGGATCTGTGGCTCAAAAATAGCATATGGAAGTGAGTTAACAAGTCCTTGTGGCATGGATTTTTCTGTCTAAAGTGGTGTATGTATACAGTAAACAAACTACTCAGGAAAATAAACTGGCAGAATAAAGTTTTTATTGCACACAAACATGACACATGCCAATCTCTTATCTTGTCTTTCCTATGGCAAGATCTGTTTCTTGTTTTCTTCCACCTGAAACCAATATCACATAAGATATCTTTAAACTCATGCTTCCCCCTTTGAAGTTAATGGAATCTTTAAGTTTCAGGAGGAGATTTCTGAGCACATTTTTCTCCTGAACATAAAAATTGTAAGTTGTTTGCCGATGATCAATGTATGTTATCCCTTCTGGTATAATGTACCTTTCCAGGTGCTCTAACAAGGTCCCTTGTTCCTCACACTTTTCTTCTTCTGTAATTATTTTATGTATTGTTCTTTCACTTTCTTCAGTGTTGCCAGAAGCTCTTCCCATTTCATGAAGGAATGGACATTATTAACAACCTCATGTGCTTGGCTGTGCAAGGTTTTCCCCCAAAGTTTGCTTTGAATGGGAGACATTTTAGACACATGCATTTAAGATGCAAAATACTGATCACCAATGTGTGCACACAAGATACAAAAATCCAATCAGCAATGTGATTAACAATCAGAGCTTCTGAAACTTGTAAAAGCGTAATGTGTGGCACCGACGTGGTAGATGACGGACGAATGTTACACAGTCAAGGCTCTCCATGATACTGGCCATTTCAGTATACTGCGCATGACCCAAGAATGTAGGCTTGGCAACTAGACTCTAACGACCAGCACAAAACCATTGTCCCTGCTCTAATGCTTTTGCGAGCAGTTTACATTACAAGCAGAAGCCTGGCATAACCCGAGGAATGCTGTAAACATATTGCAACAAAGGCAACACCACACCTTTCATTGTGAGATGTATTGCAATTGGATGAAATTGGGCAAGCCTTCTTCATTAGTGACTGAATCACATGGTTATCAAGTGCATAGTTGCTCCAACAATAATGGCACAGGATTTCAAAATAAAACAAACAATAGGAAAAAGAAATTGAGCTGATGATGCAATAGATAATTCTATTGCAAAACTAGTCCTGTTGAGTTCAAAAACATAAACCAATTGTTACAATTATTGTTATTTTAAAGCACAGGTTCTTTATGAAAAACAAAAAGTCCCATTATTTTTTCTAGGCGAGAGGTAGGGAGAACTAATTAACACAGCACGATATGAACCTGGATTATGTGCCAGCCAATAGTACAACTGTGATTTACTTATAAAAAGTATTATTTGACTCAATTGTAACCTTTTACATCACTTACATTTTATAATTAAGAACATGTTTTGGAAGCTATGTTGCTTCCATTATAAATTTTCGACTGCCAGTGTCATGCTTTGTAGATGCTGTGGTGGATTTAAGAATCTCTAAATGAGAACGCCTCTGGGTAGGATCTCAAAGTGCATTACATTTTTTTCTATTTTTCCAGATGTGGATATTCTCCCAGGTTTCCAATTCCCAACTGTTTGCGTGTTTTACTAAACTCTGTGTTTTTTCTATGTTGTGATGGTATCTCCAAAAATGCCATGCCACTGCCAGTTTATCTTACTGTTTTAATTTTATGTTCCCGAAGTGTTCTTAGTTGCCAAATTTCTCTGTTTTCCCTATGTACTCATAAAATTTATCGCAGTCCACGCAGTTTATCTGGTATGTTCCGGCTGTGTCATCTATTGGAATTACATCTTCGACATTTGAATGCACGAGATTTTTATGGGATAGACCAATTATTATGATTCACTTACCCATCTCCCTGATTCACTTGCTGTCCAGGGTCCTTCTTCACTCCACCTCCTGAAGGGGCCACCGAGTCTAATCCCATCTCGGATAAGGCTCGCAATGCTGTCAATGCCGCCTGTCAACAATTTGCAAATAACACTTCCATTATCTATACTGATATTATAAAGAGACAACATTTACATTTGTTTGTATACGAAGAGCAATCTCAAAAACAATTCCACTGATTTTGATAATTCTTTCACTACTGTAAACCTAATTTGTTCCGATGGACATGGACTATAAAACATCTAATTTCTATTCATAAATTACTAAGGGATTAAAAAGAATTTACCAAGTTTTTGTAATAAAATCAAATATGCTGTATTTATAAAAGGGTATGCTTGTGATGAAGGCCTTGACATTTAGCTGAGAATGCAATACAGTACTAAATAGTTGGTGTTATTCTACAGAATATACTGTTATAAATGTAAAAAGAAGCTAGTAACAGTGAAGAATAACACAAATATTAGTATAAAAATAATCCACAATAATAATAATAATAATCCACAATCCACCTAGTAGCAGTAACCGTAACAGTAAAAACATAACAGTGTAAATAGACATCAAAAACCAGACCAAAACTGAGACCAAAAGGATATTATGTTGATAATGCAATAAAATTATTGCAAAACTAGTCGAAAGCAAGGATTCCAAAAGATAAGTCAAGATTTGTTGCAACTATTATTTTTATATTAATATTACAATATACTGTATTTATTGGAAAACAAGATGACCCCCAATTACAGAACTTAATTTTGGAATTTAGTATATCATCTTCATAAGCAAAAAGAAGACAGGATAACTTAATATTAATGAAATTTAATAGTTTGCCATATATTTTAAATAAACTAATGGACACAAGCTGAATAAGTGCCTTTTTTAAAGACCTAATTTGAATTTGTGCAGAAATTCACATTTTGAGCGGTTGACAGAGGGTAGTGTGGAAATTTATGGCGTATTGAGTGCGATGGTACAGCATGGTGGGGTGATGGCGACAGTGTAACGACGATGATGGATATGATTTTCCATTTGGACAACAGAAGGGAGAACGGAATGTACGGTATGAATATTTGATAAAACGGAACGGCAGCCGCTCTAATGACAATGTTGTATATCACTTTCTAATTAGAAAACATGCTAATATTTTTACCTAATTTGAATTTGTGCAGAAATTCACATTGGGAGAGAGGTGGAGAAGGGAGAATACAAATGTCTGTGCAATGATTATGGATTCAATTTTCAATAAAGACAGCATACTATCTAAATCGAATCTGTGTGTAAATTTGTGTTTTGAGCAGGAGTACAGAGATGTACAGAATGTGTGCTGATAGAACGTGATGGTGGCGGCAGCAGTATGTACCTGTGACAACGACTATGGATGCTGTTTTCTATTACCAAAACATAACACATGTTGTGAAACGTTTAAATAATTTGAATTTGCACATAAATTCACATTGCGGGCGGCACAGAGAGGAAGAGGGGAAATGTACCGGTGTATGGGTTTGGTGGGAGGAGTTGAAGTGCGCTTTCTGCTTGACCATTGGCTTCCAATACATTACATGGACCCATTAAAGTGAAAGTCCTCTAGTTTATTTCAATCTCGGAGAGTAATCTTTTTTTCCAATGAGAATGCTTATAGGCCGTTGACAGCCAATTTTTGTCGCGAAATGAAATGTACAAAATCTGCTACATATGTCGCGAACTTGACCATAATCTATACCACTTCCCCTAGGCTTCGTCACTGTCATACCTGCAAATTTTGAAACTTACTGTTTCCCTGCATAATATTTGGGAAAACATACCTATGTCGTGAATGCCAAACAAACCCCTTATTCTGAACGTTAATATTTTTGGAAAAAACATTGTCTTGTATTTGGATAAATCCGGTAAATAATGGCTGCACTTCTTAGGGCATAAAAACCAGTTACAGTGTATATGCATCAGAAATGAGACAGGAGAAGTATGGCTGGAAGAAGAGTTAGATAACCAAAGATAATGTTCAGGCATGTACTAATAAATATGCAAAACAGAGGATAATGGCTGTGTTATATTCTTATTAAGAGTTTTTTAAGGACTTATGTTACTTTTCTCAATTTTTCATATCCGAGAGAAAAATGCTGAAATTAAAGAAATGAAATTTTAATTATGTTGTTTCAGTAAGAAAAGCCTGCAAATGACATTTCAATATATACTTTTATGTTCTGAGAAAAGGAACTTCTGTTATCATAAATCATTATGACTCAACTCTTATGCTTCATATAACTAATTTTGTTAAAGTTTGCCAGCTTTTTCTTCATTACTTTGTTCAAATCTGATATTTTTAATCATAGCAGCAAAAAGATTCTAAATCTTAGCCTGGCATACTGCCACCATTTAAACCAATAATTCCTTAGATTCTAAATCTAAACCATCTCATGTGCCAAATACAAATTTTTATAATACTGTATTTAACTGAATACAAGATTATGTGTTTTCCCAAAATATTAATGTTCAGAACTTTCATTCATGGTATATGATTTCTGAATACTATACAGGGGAAAAAGTAAGTTACAAACTTTATGTATGACAGTGGAGATACATGGGGGAATTAGTATAGATTAATAGTCATGACATATGTGGCAGATTCTGTGCATTTCATTCTGTGCCAAAAATAAGTGGGCCTATGAGCATTCTCATTGGAAAAAAGATTACTCGTTCTCTGCGAGACTAAAATAAAATTAAAACTATAGATGGCTTCTAGTATGCTGTCTTTAAGAGAAAATAGCATCCATAATTGTCATTACTGTTACTCTCCTGCCATTGCCGTCATGGTCATGCTGCATTGTCACACACATGCCATACATCTGTTCATTTCTCCTGCTCACAATGTAAATTCCTGCACAAATTCAAATTAGGTAAAAACATTAAATGTTGTCTAAATACAAAAAAATATCCATGATCACCATTAGTTACGCTGGTGCCACCACTGCTGTCATGTATTGTCACAACCATACTGTACATTTCCGTATTCTCCTCTCTGTCACCCGACTAAAACGTGGATTTCCACAGAAATTCAGTAATTTATATATTTTTTAATTTTATTTATTTAATATATTATATTTATATACATAATAAATAAAATAAAAAATTTAAGTGTCCATTAGTTTGTTCAAGTACATGGCAAACCTATCAATTCTATTTAGAAATTCTTCTTTTTATGTCTGTTAAACATGTCTTCTATTTATGTATGTAGATGATATGCTAAATTCCACACTTAAGTACTGAAAAATTGATGTAGTCTTGTATTTGGATAAATATGGTAAATATATTATCAGCTATAAATGTAAAAAGAAGCTAGTAACAGTGAAGTAATAACACAAATATTAATATAAAAATAATAGTTGCTACAAATCTTCACATCAGAAACCAGACCAAAGCTGAGACCATGAGGAAATTTATGTTGATAATGCAATGAATTCATTGCAAAACTAGTCCAAAGCAAGGATTCCAAAGATAAGTGAATATTTGTAGCAACTATTATTTTTATATTAATATTTATAGTATCAGCTGTTCGTTGGGCTTTCCTAAAACCTGACTTAATTGCAGAAATTATTGTAGACATCTGTGTATGTATAGTTTAAAAATGTATGACTGGTAAGCCTCCTTATTAATCCAATAAAGGTAGAAGAAATACATATAAGTTGAATAAAATGTTAATTTGTAGGAAATTAATATTAATGGGGCAATTTTTTGAATTGATAAAACAATTCAAACAGTAACAAGTCCCCTCTTAGCTCTGTTTCTGTTGCATTACCTGATCATGGGATGCATCTGTGGTGGGTCCTGCCCCATGACAGACTTGTGGAGGGTCTGTAGATAGTGAAACCAAGCTCAGAAATTCACTGTGGTTGCCCTGAAAAAAAAAAAAACAATACAGCTTTAGTTTAGCTAAACACTATAAAGATGTTTTGTTGATAATCATTTACAAGCATGAACTTTTCCCCAGTTTTTTAACCTTTGTGAAAGATCAACTTTTTTAGTTTTTGGTAACACTTTGACTACTACATGAAATACAATTTATCTTTACTTTACTTTCTATTACTAAATTCTGCAGGGCAACTCACCATATAGGAAAATATTTTTTTATTAATAAAATCAATATATGAATTTTGAAGTTATGGCATTAGACATATTCAGCAGGTTTATCATGCCATTTACTGATCTATTATCATCCATCCTTACTTTACAGGTGATGTAAACATATCAGAATGTATTCTTCTGCGAACACATGTGCTCACACCACGTGGTGCTAATCTGGCTCGTCTGCCATAAAATTGTAAAATCGTGTAACTATGTTTGGCAGAAAAAGAAATAGCTACCTACTTTCACTATTCACAGATGATTAACTCTATTAAATGTATAATAAATAAAACAGGTAGGCGAGTGTTACATATTCAGTACTGAATGTAAAATTCTCCCATAAAATTATTAAATGCAGACATGTTGTTTTAAAGTTTGCTGAAGTATTGCACATGTACATCACTCCAACAAATTTTTACTAATTTTAGCATTCACACATGCACAACCATACACTGCACATTTCTTTAATATAGTGCCCCAATGCAGTGACTTACCAGAAGATCTAATCTGAAGATGGAACTGGTCTCACTCCTTCAACATACGAGTCATTTATTGCAGATGCAATTGAACGGTTTGAATAGTCACAGAGATTGATAATTAGTGGGCCAATGACAATGTCCACTGTTTCCTCTATATGTTACTTTGTTTACTCTTTCCGAACAATGTGTGATACACATTCACTGCATTTTCAGCTATCACTTGTAAAGCTGCTGGCACAAGATGTCGCACCTCGGCTAATTTAAACGTTTTACACACTTTATGCTGTTTTCAGAAACACCAGTAAATTCTACTGTTAAGCTAAGAACATTGTTTAATGAAAAGGTAAGGTACTTTTCACAAAATGTATTATATATACTGGGAATAATTCTTTCCTTACTTATGCTTCGCTACAGTGATATTACGGGTTTCCACCATTACTTGCCGAGCCATTTAATTACACAACAGATATGCATTGCTATATAAAGAAATAATGATTAAATGGTAAGTAATTTTGTTCCTTAATCATTCATACTGTATTATTTAGATAACATTGCACAGTTTAATACATTTTTGTACCCACTCAGCAATTAAAGAGGAATTATTTTGTGATGGAAAAAGGCACTAAAATATTCAGTAACCAATCATAGCCATTGCAACCTGTTGCTTTTGTTTACATTACCAGTGAAGTAAGGCTGGACAGAGAATACTGTAGTCAGCGAGGGCTAACTTTACACTTGACAGCCACATGACACACAGTAGCAGTGAAGTAAAGCTGGACAGAGAATACTGTAGTCAGCGAGGGCTAACTGTGTACTTGACAGCCACATGACACACATTACCAGTGAAGTAAAGCTGGACAGAGAATACTGTAGTCAGCGAGGGCTAACTGTGTACTTGACAGCCACATGACACACATTACCAGTGAAGTAAGGCTGGACAGAGAATACTGTAGTCAGCGAGGGCTAACTGTGTACTTGACAGCCACATGACACACATTACCAGTGAAGTAAAGCTGGACAGAGAATACTGTAGTCAGCGAGGGCTAACTGTGTACTTGACAGCCACATGACACACATTACCAGTGAAGTAAGGCTGGACAGAGAATACTGTAGTCAGCGAGGGCTAACTGTGTACTTGACAGCCACATGACACACATTACCAGTGAAGTAAAGCTGGACAGAGAATACTGTAGTCAGCGAGGGCTAACTGTGTACTTGACAGCCACATGACACACATTACCAGTGAAGTAAAGCTGGACAGAGAATACTGTAGTCAGCGGGGGCTAACTTTTCACTTGACAGCCACATGACACACATTACCAGTGAAGTAAAGCTGGCCAGAGAATACTGTAGTCAGCGAGGGCTAACTTTACACTTGACAGCCACATGACACACATTACCAGTGAAGTAAGGCTGGACAGAGAATACTGTAGTTGGCGAGGGCTAACTTTACACTTGACAGCCACATGACACACATTACCAGTGAAGTAAGGCTGGACAGAGAATACTGTAGTCGGCGAGGGCTAACTTTACACTTGACAGCCACATGACACACATTACCAGTGAAGTAAGGCTGGACAGAGAATACTGTAGTCAGCGAGGGCTAACTTTACACTTGACAGCCACATGACACACATTACCAGTGAAGTAAGGCTGGACAGAGAATACTGTAGTCAGCGAGGGCTAACTGTGTACTTGACAGCCACATGACACACATTACCAGTGAAGTAAGGCTGGACAGAGAATACTGTAGTCAGCGAGGGCTAACTTTACACTTGACAGCCACATGACACACATTACCAGTGAAGTAAAGCTGGACAGAGAATACTGTAGTCAGAGAGGGCTAACTGTGTACTTGACAGCCACATGACACACATTACCAGTGAAGTAAAGCTGGCCAGAGAATACTGTAGTCAGCGAGGGCTAACTTTACACTTGACAGCCACATGACACACATTACCAGTGAAGTAAAGCTGGACAGAGAATACTGTAGTCGGCGAGGGCTAACTTTACACTTGACAGCCACATGACACACATTACCAGTGAAGTAAGGCTGGACAGAGAATACTGTAGTCAGCGAGGGCTAACTTTACACTTGACAGCCACATGACACACATTACCAGTGAAGTAAGGCTGGACAGAGAATACTGTAGTCAGCGAGGGCTAACTTTACACTTGACAGCCACATGACACACATTACCAGTGAAGTAAGGCTGGACAGAGAATACTGTAGTCAGCGAGGGCTAACTTTACACTTGACAGCCACATGACACACATTACCAGTGAAGTAAGGCTGGACAGAGAATACTGTAGTCAGCGAGGGCTAACTTTACACTTGACAGCCACATGACACACAGTAGCAGTGAAGTAAAGCTGGACAGAGAATACTGTAGTCAGCGAGGGCTAACTTTTCACTTGACAGCCACATGACACACATTACCAGTGAAGTAAAGCTGGACAGAGAATACTGTAGTTGGCGAGGGCTAACTTTACACTTGACAGCCACATGACACACATTACCAGTGAAGTAAAGCTGGACAGAGAATACTGTAGTCAGCGAGGGCTAACTGTGTACTTGACAGCCACATGACACACATTACCAGTGAAGTAAGGCTGGACAGAGAATACTGTAGTCAGCGAGGGCTAACTGTGTACTTGACAGCCACATGACACACATTACCAGTAAAGTAAGGCTGGACAGAGAATACTGTAGTCAGCGGGGGCTAACTTTACACTTGACAGCCACATGACACACAGTAGCAGTGAAGTAAAGCTGGACAGAGAATACTGTAGTCAGCGAGGGCTAACTGTGTACTTGACAGCCACATGACACACATTACCAGTGAAGTAAGGCTGGACAGAGAATACTGTAGTCAGCGAGGGCTAACTTTACACTTGACAGCCACATGACACACATTACCAGTGAAGTAAAGCTGGACAGAGAATACTGTAGTCGGCGAGGGCTAACTTTACACTTGACAGCCACATGACACACATTACCAGTGAAGTAAGGCTGGACAGAGAATACTGTAGTCAGCGAGGGCTAACTGTGTACTTGACAGCCACATGACACACATTACCAGTGAAGTAAAGCTGGACAGAGAATACTGTAGTCAGCGAGGGCTAACTGTGTACTTGACAGCCACATGACACACATTACCAGTGAAGTAAGGCTGGACAGAGAATACTGTAGTCAGCGAGGGCTAACTGTGTACTTGACAGCCACATGACACACATTACCAGTGAAGTAAAGCTGGACAGAGAATACTGTAGTCAGCGAGGGCTAACTTTACACTTGACAGCCACATGACACACAGTAGCAGTGAAGTAAAGCTGGACAGAGAATACTGTAGTCAGCGAGGGCTAACTTTTCACTTGACAGCCACATGACACACATTACCAGTGAAGTAAAGCTGGACAGAGAATACTGTAGTCAGCGAGGGCTAACTGTGTACTTGACAGCCACATGACACACATTACCAGTGAAGTAAGGCTGGACAGAGAATACTGTAGTCAGCGAGGGCTAACTGTGTACTTGACAGCCACATGACACACATTACCAGTGAAGTAAAGCTGGACAGAGAATACTGTAGTCAGCGAGGGCTAACTTTACACTTGACAGCCACATGACACACAGTAGCAGTGAAGTAAAGCTGGACAGAGAATACTGTAGTCAGCGAGGGCTAACTGTGTACTTGACAGCCACATGACACACATTACCAGTGAAGTAAGGCTGGACAGAGAATACTGTAGTCAGTGAGGGCTAACTGTGTACTTGACAGCCACATGACACACATTACCAGTGAAGTAAGGCTGGACAGAGAATACTGTAGTCGGCGAGGGCTAACTTTACACTTGACAGCCACATGACACACAGTAGCAGTGAAGTAAAGCTGGACAGAGAATACTGTAGTCAGCGAGGGCTAACTGTGTACTTGACAGCCACATGACACACATTACCAGTGAAGTAAAGCTGGACAGAGAATACTGTAGTCAGTGAGGGCTAACTGTGTACTTGACAGCCACATGACACACATTACCAGTAAAGTAAGGCTGGACAGAGAATACTGTAGTCAGCGGGGGCTAACTTTTCACTTGACAGCCACATGACACACATTACCAGTGAAGTAAAGCTGGACAGAGAATACTGTAGTCGGCGAGGGCTAACTTTACACTTGACAGCCACATGACACACATTACCAGTGAAGTAAAGCTGCACAGAGAATACTGTAGTCAGCGAGGGCTAACTTTACACTTGACAGCCACATGACACACATTACCAGTGAAGTAAGGCTGGACAGAGAATACTGTAGTCAGCGAGGGCTAACTTTTCACTTGACAGCCACATGACACACATTACCAGTGAAGTAAGGCTGGACAGAGAATACTGTAGTCGGCGAGGGCTAACTTTACACTTGACAGCCACATGACACACATTACCAGTGAAGTAAGGCTGGACAGAGAATACTGTAGTTGGCGAGGGCTAACTTTACACTTGACAGCCACATGACACACATTACCAGTGAAGTAAGGCTGGACAGAGAATACTGTAGTCGGCGAGGGCTAACTGTGTACTTGACAGCCACATGACACACATTACCAGTGAAGTAAAGCTGGACAGAGAATACTGTAGTCAGCGAGGGCTAACTGTGTACTTGACAGCCACATGACACACATTACCAGTGAAGTAAAGCTGGACAGAGAATACTGTAGTCAGCGAGGGCTAACTGTGTACTTGACAGCCACATGACACACATTACCAGTGAAGTAAAGCTGGACAGAGAATACTGTAGTCAGCGAGGGCTAACTGTGTACTTGACAGCCACATGACACACATTACCAGTGAAGTAAAGCTGGACAGAGAATACTGTAGTCAGCGAGGGCTAACTGTGTACTTGACAGCCACATGACACACATTACCAGTGAAGTAAGGCTGGACAGAGAATACTGTAGTCAGCGAGGGCTAACTGTGTACTTGACAGCCACATGACACACATTACCAGTGAAGTAAAGCTGGACAGAGAATACTGTAGTCAGCGGGGGCTAACTTTTCACTTGACAGCCACATGACACACATTACCAGTGAAGTAAGGCTGGACAGAGAATACTGTAGTCAGCGAGGGCTAACTTTACACTTGACAGCCACATGACACACAGTAGCAGTGAAGTAAAGCTGGACAGAGAATACTGTAGTCAGCGAGGGCTAACTGTGTACTTGACAGCCACATGACACACATTACCAGTGAAGTAAAGCTGGCCAGAGAATACTGTAGTCAGCGAGGGCTAACTTTACACTTGACAGCCACATGACACACATTACCAGTGAAGTAAAGCTGGTCAGAGAATACTGTAGTCAGCGAGGGCTAACTTTACACTTGACAGCCACATGACACACATTACCAGTGAAGTAAGGCTGGACAGAGAATACTGTAGTCAGCGAGGGCTAACTTTACACTTGACAGCCACATGACACACAGTACCAGTGAAGTAAAGCTGGACAGAGAATACTGTAGTCAGCGAGGGCTAACTGTGTACTTGACAGCCACATGACACACATTACCAGTGAAGTAAGGCTGGACAGAGAATACTGTAGTCGGCGAGGGCTAACTTTACACTTGACAGCCACATGACACACATTACCAGTGAAGTAAAGCTGGACAGAGAATACTGTAGTTGGCGAGGGCTAACTGTGTACTTGACAGCCACATGACACACATTACCAGTGAAGTAAAGCTGCACAGAGAATACTGTAGTCAGCGAGGGCTAACTTTATACTCGACAGCCACATGACACACATTACCAGTGAAGTAAAGCTGGACAGAGAATACTGTAGTCAGCGAGGGCTAACTTTACACTTGACAGCCACATGACACACATTACCAGTGAAGTAAGGCTGGACAGAGAATACTGTAGTCGGCGAGGGCTAACTTTACACTTGACAGCCACATGACACACATTACCAGTGAAGTAAGGCTGGACAGAGAATACTGTAGTCGGCGAGGGCTAACTTTACACTTGACAGCCACATGACACACATTACCAGTGAAGTAAGGCTGGACAGAGAATACTGTAGTCAGCGAGGGCTAACTTTACACTTGACAGCCACACGACACACATTACCAGTGAAGTAAAGCTGGACAGAGAATACTGTAGTCAGTGAGGGCTAACTGTGTACTTGACAGCCACATGACACACATTACCAGTGAAGTAAAGCTGCACAGAGAATACTGTAGTCAGCGAGGGCTAACTGTGTACTTGACAGCCACATGACACACATTACCAGTGAAGTAAAGCTGGCCAGAGAATACTGTAGTCAGCGAGGGCTAACTTTACACTTGACAGCCACATGACACACATTACCAGTGAAGTAAAGCTGGACAGAGAATACTGTAGTCGGCGAGGGCTAACTTTACACTTGACAGCCACATGACACACATTACCAGTGAAGTAAGGCTGGACAGAGAATACTGTAGTCAGCGAGGGCTAACTTTACACTTGACAGCCACATGACACACAGTAGCAGTGAAGTAAAGCTGGACAGAGAATACTGTAGTCAGCGAGGGCTAACTTTACACTTGACAGCCACATGACACACATTACCAGTGAAGTAAGGCTGGACAGAGAATACTGTAGTCGGCGAGGGCTAACTTTACACTTGACAGCCACATGACACACATTACCAGTGAAGTAAAGCTGGACAGAGAATACTGTAGTCGGCGAGGGCTAACTTTACACTTGACAGCCACATGACACACATTACCAGTGAAGTAAGGCTGGACAGAGAATACTGTAGTTGGCGAGGGCTAACTTTACACTTGACAGCCACATGACACACATTACCAGTGAAGTAAGGCTGGACAGAGAATACTGTAGTTGGCGAGGGCTAACTTTACACTTGACAGCCACATGACACACATTACCAGTGAAGTAAGGCTGGACAGAGAATACTGTAGTTGGCGAGGGCTAACTTTACACTTGACAGCCACATGACACACATTACCAGTGAAGTAAAGCTGGACAGAGAATACTGTAGTCGGCGAGGGCTAACTTTACACTTGACAGCCACATGACACACATTACCAGTGAAGTAAGGCTGGACAGAGAATACTGTAGTCAGCGAGGGCTAACTGTGTACTTGACAGCCACATGACACACATTACCAGTGAAGTAAGGCTGGACAGAGAATACTGTAGTCAGCGAGGGCTAACTTTACACTTGACAGCCACATGACACACATTACCAGTGAAGTAAGGCTGGACAGAGAATACTGTAGTCAGCGAGGGCTAACTGTGTACTTGACAGCCACATGACACACATTACCAGTGAAGTAAAGCTGGACAGAGAATACTGTAGTCGGCGAGGGCTAACTTTACACTTGACAGCCACATGACACACATTACCAGTGAAGTAAGGCTGGACAGAGAATACTGTAGTCAGCGAGGGCTAACTGTGTACTTGACAGCCACATGACACACATTACCAGTGAAGTAAGGCTGGACAGAGAATACTGTAGTCAGCGGGGGCTAACTGTGTACTTGACAGCCACATGACACACATTACCAGTGAAGTAAAGCTGGACAGAGAATACTGTAGTCAGCGAGGGCTAACTGTGTACTTGACAGCCACATGACACACATTACCAGTGAAGTAAAGCTGGACAGAGAATACTGTAGTCAGCGAGGGCTAACTGTGTACTTGACAGCCACATGACACACATTACCAGTGAAGTAAGGCTGGACAGAGAATACTGTAGTCAGCGGGGGCTAACTTTTCACTTGACAGCCACATGACACACATTACCAGTGAAGTAAGGCTGGACAGAGAATACTGTAGTTGGCGAGGGCTAACTTTACACTTGACAGCCACATGACACATATGCCTGTGAAGGAGGCTTGCCTTACCTTGTCCAATCATTTTGCAACTAGAAGTATGATAGAGAATAAATCAACTTAAATCTTCTATCCAAAAAATTGTCATACTTGTTGCAATATTCTTTGGTTTGTGCCAGGCTTCTGCTATAGTAAACCACTTGCAACAATATTTCTCTATAACAGCAGGAATTGAGATTTATAGACAAAATATATAAATAGCATTCCTAGAGGGATTGCGCAAGTTGTTTACAAGTTTAGCACTGTATACATCAGTGTTTTACGAGGGTGATTCAAATGTAAACATTAATTGTTGCATATCACAGAGGAAGCAGTTCAGAGCAGGATGGTGGAGTGGGAACCAGCTTTGTTGGCTGCTTTGCTAGGTTCTGGCATCAGGTACAGCCATGAGTGAGCAAGAAGTCTGTTGCTCAACGCATTATCAAGTTTTTAACCAAGGAATGGGTTAAACCTTTGGAGATTTTAACTTGTTTAAGGGGCCAGTTTGGGGACATTACACTTACGCAGAATCGAGTGTTTACTTGGGCCAGACAATTTAAGGGCGGCCGAGAATTTGTGGAAAATGAAGGTCATGCTCGATGCCCAAGGCCAAGTCTCACAGATGACAACATCCGTGCTGTTCGAGAGTATATTGAAGGTACTCGCCGCTCCACTGTCAAAGAAATCTCACCAGAAGTTGGTGTCAGCATTGGGAGTGCTCACCATTATTAGGAGCCATCTTGGCTTTAGAGAAATGTCTCCTCCAAGACAATGCTATGCTGCACACTGCCAATTTAACAATGTACACAATGGTGGACATGCACTGGAAAACCCTTGAACACCCTCCCTATAGTCCAGGCTTGTCCCCCCAGACTATTTTTGTTTGCACCCATGAAAGAATCACTTGGAGGGAAACATTTTGAAAACGAGGAAATCGAGGAGCATGTGCGCAATTGGTTGGTGACATGCCCTTGAACTTTTTTTGAAGAAGGAATGTTCAAGCTTCCAAAACGTTGGCTAAAATGTGTAGAGTGTGAAGGAGGCTATGTTTGAGAAATGCTGATGAAGTCACTTGTGTATATATTTAATCAATAAATATTTTTAACAAAATTACCATTTATATTTGAATCACCCTCATGTTATATACGTCAGATTTTAATAGTTTTGGTAGTTTCATGGAAATGGAAAACAACCACAATGCAGCTTTAACCTAGGAGTGTAGTTAATTCTCCCAGACCTTTTGGCTTGGAGGAAACAATGCCAGTCGAACTATAGGTGAAAATGACAACAAAAAACTTTTGAAAGTCCTGCTTTTAAACAAATAAAGCAACTGGTATCAATTGTGGCAAAAAAAAAAAAAATACATATTTTATAAATGTTATAATTTGATATCACCTAGTACTTTACCAGGAAACATTTGAGTAAGTTGAGAGATTTAATGCTGTGCTGGCATGCTGCCATGGTAGCTCTGAACCACGAGACACCAAGAGTTCTTTGGTTCAAATCCAGGCTATGGCATTGGATATTTCAGTCCGACTCTATACAAAGAAAACTTTCTTTATCCATAGCTATAGAATTAAATTAACTGAAGGCTTAAAGGAACCGACTTGGACAAAAAGCCTAATGTCCGATCCCTCACCTTCACGCAGTGCAGCTGTTAGTAATCACATATCAATTTTGTTATAATGGAAAGGAGACCCTTTAATTGCTTCTATAATTTGAAGGCTTACAGGAACCGATCTAAACAAAATTATGTGATGAACTGTGTCCTTTCTCTACACTTAAAGGAGATATGGATGGAAACCATCTACTGCACTGCCCAACCTTTAGTCAACATGATAATATAACATCAAAATACTGGAATGCAAGAGAGCGAATTGCTTCACTGCCAACTGCTCAACATTAGATACCCACCAAATACTTTTTTTTTTCAAACAGAAAAGTGGCGCAGTTGTTATGTTACCAACATTAGCATAAAGTCACAAGACTTGAAAACCCAACACTGACCTTAGGGAAATCTGAGAATTGAACTTGGAATCCCAGAAGCTGTGCCAGATACAGAAGCTGATCTTTAGGTCTGATAACTTGAGTGCCTTGACTTTGAGATGAAATTTGCTGCTGGAGTGATGCCTTTGCTGCATTCTTGTGGCCTCCTACAACAGAAGCTGACTTGACGAGTGCTTCAGCTGTAGGCGAACTCCCTCCCTTCAGCAACTCCTTTGCAATTGCTGCCGTTGTCTGCAGATTCACACCTACAAAAATTAACACATTGTAATAGATGCATAAGAATATTGAGCAGTCAATTAACACAAAGGCTAAGTGATATAAAATCTGATGTGTTACATTCACAAGACTTTCTCTACCAAATATCATTTAATTTTATGTAACTGCTACATCCCTCATCTCGGTCCATGACACATGTCATGGATGGGATGCAGTATTGGAGGGTGAGGCATGGTCAGCACCACGAACCCCCCCTTCCCCCGGTCAGTTAAAGTGGTCCTCATTACCTGGAGCCGCTACTTCTCCATCAAGTAGCTCCTCAGTTGGGCCCCCAGGGACCTCACAAGGCTGAGTGCATCCCAGGCCAGGTCTCCTAGCAGGGCAAAAATCCCCATGCCAATACTGGGAATCGAACCCAGGTCTCCCATTTGGTAAGCAGCTGCGCTAAGGATACAACCACTGCCATAGGTTGCCAAATAAAATCTTTTTTCTTTATAGTAACATGTAGGTAATAAATTTATTAGTATTATTTAGGATAGTGATAAAGTGCAGTGAAAGTATGGTAATATCTGTGGTGAAATAAAAATCATAAATTCTATAATTTGATTAATAAGCCTCATGGTACCAACAATACGTTATTAGAGTAGGAGCTGAAGCCAAGGTAGTGAGTTCAAACCCGGAAGACAATTTTTTCAGGCGTAAAAAAATCCTTAACAAACTTTTGTGCTCAAAATCTTGAGAATGTTGAAGCTCGAACAAACTTGCACACCCTTTCATAGTTGATTTAAATTAGTTCATACAATTACTAATTTACAATTACTCTAGTACAAGCTTCAATGTTAATATACTACAAAGTTTTGAAATTCCACCGAAACTCTATTTCAATGAGTTCCTGGAAGCACCACAAGAGGGCTACATCAGTAAGGAGGCAGTAGAACTTAGGTTGAAAATGCAGTCTATTTCTGAAACTTGTTCTTTGTTACTAGGGTAAAAGGTCATTAATAAAATTATTCAAATCTTTCAACTTAATCTGCTTTTGATATGTGATGCAATATCAGTATTAATATGGCATAATAAAAGCTCATAGCAAAAATACAAGTGATTCTATTACACCTACATAAACTGTTGGCCCATATTCTAAGCTTTGAAGTAAATTTGGCTTTAGCAAATGAACTACGAATTCTACCTCAAGTTTTTATATAAATCAACACATTAGTCTTAATCTTTCTAAATAGGAATGGATAAGGTAGAATATTGCTCAATCTGACAACCACGATTAAGATTAATAAAACATTTTGGCTCACCTGAGCCTTTGGTTGGAGTGTGTCCATAACTGGCAGCTGTGTTATCTGCCATAAGTAGAAGTCCAGGAACAAGCTGACGTCCAGTGCTTCCACCTGTTGGCAATTCCACAACTTTGTCCTCTTCTAGGAATGTCACCTGTGACAGGATTTAACAACCAATCAGCTCTACTTATAACCAGAGTGAGGCTGTTACTGTAATTGTGAAGGTTTATTTTATACAGTAAAAACTTGATGCAACCTTCCCATTGCTAGAGATTAAACAATTGTAGAATTGGCAGATAAACTAGTATAAGCATAAATATTGTTGCAAGTTTAACATAGAAAAGCATAATTTAAAAAGAAGAAAACATATTTAGCTTAAATCTTTAGGGAAAATCTGACGTACTACATTCTTATAACATTCTTTACCTATGTTGTAAAATCTTATCTTAAAAAGGCTTAATCTTCTGTATACTTCCAGCTTCTCAAAATAAGCATTAGCAGAAACGATTTTGTTATACTTATACCTTGTACAAAGGAAGTAAGGAAATGCAATAAGCTAAAGCGATAGCCAAATCTTTGAAAAGCCAGTCGTTACGTGATGGTATTGAAATACTGTTCTCTTTATATATAACATAATTTGATCATCACTGTTATTAAATTCCTCCAAACATCAATCAACTGTTCTCTTTATATATAACATAATTTGATCGTCACTGTTATTAAATTCCTCCAAACATCAATCAACTGTTCTCTTTGCTTGACCAGGATAAAAAGTATGAATAACTAACTTCACATTTAGAAAAGTATAAGTAATGCAAAACTTAAAACATTAACAAGCAATATTTCAGAAATGATTAGCTCCACAAGAAAAGCACAAACTTATGTTGACCATTAATGTAATGTTTTAAGAGTGCCTTTGATTTCTGTATTATCTTTTTCTTCAATTCAGGAGCAGAAAGTGTCCAGACTGTATAAGCCTTTGCTCCCAGGTCATCCTTGAGGACTCATTTCATGCTGTGTCTAGAAATCTTCAATTCATGGGAAGAGTTTTTTGCTTTCATACAGGCTTTCGACGCAGTCTGGCTGCTACTGCTCTAAAAAAAAAAACCAGGTGTCGTAACTATCCTTGAATGGCCACTTCTTGGCCGGTCAGCAATGGTTTGGATTTCATTATACTGACTGATAGTATCATACACAATCATTTTATTTATTCTAAGCTTTTGAAAATTTGTTCTGGAGTCATTCCTACTCTGCAGAGAATTAAATTTTTGATTTTCTCTTTCGTCCCATTCTATAACTGTAACATACACTAGCAATTGGAAGACTGAATGAGGAAGCACTGGCCTTCATTCACTTGCTTGTGAGTGCTAGCGCAAGAGTTAAGTGTAAAAACTGTTAACATACTTAAACTTCACTAATTAAAATAAGTAATTTACTTTAAAAATCCTTCAGCACCTATTGCCTCATCTTCGGCAGAGATTTACTTAACACACTTTTTACTCCTAATTGGTTAGTTGCTTCATTGTGTGTTCTCAATGCTTTAATTAGATAGCAATATTTATGCTCCTGTGTATTATGTTTGTCAGGTAAAGGTATATGATGGTTCCACCACACATATGGACACACAAACGGTCTTTAGACTTTTACTGGCGGTCCATACTTGAAAGTGTTGAAAACATTAAGTTTCTCAGATGTGAATGTTGCCAGATTGCCGAAATTTTGACTTTTTCTTGGGATCATTGGGCTTTTAGCTTCACAGATCCCTCGGCTGCACCCTGCCTTTGGCCGCAACTGCTACACTCTTAAACTTATAAAAAATATCCCTCGGCTGCGCTTTGAGGCTTAGGGCCCTAAATGTTTATAATAGACCAGTAAGGAACTACAATGAGGCTCTAATGACAAAATAATAAAAGTGCCCACATATAGAAGTAATACCAAGTGATGGAACCAATGTATACCAATAGTGTTTGTCAGATGATTTAGTTCATGAGGGTGCAGTCTTTTTCCCACCATAAACGCTCTTAGCCATGTAGGTTAACATTGCGTTGTCTAGAGTTTGTGTTAAATCTCCTGCATTTTGCAGTAGCCAATAGGAGCATGCTACAACATAGCCATATCATGCGCTTGTGCGTCAGAGAGACAGAGATAAGTAGCACGCAGCATAGGGTTTTACCGAGGGATATTTGATGGAACTGTAGATTAATATTCTAAGTAAAATTTGGCTATTTAGTAAAACTAAATAAATAACTATAAAAATTAATGTGCCTGCTTATTCCAGAGCAATAGTCTGGGACTCATCGTCGCTGCTTGACTACATAAAACACTATACATTGGTTCTCTTCTTTCACTAGCTCAATCACTTGCTTTACTGAGCGATAAGTTGTACACAGAGCTGCACATTAACTACTGTTTTGTCCCTTGATCATAGTGTTTAGGGGTGTATTAGGAGAAAAGCATAATGGTACAATAGCACAAATGTTAATCACATTTCTATTAACAGCTCAAGGTCTGTTTCATTTCTGACAAAATACACAAAAACATAATTGTGTATGTGTGTGTGTATATATATATATATATATATATCTCAAATGGCTGAAGCTAAAACCACACTCTTTTTTCGTATATGCTTGCTTGTTTATTCTCTTTATATCTGATATAAGTTTTAAAGTTGTAGTAAACTACTATTATCTCACTGTTAATTTAGTAATTACTAAGCGAGATGTGGCTAGTTGTGACTTAGCAACACTATGCCTGTGATTCGCTACAGCTGTGCAACCTGTAAAGGTCATATGCAGGAGGTTTGATGCAAATTGTAGTTAAACATGTGCATATTATTTGGAGTGTACAAGGGTCACTAGAAAAGTATTGAGACATGGAATATTGGCCACCCTTAGGGAAAGCATTGTTGCCGTGTCAAAAGAGCTGATCATTAGTACGGAAATGACAGCAGGCACATTCATTTTCCCTCATTTTATGTTAGAAGTCTGGAAATTGGGAACATTTTTGCAAGTACAATGGAGATTCAGAGATAGCATTTTCTGCAATGATCTTGTGTGATTTCAAATGTGGCTTAAATGAAACAAAGTCACTTGAGTGTTTGAAGGGGTCATTTGGTTATGCACCACTGGTTTGGAGAATTCAACAGGGGGTGGCAATCTCTTAAAGATGAAGAAGATTGGTAGACCAACAACAGCAGTGACTGAGGAAAACATCACCATTGTGGAAACAATGATTGGGGAAGATCCAAGATTACCCTACAAGGACAATGAGTTGGCATTAGCAATTATTTTGCAGTGTTTCAACCATCCCTCATGAACACATTCGTGTAAAAAGAATTCAAGATGGATGCCCTAATTCATCTGAAAATCAGAAGCTCCACATGGTGGAATGGTGCCAAGAAATGCTGCAAAGATTTAACTATAGAAAGTCTCGCTGTGTTTAAAGATATTGTTACGAGTGAAAAAACATGGATATAGCTGTTTAACCCAGAAACAAAATGTCAGTGCTCCATTTGGATGTCAACAGGTCACCAACCACCCACCAAGGAGTACCAGAAAGAAAATAGTTGCTTCTTTCTTCTCCACAAGTGGTCACCTGGCAACAGCTGTGCTTGAAAATCAGAAAACTGTGACTATAAAATGGTGCTCAGAAATTTGTCTTCCAAAAGTGTTTCTAAAATGGGACATTTTGTTGCATTATAAGCATCTCACACTGCTAATGTAACAAGGAGTTTCTGCAAGGAACTGAGATAAAACTATCTGGATGAATTTTAATGAATTTTGAATAACTGCTAAACCGTAAGAGATGGACAAAAACTTACTACACAACAAATGTAGAGCACATTAAAACACACAATTTATGTTATATACATTTTTTTCGTGGAGTTCGTCATTTTTGAGACATTCCTTATTTTTGGTTTCTGCTATGAAAACGTATACTTTTCTCATACAGGAACTTGTCAACTACTATCCATATAAACAAAGGAACTTCATTGATATACCAACCAGCTTTTGACTATCACTTTAACCTATGGTTGTCCCTTATTTCACTTATACTTACAAGGAAGCGAGTACTAAGACTATTTGTGCTAATTTTTTTCTGATTAGCATAAAGTAAATAGAGGTATAAGCTGTTTAAGAATAATTTGTTGCAGGGATATAGAGAAAGTCATGTGAATGGTACACATCAGATTTTTACTATATTGTCACATTCTGGTGTGCTATCCAAACATATCCGCAAAATTTTACAACTCGAACTCTATTAGGAAAGGAGAAAACTGAAAATGACAATCATAAGGCACAAGCCTTTTAGGGTGCGAACAAGTATAGCAGGTGTACTGCGCAGTTAGAGGGTGAGCAGGTTGCTCTAGTAATTGCAACAGTCTGTTCTTCAGTTGAATTGGAGACGTGCAGCTCTGCAGTATGAATGTTTTAAATGTTGCAAAAAAAATTGTAAAGATGTTAGAAGAGGAATACAATATAGCTTCAGTTATTGTAGAAATGGAACATGAAATAGCTAAAGAAATGTGTGAGATGTTGAAAAACTTTGTGTCGCAAAACATAGATAAGAGATCTGATACTGGAGGTTGAGATTACTGAACCACAACCAGATGATGGCCTTTCTGGCGATTTGGTGTCCAAGAACAATTACAATCATCTTCCAAAGGAGAAACTAGTAGTTCCTTGGAATCAGGTTCACTGTATGCACCATCACCAAATAAAAACATCTAGACATTAGTTTTGAGATAAAGAAAGATGTTTTTCTTACATCATAAACAAAAGCTTAATTACAGATTATGGACAGCAATGAAATGTAGATTTATGTAGTTAACAAGTGAAAGACAATTATATAAAATGAAAGATTGTGTTTGAATGGCAAAAATTTGCAGAAGCACTTACTACTTTTTCTACACGTACTATGCACATGGTGTATAGAGAAGGTATTATATTGCACCCAAAAATTTGATACCGAGATTTTACCAGAAATACAAGTTTTGGGTTCTCCTGAATAATAATAATAAAAAAAAAAAACATATTTGGAAATGCGACACAAGGACCCCCCACTGCCAACTACCGTTTACATGGAAAAAATTTCAAAAATTTCGATTTCCTCAAAAATGGCTCTTAATGATTTTGATTAAAATCTCTTATATTTAAGATATTTACTGACAAATAAAATACAAAACTTCAATTTTCTGGGAATAGTCTCTGAAGACATGTTTATTCTGGATGAATTTTGCAGAATTTTTCATAACTGGTAAACCATAAGAGACAAAAATTTAACACAAAAAATGTACAGCTCGTTAAAACACACAATTTATGTTTTATACATTTTTTCTCTCTCGTGAGGTTGACAGTTTGAGATATTCCTTGTTATTGATTTCAGTTTTAAAATACTTTTCTCACATGGGAAATTGTCAATACCTGGCCACGCAAAGAAAAAAATTTCTATAACATAGCAACCAGATTTTAAAACAGTTGACTACTGGTTGGCCTAGTGCATTCCCTTATTTCCCTTTTACTTATAAAGGAACTAAGAAATGAGACTGTTTCTGCTAATGTTCTAGCATTAAATAGAATAAGCTTATTAACAATAATTTGTTACAGATATGTAAAGTCATGTGAATGGAATACATCAGATTTTTTTTTAAATAATAAACACCATTAAACAGAATGATTACTATTTTCTTTATGCCCCATCAGAATGTTTGCTTGTTATGTTAGCTCTCCCTGCATTCACACACTGCCCATACTTGCAACACTGCAGCTACAGGGTTGGCCGAAGCCATGAACTAAGACATGTGACAAGGATAATTCATAGAAAATACAATAACTCAACACAATTACAATGTTATAAATGGTTTCTACCTTCCTACTCTTATCCATTTCCGTATTAGCATCTCCAGTTTTAATTGAGGGTTTTGCCGGTTGTGCTGATTGCCGAGAGTAGCCCAATAGCTGCAATAAACCTTCAGCTGCTAGAACGATTACTATTTTTTTTGTGCCCCATCAGAATGTTTGCTTGTTATGTTAGCTCTCCCTGCATTCACACACTGCCCATACTTGCAACACTGCAGCTACAGGGTTGGCCGAAGCCATGAACTAAGACATGTGACAAGGATAATTCATAGAAAATACAATAACTCAACACAATTACAATGTTATAAATGTTTTCTACCTTCCTACTCTTATCCATTTCCGTATTAGCATCTCCAGTTTTAATTGAGGGTTTTGCCGGTTGTGCCGATGGCCGAGAGTAGCCCAATAGCTGCAATAAACCTTCAGCTGCTGCTCTTTTTGCTAACTTCTTGTTTGGTCCAGTACCAGTGCAGGAATGCTGTCCAATGGAGACCTAGAAAGGTCAAACAATCACTCAATTGTATATCTGCTAATTCAGACATTGGTGATTTTAAACCTAACTCTCTACCCTTTCTTATACAATAACATTACAAACTGGGAAAGAAATTTTGAGAGAAGTTGTATTGGGCCAGCTAGGCAACCAACAGACAATAGGGGGACAAAAAATATGGAATTAAGTGAAAGCAAGGATAGATGATATAAGGAAACAAGAAATAATAGCCAGCTTAAGGGGCAAGAGTACTTTATAATATTATACAGGAATACTAAGAAAATATGGAGAAGAGAAAAATACATTGATGTCAGTGGAAAAAAGGATAGAGTGTCTGGCATGGGCAAGAACAGGAAACACGTTATTAAAAGGTTTAAAAGTAGATAAAGATCTATGCCCACTATGTGGCAATATAGATAATTTACTGTACAATTGAGTGCAAGGGAACTAAAATGTGGAGAGAAAAAATATAGAATAAAAATTGGGAAAAGTTACTGACAGAAATAGTGTACTTAAAACTTTTTGGAAACAACTAGAAAGAATTTTTGAAACAACTAGGTAATCATACAGGGAAGGTAAGAGAGAAATGGGAGAGGATCTTATTAATAAAACTGATGAGGTTTTAAGTATGAAAGAAACAAATGGATTAGTTAATAGGTTATAAAAATCTATAATTAGAGGGAAGAGTACATATACATAAATAACCAGAGTGTTAATTGTATATGCTGCCAAATTCAGCAACTCCAGGAAAGTAATTATGTATGTATGTATGTATGTATGTATGTATGTATGTATGTATGTATGTATGTATGTATGTAGTTTGTAGCTGAAAATAATTATCAACAAAAATATTAAGAAAACTTATTTTTCTCTACTTTATGTGAGTTGATACACATGTTTGCAGAAATATTTTCACTGCATATTTCATTGCATGGGAAGGCGGGAAACAGAAAGCTCAATCATTATTCATACTTTTAAAAAGCAGGCTGCTAAATGACCTTAAAATTCCATATTCTCTAAATGGCATCATTACAAAAGAATCAACCTTAGCACTTAAATTTGACAAACTGTGTATTCTAAATAAAATTGATTCAGAATGAAGAGGATTCACAGAAAACTGAAGATGGATCGTATTTATCCGAATACAAGACAATTTTTTCCAAAATATTAATGTTAAGAATTGTGAGGTTGTCTTGCATTCACGATATATTTTCTGAATACCATATGGGAAAGTAAGTTTCTAATTTTGAGGGTGCAACAATAGCGATGTCCGGGAAAATGGTATAGATTACTGCCAAGGTCGCAACATATGAGGCAGATTTTGTTTGATGCACTTCGCAGCAAAAATAAACTGTTAATGGATCTAAGAGCAATCTCATTGGAATTAAGGTTACTCTGAGACTAAAACAAAATTTGAGGGCTTCTAAGATGTTATCTTAATTGAAAATCATATCCATAATCTTGTTACAGCCAAGCTGCTTCCATCAGCACAAAATACACACATACCAGTACGTTTCCGTTATCTCGGCTCCATCTCCTGCTCACAAAATGAATTTCTGCACAAATTCAAATTAGGTAAAAATTGGCGTTTTATTTATGGACGCTCTTTAACTGCTGTGGTTCTCAGCATCCCATTCTAAATTGGGCTTGAAAGACCACTTAATTTTGCTCAGGAGCCTCTATATCAGGCTTGAGGTTCTTTTACGTGCCATAATTCTAAGACATGGGACCAACGGCTTTACTTCCCTTCCAAAGGAAGCCAAGCTAAGGATTTTTACACAGGAAAAAATCTATCGTCCTCTGCTGGGTTTGAACCTGCAACCTTGGGTATATGAAGTTAGCATGGTAAGCATTACACCACAGAGGGCGACTAAATGTGCAATATGTTACAGTATGCTGTCTGTCTAACTAGAAAATCATAGCCATTATCATCATTACAGTTACACTGCCACCACCATCTAGGTCAGGTTGTTCCTTGCACCCACATCGTACATTTCCGAACTCCCCTCTGTCAACCGCTCAAAACATGAATTTCTGCACAAATTCAGTAAAATAGATAAATAAATAAAAAAATAAGGGACCTAATCAGCTCGTTTGTTCAAAATATATGGTACACCCTCAAATTTTGTTTAAAAAGTCATCTTTTTATATATCCTTTAAACGTGTCTTCTTTATATATATATATGTTAAATTCCAAAATTAAGTTCTGAAAAATAGGGGTCTCTTGCATTCGAGGTCGTCTTGTATTTGGATAAATGTAGTACATTTTGTCATGTAAACATCTTAAATATAGGGTATTTTAATCATTTGTGTGTGTAAAGTAGTTAGGAAATGGAGAGATTTTTGTGAATTCTTGGATAATTTTGAAGTTAAGCACCATATTGTATAATTTATAAAATAGTACAGATTGAGTCGACCAGACACTCTATGGCTTCACATACCTAAAACTTATCCTGACACGTCTCACCTTCCGTTGAAGGCATCATCAAGGTGCCGACACCTTGATGATGCACTAAACGGAAGGTGAAACGTCGTGTTAGGATAAGTTTTAGGTATGTGAAGCCATAGAGTGTCTGGTCGACTCAATCTGTATTATTTTATAAATTATTACAGTGTTTCACAGTGTTAATTCCAATTGGTTTTTAACAATTTTGTAGCCATATTGTATATTAATCCATCATAAAAACATCCACTTTTAGTGGATTCCTACTCATTGCAGCATTTCTGGTAATGAAACAAACCTAAGCCAAAAGAAGGGGGCTAGCATACTTAAAATAAAACATCAAATTTACCTTATCTCTCTGATTGCATATAAATTTATAATCTCATGCTAATGTTAATCAACCAGATAAATTTTACCACAATCCCTCCGCAAAACAGTAGGAGCATTCTTAAGAATGATAAATGGTCATGACTGTCTTGCAAGTCATTTACAGACTATTTGTGATTCAGAAAAAAAGCCTAGGATGTATATTTAACTTAAAGAGATGACAATCTGTAAAGGAAATATTTAAAAATGAAAACATTTTAACAGAAGTATCATTATATGTTTTTGGACTAATATTGTTAATTAAAAAAAATGAGAATAACAGTAACCAATACAAAGACTATTATGCATATAATACTAGGGGAATGAATAACTACTATATAAGTATAACAAAAGCCACAATTAGTGAAGATTCATACTATACAATGAAGTACCCAAATATATAAAATCTTTACACACAAAAGAATTCCTTTAAAATATTATTAAAAACATATCTAGTAAATAAAAGCCTACATACAATTGATCAGTTTTAATATTTTGTATAAATAGGTAGAGCTTAGTATAAGTGATATGTAAATTTGTAAATAATACATTGTAATTTTGTGTAGCAAGAGAAAGAAGATGTTCCTTGTAAAATTGTTAATATTTAGCTAATAGAATCTATTATGATGTACAATGTAGAGTAATAATGTAAATGTTAATAATTCAATATGTGTATATAAAAATGAAACATGATGAAACCTGACACATGTGTATCATGCTTATGAGACAAATAAATAAAATAAACAATTTGGAATCCTGTCCTCCCTGATCTGTTGCTTATTTGATTTCATCTTAACATCTGCAGCACACTACCTCAAGAACATACGAAAATGCAGAAGTATTGAAAGGCATTAATGCTAACTGCTTTCTTGTCAAACATGGCATTATCATATTTATCCAACATTTCATTTTTGAGTCACCTTATTTATCTAAATACAAGACAGTGTCTTGTTCCCAAAATATCAATCTTGAGGTTGTCTTGCATTTGCAACAAGTTTTGTGAATAGTACGCTGCAACAAATATACCTGCACATATCCATTTGCCTCTCTGCCACCAACAATGTGAATTTATAGTAAAAATCACAGTAAAACTTTACGATATGTAATGTTCAGTATGGTGACTTAACCAGAAAATTGTATTCATTGTATAAGCTGCTGCCGTCCGCAGACATAGCGGTACATTTCCATTCTTCTTTCTCCGACTCTCTCCCATTCACTATGTTAATTTCTGCACAGATTCAAATTAGGTATTTTTACCTTCTCTGGCCCACATGTACAATATACATAGTGAATAGTGTATGTGTGTGTGTGCGTGGATCGGTGTTTGTGCGTGTGTGTCGTGCGCGGACAGCATAGCTCAAAAACAAAAAGACCATTAAATACCAAACTTGGTATTACCCTTTACATGGAAATATTTTTGAAAATTTTTATTTTCCTAAAAATGATGAACAATTTTGATTAAAATCCTGTATATTAAAGCTATTTAAATCACAATCAAAATGCATATCTTGAATCTTCTGGGAATAGGCTCTGAAGACCTCTTTATTCTAGATGAATTTTGCTGAACTGCTAAACCGTAAGAGACATATTGGTTTCAATTGTGAAGTACTTAAACTTATCTCAGACAGGAAGTATCCGTTTTTCTTTTGTTCTACTCCTGGCCAAGCAAAGAAGTGATTTGCAGTAGCAATTACATAATGATAGGCTTTTAAAACATTTGAATATCACTTCAGCCTAGGCCATTTTCTTAGTTCCCTTCTGCTTATAATTGTAAGAAGTTTGTAGAGCAGCTAGAGAAAGTCATATGCAACACATCATTTATTTATATATATATATATATATATATATATATACACGAGGGGCATACTGAAAGTCATGAACAACCCATTGTAAAAATTTAAATTTCAACAATGTAACGAAACGAATTGCAGGATCGTAATCTACAGACTTTAAGCCACATGTTGACATATTCTGACGTCATTAGCTTCTATCACGTGACCACAGACAGTGTTTGAAAAATGGCTGACATTGATGTTTCGTTTCGACAGCGTGCTGTCATTGAATTCCTTGTGAAAGAAGGAAAATCTGCTCCTGAAATTCATCTCAGACTTCAACGTGCGTATGGAGGTGTCTGCATGGGTGCCAGCAGTGTTAGAAGATGGGTGAAACATTTCAAAGATGGAAACACTAGTCTGCAAAATGCGCCTCGTAGCGGGCGTCCTCGAACTGCCTCTACAGAACGCAACAAGGAAAGAGTTGATGAGCTCATTATAGGAGATAGGCATTTCACTGTGAATGAAATTGCTGCGCAACATGGAATAGGACATAGTGCAGTGCAAGAAATGATCCACAGCTTGGGTTATCGAAAGGTCTGTGACTGTTGGGTCCGTTTTTTGACTGAAGACCACAAACTTCAGAGATGAACCATTGCACAAAACCTTCTTCAGAGATTTCATAATGAAGGTGATGAATTTTTGACGTGTATTGTGACTGTAGAGATGAGAGCTGGTTCCATCACTATGAGCCAGAAACGAAACGTCAGAGTATGGAATGGCACCACATGAACTCACCATCGAAGAAGAAAGCGAAGATAGTGCAGTCTGTAGGAAAAGTTATGGGAAGTGTCTTTTGGGATGCACAAGGTTGCATTCTGGTTGACTTTTTTGAACCTGGACAAACCATAAATTCTGCCTGCTACATCAAGACACTTCTGAAGCTCCGTCGGGCTTTGCGTGATAAACGCCCTGGAAAGAGGATCACCCTTCAACAGGATAATGCGCGTCCGCATACTGCCCGTGCCACTATGGAGAAGATCAGGGCATTAGGGTGGGAAACTTATCCACATCCTCCCTACAGTCCCGACTTGGCACCCTCCGATTACCATCTTTTCGGTTCTGTGAAGGAGCAGATGCGTGGCCAACGCTACGAGACGCTGCAGGACAGATTGCTGCTGCTGCTGTTGTTATGTTCTCTCACTGCACATGCACACATACCGTACATTTCTGTAGTCCCTCTATCTCTCTCCTGCTCAACATGGATTTCCATACAAATTCAAATTGTTAATTTAAATAAAACTTTTTACAATGGTGTGTTATGTAGATATATTGTGTAAATAGAAACTCTTATCCATTATCATTGTTACAGTTATGCTGCCGCTCACACATGCACAAGTACATCATTTTCATTCTACCCTCACGTACCCTCCACATAAATTCCTGCACAAATTCAAATTAAGAAAAGAAAAAAAATCTAATGTGGTCCATTCACGTGACTTTCTCTACATCTCTGTAACAAAATATTAATAAGCTTATTCTTCTATCTATTTTATGTTAAACATTAGCAGAAATTGACTTATTACTTAGTTCCTTTATAAGTAGAAAGGAAATAAGGGAATACGCTAGTCTAAACCAACAGTCAAATGTTTTAAAGTGTGGTTGCTATGGGATTGAAATTCGTTTCTTTCGTGGTCAAGCTCTTAACAAGTTCCCGAATGGTAAAAGTTTAAATATTTTAAAACTGAAATCAATATTAAGGAACATAACGAATACGATCAACTCCATGAAAAAAATGTATATGAATAAATTGTCTGTTTTATCGTGATTCGTCTATCTCTTATGGTTTACCAGTTATGCAAAATTCAATAAAAATCATCCACAATAAAGAGGTCTTCAGAGGCTATTCCCAGAAAATTCAAGATATACATTTTATTTGGTAGGTAAATATCCTAAATATAAGAGTTTTTAATCAAAATCGTTAGCCATTTCTGAGAAAATCAAAATTTTTGACATTTTTTCCATGTAAAGGATAGTTAGGGGTGGGGGGATTTTCTTGAAAATCTTCGTGTCACATCCTTGGAAGATACCAAACTTAAATACCAATTTGATATTTTGCATTTTGAGCAATGCTGTCCACAGAAACATGCACACACATGGACCTTTTTCCAAAAATGCTTGTTTTGGATTCAGGGGGACCCAAAACTTATATTTCTGTGAAATCTTGGTACCAAATTTTTGGGTGCAATAAAATACCTTCTCTATACATTATGTACATAGTATGTATAGAGAAAGTAATAAAAAGTGGGGGGGGGGGAGTAAAAAGAAAGAATTAACTGACATGAATGTCCCTTAGCTTGCTGAAAATGTGGCAAAAAATTTCATTTAAAAATTAAATTGTGTTCTTTTTATATAAATGATATCCTAACTTCCAAAACTAAGATCTGAAACGTGGGGTTAACTATGGTAGCTCTGCAGATAGCAAGCATGAAAAAATTGCGGCAAAAGCATGTTGGAAATGGTATTGGCAAGATTGATGTTCAAGGGCAGGCTTTATGCAATTCATTTTGCGCTGTAGAGTTAGCTGTTAACAGACCAAAGAGCGTAGGAATTCTGCAGAGAAAAGATTTCTTCCCAAGACTAAAACAGAAATAAAGTTGCTTTTCCTGACACAACTCATTTTTTTGGCAAAGGGGTGTACATAGTAAGTAAAGAAGGTATGTCATTGCATTTCACATACAAATTTGATACAGAGGTTTCACCAGAAAGGAAAACAGGTTTTATGGCATTTGAATTCGCAGTCCTCTTCATTCATACGAAATTTGTAAAACCTTATATACGAAAATGTAGTACAAAACAATTCAAGCGCTTTAAAAAAACACTTTATTCCATATATCCTTTTCTGGGGCATAATCCATTTCCAAGACATCCCTTATTAATGGTTCCAATTGATCAAGATTTTGTCCTTTTTCCAACTTTGTCAACTTTCAATTGTTTCTTACCAATGCATGGAAAGAGAATGGAATTTTAAGGCCAACATATAGCATCCAGTTGTTAAATATTTTACTGTCATTATTCTTTGTATACAGGGCTATTATATTATGTTAACCCATTTGCGGCCTTTCTCTCCTGCACTACTCCCATGCTGTCTGTCAGGACTTCGGACTGCCAATTCCAGTTTGAAAATGTATTGCTCAGTCAGGTGCACCTGCGGTAGGTTAGGTGCTTCTGTCGCTGCAGTAAACATGGTGCATCACTTAACTGTGGAAGAACACATGCTTATTTGTAAAGTTTGCTTTAAGCATGAATATTCTCGCCATGTGTGCAGCGAGTTTGCTGAAAAGTTTACAAACTCTGTGCCACCTGCAGGAAAAACTATACATGTGGTCGTCAATATAATTTGAAGCTACAGGTTCAGTGTTGCACAAGAAACATTCTAGGAGGTCAGTGTTAACAGAAAAATAAATTGGATGAAATCGGTGCTCCTTTGGGGCATTTGTCTTAAAAAAAAAAAAAATTAGCGCAGCAAACAGGTGTATCTTCATCTACTGCTAGAAATGCTATACATCTGTGTACATTAAAACCTTATCGCTACAAACGAGTGCAAGTATTAAAAGTAAATAACATGTGAATTATTGCAATTGGTTTTTCCAATCTGTGGAAAGAGGTTTCATTGACCCACAGCTTTTGTTTTTCTCTGACAAATCTTGGTTTCACTTAAAGGGCATGTGAATACTCGCAATAGTCGATACTGGGCTCCAGCAAGTCAGTAACATCATCTTTATGAGATATGATGCATATTTGAGAGCAGAAGGTTCAACATTCCCAGCATCTGTTATAAGGTAAGGATTTAGTTCATCCCTGCCTGCATAGTTTTCCCAGCAGCAACTACCGGCTCTCTCATACATTGTTAGAGAGCACACGAGTGGATTACTGGATAAAATAATGACTATATATAGATGGGAAATGTGTAACACTAGTTTTTGCAAATGTTTATCTTGAAAATAAAATAGAAAAATAAAGTTTTTTAAGAATAGTTTGTGTAGTTTTTAATGAATCCATGGGTAGATAAAGTTAAGAGAATAGAACACATTCAGATTTGTTTTTGTTTGCCTTCCCCAGGAGGTGGGTAGTTTGGGTATAAAAAACTGAAGTAAATTTGAGTATATAAAAACTAGCTAAAATCCTACATAAGTCACTATGGCCAGTGTATACTGCTAAAGTACATTAGTTCAGAAGTAATGTTTGATAAAGAAGTCTGTACTGTGGAAGTAGGCTACTACAGGAGTAATTTATTTTGGAAGTAACATACAATGGCTTAACTTCAATTTACTCTTTTAGTTACTACTATGGAAGAAAAGAGTTCATTACTTACATAGTACTACTTTGCTTGAACAATATACTTGAAGTAATTCTTTAGAAACAATGTTTCTAATCTGCATTCGCATTGCAGATCTCTTGGCATTATGGAAAAATATCCTTTCCGAATTTGGAAAATTCATTTTTTCGCCAGCTGTGCAAAAGATAACATGCGAGTAATCAACAGCAGTACCCATAATGTGTGGGATACTAGCAGAATGAAGAACTACCTTTAATTTTCTGAACTTTACATCCACACAACTTTTGATGATGCAGCCGATTCCGGTCTGAGGTTTGTTTTAAATGCTCTCCACAAAGATTCAAACAGGAATGAAAAGGATTCTTTCCTAATACCATTGCATTCCTTGTGATAAAAAAATAATGGGACTTCGTAATTTTGCGGGCTTTATACAACAGATTTTCAAAACTCTTTTTTAATCTTGTAAATACACATGTTCCTGATGTATGTGTGCATTTTCAGCTGTTTTAAATACTTAGTTTACTTTTGACAGTTAAATGGGTTATATGTGTTTTCGAAGTCTCAGCGAATTTGCATTAAATTTGGTTGAAAAATGGAGTAAAGTGTTCGAAATGTTGGCTGTGGCTTTTGGCATAACTACTATAAAACAAGAGGTTTCGAGTGGTATTGACATTTCAAAGAAGACTCTGAAGACGACAATCCCCCTGGACGTCCTAACACTCAATTGACAACAATGTGGAAGATGCAAAGAAATGATTCTGCCACATGAATAAGGAATACTACCTAGAAGTATCACTGTTTGCACTAAGTATTCCAAAGAAAACGACCAGAATTTTGGCAAAAACCAAAAACGCTATGTTGCCTCAGACACCCTATTTTCCACTGGGTTTGGCCCCTGTGACTTTTTTCTATTACAAACGCTGAAGAGAACATGAAAGGACGTCGTTTAGCTACTATTGGTGAGCTAAAAACAGAATCGCTGAAGTAGCTGAATACCATAAGGAAAAGAGAGTTTCAGAGTTGCTTCCAAGATTGGAAAAAGTGCAGTATATTATATCTGAGGGAGTTTATTTTGAAGGGTACAAAGTTGACGTAGATGCATAAATAAAGATTGCTTAAGGAAAACAACAATTCCTGTTATTTTTTGGTCACACCTTATAAGTATCATGCCTCTCCTCTATAATATGGACTACTCTAAAACTGTTGCTGTATTTATCACACGTATGTAATCTAATGGCCAAGAGCACCATTCTCACTTAACAGAATATTGGGTAAAATCCATGGTCTATCAGGGTAAAGCCATATTTCTTTTGCACCATATTTGGTTTTGGCATTTAATTGGTAAAATGCTGTAGTTTTCAAAAATTCAAAAAGAAGTCTAACAGTAACATTTGTATCTTCTATAAAAGGGAGAGTAATAGAAGAAAGGAATATATAATTTCGAAGATTTTGGTTGAAAAAAGAAAAATTAATTACAATTTTAGATGTAACAACTCCAATTCCTTATGCCCAGGAACCATTCAGTATTATATAGAAATACATTTCCTATGAATAACTTAATGTGAAGTCTTCTTTATTCAGAAGGAAATTTGAATCATTTTGGTTAACTGATAAATTTGCAGAGATACATCAAAACTTACTATAGGCACTGTGCACGGACTAGAAAATCGTACTGGTGGCGCTGCTCCGTGTCATGCTTTGTACTTATTGTGAGGATAGTTGAAGCGGAAGCCATATGCGATGTAGATATTATTTGTGGTTTTCTGTCTATAAAGTGCATAAATTTCACTGAAAGTTCTGTTTCAAAATGTCAAAATCTTTTTGTACACATCTGGAAATATACTGGGAACATATGCTGAACTGTGGGGATGTTCCGAACACTTTTATTTCCGATGAAGTGAATGCTGCAAATTTTTGTTGCATGCTTTGGTTCTCACTCAGGACTGAAAATAAAATATAAAGAATGAATAGTAATACGTACATAACCATATGTATAAAATGATAATAAAAATAAAAGTAATAACAATAATAAAAATAATAATTGACAGACTAGTCCCATAATGTGTCGTTTAATCCAATACTCACAGTATTTAGAGTTTCTATATATTAACTTAAAAAACATTAGCATTTATTTCTAAACAATATTATCCATGCTGCAGTTAATTTTAAGCATATGTTACTGCTTTGAGGTACAATATAAAATTAGTCTACTTCTTTCGATGTACAGCTTGAATCCATAGCTTTCTGCTTTGCACTTCAGTTTTCCACGTGGGAAAAGAATAAAAGGCATTAGCTGGCGAAGAATTCTTGTAGGTATTATTGCATTCTACAATACAGCAGTCATTGTTCCCTTTCCGCCTTGTTGTAGTACTTACATTTTCAGGAGGTTCGATACTTGACATCTTAGCATATTCTTACTTCACTGTCTCTGTTATCCTGTTGTTAGTAACCAAACTTGCCGCCGGAAGCATGCACGGTGCCTATACAAACACTAAATGTAGTGTAGAACTAAAATACACAATTTATTTTGATCAATTTTTTTGTAGCATCAACGATTTCCTAGATATCTTTCAATTAATGGTTTGATTTTTACTTTGTCTACTCATAGCAGATACGGAAGGTATTGTATTCCACCAGATATATGCTTTGAGAAACCTGTAAAAAAAAAAAATTAGGAAAGAGAGAGAGAGCATGTGTGTGTGCGCGTGTGTATCCATCTGTCTGTACGTCAGTGGACAGCATAATTAAAAAATGAAAAGTCTCTTAAATAATAAACTTGGTGGTATTTAAGTTCATTATCTCCCAAGGACGCAGCATGAAGATTTTCGAGAAAATCCCCACTCCAAACTACGCTTTACTGTAAATTTTTTTTAAAATTTATATTTCTCAAAAATGGCTCACGATTTTGATTAAAATAACACATGTTAAAGATATTCATATGACAAATAAAATGTACATCTCAAATTTCCTGGGAATAACTTCTGAAGTCCTCTTCATTTTTAATGACTTTTGCATTACCGGTAAACCGTAAGAGATAGACAAAAACTTACTACACAAAAAAATGCAGATCTCGTCAAAACAAGCATTTTATGTCTTAAAATTTTTGTTGTGGAGCTGTTTCCTTGATATTCCTTTTCATTGGTTTCAATTTTAAAACACACTTTTCTCGAACAGGAGGTCGCCCTTGTTTCTTTTGTTTTACTCCTGGCCAAGCAAAGAAGTGAATTTCAAAGACAATCACATAGCAACAGCTTTTAAAACATTTGATCGCTGTAATATTGTGCATTCCTTTATGTCCTTTCTACTTATAAGGAACTAAGTAATAAGAACATTCTGCTAATGTTTATATCAATTAGCATTGTGTAGAAAGGAGAATATCTTTTATAAGAAGTTTGTTTGTAGAAAATCTAGAGAAAATCGCGTGAGTTTAACACATCAGATTTTTTCAATACTTTAATAACCATTAAGTATCTTCTCGAATTTCCATGGAAGGAGTATGGAATTTCAAGTCCAGCATTTAGCCATTCACTTTTAAACATTTGACTATTGATTCAGTTTGCCTTATTCCCCTAATGTCTACAACAAAATGAATGATGAAACTATTTCTTCAAAGGTTAACCTTGACTAGCATGAGGTAGATAGAAAAACAACTAATGTGTTCCATTCGCATGACTTTCTCTACATCTCTATGATGCATTATTGTCAAAAAACTAATTCTTATATTTACTTCATGCTAATGGAGAAAAAAATAGCAAAAATCGTCACATTACTTGCTTCCTTGCAAGTAGAAGGGTGATAAGGGAGTACCATAGGTTAAAGAGATAGTCAAAAGCTGGTTGCCATGTAATTGAAGTTACCATGTGAGGACAAACTAATAACAAGAAATATCTCAGAAACGGTCAGCTCTACATAAAAAAAGAAGAAGAAGAAGAAAAAAAGACGAATTGTGTGTTTTAACAAGATGTACATTTTTTTTGTGCTTTAGGTTTTTGTCTATCCCTTACAGTTTAACCATCATGAAAAATTCTGCAAAACTCATCCTAAATAAAGAAATCTTCAAAAGGATATTCCCAGAAAATTCAAAATATATATTTTGTCTGTGATGTAAATTTCTTTGATGTTTGGTATTTTAATTTGAATTGTTAGAACATTTAGCAATCCAATTAGCTGTTAATATAATTGCAGAGTATCATGTAAGAACAGTTTTAGGAAATACTTTCAGAAAAACATGATTTTAAAAAAAAAATTCCATAAAAAGGCTAATTTATGTTGGGGGGGGGGCGGGGCGCAATTTTCTTAAAAATCTTCGTGTTGCACCCTTGGAAGATACTAAAGATAAATACCACATTTGGTAGTTAATGCCCTTTTCGTTTTTGAGCTATGTTGCCCACAGACACACACACACACATATACCTTTTTCTAAACATGAATTTTTCAGACTCAAGGGGCTTCTGGTGAAATCTCAACATAGAATTTTTGGGTGGAATACAATGCCTTCTCTATCCACTAACTACACTGTACATTCGGGCTGGAGAAAGTAAAATGAATGGCGAAAATCTTATAAGTTCAAAATTGTGTAACTGTGCACCTGTACAAAGTCATAGGAAAGCAGTACTTATCTTCTGAAGAATTCTAGCTGCCAGTAGCACTTCAACATGTTTGTTCAACTTACCTCCATTACAAACTCTCTGCGCCTAGGTACACCTCTTTCCTCAAGCAGTGAATACACAGGCTCACGTTCTTTCTTAGCCTGCTGTATTTGGATAAGTCGTGAAATTGGGTTTATGTCCTCACCATATTCCAGTTCTGCTTTCTGTTCCTTTGTGGTAATTGCAGACAAAGCTTTTATTAGTCAAAATATTCCAATTAAAATCCAGTGTAGGTAAAAGCAAAGTATCTTAATGCTGCATAAAGATTTCCTAACTACAGCAAATTACACAAAAATTTAGACTTGACAGGTGGTTCACAGAAAATTCAAGATACATATTTTATTTATGTCCTTAAATGCAGAATGAAGACCGCATATAACCTCATAAACTTAGCTTAATTAAATGTGAAAATAGGAGGAATTAAAATATAACAAATGAAAGAAAACTGCTATCTGGGCAACATAATGAAAATATAAACAACAAGAAATTAAAAAAAAAGTCTGAAGTGTTCCTTTGACATGACTCTCTACAACAAATTGTTAAAAAAAGTTTATTCTCCTAATTATTTCAATCTAATCGAGAAAAAATTAGAAATGCAAATAAGGGAGTACCATAGAATAAATTATATAGTCAAATCTTTTAAAAGCTGGTTGCTATGTGATTGATGTGCCTTTGTTTGTATGGCCAGGAGTTTTGACAAATTCCGGTATGACAAAAGTATTTTAAAACTTACATCAATAACAATGAATATCTCAAAAGCGGTCAACTCCATGAAAAAAATGTATATAATATAAATTATCTGCTTTAACAAGATCCATTGTCTCTCTTAAGGTTTACAGGTTATGGAAAATTCATTCAGAATAAAGATGTCTTCAGAGGCTATTTCCATAAAATTCAAGATATACATTTTGTTGTATAAATATCTTTAATATCAATATTTTAATCAAAATCATTAGAGCCATTTTTGAGAAAATAAAAATTTTCAAAAAATTTCTCCATGTAAAGGGTAGTTGAGGATGGGTGGATTTTCTTGAAAATCTTGTGTCGTATCCTTGGAACTCACTGAACTTAAATACCAAGCTTGGTATTTAATGGACTTTTTGTTTTTGAGCTATGCTGCCCACAGACACACACACATACACACATGGACATTTCTGTAAAAATGTCTTATTTTGGATTCAGGGGGTCTTAAACAAACATTTCTGGTGAAATCTTGGTATCAAATTTTTGGGTGCAATATAATCCCTTCTCTATATACTATATATGTAGTAGCTGTAGAGAAGGTAAAAATCTTATGTGTTATATTCACACGATTTTCTCTATTCTGTAACAAACTATTCTTATTAAAGCTTAATCAACTATCTGCTTCATGCTAATGAACATAAACATTACCAAATATGATTTTATTACATCTTTTCTTATAGGTTATATATTTTAGGCTAAAATGATAGTCAAATCTTTGAGAAGTGGTCACAATGTGATGCATTGAAATGCAGTTCTTGATATAAAGTAACTTACTTTGGACATATTTCCGTGGCTGTTGACTTCATTTTCAATGGTTTAGAAGTTATGCAAAATCATTAGAATGAAGAAAATTTCAGGGACTACTCCCAGAAAATTCAGGATATACATTTGATTTGTGAATAATCAAAATAATATTTGTCATTGTTGCGAAAATAAAAAATTCTGCATCCTAGGATGATACTCAACTTAAACTTTAGGTTTGGTATTTAACTGACTTTTTGTTTCAAAGTTATATTGTTTACAGACACACAGAAAATAACCATGTGCCAGATATTTGCATAAGAGTAATGAATGTAAGACTGAAAGACTGATTTGTTATACATTTAATTATACCTGTTATTAATGTGCCTGTGTAGGCTTCAGTTCAATAAAACACTATGTTTGAAAAACTTGATCAATTCACTTTGTGGCTGTGATTCATTCTTTGATGGTTAATGTGATATACATCCATTATTAACATCTCCAGATACGAACATAATAAGACGCCCTGTGCATGAACTATTAAATAATCCATTTTACCAATGGATAACACAGGATAAATCCATGAAATAATACAAATCTACACATCTGGATTTATGATCATATGGTCTAAGGCAAGATGAGAGTAGTTAATTATCAAATCAAGAATCGTGGGATGAATCCAGTCAAAATGTATGTTGTGCCTGCAAGAGAAACTGTGAAAAGAATGGGGAGGGCACAACTAAATCAATTGGTATGATGACATGGCTGGTTTGCTGAAGGGTTTTGATTGGATGCAGATACGTGCATGTTACCATTTGGGGGGGGGGATACAAAGAATTCTCTCTCATCATTACACAGCATTAAGATCAGATAATACTGCAGTTGCCCGCCTGGGTAGCGTGGTGGTAGCATGTCTGCCTCACATTCAAAAGGTCGCGAGTTCGAATCTCGCTTAGGGCGAGTTACCCGGGTAAGGTTTTTTTTCGGGGTTTTCCCTTATCCTGAGAAGACGAATGTTGAGTAACTTTAAGCTCCATGGACCCTGAGATCATTTGAGCATCATATCATCAATTGCATTCATCGTCCGATATGACCAAACCAGGTTATAGGACGTTAAACTACAAAAAAAATAAATAAATAATACTGCAGTTACCATTTGTCCAAATAGCCACGTGGCAGCGATATTTACTGCAATAATACCAATTTATCAAACTTCTGACAGGACAAAAAAATGTGATTGTCTTAAATATTCCTTCAGCTATATTCACCTTCCATTGTTCTTTACTTCAAAAACTCGGAAAAACAATTAATTTGGCAGATGTTGCATGTGGTGTATATGGTAGTATGTAGAATCACAAGATGGTGGCTGGACACAAAAAGTGTTTCATTTCCACCTTGTGCAGCGTATGGACCGCAAGATGTATGCTGGTGGGGTTATCTTCCTTAAAGACTTGGCATCCAAACGAGCTTTGAGATAGGTGTCAATTGCATTTGTTTGTTGCAGGGATTATCCTTGTTCAGTGTGTTTTGCACAAGTTAATGTCGTATTATTTCAGCAAGGCATTGTATGTGAGAGTTGACCATACTGATATGGTTGGAAATTTGTGGCCTTAAGTACCCAAAATTTTTTTTTTAAATTTTTATTTTAATACCTCACCTTAATTATTGGGTATCCTTGAATGGGTTTAAAGTTTGGCAGCCTCTGGTCTACTAGATACAAATGCTTTGTCTTTGGGACAAAATGTAATGGTTTCCATTGCCAACCCAAATAAAAAGGAACTTTTTAGCAGTCTTTTCTTTCTAGTTTTGATATGAGCTTGTTTCACAATTGGTACATATGTTACAGATATGAATATGCAGAGAAGTTCTAGATTTAAAAATCTGATGTGTTCCATTCACATGACTTTCTCTACATCTCTGAGTCAAATTATTGTTAATAAGCTTACTCTTCTATCCACTTCATGCTAATCAAGATAAACAATAGCAGAAATGGTCTTATTAGTTCCTTATAAGTAGAAGGGAAATAAGGAAATACATATGTTTTAAAATGTGGTTGCTATGCAATTGAAATCCATTTCTTTGTGTGGCAAGGAGTTCCTGCATTTTAAAACTGAAACCAATAATCTTGAAAACAGTCAAGTCCAGGGGAAAAAAATTGTGTGTTTAAGGGAGCTCTATATTTTTTGTCAAGTAACTTTTTGTCTGTCTCTTACGGTTTACTACTTATGCAAAATTCAACAAAATTCATCCAGAATAAAGAGGTCTTTAAGAGACTATTCCCAGAAAATTTTGGACATACATTTTATTCGTTATGTAAGTCTCTTAAATACAAGAGATTTTAATCAAAATCGTTAAGAGCAATTTTTGAGAAAATCAACATTTTTAAAAATTTAGCACGTATAGGGTAGTTGGGGAGGGGGATTTTAATGAAAATGTGTGTCTCATCCTTGGGATATACTAAAGTTAAATATCAAGTTTAGTATTTAATGGACATTTTTGTTTTTGAGCTATCCTGCCCACAGAGATCTTTTTCTGAAGTTCTTTTTTTGGATTCAGGGAGTCCCAAAACATGTATTTCCAGTGAATCTCAGTATCAAAGTTTTGGGTGGAATACAATATCTTTTCTATACACTATGTACATAGTACTTGTGGAGAAAATAAAAATGTTCACCAAGAGGAGTGAGTTTGATAAAACTGGAAGGAAAGAAATTATATTAGAAAGAATTTTGAAATATTGTTGCAAAATATTTTAAACTATAGGACAGCAGTATAATAAAAAGCATCTTTGAGGATGGAGTGGGAAAATAGAATTGATATGGGGAGGTGGGAAATTGCTACAGAAGATATGAATGGGGATTATTTAATGACAGAGGCAAAGAGCAATGTCAGTGGATTTCGGAAAGAAGACAGTGAAAGGTGTAAAGAGGTAGGAGATTTGGCAAGCTTTAAGAGCAAGTTCTTTAAATCTGTATAGAACAGTAATATAAATGTGAGACAGGACAAATATATAGGTCACCTGATCAACTTAAAAGCTAAGATCTTGCTTGGATGTTCACAGGATGATTCCTCAAAAATTAAGAAATAATTTGCAGAAAAAGATTTATTCTAGGAGGAAGTTAGATGTCACTTTTTATTGCTTAATCGTGAAATATGGTGAGACAGTGTCTGAGATGGAAAATGGGATAAATTACAAGATGCAGTTGCAGTTAAAGAATCTCACATGTGTCACTCATATGACTTTCTCTAGCTTTCTATAAAAACTTTCCTTATAAAAGTATATTTTTATATATGTTGTGCTAATTAAGATAAACATAAGCAGAATTATTGCCTTATTCTGCTTCCTTGTAAGTAGAAGGAAATAAGGAAATGCACAGGCTAAAACGATAGTCTCGTCTTTTAAAAGCTGGCGCTATGTAAACCAATAGAAATTCAATTCTCTTTTCTTGCCAGGAGTAAACAAACAAGATGTCTTCTGGCTTCAGAAAAGTTTAAATACCTTAAAATTGAAACCAATAATCCGGAATATCTTGAAAACGGTTAACTCCACAGCAAAAAAATCTCTTATGGTTTGCCAGTTATAAAAAAACATTCAGAATGAAGAAGTCTTCAGAGGCTATTCCCAAAGAATTCAAGATATAAATTTCATTTGTCATAAAAATTTCTTAAACATATGGCATTTTAATCGAAATCATTAAGAGCCATTTTTGAGAAAATCAAAATTTTCGAAAAATGTTGCATATTAAGAGTAGTTAGGGGTGGGGGATTTTCTTGAAAATCTTCATGTCGCACTCTTGGAAGATAGCAAACATATATACCAAGTTTGGTATTTGATGGTCTCTTCATTTTTGAGTTATACTGTCTACAGGCATACAAACACACACCTTTTTCTAGAAATGTTTTTTTCGGACTCAGGGGATCTCAAAATATATATTTCTGACATTGAATTTTTGGGTGAAATATAATACCTTCCCTATGTACATTGTACATATGGGCTAGAGAAAGTAAAAATTGGCAGACATTAGGGAACATTAATAAGATGGAGAATTTTCTAAGAAAAGCAAGGGGTAAGTGGATTAGAAGTTTAAAGGAGCATGTGAGTATACACAGCTATGATGATGTATTGTAGAGACACTGGAGGTTAAGGAATAGGAGTGTCTTGGAATAGTAGTGCTAGAATTAAATCTATGATGCATCATGTGGTTTGTACTTGTAATTATAAATGAAATACTATGCTAATACATGGTTCACACAGAAAATTCTATATCCATTTCCTTGATCTTCTCAGAATTTTTATATAAATTTCCCAGTCTTTCCCCAACTCAGTTAAGAAATTTTCTGACTAATTCCACTTAAGAGCATACTTTTTACATTTCACACCCGCTTTTAACTAACAACATTGCTTTTGTCCACCTGGGTAGTGTGGTGGCTCACTTTCAACAGGTCACAAGTTCAAATTTTGCTTAGAGTTACCCGGACAAGGTTTTTTTCCGGGGTTTAAACTTTCCTGAGAATACGCTCCATGGACCCGAGCTGATCTCATTTGAGCATCATTTCATAAATTTTCATTCATTGTCCGATATGACCAACCAGATTAAAGGACGTTAAACAAAACCCCCCCCCTGGCTTGAGTACCCAGTAACTGTTTGTTTGATGTGTCTCCCGGTGGTGTAGATTGGAACCATATGCCACCAGGTGATACACCTCCAATCAAGCTGTTGACCAGATACTCAAACCAGTGGCAGCAGTTAATAATGTAGGCAAAAACCTACAAATGCATGCTCCTGCATTACTTTTATAAGTGAAAACTTTTTGAGTGTTCAGTTGATTGTGTCTTAAGAGAATATCAATCCAAAAGGTAAAGCTTATTAAATTTTTCTTCCTTCAGCATATGAATAACTCTGGGCAATTACTAATATGTTAAAACATTGTAGTTCAAGCCCGACTATAGCTCGGGTAGTGTGAAATGTTCATGTTGCCCATGTCTGAGCATAGCTCGGACAGATATTTCTAACACTTTTAATGCAATTCCACGACTGTAACTTGGTGTTGGGCTATGCAGTAAAAGTCATACATCAGTTATCGTTTAGTTGTCTGACTTTTGCTGTTATCTGTCCTTGCTTTAGTCAACTATTAGGAGAATGGTCACTCACACCATTTTCCTTGAAGGTGGTGATCTGTTTGTTACATTTGGTGTTCTTAAATGTTAAAAACAGTGTTTTCCTCGGCTTCTATGAACTGAAGCTGAAATTCAGGATGCAAATGAAGTTGTGGAAAATTCAGATTCTGAGGGAGAGATTTTTGGGCTTTCAATAAATAGAGTGTAAGCTGCCTGGCACATATTTTTCCTAACTCATATTTGATTATTTGATACTTGCTTTAAATTTAAAATAAAATATTAATACAGAGGTTATGACTATTTTCTTATTTATTGAGAAATCCTTGAAAACCATACTTTTAGATTGTACCAAGGCATTTTAGCAAATTTCATTGATGTACTATAAATTTTAATTCAAAATAGGTGTAAAAACCCTAAGTTTCTTGGCTCTTCAACTAAAAATGTGTTAATTCACATTAGTCACAGTTGCATTATTTTTAGAGCATTACATGTACAAATATCAGACTGTTGTGCCAACTGCAATTAACTTCCCTGACTTTTATTATACTAGAAATAATTTCCCTGATATTCCCAAAGACGTTTTGATTTCCCTGACTTTCCAGGTCAGTGTGAACCTTGTAGTAACATATTGAGACATGTTTTATCTTTGTCTGTTCTCTAAAAGGTATTTAAAGAAGAGGAAAATTATGCTACAAAAATGGAACTATTCTGTTGTTTGCTAACCTGTTGATATACCTTGATGAGGTTACGAGTTTTCTTTTTCCCAGGATTTGCTTTGCGTTTCAAACGTGCCATACTTGCTGCCATATTTGTTGGTGACTGTGGTGGGAGCTTTTTCAGTTCTTCTAACATTTTCTCAGCTGCTCGCTTTTTCGATACCTGCAGAAAGAAAAATAAAAATGCACAAGACATTCATTTCAACTGTCTGTCCACCAGCATAAGGTTTCTGCAGAAGGAAGACAAAAGACATTTTCAGAAACGCTTTTATTGCACTATTCCCTTCTTGACACAAAGGGATTATAGAAATACAGTAGGCTTAAGCAATAGTAAAACTTTTAAGAGCTGGTCACTATGTGATGACAGTGAAATTCTTCCTCTTTGCCTGACCAGGAGAAAGAAAAAGAATAACTTCCCATTAGAGAAAAGAATAACTTTTAAAACTGAAACCAATAACAAAGAATATCTCAGAAATGGATATCTCAGCAAAGAAATTACATCTGGTTGTGTGTCTTACAAGATTTACATTTTTTGTGTATCATGTTTTGTCTGTAACAATTATATAAGTCATTCCTTCATAATGAGGACCTCAGAGGCTATTCCCGTAAGATTAAGATATACAGTTTGAGATGAGTATATCTTCTTTAATATACTGTATTTTATTCACTATCGTTAAGAGCCATTTTTGAGAATATCTAAAAAATAAAATTCTTCCATGTGAAGGGTAGTTTAGGGTGGGGGATTTTCTTGAAGATATTCACCTTACATCCTTGGAAGATACTGAATTTAAGTACCAGACTTGGTACTTTTTTGGTATGCTCTCACACCTTTTTCTTAGCCTTTCTTGCAACATACCTTCTTGCCATTGCCTTCTCCAGTTGTCACCTTGTCACCCACCACACATTTGGTGACAAATGTCCTCATGTGTGGAGGACCCTTCTCACTAACTACTTCAAAGTTCACTGCCAAGTTCCGTTTCAGTGCAATTTCATGTACCAGGGATATTGGAGACTTGAGGTCTGAATTTGGGTCATTCTCAATGCCACAGGTGGTACCTGAAACGAACAATGTATGTATAGCTGCATACACAAAGTAATGAAATGAAATTGAGTTTTATTTATGGACGCTCTTTAACTACAATGGTTCAGCGTCCCATTCTATATTGGGCATGAAACTGCTTAATTTTGCTCAGAGGCCTCTCTATCAGGCTTGAGGTTCTTTTATGTGCCATAAATCTACGACGCGGGACCAACGGCTTTACTTCCCTTCCGAAGAAAGCCATGCTGCAGATTTTTACGCCTGAAAAAAATCCATCGTTCTCCGCCAGGTTTGAACCCACGACTTTGAGTATATGAAGTTAACATGGTAAGCATTACACCACCAAGGGCGACTACACAAAGTAAGGAAGACTTGTAGCCAGGTCTCCATTATTTCAATAATCAACAAATAATGTTGATCATTGAGCTCTACATGTTCCAGTAACAAGTGTCTTTACTTTTACTTATTTATTCATCCCATAGATCACAATACATATAATGACCCATTAAAGTTACAGAGTTTCTTGCAGACCACTCTTTAAAACTTTAAAAATCTTGACCCAACCATGTTTATATATTATAATCTATGTATTAATTTGTTGAGTTGGTTTTTTAACACAATGCCACTTACATTTTTATTATGAGGAACTAGTTTAGAAAGCCTATGCTTCCATTTCAACCTCAAGTGAGTTGGACCCGTGAGGTTGAAAATGGAAGCATAGGATTTCAAAACTAGTCCCTCATAATAAAAATGTAAGTGATGTAGTGTTAAAAAACCAACTCAACTAATTAATAAAACATATAATTTGACTGTCACTGTTACTAAATTCCTCCAAACATCAATCAACATGTCCACAATAATTACGATAGTCTGCTAAACTATCAATACAAACATAACTACAACACATGAGGTAAAAGGGACATAAAATACCCCACACATAGGCTTGTAATGCTTGAAGAAAGAATATATTATATTGGGATTAAAATATATAATAAATTATCACAAAATTTTTGGGATATACAAAACCAAATTCACTTTAAAAATCTATACAAAATTTGCTTGCTAACAAAACATATTACTCAATTAAGGAGTACATGGAAGATGAACCGTGATCTTGTAAATATTGTACATAATTTTTATTCACAATTTGTTTACTATATCTGACAAATAACCAATTTATGAGCATTAGCTCAATAAGTAAGTGTCATGTGATGAATAAATTATTATTATTACTATTACATGATTTGGGTAGGTCCGAGAAAACATGCATACAATTTGTAACTACAATTACAATAGTGCTTACAACTATTATTGACTGAGCTTTTTTATAAGTCTTGCACTTTTTGAATTGAGATGTTAGGATATAGTGCTGCAACATCAAATGAAACTAATGTGTCCTCTGTATCTATTTTTAAATCTCTGATTTTTTCAACTAATTCTAAAGAGTTTGCTAGGTTGGAACTTTCAAATTTTGGGAACATATCAAATTTATTCATCAACCACTTTGCTAGTTTAATGTTGGGGAATCAATACTACTGGTGATTGGTCTCATTGTTCTTCCTGTTTTGTGAATCTTTGGTAGGCCATAAATTCTGGGTAATGTTGGATTGTCCACTTTTATTTTATATGGTTCTGTTTTTTTGATAATTTTACTTTCTTTTACTGCTTTGTTTAATGCCTGGATGCAAGAGTTTAGTGGGTTGGTTTCCACTGTGATATATTGGTCATCCTGTAATAAATTTTCCATTTTGTTTTGTCCAAAATTACCATGTTGTTTGTTCCCTTTGTCTACTTTAGTGTATATGACTGGTTTGTCTTTTAGTGATTTTACTATCTGGCTATTGCATTTGGATTTCTTTTCATTTTTAATCTGATTAACTATTTTTGAGCATTTACTTTTGATTATAGTTTTATCTTCTTCCTCTAAGTTTTTTGTCAGGCCACAATGAACTCACAACCTGAGAAAATATCCTCATATGGAAAAACAAAGATCACCAAATAAACTTTGAAATTCTGCCAGTAGACTGCTTAGTTAAGAAGTTCACCATTTCACCACCAGAGAAGAGAACACAAGCAAACTCAACCAGCAACGACAGTTGGACCTGTGAGGTTGAAAATGAAAGCATAGGCTTCTGAAACTAGTCTCTCATAATAAAAATGGAAGTGACAGAGTTAAAAATACCAACTAAACAAAAAAAACCACATATAATTTGACCATCACTGTTACCAAATTCCATCAATATACTACAGTGAATGAAAAGTATTGTGATAACTTTAAGACTTTAGAACCTCTACTGCAATTCTGTGTGAGCAAGAGTGTCATTTCAATTTCTGAACGGAGGGGGAGGCAAGATTGTAGCAGTTTTCTGAATTTTCACATCACCAAAATACAAATATTTGGAAGGTATGCAGTTATTCCTATCCCCTTAATCTGCATTTCAACAAGTATTATGATATATTAAGTGCTAACTGCTTGCACATGCAATCAATGTAAAGGTCCACGTTTATTTCACTGTTGGTGTTGATCAGTGTGGTTTTATTTGTGCTGAAGATTTCAGGTAAATAATGTTGCAGGAAGTACTGAACTGAAACCTGAAGGATTAAAAGCATTAGAGGTAAGAAAAAGTACAAATTTGTACTTAAACCTTAAAGAGAAATATTGAATTAAGGCTGTATCAATAACAAAACTTTGTGTTAGAACAAAGTAGTTGATCAACACCAACGGACATAATGGTTTGTTGGTATCTAATGTTAAGCGCTTGATAATGAAATCAGTTGTTTTCTTGCACTCCAATATTTAGCTGGGAGGTTGTAATGTTCTGTAAAAGTCAGAGAATGTAAAGTTCATTAAAGTTACAGAAAAGACATACAGGAGTCTCTGCTATGCCAAAAGCTGTGCAAACAGTCATGTCCTGTTAGTACTCTGAAGGTTGCTAATGCAGATTTTCTTGGTAATGCAGAAATATTGTAATCTTGTAAATTTTTCCTTTGATTTGTTTACATATTCTTCAATGATTTTATCTGGATACTTATTTGATCTTATTAAAAAAAATAGAGCAAAAAGGAATTAAAATAGGTGTTGATTTGGTGATAATTTTACTTCCTTTTTCAAGGATCCTTTCAATTTCTTTACTATAAATACTTCCTAATACTTGGATGACGTAACCATCAAATACATGGTGCCCACTACCTAATGGTTACAATTTAACTGCTTGAGCAATGGCCATTTAAATGCTGCACGGCCGGTATTGGATACCCAATAAACAATTCAAGGCATTATAATTTTGAATACTGGAAGTGGTACACTGTGAAGCTAGCAATTAGTTTTTAATTGGTAGTCGAATATACACAAATGTGCTTCACAAAAAAACTAATTCAAGGCATTTAAAATTGTTAAATGTAGGTAAATATGCTTCGTACATAAACATTTGTATCTTTGGTATTTATTAAGATGTTTTAATGAAACAAAAACTGGCTTAAAGCTCATTAAAGGCACTATACATCTATCATAGAAACAAGAGAGACTATATTAATAAAAGTTTAAATATCACTAGTTTTTTCCGTGTAGTAAAAGTCATTCTGTACGTCGAATGCACCTAATTTGTGAGTCAGGCTTGTGTTATGCGCGTACAAATGTATATATGCAGAGCTGCTAAGCACAATGTTCTCGGCTTCAAGGTTTTATCATTCTGTTTATTGCTACAATGCAATTCCATGTGTTTGTGAGGAACACCCAAGCTGCAAAGAAATCAAACCTCTCTGTCAGCGTTTCTATTTATGCCTTAGAATAAATACACAGCGGGGATTTATGGGAGAGCCATGTAGCAACGGGGTTCACCGTTTTTTGTCTTAGCTATCAGAAAAACACATTTGAAAATGTTATATCTCACTTCTAACTATGGCTTCGTCTAGCAATGTAGCTAACAAATTAGCTCGTGTAGGCAGCTTCAGAAATTACTTCAGATGTGGAGGACTTTTTGCTATATGACAGTGACTTTGATATTGACAGCAAGTTTTTAGATTTTGAGGGGGGGGCGTCGAGGATATAGGTAGCAGTGAGGAAGAGAGTGACTCTCTTCCTTCAGGTGTTCGTGAAGAAGCAACATTGTGAGGTAGTCAAAATGACTCCAAAACAACTAGACATATCTTCACGAGCACAGACTGTGGTGTACAATCCCAAGCTCAGCTGACTTCTGTCAGGTAACCAATTGACGTTTTCACAAACTTTTTTACTGCTGACTCAGTGTCTCTCATTGTTACAGAAACAAATGCACATGTGAGTAAGATGAAGGAAGAACTGAATTCTAAAGGTAATTTGGGGTCTAAAAGGAGAATTCAGAAGTGGACAGAAGTAACACTGAATGAGATTTACAGGCTAATTGGTCTAATTACGCTCATGGGTGTTATTCATAAACCAACTTTAGACATGTACTGGTCTACAGATGACATGCTAGCTACTCCATTTTTTGGGAAATGCATGTCAAATAACAGGTTTACTTCCATTTTGAGGATCCTTCATTTCACTGGCACAGAAAATGTAAACGATAAACTACACAAAATTAGGTCAGTTTTGGAATATACTATTTCAAAATTCAAAGAAAATTACGTGCCTGGTGATAAGGTCACTGTTGATGAAAGCTTGATGCTTTGGAAGGGCCGCTTAGGCTGGAAGCAATGCATCAAAACAAAGAGGGCCAGATTTGGCATAAAGAGTTTTGATCTTTGTGAAAGTAAACCGGGATATCTTTACAATAGCTGCATTTACACTGATCAAGGAACTGATAATACTGGAGACAAAGATTTGGGGTTATCTGGCTCCATAGTAATGCACCTGATGGAACCTATACTTTACCAGGGTAGGACTGTATATTTAGATAATTGATACAGCTCCCGTAAATTATACATGGCCTTATACAAAAGGAACACAAATGCAATTGGAACAGCACAATACTTGGCAAGATAGGAGGGTGGTTACAGCATCGTCCAATTGCAGATCTAAGATTTTGACGATTGACACTGGAAAAATAGATGTCCACTCCAAAATGTCAATTTTCAAGCCTGATGTTATCCAGGAATACAATATGCAAATGGGTGGTGTGGATCTAGTAGATCAGGTATTGCAATCATATCCTTCTTTACGAAAAACAGTTAAATGGTATAAAAAGGTATCTTTGCAACAGCTGGATATCACCATATACAATTGTTTAGTAATCTGGAGAACTCTAAACCCATGCAAGATGACCTACCTGGACTTCCGCATATCAATAGCTCGTAGCCTAATTGAGCACTTTAGCACTCAGAGGCCTCTTCATACAGGGGGTAAGAAATCTACAACCCCTGCACCCCTCAGACTTGAATGAAAACACTTTCCTAAAAGGATACCACCGACAGCAAAAAAATCGCATCCATTTCGAAAGTGTTTGGTGTGCCATAAAAAAGGAGTCTGTAAAGAGACTAACATGATGTGCCGTCAATGTGGAGATGTGCCCTTATGTGCCTATCCATGTTTTGAGATGTAACATTCAAAAAGGAACCTTTAAAGGTAAGACTTTTTGTATTCTAGAATTTATTTAAATTTATTATAAAAGATAGAAATTAAAATTATTACGGTTAAATAAGCATTAAATGCATGCATGCACAGGATGTCATATGATGTCGATGTCGGTTCTCCTGCATTTTAAAATTGACGTCATATGACGTCCATATCCACGAAAAGGTTAATACACTCCAACATGAATCTTGGAAAAGAGAAAAATAAATTCGGAGATAAATAAACAGACATAATGGTTGATATGTTAAAAAGCTGTTCCCATACATATTACAGGCCAACCATTAATTTTTTATTTTTATAGTCTGCACAGCATATTCTCAACCAGAATGGTTCCTGACTTCCCATATATGGGATAAATAGATTTTCTTCCTTCTTGCATATTGTACTCCGTGATCTAGGGGTAACAGGCTAGCATCTGGTTCCCAAGATCACAGGTTAAAACCCAATGGAGGGTGACAGATTTTGCAGGTGTAAAAATACTTAGCATGGCTTCCTTCAGAAGGGAAGTCAAGCTGTTGGTACTGTGTTGTAGATGTACGGCATTGTGCAGCATTAGAACTCCATCCAGTTTACATTGCAAACAAAGTGTAGTGTGTGTGTGTGTCAGCAGGTAATAACGTGTTCGCCTGAACTCCAATTTTCTTTTGTTGCCAATGGCACTGTGTGAGTGACCATGCGTCGGTTAAGACATCTCTCGTCTATCTTCCAACACAGTCTTGCATTTGCTTCTCCATCATTGGGGCTAGCTTTAGTTTTAGATTTACCTGTAATAACATTATTGGTTCACATTATTCAGTGTTAATAAAGTAGAAGTTAGGGAAACAGAATTGTGTGTCGTCATTGTCATTATCCATGCATCCAGTGATTTTAACTGCCCTATAATATAACACTACAGTCATTAGTTCGATTCTGCTCTCTGCACTATAAGAAACGGCATATAAAAAACCTCAAGCCTCAGAGTAAAATTAAATGGTATTTCATGCCTGATATGGAATGGTATGCTGAAAACTGGAGCAGTTAGAGCATCCATAAATAAAACTCAACTTAAATTTTAAATTTCCTTTTTGCAATTTTAGACCTCAATAAAATTAATTACTTTAATGTTAAAATAGGTAATTGAACATTTTGAGAATAAAACAAGAGTTGTACCATTTTCTTGTAAGCCTGCATCACACTGTTGAAGACTGTCCTCTGGAAGTGGAAGAGCTTTCAATTGGTGAAGAGCTTTAGAAGCTGCATCATGTCGAGCTGCTTGAGGTGTGGGTCCTTCTCCAATAAACTCCCGAGCTCCAACTCTAAGTGACACCAGAAACAAAGATGGTTGGAAACCACCTGGGCCTTTTCCATAATGATGATATCTCTGAAAACAAAGAGAGAAAATGGCTCAACTCTAAATTAAATGTGTCTGTAATTCAATGATTATCCCAAAAAAAATCTAACCAGCAAAGAGACATTCTTTTTCTGGAAAACAAAGAAGGCAATAAAGGAGCAGGATATTTTTTTAATACCAAGGACAGCCCTTAACTAGCACAACAGAGCTGAATTGAAGTGAAATTTCTTCTGAACTCCCATCTTTTAGAAGTGAAGCATGTTCATGATAGAAAATGGATAATGCAATTTATTATTCCACAATTGTTTCCTGAATTTATAGCTCTGGTCATGCAGCCTCAAATTAATTTTCCATAACAGTTCATGTAAGTAAAGCACAAATTAATCACTTTCAAAAATATTGTTTCCTGCATTATTTGCAAAAAAAATTTCAATCCTCTACAACTCCACCCTTAAATGATTGCCTTCAAGTCAAACCAATTGAAGCTTCATTTATGTTTCATATGGAAATTACAGCTCTAATTTTTTAAGTGTTTAATGCCCGCTTTTACTACTATGGCACCACAGACAATGACACTGATGATACATGGAATGAAAATGGAGCACTGGTGAAATGTGAAAACAGAGAAACCCTACCCCTTTGCTGTTTTGTCCACCACAAATCCCACACACGGTCACTTGGGATTCAACCTAGGCAGCCTTAGTGAGAGGGGAATGGTCTAACCACTCGGCCTCGGTGCAGCATGCTTTAATTATTTGGGATTAAATTTATCATATTGTGAAAAGAACAATGTCAATACAAAACTAAATAAAATTTAACATATGTAGTACAATAAGAACACTGAAAAACAACAAAGTTGAAATTTTACAAAACAATAGTGGTATCTACACTAGCATACGCTTGCAAAAACTTAACACTTAAGGATCAGAAAAACAAAGAATAAAGTCCACTGAAATGAAGTTCTTACGTTCAGTAGGTGATTACACATTACTATACTCCTGCTGCTGAATCTTTGCACTTGATAGCTCGGGTGGCTTCATGTAATGTTGGCTATATAGTGGCTGCAACATTGCCACAGTTGCTGGTAAACAATAGCTGATAATGTTTGTACTAGGGGCGTTCAATAAGTCCTTAGAAAATCCAACAAATTACGCTCGCAGCATCAAAAAAGTTTGTATTTGGTAACTGTCATCTCTTACCAGATGGCAGTTAAAGTTTCAGCTACATTCCATCATGTGGTTTCGTTGCCATAGGTGATTGAAGCAACAATCTTGTGCTTCTTTAGAAAGATGGTAAAAAACAAGTTTTGTGCAGTGATTAAGCACTTCTATTTAAAAGGCTTTACACCAAAAGAGATAGAAGCCAAGTTGGATGAAGTTCATGGCACATTTGCTCCTGCGTTTGCAACAATTTACAATTGGATAAATGAATTTAAATGTGGCCGTACATCCATAAATGATGAACATCATTCTCGATATCCAGTAGAAGTGACTTCCTCCGAAAAGGTTGACAAAATCCAGGATGTGGTTTTGAGTGATCAATGAATCAAAGTTCATGAAATAGTAGAGGCCACAGGCATATCACAAGGTATAGTGTTCTCAATTTTGCACCAAAAATTAGGTCTGAAAAAAGTATTGGCAAGATGGGTGCTGTGTTTGCTCTCAATAGAGAATAAATGCAATCGTTTGATTCAGAAGCTGTTTTGAAACTTTTCCTGATGAGCTTATGAGTCAATACATAACTGTGTATGAAACATAGATACACTACTACACTACAGAGACAAAAGTAGTCAAAAAAAATCTGTATTTACAGGCAAACCAGCTTCAAAGAAGGCAGAGGTGGTGAAATCTGCAGACAAGTTGATGGCCTCAGGGTTTTTTTTGGGATGTACACAGAATCATTTACAGTGATTACTTGCAGAGAGGAAGAATGATAAATGGAGAATATTATACATCATTATTGCACTGGTTGAACGGAGGAGTCAAGAAAAAATGCCCTCATCTGGCAAAGAAAAACATTCTCTTCCATCAAGATAATGTAAGGGTGCACACCTGTGCAGTGCCGATGGTGAAAATTGTAGAATTAAGTTTTGAATTATTACAATATGTACCGTATTCACCAGATTTGGCCAAGTGACATTTTTTATTTCCAAACTTGAAAAAGTGGCTCGGAGGAAAAGATTCACGTCTAACGAAGAGACCATCTCCCAAAAATGATGCCTATTTTGAGGACCTTCCCAAATTCTACTTTTGGGAAGGCTTAAAACAGTTAGAGAAACAGTGTGAAGTGTGTATCAAGCTAAAAGCAGATTATGTTTAAAATGAAAAAAATTTACCAAAAATAATGTTTTTCTATCTTTTTCTAAGGACTTATTGAACACCCCTTGTACCTTTATACTGTGTCTAGAATTGCATAGAAACAGTGTACACAATAGCGAATGTAGATGATTAATATCTAACCCATCAATTGAAAACAACACAGGCTTCATATACTGCAATGTATTTAGAATAAATTACACACTTCCAACAATAGTGAACAAATGAATGTTGAACTTGCTTGTTATGAGAGAAAGAAACCATTATAGGCTTGGTACAACAAAGTGCTTTAAAATTGCAAAGGCTCAATTCCATCACCATCATTACATTTCACTCTCTTGCTACTTAAAAAAGCTGCTGCAGTTTGCTATACCATTTTATCAGCAGGAATAGAGGGATGCCCATTAATTCACATACTCCTCTTTCTGTTCAAAGAATTCCTGGGTCCTTCTCAAAAATTCCAATGCCTGGCTGTTATGTGGTATACCTTTACGCAAAGGATTTTCATTCGCAAACCACTTGGTTATTGTGTTCGTTTTTCTGTCTGGTCTTCAAATGTTGTATAAATAACATTCATGATATATATACATATACAACAAATATAAATAGCAATGAATAACATTTAGCTTGCAAAGAACAATTCAACACAAATGTTGGAGTTCACAAACTGAGGTATGTGGTTGGAAAATACAGATCTGAACACACAGATGCTTCCAAATCTATTTCCGCTTTATGACTGACAGACCAGAATGCTGCCATGTGAATGGTTCAGAAAGTCTAAAATAAGCATTTCATCTGGTTTTTTTTTTTTTTTTTTTTTTTTTTTTTCAGTGTATGCCAACTTAGTTGCTGTCAACTGCAAATTGTTTTTTTTTATTTATCGACTCTTTAACTGCTTTGATTCTCAGCATCCCATTCTATACTGGGCGTGAAAGACCACTTAATTTTGCTCAGAGGCCTCTCCATCAGGCTAGAGGTTCTTTTAACGTGCCGTAAATTTATGACATGGGAAGTAAGCCATGCTAAGGATTTTTACCCCCAAAAAAATCCATCCTCCTCTGCCAGGTTTGAACCCACGACCTTGGGTATAGGCAGTTTGCAAGGTAACCATTACACCATGGAGAGCAACTGTCAAGTGTAAAGACTCAGCATTGGGGATATGGATGAAAGATACAATGAAGAAATAAGAGAGAGCTAACCATTTATAATTTGTTAGAAACAATTTAAAATTTAAGATTTAACCGGCTCAAATAGAAAGAGTGTCATCTAAGAATGGACGTTAATAGTTGAGAACTGGTGATGTGAAGGGAAAGAATCTTTTGGATAAAACAAAGAGGTAATGAAGTTGTGTGTTGTATTATTTACTGAGGTACACATCAATGATCCCACTTTCTGGAGGTCAACCAAAGCTGCTAGGACACTGCCCACTCTTTGTGACTGGATGGCAGATAACAGAGAAACATTTATATTTGAAATCTTGCAAATATACAAAGAGGCTTGTAACATTGATGTGATTAAAATTAAATCAAAAACATTTCAGATGGTTTTTGTAACACAGATATCACTTAGTAATTTCTTACTGGGACCGGCTTTGGGAACACTTGTTCCCACTTTCAATTCTTAATTCTGACTAAATCTTGCTTTGTTGGCATCACCAATGAGTGGTGTGCATTCAGAAACTGCTAAACAAACAAACAAAGATCCTATCCCAGCAAACAAAAAACTGAAAGTTTATGAAATTAAATCCTCAAGACTGTAATCTAATGTATTTAGGAAGAACGAAAACTAATTTAGAAACCAGATTAAAGGAACACATAAGAAAACTAAAATACAAACAGAAAAATCAGCAGATGCCCATCATTTTTGGACACGAGGACACAAAATTACACCAAATATAAAACTGTTAAACAGAATTAAATGTTTGGGAGATATACATCATGAAGAAAAAGAGCCATATCATGAATTTTGATTTAGCACCATACAGCAACCTTAGGAAGCTCATAGATCCAGCACAAGTAATACACCATCCCCCTAATCATTGATCCCAACGAAGCAAGATTTAATCTGAATTATGGGAACAAGTATTCCCGAAACTGATCCCAGTAAGTAGTTACTAAGTGATGTTTGTGTTACCAAAACCAACTCAAATTCTTTTGATTTAAACATTTATATGCTAAGAAATGAGCCAACTTGTAACAACAGTGGTAAGAAAATTTAAAAAAAAAAAAGCACTTACTCTCAGAACCTTACCTGTGCATCAAAATGACTGAAAATAGGGCCTCGTGTTCCAGGGTTTCGTCTACCTTGGTCGTAGCTTGTGAACCCACGAACCTTGCCAACATAACATAATGAAACTAAGAAACTGACAAAATAAAATTGATGGAAAAAAAGCATATGCAGTTACAGGAGGTGCATTCTTTTATAATAATACTAGCTTTGCAAACAAAGTAAAATGCATCAAACACAAATATGCAAAACTCACATGAGAAATTTCTATAAATTAAAACATATGGGATAAAACATATTGCATCCAATAAGCATGCTAATATCAAATTAAAATCTAACAAAACAAACAATAACTTTGATTGTGAAAACAATGCAGTTACCATTCTAAATTAAAATGAGTTGAACATTTTTACTGCTCAACTGGAGATTTATTTATAAAAGGATGTTTAACATTATTCAGATCCTTCTAGTTTACAATTTGTTTTGCTTTAATTTTTATAGACATCCCACGATTACTGGTCAGCAATTTTACCCAGAATGGCAGTGTGTCAAATGAGACAACAGAGATAACCGAACATGATAAGAAATACTCTCTGATTGGTCAGTTTCTTATATTTGATGTAGATCTAAGTGGAAAGCCTAGACCTTGAAGCCTTGCCCCTCCCAGTTGAGATCTGCTGATCATGTAGGAAACACACCGGCGAAACATGTTCAGATAATTTATTACTTTGTGAAGCAACTTAAGTGCAAATTTTACTCTTTTAAAATTTATTTCAAAGTTTATATTTGTTTACATATTTCATTGTAAACAGTTCCATTAAATTTATGTTATGCATAATGTACATTGTGAATTAAACCCTAAGTCAAATATGGGTTAAAAAAGGAATTCACTTAAGTGTTTCTGTAAATGGTGCAAACAATGGGTTTTGATAAACTATACGAATAATTTAAAGTTATGCACTAATTACTTTATGTCCTAATATGGATAAACTAAACAAATGATCGTGTACCCATTGTGTGTTCATTACATTTGTTACTCTATGTTGAATACCACATATTACTACAACTGAAATGAGTTTCAAATAAAAACTGTGATTTTTACATTAAATGGTAAATATCCTCACATGCTTATAAACTGCATAACGATACAGATTTTGATTGTATACAATAATATAAACAAGGCAGGTTATTTAGTGTCCGACAATGTGATTGATAATACCAATAACATTTCAATCCTAGCAGGAAGCACCGAGAACAGCACTGCACTGATTTTGTTTATAAGATTGCTAGAAGTTACCTTGATGACTTTAGAGGCCTATGTCAGTTAAGTATAATTTTTTTTTTTTTGACTCATTAACAATCTGACAAGCAACTGTTTTAGAGAACATCTTTTAAAAATCTGATGTGTTCCATTCACATGACTTTCTCTATATCTCTGCAACTAATTGTTAAAAAGCTTATGCTTCTATTTATTTCATGCTAATCAAGAAAAAATTAGCAGAAATAGTCTTATTGCTTGTTTCCTTGTAAGTAGAAACAAAATAAGGGAGTACCATAGGTTGAAGTGATAGTCAAAAGCTGGTTGCTGTGGGGCTGAAGTTTCTTTGTTTGTACGGACAGGAGTTGAAAAATTCCTGTATAAGAAAAGTATGTTTTTCAAAACTGAAACCAAAAACAAGGAACATATCAAAAATGACCATCTCCACGAAAAAAAAATGTATATAACATAAATTGTGTGTTTTGACGTGCTCTACATTTTTTGTGTGGTAAGTTTTTGTCCATCTTTTATGGTTTAACAGTTATGCAAAATTCCGTAAAATTCATCCAGAATAGTCTTCAGAGGCTATTCCCAGAAAATTCAAGATATACATTTTTGTCAGGTAAATATCTTTAATACATAATATTTTAATCAAAATCGTTAGAGCCATTTTTGAGAAAATCAAAATTTTCGAACAAAGTTCCATTTAAGGGTTGTTTGGTGGTGTGAGGGGATTTTTTTCAAAATCTTTGTGTTGCATCCCTGAAAAATACTACACTTAAATACCAAGTATGTAGATACCAAGGTAGCTCTATGAGTGGTTGTAAGAAATCACACTTTGGATAATTTGGAAAAACCATCAGTGAAATTTGACAAATTTATTTTTCACCCAAAAGCTTTCTAGAAATTTGAAAGGATTTTTAAAGACTTTAACATAAAACTGGCTCCTCAAAATAGATTACAATATTTGAAAGATACCACATCAAAAACTAAAAAAATCAGGGATTTATGAAATAAGCTGCTGAAGCTGTAACAAGACTTATATTGGGAAAACAAAACAAAATTTGGAAACTAGAATGAAAGAATGAACACTTGAGAAGCATTACATAGAAGCACATAGACAAATCTGCAGTAGCACATCTCTTTTGGTCTGAAAATCATAACAAAGGAAGAAATAGAGTTGATTAAATATGTAAGGAAACCTTTGGAACTGCCAATTTAGGAAAACATCTTTATCACCAAAAAAAGAAGATTCCTTTATGAATTTTGATGACGACATCCAATTGACAAAGTAGAGGGCAGCACAACACCACCTGTTATATGTAGCGTCACTCAACCTTGAAACTGAGATAGGATTAAGGTACTCTGAAACTGGTCTTCTCAAACGAAGGTGAAGTGGAGCAAAAAGTGTAAAAAATCTGATGTGTTACACTCACATAACCTTCTCTAACTGCTCTACAGACAAACTTTTAACAAAAGATTATTCTTCTTTCTACACATGCTTATTGAGGTAAGCCTTAGCAAAATATACTTATTACTTAGTTCCTTATAAGTACAAGGGAACTATAGAAATGCACTATGCTAAAATGATAGACAAATGTTTTAAAAGCTGTCGTTATGCAATTGTCATTACAAATAGCTTCTTTGCTTGGGCAGGAGTATAACAGAAGAAAAACGGACACTTCCTGTCTGTGAAAAGTGTAAGTACTTTACAATTGAAACTAGTAACAAGGGATATCTCGAAAACAACAAACTCCATGAAAAAAATGTATGTGACATAAATTGTGTATTTTAATGAGATCTACATTTTTGGTGTGGTAAGTTCTTGTCTATCTCTAATGGTTTATTAGTTATGCAAAATTTATTCAGAATAAACAGGTCTTTAGAAGCTATTCTCAGAAAATTCAAGATATACATTTCATTTGTGATGGAAATGGCTTTAATACGTGGTATTTTAATCAAGATCGTAAAGAGCATTTTTAAGAAAAACAAAATTTTCAGAAATTTGTCAATGTAAAGGATAGTTAGGGGTGGGGGATGCATGCACATAGGGACCTTATTCTGAAAATGCTTTTTTTTTTTTTTTTTTTTTTATTCAGGGGGTCCTAAAATATGTATTTCCGGTGAATTCTCTGAATCAAATTTTTGGGTGGAATACAATACCTTCTCTAATCACTCTGTGCTTTGTATATACATTCTGTCAAGAAAGTACAGAGTATTGATCATTTAAAAATCCTGTTTAAAAGGGGATTCAAAATTATTGTTGTCGCTAAGTTGGTACAACTTTCCTCTATACCCACACAGAGTTTGATCATCTGTCATCTAGTTTGTTTACAGTGCGCCATTTTGTTAGTTCATTTCAAAGGTGATTTGAGATTTTACGATGGATACAAATATTGAACAAAGAATCTGTCTCACATTTTGTATTGCAAATGGTATTTTGTGTGCCGAATTGCTCGGTGAATTAACTTTTATCAAAAACACATGCATATGAGTGGTACAGTGAATTCAAAAGTGGTCGAGATGTGGTGGAAGATTAGCCTCGCTCTGGTCGGCCATCAACGGTTTCAACTGAACTGAACATCGTTAAAGTGAAGAAAATGGTATCTGAAAATCGTCATTTAGGTCTGAGAGAGATTGCCGCTGAACTTTCTGTGTCTCATGAATCGATTTGTACCATTTTAAATGATTGGACACGACACGAGTTGCAGCTCGGTAAGTTCCGAAAGACTTGAATTTTCTACAAAAACTCAATTGCTGAAGACATGCTAGAACGAGCCAGTTCGGACCCCATATTCATGAAACATATTGTAATTGGTGATAAGACGTGGGATTATGAGTTTGACACTCAAACCAGTATACAAGCTGCCGAATGGCGCCTTCCAACTGAACCAAAACCTAAAAGGGCACGTCAAACTCGATCAAAACTGAAGGTCATGTTGACAGTTTTTTTTTTTCCAATTATCACGGTGTCGTGCCCTCAGAGTTCTTGCCAGAAGGTAAGATGGTAAATAAAGACTATTATCTGAGTGTTATGCAGCATTTGAGAGAACAAATACAGCGAAAAAGGCCAGATTTGGGGAACGACAACCCATGGATTCTGCACCATGATAACGCAACCAGCTGACAAGGCTATTATTGTGAACGAATTTCTGGCCAAAAACTCAACAAATTTCATCGAACAACCACCGTATTCACCTGATCTGGCTCCTGCTGATTTCTTTCTCTTTCCAAAACTCAAGTTACCACTTTGAGGCACCTGTTTTCAGTCGACAGAAGACATAAAGGAAAATTTCCGGCAACATTTGACATCAATTTCTAAGTGCCTGCAAAAATGTTTTGATGATTGGATTATTCGTTGGCATAAACATATAATTTCAGAAGGGGCCTACTTTGAAGGCATTAAAATAAAATTGGATGAATAATTAATTTTTTGTGTTTTATTGGCAAATTCCTGGAACTTTCTTGACACAGTAGTATGGTGCTAGAGACAGTAAAAAGGCTGACAACTCATTTAAATCAATTTCAGAAATTTCTGCCTTTGGTCCACTGAATGCTTTCCTCAACATGCCAGCATTCATAAGGTTTTCTTCTCTGCCAACATTACACATTTCACACAGAAAAATTACTCATGCAAAACGGAAATTAAGATTCTATGAATAAATACTGATCAAAAGATAATGTATCAACCACAAAGTGCTATAATGGCAACAACAGATCATGTTGGAAGATATTGGCAAATCTTGAGAAATTCTGATTTGTTTTTAACTTTAAGATCAGTTGCAATGCACTTCTTGACAACCACTGTTCAAGCCAGTAGAGTTCTTTAAGAAAATAAGTCTCTTTATTTATGATACTATGTTCATCAGACCACGGTTTCTAACATAACACATAATGTACGCTTATACTCAACCCAAAACTTGCGTAGAGATGAATGTGGGGCATATAGGCAGCTTATATTCTGTTCATAAATATTCAAGCAAAACATTTGTGAAACAATTTCAATATCTCCAAATTTATTAGAACAATAGCCCTGCACTAGGCAAAACATTGCATATCATGAACCCATGCTTTGGGGGGGGGGGGATTTAAAGGGAGTTCTTGATTTTTCATTAACAATTGCAATGGATTAGGAAATATTTGGCTTAAAATAGGATACCTTGGAAGAAATTTTTGGAGGGAAGTGATATCGAGAATGGAAGATAAAGAATAGGCAGATCCTATTTGCCGAGGTTAGGGAGAAAGGCTCACTATCATCTTACAAGGAACAAAGAGTTGACCCAGAAAAGGAGAAGTACATTTTAATTTGTAAAAAATTTTGTGTGTTCCATTCACAAGACCTTCTCTACATCCCCGAACAAAGTATTATATCTAAAAAATGGTCAAATCCACAAAAAAAAAATTTTGTGCAATAATTTTTTGTCTATCTCTTATGGTTTACTAGTTATGCAAAATCCATTAAATGTCTTCCAGCATAAAGAGGTCTTCAGAGGCTATTCCCAGGAAATTCAAGATATACATGTTGTCATGTAAGAATCTTTAATATACAGTACGTCAATCAAAATTGTTAGCCATTTTTTGAAAAAATCAAAATATTCGAAAATTTTTCCATGTGAAGGGTAGTTTGGGGTTGAGGGATTTTCCTCAAAATCTTTGTGTCATATCCTTGGAAGATACTTAACTTATATACCCAGTTTGGTGTTTTACAGAATTTTCGTTTTTGAGTTCTCACACACACATTTTTTTTCTAAAATTACTTTTTTTCTTTTACACAGGGGACCCTAAAACGTCTATTTCCGGTGAAATCTCAATATCAAATTTTTGGGTGGAATACAATACCCTCTCTATATACTGAGTACATAGTATATGTAAAGAAAGTAAAAACATGAAAGAGAAGGGTTAGCTTGGTTTAGATTGGGTGTTTGGAAACTAAAGGGAATGAAGGGGGGGGGGGGAGGGTTATCCCAGGAATGGGCCCCATTTGTGGGGACAAGGAAGACGAAATTCACATTTTACTTCAATGTAAGGTCACAAAGGATTAGAAAGAAAGCCTAATAAATAAGAAATAGTTATTGAGGAACATAGAAATGGTACTCAGGAAGAAAAGGTGAAATGGAAATGATCAGATTTAAGATGACTAAGGATAGCTATGTACTGCAAAATGTTGTATAATGAAATAGTTACAGCCTGGCCAACTTACTAGGGTTAAGCTCTGCCCTAACTATGTCTGTTTTTAGCACTTTAGTAAAAAAATAAATGATTATGTGTAAAAAAGAAGCTAGGAACAGTGAAGCAACACAAATATTAATATAACAATAATTTGTAACAATGCTTCACTTATCTGTTTTAAATCCACAGCACTAGTTTCATAATAAAAAGGTGTATCACATAGTCAGTTCAATTTCTTTTTGCTCTTGTTTATTTACATTGTTATGATTACTGCTACTAGGTCGATTGTGTACTTAAGCATTGCTAACTACTGGAATCAAAACAGTTTTGGTGAGAGAATCAATTGATGGCACATCAAAATTCATTGCATGATTTTCATTCCTTAATATAAATATTTTATCCCAAACTATTAAATCTACGGATTCATTTAAGTGTTTTAATAACTTAACATCTGGATTTACTTCATGATTAAATTTCAAAAAATGTTCTACCACAACTGATTTAGAAATATTGAATACAAACAAACTGATAAATCAGTTGTGGCAGAACAATTTTGGAAAATTAATCATGAAAAAAATCGTAATGTTAAATTATTAAAACACTTAAATGAATCCATAGATTTAATGGTTTGGGAGAAAATAATTATATTAAGGAATGGAAATCATGCAATGAATTTTGATATACCATCAATTGATTCTCTCACCAAAACTGTTTTGATTGCTGTGGTTAGCACTGCCTAAGTACACAATCCACCTATAATGCTTTTCAAATGGGAAGAAATCTACTCTGCAGCAAATGAGATGCGTTATCGTGCTCTGCATTGCCAGGTTACTACCCCCACTTTTTTCATATTTTCTTCTCACTTGCATACTGAGCAGCAAATCTGCCTAGCGACAATGTTTATTTGTATGTATTATCAGAACTATTTGAGCTAAAAACTCTATGGTTTTTATGCTTCTGCTATGAGCATTATTCCCTATACACTACTTTAACATGAATAAAGATCTACAGATGCTTAAATCGACAGCAGAAATCACATTGAATAAAGCTGATAAATGGTTCAACGCCAATGGCTTTTTACTTAATGATCAAAAGACACAACACATGCTTTTTAATTGTACAGAATGTTATATAACTAATGACTCGGTTAAGGTAAAGCTCTTAGGGTTATAATAGACAAACTATCCTGGGCACCTCATATAGATTATATAGCATCCAAACTATCAAGATCTATCATTTGATTAGAAAGCTAAAAATGCATGTACCAGAGGTATATATTAGATCTGCATGCTTTGCATTTTTTCACAGTATTATAACAAATGGCATTTTACTTTGGGGTAACAGTACACATGTTAATGAAATTCTTGTATTGCAAAAAAAAAAAAAAAAAATATCCGAACAATGTCTGATGAATCAAAAATTGCTCATTGTAAGCCATTATTTGTGAAATTAATCTATACATTTGACTATTAATCTATACATCTACACAGTGTTATTGTTTATTAAAGGACAAGTATCCGAATTACAAAACAGACAAGACATTCACTCCTATAATACCAGAATATGTAAACAGATTGATGTTCCATATTGCAGATTGACAAGAACTCAGAAGAGTTATGAAGTACTTGGTTACAAGTTATATAATAAGCTACCAGCAGAGTTAAGACAAAGTCCCATACTTAGCTTTAAGAATGAATTGTATGGCTTGTCATCAATTCTGTTTATTCACTACAAGAATTTTTTGATAAACGAGTTGATACATATAGTACCAATAAGATTGTAATTGTAATTTTGTAAATAATCTGTATTATAATATCTGACGTCAATTGCTGTGAAGTTTAATGACAGTAAAATTATTCTATTCTATTTTCCTCATGACTTTTTTTTTTTTTTTTTGGACTGCCTCTGTGGTCGAGTGGTCAGCTAGCTGACTTCTCACCTGGAGGTCCTGGGTTGGATTCCTGGCTGGGGCAGGGAATTTAGCCAGAATTATTCCCTATCCCCCACAGAGTCTGGATGTATGTATAGGAGAGTGAATGTGTATGTGCATTTGAGGAAAATAAAATGATTTAAACCAAATGTAAAAGAACCTTGAGACGAGTTGTTTCAAGTACAAAGCCCCCGATATGCCCTTAGATATTAAAGGGGGCTATATAAATAAAACAATAATGATTTATAAATAAAAAAAAAAATAAATAAATAAAACAAAAACAAACAAACATTTTGCAAAATTTGAATATTTTGTCTTAGTGTAAGTAGGATTTGTGAGAGATGGAATCGCTTAGCGTGTTACTCCCCAGTTAAGCGGGAATGCAACATGTCAACACAGCAGCACTCCGATTGGCTGCTGGCCTGGTGGCACTCAAGGACAAACCTCATCCCATTTGAAAGTCACTGTAGTAGCAGTAACCATAACAATATAAATTAACAACAGCAGAGAGAAATTTAGCTAATGATGTAATAGATCTTTTGCCCGCCTGGGTAGTGTCTGCTTCACATTCAAAAGTTCGCAGTTCAAATCTCACTTAGGGTGAGTTACCTGAATAAGGTTTTTCTGGCGCTTTCTCTTATCCTGATAAGACAAATGTCGAGCACCTTTAAGCTCCATGGACCCCGAGATCATTTCACCAATTTCATTCGTCTGATATGACCAACCAGGTTAAAGGACGTTAAGCTAAATATATATTAAAAAAAAAAACCAACAGTAATAATAATAATACATCTTTTGATTGCAAAACTAGTCCAGTGGATTTCAAAAAGATAAGTGGAGAATTGTTACAAATTATTGTTGATAATTATATTACAATTAACAAATGCCACAGGTGGAAAGCTACTATATTTTCATGCAGGTTTCTGCTCCAAGCTTATGATAACTCTACAAAATGGAATCGTTAATCCAGATTACTGGGATCTTGAGTATTTAAGATGAAAGCCATGACAGCAAAATCTCTCACCCTTTTGGAAGCTCCACACATACTCACATTGCAGCTTACCTGATTATACATGCCCCGGTAGTTATAGTTATGTCCGTGGCCTGGAGGAGGAGGTGGTGGTGCTAGGTAGGGGTTGTGAGGTGCGCCACTGTGGTTACCATGATGGTGCGGTGGTTCCAAATATGTGTACACAGCTGGTTCACCTCGCTTCATTGCCAATGCATTCAACTCCACAGTGGGCGTTATATTGCCTGCGAACATAGCCATTGCTGTGCCAAATTTCATGTGAGAGGCCAACCATTCAGAGAGTTTACATTTCACTAAATTGTAAACATTATCACATATACATCTAACAACTGAGCTATAAACAATACTTGTACAGCATGCAGCAAAACAAATGACACAAGTTATCAATTATTTGCTACCCAAGTTTCCAAAAAATCTAGAGAGCACATGTAGTTGGTGGGTAGGGGTTGCAAAAATTATGGGGAATAATGGAGGCTTGAAGGAAGAAAATAATGAAAATAATGTATGTGAAATAGTAAAATGCAGGGTAGAAAACATTGAAAGATATGGGGGAAGTTTAGAAAACAAGGAGTCAGTACAATTTTATAAACAAATAAAAAGAGACTGGGGAAGAGAACCACATATAGATTGCTGTAACAGGCACGAAAAAGGATTAGCTTGGATGAGAACAGGAGCAATATTAGTAAGAGGGATAAGAGGCAGTGAAAAATGAATATGTGAAATGTGTGGTGAGAAAGAAAGTATACAACATTATATGATAGACTGAAGGAACTAGCAAAATGGAGAATTTAGGTTTGGCAGAAAAAATGAGAAAAATTGTTGCTATACAAATGTTAACAGGGCAGGAAGAAAAGATGAGAAGCATAGGTGAGTTCTTGCAGAAAGCAAGAGAAAAATGGGCAAGAAAAGTAAGGAGTGCAAAAGAAGAAGACTGAGTGGAGGAGAGGGATAACCAAGATAAAGAGGGAAGGGTTGACAAGAGCTACTCGGGAGGCTAATGGCTTGGGTGCCATGCAAACTGAGGTAGCAAGAAGGCAATTAAAATTTGTACATAGTTTAGGTTAGAGTAAGAAAAATGTAAAAGCTATGTATAAGTTGTACAAATATATATTCATTCATTCATCCAAGTTTCCATAGAAATGCAGTACTTCATTGTACCAGGTGACCCAAGAATGTACCAACCAACTGCATGGTGTTTTGCCTGTCTGTGCCCTTAGTGTCCATTGCTGTCTGCCGCTATCATAGAAAGGTGTGGATGAAACCATGCAACATTTTTAAAACTACTTTAAAGGCTTTACTTATCAATGTTATTAAAGGAGATGCCAAAACTGGCCACCGCTGTTGTCCACACATTTTTGGCACCTCTAGGAAACTATGTCACTCGCCCTAGTTCACATTGAGAAATGTTGGCAATTTCCTGGCAGATATTTTGTTTTAATTCTTTCAGGATGTGTGGGTACAGCAGCTGTGTGTTATGTTTGGTGAAAAACCCACACACTTGTTCCGATGTTTATGGGTCTCAATTTTTTTCAAGTCAACAGTTGATGCCTGCATAAACGCAAAATAAATTTTGCCCCCTTTTTTTTAAAGAATTAACAGACGGGGAGTTTGATTTTGGCTTTTTTCAACAAGGCTCTGCAACAGCTCATACAGCCAATCTTTTGATGAGAACAATTGAAAGTGTATTTCAGGACAGAATTACTAGTAGAGATTTGAGTCCCCCTTAGTCCCCTGTGAGATTTCTGTCTCTGGGGTAAACTTAAAGCACGTAGTGTACAAGACAAACCCACACAGCCTGCGAGAATTAAAAAAAATATCTGCCAGGAAATTGCCAGCATTTCTCAACGTTAATTATGGCGAGTGATGGATAGTTTCCTAAAGAGGTGCCAAAAATGTATGGACAACAGTGGTGGCCAGTTTCAGCATCTCCTTTCATAACATTGGTAAATAAATCCTTTAAAAGTAACTTTAAAAATGTTGCATGGTTTCATATGAACCTTTCTATGATAGTGGTAGAGCAACGAGGTCGAGGGCGCAGACAGGCAAAACAATGCGCAGCCGACTCTTTTGTTTTTGGATAACCTGGTATATTGCAAGTGACAACCGAAAACACGATAGTGCTTCAACAAATTTATACACTATTAGCACTGAAAGGATTACAGATCAGTGTAAGTCTGCACACAGGATTACACTTGATCTGCTCCTTACAGTAAGGATGAGTGCAACAAGGTAGGCATTTGCACTTATGCAATGACACTTTTGAACATAATCTAACTCTATAGTGATCCCTGACAGCCAGCTGATAAGAGGTGTGTCTGCCTCTCTGCCAATAGATTTAAGCTATGTAAGCAGTGATGTCATCCTTGTTGCAAGATATAATAAACATTCCTCAATGCAGTTTCAGCTGGTGGCACGAGTACCTGCTTGTACTGCACTATTTTGCTTTATTATAGACTTTTTTACATGTTGTCAAGTACTGTTGTGCTGTGTACTGTGTGGTTTAGTTTGTTTGAAAATTATTTATTTACCTGCTGCAGCTGTGAACGGGACAAAGTGGCAACAGTGTGATGGAGGGACCACGAAGTAAGACAACTGTCAGGTATCACTATGGATCTCTCTGACTTTAAATCAGGTTAACAATATCCCAAGATTGGAAACCAAAAGTGCAAAACAGCACACAATATTACAGTAACAATAAGGGGAAGCACTGACATGTGCTGAAGTTCATCCTGCAGGAAATTCTTTTGCATCTCTGTAAATCTACTTACATGGTTAATAAAACAAGTTTTTGTGTGCCGGGCTTGTAGGCTATGGTCTAGAAAGCATCAAAGATATTGATATTTTGCCAAGGACTGCACTTGGCATCTTCAGGGTGAAGTCATCCGTGGTCAAAGCTCGAATGCCAAGTTTTTTGGTTTTTTTTTTTTAGCCTAAGTGCAATTGGCTAGGAGGATATGTGAAGCTCCTTGTAAGAGTGCAGATGTCCACTAAAAAACCCCTCCACGTGGCAGGGACCAAGCAACAACCCTCTTATGTATAGTGTGGGAGGCGGGAGGGGGGGCATGCTTTATTCCTCTGTGCTGACTGGCTCACATCTATATAGGAGACCTGTCACCCAGTCCTCAAGCTCTGACCAGCAAAGACTGCAAATTATTTCACCCTGAAAATGCCAAGCGCAATTACTGGCAAAATATTAATATCTTTGATGCTTTCTAGACCACAGCCTACAAGCCCGGCAAACAAAATTTCTTTTATTAATTTGGATGCCAGCCGTGAAACCCTAAACTTAGATACACTACTGACATGAGTTTGTTGCTTTTACGCATACTTAAAAACCATTAATCCAGTGGAAAGTAAATTTTGCTCATCGGGATTTCATTGGTTTCAAACAGACCAATGATATTTTTTCCAGCTACTTCCAATGTCGCCAACTTAATTATTCTATAGAGCATAATTCCTTTATTAATAATGTGCACTTAAGTTGCTTGTTCTTTTTTAATTTCCAACAGTTTTATTGTCCTTTGTACTTTTTTAGACACAACGGTAGGCTGCACACAACCACAAGTAGATGTAGCATCAGTCCAACTGAATATAGGATTGATACCCTGAAACAGGTCTTCCCAAATGAAGGCAAAGTGGAGCAAAAAGTGTAAAAATGGTGACTAAATTCATTTAAATTATGGCATTCCACTGTCTAAAATACTTATTTGATGGAATGCATTCTGGTTTGTTTACATCGCCGATGTAGTAATGATGGATAGATAATAGGTAGATAGCAAATCTGACAAATAATATAGCCACCACCAAGAGTTAGTTATATATATTTTGTGCCAGGGGCAACTAGTATAAACAATTGTTTATGCAATAGAAAAAGGTTTATGGTAGAAATCATTATTTTAAATTTTATTTAGTTTACTTCCTGCAACAGCTTCAGGTTACCATAGACAAAGGGTCCATATGATAAAAGCATAAGTAGTAATAACAAAGAACTATCATGAAAACCAATAAAAAGCTATATAAAAAGTTAAATAAACATAAAATAAAACTAAAAATGATTTTGAAAGACAAGAATACAACGTAACTCAATAAAACCAAATTGTGACTATGCCCTGTGGCCATAATTACCAAATATGTATGTACAGCTTGCTTCATTAGTCATAGCTCATTGTCCATTGTTACACCTGTGGGAGTGGACATGTGTTCTGTCGGAAGGTTCTTTGACATTGAAGCTGCACATTGTTAAGCCTGAGTAAGTTTGTGACAGCTGAAACGTGCAACTGTTTCTAGAAGTTTAAAGTGACATGACTAACAAGTATAACAAAAATTCTATGGAAATTTATAGTGTGTAGCTGCTACAGCAAATGTCGAAAAGAAACTATATGACAGAATTGTTACAAAAACATTGAAGTTATTGTGAGCAGATTCTCATTGTAATCAATTTGAGAAGGGAGGGGAAGATAGAAATTTTGTTACAATTTTAATAAAAGAAAATTGGAGAAATTTAACTACTGTTATGATCCATAGGTGTGATTCCTGAAAATATGAATAGATGTTTTAGTGACGCAACTCCAATTCATTAAAGATGTCTTTCTCTACATTAAATATTTTTGCCTAGATACAAATTGTATATCATTAAAAATAAATTAAACTAATATATATATTATCAACAATGAGGACATGTAATGGTACACATTTTGAAGCATGCTATAAATTACATCTTTGTTTTGCTGCGTACTGTATAAATCTAGAACTGACACTTTTTCTTTTTATATGTGAATTAAAAACAACTGAGATGCCATATTTATCCTAACACAAGACAATATTTGTGTTCTACAATTTTAGTTTGAAAACTACAAATACAAATTTTCTTCACGTGTACGGGGGAAAAGTTTCAAATCTCATGAGTACGGGATGGGTTGGCTACTACTATAATCTTCTACAATACTGTTTATCAGAAAATATTTTGTAAAACAAAACAATTGTATACCACTAAATTTCAAAATTAAATTCTGAAAGATTGAAAGGTCATCTTGTGTTACGAGAAATACATAGCTGTCCTTTTCTAATTTTTCCCTATACACCTATGTAATTTGGCAACTGGATCATATCCCATGGTGTTTGCAATGCCTGCCCATTCCATTTATTTTGCATTGGTATTCACGTGGAAAAAAATCACAAATAATTATCATGAAAATATTATGTTTGATACATTAACAAATAGCATATAAGTTCTATAATATTAAATGTCCAATTATAGATATATTTTAGAACACCTCCCATGTCTTTTCTTTCAATTACAAGAGCTTATCAAAAATAAACATTTGAATGTTGTTTCTATATATTGAAACCTGCTTATTTCAAAATCATTCCTAGGCAAAAATATATTGATGTAACATGGATAAAGAAACAATTTTAATGTGAATACATAATATTTGGATAGGTAGTCACACTGAAGAATTCAATGTCATAGCCAGGATTTGAACCACAGATCCCCCAGTCCCTAACTAATTGCTCTCCCACTGAGCTACGATGGCATTAAACTTGTCAACTGACTTGCATGATTCCCGATATCACAAGGTGATCTCAAATTGTTTTGAGATGACATTCTCCAATGGCAACTTACAATGTCATAAGTACTTTAAGTCCCAGAATTCATAGTATATCCAACTATTATGGTCAATCATAAGCTGTGTGTAGGACAGACATTAGATAGGTAGTCAGAGTGAAAAATTTAATGCCATGCAGGTATGTTACCATAGTAGCTCAGTAGTAGAGCAACTGGATAGAGACTAGGAGATCCATGGTTCAAATCCCAGCTATGGTATTGAATTGTTCAGTCTGGCTCTACGTATCCAATTTCTGTCCTACACACAGCTTGTGTGAAAAAACAAATACCTAACATACATGTGGATTCATCATTGATAGTAAACGTTTTTGAATGCATCATCTGCAATTTTTTAAAATATGTTTACAGTCAGTATAGCAACAGATTTACGAGAAGACAAGAAATGTTTCAACTTGAATTACTTACATCATACTTTATTATCATGCCAGTTTAACTATTAGTGTAAACTCGCTCAAAAGTAACTCCTAAAACAATGTGTATTCAGATCATAATTATGCTGTGTATGCATGTCAGGTATGTTTTTCTAGCTGAAAACGTCATTTTGAAAACATAATATTGTATTTGATTTGCAGTGTTGCCATCTAAGAACATTCAAATTGATTTAGAATGGATAGGCAATTGAAGTCACCATTGGATTTTTTTTTGTAGGCAATGGTATTGATTAACTTACAAATACTAATATGATATGACAGGCTGGTACAACAAAAATGCTAAGGCAGAAGCAGTCATGGTTAAAGCTTGCTGCACTGTTGCATTGCCCAAGAAGAGATGGCTGGCATGTTGTAGTGGTCACAGCAGATGGGTAGGGACACTCAAATTTCGCGACTCGCGAACATTTTTAAAATGCTTAAAATTAGGGAATAAATGTATACGAAGACATATTTGATTAATTTAAATACTTTTTGACACACCATCTACTCGCGAAATTTTGAAATTCCCGCTCTATATACGAATTTTTAGGTTCACTCACGAAATTTATCGCATATAGCAAAAAGATCACACATTCTTGTTATAAAATTTCGGTTAACGTTTTTTGCTTCCAGCTTAAGCTTTGTTAAGTGCCGTGGGAGTCTGTTAGCACGGTATTGGCTATCTTGTCAGCTTTCGATCGAAAACAACAGCAGTCTGCAGTATCGGCGGACCAGCGAAGCCGTTGAACCAGCGAGATAGGAGCGCTCATATCCGGTATGCGCTGCGCATGCATTCTGTTACTACCCTAAGTAACTTCTTCTACGCGTATCCCACTAGTTCCTGTTCACCCATGCGTTCAGTTCGTTTTAACTAGCAGTAGCATAGTTCTGAAATATCGTACAGCATGCCACCGAAAGTGAGCTTAGATGAGCGGGTAAAGCAATTCTCACAGGACGGAGTGAAGAGGTCGGGAGAAATAATGCTTTGCAGCTTTTGCAATAAAAGAATTCCATATGAAACTTCGGATGCTGTAAAAAAACATATTGCTAGCCAGAAACACGTGGATGCAACGAAAACGCGTAAGCAACAAAGAACAATGTTCGAGGCGGCTGAATGTTCAAAAGGAGCAAAGGTATGTAATTTCCACATTTATCTACTTCAATTCTGTGTTATTTTGTTACTTAGAGTTTGAAACTTGTGTGTAAAGAGGTAAAGGTGTATTACCTATTTAAAATTAAATGCCAGTTTACTTCCTTTTAAAGCACATGTTTTTAGAAATCAGAACATTATTTGGCTAATAGTAAAATATTGTGTGTAGTTGCACTCTTCGCTTAATCGCATATACTTATTTTGCTCAATTATATGTTTTACATGATTTTATATCATATTTCAAATTTATTTTGGTTTATAACTTGACATCGGGTGTATAACACAACGCTGCTTTAGGTTCGCGGTGATTTAGCCGGTTGTATGACGCACGTTGAGGGACATGCGAGCACGCTCTCACAGATATGAAGTGTAGCATACAAAATACACGGGTAGGACATAATTTTTAGTTCTGTTAGGCCTGTTGCCGTTGAAAGTTAAAGCCTCAGATATCACCAAAGAAGTTAAAGGGGCTATAAAAATGAAAAATAAGGCAACAAAAGACATGTTATAAAAAGGAACATAAACTGCAGCATTTTAATCTCAAAGAATCAATCTTAGAGATTCGCTTTCAAGATTTAACACATTTAAAAAGACATTTTGCAAAAGTTCTGGTCTATGCTTATATGTTTTCTTTTCTACTTTTACCAGGCTGCCAAACTGGATTTTGTCACTTCCACGGTTGAAATGATGATTTCAACCAATATTCCATTGGAGAAGGCAGATCACCCAGCCTTCAAGGAATGGGTGAAGAAGAACGTTATTGGCGGTGGAGACCTTCCAGGAAGCAATGTTCTCCGTAGAGAATATTTACCTCTCTTGGCAAACTCCAGGAAGGAAAAAGTTGTTGCAGCCCTACAGAACAAGAAGGTTGGTGTTATGGCTGACGAAACAACAGACAAGATGGGCAGGGCAATTTTCGTTGTTCTGCTGTCTACAGTGGAGCCCTCCAGATCGCAGGAGCAATATGTGGCTGCTGTCACTTCACTGGAGGTAGTGAATGGACGGTCCTGTGCTCGAACAATTACCGAGGCACTACGGAACACAGGGGTAAACTTTGACCAAGTAGTGGCATTAGTAAGTGACTCAGCCAGTTATATGACCTCCTGTTATGCTGGGTTATCACTTCTCCTGCCAGATGAGTTCCTACATATTCAGTGCTGGGCACACAAAATAAATCTGATTGGTGTGGTGATGAAGGACTACTTGTCATCGCTAAATAAACTAGTCATTTCAGTCAAGCAGACTTTTCTGCATGCCCGGAAAAAAAGACATGCATTTCGGCAATTCATGCAGGAGAAAGGATCTGCAGCAGGAATGTTTCCAATTCCAGTGGCCACAAGATGGAATTCCTGGGTGGAAGCAGTTGAGTGGATGGCAGATAACTGGACCGTTCTTTTTGATTTTTTTCGCTTCATTGGTGGCAGAGAGTCATTTACTGCAGCATCTTCACACCTGCAGAATATTACTGATTCTGAGCTACAGATGCTTTATGTGCAAGCTCTGTTTGTGAGATCTTTAGCTTCAGTGATGAAGCAATTGTTGCTCAGCCTGGAAACAAATTCCAAACCGATGGCTGCAGAAGTGTATCCCAAACTTCAGAATTTGAAGAAGCGCTTACAAATAGTTGCTGCCGGAACTTTCAGTGACAAAGTTCAGGAGGAGCTTGATGCCCTGAAAGGAAATCTCAGGGGAAGTTCGATGCAGGACATAAAAATTGCAGCAGGCCATATGCACACCAAGCTGGATAATCTTATGTTGGGGGACCCTGCCCGTGCATTTTTGGAGCCTGTGGCTGCACTCTTCTACAGGCAGAATGTGCTGTCACAGCCTGCTGCAGGAGACGAGCTGAAAACACTTTTCCACAAAGTACCATCAATGAAGGATATTTCCATCGATGAAGGACTGCATGCTTACAGGGATCTTCAGGATATTCTGAAGAGCAATGTAAATATATCAGTAGAAGATGCTCTTCATGCAATGCGTGATGATCATCAACTTTTTGTTGATGGTGCCTTAAGGGCACTGTGGGTTCCTGTCTCAAACGTGAACTGTGAAAGGTTTTTTTCCAACTTTTCGTGTGTGTTGACGGACCTCAGAACAAATCTCACAATCACAAACTTGGAGATGCTATCAGCTTATAATTATGAAAGTAAACCATAAGAGTGTGTGTAAATTATGCTTGCTATTAGCGTTTTTATATTTTAGATTGTATAAATTAATTATGCATTTATTTCTATTTTTGTAGGTGAGTAAGTTAATATCCAAGAATTACCGTATCCAAGAATTTTCCTTTCTAACTCAAGAATTTTACCTTCTCACTCAAGAATTTTCTCTCTTATTACTCAAGAATTTAGCAACATTTTATTCAAGAAATTTGAGTGTCCCTACAGATGGGTAGAAATTGCTTTTGTTAAATGTAACAGTTGTTCAATAAAATGCATATTCCCAACATCAGTGAATAGAAACATTACAGACTGCTTCAAAACTTTAAAAAAGCAAATTGTTAGGCGCAATCATTTTGACCTATTCATTTACATTATTTTTTTAGACAGTTGATTCTAAAAGTAGGTCTTTTACCAGATGTCAGTAGTGTTACAAAGTAAAAAATTGTAACACTCAAAAAGAGCCAACTTTGGTTTATGCATCCATGGCCTCATTCAAATAGGCAATGACTCTGAAAGCTTGTATCGATCCATAAAATGGCAGATGATTCCAATGTTATGAACATGGAATCTGCTGAATCAGACAAAATTATGAAAGCAGTGGAGGGAACAAAATTACAACTGCTACACTGCCTCCGTTGTATAGAATGTTTTTGTTCAATACGAATAAGTCATGTTGTCAGCACTAATGCTAAGCAAGCCACAACTTAATATTGCAGACCATTGAGCATGAACTCCGTGAAATAGGTAAAACAATCTATTTATAATTATGTATGTAAATATTTAGAAGTGTCTAAAAATAGTGTACGACATACATTTGCTTTATATTGTTCGTAGGATTATGAAACTCAGCCTATGGCCTCATTTCACAAGCTTCCTACTCACAATATAAAACACCATTTTTACCACTTATATCATAAATAACTGTTATATTAAGAATTAAGATTCACTGGTAGTTGGTATTTTTTTTTGGTAGCATTTAACACCTGCTTTTACTACTTGTAGCACTGCAGGCAATGACACTGGTGATACATGGAATGAAGATGGAACACCAGTGGAATGTGATAGCGAGGGAAACTGGAGAACCCGGAAACCCATCCCTGTGCCACATTGTCCACCACAAATCTCACATACAGTTTCTTGGGATCACAGCCATACTTTTGGTAGCGTTTGGTGAATTCTCAAAACAGTTTTAAGCGATATGCTGTGTACCACGGACTAGGTCTGTAGGAGTCATAGCACCACAGTCATCAGGAGACATGTTGGACCAGCCTGTGATATGATATGATTTTAACTGTTTTTATTGAAATTAGAAACTCTACAGTTGTTTTAAATCAATCTAAATTTAACTATAATGGAAAAAAAGGCACAGTGATTGGAGAGTTTGCAATCCACACTAAAAAAGCTACCATTTTCCAGGCATTATACCACCATATCTAATGCATCATATCATTCAAAAAGTAAAATATATATACTGCATTAGTGTAATATCACAGACACAAGTATAGTAAAATATGTATTATGTGCACACGTTTTCTTCAGCGCTAGTTTTACACGGAAGCAAGGCCAAGGGGAAGAAGAGGTAGCTTGCAGTGTTGATAACCAAATAAAGTTTCTTTCTTGAGGCCCTCAGACATTAAGTTGAAAGATTATCTAATTTTTCCAAAAACCAGCTGAATTATTAAACAAAACATAGTGCATGTGTGCGAACTCTAGGCTCTATAGATTGAAACCTTAGCACTGAAACCACTATATATCAGGGTGCATAAATTTTGCTGCTCTGCTCTGCTTCCAAAATTGTGTAAAACTTATAAATGTAAAAAGAAGCTAGTAACAGTGAAGAATAACACAATCCTTCAAGCAAGGATTCCAAAAGATAAGTGAAGATTTGTTGCAACTATTATTTTTATATTAATATTTGTGTAAAACTTACTGAAGACTAGGGAGCCAGTGCCCAAGAAAAGGTGAGCACATAGTAATATGAATTACATCTGGAAATAATAAGCACTGGATTGAGATGATCATTTTACAGAATACTTTGAGTCAAATTTACACTTACTTCAATGAGCATGTTTCACGAACATGTTGTTTGCATCTTTATTCTATGGTTAACTTTGCTAGAGTCTTATCACCATTGATGGCAGCCCTCTTGAGTACCAGATCATTTGCGCAAATATTTATAACACGGTACAAGATATGCCAATCACTTTTTGCTATAATAAACAAAAACATAGCAGAAGAGGCATTGAAACTCCTAAATCTGCAAATACCTGAGATCAAATTCATTATGGAAATCTAAACATACATTTCTGTGAAATTTTGGAAACAAACTTTTGAATGGAATGCAATACTTCCTCTACTCCATATAGGTAAGCAGTTAGAGAAAGTAAAAAAATAATAGCATTAATACACTGTTGAGACCACAAAATACAAAATAAAAGTTTATCTTGTTCAACAGAAAAGAAAAAGAGACATATGAGACAATATATTTATAAATGAAGGTTTAACACAAACTTTGAAATTCCCGCTCTTATTATGTATTTGTACGATACAAGACAACCCCCATTTTTCAGAACTTAATTTAGAAATTTAGCATATCATCTACATAAGACATGTTTTAAAGAATTTTTTAATGAAATTTAAAGGTTAGCCACACATTTTGAACAAACCAATGGACGTGTAAACTGATTAAGCCATTTATTTATTTTTTGTACTTAATTTGAATTTACATGGAAATTCACATTTTGAGCAGTTGTCAGAGAGGAGTATGGAAATGTACAGTATGAATGCTATGGTATGCGACAAAGGTGGCAATAGCGTAACTAATGATGATGATGGATATGATTTTGTATTTAGAAAACATACTCAATGTACATCATAAATGTTTTCCTAATTTGAATTTACACATAAATTCACATTGTGAGTGGGAGAGATGGAGAAGGGAGAATGAAATGTACAGCATATGCCATGGTAAAATGTGACAACGGTGGTGATGGTGGTGGTGGCAGCATAGCTGTGATGGCAATTATTTATGGATGCTATTTTTTGTTAAGACAACTTAATATAATATATTGTAAAATGTTTTGCCTAGTTTGAATTTCCACATAAATTCACCTTGCAGTATATGTGTGGCCCGAGGAGGGGAAATGTGCAGCTAACCTCTCTCTTTCTGCTCAACTGTTGACTTCCAAATACAGCATTACGTGCAACTGCCGACGTGAAGGAAGCCATATAATTTTATTTTAGCCTTTTTTCCAATGAGAATGCTCATAGGCTCCTTAATAGCTAATTTTTGGTGCAAAATGAAGCGCTTAAAAATCTGCCACATACGTCATAACCTTGATGGAAATACCATTTCCGCCAGATTTCGCCACTACTGTACCCACAGAATTTGAAACTTATTTTTCCCTCATATGGTATTTGGAACACATATATCGTGAATGCAAGACAACCACCCCCCAGTTTTGGATAAAAACTTGTCTTGTATTTGGATAAATACAGTAATACATCTGCCATCCAACAGAGAAAATCCAATATCCATAAACAGGAGTAAATGTTTCTCAGTCAACCACAGCCAAGGATGCACACACAGCCAAGGATGCAAACAACATGTTTGTGAAACTGGGTTCTATAGCAACAAAGACTAATGAAATTAAATAACTCAGAAGTTTGAGACAAGTGAAGTTTTAATCAATGTGATGTTGAAAATGAGTCGGAATAGTAACACTCACCTCACTTATATGTAATTGTTCAAAACATATGTTTCAAGGGCAATTGCCCTCTTCTTCAGTTGAAGTCCGACGGTCGGACTTCAACTGAAGAAGAGGGCAATTGCCCTTGAAACATATGTTTTGAACAATTACATATAAGTGAGGTGAGTGTTACTATTCCGACTCATTTTCAACATCACAAAGACTAATGAAGTTTAGTTAAGCATAAATTTGACTCAAATAGTGTTCTATAGGGTGCAACAGCATTCATAGTATACTTTGACCTGCACAGTACTTGGACATACTGCTACGATGCATTCTATTACTAATGAGCTGCCCTTTTTTTTTTTCTTCAATTATTTGAAGAATATTACAGTGTGTTTAATACATAATCCAGATTCAGGCAATACTTCAATTTGGCATGCCATAGAAATGGATGCAGTGAATGATATCCAGTACTGGTGAGGAATTTTCTTCTTCTGTGAATACGGACAATGAACATAAATTTTATGATTTCAACAAAATGATGCAATTGTACGCTAAAGACATATATGCATGGATTAAGACAGAACTTTTCACAGAGATTAACTTTCTGCCATGATGACATCCCTCGGCCAGGCGTGTTTGCTGATCTAATATGTCCTGTTTTTGCTTTCTCTAGCTCACATGTACAATGTACATAGTGGATAGAGAAGCTATTGTACTCCAAAACTTTGATACCGAGATTCCACCGAAAATATATGTTTTGATGTTATTTCCAGAAAATTCAAGATACACATTTTATTATGCATGTGAATATCTGCAGCAAACAACATTTTAATCAAAATTGTTACAGCCATTTTTGATAAAATCAAAATGTTCAAACCTTTTTCCTATGTAAAGAAACGGAAAGGGTGGGGGATTTCTTGAAAATCTTTGTGTTGCATCCTTGGAAGACTTTGAACCTAAATAGCTTTTGCTTTAGAACTATGCTGCACATACACACACACATTTTTCTAAAAATGCTTTTTTTTGGATTCAGGGGTTTCAAAACATATATATTTCCAGTGAAATCTTGGTACAAAAATTTTTGGTGCAATACAATACCCTCTCTTTACACTATAGAAAGTAAAAATGTTGAATGCTGCCGCACTCTGTATAAAACAATGAAACTATGCATTTACTTACTTTTTCCCAGCCTGATGTTGCGCTGTGTTTTTGGTGGAGGGTGTTTGTACTGGGTGTGCTGCAGAGCCTTGCTGGCTGCAGAATGCTGAGCCTTCTTGATGCTCGCTCCTTCAGCCGAGTAGTCCTCATCACCCAGCTTCAAGGTGACAGTGAACCTCTTCTTGTGTGCTGGGCCTTGCTCATTGGTCAGGCGGTACTGATGCTGGATCTGCATCGCAACACAAAAAAATCACTTTCTCTAGCTACTCTGCAAACAAACTTCTTACAAAAGATGATTCTTCTTTCAACACCATGCTAATCGAGATAAACATTATACTTAGTTCCTTATAAGTAGAATGGAACTAAGGGAATGCACTAGGCTAAATCAACAGTCAAATGTTCTAAAAGCTGTCGTTATGCGATTGTCATTGCAAATCACTTCTTTGCTTCGCCAGGAGTAGAACAAAAGAAAAACTTACACTTACTGAAAAATATAAGCACTTCACAACTGAAACCAATAACAAGGAATATTTTGGAAACAGTTACCTCCACAACAAATATGTAAAGGACATAAATTGTGTGTTTTGACAAGATCTACTTTTTCTGTGTGGTAAGTTTTTGTCTATCTCTTAGGGTTTAGCAGTTAAGCAAAATTCGCTCCAGAATAAAGGTCTTCAGAGGCTATTCCCAGAAAATTCAAGATATACATTTTATTTGTCATGTGAATATCTTTAATATACAATATTTTAATCAAAATCGTTAGCCATTTTTGAGCGAATCAAAATTTTCGAAAAAAATTCCAGGTAAAGGGTAGTTTGGGGTGTGGGGATTTTTCTCAAAATCTTCGTGTCGCATCCCTGGAAGATACTAAACATAAATACCAAGTTTGGTATTTTACCAACTTTCGTTTTTTAGTTATGTTCACAGATACACTGACCTTTTTCTGAAAATGCTTTTTTTGGATACAGGAGACCCTAAAACATATACAGGGTTACTACAAAAGAAATAGACAACTTCAACTGCCTGTAAAACAAAAACTATTAGAGATAGCAACCTAATTATTTTGGAGGTATGTTGAGAAACTCTCAAAGTTTCGTTTGTTACTATTGGTAACGCTGTAGTATTTTGTTTGTTGTTGCAGAAGCTGAAATGGCGGAAAATCCTGCGGAAAAGGCATATTGCGTGTTGGAATTTGTTAGAATGCAATCAATATTTTGAGCTATGCTGCCCACAGACACACACACACATTTTTCTAAAAATGCTTTTTAGGATTCAGGGGGTCTCAAAACATATATTTCCAGTGAAATCTTAGTATCAGATTTTTAAGTGCAATACAATACCTTCTCTATACACTATGTATATAGTGCGAATACAGAAAGTAATAAAACAATAGATATTTGCAAAAATATGTTTTTATTTAAATATGTTTAAACTTGATATGCTTATTATACTGCCTTAGTTTATATTTTTCCCTTCAAGATACTGAAAAATGGTATGGGAGGCAAACTGATTCACTACATCTCAAAAGTAGACGTCAAAAGAATGAATTTGGGAGCCTCTACTTTAGAGGAAATGAGCAAGGGAAGAAGAAAATCCAAATAAGTTTCAAATTTTCATGGTGATATTTACACTGGACTAGAGATAAGAAATTCAAGAGAGAATGGTGACAACTATATCAACTATTGTGGCTGATTCTTTTATGCCCAACAATTAGTCCTTCATAGATTTATCACCACAATCTTAGTTCTAAAAGCAGTGTGAGCCCCATTACCGAAACAGTGGTCTAGTGTTAGAAATAAATACTGCACACAAGCAAGTAAATTGCACAATTGGCAAGAATGAGTCCTAGCAAGCATTCCCTTTGTTTATTCACTTCAGACATGTAGCAAATATTGACCTGACAAGTTAGTTCTTGAAATTACTTACTAGTTTGTACTCACTTCGTCCATTGATTGAGATAATTGTATAACCATCAGAGGAGAGCTAACCAATTGCAATCAGCTGCCGATGAGGAAGTGATTCCTTGAGGTAATTAACCTAATTTAATGAAATTGTGTATTCGTGACCGGTTCTAAACTATAATCTATCTGTATATATAAAAATGAAGCATCAAAATGTATGTATGTGCATCACTTCCGAACAAACTGCATCAAATTGAACAATTCTTGTTCAGTTGTGTTCGTTGCCACGAGAAGGTTTGTGTGAATGAAAATATTTAAAACTTGTTTTTAAAGTCTGATAATATACAGCATACAGTGCCAAGGGAACACAATGGGTTAATAGATGGCTGTGTACCATGGTTATTTGTTGCTAAATAACAGTAGTAGTGCTCCATTTTTCCTCCCCATTCTATGTTAAGGTAATGTAAGTTTATCGAGACAATGATGCAATGCAACAGTGAAATTCAAATACATTATTTTAACTGCCCTTTCCTTACTCCTATTGTTTAAAACAAAGATGCAAAGAAGCTTTCCTGGTGACAGACACCTTGAGTACATACTTATTTGTTTGCCACTAGATAGCCACAGTACAGCTCAATTTTTCTTCCCCATTCAATGCTAAAGGAATGTACCCAGTTGGAGTCAATGATGCAAGATAACAGTGAAAATCAAATGTATTTCTTATGTATTAACTATCATGCCCTTGGTCACATCTTTAAAATAAAGAAATAAAATCATACTTGTTTCACGTATAAAGTATATTTTTGTTGTCGTAAGTCTCTAAAATTAACAAGTTATAAACTATGCACATAACCAATAACCCTCCTTGGAATCTGAAAATGACGGATAAATGATGAAACCTATTGCAGATGTTGGTTCCTCGAGGTGATGTGGTACATGAGCTAACTAAAGGTGATTTCATCAGAACATGAAGATATCCCTGTCACCATCACACTACAATTGCGGTGGTCTTAATACATTTGATCAAGTAATATTTTGGATTAAATGGAGAAATTTAATACACAAATCTAACATTAAATAAAAACTTATCAGTTGCCCAACCAGATCTGCTTGCTCTTTATTTATGTTATTGTTAGTCTTAAAAATGGTGTTTTGACATAGCAGAACATAAAGAAAGAGGTGGAAAACTGTAGGAGTAAAGGAAAGAAAGAGATTCGAAAGAAGCATGCATGTTACTTTGTGGCTTTCTCCTTAATGTAATTCATTACCTATTTCAGCATTTACCCACCACACCATGGAAGCGCTGCCATCTCAGTTTTTTTTATTAGGTACACCACCATGTGAATCTGGGATGGGCGGCTAATAGTTAATAATTTCATTATGTCTTCCGATTCAAAAATGATAAATCTTAAATCTTGCTGGGAAGTTTGCAACAGCCAATATAAGCTCACTTTCTACTTCAGGTTAAACATACCTTATTGAATCTTGCAAGCTCGTTGACAAGACACATGGGAGTTTTCTCTTTTGTGTTTGCCAAAGTGTTGTTTGGAGAAGCAGTGCCATTCATTTGAGGTGACATCTGCTGCTGCTGTTGTTGCTGTTGCTGCTGCTGTGGTTGTGACGACTGCTGCTGTGGTTGCTGTTGCTGCCTCTGAAGGCCAGGTGTGGCAGCCGTGTCATTCTCATTTGCTGTCACTCCTAGCAATGGCGATGAGATACCTGCAACTAATCATCGCATTTCAGTTTTTAATGCCTTGATAAAAGCCAACACAATATTTTAAAAGCATTACATTCACTGCAATAGTTACAGGGTGCTCAATTTGTAGTGAAAGGAATGCCAGACTGTCATAAATTTTATAATCTGTATACTAGGAGCATTCAATAAGTCTTTAAAAAAATCCAAGAAATTATACTTATACCATTAAAAAAAATGTTTTTAGTCATCTCTTACTAGATGGCAATTAAAGTTTCAGCTATATCCATCAATTGGTTTCATTATCATAGGCAATTGAATCAACAATCTTGTGCTTACTTTTTTTAGAGATAAAAACAGAGTATAAGTTCATGGCACATCATCTCCTGTATCTGCAACAATTTACAATGGGATAAATTGTAATTTAAACGTGGCTGTACATCCATAAATGATGAACATCATTCTGAATGTACAGTAGAAGCGACTTCCTCTGAAATGGTTGACAAAATTCATGATATGGTTTTGAGTGATTGATGAATCAAAGTTGCAAAATAGTAGAGGCCACATGCATATCACAAGGTACAGTGTTCTCTATTTTGCACCAAAAATTAGGTCTGACTAAGGTCTTGGAGAGATGGGTGCTGCCTTTGCTCTCAATGGAGAGTCTGTTTGCCTTTAAAAACCCACTGTTTTGACTACTTTTGTCTCTGGAGTGTGTAGTGTATCCATGTTTCATGCACAGTTATGCATCGACATAGAAACTTGTCAGGATTGCGAAAGAAAACTGCCAAACCTGTATCTGAGTCACATGATTGATTCAACAGAGAATAAATGTATTCGGGTAATTGATTCTGACATATGTTTGGCAATTTTCTGTCACAATTCAGACGAGTTTCTGTGTGGATGCATGACTGTAGATGAAATATGGACACACTATTATACTCCAGAGAAAAAAGTACAGTTAAAACACAGGATTTTTTAAGGTGAATAGGCTCCAAAGAAGGCGACGAAATCTGCAGACAAGGTGATGCCTTGGTTTTTTGGGATGCATGCAGAATCATCTACATTGATTACTTGCAGAAAGGAAGAATTATAAATGGAGAACATTATGCATTGTTATTGCAACCATTGAACAGAGAAATCAAGAAAAAACATCGGGCAAAAAAAAAAAATTCTCTTCCATCATGACAGTACAAGAATGCACACCTGTGCAGTTTCAATGGTAAAAATTGTAAAATTAAGGTTCAAATTACTACAACATCCACCACATTTGGCCCCCAGTGACTTTTTTTTTCAAACTTGAATAATGGCTCAGCAGAAAACAATTCATGCCTAACGAAGAGGTCATCTCCCAAACAAGATGCTTATTTTGAGGACCTTCGAAAATACTACTTTTTGGAAGGCTTAAACAGTTGGAGATCGCTGGGAAAAGAGTATCAACTTAAAGAATATTACGTTGAAAAAAAGAAAAAACACATTGAAAAATAATTTGCTTTTCTATTTTTTTATAAGGATTTATTGAATGCCTCTTGTACTTTCGAAAACTTGTGTTGCATTTTGAGACTGAAATTCCATATTTATGAAATTTCCTCAATATTATTTGCTAATAATATAGTTAATATTATTATTATTTGATATATATATATATATATTTTACTCATTTTAATATCATTGTCAAATTCTTAGATAGTAAATTGTGCATTGAATTTGACAAAAGGAAATGATAACCATTGTAACTAAGTATTATGGGAAATATTCAATTTTATTTCATGTATTGTAAATATTCAACAGCTCACATATTATAAAATCATGTTTAAACAAGTTTGCTCGTTAGAAGCAGCTTGGGTCCATTAAAGACTTTCACGTGTTTAAATTTCGGCGAAGCCACGCTATTTTGAAGCTTAGTGAAGCGAGACGTAGGAGTGGGAGTTAGCAAGCGGGTCATGTAGGTCGTTCGCTCAGCCAATCGGCAAGAGGCTGACGCATGTGAACAACGAGCTACTCCTACGTCATTTTTTTTTTTTTTTTTGGTAGTATTTTAACATCTGCTTTAACTACTTATGGCACTGCAGGCGGTGACACTGATGATACATGAATGAAGATGAAGCACCAGTGGAATGCGATAGAAGGGGAAACTGGAGAACCCAGAGAAAACCTGCCCCAGCGCTGCTTTGTCCACCACAAATCACACTTACGGTCGCTTGGGATCGAACTCAGGCTGTCTAGGTGAGAGACGAGTGGTCTAACCACTCCCCACTCGGCCACGGCACAGTCATCCTAGTCATGCAGTCTTGTAACCAAGTAGGAGTTAGCGGAGGTTCAGTAGTATATTGTTGGATTAAGCTTGGGCACTCTGATTTAGGACAGCAATGCGACTAGAAGTCGGCACTAAGCTCACGCGAGCAGCCGCATGTGTAATGGAGAAATAGGAGTTCAAACTTGCATTGGTTTATTCTGCAATGTATTACGGGGATGTGGCCTAGAGATATCACTAGCAATAACTAGTGAAAGATTTAATGCAGCAACCAAGTATTCATCCTCATTTTACTGAAATAGTAGTAAAACTATAATTCATCAAAGTCAGGCTTGCTGTATTTTATTTAGTATTTACACAGAACACCTCCACAACTGCCGGAATCACTGTTTCTCTCTCACAGCCCTGAGATTATATAGCTTTAAACGTGCAAAACAGTAAGAGCCATGTGGAATTTAATAATAGCTAGTCTGGGATGTAGGGTTGGAACCGTTAGGTGGTGCTAAACAGTAACAACGAGGGAATCCAGAAGTACAAGGCATCCTCCTTGTCCAGAAGCCAAGGACATCACAGCATCTTCACGGAACCGCCTCAAAGTGAGGCACCTGCCTCAATTTACACGAACTTTTCTGTCAACTCATCTTACAAAAGCTTCTTTTTCTCTATGCCTCCATGTTAATTGAGACAAAGATTTACAGAAATAGTTTCATTACAAATTATATTGTAAGTCACTTTGATCCCTTTTCCCTTTCAGATAAAGGAGACCAAGGCTTTACAATGAGCAAATTATGAATTAGCATTTCAAAACTGTATCAACTATTTATAAATTCAAAGATAAAATAATGAATATATAAAAAATAATTAATGTTATATTGTATGCTTTAACAAGTTCTGTACCTTTTATATTGTAATAATATTAAGGTTTAATAGTTATACTTAGGAATATAGAACTCATTCAGAATGAACTTCACATTAATTAGTACAAAATTTACATTTCATTTGTTATACTTATCATATGGATTTAACTCAAAATCACAGACGCTTTTTTAGGAAATAGAAAACTTTTTACATGAAGTGTAGTATTGAGTGAATATTTTCTCTTCATGATGTATTTTACCCAATTTTATTTCTCTCTTTCTCACACAAGCGAGCACACACACATATTTTCTAAAAACTTGGATTCAGGGAGTCTCAAAGGGTGCATTTCTAGTGAAATCTTATTTTTGGTGGAATGCAATACTTTGTGTACGTAACAAAAAAATTAAGTTTCCAAATTACAGATTTCAGTTTCGGGATACTGGTTGTGTTCATGATACAAGTGGTAAACTTCAATTATTACTTTTAAAGTGGTGCTAAGTCAAAATATATGTACACATATATAGATAGCCTGAACTGAAATTTACAATAAAAAATTACACTAATTGAGTGATAAAATAAACTTTAATTAAAGTATTAAAACATACCACTTATTAAAACTTGCCTCACTTTTATCGGTTAGTTAAAATGAAATGTTTTATAAAAGCTTCTGAAAAAAGTTTTAAGTTTTTATCCTACTGACTAAAGTGAAGTTAGTTGTAAATTTGTGTCTTCTACAGAATGGGGAGATCTTCACATAATGGGCAAGTTACTGCTTTTTTTTAAAGCCACTCTAATCAGCCCATCATTGTAGCACTATACATGCAATGAGTAACGATTAACACTACATTTACACTGTGTAGGGATATAAGATCACACTGTACTATACCCACAAAGCTTAAACGTGATTAACAATAGCCCGTGAAAAGTACCCAAAATGAAAACAAGAATGGCAATGCGTATTAATAACCATATCAATTTACAAAGTGTTAAGTTGATTTTATACATTTGAATTTAATTTGTTTTTTACTGTCCAATGAAATTTTTCACTTGCCTCTAATTCAGCCAACATAATGTGGGTTTTTCAATCTCAAAACTTTAAAGAATTGCAATTAGAGTGCACTCTAGCAGCTGTTTCAAAACATGACTGCTAGAACAATTTTTACAGAGAAGGGTCTAATATGCTCTGCCTGGGAACAAGAAAGTTATTAACTTGGCACACTTATTTCCAGTTCCCAGGACTTAGGAAAGGTTCCCATTAAATGTGAACACTCCCATTAAAATGCAAGTACCATATTTATCCAAATACAAGACAACCATTTTTCAGAAATTAAATTTTATATTTAGCATATCCTCTACATAAGACATGTTTAAAAGACATTGCTATATTAAAAGATGAAGTTCTAAGTTAAATTTAAAGACTTGCCATATATTTTGAACAATCTAATGGACACTTAAGCTTATTAAATCCCTTATTTATTTATTTTTTATACTTAATTTGCACAGAAATTCATGTTCTGAATGGTTGCCAGAGAGGGGAGTATGCGTGCGATGGTACATGACTGTAGCATAACTGTAATGACAATGACGGATATGATTTTGTTTTAGACAATATTCTTAAAATAACACATTGCATATGTGTCTATCTAATTTGAATTTCATAGAAATTCACACTGCGAATGTGAGAGACACAGAAGGGAGAACGAAATGCACGGTATATATGATAATAGAACGTGATTGCAGCAATGGCAGTAGCGTAACTGTAACAACGATATGATTTTGTATTTAGACAAAATATTTAATATAACACATTCTAAATGTTTTTACTAATTTGAATTTATGCCTGAATTCAATTTATGTGAACTGGAGAGTCGTAGAAGGGAGAACCAAATATGGGGTATGCAATGATAAAACATGCTGACGGCAGTGATGGCAGCATAGCTATAACAGCAATTATTTATGGATGCTATTTTCTGTTAAGACAACATAATATATCGTAAAATCTTTTACCCACTCTGAATTTACACGTAAATTCACATTGTGGTAATTGTGTAGCCTGAGGATGAGAAATGCGCAGCTAACCTCTCTCATTCAGCTAGACTGTTGCTTCCACTACATTACATGCAACAACTAAGTGAAAGGAAATCCTGTAATTTTATTTTAGTCTCGGAGGATCTTTTTTATTTTATCTACAGGTGCATGCGTGCACATCTGTGGACTGTATAGCTCAAAAGCGAAAAGTCTGTTGAATACCAAACTTTGTATTTAAGTTTTTTTATCTTCCATGGATGCGACACAAAGATTTTCAGGAAAATCCCCCCACCCCCAACTACCCTTTACATGGGACTTTTTTTCGAAAATTTTGGTTGTCTCAAAAATGGCTCTTAATGATTTTGATTAACATTTTGTAAATTAAAGATATTTACCTGACTAATAAAATGTATATTTTGAATTTTCTGGGAATAGCCTCTGAAGACTACTTTATTCTGAATGATTTTTACGGAATTTTGTATAACTGGTAAACCATAAGAGATGGACAAAAACTTACATCACAAAAAATGTAGAGCACATTAAAACACACAATTTATGTTATATGCATTTTCTTTTGTGGAATTGATCGTTTTTAAGATACTCCTCTTTTTTTTTTTTTTTATTTATTCAGCTTTGAAAAACATACTTTTCTCATATAGGAATTTGTCAACACCTGTCCATACAAACAAAGGAACTTCAGTCACTTAGTAACCAGCTTTTTACTATCACTTTAAGCTACGATACTCCCTTATTTCGGTTCTACTTACAAGGAAACAAGTAATAAGACTATTTCTGCTGATTTGTGCTCCATTAGCATGAAGTAAATAGAAGCATAAGCCTTTTAACAATAATTTGTTACAGAGATGTAGAGAAAGTCATGTGAATGGAATACATCAGATTTTTCCCATGAGATGCTCCTTTAACAGCTAATTTTTGGCACAAAATGAAATGCTCAAAATCTGGTAATCTCAATGGTAATCTATACCATTTCTCCCAGCCTTGCCACTACTGTACCTGTGAAGTTTGAAACTCACTTTTCCCCCGTATGGTATTTGGAAAACATATCACAAATGCAAGATGACCCCCAGTTCTTAACTTGAATATTTAAAAAAAAAATTTGATGTGCTCCGTTCACATGACTCTCTACATCTCTGTAACAAACTGTTTTTAATAAACTTATTCTTCCATCTACTTCATGCTAATCGAGATAAAGATTAGCAGAAATAGTCTTATTACTTAGTTCCTTAAAAATAGAAGAGAAATAAGGGAATATGCTAGGCAAACCCACATTAAAATGTTTTAAAATGTGGTTGCTATGGGATTGAAATCTGTTTCTTTGCATGGCCAAGTGTTGACAAGTTCCCAAATGTGAAAAGTTTAATTATTTTAAAACTGAAATCAATAACAAGGAATAACTTGAAAACGACCACTCCAAGAAAAAAAAGTATATGACATACATTGTGGGTTTTATTGAGATCTATATTTTTTGTGCAGCAAGTTTTTTGTTTATCCCTTATGGTTTACCAGTCATGCAAAATTCAATAAAAATCAACGAGAATGAAGAGATCTTCAGAGGCTATTCCCAGAAAATTCAGATATACATTTTGTCACGCAAATATCTTAAATATGAGACATTTTAATCAAAATCGTAAAGAGCCATTTTGAGAAAATCAAAATGTTTTACAATTTTTTTCCATGTAAAGGGTAGTTGGGATGGGGGGATATTCTTTAAAATCTTCATGTTGCAGCCTTGGAAGATACTGAATTTAAATATCAAGTTTGATATTTAATCAACTTTTCGTTTTTGAGCTATGCTGCCCACAGAAACAATTTTCTAAAATTGCTTATTTTGTATTCAGGGGGTCCCAAAACATGTATTTCTGGGAAACTTTGAAATCAAATACCTTCTCTATACACTTTGTACATAGTATATGTAGAGAAAGTAAAAACATTGTCTTGTGTTTGGATAAATATGGTATTTCAACTTTTCGTTCTCATTCTCAGCCTTAAATCACAATCAATTGATTTACTTACCCTTGGGCTGAGGTGCAACAGCTGCTGTAGCCATTACTGGTGCTGTTGGCATGGACACCACACCTAAACAGAAAACATCAAGACAGTTAATTTGTTCACAACTTCGATGCCTAGCAGGATCACTTCCAAAAAGCATACAAGTATATTCAAAGCATTTCATAATTATGTCATGAATTCTAATTTAATGTCACTTTTTAAAAGAAGAAAGTATATTTTTTTGCTACATCAATAATTTAATTAGTTTGAATCTAAATTAGGGTAAGTTACCTGGATAAGGTTTCCCCTTATCCTAAAACAACAAATGTAAAGTACTTTATGCTTCCAGAACCCCAGGCTCATTTGGGCAAAATAGATAAATTTACAAAACAGAAAGAAAGAAAGAAAAAAAGAAAAGAAATTGATTATGGCTTCACGAGTAATCAACTGTGTCTAATTTATAAATGTGGTGCTTTTGGTCATTTTAAAATCCATAGCCTTCAGGAATGGAATGAATTGACAAGCAACACAAGCAGATGGCAGGCCGTGGGCAGCCCGATGATGTGATACTGTTCCCATTCTTGCTAGAATTTAACCATGTCCTAACGGGAAATTGGGGGTTTGTAGCATGGCAGATGTAAATGAGGTTGGGGAGTGGAGGAAGAAACATTGCTTTGCAACAGATGCCAGTCATGGTGCAACGGCTCTTGTGCACCGCTGGTGTAATTTGTTTACAAAATATTTTTATTTATTTTGGAGTGAAATTTTTAAGTCCAAGGAGTGTAAGGAAGCTCAGCCATAGCAGCTGATGGAGATGCTCCTTGGTTCCCAGAGATGGCTGCAAGCCATGCGAGGAAGCCAGTATCACCTGAATCGGAGCTTTCTGGGATTGTAATCCCCTAGAGATCTAACGAGGGTGCTCCAATGGAAGGGCAAACCATCGTTGAATTTTACTACGTGGCATTTAATCGCGCCCTCCAGGTATGGCAGACCGGAGGCTTCGAGCAGGAGTCTTGTAGAAAAGCAGCGAGGGACAGAATAGATGGCCCCAAGGCATCTATTCTGTATCCTTTGAAGCAACAGCAGACTAGAGGCTGCTGCCATGTCCCAAATCTGGCAGGCATAGATTAGCATGAACTATGAGAGCCCTCAAGAGGTCCAACTTAAGGGGAACCAGCATCATGGATTCAGCATTGGATACAAGGAGGCTGCAGGCCCAGTGCTCCGACACTTCAGTTCCCCAAAAGTTACGCCCTTATCTAGCTTCACTCCCAAGTAGGTGATGGTGTTCGTCCATTCAATCCATAGCATGCGGGAATCTCTAGTGACAAAAGTAGCAAAACCACTAGCTGCTATGGCTAAGCTTCTGTAAAGTCCTCCTAAGAATTGCTTGGATGTAAAGATTTAAATGAAAACCACAAAATTAAACAAATTTTTAAATAACTTTACATCAGCAGTGCACATGACTGGCAACAGTTGAGGAGCACCTCTTTTCACCCGACATCCTGCATACCTACAATTCCCATTAGGAAGTGGTTAAATTCTAGCAAGAGTGGGTTCACGTCTTAACACACCTTCGAGCTGCCCTCAGCCTGCCAACTGCTTATCACTTCATTCAGTTCTTGAAGGACATGGAGTTTAAAATAACCGAAAGCTTGACATGTATAAATTTAACTGACTACCTGTGAAGCCATAATCAATAACATTCACTGTGAAAGCTTCAAGACTTGTATACAAAAGAAACTGTCAGTTAATTTATGAGAAGTGACTCCAAATTATTTCAAGATATAAAATAAATGGATAGTTACTCTTCAGTATGGTAGATGCCATGAACCAGGAGCCAGCTCCATGGCTTACAAATCCACCAATATTTTAGTCAAAAGTTGGAATAGTGTTGCGTGCAGAAAATGATAAACTAGAAAGACAAGTGCTAAAATAAATATTTTCAGGATAGGAACAAGCTTTCTTACTGCACCACATGCATCAACAAAATGAAGCATGTTAATGCCCGAGATTGTGTAACCTGTAAACAAAATGCACACTTGTAGAGTATAAATCATTGTTAACATGTGGTGTAACATTTTAGAAGGCACATAAGCTTTGCAAATGCATGCTTAACGTGGCTGTAATGTTGCAAAGTGATGTGTCAGAGCGAGAAACACTGAAGAGAGAAAGAGGAAAGTAACATTCATTCATCACAAATTGTCAGAACTTGAACTTGCATTATAACCTTTAAATAATGTAACATCCAATATTAATGTGTTTTATTTATTGAAAACAACATACCTGAATATCTGAAAAGATTTATTGTAGAGGAGTTGCTAGCTCAACAGTCTTATTTTCTTCCTCATGATCATTTAATTTGGAATCAGTTTCATACAAGATTTATAACTACTTTTTGTACGCCATTATTCCAAGCCAATTTTCCTTGGAAACATTCTTCTTACACTTTTTCTCATTATGCATAATGACTGGCCCATTCTTGTTTTAGCACTGTCAAGTGTAACATGAATAAGCTTTAAATATTTTCATGACAAAAAGTAGTGTTTTATGTAGAGACTTCCCCATTTGCTTTAGCCCAAATTAATTCTATGAGATGGTACTGGCAATAATGAGGTTAACAAATAATACGGAGCCCCTTATTTTAATAAATTTGATCTAGATCATACTTTTATTTTCATCAGTTTTGTTATTGATTTACATTTTATAACAATTGAGGCTCTCAGAATAATAGCAGCAGATCCCAACCAATATCAAATTTTGAGATAGAAGCATGACCATGCATAGTGGCCTCTCTCCTTTCATGTGACCAAGTATCAAACGAAATGGGGACATGCTAAGGCTCTCATTTTCCAGTTTTAAAACTTCTCCATAGTGAAAATAAACACATTCTCAGTGTAAAAATTACATATCTCAACTATGAGTTTGTCTGCTACACATTCCTGGCTTTAAAGTGAATGGTAGTGTATATGGCGCGTTTGCAAATATTTCTGAATCACTAAAAAAGAAAAAAAAAAGGAAAGAAATGAGTGAGAAACACAACTGAATGGGTAATAAACAGAAGAAAGTTGTGCAGAATCTCATAAATAATATGTGTAAATCATATGTAATAAAAAACTCCATAGTGGTTTCAGAAGGGGCATAAAAAATCACACACACAAACAATTGGATAAATGCTGTAACATTCCTGATTCAACTTGCATGTTTAAACGTTTGTCTTGGAATGTGAAGGACACATTGTTTATAGAGTTTTATTTATTCTACTGTTGTGGTTCTCAACATCCCATTTGATATTGGGCATGAAAGACTGCTTAATTTTGCTCAGAGACCTCTTATTTAGGCTTGAGGGACCAACAGCTTTACCTCCCTTCCAAAGAAGGAAGCCATGCTAAGGATTTTTACGCCAGAAAAAATACATCGTCCTCTGCTAGGTTTGGTGTTCAAAGAATATGTGGAGCATGTACGAGACCCTTAGAATGAATGCGCTCTGTGCCGTTTCAAACAGGAAGGTCTATGGCTTGTTCTTCAATGAACAGACAGTGCCAGGGCTGGTTTACCTGGACATGCTTACAGAATGGCTGTTGCCCCAGTTGAGTGACGACAGGAACAATTAACATGCTGCAGCAGGATGGTGCACCACCTCATTTCCACAGGGGGTCATAGCATTTTTAAACCAAGAACTTCCACAACGATGTATGGGATGCAGAAATGAAGGTGATCTGATGCTCTTACCCTTTCCAACACATTCACCAGATCTGACCACACACGATTTCTTCCTATGGGGATACGTTAAAAATCAGGTATTTGTTCCTCCTCTACCTGTGGATTTTCAGAACTGAAGCGGCGCATCTGAGCTGCCTTCAAAACCATCACTGTTGCCATGTTGACGCATATGTAGGGAGAGATGAACTATTGAGTAGATATGTGTAAAGTAACAAAAGGTGCACAGATTGAGCATTTGCAAAAAAAAACTTTATGAGTTACAATACACAATAAAATAAGATTCATATTCCTATGTCAATTGCACCGTAAGTTATGAATTTTTGTAACCATGACAATCATTTAGAATACCCCTGTATGCCTATGGCCCTGAGACAAAAATATAAATCTCCCAGTGAAGGAGCCTGAACTCAACAAGATCAAAAAAACCAGACAAGTGAAGAGCAAAGTCAGGAGCAAGCTCCTCGTTTTCTTTAACACCAAAGGGGATTATGCATTAAGAGTTCATCCTACCAAATCAAACAGTGAATTCCACCTACTACTATTTTGGCAACAAAGGAACTGTTTCATCACGATAATGTCCCCCACCCACTGCACAAGCCAGATTTGCCACCCTGCAACTTCACTCTATTCTCCAAACTAAAAATCAAGTTAAAGAACTGAGAGGATTCAAGAAGAAATGCTTAAACTCTCAAAGAGCATGATTTCCAGGATACATTTTGAAAATGACTGAATTGCTCGGACTGGTGGAAGGGAACTATTTTGAAGGTGACCGTGGTCGTTAGTTTCAAAGTAAGTTTTTGGCCAAATGGCAGCATCAGTCCCAAAAATTTTGGATACCATCTCACATTCATCATATAGCACACATTCTCCAGAGGAATGATGTAGTACACACTTGTGAGGAACTCAAAAGTCAAATATCAATTCTGTTCATGTAGCACTCTTATAATGCTTAGATTGGCCCTAACTTTCTATTCTACAATTAATCTATTCTACACTGATTTTCTACACCCATACACTAAAACTAAATATTATTACTACAAACTTGAAAGTCCCCTTCTTACAAATTAGCTTTTACATGCTATTAGCAGTAAAGAGAATAAATTGAGAAATAATTAACACTTTACTTCACTTCTTGATGAAAACTCCCGAAATTGTTTTGAATGGCTACTGTCCACACCTCTAGCCGAGTCCACTGTTAACAAATCTATAGCTATTTGGGTATATCTTGTGGAGTAACTTCTTACAATCAATCCTCACTGGTTTTTGAAAATGCAAAATGCAAAATACAAAATGAAACTTCATAGGGGTGCAATGATAACCTCACCGCCATGTGGTGCACCCTGGGCAATGTTATAACTGTAAACTGTATTACAATTATAACAGCAAACCAATTAGCAGTTATCCAACAATATTATATTCCAGGTCATTCCATGTGCACACATAAAAGACAAAAATTGAATAACAGAGTTAACCCAGCACTATTCTTGGACTCTCTCTCGCTCTACTAAATTTCTATCATACAGATATATCTCTTGTCTACACACTATTCTTACAAAAGCTAATTTTCCTACTTAATTGAGACAAACATTTGCAGAAAGGTTTCCTTGCATATTTTGTTACAGCTATGTTGGAATGAAGGAATTTCAAGTCATCAAATCTTTTAAAAGAGGGATACCAGTTTTGTAATTCCATCCTCTTTCCACGAGATCACGAGAAAAGGTTGTGGACTTTGCACTTAAAAACTGTATAATACTGGCAATTTAAAACCAATCACAAATATCTCATATGGTTAGCTACAGAAGGGGCTCTGGTATTTTGAGATTCTGTGTACTTTGAGCTAGTATTAAGAAAATTAAAAGTTTACATAAAACTAGAGTAAAATCTTGTTTTTATACATTGTCCATATGTACATTTTATGCATGTGTTACATTTTGAACTCTGAATTTTCCATTACAATATAGGTAAAACTGTCCCACTAAGGGTTTTTGTTCATAATGCGCAGAAATAACCTTGGCCTCTGACTGCTAATGCATTTCTATTACAGATTGACAGGTTTGGAGGAGTGCACTTGAACTTTCTTTGTGCACCCTTCACTAATTGGGGCCACATGTCAATCAACTATACAGTGCCTATCATCCCTCCAGAAAAAATGCTGTATTTGTGCAATAGTTCCTAATCAGTGACAGTGGACATTAAATTATAAGGTAACCTCTCTCGCAGTCTCTCTCCACTGCACAACTCGCCAGGAAAGTGGTACCCGGAAAGATGCACCTGAGCCCTTACCTTAAATAAATGCTGAGTTTTCACTCTGCAGCAGAAATCCCTGTGTAATCTATAGAAACTTAGTGATAACATGATGCAAGAAATCACAAGGATTCCTGCTGCTAAGCTTAGATGAGTGAGCGAGAATATTTTAGTAAATTGTGCTGCCCGTATATGAGCAGAAGGTGTAATTTATCGTAAGGTATGCATTGTCTTTGCCAGCACCACTTTCTCTCATGCACTGGAGAGAGGCTGCAACAGGTGTTACAATTCCTAAAAATATACATTTTACAGTAGTAATGTTATAGCTGATTTGTACCTGTACATAGTATACTGTAGTGAGGCCACCATATAACAAAGGTATATGTACTATATTTTTTATGTTGCCATAATTGTGCTCATTAAACATTTATTCATGATTTATCCATTGATTTAGTGATATTTACATATTATTTGGCCTCAATTAGCTTGAGTTACCAGGGCTCTACTACATCATAAAAATTGTGTTTTAGTGACCTCTACATTTTTAGTGTGATAGATTTCTGTCTGTATCCTGTGAGTTACACAATTTGTTCAGAAGGAAGAGGACTTCAACTATTTAGAGAAATTCAAGAGTTAGTCATGTAAATATTTTAAACACATGCTATTTTTAGCAAAACAGTCATTTTTGAGAAAACAACTAATTTTTTATGTAACAGTATTTTGGAGTAGGGAGATTTTCTGGAAAATCTGTGTTGCATCTGTGGAAGAAAACAAAATATACTAACACCAAGTTTTGTACTTATCCAATGCTTTGTTTATTAATTATGCTATTATATTCTCACATTTATACAAAAGACTGCATAGCAACCTTTTCGATAAATGTCTTTTTTGGGAGGGGGTGGTCCAGGGACCTAAAAATGTATTTTTCTGATGAAATTTCAATAAATATATACTGCTAAAAGTTTGAAAATAGTAATCTACTTTAATGACCTAATAGATAGTGATGTTAGTAAGATGAAGTTCTTAAATGTATATAATTTGTTTTATGTATGCAATTCTGACATTAATGCCAGGAAACATAAGTGATATGCAATCTGGTTTTTAAATCCAATTTTATTCCTGGACTCACTGTACAGGTAAAAGGAAGTCTATTGAGGTAGTACCTTCTATGCATCCCGAAGGGCCAAACAAGTACTCTATATCATCCAATGTATATATGTTGGTTGCTTGAGAAACTGCCAAGAAGTGAGCAATAACAAACAGCATGGTAACAAAAGCCTTCTTCCTCCAACAGCCTGTGACAAACAATTCAAAAATCACCAAGAGCACCTTGTGCTAGTAAAACAACCTTCACTATTTCATCACTTTTAAAATATGGACAAGTTTATCTCCAGTAATGGCAGTGTTGCTGCAGCTGATTAATGCAATCATATTTCACATCATTCCTAAGGATTGTAATTTTTCTTTGTCTCTTCTTAATCTTCGGCTAAAACAAACCCATTCGACGTAAACCAAGACAACAGGTGGCTGCTTCTGAGACAGCGAATGTAACGGGGAAAATATCTATGTGATACATTCCATGATTATAACAATGACAAGTGCACATGTATGCACTGAGTTTTTCATGCCTAGCACCCATTTGAAGTGAAACTTCTCAAGCATACAAGAAATTTTACTTCAAACAAGTGCACATGGTTCACACTATTTTTCGTATATTGAGTTCCCTGACTATACAGAGTACACAAGATGATTCAAGAATACTCTTACAAAACTTGAGGACAGGTTCCTTACATCAAAAGAAGAAAAAATGTTCAAATAAACACATGTACTAAAACCCTTCGTTCTCAATTTATTGAGGTTCAAAATGCTATTAATCAAAACATTTTAAAGTGGCACTTTATTCTATTTTTGATGCCAGTTTGTTAGGTGTTCCACAAAAACATCACTTATAACAAATCATCTAAATATGTGCAGGCCATGGAACTGGCCCCTCTCTACCTATCCATTTGTCATGCCAGATGCCAGCCAGTGCATCTTGAATATTGAAACTCAAATGTGCTAGAGCATCATACATAAACCACATGTTTCTTCTTATTTGCAGAGGCATATTTTTTATTAAGTCAGGGAGTGTGTTCTGTATGAAGTCCCTGTAGATAGCACTTGTAAGGTGTGCTGGGGGAATGTATTACACATCTGATAAATGACAAATGTTAACAAGCAGTCATGGCAGCACAAGGCCAACTCTGCAGAGTAAAATGGGTCAAAGCCTTCTATAAATGAGTGCATAAATACGAGGGTCAGCTGATAATTCCTGGGCCTCACACAGTTATGGTGCCAGTTAGATGGTAGCATCATAGAATTGAACTCTAGACTAGCTTGTATCCATAGTTACAGGTCAATAGCTTGTTTAGTTTTTGAATTACAGCATTTTAAACAAAACAACTTTTAGAGTTTTCACGAAAATGGAGGATTTGGAAAAATAAGCAGAGATTAAAAATACTTCCATTTGAAAGGCTTAATGCCTATAGAAATCAAGAGGAAAAGGATAGTACATTGAAAGACTGCCCCTTCATATTCAATGATTAAAAGGTGGGTTGCAGAGTTTAAAATGGAACATACGAGCACTAGTGATGAGCCTCGCCTTGGATGCCCTGTAGAAATGGAAATGGCCTGTTATTTATGGACGCTCTTTAACTGCTTTGGTTCTCAGCGTACCACTCTATATTGGGCGTGAAAGATCGCTTAATTTTGCTCAGAGGCCTCTCTTATCAGGCTTGAGGTTCTTTTACGTGCCTTAAATCTACGACAAGGGACCCACAGCTTTACTTCCCTTCCGAAGGAAGCCATGCTAAAGATTTTTACGCCCAAAAAAATCCATTGTCCTCCGCCAGGTTTGAACCCGAGACCTTGGGTATATGAAGTTAGCATGGTAACCATTACACCACGGAGGGCGGCTAATGCCCTGAAGAAGTGACAACTCCAGAGAGCATTGAACAAACTAGTTTAGTACTGCAAGACTCCAGATTAAAGTTGTTTGGGATAGCAGAGGATGTAAACATTTCAAAAGAACATGCAGGTAATATTTTAAGTAATGTTTTGGGCTTTCACAAGGTCTGTGCAAGATGGGTGCCACATTTGTTGACACCTGATCAAAAGTTGCAAAGAAAAACTGTTTCTGTTAAGAATGTGGAGCTCTATCGTAAAAATCCCAGTGAATTTTTGAGATGGCTTATTACCATGGATGAAACTTGGATACATCACTACACCCCAGAAAGTAAATCAGTCAAAACAAGTGGATTGCGCCAGGTGAACCAACTCCAAAAAAGGCAAAGTCAATTTTGTCAGCTAACAAGGTTATAGCGAGTGTTTTCTGGGATGCACAGGGAATTATTTTTATTGATTACTTGGAAAAGGGTTAAAGTATCACTGGTGACTACTATGCAAGCTGACTGCAACGTTTGAACGATGAGGTGAAAAGAAAAGGACCTCATTTGGCAAAAAATATCTGGTTTCATTACGACAATGCTCCGGCCCATCATTCAGTCATTGATATGGAAAAATGTGCAAATTAAAGTTGGAATTGCTTGAACATCCACCCTATTCACCAGATCTAGCACCCAGTGACTACCACCTGTTCCCAAACCTCAGAAAATTTCTTGGAGGACGAAGATTTCACAGCAACGAGGAGGTCATTGGAGCGGTAAACAGCTATTTTGAGGACCTTGATAAATCGCACCACAGAGATGGCTTAATTAAATTAGAAAACTGATATGACAAATGTATTAACCTTACTGGAGATTATGTTGAGAAATAAAGCAAAAAAAAAAAAAAAACATTTTCTAAAATGGTGTTTTCATCGAGAGGCCTGGGACTTATCAGCCGACCCTAATAGACAAGTTATTAGGTTGGACCTGGAAAGCTGTTTAAGATGACTTTTATTAATAAATTGATAATGCGAAAACTACATGTTTCAGATCATATGTTTATATGAACCTCTTTTCTTGTTTCGATGTCAGGAATCATTCCCCAAATGTTAAGTATTTTTTAATCACCCTGCATTAATTGGGGTCAAATATTTTGATGCACATCCAACCAAAAAAAAAAAAAAAAAAAAAAAAAAAAAAAAAAAAAAAAAAAAAAAAAAAAAAAAAAAAAGTAGTTCATATTGTGACTATGCCTTGTCAACAGTAACCAGCTCACATGTGCATAAGGAGCTTGCTTCGAGCTGATTGTTGCTGTCATCCATTGACTTCCTTTCATTAGCTGTTGTATTGTTACACCTGTGTGCAGTGGCAAGTACTTCACTTTAAAGCTTCATGGCCATGGTGCGACTGAATGGTTAGACCCTTCGCCTCTCACCTAGGCAGCCCAAGTTTGATCCCAGGCGACTCATACAAGATTTGTGGTGCCAAAGCAGTACAGGGGCAGGTTTTCTGGTTTTCCCCACCATCACATTCCACTGGTACTCATTCCATGTATTATCTGTGTCATTGTCTCAATGCCATGAGTAGTAAAAGCAGGCATTAAACATTATAAAAAAAAACATTGAAGCTTTGGTTGTCGCACCTGTGTGTGAGTTTATGACACCTGCAGTGGTTTGCCTGTGCGGCTACTTTTGCATCATTGACAGGTGTAAAAAGAGAGAACAAGGCCTGGCAAGTCAGTTTCAACAGGAAGTTTGGAGTATGAGTCATAGTCACAGTGAGTGTCAAGAGAAAACTGTACAGCAGAATTGCTGCAAAAGCATCAAATAAAGACATCACTCATAACACCCAGTGTAACAAAATTCTCTTTATTACTCGAACAACTATTTCTTCCAACTGATTACAATAAAGTCTGTTTACAAATTACAGTCTTTATTCAATGCTTTTGTAACAATTCTACCACACAGGTTTCTTTTGGTGTTCTCTCCAACAGTGACTAATGCTCTAAACTTCCTACTGAAACTGACTTTGTCACTATCATGCTTGAAAGAAAGTCTCATTTTACATAAACACTTAGGCTTTCACGGCCGGCATTGTCAAACAAGAGTTGCAGCTGATCTAACAGTTTTGTTCCCTGAAGATGCTGGATACAGACTTCAGCAAAATGTTGGTAATTAAATAATTTGGACCATGGTCTACAAGTCCGGCTACTACTCTTAATCAACTTAAGTTCATTTTGCTTAATTTGGAATAATTTCTATGCAAATATGTATTGTAACCTCAAGAGATAGGATTAACAATAAAAAATAAAACAATTTACATTTTTTAAAATAAACATATATAGTAAAATCTAGGAGAAACTTAATTGAAATTGGAAAGTTTTTTGGTAGAATAAGAACCAAATGGATAAGGAAAATTAGTAAGCAGAATGAAGAAGAAAATTAAATACTAAGAAGTAGTATGTATTAGATACAAGACATAGTAGGACCCAAAATCTTGGCAGGGTTTGAGCCCATTGGGCCCCAGGGTAAACAGCAACTTAGTAGAAAGATAAAAGTGTATGGACATGTATAATAATTCATAAAATTTGTAAAAGTAAGAATTCATGTAACATATACAATATATAACATGTGAATTTGTCATTGCTAGAAAAAGTTATGGGAATGTATCACACCAATATCTGCCCTTCTTACATAGAACTTACCAATTACATCTGACAATCATGGGGGGAAATGCCACTGCTGTTGCTGTAGCAATTCAATACATTACCTGAAATTGTTTTCGGACTTTCAGCTAGTTCATGAAGGATTGGTTCTCCAATGTTTCAGACTTCCATTGTCTTCATCTGCAGGGAAAGTGAACTAAGGGGAGGAATTCCATTCCTATTCCATTGAAGACTTCAGGTATTTAGATGACACTTTGGTTCCACGAATACAATATGCTACAGGATTTCCTAATTCATATAATCTAAAGCCTCAAATTAATTTAGTTCCCCATGGAAATTGAAGACAATGGTTCTTTACTGTTTTTAAACATTTCATCTCCAGGAAAGAAAATGAACTCTACCTACACTTTCAGTTCACATTACATCAAAGTGATTATTGAAAAACTGATACACCTGCCTTCAGAAGAGCCCAATATAAAGTGCCTACAATAAATAAATAGAAAAACTGATTCTAGGGGAACTCCTCTGAAAGAGTTAGTAGAATTCTACATGGATATAAGTGGTGGTCTCAGTTTTTAGGCATGGATGTGGAATCATCTACATTGATTACTTGCAGAAAGGAAGAATGATAAATGGAGAGTATTATGCATCGTTACTGCATCAGTTGAATGGAGAAAACATTTTGAGCTATGCTGTCCACAGACAGACAGACAGACAGACAGACAGACAGACAGACAGACAGACACAGACCTTTTTTCTAAAAATGCTTTTTTTTTATTCAGGGGGTCTCAAAACATATATTTCCAGTGAAACCTCGGTCTCAAATTTTTGGGTGCAATACAATACCTTCTCTATACACAATGTACATAGTATGTGTAGAGAAAGTAAAGAACTGAGTACCAATCCATCACACACAGCCTGAAGCCCAAGATCAATTTCAGGTAGATATATATCAGAAAAACCTCAGTTCTTACTTTAATACATTTATCATTTGTTCTCAAAATTGAGACATGTCCTTGCTTTGAGATACTTCAGTAGTACATGAACTATTATCTGCAACATGTGACTTTGATAGCCTCTGCTAATGCTCCCTATAGCAATCGCTTTATCTTGAAGCTATTTAAAGATGTGAAAAATAGATTGTGTTGCATTGGAAACTACATGCCCACCTTTATTCTGTTTGAAATCCAATTTTTTTTTTTCCTTGCCTGTAATAGCATTAAATTTAAAAAAATAAAGGCAATGTTATTGAAACTTAATGAGCCTCATGGTCAAGTTATGAGATTTAACAATGCTATAGGTAACTTTTCATCTACTACTCCCTTCAATCATTCAAGATTAGTGGTTGATGAACCATTAGATGATATTTATTATTAGTGATAGCATCTTGAGGACCAATAGCAGGATAGAATCGGTTAGCACAGCATCATATATGTGTTGACAATACAGTGTGTACGAAGTGGCACTAAAGAAGAATAATAGGGCTGTTGTTGCTCAGTAGACTGTGATGTTTTCAATAGCAGTGGAAGGCGATTGGGGTTGAGTGGGTGGTAAACATAAATACCACTGATTTACCGGAACTAACAATTTTAATATTTGCATGCATTCAATTACTGTTGTGCAAAGGTCAACAGCATCATTATCCAATTCATTTTCTTTCCAGATAAATAGATTACAATACACAAATAAATTCATAACGTCTCAAATTTGAATCATCTCTAAACGTGAAAAACTTTGCTTCACCTCACAACATACAATTGGAGCAAAATGGAAATAGAGCACATCATCATCTATTGGTTAAGATACCCCATCAGCAATTATTTCTGCAGCAACACCTTGTAGCACATTTTGTATTTCACGTTATTGAAAATCCAACATTTTTTTCAAACATTGTCTTCACTTTCTTTTTCACGTGGTCTAAAACAGGTGTGTCAATCTCTGATTTATTGCTTACACAAGTTCGACAGCTTTCAGGGTTTGAGCAATGTTCGATATTACCAAAAATGTTATTGCTCTAGATATATCTGCACAGTTCTTCTGTATGAATTGCAGATCTTCATGCAATCCATTTGAAGCAAGAGATTTTACAAACTTGATTGTAGTGCATGCACTGTCATAAAAGGCCTTAATTATTTTAAAACAGTATTGTAATATACAGCCATGTTCCCCCAATGTGTTACTACAGGTTGTTTATATGTGGTGCGTGCAGTCACCAATGCAGGTTGGTTTCTACTCGGTAAGTATGCAACTGGTATCCATATGCGTCCTGCTATTGGTCTCCAAAATGCAACGGTCTGTTTATTGAATAGGAGCCATCAGCATTCTGAAATTTATGTTCACATTGAGACAGGTGTCCATCTCTCTCTGACAATGTGGGGTACACCTGACTTTACTTATCTCGTCTATATAATGCTTGGTTGCAGAAGACACTTAATATTTCGCTAAACAACAGGAGTATTCCATGTAGTTGGCATTGCTTTGTCTTCTGCAAGTGTATTTTATCCTTTGTGTTTAAAGGAACCCAAAAGCTACAGCTTTTGTATCTTTACATTTAAGTAGTAAGTAAATACTTCTTGCTGGAGCCAATATGAAGCAGAATAGCGCCACATATGGTTTGGCAAATTTTGAGGCAGGTTGTCAAATATGAAGCAGTAAAAGCCTCAGTTGTGGGTGCCAATTTTGCAGCTATAAACTCAGCCTGTAGAGCTATGAGATCTTTTACACAGGGATTTATGGGTTCTAAATCCAGGCCATTAATGTGGCTAGGTAATTCCTTTTAAACAATTAATAATTAAAACTGCTTTATATTGTAGAACTGAATTTTATTTCAATTAATCTTGACAAATAATTCCCATAATCGCAATCACCAGTGCCATTGTGTGTGCTTCATCAATGCAAAAATTTTATCTCGCGATTTATCAATTTTGACAAAATCTGTTCACTTTCTCAGGCTAAAATACTGAATCACTTTCAGATTCTATATTTATATCAGTGGAAGTTGAATTATATTTCACTGGAAATATATATTTGTTTTACCTTAACATCCTTTAACCTAGATGGTCATATCGAATGCTAAATGAAAGTGGTGAAATGATCTCAGGGTCCATGGAGCTTAAAATTACTCAATATTTGTCTTCTCAGGATAAGGGAAAAACCCTGAAAAAAAGCTTTATATGGGTAACTCACAATAAGTGAGATTTGAACCTACAACCTGTTGAATGTGAGGCAGGTACACTACCACCACACTCCCCAGGTGGGGTTCTGCAAATATTCTTGCATTCTCCAACCAACATGTAAAATCAACTTCTTTCCATGGATCCCCCGCCTAAGAAGTATCGCCAGTGTGACCACGAATTGTCCTTAAGTGTCTTTTTTTTTCTTGCTTCTCGTTAGCCTCTTTTAAATTTTCTGGCTTCACAGCCAAGAAAAACCACACTGCCATGAAACTTATTTACAACAGTCACAGAGAGAAAATCAAAACACTTATAACTAACGAAAACACACAGAATAATTAACTTGCATCCAGGGATTTTGATTTTGGTATGAAACGAAAACCAACTTCTGAACAACAAATAGAGTACACTGTCACAAAATGTTGGCATCATGGGGTAAGCATACAAGCCTTTCTGCTCTTTGAAGGGTACAATGTAATGTGAGGCAGGGAACCTTTGTGGGCTGAAATACATTATGGAGGATATAGAAGTTGGTATTCAAAAAAGGAGAGAATGCAGCGCACCCATAGGGTAGTGGGGAAATGCTGAAATAAGCAATGTACAGTGTGGGAAAGCAAGGATGCTTTTTTTGTTTTTAATCATGCAATGCTGCAAACATAATACTAAGTAATCACAGCAACACAAAAAGCAAGTGTAATACCACAGGGGTATTCTGCCTTCTGCTAAGCAGAGTACCAGCCAGATATAAAGAGAAAGATAGCAAATGCCCTATCCTTATGCATTGTGGTTGGTGAAGCATGTTTTTGCCAAGCCGCCATATCTGCATGCACTTTTGAGATGAGTACGCCTTGTGTAGGCTAAATGTACACCCAAAAATACAATTTTGTGGTTTTAATGTTCAATTAAGTAGTAAATTTAATCTGTAAGTTTTAAACCAGTATAATGGTCAATTCAGTATGGTGTTTGGTTGTAGTTTCTCGAATAGCAGAAGCAATAATAAGGAAAGGGAAAAGTGTTTCAATAGATAGGTGGTTCATAAGAAACCTCTTACTAATTCACCCATTTAGCAGATATCGTGAGAAATAATTATGTGCACGCTCTGTGTGTGTGTGTGTGTGTGTGTGTGTGTGTGTGTGTGTGTGTGTTTGTACATGCATCCTATATGTGACTGCCTCATACATACATTCAGGATCATTTATTTTGTGCACTCAACAGAGGAATTAGAGTAGACTAACTTTATAAGTTCATGTAGTGGAATTAATGGCTATAGGCATGAGAGAAAAACAACAAGGTTTTGTCAAAATATGATATTTTGCCCTCGTTCAGTTTTAGACCAAGAAATTAGAACAAAAATAAGTTATTACCTTGTTGCAATGTTTACTGCAAATACTACCAATTTATCAATAACAACTTCTGACAGACCGAAAAATGTGATTGTATTAAATATTCCTTCAACTAGAGATCTCTCCCCTTCCATTGTCCTTTGTTTTTTACTTCAAAAACTTGGATAAACAATTAATTTGAGATGTTACATACAGTAGTATGCATTACCACAAGATGGCAGCTTGACACAAAGCGTGCTTCAGCCCTGTGAAGACAGCCTCTACCAATGATATGTATATCTATATCATGGTAAGACAAAAGCGCAGAATAATTTAAAATCAAGCATACATAAACTGCACAAAGAATATCCCCAAACTGATATATATATATATATATATATATATATATATATATATATATATATATATATATATATATATATATATGATTGGGAGTTTTCCTTAACCACAATTACTCCACATCCCCCACCAGTCTGGGAGTATGCATGTGAGAGTGAATGTGCATGTTTGAACTGTAAGGCATTAAAAAACCTAGACACTATATAGGCTACATCACATCACTTTCTCAAAACCATTATTGTTTACTTTTATTTTGCTTTTGGAAATTATTCCTATGAAAAATTATTTGGTAAGAGTCGGGCTACCAGGTCCCGCACGATTTCTAAAACAAATCCTTTGCTCAATAAATGGTTTCTAAATAATTTCAACAAGTGAGGAATGTTGCAGAAAGTCCGTAAGGGGCGATTTTCAGCTTCTATTGCAGGATGCGAGATTTCTCTTATAATTCCAAGGTTAAAGAGCAATTTCCTATTTGATCCTCCCATATAACAGACTAAGGAACAGATTTTGAAACCTGCCTTTCGACCACATGAACAATGTCTGTTAGTAATTCTTTTTGTTACTGTCTCATCAAAATTGTAGTATATCAGTGGTTTCCACTTTCCTGATAAGCTGCAGACCGCAACTTGTGTCTTCAGTGTTGTCATATTAAAAATCAGATTTCACTTTCATTTCATCAAAGCTCAGAACAAGATCCTTCTCATACTCACTAACAGCACTTGCTTTCTGTTGTAATAGGTACACATTTAATGTAATGATTCCTGTGATATGGTGAATTGGGCCAAGCACCTTTTGATGGTTATAGAATTTGTAGAGGATATTTAAGGTATTCTCTCACATAATCATATGCCTTCTTAGACATGCATTTCAAAATGATTTCCTTTGAAATGTCATCAGAATCCTAATTATTATATGTACCCGTAAGTAAAACTTGCTGCTGGCAAAATGAGAACATTTGCTGGAATACACGTTCGATGCTTCTTAACTTATACATTTTCTCGGATTGTACTTTTTGCAATTCATTTTCTAAACGTGTTACTTTTTTCTCTAATCTTAAATTGCTACTTCTAAGAGCTTAAACTTCTGATTTAATTGTCCTTTGTATTTGTAGGTGCTGTGTTAAATGACGAGGGAGAGGTAACAGGATTTTCGGAGATATTTACTATACCTATATTTATTTCAGAATTGCTGTTTGTTTCTTCTTACACAGCATTTACAATTGTTTTGCATCTCTGATTAGAAACCGTTTTGTCTTCTTTTCTTAGAACTGTTAACTTTCGGTAATTATAGAGAACTTGGGCCCCTCTAGAAATTAAGCAAATTGTGGTTTGACTGTAAGTTTGGTTTATACTTGTTACGTTTTCACAAATTTTTTTTATCGGTAAAGCTCCGTAATTAAGTTAAACGCTAATTTATTACGCGTGCTTAGCGATCCTTTTTTGTGAATATTTATGAAGTATGCTGCCTAGAAGGAGTAGAATATAAATAAAGAAGTCTTGTAGTACTTTTGCAATGTAAATATATAATAATACTACACACCAAAGTGCCTAAAACCTGAGTTTCATTGTCGGCGGCAGGCGAACAATGTTGTGGAATGCAACACCAACATATGTCGCTAGACGCTGTGCTGATGTATGACAAGTATGTTTCACGCAGATACAGCTGTTCAGTGAATTTTATTATGCAGAACTTTGGCCACTCTAAAATCGAATGAAACTAATTGCGATTGATTGACTTTGTATTTATGATGACAATTTCAAAGCCTGTGGATTTCAAATTTAGCGCGAGGTTAGGTTCCAATCCGTTTAGGTTAGTGTGTGTATATAAATTTATGTTTCTAATTTTATATTGTGGTAGTACCTCATCATGGATATTTCCAACAACTCCTAACAGCGCAATGGATACAACATTAGTTTTTTAAACCATCTTCCCACCCATAATCCCTCTCTAACCACACCAGTCCTGTTAGAGTGCAAAACTGGCATAAGTCGCAGCGGAGAGATGTAGCGGCCCAACTTGTAAATAATTACCTAACTTTCTCATACAAGTCATTAGACAACTTTAAATTTAGATGTGGTAAAGCAATGCTTTTTAATCTTTTTAGGAGCAAGTTTGAAGAGTTCCGCTTTTAAATCTCGTTCTTAATCTTCCTTGTCAAAATGTATGGAACGAATGCAGGGATTATCTGCAGAGAAACGATCATCCCTTCTACATAAATGAATCCATACGTACAACACTCACAAGAAGCTTGAACAACCAAAATCCTCATAAACACTGTCATTGTAATGAGAGCAACCAGCAACCGTTACACCAGCTGATGTCATCAGCACGGAAGTTTACTGCGCATCTAGCTGGTGATACCTACCGTATTACTCCATATTCTGTGATGTAAAAGAACTTAGAAATCGTGTGGGACCCAGTAGCCCGAGTCTTACCGATTATTTTTCTATCTGCTTCATGTTAACTAAATTAAACCGGACCCAGTAGCCTGAGTCTTACCGATTATTTTTCTATCTACTTCATGTTAACTAAATTAAACCTTTACAAAAATAACGTCATTACATTTTTCGCAGTAACGATAGGCTCGTGGTTAAAATGGTTAATGGTGATCAATGAATACATCATTAATGGTTTAAAATACATTTCAAAATATATAAAGGGATAATTTGGAGTGACAATTTTAATAAAATTCACATTCACTCACATGTATACTTGCACACCGATATGGAAATGGACTAATTGTGGTTGAAGAAAAACTACCCAATAATATTGGAAATCGAGCTAGTTTATTAATGTGAAACAAATTTAATGTTCTATATTTCCTGCCAAATTACACATTCACTTCGGGGATATATTTTTTGTGGAGTTTGCGTATGCCTGATTTTAAGTTACTTTTGTGTTTTCGCCAAATCCACACAGTTCACTTTGGTTTCCCACTAAAGACACCACGACGTAGATCCATATCTAGCGAAGTTGTTGAACAAAATGTTGGTAGCGGCTGGCACCAGCGGATACAGTAATCTGATCCTGACACTCCGCTTAGCAGACGGCACAATTACTAGAGCCGTTATGCAGAAATAGCCGCGAAGCATTACACAAATGAAATACTAATCAATAAGTGAGATCACGATACGGAACATTTCCGTAAAAAGCTTGGTCAGAGGTAACAATTCATTGCAAAAAAAAAAAAAGCTCTCGCAAACAACTTCGAAGCTTTGCCGAAGCATTACACAAATGAAATACTAGTCAATAAGTGAGATCACGATACGGAGCATTTCCGTAAAAAGCTTGGTCAGAGGTAACAATTCATTGCAAAAAAAAAAAAGTTCTCGCAAACAACTCCGAAAGCTTTGCCGTCCACAAATCTTTGCGGTTGAAGTTTCCTGTATTATCGAGCTTCCTTTCTCTCAGCACAAAGCATCGTTTCTTACCGACCATGTGGCTTACTCCCATTTTGCTTCCGTTCTTGACGTACACCCACTGTTTATTAACTGAACTACCGTCTCGGTGCAAATATCCTCGACACTTTTACACATGTAAGCACATAACTTGTTCAAGTTATAAGATACTAAACACGCATTATGCTGAGGCGTAGCGTGGCTAGTATACCCAACCAAATTGTTCATCTGTTTTTTTTTTTTTTTAGTGTATGCATCATCGAGTCATGTGATCTCACTCCTGCCAACTTAGGAATAAAAATACTCGGTACCTATAAGTGGAAGTTCCCGAAATGTAACAATATGGTTAATAGCAAAAATACAGTATATGATAAAACATCCGATTATACTTTTATCCATCCACCCATATCACTCATAATTGCAGGAATTATAATATGTAGGATAATGAAGGATGCCCAGCATGATGGTCAGACTGCAGTAATTTCCCGGCAAAACCGGCAAGCCTGAGCCAATATGGCGCCCATAGATTATACCACTACAACTAGGTTTATCTCACAATCTATTTTGATCACATTCAAAACCAGTATCAGTAATATACACACGGACCACTATAGTAAGCTCTGAGAAGCAGTTTCTCTAATTCAGCGGAGTTTTGCCACTTTTAAAAGCCAGCACAAACAAAACACTACAAATCCTGATATATATCTGTCCAATTCAATTAGTGGATTAACTACAACAAGAATAGAAGAGATCAAAAGACATTATTAATTATAGTATTTCAAAAAATAATTACCACTTTTCCATGGGAATTTGAAATCGATTTGAATACACATACCGGATTGAATACTGTATGCAAAAGTAGAACAAATCGTATTGAATTATAGATCTGATCTTTAGAGTGGGATCGTTTTTTGTTTTTTTTTTTGTTTTTTTTCCCCCTCCCCAGTGTTTAATGCCCGCTTTTAGTACAAATGGCACCGCTGGCGATAGCACTGATGATATATGGAAAGAAGATGGAGCACTGATGGAATGAGAGGGCGGAGGAACCTGGAAAACCCGCACCGGCGCCACTTTGACCATCACAAATCTCACATGCGGTCGTTTGGGGGGGGGGGGGGATCGGGATGAGATCGGATCGCATTGAAACAACGATTTGAATACGGTAAATTAATTCTTCTTCTGCAATATTCATATGTACATAATGTATAGAAAAGGTATTGTATTGCACCCAAAAATTCAATACCGAGATTTCACCGGAAATGTTTTAAGACTCCCCGAAACTCAAAAAAGCATTTTTACAAAAACGTCCGTGCGCGTGTGCGTGCGTGGGTGTGTGGGGGGGGGGGAGTCTGTTAAATACCAAACTTGGTATTTAAGTTTAGTATCTTCCAAGGGTATGACACAAAAGATTTTCAAGAAAATCCCCCACCAACTACCCTTTACATGGAACATTTTTCGAAAATTTTGATTTTCTCAAAAATTGCTCTTATATTTATATTTGGATGATAAAATGTAATCCTTCACCTAAACATTACATCAGAAACAAATTTTACAATTACCCTAGTTTTTGAATTACCTTAGAATTTATAGCCAACATCCATTAGGCATCTTCAGTATAACTGGCATACTTGTCATAAATGCTACAATTTTCTTTATAATTCAATCCGTTGCATAAGGTATTAAAAAGCAATAATGTTTTAACACATTGTCATCTGTAATTCCCACATCATAATTGCTGCCACAACAAAGGTGAGCTTCCTTCAGAATTTTGAATGTGAAGAAACAAGAAGTGAATAGCAGTTTGTTTGGATTGTCAAAAGAAAAATCTGATGTGTTCCATTCACATGACCTTCTCTACATCTCTGCGAAAAATTATTGTTAAAAAACTTATGCTTCTATTTACTTTTAGCTAATTGAGAAAAAATTAGCAGAAATAGTCTTATTACTTGCTTCCTTGTAAGTAGAAGCGAAATAAGGGAGTACCATAGGTTAAAGTGATTTTTAAAAGCTGGTTGCTATGTGACTAGTTCCTTTGTTTGTATGGACAGGAGTTGACTACAAGTTTTTCAAAGCGGAAACTAATAACCAGGAATATCTTAAAAGCGATCAACTCTATGAAAAAAATTTATATAACATAAATTGTGTGTTTTAATGTGCTCTACATTTTCTGTGTGGTAAGTTTTTGTCCATCTCTTACGGTTTAGCAGTTATGCAAAATTCATCCAGAATAAAGTAGTCTTCAGAAGCTATTCCCAGAAAATTCAAGATATAATTTTATTCAGGTTACAAATAGTGTTAATATATGTCATTTTAATCAAAATCGTTGAGCCATTTTTAAAAAAATCAAAATTTTCGAAAATTTTTCCATGTAAAGGGTAGTTTGTCGGGGGGGGGGGGGGGATTTTCTGGAAAATCTTCATATCACATCCTTGGAAGATACTATACCTAAATATCAAATTTGATATTTAACAGTCTTTTTGTTTTAGAGCTATGCTGTCCACAAACACACACATACACACACATGGACCTTTCTCTAAAAATGCTTTTTTGGATTCAGGGGATCCTAAAACATGTATTTCTGGTGAAATCTCGGTATCAAATTTTTGGGTGGAATACAATACTTCCTCTATACACTATGTACATAGTACATGTAGAGAAAGTAATAATCTGATGTGCACCATTCACATGACTTTCTCCATATCCCTGCAGCAAATAATTCTTAAAAAGCCTATACTTCTATATACTTTATGCTAATCAGAAAAAATTAGCAGAAATAGTCTTATTACTCGCTTCCTTGTAAGTACAAGCGAAATAAGGGACAACCGTAGGTTAAAGTGATATTCAAAAGCTGGTTGCCATGTCAATGAAGTTCCTTTGTTTATATGGATAGGAGTTGATAAGTTCCTGTATGAGAAAAGTATACGTTTTTCATAGCAGAAACCAAAAATAAGGAATGTCACAAAAATGACGAACTCCACGAAAAAAATGTATATTACATTAATTGTGCGTTTTAAAGTGCTCTACATTTTTTGTGTAGTAAGTTTTTGTCCATCTCTTATGGTTTAGCAGCCATTCAAAATTTAGTAAAATTCATCCAGAATAAACTACTCTTCAGAGGCTATTCCCAGAAAATTCAAGATATACATTTCATTTGCCAGGTAAATATGTTTAATATCCGAAATTTTAATCTAAATCGTTAGAGCCATTTTTGAGAAAATCCAAATTTTCGAAAAAAGTTCCATGTAAAGAGTAGTTGGGGGTGGGGGGATTTTTCTCAAAATCTTCGTGTCGCATCCCTGGAAGATACTAAATTTAAATACCAAGTTTGGTATTTTACCGACTTTTCGTTTTTGAGTTATCGTGTTCACAGACACACGGACACACACATACACACACACACGGACCTTTTTGTGAAAATGCTTTTTTTGGATATTGGGGACCCTAAAACATATATTTCCGGTGAAATCTCGGTATCGAATTTTTGGTGGAGTGCAATACTTTCTCTATACACTATGTACATAGTGCGTATGGAGAAAGTAAAAAAATCATCTTCTATGTATCAAAAAGCATAAAAATGCTATTCTCCTTTCATCAATGCATTTCAATGACAAAATTGATGCCATATCCGAAGGCAGAAAGAAGCCTGAGGTAATCACTATGTATAATCTCACTAAAGCAGGAGTTGAGGGTTGAAAGAAAAGCAACGAAAGATGAAATAAATTTGAGCTATTTACCAAGGGTAGTTAATTTATTTCACATTGCTGGGCGCGAGAATGGTACAGTTTTAGCAGACAGTGACAAACCAATATTATTATTGTTCTGTGATGTATTTTGAGAATTATGATATTCCTTAGAGTTGCAAAAGAAGCAGAATCAAATTTACTACCTGCCAAATCCTGATAAGTTTATGAGGCACAATATGAGAAATTTATGAAGCGGGTCTGTTGATCAGTGATGTATACACACTAATATGAATTATTTTAACAAGTGTAAAATATAACTGCAACTTCTTAGTTAAATTACAGTTCAAATGGAAAAAAAGGTGTAGTAAAGTTAAACTGGTAGTTATCATTTATAATACACAAAAATATAAAAAAACCCAAGCTCAAACTATAAATTTAAGATTTAACTACCGCTATAATACCAGCCCTAAATGTAATAAAGCTGTTTCCTATTCTGGTGCATTTATTAAATGAATTATGTGGTGAAGGAATAAGAGCACAGTAAATCTGTTTTATGAATGACGTTGTAGTCATAGTAGTAGTAAATTCTTGCTGAAACTGCCGAATTATGAATGTTTCACTGTAAATCAGTAGCATTCAAGATGCTCAGCATTAGTAAAGTGTAAGAGTGTAAGATCTATATACATTCACTTCAGTCTTTCAGGAGGGAGGAATGGGTCAATGTCTAGGATAGCGGCGTAGGGCTGGCTGTGTTGTATAAGTCCAGTGAGAGTATATTTTCTGCTTGTTTGAATTCCTTTTCATTTTCCTTATGCGTTTAACTTGGCTAAATTTTTAACCTTGCTGGTAAACAGACACACATTAACTTTGCTTTATCGGCCAGAAACAGCTAATGGCATTATAGATTCATTTTACAAGTCTGTGCAAGCACTGCGTTGCCTTGGATTTTCAATTCTGGAGAATTGTGTTTTAATTGTGAATATTGTGTTCTTTTACAAAGTAAATGTGTTGATTTTGGATTCTGAGTTTAACAAAGTTCACCTACTTTGTGCCTTTATCCCGGTGTATTTTTTATAGTGTTTAACACCTGCTTTTACTACTCTGGCACCGCAGGCAATAACACTGATACATGGAATGAAGATGGAGCACTGGTGAAATGTGATGGTGGGGAAACCAGAGAAAACCTGCCCCTGTGCCGTTTTGGCCACCACAAATCTCACATGCAGCCGCTTGGGATTGAACCCTGGCCATTTAGGTGAGATGAGAGGTGAGTGGCCTAACCACTTGGCCACGGCACAGCCCTATCCCTGTGTAGATCCATCCCCTAGGTAATATTCTTATTTGTACCTTCCATCCACAACTTAAATTATTTTAGTGGTTTTCACCATGGTTAGGGCCTACCGTAACAAACTCAAAATGTATATAAACATGCAGAAAATATACCCATATCATTTTAACATCACTGTTATTAAATTCCTCTAAATATCATTGCAAAAAATATTTATCTTTCAATCTCCTTTAAGAAGTATTCTAAAGAGTATTTAAGTTTCTTAAAATCTCAATTTAAAATAGTTAATATTATGCAATTTTCATTTTTTTTTCTCTAAAACTACAGAGTTCAAGAATCATAATAGGCACCTCCACCCCCATATATGTGAAAGAGAGAGATCAGGAATAGCTAATGGAAAGATATTTTTGGCTTAAGGTCTTTTATGGCAGTTATTGAAAACATACCAATTGCATTAAGAATGCTTTTGTCACATACAGGAGTCGAGAGGACTTTGCTGTCAATTAGCTAAACCAACCAAAGATGACATTACTCACAAAGGTTACCAACTTTTAATTATAAATGTATTGTACCAGGCACTCAGAATTATATATTTATGTTCCAAATTATTGTATACAAGTGACACTAAAAATGTTTAGAATCCTATGTTTCTAAATTCAAATGAAATGTATTTATAAATAATCATTTTGCCACATAGTTTCTTCGATTTGCTCTAATAGGTGTGTGTGTGGTTTTTTTTTTTCTTTGTTTTTTTGTAGTTTTAACGTCCTTTAACCTGGTTGATCATATTGGATGATGAATGAAATCGGTGAAATGATGCTCAAATGATCTCAGGCTCCATGGAGCTTAAAGTTACTCTACATTCGTCTTCACAGGATAAGGGAAAACTTCCAAAAAAAAAAAACCTTAACCAGGTAACTCACCCTAAGCGAGATTCAAACTTGCAACCTGTTGAATGTGGGGCAGACACACCATCACCACTCTACCCAGGCGGGCTACTGATAGTTTGTCAATTATCATTTAAAGATTTTGGGTTCACCAAAAAAAGGAATTTAACTAGAGAAATTTCCAGTCTATCATTTTTTCGATTTTAAATAGTCATTTAATATCTAAACAATGTGAACATAGGCTTAGAAATGCATTTGGTAAAGAAGCCCCATCTAAGGCAACAATTTCTAATTGGTACAGTGTATTCAAAAGAGATTGGTTTTTTGTTAGTGATGAATTTCATGATGGATGCCCAAGAACTGCTGAACTGATGAAAATACTGCCGTTGTCCAAGCAATGTTTGAAGATTTATAGACATCTTATGAATTATTTATTAGAGCTACATTGGATATTTGTATGAATCAAATATAAAACATTTTACATCAACAGATGAGAGAAACTGTTGTCGATGCATTTCTCATAAATTGATTCCCAATCAAAAACAAAGCATTGATTGGTGCAGAAAACTTTGGAAAAATTCTAATGTGGCACTTCAAATTTGGTTTGAAATATTATTACTAAATATGGATCTTGAATTTGCTGTTATGATCCTGAAAAGAAAAGTCAATCATCTCGATAGGTCTTTTAAAGAGAACCTAAGTCTTACAAAAGCCCAACAAATTCGAGTGCTTTGATGGCTGCTGATCCCCCCCGAAATGGGCCATATAGCATTAGATGATAGACATTCTGTTACTACTGATTGGTACACAAATATATTATTTTCTGCAAATTTTTTAAAAAATTATTGAAAAATAATTTTACATCTTGACAACACAATCACATACAGCAAAACTGAATATCTGGATGCCCAATGAGTCCTCCACCACAAAGCCCTGATCATTTTTGGACATTTAACCATGAAATAAATACAGAATTATTAAAACACTTAAATGGACCCATATGGTCTGGGAAAAAATATGCATTTTAAAGAACAGAGATCGTGTAATGAATTTTGATATATCGCCAAATGATTCTATCACCAAATTTGTTTTAGTTCCAGCAGATGGCAATATCGTAGTAAACAATCCAGCACCTAGGGGCAGTAACCATACAAACAATAAAAAGAAGCTGAAAGAAGCTGAGCTGAAGATACTATCAATTGGATCGCAAAACTAGTCCTTGATTTGAGTTTATTCATAAAGAAAAATAAAGTTTTATTGCAAATTATTGTTACATTAATACTAGCATATGTTTAGCTGGCAATATACAGTGACTTATCTACAATTGAATAACTGCTGGCAAAAACGTTGCAACCCTCAAAATGCAAATTTTTCAGGAGAGAAAAAAACAAATTAGCAAATTGTCTGTAAATACTTATTCTATTACTGCTCATTAGTTCCAATGAGTTGACTAGTTAATAATGCATCATGATTTTGATAATGTGAGACTTAAATAGCAAGATATGAGAGACGATTGTTGGATATCCGTGGAAAAACATAACTGTAACGGAAATTACAATGTTCACGACACTGAAAATAGTTAACTATTAACAATATTTTCTTGTATTAATATAAATCTAGATTTATTGCGAAACTAGTCCAAGGATTCCAAAAGATAAGTGAAGATTTGTTGCAACTATTAATTGTTATATTAATATTTGTGTTACTTCACTCTTACAGCTTCTTTATACATTTATAAAATATTTTCTTGTGTTTATTTTGTAAAGTAATGAAAAATTAAGCACAGTTTTAAATTGCATTAATCATTTAACACTAGAATGTTTATTAATGATCAGTAAGCACTTCAATTTTCCTTTAGATTCTCGTAAAAACCTCGATTTTTTTGGGAATATACCAGCACATGTCTAGAAGATTAGATTTTTTTTCCATAGATACCGGTAATGTGTCTCCAATAAGTCTTGGCAGACAATTCAAGCTTATCACAACAGGCGGAACTGAGATTGTTGGTTTTACCTCTAGAGTTCAATGCTAAGTTTTCTGAGTACCAAGGTTGTGAGTAGTTGTGGCTCTTACGACACTGAAGTACTGATGCAGAGTCTGAGGAAATCTTCATCCAAACATAGTCCGTTATTTTGCATTTTGGATCTTTACGAATTTGTTTTTCAATTACGCTCATATCGATGAAATCCTCTTGTTGCATGTAGCAAACCAAAAACAAGTTGCTTGGTCTTGCATTTGCTATTACCTGGACCCATTCCAACGGTTCATACACCAGGTAGTTGTTCTTGTTTCTTTCAATTAATGCAAAATCTTGATCACAAGGCAAAAAGCTATGGCCTGTAACTAGAAACTTTTGCTCCACAGATGTGAAGTACTTCAAGGCAGCAGATATTGATACAAGCCAATAGTTTTCCAGTTATTGTTCTGTCCTGTACATCGATCTGACCACACCACTAATGTTCTTTCTTCATGTGATTTTAGAACTAAAAATTCAGAAGTTACATATTTAGGGAGGCAAGAAGTAATTTCTGCTGATCCGCATTTGGCTACATTTTCGGGCCACACACACATCCACACCATATTGTCACCAAGGTTGTGTATTGCTTGATTGAAGGTTGACAGCTGATGATAAAATACTGCAGAATGGTTAAGGGTAGGACAATAAAGCACCTGCTGAAGGTCTGTGCATATGACAACGTAGCTTTTGTTCGTTTTAGCCTTCTCTGTATCCTTTTGAAGCATTGAATAAGCTGCTTCCGCCCGGAAATGGTGCAGTTTGTTCTCTTCTTCAACTTTCTTTCTTTCTTTCAGTTTCATTTTCAGCGTTAACTAACTGACTAACTGAAGGAATAGTCTGTCACAATATCCACATGAGTCCGAATGTGGTACTCCAAAACTTAAATTATATTCTCCTCTGAAAATATCTCTGTACGCTCTTTCACTGCATTGTACTGTGGGATTCTCTTCTTTAAAGAGTTGGTAAAGCTTATTAATAGTCAAGTCAGGACTCAGACAGAGCTTTTCATTTTTATGTCTTGAGTAGTGGCTTTTCTATTTAAAAAGTACTTAAATGTACAATGTCTGCGTGAAATGGCCTCCTCGGTCTCCCTGCTTTTTGATATCTGCTATTTCAATGCATGACAAAACTAAATGCCTTGTCTGTGCATTGTAATCTAAATTATAGAATTCTTCAAACAGTCTTTTGTTGTCCTCCAAACTTAGTGTTTTACATTGGTATTTACATTTACAGATAGCAATCTATAAACAGAGCAAGACAAATTAATATGTAAAGTAAATTATATTACAGACGATAGTAAAAGATCTGATTACACACATTCACTTTGCTAGATTGGCTTACAACGTTTTTGCACCCACCTGTTCAGCAGGGATTTTTCCAGTCACTACTTTGTCACTGTGGGCCAAATATGGTTACCCCAAATTCCGTTTGCATTTTTTCTCGTTCCTCTTCCATTTACTATAGTTAATTTTGCATTTCCATCCCCTATTTATATCTTTGCACATACTCGGACTTAGCATCACATGGCTTTCCTCCTCCATTGTTACGTTTCTGCACCCGAGCGAACCGCAGTGAAATTAAAACAAAAGATAAAAGGCGTGCAATGTTCATGTTTAAATAAGGATATTTATTTATCTTCCTATCAGGTCGAAACTGATTACAATTTATTTGCTTCACACATGCCTCACTCTTACCACATACAACGTTTATATGCAAAAATCCAGCATTCTATAAAAGTGAAGGTTATAACGTTTTTGCCAGCAAGTATTCAATTATGGTATAAGTTTTGGCAACCCAATACTGGAAGACAGACGTTTGACAGAACAATTCTTCTCAACAAGCATATAGCTGAACGTGACATTACAGAACATCTAGCAACACTAGTACAGTAACTGCAGAACAATGTAACCCCCAACTATCTTCACCAGTCCCACAGCAGGCCTAGGCAGTCTCAGAGGAAAGGGGCCTTCCCGAGTGGTACACTAGGGTAGCCATGCTGTGATTGGGTAGGCTGCCGAAAAAGGCAACTGGTCAAGGTCTAAATCTAAATCACAGTAGCATAGCTTAGCATTACAAAAAAAAAAAATTATAATATCAATAGGAAATAACTAAGTGTAGCTAATAATTATAACTAACACAGGAGTTTCACAATATACTTGTATGAACTTATTTAACCTTTTCAGTGCTACGGTTGAGATAACTCGATCGCGGAAAAACATCCCAGGTGTGCTACGGTCAAGTTAACTTGATCGCAGGTTTGAGTAATTTTAAGTCTTAGAATTTCATATTCTCCTGCAGCAATTTTTAAATCAGTTATATCTGTCAACTCTCACGAACTGTTTACACTAATTCTGAGTAAAACGGCAAGTCATTTGGTCCAAGTTAAGCTGCACTCTGCAGCCAAAACAGTCTCTATTTCACGGCTGGAAATATGCTGTTGGTGGGTTGTGGGGAGGCCCCCTGGGCGCTCTATCTCACCTGTGGTTTAGGATGGAGAGGGTCCAGGTTAGATAATCAGTGGTACGGCATGCCTGGATCATGACGGGGCAGGTAGAAGCACCCAATGTGAGACCTGTTTTGTAAATTATGAAACATACTACTATACTCATTTTTTTTAGTTATTAGTGCATATTATTGCATTTTCAACTTGAAATACACAAAATTATAGCTAAATGTTATTGGTCAAAACCAAATTTTGGATTTTAGCAACTTTTCACCATAGTGTCCCCTTAACTCAGCAGTCTCTCCATAAAAATATGTTAGCAGTGAAAAGGTTAAATGTACAAGTGTGTGTATGCCACAATTGACTCGGAGTGTTCTTCACTCAATAACCTGTAACTTAGCCAGAAAATCCACAGAGTATCGGTATTAACTATTGACAAACTCTATGCACAGGTGAGCTCCCATTCCATCTGGCAGCCAGGACGGAGCAACTAATTGCAGATGGCACCAGCATGAGCCTGGCCTGGGTTCCTAGCTCACCAGTAGCCCAAGGCACTCTCTCATGAAGTCACCCACAAATCACAGGTTGCTACGGCGGTACCTGCTTCCTGACCATCCCCTAGGAAGTAGCTCTAGGCATGGTAGTGGAGGCGATGTAGATCCCTTTCGGATGGTTGCCACTGGGGATAACAGAGGAAGGGCACCCCTTTACCCCCTTTGGAGGGTAATTTGGGGGAAAAAAAAAATGCTGTACTGAGATAGGGAACTCTGCCAGTCAAAGGCAGAAGTATTTAAGAATTACTATTTCCACTCCACCCAAACCAGCTTACAATCCGAATCAGAATGAATTTTCACACTTTGCACACAACTTTGCAGACAGATTAATAAAGTCAAATGTTTTCATTCATCAAACTGGATCCTAAAGCATGTTTTCATGTGAAAAATAGCAGGACAATTCAACTGAAATAACTGAATATAAGAAAAACAAATGGATTCCATCAATAAAATTTTCTCTAAGTAGTCATATTTCCTCTGATGTACCTTGTGTGTCTCCATGGATTCTGCTATTGAGGAGGGGGTGACATGTTTTTCCTCTGGTAAGGTTGTGACCATCAGTTTACAAGTTTCAAAGAGTGTGCACAAAATTTTAGCTGTGAGATGTCCTAGTACTAAATTAGAGGGCATGCAGAAAAGTAATGCCTCCAAATTTTATTCTGTTCAAAATATCGGTGGAGGTAACTTGTGTCATGCATATTACTTAAGTCATCCTTCCTGCTTCGCTAACACAAGTTAAACCCTCTGGGCGCTAGATGGCTACAATTTGTAGCATAAAACATGGCAGTTTGTTATACCACTATGTTGGTTCGTCAGAAACAGTGAGGTAATCAAGTTTCTAACTGCTTCCAGTTGAAATCCATAGAAGAAGGAAAGCTGTATATAGTGACAAGTGCATTCACGTCGGTAGGCTCTTCATGCTCTTAATGACAGTTCTAACCTCAACACCTGCGACAGAGCTTGGAGTAAAAATGGAAATACAGTTGTTATTTATGGATGCTCTTTAGCTGCTATGGTTCTCAGCATACCATTCTATACTGAGCAAGAAAAACCCCTTAATTTGGATCAGATGCCTCTTTTATCAGGGTTGAGGTTAATTTATATGCCGTAAATCTACAACACAGGACCAAGAGCTTTACTTCCCTTGCAAAGGAAGCCACGCTAAGGATTTTTACACCCCAAAAAAATCCACCGTCCTCTGCCAGGTTTGAACCCGCGACCTTGGATATATGAAGTTGAGTTTGGAGTGGACGACCGCTTTATGGCAACCGACGAGACTCATCAGTCATCATGAACTCAACAGAAAAAATTGTCGGACGACACAGCTCGCATGTCAGTGTGGCATATGTGAGCCCTGATTGCAGAACCGAGATACAGAAAATTGTGTGCACAGTGGGTGCCTCAAATGCTCACCCCTGAAATAAAACAGAGTAGATTGGACATCTGTCATTTGTCAACAATTCCTTTAGCATTTTGAGCATGAGGGTGATGGGTTCCTTAATAACATTGTGACAGGTGATAAAAGCTGGGTGCACCATTTTGACCAAAACCAAGGGAGTATCAATGGAGTACCGCCACCAAGGATCACTGCCGCCAAAAAGTTCAAACCATGCCAACAGCAGGCAGTCATGCTCACAATATTCTGGGATGTTCACGGTGTGTTGCATGTAGAATTCATGTCTAAAGAAATGGAGTTTTATTTATGGACGCTCATTAACTGCTATGGTTCTCAGCATCCTATACAATAATGAGCATGAAAGAACGCTTAATATTGCTCAGAGGCCTCTTTTTCAGGCTTGAGATTCTTTTATGTGCTGTAAATCTACAACACAGGACCAACAGCTTTACTTCCCTACCAAAGGAAGCCATGCTAAGGATTTTATGCCCAGAAAAATCCATCATCCTTCACTGGATTTGAACCTGTAACTTCTGGTATATGAAGTTAGTATGGTAACCATTACACTGCGGAGGGCGACCATGTCTAAAGGCACCACCATAAACTCTACTAGGTATTGCAAAAACCTTTGCAAATTGAAAGCAAGAATTCGAAGAGTTTGTCCCCACATTGAGCACCCTCTCCTTCAACATGACAAAGTAAGACCACATATGAGCGCTGCAACATCTGCAAGAATCAAACGCCTTGGGTTGACTGACATTGATCATCCTGCATACAGTTCCAACTTGGCTCCAATCAATTTTCATCTGCTTCCTGGACACCTTTGAGGTGTTCATTTTGATTCTGATGAAGCAGTGCAAGCACAGGTGAGGCTATGGCTCCATCAACAAGGTCAAACATTCTACAGTGACGTTATCCACAAACTGGTCTCTTAATGGGAGAAATGTGTTCATCGCCAGAGTGATTATGTTGAGAAATAAATATGTAATCATGAAGAATAAAGATGTAGAATGGTAATACAGTTTGTTTTATGGGTGTTTCTGGAAAAAAATCAGAGGCAATACTTTTCAGCACACCCTAGCATAAAAGGATTACTCACCACCAGCTTGAGGTTGCATTCCCATCAGCATTGGTTGGCGTTGCTGTTGTGGCTGCGACTGCTGTGGTGGTGGAGGCTGCTGTTGAGTCATTCTCATGGAAACCTGCCCCAGTCTGAAACATAATACATGGATATTGTGTTGCTGCAATTTTAAGGTCATACGTTATCTGCTGTGAAGAGTTTCCCACCAATATTTAATCATATCTTGGTGTTATAGTTATTACACTACTGAGTTATTGAAAATAAATTTTAAAAATCTGATGCATGACTTTTTCTAGCTATTCTACAAATAAACTTTCTTTATAAAAGTTCTCTTTTTACTTTTTCTACATACTATGCACATAGTGTATAGAGAAGATATTGTATTACACCCAAAAATTACATGCTGAGACTTCACTGGAAATACTCGTTTTGGAACCCCTTGAATGAATAAAAAAAAAAGAAAGGATTTTTAGAAAAAGGTCCTTATGTATGTGTTTGTGGACAGCATAGCTCAAAAAAAAAAGCTTGAATTATGAGGATCGGCTGATAAGTCCTGGGCCACACACAGATATGGCGCCACTAGGCCAGTTAGACGGTAGCATCATAGAATTTAACTCTAGACTAGCTTGTATCCATAGTTACAGGTCAATAGCTTGTTTAGTTTTCAAATGACAGCATTTTAAACAAAACAACTTTAGAGTTTTCACGAAAATGGAGGTTTTGGACAAATCAGCAATGATTAAATACTTCCATTTGAAAGGCTTAATGCCTACAGAAATCAAGGAGGAAATGGAGATTCTGCCCCTTCATATTCAATGACTAAAAGGTGGGTTGCAGAGTTTAAAATGGACATACGAGCACTAGTGATGAGCCTCGCTCTGGACGCCCTGTAGAAGTGACAACTCTAGAGATCATTGAAAAAATTCATCATTTAGTACTGGAAGGCTGCAGTTTAAAGTTGTTTGAGATAGCAGAGGCTGTAAACATATCAAAAGAACGGCAGGTAATATTTTAAGTAATGTTTTGGGCTTTCACAAGGTCTGTGCAAGATGGGTGCAGCGTTTGTTGACACCTGATCAAAAGTTGCAAAGAAAAACTGTTTCTGTTAAGAATATGGAGCTCTACCATAAAAATTCCAGTGAATGTTTGAGACGGCTTATTACCATGGATGAAACTTGGATATATCACTACACTCCAGAAGTAAATCACATTCAAAATAGTGGATTGCGCCAGGTGAACCTACTCCAAAAAGGGCAAAGTCAACTTTGTCAGCTAACAAGGTTATGGCGAGTGTTTTCTGAGATGCACAGGGAATTGTTTTTATTGATTATTTGGAAAAGGGTAAAAGTATCACTGGTGACTACTATGCAAGCTTACTGCAACATTTGAGTGATGAGGTGAAATTGGAAAAAAAAATCTCGTTTCATCACGACAATGCTCCAGCCCATTGATTAGTCATTGCAATGGAAAAATGTGCCAATTAAAGTTTGAATTGCTTGAAAATCCACACTATTCACCAGTAACTACCACCTGTTCCCAAACCTCAAAAATTTCTTGGATGATGAAGATTTCACAGTGAGGTCATTGATGCGGTAAGCAGCTAATTTGAAGACCTTGATAACTGCACTACAGAGATGGTTTAATTAAATTGGAACACTGATGAGAAATGTAATAGCCTTTCTGAAGATTGTGTTGAGAAATAAAGCAAAAAAAATTTTTTTTGTTCTCATTGAGACCTGGGACTTATCAGCCAACCCTCATATTTATTTACGAACCTTGCGTTTTCAAAACCATGTCAATCATATTGAATTTAACATGTGAAATGCAGACCATGACAAAATAGATTGGACTCAAATTGATTTAAATTCCATGGAAATGTAGTAATTATAAGCTCAGACACATTTGTGTTGTTTTTCTGCTCTTCTGTTTTCTTAGTACTAAATCGTGACCAGTTATGTATTCTTTGGTCAGTCTCTCGAGACTTTGGAAGAGGGAGATAATAATGTTGCAAGGGATGCGGAAAGACTTTGTTACTAACGGGAGGAGACCCTTTAATAATTAACTGAAGACTTAAAGGAACCGACCTGAACAAAAGCCTAATGTCCGATCCCTCATCTTCATATGGTGCAGCTGTTAGTAATCACATATCAATTTTGTTATAATAGAAAGAAGACCCTTTAATTGCTTCTATAATTTGGAGACTTAAAGGAATCAATCTAAACAAAATTATGTGATGAACTGAAGGGAACGGCTGCTCACCAATAAGCACTGGTCAGCTTGGTGAGTTATTGACCTGGACTGATATTTCTTCCTTTCCATGTATCAGATCACCTCTTTTACCTTTCCTATCCAGTCTTGCTTAACTTAGCTCTTGTTTTTTTCGACCTCGATGGTATTAGAGTATTCGAGGCCTAGAGGATCATTTCATTTTCTTTCCTGTCCATGCCTTTCTTTACTTAGGTGACGTAACCACCATTTATGCTGCCTAATTTTAAACGATTACAAAAAGTTAAATAAAAACTTTCTGTACACTTAAAGAAGATATGGATGGAAACCATTTACTCTGCTGCCCAACCTTTAGTCAACATGATAAAATAACATCAAAATACTAGAATGCAAGAGAGCAAATGGCTTCACTGCCAACTGCTCAACATTAGATACCAACCAACCATAATGTTGCAAGGCTACACAGCAGTCAACACTCATAAATGACCTGGGCACCAGCAATTAACTTCTACCTGCCCTTTGGACTGTCTCAAAAGACTAACAAATAAATATATTGCTTGGAATAAAATACCTGTAGCTTCCTTTTATTTTAACAGACATTTTCTCTATACTAACAACTTATTTCTATTCCATAGAATTTTAAGCAAAAAGTCAAAGCCTTCTTCCAAGGTTGATACTTGGCTAAGCAACTTCTGAACTCTGAATTCTGGGAGAAAATTAAAAATAACAGTAAAGCTAGAAAATATGATAAAAAAACCAGTCATATGAACTTTTCCAGGCATCGTTAACTGTGCAATAGTATTTCTTTTTCATTTCTACTCCTGATGAACTATCCATTACAATAACCAACAACTATGACCACTGTCAAAGTCCTTGACTCAAAGACCTCAAACTAATAATTATCGCCCTCCGTGGTGTAATGGTTACCATGCTAGCTTCATATTCCCAAGGTTGTGGGCTCAAACCCGGCCGAGGATGATGGATTTTTTAGCGTGCAAAAATCCTTAGCATGGCTTCCTTCAGAAGGGAAGTAAAGCCATTGGTCCCTTGTCATAGATTACAGCACATAAAAGAACCTCAAGCCTGATAGAGACCTCTGAGCAAAATTAAGCGGCCTTTCATGCCCAATTTAGAATGGGACGCTGAGAACTACAGTAGTTATAGAGCGACCATAAATAACATGCCGTTTACATTTTTAATAATAATGTCGTAGATTTACGACACGTAAAAGAACCTCAAACCTGATAGAGAGGCCTCTGAGCAAAATGAAGTGATGCCCAGTACAGAATGGGATGCTGAGAACCACAGCAGTTAAAGAGCATCCATAAACAAAGAAACTCCATTTCCATAGTACATGTAGAGAAAGTAAAAACTTGAAGTGTTAAAAAGACTGGACAAAGGCGAATCTGGCACTCAATTATTAATCGAATTTGGTGACAGCAAAACAGCCATTAGTGATTAGAAACAGAACCATGTTATGGTTGAGCACTTTTGTTCTGCTACGAGTAAAAACTCTGTTGAAAAACAGCAAACTCAACATTATCCATGTATGAAAAACTAGACAAAGCATTTTTTTTGTGGTTAGCTCTAGAAAGACAAAAAGGAATCCCTATCACTGGCCCTCTAATACAAGAAAAGGCGCTTCAATTGAACAAGCTTATGGAGGGTGTGTGTTATTTTTGGCTAGTTGCTGTTTATAAACCTATGAAAGAAAAGATATGGAATTAGACAGCTTATGAGAACTGGCGAGAAACTGTCAGCAGACAACAATGTAGCTACCGAATACATTGAGGAATTTAAAGTGATTTCTTCTTTGTACTCGCCGCAGCAGGTATACAATGCAGATAAGACTGGGCTAAATTTTATAAAGCATTGCATTTCAAGAAGAAAAATCTGCCCCAGGTTTTAAAATGCATAAACAAACAACTGTGTTAGCTTGCAGCAATGCCTCTGCAACACATGAGCTTCCAGTGATGGTAATTGGCAAATCGGCAAAACCACAGGGTTTCAAAAACATGATCATGAACTTACTCCCTGTTCATTACAAAAATCAGAAAAACGCTTGGATGTATCATGCCTTATTCCAAGACTGATTCAGAAAACAAAAATGAGCGCATTTAACAAAGAAAATGGACTGCTTTCAATGCTCCGTCACATCCAGAAGAAATATAACCTGTTTGTGGTGACATTACAGCACTTTTCTTCCATCCAATGTCACTTTGATTTTGCAGCAATCAACCAAGGAGTGTTGTAAGCAATAAAACAAAATTATAGAAAAATGCTTTTTCGAAGCCTACCTTAAGAGAATGACCTTACAATCCTGCAAAAACTGAAGAAAATTACCATAAAAGATGTAATTTACTGGGTGGCAGAAGGTTGGGAGAACACAAGTGAAGCAGCATTGCAGAAATCATGCAAAAATCTCTGGCCTGATCTGGAGTTTGTTAAAACAGTTTTTCCCCCCGCAAAGGAATGTGGACTTCTTCCACTAGTACAGAAAATTCCGGGTTGCAAAAATACATCAAAGAGTGGACAGCTATCAACGACAGTGGTCACAAGGAATACTATGCAGATGAAGACACTAGCACTGGTGAATGGACGTCAGCTGAGATCAACACAGATGATAATAAGGACAAGGGGGTGCCCAAATTGATGTTATTTCACATACTGCAGCTGCAAATGCTCTAAGTCATTTCAGTGCATTGCATCAAAAGAAGATCACTGACTTCACTTCTTAACTGTTGATTTGAAAATTTCATTAAAACTTTGTTACGCACATTGTTAGTAGCTCTAAGCCTTCTGTTTTTTAGTTTTTCTGTACATGGTAGCTGTCAAGATTCACTGTTTACTCCTGTAGCATTTATTTTATGTTTTCTATGCTAATAAATTTACATTTTTATTTGAAAAAATCTGATGAATTCCATTCACATGACTTTCTCTACATTTCTACAACACATTATTGTTAAAAAGCTTATTCTTCTATCTACTTCATGCTAATTGAGAAAAATTGTCTTATTACTTATTTCCATGTAAGTAGAAGGGAAATAAGGGATACCTTAGGTTAAAGTGACAGTCAAAAGCTGGCTGCTATGAGATTGAAGTTCCTTTGTTTGTATGGACAGGAGTTGACAAATTCCCATATGAGAAAAGTATAAGTATTTTATAGCTAAAACCAATAACAATGAATATCTAAAAAATGACAAACTTCACAAAAAAAAATATATATAACATGAATTGTGTGTTTTAACTAGCTCTACATTTTCTATCAAATAAGTTTTTGTCTATCTCTTATGGTTTACCAGTAATGCAAAATTCTTCCAGAATAAAGGTGTCTTCAGAGGCTAAATTCAAGATATACATTTTGCCATGTAATTATCTTTAATATACATTTTAATCAAAATTCAAACCATTTTTGAGAAAATCAAAATTTTCGAAATTTTTTCCATGCAAAGGGTAGTTAGGGGTGGGGGGAAACTTTCCTGAAAATCTTTGCGTCACATCCTTGAAGGATACTGAACTTGAATGCCAAGTTTGGTATTTAACGGACATTTTGTTTTTGAGCTATGCTGGCCACAGACAAACACACACATGGACACTTTTCTAAAAAATGCTTTTTTTTTATTTCAGGAGTTCTCAAAACATATTTCCGATGTAATCTCAGTGTCAAATTTTTAGATGTAATACAATACCTTCTTTATACACATTGTACATAGTATGTATAGAGTAGTTAAAACTAGTTTAATCTTAATCTTTCTTTTTTCAGGCTGTGGCATTGGAAACGGCCAGCAATTATTCAAGAAAATGTGGACAAAAAAGCCTACAAAATGTGAGGAGGAGCATATTTAGCACATATCAAGTATAGTTTAAGGTATATGAGACATTCTCCCACACTTATCACCACTTCGGCATATATTTTCCTAGATTTGCTTATGTCATCTATTGAAGCTGAGCTATGAACATATGACTAACAAATACTGCAAGGCAGTGGTGCTGCTGACAAACTGGGTCCTAAGCTGCAAAGCATAGCCAATAGATCTGTGCATCTAAAAGGTCAATCATCCAGGACACAGTTGAGGGACCTTGCCAATCTAGCAGATTTCTACCCTTACTTTAGGTTGGCAAAGAACTATAACGTGTGTTTTAGCTTCTTGTAATTATTTTCTCTATAAAAGCAACATGCTATTTAGGGTGAGTTACAGGCTCCCAAGGTGTTAACTACTATTCCTAACTCGAGGCGATTTAAATCAATAATTTAACTTTCTGCGACAAGTAAGGGAGAATCACAATGCTTTACTCTTTGATATAAAATGTACTAAAGTGTGCGTGTGCGTGTGCGTGTGCGTGTGCGTGTGCGTGTGGGTACATAAAGTAAGGAAATTTTGCTGCAATCATTAAGTGCATATCAATTGTTGCTTTATACCATGCAAACATTCTGTTCCAATTTGACCACCATTCATAAGCTCCCTCTGTGCTGCTCAGCCAGTATTAGCACTTTCTGGTAGATGGTTTCAGTTGGTGGAACCTTGTATTTTCTCTACAGTAAATTATGTTTTGGCTCTTCTTTCCAACATGCGACGGGGATATTCTTGTTTTTTCTAATGTTTTTTGAAAAGCACATATGTGGCGATGGAGGTTGTAGCGCACCGCTGCAAACGACAGATTCCTCTGGTTTCGATATTTCGTTGAGGTTAAGTTACGTTAGCTTAAGTTAGGTGCGTCTAAATGAACTGGATCGAAAAATGTGTGTTTGCGCATGCGCATTGCCCAATCTTCGGACTTGAAACATTTTCTCGCCGTCTCGCGTCACATGTTCGAAAGAATCACCGTATGTTTTTACTTGCCAAGAGATACCTAACCTAAATCGGAATTTAAATGTTCATGCTTGCATGTCTTTCTTTCATGTGCACTATAACTAGGTGCATTGACCAAATATTAAAGCAACAAAACAAGTAATTCCAGACTGCAAATCAGAGAGCTAGCTATGAGATTCCCAAGTTGTGGTGTCACTCTCATCAATAACAAAGCTAAACAGTTGTCATTATTTAGGGTCATGAGTTTGTGCATAACAAACCTTGCATCCCTATGCTGACTGGTCTGCATCGCCACTGAATGTTGGTGATGCAACATTTCGTATAGTTCAGCAACAGCTTATTACTGCAAACAAGAGAAACAAATTGGTTAATAAATGTAACTCAGAATTTGGGCGGTACCTCATTGCAATGCATTCCGGACTAGTAAAAGGCCGGTTACAATCTCTTAGATTTAATGTGCTTTTTAAGTCTTTACACACCTATTTAAGATTCTGTTTCACGTCAACCTTGTTACAATAATTATCTAAAGGGTTGAAATGAAAAAGATGGTTTTCTGATGTCCTTAAAAACCCTTTAAAACGTTGGCAAACAGTAAAGAAAAGTCAAAACTAACATGCGGCCATGTTGGTCTTCTCCCAGTGAAGTGAGGTTCCTGATTATCCCAATAGATGTCTCATGCTGAAATACGGATCAATTTAATCAATGTTGCTATAGTAACGCACTACGCCGTTTAGACATTTCAGAATTTAAATATTACTATTGCAAAACAAAAATTCTTTGCACTAATTATAGCATTAACTTAATCTTATAGTTAAAGCTTAAAACATAGTAATGAAAACTTCCTCGTTTCATTCCCTGTGGTACCATAAATATTATTCAATAATCTAGGTATTTTAAATTTTTAAGCATTCACACAATAATGTGAGACTATCATGGCATTTTCATTTTGAAATGGACATGAAGTAGAATTAACTTTATATTACCTAAAATTCTGTAACATGCTCCTGGTGTTGCTGCCAATTATTCTTTACTCACGTCTCGATTTAAATGTTGGACAAAATAATTAATCCGAGCTCTACCAAAAAGAGTAGAACGTTCCATTATAGAGTTCTATACCCCAAAGTAAAAGTTTCTCGACATCTATAGCTCACACACATTGCATATACACAAGAAATGCAAACGATATTTAGCGCGTAACTCGCACGTTACAAAGAAGTTTGAGAAACTAGTCGAGGCTACTGATGATGTAGCTGTTAACCCAAGAACGAACGCCCCACTCCAAAATCGTATTCATATTTAGTCAGACCATTCAGATTCATTCCTTTGACAGCAGCATTGCAAATTATGCAAATACCAGTCTAGGGTGAGGGACGCGGAGGGGGAAGTGTCCCCAAACTAGTCTGGGTAATATCGTGCGACGCTGGGGCAGCTAAACATAACTATTGGTTTTTTTCCTTTTCCTTTATCTAACAGGAAGGAGCTTTAAGAAAAGTAGCACCTCTGAACCAAACCACCATCACCATTACCAAATCATAATTTAAGCGAAGCGGTTGCAAAATAAGCCTCCTAAAGATTAAACGAAATAAAAAGGGAGGGGGAGAAAAGAAAGAAAGAAAAACAAATGCAGCCTCAATACTGGGGCTTGTTATTTGTTTACTTAGCTAGTTCATGAGATTATGCTGCGTAAATAAAGGCACGAGTTCCCACATCACACAATGCAGGTATCAGCTAGTGGTGCTTTTTAGCAAGAAACTATATATAATGCCTTTTACAGAAAGATAACGATAATTTTCAGTCCCATAGTTTTATAAATATGTTTTAATTATTGCCAAAATATAGATATTAAAGGTCGAGGTCATGTTTACATAACCACAAGTGGTCACGGTTGACCCACAGTCTGCATTCAGCTCATAATAACTCTGTAACACCATACAGGAAGTAACTTGCACACATGCACGGCTCAGATCCTCTGTCCTCTAGGAACTTCTTTTTTTACTTTACACGTACTTCGTACATAGTGTATAGAGAAGGCCTTGCATTCCACTCAGAAATACGACAGCGAGATTTCACCTGATTTACACGATTTAAGGTACCCTATATATTCCATTAAAGCATTTTCCCTTTTTAGAAAAAAGTCCGCGTGTGTCCGTGAGTCTGTGAACACGATAACTCAAAAACGAAAAGTCGGTAAAATACCAGACTTAGTATTTAAGTTTAATATCTACCAAAGATGCGATACGAAGATTTTAACCCTGCTGTTCTGTTCGGGTCAATATGACCCGATATTACAGTTGTTCTCATTATATATTTCTCATTTAATCAGGCACTTTTATGAAATTTAATGACTTTGCCCAATGATATATCATCATTTTCTAGTTAAAAATTCGTTACAAAATTTGGAGTAGTTTTTTTAAATAGTATTTGTTACATTTGTACTGTTCGGGGCATTATGACCTGATACAAAATCTCTGTAACACCTGAATATTGTTATACATTGTTGCATGTGTTTTAATGCATTGTTGAAATAGTGTGATGTAATTACCACCGTAAGTATTATTGCTGTTATAACAATGCACTTGTTCTTGTTACACAGTTATATTTTGCATTATTTCGAAGGTTGCTTGTCAGTTTGAGTTTAGACACCATGGCAAGAACACTCAGTGAAGCAGAGTTAGAAGCTGTTGCTAATGCCTCCATAGTGAGTCCATTTCCGAATTTGAAAATCACACAAGTAATGCTTCTGAAAGTGATAATTCTGACGACGATTCTAACAGTCTTCAAACAGGCAGTGATGAACAAACTATTATTTCTAAAAATAAAACTATTGAATGGAAGTTACAACCACCTCTACAATGTGGCCGTCACTCTGTTTCAAATGTCATCAAGAAGACACTAGGAAATAGAAGGTATGCAACCAGTTCAAAGTTCCTTTGAAGCTATATTTCATGAGGCACTTGAAAAGAAAATAATAGAAATGACAAATGTGGAAGGACACAGCGTTTATGGTGAGCAGTGGGAAAATATTGATAGAAATATTTTTCAAGCCTATTTAGAACTTCTGTTTTTTGCTGGGGTATATCGATCTCATAGTCGTCTTCTTAGCGCGGTGGTAGCGCAGCTGCTTACCAAGCGGGAGACCTGGGTTCGATCCACAGTACCGGCGTGGGGATTTTTCCCGCGCTGGGAGACCTGGCCCGGGGTGCACTCAGCCTCGTAAGGTCTCTGGTCCAATTGAAGAGCTACTTGATGGAGAAGTAGCGGCTCCAGGTCATGAGTACCGCATTAACCGGCCGGGAGGGACTCGAGGCGCTGACCACGTCTCACCCTCCAATACTGCACCCCATCCATGACGTCTGTAGTGGACCGAGATGGGGGACGCAGCGGCCGGGCGGTAGGCCAAGGCTCCCCGTGAGCTGTCGTGCCAAGGAGTTATATCGATCTCATGGGGAGTCAACAAAAAGCCTGTGGGATAGAGAATCTGTCCGGAACATATTTTGGGCAACTTGAAAATTTCTGTAACATAACGCGTGTTTTACGATTTGATAAGAGGTCTACTAGAAAAAAGGCGACTTTTAGTGATAAATTTGCTCCTATTCGCAACATTTAGGGAAAATGGGTAGAAGTACTTCCTAAATTATATAATCCTACAGAAAACTTGATTTAGAGGACGCTGACCCTTCAAGCAATACATCCCTTCTAAAACCGCAAAATACGGAATAAAATTATGGTCTCTGTGACAGCGATACATCGTATCTTCTAAAAGCACAAGTATACACAGGAAAAGAACAAGGAGCAGCACCAGAAAAAAATTAAGGTATGAGAGTAGTGTGTGATCTTACATATGAGCTGAGTGGCCAAAATGTAACTCGTGACAATTTTTTACTTAATTCAACTTGGGACAGCTGCTTCTGAAATGAAAATTGACGATGTGGGAACGGTACGTAAAAACAAGCTGGAACTTCCACAACAAATGAACGAAGGGGAAGTACATAGTTCTACGTTTTACTCCACAAATGACACTACAGTAGTCAATTAAATTGCAAAGAAGAAAAATGTAGTACTTATGAGCACACTACACCATAATATTCAAATAAGCAACAGGGACGACAAGAAGCCACAAATGATTTTGGATTATAATGCTAGTAAAGGAGCTGTAGATACACTAGGTAGGTACACATACCTGCAAAAGGAAAACAAATCGGTGGCCAATGATTGTTTTCTATAACATTCTTGTTGTTTCTGCTTTCAATGCGTATATCTTATGGACTGCCATAGACCCTAAATGGAATGAACAAATTAACAAGAAGACGACTATTTCTAGAAGAACTTGGGAAAATTCTGATAAAGGCACATATCGCATCCAGAAAATATTTTCCAAGGACAGAAGAATCATTAAAAATAGTGAAGAGAGTTCAATCCCCTGCAAATGCGGTCAAGGAATCAGACTCTGCGTCAGAAAGAGAAACTATAAAACGTGCACGGTGTAGGTTTTGTCCATCGAAAAATGACAACAAAACAATTATGCTATGTGGAAAGTGTAGTAAACACATCTGTAACACATCTTTTTTCTGGGTGTTTTTTTTTTTTAATTTTATTTTATTTTTTTAATTTTGCGTAACTAGTAAGCTGTAAGAGATAGGAAATGCACCTTTGGAGAATCTCTTCCAATATCCACTGTAACATTGGGATTTACCGTGTCGCATATGCGGACGTTGTGATGATACACTTTACCGTTTAGGCAGAACATCGTCTCATCAGTGAACACGAGTCGGTGGGGAAATTCGTCATCTTCCATTGCTTCCTGGAAACGTTCACAAAATTCGTGTGTGCGGTACGGTCGTTTGGCCGTAAACATTGCAACGGCTGTATGCGATATGATTTCTGACGTAATTGCTTCCGCAGAATCTTTCACATAGTTGGCTGAGGATTGCACAGTTCCCGACTTCCACGACGTGTGGATTTCTTTGGGCTACGATGGAAGACATCTAGGGCGTTCTGCACTATTCCCACAGCGACAATGGTCACCCGGAATTTCTTCCTTTAGGCTCGTTTCACACTAGGACACTGGCAACGGTCGCCAGTGATTGTGGTAGCACTTCTGGATCACTGGTGTCTGACACTACAGGTATTGCCAACTGATTAGTTAGTAAAATGGACTCGAGCGAAGAGGAACTTTTGTTAGTACTTCTAAGCAAGAGGAGGAGGAGTTGAATGAAGACAAAATGTTCATTACACGTACATCCACTGTTACGTGATGTCCGGAGAAAGAATTGTTTCACACACTTTATAATGATCTGAGACAACATGCTATAGTCATTGCTTTTGATATCCAAAATAGTAGGACGATTTCTTCTTCGCTTATAAAATTCTCCGTGTTAGTCAAATCTAACTCATAGTTACAATGTGTACAGTATAATATATAATGAATGTTTCGCTGTATCACTCTGCTCAGAAATTACTGCCTGTCTGTTGACAAATATGCAACGCTGTCTGTGATCTGTGTCCCAGTGCGAACACTGCAATTCAAACTAATGCATGTCTGGCGGTGACTGCTCTGAGCACAGTGACCTTGTCCATCACATGTGGCGAGAGTGAGACTTTGCTGCGTCACAGTGAGTCAGTGTAGTGTCCTGGAGTGAATGCTCCTATGTATCTCTACCAGAGACCGTCACTGGCGACCGTCATCAGTGTCCCAGTGTGAAACGATCCTTATAGAGGCAGCCTGTCTCCTTGAACTCCCTGTAGGGGGGAGGTTCACACATATTCAGTTGCTCTGCTGCGAGCGCTGCGGACCCCTAGCATCCGTGGTACTTCTGACGTTACTAGAAGTAGTCAGGCCGGAAGGGAGTATTCGGATTGGGTTAGGTTCGAGGTGATAGTGGCCCGATACCCATGGGAGATTGGGTACACTTGTGCTTGCCCGGGTGTAGTTGTGAGACGCCTCAATGTCCTCTGACGCTAGCCTGGAGAACTAGTAGACACAAGCTGGTAAGTGTCACCCCCACCGAGATCTACAGTAGTCATCCCCCACGGGGTTAACGCGCGGAAATGGCGTATCCACTTCTACCCTTGCTTGTGAAGGGGGCCAGTGAATAGAATATATACTGGCCTATTGAAAGATTCCACGGACTAGTTCCCTGAGACGCACGCATATCTGAGTCATCAGGTCACTGCATGCTGTCCCCTTGAACTGTCGATACCATCGTAGAATGCTTTGGTGGGTTAGTGGCTGTATGTTGTACTTCCCGTAGGGAGAAGGTTTTCAGTTGCTGTGATGCGAGCGCTACGGACCCCGAACGCTAGTTCTAACTCACTAGAATAGTCGGGCCGAACATCTGAGCCCTTCCCAGAAGGGAGTTGATCGGATTGGGTTGGACTCGATGTGGCAGTGGCCTGATACCCGTGGGAGATTGGGTACGCACAGCTGATTACGCCTGGAAGGGGTTTGAGAAGCCTCAATGGTCTCCAGCACGAACCTGGAAAGCTAGTAGATCCAAGCTGATTAAGGTCGCCTCCACCGAGGTCTTTGGTAGTCTTCTCCTCGGGGTTGACGCGCGTAAGCGGCGTATCCACTTCCGTCCTTGCATTCAGGGGGCACGGTTTATATAACAGGAACCCAGCCTAATGGGAAGCCCCACGGACTTGTTCCCTGAGTCGCATGCATGCTTGAGCTGTCGGGTCCCTGCTCGCTTTGTTGTGTATGTTGTATAGTATTTTTCAAAACATAATGGCCTTCAAACGGGACCGCTCCTTGCTACCACTGAGTAATAGCCATTAGCAAACAAAAGACAACTATATACTAGGAGTGAGAGGCAACGCAATCAAATCTGTTTGCTGGAGGAGCTGCAAGTCGAGAATCGCGCCTTAGTTAAGGGAGCAGTTAGTGGAAGACATGGCAACAACGAGGGTTGGTTTCCAGCCTACACACCCTAACCGCTAAACAGAAAAACCGCAAACTTTAGTGGGACAAGGCCATCATGTTCTGAAAAATACTGTACTGTCTTCGAAACGTACTGCACGGTAGTGAAGGACTCTGTCCTCTCATATTGCAACACACACAAAAAGATTAGTCGCCATTTTGCAAATTGTTACTACCGTGCTACCTGGCGAGTCGCAATGACATAAAACAAAATTTTAAAGAATGCTCTACCGATTGCTTATTAGAATAACAGGGTGCAAATTATACTTTTGCAGCTATAAGATGTCAAAACCGATTAATCATTTGTGATCCCCTGTATTTATGGCGTCATCTTGAGCTGACTTGTGGATTCAGCAGAACACCCTCACAGGCTTTCTCGTTAGAGACGAACAGCAGAAGAGTGGCGGGAGGGAGGGGAAAGGATTCGGAGGGACACTAGAGGGGGGAAAGCGGAATACTCACGGCTAAAACGCGAAAGGAGCTGCAGAATCGCTATATAGTAGAACATTATATGTACTTAAGTCAAATTGATAACGTTTCCTTTGTCGGCGATGTTAAAGCATATGAATAAAACCGTTGATGCTTTAAATGCCCATAGGAGTTACAGGGAAAAAAAATTATGGTGTGTACATATATCCAAGCGGGAGACCTGGGTTCGATCCCCAGTACCGGCGTGGAGATTTTTCCCCCGAGGGGAGACCTGGCCCGGGGTGCACTCAGCCTCGTAAGGTCCCTGGGGGGCCAATTGAGGAGCTACTTGATGGAGAAGTAGCGGCTCCAGATCACGAGGACCGCATTAACCGGCCGGGGGGACTCGAGGCGCTGACCACGTCTCACCCTCCAATACTGCACCCCATCCATGACGTCTGTAGAGGACCGAGATGGGGAACGCAGCGGAGAGAGAGAGAGAGAGAGAGAGAGATGATGGCACGTATTTACAATGTACATAGGTAGAGAAGGTGGTGTATTCCACCCAAAAATTTCATACTGAGATTTCATCGGAAATACATGTTTTAAGACACCTGGATCCAAAAACGAAAGCATTGTTAGAAAAAGGCCCGTGTGTGTAAGTGTGTGCGCGCGCATGTGTTTTTTGTGTATGTGTGTCTTTGAACCGCATAACTCAAAAACGAAACGACCGTTACATACCAATCTTAGTATGTAAGGTCAACATCTTCCAAGGATGCAACACGAAGATTTCTAGGAAAATCCCTCAACTCCCAATTAACCTTTACATGGAACATTTTTCGAAAAATTGTATTAAAATGCCACAAGTTTAACACATGTTCATCACATTAAATGTATATCTTGAATATTCTGGGAAGACCTCTTCGTATGGATGACTTTTTACTTTCTCTATGTACTACGTACATAGTGTATAGAGAAGGTATTGTAATGCACCCAAAAATTCGATACCGAGATTTCACTGGAAATACATATTTTGGGTCCCCCTGAATAAAAAAAAAACATTTTTGGAAACAGATGCGTTTGTGTGTGTGCGTGCCTGAATGTGTTTGTGTGTGTGTGTGTGTGTGTGTGTGTGTGTGTGTGTGTGTGTCTGGACAGCATAGCTCAAAAACGAAAAGACCGTTAAATACCAAACTTAGTATTTAAGTTTGGTAGGTATCTTCCAAGGATGCGACATGAAGATTTTCAAGGAAATTTTTCGAAAATTTTGATTTTCTAAAAAATGGCTCTAACGATTTTGATTAAAATATCGTATATTAAAGATACAAATAAAAAAAAGTACATAACATAAATTGTGTATTTTAACGTGCTCTACATTTTTTTGTGGTAAGTTTTTGTCCATCTCTTACGGTTTAGCAGTTATGCAAAATTCCGTAAAATTCACCCAGAATAAAGTAGTCTTCAGAAGCCTATTCCCAGAAAATTCAAGATATATATTTTATTTGTCAGGTAAATATCTTTAATATACGATATTTTAGTCTAAATCGTTAGACCCATTTTTGCGAAAATCAAAATTTTCGAAAAAAGGTCCATGTAAAGGGCAGTTGGGGGTGGGGGCTGCTCTTCAAAAACTTCGTGTCGCATCCTTGGAAGATACCAAACCTAAATACCAAGTTTGGTTTTTAACGGAGCTTTTTCGTTTTTGAGCTATGCTATCCGCACACACACACACACATACACGTACACACACACACACACACACACACACACACACCTACCTGCGGACATTTTTCTAAAAATACTTTTTTTAATTCAGAGGTTCTCAAAACATGTATTTCTGGTGAAATCTCGGTATCGAATTTTTGGGTGCATTACAATACCTTCTCTATACACTATGTATATAGTACGTGTAGAGAAAGTAAAAAAATCCTTCACATGTAATAGAAGTGGACTAAAATGCAATACTTTCGCCAGAAAACAGACTCAAAGACCTAGCATATTTTTACTTCAAATTTTAAATTAATCAACAAATTGTTTAATTTTTAAGCAATCTGTATTATACCATGATCGCTTTTAATTGCACTAAGTATGCCATTAATATCTACCAGCTTTATTGCACAATCTTGCCCCCCCCCCCCCGCAAATATAGAACAAATCGTGGCACTGTAGATTGTGTGTTGCTGAGTGAAGATACAAATCCTCAACTTATGCTATCTAACATCCCTCTCATGTGTGCAGTAATTGGTATACAGTAATCTTTTTGAACTTCCTCTGCAGTGTTGCCAAACGATCCAACAGCTTCTACTCATTTTCATACTGACAGTTCGTTCAAAGATTCATCAGTTAGAAGAAAAATCTGATGTGTTCCATTCACATGACTTTCTCTACATCTCTGCAACAAATTATTGTTAAAAAGCTTACGCTTCAACTTATTTCATGCTAATCGAGAAAAAATTAGCAGAAATAATCTTATTACTTGCTTCCTTGTAAGTAGAAGCGAAATAAGGGAGTACCATAGGTTAAAGTGATAGACAAAAGCTGGTTGCTATGTGACTGAAGTTCCTTTGTTTGTATAGACACGAGATGACAAGTTCCTGTATGAGAAAAGTATAAGTTTTTCAAAGCTTAAACCAAAAAACAAGGAATATCTCAAAAACGATCAACTCCACGAAAAAATGCATGTAACATAAATTGTGTGTTTTAATGTGTTCTACATTTTTTGTGTGGTAGGTTTTTGTCCATCTCTTACGGTTTAGCAGTTACGCAAACTTTCGTAAAATTCATCCAGAATAAAGTAGTCTTCAGAAGCTAAAGGAAGTACCTACTGCGCTGCTGTGCCATGCGTGTGTGTGTGTGTGTGTGTGATTTTTGTAAACAGAATATCTAAACAACGAAACATCCAATACATACAGAACTTAAGTTTAATATCCTCCAAAGGTAATAGGTATTTTTATGAACATTTCCAAGAATATTCCTCCATTCCAAACTAATTTTATATAAAGTAATTTGGGATATTTTCTTGTTTAATTTCACATATCCTTAATAGTTTCACAATTGTATTGTGGATTTTATTCTGTAGTTTATGTATGCTTTGTCTTATACATTACTTATGGTTTGTTTGAGCTATGGCGTCTGTTTCCTGGTTGTACTGGTTTTTACTTTCTCTACAGATACTATGTACATAGTGTATAGAGAAGGTATTGTAATGCACTCAAAATTCAATACCGAGATATCACCAATATATACGTTTTAAGGTCCCCGAGTCCATAAAAATTATTTAGAAAAAGGTCCGCCGTGTCTATGAACAGCATAGCTCAAAAACTAAAAGACAGCTAAATACCAAAATCTAACGAGTCTATTTAAAATACCGTGTATGAAAGTTATTTACATCACAAATAAAATGAATATCTTGAATTTTCTGGAAATAGCCTTAGAAGACCTGTTTATTCTGGATGCTTTTTTTCTGAATTTTGCATAATTAGGAAACCGTTATAGTTGGACAAAAACTTACTATACAGCAAATGTAGAGCTCGTTAAAACACACAATTTTATGTCATTAAATTTTTGTTGTAGAGTTTGACGTTTCTGAAATATTCCTTTTTATTGGTTTCAATTGCAAACTACGCGTCTTCGCAAACGGGGTCAACCTTCGTTTCTTCTCTCTTTTGTTTTTCTGGAAATGCAAAACGAGCCAAACTTCAGTTGTTCACATACCTATTGATCGGTATTTAAAAGAGTTGATTATCGTTTTAACGTGGTATATTCCCTTCTGCTTATAAGGAACTAAGTAGTAAGACCATCGTTTAGCAAGATGTACATAGAAGGGTAATATTTTGTAAGAATAGTTTGTGTGCAGAACAGGTAGAGAAAGTCATGTGAATGCAACGCATCAGATTTTTACCTTTACTACCTCACTCCCCAAAACTTATATCGAGATTTTAAACATTTTTTGATCTCCTGGACATCAAAGAAGAGCACTTTTACTTAAAGGTCCAAGCGTAGAACGATGGTTTTTAAGTGTGCTTAGAACTCCTACGGGACGAATTCCGGCACACTGGTGGGACTGATATGATTCTGGCAATTGATAAGCGTTATTAAAAACAAAATATTTTACCCTACATTAAATAAAGATAAAGAAGTCGAATAAGAACCAAATTAGCATATAAGTCCAACATCTTTCAAATGCCGACATGAACATTTTCACGAAATTCCTTGACCCCAAGCTAACCTTTACATGCAAAAATCTGATGTGTTCCATTCACATGACTTACTCAACACTTCTGTGACAAATTATTGTTTAAAAGCGTGTTCTTCTATCTACTTCATGCTAATTAAGATAAACGTTATCAGAAGTTGTCCTTTTTTCCTGGTTCATTGTAAGTAAAAGGGGGGGAAAATCTAATGTGTTCCATTCACATGTCATCTAGTTGTTCGGCAAACAAACATTTTATTCAAAAGACTATTCTTTTATCTCATCATGCTAATCAAGATAAACAGAAGCAGCATTAGTCTTATTACTAGTCTCCTTGTAAGTAGAAAGGAAATAAGAAAATGCACAGGCTAACGCGATAGTCTCGTACCTACTTTAAAAGCCGGCCGCTATGTAAACAATTAAAATTCTTTTAGCTTGCCAGGAGTAAACAAAGAAGAAACGAGAAGAAAGATGTCTTCCCGTTTGAGTAAGCAGCTTAAAATTGAAACCAATAATCCGGAATATATCGAAAACAGTTAAACTAAAAAAAAAAAAAAAAGTATGTGATATAAATGGTTTTTAATGAGATTTACATTTTTGTGTGGTAAGTTTTTGTATATCTCTTACGGTTTGACAGTTACATAAAAGTCATCCAGAATGAAGAGGTCTTCAGAGGCTATTCCCAGAAAATTCAATATTTCGTTTGTTATGAAAACATCTTAAATATAAGGTATTTTACTCAAAGACATTAGAGCCATTTTTTGAGAAAACCAACATTTTCGAAAAATGTTCCATGTAAAGGGTAGTTTAGGGTGGGGGGATTTTCTTGAATGTCTTCATGTCGCAAGTAACTTCATGGAAGTTACGCAAATTAAATACCAACTTTGGTATTTAACCGATTTTTCGTTTTTGAGCTATGCTGTCCACAGACAGTTTTTCTCAAAAATGGGTCTAACGATATCATTGAAATAACGTATATATTATGCCATTTCCATAACAAATAAAATGTATAGCTTGAATTGTCTGGGAATAGCTTCTGAAGATTTTATTTATTTATTTATTTTTGGTAGCTTAACGTCCTTTAACCTGGTGGGTCATATCGGACGATGAATGAAATTGGTGAAATGTGTTCAAATGATCTCGGGGTCCATGAGCTTAAAGTTACTTGACATTCGTCTTCTCAGGATAAGGGAAAACATACATAACTTTCTCTAGCTACTCTACAAACTTCTTACAAAAGATTATTATTCTTTCTACACAATGCTAATCGAAATAAATATTAGCAGAATGTTCATTACTTAATTCCTTATAAGTAGAAGGGAACTAAAAGAATGCACTGTGTTAAAGTGATAGTTATATGTTTTAAAAGCTATCGTTATGCGATTGTCATTGCAAATCGATTCTTTGCTTGGTCAGGAGTAGAACAAAAGAAAAACGGACACTTCCTGTCTGAGAAAAGTATAAGTACTTTACAATTGAAATCAATAAGGAATATCTCGGAAGCGGTTACCTCCAGAACAAAAACGTAAATGACATAACTTGTGTATTTTGATGAGATCTACGTTTTTTATGTAGTAAGTTTTTATCTATCTTTTATGGTCCAGCAGTGAAGCAAAATTCGGCAAAATTCATCCAGAATAAAGAGGTCTTCATAGGCTATTCCCAGAAAATTCAAAATATACATTTTATTTATGATCTAAATATCTTTAAAATGCGGTATTTTAATTAAACCCGTTATAGCTATTTCTGAGAAAATACAAATTTTCGATTTTTTTTTTTTTCCATTTTAAGTGTGGTTGGGGGTGAGGGGTTTTTCTTGAAAATTCGAGTCGCATCCTTGACAGATATACCAAGTTTGGTATATAAGTGTTTTTGAGCTATACTGTCCACAGACACACACATATTTTTAAAATATGCTGCTTTTTTGGACAGGCGACCTCAAAACGTATATTTATGGTGAAATCTCGGTATCGAATTTTAAGGTGGAATGCAATACTGCCTCCATACAGTATTAGAAAGAGTAAAACTTCAAAATTTAATTTAAAAAAGGCAAGAAGAGAGTAAACAACAATTGTAGTTAAATTTTTAACATGTTATCTAGTGAGTCACTTTACATATCGGTCGTCTGAGGGTCGAATTCCGAGTAGCTATTTCATGTTTTCCGCCAGTTAAAAAGTCGGTCAAACACGGGTGCAGTTTGATTGACAGAAACAGGTTTGGAACAGGCTGATATTGTCGTTTGTCGCTATAATACAGGGCAGGATCAGAAGACTGCAAGACCAGCTCCCCTGCAGGATACATATATATGTCCAAAATAATCCGAACTTCTACCACATCATTTAAATACCCACACGTAAAGCTAATTCTGCTTTAACTAATTCAGTTTTGAGTTTAACTATAGATCTCAATATTTTGTTAAGTTTTTAATTTACGTAAATATACCTTTATTAAAAAAAAATCTGATGTGTTACACTCACATGACTTTCTCTAGTTGCTCTACAAACAAACTTCTTACAAAAGATTATTCTTCTTTCTATATAAGGCTAATGGATATAAACATTAGCAGAATGTATTTATTACTTAGTTCCTTATATGAGCGAACTAAGGGAATGCACTAGGCTAAAGTGATAGTCAAATGTTTCAAGAGCTATCGTTATGCGATTGTTAATGCAAATTGCTTCTTTGCTTGGCCAGGAGTAGAACAAAAGAAAAACGGACACTTCCTGTCTGAGAAAAGTATTAAGTACTTCACAATTGAAACCAATAAGGAATATCTTGAAACGATTACCTCCACAACAAAAAGGAAGTACATTGTGTGTTTTGAGGAGATCTACATTTTTGTGTAGTAAGTTTTTCTCTATCTCTTACGGTTTACCAGTAACCAAAATTCATTTAGAATAAAGAGGTCTTTAGAGGCCATTACCAAAAAAATTCAAGATATACATATTATTTGCCATATAAATATCTTTTATATAATGTATTTTAATCAAAATCATTACAGCCATATTTGAGCAAATAAAAAATTTCGAATTTTTTTCCATGTAAAGAGTAGTTTGGGGTGGGAGATTTTTCTCAAAATCTTCGTGTCGCACCCCTGGAAGATACTAAACCTAAATAGAAAATTTGGTATTTTACCAGATTTTCGTTTTTGAGCTATCGTGTTCTCAGTCACAGGGATATTTTTCTAAAAATGTATTTTTTTATATAGGTGACCCTAAAACGCGTATTTCCAGTGTATTCCACCCAAAAATTTGATACCGATATTTCACTGGAAATATATGTTTTAAGGTCCCCTGTCTGTGGACAGCATATCTAAAAAATTGAAAGACCATTAAATACCAAACTTGATACTTAAGTTTGATACCTTCCAAGGATGCGATACGAAACATTTCAAGAAAATACCTCCACCCCAAACTACCCTTTACGTGGAAACATTTTAAAACGTTTTTTCTTCTAAAATGTCGCTCTAACCATAGATTAAAATACCGTATATTAGAGCTATTTACATCGTAAATAAAATGTATATCTTGATTTTTCTGGGAATAGCTTCTGGAGACCTTTTCATTCTGGAATAATTTTACTAACTGGTAAACTGGGAGATAGACAAAACTTACTGCACCAACACGTAGATCTCATTAAAATTCAGCTGGTAAACTGGGAGATAGACAAAACTTACTGCACCAACACGTAGATCTCATTAAAACTCAGAATTTATGTCATGCATTATAACTTGCAGAATTGATCGTTTCCGAGACATTCCTTGTTATTGGTTTCAATTTTAAACTATGCATATTCTCAAACCGGTCACCTTTCGTTTCATCCCTCTTTTGTTTTTCTGGAAATGCAAAGCAAACCGAACTTCAATCGTTCAGATATCGATCGGCTGTTACAAGCTTTGACTATCGCTTTAGCCTGGTACATTCCCTTATTTGCCTTCTGTTTAAAGGAACTAAGTAGTAAGACCAATTGTATTAATGTTTATCTCGTTTAACATTATCTGGATATAAGAATAATCTTTTGCAAGAATAGTGAGTTTGCAGAGGTAGAGAAAGTCATCTGAATGCTACAAATCAGATTTTTTTTAGTGTCATGTGAAAAATACTCGTCACCAGATTTTTAAAATAAAATTTTTCTTTTAAATACATCATTTTTAAAAACTCTGGTATGTTCCATTCAATTATTTTTTGTGTATCTATTCTGCAAACAAACAACATACAAAAGATTATTGCCCGCCAGGGTAGTGTGGTGGTAACGTGTCTGCCTCACACTCAAAAGGTCGTGAGTTCGAATCTAGCTTAGGGTGAGTTACCCGGATAAGGGTTTATTTCGGTTTTTTTCCTTATCCTGACAAGACGAATGTCGAGTAACTTTAAGCTCCATGGACCCCGAGATCATTTGAGCATAATTTCACCAATTTCATTTATCGTCCGATATGACCAACCAGGTTAAAGGACGTTAAACTTAATATATATATATATATATATATATATATATATATATATATATATATGTATTCTTTTGTCTACATTACATTATGCTAATCAAGAATAATGGTCTTATTACTTAGTTTCTTATAAGTACAAGGGAAATATAGGAATGCACCCAGCTAAAGCGAGTAAAATGTCATAAAAGTTGTCGCTATGCGATTGTCATTGAAATTCGATTCTCTTTGCATGCCCAGGATTAAAATAAAAGAGATGAAACGGATGCGAACCTCCTATTTGAGAAAAGTTTAAGTATTTGAAACTGAAACCAATAACAGGGAAACGATTATGCAAGACATGTATACGACATGAATGGAATATTTAACGAGACCTTGTGTAGTAGGTATTTGTCTATCCCTTACGGTTTACCAGTTTTGCAAGTCATTCAGAATGAAGAGGACTTCAGGGGTTATTCTAAAAAATGTTTCGTGTAAACGTTAATTTGGAGTGGGGGGATTTGCCTGAAAATACAAGTTTGATGTTTAAACCGACTTTTCGTTTTTCAATTATACTGTCCACAGACATACACGCATGGACCTTTTTGTAAAAACGAGCTTTTGAATTTAGGGTCTTCAAAATATGTATTTCCAGTGAAGTCCCGATACCAAATTTTTGGGTGGAATACAAGTAACTTCTTTACCTATACAGGGTGTTTAAAAAATACGGGGCATAATTTCAGGTATGTATTTCCCACATGAAGACAATCAAAATAGTTCATTATAACATGTGTCCGGAAATGCTTCATTTCCGAGTTATGGCATTTACAACATTGAAAGTCCCACCTGTAGACAATCAAAATAGTTCATGTCCGGAAATGCTTCATTTCCGAGTTATGGCCTTCACACCATTGAAAGTCCCACCTGTAGACAATCAAAATAGTTCATGTCCGGAAATGCTTCATTTCCGAGTTATGGCCTTCACAACATTGGAATTCACTGGAACGTTTTTCTTTCCGCAGGTCTTTGCTGTCAAAGGAGACATTAGGAGGGCGCTCTGATAGTTCATTCTGAGGAAGGTTACATTCAGTGTTCTTTAGGCGTTAAGACTGTGCGACATGTATTCAAATCAAGAGCTGGCAGAGATACACTTCATGTACGGTAAGGCGCACGGCAATGCTGCGCTGGCTCGTCGTTTGTACCAGGAGAGGTACCCACAGCGACAATGTCCAGATCGGAAAACATTTGTACGTCTCCATTCCCGTCTGTGCGAGTATGGAACATTCACCTCTCCTGGTTTGGGAAGGGGACGACCAAGATCTACAACTCCAGAAGTGCAGGAGGAGATTCTGGAGGCTGTGGACAGGACTCCTTCTATCAGCACACGACGGTTAGCGTTGCAAGTCAATGTTCCTCATACGACTGTCTGGAGACTGTTGAACGAGTATCAATTGTATCCTTATCATTTGCAACGTGTACAGGCCCTGTCACCAGCAGATTACCCTGCACGAGTTAGATTCTGTCATTGGTTCTTGCAGCAGTGTGGTGTAAATCCGAACTTTTCTGCCGTCGTATTATTTACAGATGAAGCACAGTTCACAAGAGGTGACATAACAAATTTCCACAATCAGCATCTATGGTCGCATGAAAACCCACGTGCAACTGTTGTATCTCATCACCAGGTGCGGTTCTCCCTCAACATGTGGGCCGGTATCATTGGTGATCGATTAGTTGGACCCCCATGTACTTGTAAACAGACTTACGGGGCAGGCGTACACAAACTTCCTGGAAAACACCATACCTGACGTTTTCGAAGACACTCCACTGATCAATCATCAACACATTCACTTCTTGCATGATGACGCTCCTGCACACTTCAGTCTTACGGCTCGCCGGTACTTGGATCGAAGGTTTCCTGATCGATGGATAGGTAGAGGTGGCCCAATTGCTTGGCCTCCACGCTCACCTGATCTGAACCCTCTCGATTTCTACTTGTGGGGCCATTTAAAATCATTGGTTTATTCGTCTCCGGTGCCGGATTTGGAATCCCTTCGGAATCGAATTGGCAAGTTGTGAGGACATACGCAATACTCCTGGAGTTTGGGATCGTGTTCGCAGGTCAATGAGACATCGATGTGAGGTCTGTATTCAAGCAGGAGATGGACATTTTGAACATCTTCTGTAATGACAACAACCTGCGGAAAGAAAAAGTTCCAGTGAATTTCAATGTTGTGAAGGCCATAACTCGGAAATGGAGCAATTTCCGGACACATGTTATAATGAACTAATTTGATTGTCTATATGTGGGAAATACATACCTGAAATTATGCCTCGTATTTTTGAAACACTCTGTATACACTGTACATACGTGATACAGAAAGTAAAAATGTAGCTGCTTTAGAGATTGTGTCAATGCAATGCCATCTAGGAGGCACTGGCCAATGACTGCATTTTTCTACCGGAGCGCCCCGAGCGGAATGAATCACAATTCACTGATGGGAGCTCCAAGCTGCAGCACACTATTATTGCAATAAATATTATTTCATTTGTTAACGACGCTGCCAATTACGGGTATCATAATAGCGCCGCAGATGTGCCGGACTTAGTTCCGTAGGAGTTATGCTAAATACCAGAAAAGCAAACGCTTTTAAGCACACTCTGAACCCGCGGCCTTGGAATCAAGTGAGCGTGTAACCATCTAAGCCACCCAGATCGACCGGGTATTGGCAGTGTGTAAATTAGGCTACGTGTACAAACTCAGTATATAAACTTTTAATCTGTAATTAGTTACGTACGCAATAACTACTGTTATTGGAAAATATTTCCGGAAAATTTCGTGGGACGGCGAATACTTAGGCGTTTCCAAATTTACCTCTACCACGAACAATGTACATAATAGATAGAAAAGGTTGGCATTCCATTAAAATAATAAATACCGAGATTTCACCGGCAATACATGTTTTGATCATCCCTGAATTAAAAATTTGATGTGTTACACACACAACTTTCTTTAACTGTTCTACAAACTTCTTACAAAAGATTATTCTTCTTTCTACACCATGCTAATCGAGATAAACATTAGCAGAATATTTTTATTCCTTAGTTCCTTATAGGTAGAAGAGAACTAAAAGTGTGCACTTGGTAAAGTGATAGTCAAATGTTTTAAAAGATATCATTATGCGATTGTCATTGAAATTGATTTCTTGCTTGGTCAAGAGTAGAACAAAAGAAAAATGGACAGTTCCTGTCTGAGACAAGTACAAGTAGTTTAAAATTGAAACCAATAACAAGTAATATCTTAGAAACTGTCAACTCTAAAACAAAAATGAATATGACATAAATTGTGTTTTAACGAGCTCTACATGTTTTGTGTGGTAAGTTTTTGTCTATTTCTTACAGCTTACTAGTTATGCAAAATTCAGGAAAATGTATAGAGAATGAACATGTCTTCAAAAGGTATTCCCAGAAAATCCAAAATAAATATTCTATTTGTGATTTAAATATGTATAGCATATGGTATTTTAATCAAAATCGTTAAGATCTTTTAATAAAACAACTTTTCAAAAATTTGTCCATATAAAGAATAGTTTAGGGTGGGGGATATTTTCTTGAAAATCATTGTGCTCTATCCTTGGACGATAATAAATTTAAATACCAAGTTTGGTATTGAACGATCTTTTAATTTTTGAGCTATGCTGTCCAAACACGCACATGCATGCACACACTGACCGTTTTCTAAATTTTTTTTTTTGACTTAGAAAAACTCAAAATATGTATTTCCAGTAAAATCTCAGTATCAAATTTTTAGATAAAAAAGTATTTTTGAAAGAAGGTTTATTTTCCTGTGAACAAATTAATGCAAAATTGAAACTTTGGTCAAGTATCAAAGTCGGTATTTAAGTTCAGAATCTTCCAAAGATACATGACAATTTTCAGGAAAATACCCCGGTCAATGCCGCATTTAAACTACCCTTTGCATTAAAGATTTTTCGAAATGTTTGATTTTCCCAAAATTGGTTCTAGTGATTTTGTTTAAAATGACATTTTACATTACAATTAAAATGCATATGATGAAAAGAATCAAAATACTGGAAGTGGTACACAGTGAAGCATAACTACACATTGGAAAAATGCATGTCTTGAATTTTCTGGGAGTAGCCTCTGAAGACATCTCATTCTTGAGTTACTTTTGCATAATTGGTAAACTGTAAGAGATAGACAAAATCTTAGGTAATATAAAATAAAAAACGTAGATCTCATTGTTATAGCTTTCAATTCTGAAATATTTACCTGTAAATTTTTGCAAATGGGAACTCCTTATTCATGTTTCTGTCTTCTGTCAAGCTGAGAACGAAACATAGCAACAAGTTCTTGAAAGATTTGAGTCACTTTAACCTAGTGTATTTTCTTATTCCCACGTATCTACAAGTATGTAATAAAAGTATTTCTGAAAAGTTAGAGAAAGTCATGTGAATCTAACACATCAGATTTTTAAAGTAGAGTAATTATATAGTAATTTGACGATTATTTCAGTGTGTGCAAGCAACAACTTTACAGAATTCATTTATGTTAAAAGTGTTAGTTTTTTAATTATTGCAATTTATTATATTTTGAAAAGCTTTGTCAATTTCAGACTGAAACCCTGATACAATATTTTTAGTTTAAAGATCAAAGAACATGCTTTGAAAAAAGTTTCATGCATAGGATTTGTGATAGCTACAAATGGGGAAATACCCTTTTTTTTTTTTTTTTTTAATACAAACTGTATACTCAAAATTCAATAATTTTGATTATATCTCCACTTTTAAATTTTTTTTTAAAGAAAATAAATAATGAAACATTAATATACTGTCAGTGTTCCAAGTTTTGGAGATGCTGCATAAAGCACCATTTGGTGATATAAGAATCATTGGTGGGAGTGGCCAATTAATATTTTTAGGTAGTCATAGTATGTTAAAAGAGTGGACATATTTATACTGATGGATCTAAAATTGGACATAATTTTAATGATACAGCAGGTGCTGGAATATACAGCAAATTATTTTGCTCTTGCATATCTCTTGGTCATAAACTCAACCCATTTCAAAGGTGAACTTGAGGCAATCAATTCTGCATTGAAACAACGAGGGACAATACCCAAAAAATTACACCAATTTTGGATAGATTATGATCTAGATAAACGCCTACTGCATACAATAGCAATCATGGCAATCAGAGGATCTATTCTCATCCTCAGAAATCATTTGTATTCGTTTTAATGCTGGTGCTATAAAAATTCATTAAATTTTGTTGTGTAATTTTGAAATTACTAAAGCATTTTTTGAGATTTGTATGTGCTATTTGTATTAGATTTGAAGTTTATCATTTCTAATTTTATATGTTACCTGTACTTAGTTATACGATTTATTTTTAGCATTGTAAATTATTTTTAAAAATGTTAATTGTGTAGTTATACTTTGTCTACATGGCAGCCCTCAACTGAGGAAAGTATTGAAATAAAATAATACTACATTAATGCCTTCAATAAAGCAGTCCTCTTTAGTGATTCAAAATCTGCATTACAAGCCATTTGTACCAGTATATGTGCAGCTAAAAGAACAGCTGAAATCTGCTAAAGTATTCAACACTTACAATCTCTTCACAAATCGACAGCTTTACAGTGGATTCCCTCACACTGTGGAGTTCTTGGTAATGAAAAGGCAGATGCCTTAGCAAAAAACGGCACAACGACCCACCAAACTAAAAACTCATCATTATTGTTCCACTCATCAAAACTACTAATACAGAAAACCATCCAACAAAAAACATATGACAGTTTAAACCAAGAGAGTATAAATAAATAATGGAAAACCTTGTTGAACAATGCAACAATAATTCCAGAATGTCCATGATCAAAAGCTGTTGCTGTATTTCAATTACATACAGGACATGATTGTTTGGCTGCCCATCTACATAACTAAACATCCTTCCAACTCCAAATTGTATACTTCGTAAAGAGGATTCTACAATGAATATGACTCATCTTATGAAGTGTCAAAATAAAACAGCTACAGATTTCTCTTTGCGCTACTGGGAAGCAAGAAGGCAAATGGAAGAACTCCAATATGCTGAGCATTAGCAACCAAACAGTATGTTAAATTTTAAATGTTTGTACAATCTCGTCGGTTCCATACTTGTTTAATGACATGAAAGCTACACATGTACTTTTCACCTAGCGCAGAAACTCTTATCATATAAAGCAAAATAGAGATGGAGCTGTGAATATAATTCTGCACTCCCAGCCCACTTCTTTGGAACAGACACAGTCACAGCAAGTAGAGACCATCCTTTACAAAAAGGTAACATCCATCATCCCAGTGTAAAACTTTCAGAATAGTGTAAATTATGAAACCATGAAAGTATTCATTCAATCTCTTCCGAATGATCTAATGGTAAAAGTTGGCAATTGCTGCTAAAAAGTACCTTTGCTCAAAATCATATTATTCTGTACAAGATTATCTCAATAACTAATTATCCAGATGATAAAACTTATACAGCTATGTAAGTAGTATCTAGCTGTTTTAATGACAAATTACTTTAAGCCACATTTGATGCTGATCTGGAATTAATGAAAACTATTTAAATGTACGTGAATCGAACTAACAATTAATACTATGCACTGCAAAATAATTACAACAAAATGTTAAGACATACATGCTGTAAAAGCCTAGTGAAAGTTTAAAACACAAGTAATGCAATGCATACTGAATCAAACTATATCAGTTGCCCTCTGTGGTGTAATGGTTACCATGCTAACTTCATATACCCAAGGTCGCAGGTGTTTTTTTTTTTTTTTTTGTGTAAAAATCCTTAGCATGACTTCCTTTGGAAGGGAAGTAAAGCCGTTGGTCCTATGTTGTATATTTACGTCATGTAAAAGAACCTCAAGCCTGACAGACCTCTGAGCAAAATTAAGCGATCTCTCACGCCCAGTATAGAGTGGGACGCTGAGAGCGTCCATAAATAAAATGCTATTTCATTTCAAACTATATTTGTTTCTATCTCTAGCCCTGTATGTACAATGTACATAGTGGCTAGAGAAGGAAGTGTATTCCACCCAAAAATTTGAAGTCGAGATTTCATCAGTAATACATGTTTTGGGGTCTCCTGAGTCCGAAAAAAACTTTTTTAGAAAAAGGTCCATGTGTGTGTCTTGGACAGCATAGCTCAAAAACGAAAAGACTGTTAAATACCAAACTTGGTATTTAGGTTGGTATTTTCCAAGGATGTGACATGAAGATTTTCAAGAAAATTTCCTGTATATTAATGATATTTACATCCCAAATAAAATGTATATCTTGAATTTTCTGGGAATAGTTTCTGAAGACCTCTTTATTCTAGATGAATTTTGCCAAATTTTGCTTAACTATTAAACTGTAAGAGACAGACAAAAGCTTGCTGCACAAAAAGTGTAGGTCTCATCAAAACACACAATTTATGTGGATACGTTTTTGTTGTGGAGTTTACCATTTTCATTCCTTGTTATTAGTTTTAGTTGTAAAGTGCCTATACTTTTCTCAGACAGGAAGTGTCCGTTTTTCTTTTGTTCTACTCCTGGCCAAGCAAAGAAAGCAGTGACAATCGCATAACGACAGCTTTTAAAACATTTGACTATCACTTTAGCATAGCGCATTCCTTTAGTTCCCTTCTACTTATACGGAACTAAGTAATAAAAACATTCTGCTAATATTTATCTCGATTAGCATGGTTTATAAAGATGATCTTTTGTAAGAATTTTGTTTGTAAAGCAGCTAGAGAAAGTCATGTGAGTGTAACACATCAATTGTTATACATATTATCACTGCTTTGTTTCAAACTACTTGTATATAAGGTCTTTTTATGTTCAATATCCATATGTTGATGTATATATGTAAATGAACTGTACATTTCCTTCGCATGTTCAATATTTATAAGCCTACTCTATATCACTACGGAGTTATTGATTGGCGACTGAAAGTTTTTTGCTCATTTGAATTGTATTATTCATAAAAGTAGTTGTTCTGTTTGTGAATTCAGTGTAGTAATTCTGCTTACACATAGACATAAGAAAATGTGAATGAAACACATCTGATTTTTAAAAATGTGATTTTTATTTTCAGATGATTTTCTGTACCGTCTATTATTTATTAGTCTATACAAACTATTCTTACAAAAGTTTATTTTTCTATTTCATTTGAATTGAGTAAAAAAACATTTGCAGAAATAACTACATTACACATTTTTTATAGATACAAAGGAATGAGAATAGTAATATGACTTTAAAAGAAATAAATTAATGAGAAAATAATGAACAATTAGTAAAAACTACCTCGGAGATGACCTATGTCACAAAAAGGGTTACATGGAATAAACTGTGCCTTAGATCTACATAGTTTGTGTAATATGTTTATCATGTATAATCTATATCACTTATTCATGATAAAACAAAATATTTCTGAAAGAAGAGACTTCAGAAGCTATTCCCAGAAAATTTAACATAAAATTTTGTTTGTCATGCAGTTATCTTTACTATTATGTGGTATTTTAATCAAATCATTAGAGGAATTTTTGAAAAAATAAAAAAATATTTTATGTAAAGGCTATTGAGGTGGGAGGATTTTCTTGAAAATCTTGTGTTGCATCCTTGGAAGATACTACTTAATATAAATACCAAGTTTGGTGTTTATCCTACTTTGTTTTTGAGTTATTCTGTTCACAGACACACATACATACACACACACAAAACATGGACTATCTAAAAATGCTTGTTACAGGGGTCCTCAAAATATGTATTTTGGTGAAATCTTGGTATTGAATGTACCTACTATGTACATGGTGGAGAAAGTTAAATTGGATCACTATGTTATAGTTTTAAAATTCCACACTATTGCATGACCAGCACAACAAAACGAAGAGCAACTTACAAACCTGTAGTATTTAAAATTCAATCCGATAAGAAAAAAATATCTCAGAAATGGTTATTATTACAAATATTATTACACATAATGTGTGATAAAGCAAATTCTACATTTTTATATACTAAGAACTTGTTGCTTATGGTTAAGCAATTTTAAATATGTCATTCTACATGAATAGGCTTCACAAAATATCCACAGAAAATTAAAGAAATACATTTTATTTGACATGCAAATAAATATCTTAAAGATAAGGCATTTTAATCAAAATTGGCAAGAGCCATTTTTGTAAAAATAAAAAATAACAAACATTTTTCCAACAGTAGTTTGGATTCAGGAGATTTTCTTGAAAAATCTTTGGTTGCATCCTTCCTTAAAGAACAAGTTTGAAATTTAACCAAATATTTATTTTGAACAGGCTATTCAAAGTATGAACGCGCGTGCACACGCACGCACGCACACACACACATTTTTCTAAGTTTCAAACCTTTTATTTCTGGTGAAAATTTGGTATAAATAGACATACTAAAAGTGAGAAATTTACCTTTACTGCTTTCAATATCATCTTCAATCCTCTAGATCGCAGTCAGGTTTCATGGCTGTAGCCTAAAACATAGCATTACCTCATCTTGCAACAATGTTTGGCAGCATCTTTTCTCTTGCCTATTGTGCGGACTCTGGCAAATGCATGAGAATGCAACAGAAATACATGGTCATGTGAAGGGGTTTTTAGTGGGTATTTTTAATGGGTAGAGTAGAGCCCCACATATCGTACGATTGCAAATAGAAAAGTAATGCACAATACTATTTTTTTTTTTTTCTCTCTCTCTCTGCCTTGGTATTGCAGCTGGAATGTTGCAGTTTCTCACAGATATAATTTGAAGTTTTCCCTACAGGGGTAATTTTTAGTTTCATGTGCAGCTCTAGCGAAAGAAGCATGAACTGCGCAACAAATATTGCACGCATACTACTGTTGTCCACGTGGAGAGGTGTGGTTTGATATTTGTGGGCCAAAGGGCATAAACCCAGTGAAATTCACAGGGACATGCTGGAGATGGCTGTATGGACCGTAGCAATGTCTCCAGGTGGTGTGCATTCTTCCCTAGTGATTCGCCACGCTCCAGGAAGCTGGTAACAGCAGCAATGCCACAGAATGAGAGAGGCATTGAGGCAGCAATTTTGAACGACAATGTGTGCAGCTGCGAACCTTATCACGGTTCAGCATTTCCTATGGTGTAGTATACAATATTGTTCATGGCATGTTAAAATTTTGTAAAGTTAATGCTTGCTGGGTGCCTAAGAACCTGACAGATAACCACAAGGGACAAGCTTAGCTCACTAAACATGGTACACTGCAGGAGGGCATGACTTTCTGAAAGGAATCATCACTGGTGATGAGTCATGGGCACACACATGCTGGTTCCCCAGTAAAGAAAAAATTCAAAGTGACTCAATCTGCTAGGAAAGTGCTTGTGACAGTTTTCTGGGCTATGCATGGTGTTTTATTGGTGTACTTTGTTGAACACGGGACCACTGAATGCTGCAGCCCGTATTAACTTTGGTGAAGTTGCATCATGCCCTTTGTGACAAAGGCCGCAACATTAATGTCAAACTTCTTTATGACAAAGCTCATCCCCATATTGCTGCTGCTGTTCATCACCAAATTTAGTCGGGGGGTGCTCCAGCATCCATCATGCAGTCCACACTTGCACTATTGGACTTTCATCTGTTTGGTCCCATGAAGAAATTCCTTGCCGCCAATGCTCTGTGACAGATGTGGAAGTGAAACCAGCAGTCCACAGATGGATATGCACCAGAGAAATGGACTTCTATGAACAGAGCATATTGAAACTGGTATCAAAATGGGACAAATGTGTTGAGAAAGTTGGCCAGTATGTCAAAAAGTAGGCAAAAGAAGTAATTTCATTTGCAACTGTTTTTTGTTTTTTTAACTATTAAACTTTTTTGTAAAATAATTATTGTGTGTTACTTTTCGATCAGCCGTCGTACTTTGGCTGAACTCTTCTCAAAGAGAGAGGGAGAGAGGAGAGTTTTATGTGAAAGTTTCTGGACAGTTGTTAAAAAAAATCATTACTTAGTTTTTATTGCAATGAGAAAAGTAGTTTTATTCCAAATATAAAAACATTCTGTAGCACTATACATTATAAATAAATATGTACAAAATTTAAAAATTACAAATAGTACTTAACATCATTAGTTTCCCTGATTAATGCTATGAATGAAATGTTCAAAATAAAAATTTCATTCCTATGAACACTGAAGTAACCACTCACTTTTAATGAACTGCAAGTTTTAACACTTCATCCTAAACTTTTTTATTCAAATACCAAAGTATAAAACTTCAACTTCGTACATGTAAGTTGCTTTATACATAGAAATGAACAAAATGCTAACATTTGTTCTAGTAATAACAAATATACTTAACAGCACAGCATGGTTATAATAATTTTAAATGTATCTAAAGAAACACTTTATAATCTAATGATAGGGAACTGTAAGTAAATGCTATCAAGTTGTTTTTCTGGCTAGATTTAGCATTATGTTAGAGAATAGTAACTCATGGCCTCTACTATGATCTCTGTATAATGCAGTTAAACTATCTGGAAGATACTAAATGTTTTCTCCAATACTACTAATGGCTTTTAATTAATTTTGCAAACTGAACAAAGCAAACATATAGGTTAGAAAATCTATCTATATCAGGCTAAGAAGATCACAAAAAGATATTGAGAGGAACTTACGCAAAGCCTAGATGGTACCAGTGGTCCAGGATCAAGAACCTGCAAATGAAAATGATGAGATTAAAGCAGATCCAATACGAGTAAATAACGAATGAGTCAAAAAAGTACGAATTGGCTGCTCAGTGTTTTGCCTTTCCCATCTTCTGTGGTTGTTGCCGTCTGCTGCTGTCATAGAAAGGTGCGAATGAAACTATATGCTTTTAAAGGCTTTACTTACTAACTTTATGAAAGGAGATGCTAAAACTGGCCACTGTTGTTTTCCATCCATACATTTTTGGCACCTCTTTAGGAAACTATCCATCACTTGCTATAGTTCACCTTGAGAAATGCTGGCAACTTCCTGGCAAATATTTGTTTGTTTGTTTATTCTTTGCAGCTTAATGTCCTTTAACCTGGTCGGTCATATCGGACATGAATGAAATTGGTGAAATAATGTTCAAATGATCTTGGGGTACATGGTGCTTAAAGTTACTGACATTCGTCTTCTCACGGTAAGGGAAAACCCTGAAAAAAACCTTATCCAGGTAACTTATCCTAAGCGAGATTTGAACTTGTCTTGTTTTAATTCTTCTGGGGTGTATGGGTTTGTCTTGTACATTTCATGTTTCAAGTTACACAGAGATAGAAATTGCAGGTGGTTAGCTTGGGGATCGCGGCCACAAATCTCTACTAATAATTCTGTCATGAAACACATTTCCAATTGTATTCACTGAAAGATCGGTTGTATGAGCTGTTAGGAAAATCACACTCCCTGTCTGTTAATTTTCAAAAAAAAGGGGAGGAAGGCAAAATTGTATTCATACGTGTATGGGCGTCAACGGCTCATTCAAAAAAAAAAATTCGCTGTATGACTCTTTCTCCAATAATAGTGCAACATACACCAATTTTTTTGCCATGAAGGAGTACTTCATAAACAATATTAGGTTTCTTATTTTTTGTACATACATATATCCATGAAGGTAGAACCAAACCTCACCCATGAAAAATATTAAATATGAGTCCATTTCATCATTGTATACATTATTTACAGTCCACTCACAAAACCAGGATCAGCTGGTTGAAGAGCATGTTCCACAATTATTTTATATGGTTTAACTTCAGCAATTTAGCACAGAGCCATAAGAAATGCCTACCTGCTGTGAAAGATGCCAAAGCGATTTTTGGGGAGAATTCTGCCAATGATGACTTTGGTAAGAACCGTATACCGTCTTTTAGACTTCTTAGCCTGAATCTTCTACACTTGCAAATATTTCTGCAAATCATATTTTTACTTGGCGAGTTGACCGAGTTAACACATATGAATCACTAATAAGTACACATTGTGCAGTAGAAAACATATGCTGAGCCATAATATGCAGTAGAAAACATATGCTGAGCCATAATACACCTTGTGACTAAGTACAGGATAAAATAATAAATCTCTTGTAATAACTGAACTGCACCATATCACTGTCAACTTAATACTGTACTTCCAGAGCAGAGCAAAACTGTGTCACAAGCATGACCTTGTTTACAGCAGTAGCGCAGAATTGTGTGTCCACACGGCCAGTGGAAAATCAATGCGCAGCCGGTTCAGAGTTTTTGACTCCCTCAGTAGAAGACAATGCTGGACATCTATAGACGGAATTGAGACAGCACAGAGGCAAAATAATTAGTTATGTCTACGGATTTGTTAGATAATAAACCAAAATTTGATATTGAGATTTCACTGGAAATAAACGTTTTAGGGTTCCTGTATACAAAAAAACATTTTTAGAAAAGTGTGTGTGTGCATGCATGTGTGGGTGGGTACGTGAGTGTGGTGAGTGAACACCACACTCACAATAAATACAAAAAACATACCTAATCTGAATCTGAAAGAGGTTGTATTCTATCCAGGTTAGAGTTCTATTCCTTCTCTTTCCCTTCATCCTCTCTCTTGCATTTTACCCTTAACGATGATGTCCACCCATACCTGGGAACATGTTGCCTTCATTTACCCATACTTTGTTGAGAGAATACATCTTCCGCCCTTCATGTCTGTATGTGCGAATGCAACAATATATTATCACGGTCAACAATGACATTGTTACTGTTTCTTTTCTGGAATTCAAAATCAATGTCAAGTAACAGCTTATAAAAAGACTTTAGTTTGAATGTAGGAAGGCCAGTCATGTTCACCAGCACAAGTTGTTTTTTGATAGTAAGTGGCTCATTATTAATGTGGAGGAAAGGATGAACTTTCTGTTGTACTGCACTCCTAAAAGTTCATCATACTGAACTTACTCCATGGCACGACAGTCCACAAGGGACCTTGCATCTCCCATCTCAGCCCAAAGGCGTCATGAATGGGGTGCAGTGCTGGTAGGGGGTAGGATTTTTATTATCCATATATTGGTTTACCTGATAAAATGTAAAACTGTTTTTGTCCAATAATATTCCCTTTCTAAGTATATAAAGCCTTTTTAGTAGCTTTCTATTCTGGTTAAATAAATTTATATTTCATATATGCATTTAAGACATAATATAATTTTGCATGGCTTCTTTTCTCCGGCAATTAGTACGAGGAGTAACTTGCTACTGAATAAACAAGATAAACTTTAGATTTTGATAATAACATTTTATTTTACTCACGATCTTTTAGGAACAAAACTTCAATTAAGTTAACACTTTGATAATATAATAAATTACAATACACCTTCCCGATATAACTTATAAATTCATGGAGTTTTTCTCAATAGCGTGTTTAATTTGTACACTGAATTCTGTAATTATTCACTTCCATTCCTGTACAAATCATTTTCTTATTTGGCAAATTACAGGTTCAATTATTCCACTAATTTAACATATATGTTCTTAAACGAATATATTTCTTAAAGAGATTAGCTATTCTATAAATATATGCGACATATCATCGTGATACTCAACAAATTTACACTTATGTACATTTCTTCAAACTTTTTCAAACAAAATCAGGAGACAATATAATTCTAATTCATTTGTTCTTTCCTTAAGGAAACAAGCTAATAAACATTAATATATATTATTCATCGTTTATATGTAGATCTTCCTTTTTAACCACTAATACTACAAATTACATGGTAATTACATAAATTACACGGTTACTCAATAACTTTCTGTTGCAAGGGTCAGATGTGATCAGTGCTTTGAATCCCTCCCAGCCAGTTAATGCGGTCTTCTCGATCTGATACTGAACTTCTAGCACTGGCTTATTACGTTCCTTAATTTTCCAGGTGCGATTATCCTTTCACTGCATGCAAAGTTTACACTTAATGCCCACATACATACCTGTAAACTTCGCTGTCACGTTAACAATATCCATGATGGTCAACATAGGCTATTTCTTACATAATTTGTGAAAAAATTTAAAATTATACCTTTCTCATCACTCGTTAAAAGGCTTACCTCTGCAATGTTTTATAAACTGTATTTGTTTGGCCATGTACTAACAGCCTCTCCTTCCCACTTCTAAAATTCATCAGCAGTCTGCGCACCCTGTTTGCTCATTTTCTAATTAAGTACAATTTGATTGTTTACTTTAGATTTATTTTGCTGAAATTCTACATAATCATACTCTAAACATTGCTGGAGGAGATCCATTAGTTTTTGTTAGTACTCAGCAAACTACTTTGTAACCGTTCTATCCTGTGATATGCAGCATCAGACAATGAATGTACAATTGATTCGCTTTTGTGCATGTGTCTCAGTTTACATGAGTACCTATTCATTTAGTGAAAATGGTCTAGTTTCTATAGTTATACATACCCGAATACCTTATCAGTACTTATGTAATACTAACCTTCAGATTCAAAGTAGTTTTTAATATTAACTTTGACAACCCTTCAAACATTCTGTCAATTTACGGTTGTTTGGGACTAGCTGTGTTGTGCATATAATCAGGATAGAGGGCAGCATTATCCAGCGCCCTCAACACAAGACTCACCATTGGTATATGGCTAGAGAGCTGGGCTTCCTTCATGGCCAGTTGATGACAAGCCATTATTATTATTATTTAACCTGTTGGATTAATTGTTTTTTCACACAAGCCGTGTAGGACAGTTGGATAGGCTCAGTGGCAGAGCAACCAACTAGAGATCGGGAGATCCGTGGTTCAAATCCCGGCCCTGGCATTGAATTTTTCAGTCTGACTACCTATCCAACTCCTGTCCTACACATGGCTTGTGTGAAAAAACAATTAATCCAATAGCAATTGACCATAATAGTTGGCTATACTATGAATCCTGGGACTTAATTACTTACAACACTGCAAGTTGCCATTGAGGTTGTTATCTCAGAATAATTTGAGCACACCTTTTGGTTTACTGGGAAACATGCGAGTCAGTTGAGAAATTCAATGCTATGCCGGCATGTTGCCTTGGTAGCTCAGTGGCAGAGCAACTGGCTAGAGACCGGGAGATCCGTGGTTCAAATTCTGGCTATGGCATTGAATTTTTCAGTCTGACTCTACCTATCCATCCTTTAACCTGGTTGGTCTTATCGGACGATGAATGGAATCGGTGAAATGATAGACAAATGATCTTGGGGTCCATGGGGCTTTAAGTTACTTGACATTCGTATTCTCAGGATAAGGGAAAAAACTGAAAAAAACACCTCAAAGCGAGGTTCGAACTCGCAACCTGCTGAATGTGAGGCAGACCGCTACCACCACAATACCTAGGCATGAGAGGTTTTGTTGTGCAGTATTGTAATGTAACATAGAGTAAATTTAGTTTATTTATTAACAACTTTAATTAAATAGTGAGAGATACCAGAAAAATGTTGTGTTATTTATGGACGCTCTTTAACTGCTGTGGTTCTCAGCGTCCCATTCTAAATTGGGCGTGAAAGACTGCTTAATTTTGCTCAGAGGCCTTTCAATCAGGCTTGAGGTTCTTTTACATGCCGTAAATCTATGACACGGGACCAACGGCTTTACTTCCCTTCTGAAGGAAGCCATGCTTAGGATTTCTAAGCCTGAAAAAATCCATCGTCCTCCGTCGGGTTTGAACCCGCGACCTTGGGTATATGAAGTCAGCATGGTAACCACGGAGGGCCCAGAGAGAGGTTTCTAGCACACAATACTGGTACAAGCTCAAAATATGCTCTACATCCAATTTAATGAGCCCCTCCCCTACCTTCATGGCTGTGAAAGTTGTTTTTCAATTCCTAGTTTGTTTCAGAGATATTTGTGATCAAAGTTTTAGATGACTCACTCTGTATATCCAGTGCCAAAGGCACTAAACTATTTCTTGATGCACAACTTTTGTTGTTTCTTCCACACTTTCAATAGTCTTACTTCTTCTGGGTACTGGGACAGGCACCTGAAAAAAACAAAAAAGACCTGATGTGTGGCATTCATGTCAATTTCTCTGATCTACTTCCTATGCATGGGTGGACGTTAGCACGAGGTTAGAAAACTTGGGCATAATACAGATGAAACATCATTTGTATAAAATTAAGGGTAGAAGGTACAGAACCAACATAAGAAAGTTTTCTTTTGTTAATAGGACTATTGAAGAGATAATAGGACCAAGAATTGCCTGTAGCAGCCTTTTAGGGCTACCCTCTGACCTTAAAGAAGTTTAGGGGTAATTTAAGGAGAATAAATGTTAGATAATTAATTAAAGTAAATATTGTGAAGTAATTAAGGATCTGCAACTATTAATGTTGAGGCTACATGCTACTATGTAGCCTTATGTTTATAAACATGCTGGTAATTGACATAACTATTGCTATATGGTTTAATAAGTATTAAAAATTTCAAAAACCATGTATATATAGTATGTTAGTTGTATTACTATTATTAATTTGCACATTTAAACTCTGCCACTGGGCAGTACCCAATTGGGGAGAGAGGGAGGGACGTGCATGCACCACACACACACACACACACACACGCGCACATTAATCAAGATAAATATTTGTTCCTTTGGTATCACAATCTTCTAATTAATCCTGAAAATCAGCTACTAAAGGAACTATCATATCCATCTGAATTAACAACTTGAGAAAGAATTTTCTGCCTTATTTTCCACCACACAACCATGAATTTCTCATTCCCTCATACAGATTGTTTATCCGACTTCAGTGCCCATCACATCAACAGCAGTAGTGGTTCAACAGCTGAAGATTGAGCGCAAGGGCTTGTAAAACGATTGTTCATCTTAATAAAATTAAGTGAAGTGTGCCTAAAAGTTAACAATTAATCAATTTGAGACTACTGATTCAGTAAAAAACATAAAACACATGCAAAGACATATACAGTAATAGCAGAAGAAAAATTAAACATATACAGTCCAGCAGAGGGATATGACAGTTTTTATAGCCCATTTGTGGGATACTCAGGATGAATTAAAAAATAACACAAACTGAAAGTAATATAGAACAATGCAATTTAATTATGTTTTATCACACTTTAAAAGTCAGGCCTCCACGGCAACAAACACATTCCTACAATCTGCTCTGAAAACTCTGCATAACTCATCTGAACAAAACATGATCAATGACATTTTTTGTTTCAGCTGAATGATGGTGTGAGGCTTGTTGCAATACACCCTACTTTTCAGATAACCCCATAACAAGTATTCAGTTGTAGTCAGGTCAGCAGATCTTGGCGGCCAGCAAATGTCTCCCAATTGTGAAATTAAGTGTCCTGGAGACATGTTTTGCAAACAGTTCATTGAAGCACGAGCAGTGTAGGCTGTGGCACCATCTTGTTGGGACCATAATTCATCATCAAATTTAATATCATCAGGAATTTCCAACATTGTCAACATTTGTTGATAGTGTTCTGAGTTGATGGTCATAGCATGGCTATCTTCTTTGAAAAAGTATGGCTGATAATTCCTAAGGAAGAGATGCCACACCAGACTTTTATTTTTGGACTGTGGAGTGGTTTTTGCATCACTTGCAAGGGTTGTTTGTTGCTCCAGTAGCATAAATTCTGTTTATTAACATAAAAATGTGCCTCATCCAACATTATCAATCTGTCAGAATATCTGGATTAAGATTCAAATTGGCAGTGAACTGTCTATAAAATTGCAAATGAATAAGTTTATCACTGGGTTTAACATGATGCAAAATTTAAATTTTGTACGGATGAAATTTAATGTCACAGTGTAGGATGCGCCAAAAACTTCTGTATGATATGTTTAAAGTCATTGACTGGCACATTGCAGAATGAGGTGCTTCTCTAACTCTTGCAATGTTTTCGGGCATGCTGAAAAAAACATTCACTGTTTTTGTACTACCAACAAATTTATCAAAAGCATTGCCAGAATTGTTAAAATTTACTCACCCACTTTAGGATAGTGTTTCGGGATGGAAATCTTCCAAGCTGTGCGATATTAAATTCATTTCTATGTATTCTCTGCACATCATCGATCTAATTCTACTCAAACTAAGTTCTTATTGCAAACGCAGTTCTGCTGTAGGCCTGGTATCCATATTGCCTTTCACAACAATGAGAAAAACAATTGCATTGCATCTGGATCACATTACCAACATTGCTAATTCCTTCACTCAAAACCACTAGCAAAAAGTGTGTTCTAAAAACTGTCATATTCCATGGCAGACCCTGTACAAACTGATGTATTACTGAGGCCAGAGCTAAATTGTGTTAATCTAAATGTGTTTATTTGGAAGGATGACATTTCCTTTCCTATGAGGTAAGAGTTAATTATGTTACATTTTAAGAGTTTATTATGTCACAGGTTTACAGGGTTACCAATTTAAGAATTGAAAACAGAGTGCCAGTATGGCCAGCTGTAGTAAAGTCAAACCCTGACATCTTGAATTGTTAGGAGACATTAAAATAAATTTGACTTATTGGAAATTCAACAAATGGAGACAAATTAAATAACTCAGAAGTTAGAGACAAGTACATATAACCTCCAGTTTTCCGAATATATTCAAAAAATGGTTTAGATATGTTGATGATGTTTTTGCGGTGGTCCCCAAAAAATTAGCAGAAGACTCTCTAAAATTACTAAACCTACAGGACAGGTACATACAATTCACAATGGAAACAGAAAAAGACCAAATGCTACCATACCTGGACCTAAAACTAACACGGAAAGAACAAAAGATCACTTATGGCATCTACAGGAAGACCACACATACAGACAATTACATAAAACAGAATAGTTTCAACCCAGAACCTCATAAACAGGCAGTCTTCAACAGTTCAGTACACAGACTCCTCAGCATCCCACTTGACCCAGAAGAGTACAACACAGAATACCTCCAACTAAGACATATAGCCTCAGCCAATGGTTTTAACCCAGACATCATTGACCAAAAAATTAAAAAACATAAGGAGAAATTAACCTTAAAACAAATCACCACTTTGTCCATACAAAAACCGAAAGTTATATATAAAAAATTCACCTATCACCCAACAGCAGATAGGAAATTCAAAAAAAATTTCAAGAAATACAATATAAGTTTAGCTTCAACCAATTCAACATAAAAAATGCTTTGAAAACAGACATTAAAGACCCCATACCTACAAACCAGAGATCAGGCATCTACAGAGTTGATTGCAAGGACTGCAAATCATGTTACATTGGCCAAACAAAAAGAAGACTGGAAACAAGGCTAAAAGAACATTTCAGACATATCAAACAGATAAATCGGCAGTAGCATATCATTTTTGGACATCACATCATGAAATACAAAATGACATAAAATTGCTAAAACCTGTAAACAACCCGGCAGAACTTACAGTTTGGGAGAATATTCTCATTACACAACAAAAAGACCAACTGATGAATTTTGAAATACCGCCACATGATTTTGAACTTCTACTGAGAACACCAGATGGCTCCACCGTAATAGACCACAGAGCACAAATACCAGCCATCAGTCGGACTTCAACTGAAGAAGAGGGCAATTGCTCTTGAAACATATGTTTTGAACATAATTACATATAAGTGAGGTGAGTGTTACTATTCCGGCTCATTTTCAACTTCACAAATGGAGACAAGTTCATCTTAACTGCCGTTTTTACAATTCCGGTATTGAATAATACTAGTAAAGAACAGTTTATCTCGCTATACAGTACACTATTTGTGTGAAATTGCTGCAAATACGTACAGTATTAAATTTCACATGTGCTATACTCTACTTCACGAATTTTAACTTTTGCACTGAAACTTAGTATCTTCAAGTTTCTCTTTTGTTTTTCCATTTCACATTCAATATTTCACTGTACTGTAAAACAAAACCTCACTAAAAATAAAATATTATACTGCATATAACTGCACTTTACAAACTCAGCTGCCGTACAGGGTTTAGAAATTTGTAAGAGAGGCAAAAAGCACCGCCACAATGCATTGGCAGTTGACCTTCGAACAACATAAACAGTTGAAAGTGACTGCGCATCACAGATTGAAGTTAAAGATGTTGGAATTAGTATGTATAACTAGACTTCGCAACTTCTAATCCAGTCTACAGTAAACAGAAATTCAAGTTATGGAATGAAATTTAATACTAGAGATGTGTTTTTTGCTTTGAAATATCGAGAAATTTGAGTTATTGAAATTCGACAAAGAGAAAAATATACAGAAATAAAACACTTGCTGAGATCGGCTAAAGACAAATGCGATCGTCACTCATCCGCTGGTGTTTACAAAACTCCTTGTAACTGTGGCCAGGTTTACATCAGCACTACCATGCACAGTGTGGCAACACGATTAAAAGAACATAAACGGCACAGTAGACTAGGACAAATGGAAAAATCTGCAGTAGCAGAACACTCTTTATTATTTGGACATGACATCAGTTATAACGACACCACAATTCCGTCTTCCTCCGTTAACTACCATGCCCGTTTACATAGGGAGGCACATTTTTACACCAAGGATCCTGTATCTAGTGATTCAAGTTTAAATGTTCGCCACCCTGACATGGCTTCAAATATCTTGTGTTTTGGTAACCTGAATAAGGCTGTGCTGCTTATAAATGTTTCTCATGATGTCATAGCAAGAATATAGAATTTCACACCTTCTATACATAGTTGCTAGAGAAGGTATTGTATTCCACCCAAAAATTTGATGTCAAGATTTCACAGGAAATATATGTTTTAAAGTCCCCTGTGTCTGAAAAAGCATTTTTACAAAAAATGTGTGTGTGTATGTGTTTGGACAGTATAGCTCAAAAAGAAAATACTGTTAAATGCCAACCTTGGTATTTATGTTTTGAGTCTTCCAAGGATGCAACACAAACATTTTCAAGAAAATCCTCCCACCGCAAACTACCCTTTACATGGACAAAGTTTTGAAAATTGTTTTTTCCTCAAGAATGGCTCTAACGATTTTGATTAAAATACCACATATTAAAGATATTTACATCACAAATAAAATGAGATGTATATTTTGAACTTTATGGAAACAGCCTCTGTAAACCTCTTTATTCCGGATGGGTTTTTGTAGAATTTTGCATAACAGTTAAACCGTAAGAAATAGACAAAAACTTACTACACAAAATTGTAGATCTCATTAAAACACATAATTTATGTCATACATGTTTTTTCTATAGAGTTGAATGTTTTCAAAATATTCTTTTCTGCTAATGTTTATCTCAATTAGCATGACAGACAAAATATTATTTTGTAAGAATAGTTTGTATATGGTAAAGAAAGTTATGTGAATGGAATGTACCAGATTTTTATAGCTTCAGCCTCCGTTATCTCTTTTACCTAAACAAAATGTGTATTGAAATTATTTTTGTGATTGATTATCCCCATTAGCATTGATAGAAAAATACAATTATTGCTAAATTAAAAAAGATTTTATCCTATTCTATAGACTTCATATATACATTTTATGTATCCTAGGAAACAACAAAAATCTCTTTATTTTAGCTACTTTGGCAGCTCCCCATTCTTTAAATAATGAACATTTCTTGTCATATAAGTGCTTCGACTTGCCGGGTAACAAACTAAGTACAGCTTTTTTAGCATAATCTAAAACTTCTTTGGGAATATTCATTTTCATTCATTTATTGATTTACTTGGTGCAGTTTAAACAACCAGAATTGAAACTGTTTATTCCAGCGGGGTTACACAGCAACAAACAAACAAAACACTACCTACGTCATGACTAAAATTAAATTCCTCGTAATGATGACTCTAATAATATTAATAAATATAAGAATATTCAGTTAATATAACGATAGGATAAAACGTATATTACACGTGGCTTATTAGACTATTATAATATAAATAACTATTATTTATCCTGGAACCTGTTAACTTAATTTGGTAGAAAAATTAATTGTCATTCACCTTTTGTTTTGGTTTTTCCTTTTCTGGGGTCTTCTCTGGCTGTTTGATCTTTTGGGCAAGTTCATAGCCACAGGTAAGGTGAAACCAACAATGTAATATCCCAAAAATTGGTTTATTTTGTTGAAGCAAGTTGAGGCTGACTGTTGTGTGTATTCTCTTTGAGGGCTTTGTCAGCAGCTCCGAGAAGTACAATGCTCCTGTAGCTATTGTTGCACTTATATCATCCACTGCGGCATGTGCTTGTACTGTGCAGCTTTCCTGCAAGTAAACAATACCTTAACTTGTGGATGACTCAAGCATATTTTGAGTGACAGTAGGAGAGCCTTTTTTACTTTCTCTACACATACTATCTACATAGTGTATAGAGAAGGTATTGTAATGCACCCAAAAATTTGATACCGAGATTTCACTGGAAATACATGTTTTAGGGTTCCCTGTATCAAAAAAAAAGCATTTTCAGAAAAAGATCTGTATGTGTCCGTGTGTCTGTGAACACGATAACTCAAAAATGAAAAGTCTGTTAAAAACCAAACTTGGTATTCAAGTTTGGTATCTTCCAAGGATGTGACACAAAGATTTTCAAGAAATTCCCCCCACCCCCAACTACCCTTTACATGGAACTTTTTTCCAACATTTTGATTTTCTCAAAAATGGCTCTAACGATTTTAATTAAAATATCATATATTAAAGATATTTACCTGACAAATAAAATGTATATCTTGAATTTTCTGGGAATAGCCTCTGGATGAATTTTACGGAATTTCGCATAACTGCTGCTAAACCGTAATAGATGGTCAAAAACTTACCACACAAAAAATGTAGAACACATTAAAACACACAATTTATGTAATATTCATTTTTTTCGTGGAGTTGATTGTTTTTGAGATATTCCTTGTTTTTGGTTTCAGCTTTAAAAAACTTACACTTTTCTCATACAGGAATTTGTCAACTCCTGTCCATACAAACAAAGCAACTTCATTCACATAGCAACCAGCTTTTGACTTCACTTTAACCTATGGTACTCCCTTATTTCCTTTCTACTTACAAGGAAGCAAGTAATAAGACTCTGCTAATTTTTTCTAGATTAGCATGAAGTAAATAGAAGGATAAGCTTTTTAACAATATTTTTTTGCAGATATAGAGAAAGTCATGCGAAAGGAAGACATCAGATTTTTTTGATACAGTTAAGATGTATCTTGTAATTCATTCAATGGATTCTGATGGAGTTTGAATGATTAATATTCATTGTCTTTTCAAAGCTCTGCACATTACTATTCTGAATTATTGTATGTCAATATACTTTTATTCCTAAAAGTATAATGCAGTTTTATTTACTAATCATACTATGAAATAATTGTTTTATTGTGTTACTTTATGAATTAGAACAATGCATATAATGTCAATACATGTAATAAGCTACTTTTGGAACACATTCTACCTCAATGTGTGCATGTTTATAATACAAACCTCTCCCCTTTCTTTATACTGCTGACTGCCTGTGTGTTTATAATTGTGTACACTTTGGAACCCAAAACAGTCTAGGACACATGGAAAGCAAACAGGGAAAACTACAACATTATTTTCTTCCCTAAAGATTTTTGGTTTCAGTGAATAGAACTTGGAGCATTGCTCTGTGTGGATCAGAGATGTGGACTTTGAGGAAAATAGGAAATATACAGTAGATACACATGGTGACAAATGTATAAGTTCTGAGAAGAAATCAATCCTATACACAGTTCACAAGAGGAAAGCAAATTGGATAGGACACATTCTGATCAGAAACTGCCTGTTGCACGACATCACAGAAGTAAAGCTAGAAGGAGCAATTAAGACTTTGAAGAAGAAGAGTTCAGCTATTAGATGATTTAAAGAAAAAGCACAAATATTGGATGCTGAAGAAGGAAGCAGCGGATAGAAAGCTATGGAGAATAAAAATTTGCATGCCAAGTTTGAGGACCTGCCGAAAGCCAGAATATTTACTACTAATGAGTGAGGTAAAACGTCTGAACTGGCTGCGTGGTGATTTGCCTGTCTATGTCCTCGGTGCTTGTTGCCTTCTGCTGCTATCATAGAAAGGCATTGATGAAACAATGCAACAGTTTTAAAACTTCTTTTAAAGGCTTTACTTACCAACTTTATGAAAGGGGATGCTGAAACTGGCCACTGTCGTTGTCCATACATTTTTGGCACCTCTTTAGAAAACTATCCATCACTAGCGTAGTTCCTTGAGAAATGCTGGCAATTTCCTGGTGGATATTTTGTTTTAATTCTTCCAGGGTGTGTAGTTTTGTTTTGTACACTTTATGTTTTAATTTACCTCAGAGAAAGAAATTGTAGGGGGTTGGGTTGGGGGATTGAGGAGGCCAGAAATCTTTACTAATAATTCTGTCGTGAAACTCACTATCAATTGTTATCATTTGCAGAGTCTTGTAGAAAAAAGGCAAAATCACACACACTGTCTGTTACTTTTGTATAAGAAAGGGAGCAAAATTGTTTTCATGTATGTACAGGTATCAACTGTTACTCAATAGAATTGACCCTATAACTCTTTCTCTGCAATGTTTCTGCAAATCGCATTTTCACTTGGGGAGTTGACTGAGTTAACACGCAAATCCAATAAATACATGCTGTGCAGTAGAAAACATATACTGAGATAATATACTTTGTGAAAAAGTACAGAACAAAATGATAAATCACTGCACCATATCACTGTCAACTCAATACTGCACTACCAGAGCAGAGCAAAACTGTGGCAGAAGCATGACCTTTTTACAGCAGCAGTGCAAAATCATGTGTTCACATGCTCAGTGGAAAAATACTGCGCTGCCAGTTTGGAGATTTTTGACTCACTCAGTCCTATAAGCAGGTAAGATTGCCTTTTGTTTTGGTGTTATCTTCTGTTTTCTCAGTTGCTAAATTGCAACTATGTATATTGATTGGAATAAAATATCTACACCTTTGTCTTTTTACTTTCTACAGTAAATAAAGATAATTTTGGATTCTACTCAAAATTCAATACAGAGGTTTCGATGGAAATACATGTTTTGGGGACCATATATCTGAAAAACATACTTATACCAAACTTAATATTTAAGTTTAGCATTTTTGAAGTTTGTTACACAAAGATTTTCAATAAAACCCTTACATCCCAGATTTCCTTTACATGGAAAAAATGTCATTCTTTTAGATTTTTTAAAAAATGGCTCTCAATGTTTTTCATTAAAATGTTGTATGTTTAAGATATTTGTATCACAAATAAAATGCAGATCTTGAGATTTCAGACTTGCTTTAGCCCGTTGTGTTTTTCTAGTAACTACAACAAAATGTGTAATGGAAGTTTACCTGGATTAACATAAAGTAGAAGAATAAGGTTTTAAGTGAATACTTTGTAAAAGTATACAGATATGTGAATATGACACTCAAGCTTTTATAGACAATGTTTGTAAGTGTATCCAAAAGATCATAATAAACCAAAATCCTTAAAAAAAAATCAATTTTTTCATGCATGTAAATGGCGTGTTATTTATGGATGCTCTTTAACTACTGTGGTTCTACTATGTACATAGTGTATAGAGAAAGTATTGCACTCCATCCAAAAATTTGATACTGAGATTTCACTTTTGATATAAGTTTTAGGGTCCTCTGTATTACAAACAAGCTTTTGCAGAAAAAAGTGTGTGTGTGTGTGTGTGTGTGTGTGTGTGTGTGTGTGTGTGTGTGTGTGTGTGTGTGTGTGTGTGTGTGTGTGTGTGTGTGTGTGTGTGTGTGTGTGTGTGTGTGTGTGTGTGTGTGTGTGTGTGTGTGTGTGTGTGTGTGTGTGTGTGTGTGTGTGTGTGTGTGTGTGTGTGTGTGTGTGTGTGTGTGTGTGTGTGTGTGTGTGTGTGTGTGTGTGTGTGTGTGTGTGTGTGTGTGTGTGTGTGTGTGTGTGTGTGTGTGTGTGTGTGTGTGTGTGTGTGTGTGTGTGTGTGTGTGTGTGTGTGTGTGTGTGTGTGTGTGTGTGTGTGTGTGTGTGTGTGTGTGTGTGTGTGTGTGTGTGTGTGTGTGTGTGTGTGTGTGTGTGTGTGTGTGTGTGTGTGTGTGTGTGTGTGTGTGTGTGTGTGTGTGTGTGTGTGTGTGTGTGTGTGTGTGTGTGTGTGTGTGTGTGTGTGTGTGTGTGTGTGTGTGTGTGTGTGTGTGTGTGTGTGTGTGTGTGTGTGTGTGTGTGTGTGTGTGTGTGTGTGTGTGTGTGTGTGTGTGTGTGTGTGTGTGTGTGTGTGTGTGTGTGTGTGTGTGTGTGTGTGTGTGTGTGTGTGTGTGTGTGTGTGTGTGTGTGTGTGTGTGTGTGTGTGTGTGTGTGTGTGTGTGTGTGTGTGTGTGTGTGTGTGTGTGTGTGTGTGTGTGTGTGTGTGTGTGTGTGTGTGTGTGTGTGTGTGTGTGTGTGTGTGTGTGTGTGTGTGTGTGTGTGTGTGTGTGTGTGTGTGTGTGTGTGTGTGTGTGTGTGTGTGTGTGTGTGTGTGTGTGTGTGTGTGTGTGTGTGTGTGTGTGTGTGTGTGTGTGTGTGTGTGTGTGTGTGTGTGTGTGTGTGTGTGTGTGTGTGTGTGTGTGTGTGTGTGTGTGTGTGTGTGTGTGTGTGTGTGTGTGTGTGTGTGTGTGTGTGTGTGTGTGTGTGTGTGTGTGTGTGTGTGTGTGTGTGTGTGTGTGTGTGTGTGTGTGTGTGTGTGTGTGTGTGTGTGTGTGTGTGTGTGTGTGTGTGTGTGTGTGTGTGTGTGTGTGTGTGTGTGTGTGTGTGTGTGTGTGTGTGTGTGTGTGTGTGTGTGTGTGTGTGTGTGTGTGTGTGTGTGTGTGTGTGTGTGTGTGTGTGTGTGTGTGTGTGTGTGTGTGTGTGTGTGTGTGTGTGTGTGTGTGTGTGTGTGTGTGTGTGTGTGTGTGTGTGTGTGTGTGTGTGTGTGTGTGTGTGTGTGTGTGTGTGTGTGTGTGTGTGTGTGTGTGTGTGTGTGTGTGTGTGTGTGTGTGTGTGTGTGTGTGTGTGTGTGTGTGTGTGTGTGTGTGTGTGTGTGTGTGTGTGTGTGTGTGTGTGTGTGTGTGTGTGTGTGTGTGTGTGTGTGTGTGTGTGTGTGTGTGTGTGTGTGTGTGTGTGTGTGTGTGTGTGTGTGTGTGTGTGTGTGTGTGTGTGTGTGTGTGTGTGTGTGTGTGTGTGTGTGTGTGTGTGTGTGTGTGTGTGTGTGTGTGTGTGTGTGTGTGTGTGTGTGTGTGTGTGTGTGTGTGTGTGTGTGTGTGTGTGTGTGTGTGTGTGTGTGTGTGTGTGTGTGTGTGTGTGTGTGTGTGTGTGTGTGTGTGTGTGTGTGTGTGTGTGTGTGTGTGTGTGTGTGTGTGTGTGTGTGTGTGTGTGTGTGTGTGTGTGTGTGTGTGTGTGTGTGTGTGTGTGTGTGTGTGTGTGTGTGTGTGTGTGTGTGTGTGTGTGTGTGTGTGTGTGTGTGTGTGTGTGTGTGTGTGTGTGTGTGTGTGTGTGTGTGTGTGTGTGTGTGTGTGTGTGTGTGTGTGTGTGTGTGTGTGTGTGTGTGTGTGTGTGTGTGTGTGTGTGTGTGTGTGTGTGTGTGTGTGTGTGTGTGTGTGTGTGTGTGTGTGTGTGTGTGTGTGTGTGTGTGTGTGTGTGTGTGTGTGTGTGTGTGTGTGTGTGTGTGTGTGTGTGTGTGTGTGTGTGTGTGTGTGTGTGTGTGTGTGTGTGTGTGTGTGTGTGTGTGTGTGTGTGTGTGTGTGTGTGTGTGTGTGTGTGTGTGTGTGTGTGTGTGTGTGTGTGTGTGTGTGTGTGTGTGTGTGTGTGTGTGTGTGTGTGTGTGTGTGTGTGTGTGTGTGTGTGTGTGTGTGTGTGTGTGTGTGTGTGTGTGTGTGTGTGTGTGTGTGTGTGTGTGTGTGTGTGTGTGTGTGTGTGTGTGTGTGTGTGTGTGTGTGTGTGTGTGTGTGTGTGTGTGTGTGTGTGTGTGTGTGTGTGTGTGTGTGTGTGTGTGTGTGTGTGTGTGTGTGTGTGTGTGTGTGTGTGTGTGTGTGTGTGTGTGTGTGTGTGTGTGTGTGTGTGTGTGTGTGTGTGTGTGTGTGTGTGTGTGTGTGTGTGTGTGTGTGTGTGTGTGTGTGTGTGTGTGTGTGTGTGTGTGTGTGTGTGTGTGTGTGTGTGTGTGTGTGTGTGTGTGTGTGTGTGTGTGTGTGTGTGTGTGTGTGTGTGTGTGTGTGTGTGTGTGTGTGTGTGTGTGTGTGTGTGTGTGTGTGTGTGTGTGTGTGTGTGTGTGTGTGTGTGTGTGTGTGTGTGTGTGTGTGTGTGTGTGTGTGTGTGTGTGTGTGTGTGTGTGTGTGTGTGTGTGTGTGTGTGTGTGTGTGTGTGTGTGTGTGTGTGTGTGTGTGTGTGTGTGTGTGTGTGTGTGTGTGTGTGTGTGTGTGTGTGTGTGTGTGTGTGTGTGTGTGTGTGTGTGTGTGTGTGTGTGTGTGTGTGTGTGTGTGTGTGTGTGTGTGTGTGTGTGTGTGTGTGTGTGTGTGTGTGTGTGTGTGTGTGTGTGTGTGTGTGTGTGTGTGTGTGTGTGTGTGTGTGTGTGTGTGTGTGTGTGTGTGTGTGTGTGTGTGTGTGTGTGTGTGTGTGTGTGTGTGTGTGTGTGTGTGTGTGTGTGTGTGTGTGTGTGTGTGTGTGTGTGTGTGTGTGTGTGTGTGTGTGTGTGTGTGTGTGTGTGTGTGTGTGTGTGTGTGTGTGTGTGTGTGTGTGTGTGTGTGTGTGTGTGTGTGTGTGTGTGTGTGTGTGTGTGTGTGTGTGTGTGTGTGTGTGTGTGTGTGTGTGTGTGTGTGTGTGTGTGTGTGTGTGTGTGTGTGTGTGTGTGTGTGTGTGTGTGTGTGTGTGTGTGTGTGTGTGTGTGTGTGTGTGTGTGTGTGTGTGTGTGTGTGTGTGTGTGTGTGTGTGTGTGTGTGTGTGTGTGTGTGTGTGTGTGTGTGTGTGTGTGTGTGTGTGTGTGTGTGTGTGTGTGTGTGTGTGTGTGTGTGTGTGTGTGTGTGTGTGTGTGTGTGTGTGTGTGTGTGTGTGTGCGCGTGTGCGTGCGTGCGGTGTGTGCGTGTGGGTGGGTGTGGGTGGGTGGGTGGGGGTGGGTGGGTGTGTGTGTGTGGGTGTGGGTGGGTGTGTGTGTGTGTGTGCACAATAACTGAAAAATGAAAAGTCAGTTAAATACCAAACTTGGTAATTAAGTTTAGTATTTTCCAGGGATGCAACACAAAGATTTTGAGAAAAATCCCCCACCCCAAACTACCATGGAACTTTTCTTCACAAAAATGGCTCTAATGATTTTGATTAAAATCTCTTATATTTAAGATATTTACATGCCAAATAAAATGCTCTGAAGACTACTTTATTCTGGACGAATTTTAGGGAATTTTACATAACTGCTAAGAGATGGACAAACACTTACCACACAAAAAAATGTAGAGCACTTTAAAACACATAATTTATGTTATATACATATTTTTCGTGGAGTCTATCGTTTTTGAGATATTCCTTCTTATTGGTTTCAGGTTTAAAAAACATACATTTCTCATACAAAAATTTGTCAACTCCTGTCCATACAAACAAAGGAAATTCAGTCACATAGCAACCAGCTTTTGACTATCACTTTAACCTATGGTACACCCTTATTTCGCTTCTACTTTCAAGGAAGCAAGTAATAAGACTATTTCTGCTAATTTTTCTCAATTAGCATCAAGTAAATAGAAGCATAAACTTTTTAACAATAATTTGTTGCAGAGATGTAGGGAAAGTCTTGTGAAAGGAACACATTACATTTTTTTCATTGTGTTTGTAATTATGCATAGACTTCCTAATTCCATAATTAATATAAGCTTTGCATTCTTTTTTACCTTAGTAATATATTGTAGAAAGTCATCATTGATGACAACTTTGTGAATGGATGAACTGCCTAGTTCAGTGATACGGACAGCTTTTTTCACTGGAGTATATGAGTGCTCCTTGTCAAAAAATGTCCATGTCAGAAACAGTCTTGGGTCTCGAGGAGCCTGAGAAGAAAACAAAAGATTGTTATTAACAATATCTGCACCATGTTGGAGTACTTTACTTTGGAAGTAACACTTATTAAAGTAGTCCATATTATGGGAGTAGGTTATTACAAGAGAAATTTTATTCTGAAGTAACATTGTAAAGCTCAACTTTAATTTATTCTGGATAGGTAGTCAGACTGAAAAATTCAATGCCATAGCCAGGATTTGAACCACGGATCTCCCGATCTCTAGTCAGTTGCTCTGCCACTGAGCTACCATGGCAACATGCTGGCATAGCATTGAATTTCTCAACTGACTCGCATGTTTTCCAGTAAACCACAACTCCTGTCCTACACACGGCTTGTGTGAAAAAACAATTAATCCAATAGCAATTGACCATAATAGTTGGCTATACTATGAATCCTAGGATTTAAAGTACTTACAACATTGTAAGTCGCCATTGGGGTTGCCATCTCAAAATAATTTGAGATAACCTTGTGGTTCACCAGGAAACATGCAAGCCAGTTGGAAATGGAGAAGAACAAACATTACAAAAGTAGAAGTGAGGTAGAATTACAGCTATATGAATTACACTTGAAACTAACCAAAAAAATTAGGAAGCATCATTTGGGAAAATTTGGAAAGCAATCTTTTGGCCAAACTAAGCATCAAAATGAGAAACAAAACTTTAACGCAAAAACGTAAACTTGAAAAGCTGTGCAAAGAACAAGGGAAAAGAAAACCAATTCAAAAATCCACACCACAAATGAACGTCAAAAACCTATCGGACCAAACTTTCATCAAGTCAGAACTGGATTTCTTAAATAAAGGGATGAAAACTTGCGTCGATTTTTCAGATAAAATTGACGATTACATTGCGGACATACAAATAGCCACCCAGCACATAAATGATATTGATAAAAGCATTATAAAAAGTGAATGCTGCCAAATTATCGAAACAATAGAAAGCAAAAAGAAAACTAACCCCCCAAAAAATGTAATAAGAGCACTAAAAAGCAAACCAGTCATTTATAGCAAAGCTGACAAAGGAAACACAATAGTAATTATGGACAAAACTGAATATGTAGAAAAAATGGAAACACTTTTAGAAAAAGAATACTCTACAGTACAAAAGAACCCTCTAAACCAATGTATAGCTAAATTAAATGCCAGTATTCAAGAATGTAAACTAATAGACCAAAAAGAAAAATGCAAAATTAAAGTTGATAATCCAGTTCTGCCCAGAATTTATGGCCTTCCAAAAATACACAAGCCGGGAAATTTAATGAGACCAATTATAAACAATATAAGTGCACCTACATATAATCTAGCAAAATGGTTAACAAATAGATTCTCTTCCTTCCCTAAATTTGAAACGGCAAGTATAAAAAAACTCTAGATCTAATCAATAAAATTAAAGACATGAAATTAGAAAAAGCTGATATGTTAGTTTCCTTTGATGTTACTGCTCTGTTTCCAAGCATACCTACAGAAAGCATACAATCCCATATCAAAAACTGGTTACTTGCAATAGGGAAAACAACAGAAGAAGTCCGAGAATACTCATATTAACAAATCTTTGCATAAATCAAAATTTTTTCATATTTAACAGGAAATATTACAAACAAACATTTGGTTTAGCTATGGGCAGCCCGCTGTCACCAATATTAGCAGATCTCTTCATGAGCACTATGGAAACTAGGATTAAAAAGGCATTGCCCTGGATGTTCAAAATATGTTACCGCTATGTAGACGACATATTTGCAATAGTCCCAGAAAAACACCTAAAAGATGCACCAGAACTCCTAAATATGCAAGAAAAGTCTATAAAGTTCACAATGGAGAAGGAATGTGATGGACAACTACCATTCCTCGACCTAAAAATCATCAAAAATAATAATCACCTTACATTTGGTATCTACAGAAAACCTACCCACACCAACAACTATATAAAACAAAAGAGTTACAATCCCATTTCCCATCAGCATGCTTTACTCAACAGCTTTACACACAGATTGGTAAATGTACCAATGGGCAAAACAGAATACCAATGTGAACTTACTAAAATATTGGACATAGCAACAGAGAATGGATTCCGGGCAGAACTGGTGTACAAAACAGTTAATAAGGCCAAAAATAGAAAGAGAATTAAAGAAGTCAGCACACTTACTCAAAACCAGAAAGAAAACAAGATCTACAAGAAGTTTACATACCACTCTACAACTTTCTACAAATTCCAGAGGATTTTCAAACGACATAACATCATTCCAGCCCCTAAAAACAATTACTCTATAAAAAACATTTTAAATTCTAAATTAAAAGATGATATCACACAAGAAAACAAACCAGGAATATATCAGTTCAGCTGTAATGACTGTGAAAAAATCTACATCGGCCAAACAAAAAGAAATATAAAAACAAGGGCAAAAGAATACTACAGAAATATTAAACTCAAACAAGAAGACAAATCTGCAGTAGCTTGGCATTTTTGGAAAGAGAAACACACCATAAATAGAAGCCCAAAAATCCTCAAAAACATCACAAGGAAGACAGAATTAAAAGTTTGGGAAAACATATATATTTGGAAATACAAGAACCGCATTTTCAATTTTGAAATCCCGCCAGGTGATCTACTCATTCAGAAGTTCATCAAACCACCACCAGGGACAGAGACAACCACCACAGCAAGCAATGCCGGCAGTCGACCAAAGGAATTGACAGTGGAAGCACATGGCTTCTGAAACATGTTTTCCGAAATAAAAAGTAAGTGATGTAGTGTTACAAAATCGACTCAACTACATTCAATTGTTAAAACACATCACTGTCACAAAGTCCACCATATATCAAGATAATAGAAGTTGGGTTCACTTTGCATGGCAGTAAAACTAGAGAGATGAAACGGAAAGAGGCTTCCTGTTGGGTAAGATTTAATGAAGGTTAAAATTGAAACCAATAACAAGGAATATCTCGAAAACGGCCAACTCTTATAAAATAAAATAAAACAAAAACATGTATATTACATAAATGAAGTGTTTTAATAAGATCTATATTTTTTGTATGCCATGTTTTTGTCTATCCCTTACAGTTTATCAGTTATGCAAAATTCATCCAGGATAAAGAGTTCTTCAGAGGCTATTCCCCAAAAATATAAGGGATATAGTTTATTTGTGATGTAAATATCTTTAATATACTGTATTTTGGTCAAAATTGTTATACCCAATTTTGAGAAAAACAAAATTTTCAAATATTTTTCCTTGCAATAGGCAGTTTAGGTGGGGGGATTTTCTTGAAAATCTTCATATCGCATCCTTAGGAGATACTAAACATAAATACAAGTTTGGTTCAATTCAAAATCTTCTCGGGCTTCTAGCCAGGTAAAAACTTGGCTTGACACCAACGTTTCGAAGAAGTGCATCTTCCTCGTCTTCAGGGTGAACTGATGGTTTGAGCTTGCGGAGACTGGTATTTATAAGAGCTGGGATGAAGCTAACATCTGATTGGTTCGCGTGATATGATGGCCTGGTATTTAAGATGACTGAGACATGGGCACGGACTTCGTAGAAAACTATTTATAGCAGTTATTCGGCTAATGTTTTGTGTTTGAGCACGCATCTGCTAGAAAATAAGTCTTGAAAGACTGCAGGTAGAGGATTAGGTATTAAGGCTCTTCAACATTGGTGTCCATGCTGAACTTAATTGTAGGCCAGAATCGCGATTTAGATTATTTGTTTCAGATGAGATGGCTAAAGCTTCTTTTACTCTCCTTTCCCAGTAGTTCGAACACTTTGCCACTATCTTAGTGTTGGTAAAGTTAGCTCTGTGGCTCTGTTCTATACAGTGTTCAGCCAGTCCAGATTTTTCGGGTTGCATAAGCCTTATTGATCTTTGGTGTTCAGAAACACGTGTGGCAATAGTGCGTCCTGTTTGGCCAATGTACGCTGCGCTGCATTCGCAAGGAATGTGGTAGACACCAGGTACTCTGAGAGCTAAATTATTTTTAACTGGCCTGACCAAATTTTTGATTTTAGGTGGTGGCTTATGGATGGTTTTGACATTATATGGTGTCAAGCCAAGTTTTTACCTGGCTAGAAGCCCGAGAAGATTTTGAATTAACACGTCGCCAGGAAAGCTTCAGTTCTTATTTTACCAAGTTTGGTGTTTAACAGTCTTTGCATTATGCTGCCCTGCCCACACACACGGGCCTTTTTCTTCAAATACCTTTTTTTTAACTCAGGGGACCTCAAAACATCTTTCTGGTGAAATCTCGACATCAAATCTTTAGATGGAATACAATACCTTCTCTAGCTACTATATACATTGTATGTACATATGTGCTAGAGAGAGGTTAACAACGCCTTTTCTGGCGATGATTTCGTCTACATGAAATTTCAGTTTCTTGACTATGGTATGGGTATACTCCAAAGCTCTAATTGCATCAGGGCATGTATTGCACTGTTTCCATATCGCTTTACTTATTTGAAATGTTGCAGCACTTGCCAGAAAACTGATCTAATCGTATCCTTGTGCAATTACAGCAGACCAACTTTTCAAAAAGTTTTGGATATTGAATTCTTAGAGGCTTCTGCATCTTCTGCAATGCCTCACTGAAATCCAAGGTTTACTACCTACGGTCAAATGGTTGGCATTCTGACTTCTCACCCAATGGTTACGGTTCGATTTTTGGCTGGGGCAGCAAATTTTTAATTTTAACTAGAATTCATCTTCTATCCCAACAGAGTCTCTAAGTATGCTTGTGTGCATATTTAATACTATAAAAATGAAAAAACAACATTAAGAAACCTTACAGATTTTGTTTTAATCTTTAAATTTGTTATAATTTAATTCTTCAGAATCACTCCTTTTTAATAAAGCTTCCTTCTGAGCTCAAAAAACACCAAAACTGGTACCAAATCTGCCTATAATTTTTTGCAATAAACTGCGTCTTGCGTGTTCAGATACCTTATGATGTGACTTAAGAAATCATGAGATGCATCTCAAGAAAATGAGACATGGCTACTTTTTATTCATTCCAAAAGCTGAGAAACATCTCATTATGTAAGCAAGTGAGATGTTGGTCGTGAACAAGCTCACCTGCATCTTGAGTCGTCGATTTTTATTCATACGAAAGTGAGATGCGTCTCAAAAATTGCAAGTTTGGAGACACATCTCACCTTTATTCACACCACCCATGACAATGTACCTAAACAATACAGAATGCAAAAAGCAAAAAGCATTAACAAATGATGCTGGTTAAAAGGCGACATATCTGGAAAGCCATTAATTTTCAGAGGCTAAATTTCCACTATCCAGTCATAAGCCATTTTTACTTTCTCTACACATACTTTGTACATAGTATACAGAGAAGATATTGCATTCCACCCAAATATTTGACACTTAAATTTCACCAGAAATATATGTTTTGAGGTCCCCTGAATAAAAAAAAATTAGAAAAAGATCTGTGTGCTTTTCCTCAAAAAGGAAAAGTCGGTTAAGTGCCAAACTAGATATTTAAGTTCAACATCTTCCAAGGATGTGACACAAAGATTTTCAGGAAAATTCCCCCACCCAAACTACCTTCTACTGAACATTTTTTTGAAAACTTTGATTTACGCAAAAATGGCTCTAAGGATTTTGATTTAAAAAAGACATGATGAAGATATTTTGTGAAAAATAAAATATATATCTTGAATTCTCTGGAAACAGTCCCCCAGGTCCTCTTCATTCTCAATGAGTTTGGCGTAACTGGTAAAGCATAAGACATTGACAAAATCTTACTACAGAAAGCACTTAGAAGCCATTATAATAAACAATTTGTGTCAAAAAAACTTGCTTGTAGAGTTAGCCATTTTTCAGATACTCTACGTTGAAAGTGTTACCCTTTCTCATTATCTGATGGACATGATTGAAAATTAGCGACTCTTTCTGTTTCAAATTCCAAGGTGCCAATTTTATACAAATGTGAATGTGATGTTCATTTGTTTGAACCAAGAGCTCATGATCAAAACTATATTGGCTTGTTGCTTTTAAACAAACCTTTTCTTTAAGAAATGACAGTATATTATGAATAACATGAAACAGCGGTTCAAAAAAATGTTCATTTTTATCTATGTTGTAGTATACAGAACCTGAATGAAAGGCTAATGCATCTTATTCAGTTTTGATAAATTTTTAGGAAATTATACTCTTCAAGAGATGACAATATATATTGAGAGCTCTTTGAATTTGTCATGCTGGTTACACATTGCTCCTTGACTGTCACTTATTTTTTACATGAGAAATCCAATAGCTCTGTGATTTTATAAACAATTGTAAATATCTATGGTAACGTTATTAAACGATACATTTTCTAAGCTTCTTCCCAGTGGCCTTTGCAACAAATGAGTACTGTGGACACATTTAGTAAGCTTGTTTAATTTAAAGTTTAATTAATATTTTAATATTTGTTACAGTAAAATCTGTTTTCAGGTATTTCTTTTTTGGTTTAGGTCCCTTACTTTTTGTTGTTTATATTGCAAATTTCACAATGCCTAGTAAGAAACAAACCAGCTTGAATTTTATGTTAAGAAGTCTGTTTCTGTTAAACCGAATAGTGATAAATGTTTTGCTTAGCCAAAATAATGATAATTTTGGTGATATTAAAACACGCTTTTGCAAGAATAGTTTGTTATAGAATGAGCATAGAAAGTCATGTGAATGGAACACATCAGATTTTTACTTTCTCTATACTCACTATGTACATAGTGAATAGAGAATATATTGCACTCCACCAAAAAATTCGATACCGAGATTTCACTGGAAATATATGTTTTAGGGTCCCCTGTATCCAAAAAAAGTATTTTCAAAAAAAGGTCCGTGTGTCTGTGAACACGATAACTCAAAAACGAAAAGTCGGTAAAATACCAAACTTGGCATTTAAGTTTAGTATCTTCCAGGGATGCAACACGAAGCTTTTGAGAAAAATCCCCCCACCCCAAACTACCCTTTACATGGAACTTTTTTTGAAAATTTTGATTTTCTAAAAAATGGCTCTAACGATTTTGATTAAAATATCGTATATTAAAGTTATTTACCTGACAAATAAAATGTATATTCTGAAATTTCTGGGAATAGCCTCTGAAGACTACTTTATTCTGGATGAATTTTTCATAACTACTAAATCGTAAGAGATGGACAAAAACTTAACCTATAAAAAATGTAGAGCACGTTAAAACACACAATTTATGTTATATACATTTTTTTCGTGGAGTTGATCGTTTTTGAGATATTCCTTTTTATTGGTTTCAGCTTTGAAAAACTTACACTTTTCTCATACAGGAATTTGTCAACTCCTGTCAATACAAACAAAGGAACATCAGTCACATAGCAACCAGCTTTTGGCTTTCACTTTAACCTATGGTACTCCCTTACTTCGGTTCTACTTACTATAAAGCAAGAAATAAGATTATTTCTGCTAATTTTTCTCGATTAGCATGAAATAAATAAAAGATAAGCTTATTAACAATAATAATTTACAGAGATATAGAGAAAGTCATGTGAGTGTAACACATCAGATTTTTATTAAATCTGACAGTAACACATAATTAATAAATATTACCAACTTACAACTTCCTCCAGAGCTGTAATTCCTTCAGGAGTCAGTTCCAGATTTTGCATGTATATGTGGAAGAAACCTCCTTCCAAAAGCTTTGCAACATTATCAATTGTAGAATCTGCATTTTTATTTTCTTCTTTAGTTGTGATTTCCTGTGTGTTTGGCTTTCTCATGTGTTTATATTTACTCTCTTTTTCTATGTACTGGTTTCCATATCCTGTACTCTTCTTGCTTAATTTATCCGTCAAAATACCAACCTAAAAATATAAAAACTGTTCTAAATCATTTCCAACATTTATTATGCATGAGCAGTTTTATTTGTTTCTACAAGTACTATGTACATAGTGTATAGAGAAGGTATTGCATTACACCCAAAAATTTGATACCAAGATATCACTGAAAATAGAATATTAGGATCCCTGAATAAAAAAAAAGCATTTTTTAAAAAAAGTCTGTGTCTGTCAACACAATAACCCAAAAACGAAAAATCAAAGTTTAGTACCTTCCAAGGTTGCAACACAAAGATTTTGAGGAAAATCCCCCCACCCTAAACTACCCTTTAAATGGAAAAATTTTGAAAAATTTTAATTTTCTCAAAAATGGCTCTAATGATTTTGATTAAAATACCGTATATTAAAGATATTTACACGACAAATATAATGTATATTTTGAATTTTCTGGGAATAGCCTCTGAGTACCTCTTTATTCTGGCTGGATTTTGCATAACTAGTAAACCATAAGAGATAGACAAAAACTTACTACACAAAATACGTAGATCTTATTGAAATGTACAATTTATGTCATACACATTTTTTGTTGAGTTGACTATTTCTGAGATATTCCTTGTTACTGGTTTCTGTGTTAAAATACTTAAACTTTTCTCATAAGGGAATTTGTCAACTCCTCAATGTAAAGAAATGGAGTTCATCAACTGTTTGAAAGATTTGACTATCACTTTAACCTAGTGTATTTCCTTATTTCCCTTCTACTTATACAGAACTAAGTAATAAGACTGTTTCTGCTAGTGTTTATCTTGATTAGCATGAAGCAGATGGATGAATAAACTTTTTAACAATAATTTTATACAGAAATGTAGAGAAAGTCATGTGAATGGAACACATCAGATTTTTCTGTTTAAATTATCGACTAGGTTAATCTTGTATGATATGACTGTGGTTGTTGGCCTCACTTAAAGCAGGTATCAGGTTGAATGGCTTTACTCTGCAGTAGCCTAGCTCATGCCTTAACAAAGGGTAACTGTTCAGTCTTAACATTCTTGACATGGCAGAATAATGTTATGTGTAGTTATTATGGTGTATACTACAGCACAGCATGTTTACTACATTATTTTTTTCTCAAATGGAGTCACATGTGGACTGTCAGTTTGAATTAATGTAGAGAAATTGTTGTTCCTAACAAATACACAATTTATAGCTTATTTAGACATGTTAGAAAAAAAGAAACATAGACAGCCAGAATAAGTTAAACAAAACAGAGGCTGTCATAGAAAAAATTCCAAGAAAATTGCTGTCTCAACTGTTTTTTATGACAGAATAACTGACTCACTCTCCACTATTTTAGTATCAAGTATTCAACCAAAATTGTTGTGCTGTTATTTTCCAATATTCACCATATAGTCTGATTCATCTTTAGGGTTTCCTCATTTCACTAAGCAATGACTGGACATTTCTAAGGCACCTAGTGGGCACTGTCCTGTACTTCTAATGGTAGGGTGGTGACATTGAGAGGACCTACAGCTTTTACCATGGACTTCGAAGCTCATAAGGACTTGGGGAATACTCTACACAAGCTTGTGAGAGGCAGAAGTGTGGATAGGGTTGACTTACATTCAGCCTTTCAGGACCAGAAATTAAACCATGGACACTTAACATGAAAGCCACAAAGAAAACGACTGTGCTAAGCCACAAACAAAACGACTGTGCTAATCTCAGTGCCCTTGATCCAAAATTAAAAGCTACCAGAAAAATTCTGATGTGTTCCAATCACATGAATTTCTCTACATCTCTGCAACAAATGATTCTATTTACTTCATCTAATCGAGAAAAAATTTGCAGAAATAGTATTATTACATGCTTCCTTGAAGTAGAAGTGAAATAAGGGAGTATCATAGGCTAAAGTGATAGTCAAAAGCTGTTTGCTATGTGACTGTAGTTCTTTAGTTTGCATGGAGAGAAATTGACAAATTCAGTATGAGAAAAGTATGTTTTTCAAAGCTGAAACCAAAAACAAGGAACATCTCAAAAACGATCAACTCCAAGAAAAAATGTATATAACATAAATTGTGTGTTTTAAAGTGCTCTACATTTTTTGTGTGGTAAGTTTTTGTCCATCTCTTAAGCTTTAGCAGCTATGCAAAATTCCGTAAAACTCATCCAGAATAAAGTACTCTTCAGAGGTTATTCCCAGAAAATTCAAGATATACATTTTATTTGTCAGGTAAATATCTTCAATATGCAATATTTTAATAAAAATCGTTAGAGCCATTTTTAATAAAATAAAACATTTTAGAAATTTTTTCCATGTAAAGATTAGTTTGGGATGGGGGGATTTTTTTGAAAATCTTTGTGTCGTATGCTTGGATGATACCAAACTTAAATACCAAGTTTGGTATTTAACGATCTTTTTGTTTTTGAGCTATGCTGCCCACAGACACACACACACACACATGCACATTTTTCTAAAAATGCTTTTTTTGGATTCAGGGATTTCAAAACATATATTTCCAGTGAAATCTCGGTATCAAATTTTTGGGTGCAATACAATACCTTCTCTATACTCTTTGCATATAGTAAGTATAGAGAAAGTAAAAATACAGATAAAATTTCAGTAACTAGATTTAGACTTACCTCCTTTTTGTACAATGAAGTCACACCATGTTGAACACGAAGCAATTCCCGATATCTCTGGATGTCAAGAGACAATTTAAGTCTTTCAGACACAGCTTCCTTTTCTTCACCTGGCAGTGGTGCCATTGTAACATTGCCATGTTTGCCAACTTCCTGAAACTGAAACCCATAAAACTTTCCCTTGTCCAGTGCAACAATTTTGCAATGCCATGAAACTTAAAATGCGTAAATATTCAGTGCAGTAAATGTACAAAAATTGTCTGTAATGTAAACCGCCACAATGAAATACGAATACGATATGTTCATTAACCCTTTTCAAGCACAATACAAATACAGATGCTGCAGATTGTTGGACACAGAGCCGCTTACAAAAATGTTTAAACAATGGTTAGCATCCAAGTCACATTCTTTATTAGCCACCGCATAACAGACAGTGTTTATTTTTTTATAGTGTTTAACACCCACTTTTACTACAATGGCATCACAAGCAATGACACTAATGATAAATGGAATGAAGATGAAGCACTGGTGGAATGTGATGGTGGGGGAAACCAGAGAAAATTTTCCCCTGTGCCGATTTGACTACCACAAATCTCACAAGCGGTCGCTTGGGATTGTACCTAGGCTGCCTAGGTGAGAGGCAAGTGGTCTATCCACTCAGCCACAGACACAGTTTAATCTTAAACAAGGGGGGGGAATGAGAGCAGAGAAACAAGATGTATATTATACAATTCTTTGATAGCGTTGTATAATATGAAGAAATTTTACATGCAGAAAAGAGAGGCCTGGTAATTAGACCACAAAGAATATTCGGAAATCATTCTAATCCCTTAGAATACTTTACCAAATGGGAATTTAAAGCAAGATTTAGGTAATAAATTCACATCCATATTTAATTAATAAAGTGGTCTTACAGTTAGTACCACCATAGCATTTAACACAAATTACATTGACAATTTAGCTCAACTATTAAAGCGCCAATAGAATGGCTGTGATTAGGCAATTTCAACCAATTGCGGTCATCTGACTGGAGCAATATTGTCAAAACATTTTATGGCAGCTGATGTTTGTTTCTTTGAAATCTTGTCACACCTGATGTTCATTTGTTTATAACCTGTCTTGGTTATTGGTAACAAGGTGACAATCCAGTCAGCCAACCTTCACTTTTAATAACTCTCAGTTCCACAATTGTACTTTATATTAATTCAATTACAATGTTTATTTAAAATTTTATCCAGTTCACAATGTATTTAGTTAAAAAAAACAGTGAAAATAATCATTATTTTTATTCTTATGTATGAGATGAGTGCAATAACCTTAAAATATAATAACATTTGTTTCCATTTTGTGTATTAGTTGTTAAAAGTTGAAATAAAATAATTGTTCCTTATTGCTATTGTTGCTGTTGATATTCGTACATTGGGTGTAGACATGGTCAGCCATATCATAATTCAGGATGCAGTGACAAAAAAAAGAAAAAAAAAAAACATTTGGTAAATAAACATGGTCGAATGCATCATCTACCATTTGGGAACTAATGTAAGTATTACAATCATGGCCTGATAAAAATCTCCCTTCCTATATATTATAAATTATTTATAGTATATTTTGCTGAATTATCTTGTCAAATACAACGCGCGTTTTCATCTCTTAGGACAATTCACTCCCCTTGTGAATTATCGACAAGATGAAACCACTCGAGGTATTACTTATGATAACTGTGCCTGTAGTATGCTGTTTCATTCTTCCCATATTTCTTAACAGTAGCCTCCCCCTCCTGTGTTAATACAAATGAGTTGGTTTAATAAGGTGCAGAATTTTAATAAGAAAAAATCTGACTCTTCTATTCACATAACTTTCTCTACCTGGCCTGTACAGTACAGTATACTCTCGATCATCCGGGATCAAGTGGGAGAGAAGAAGCTGAACAATCCAACAACACGAATAATCAAGAAGCCCGCAATTTAATGCTTTTAAGGTGCAACATAATATGTAAATAGGTTTTTTCAACAGTATTCTTTATTCAAAAGTTTATTCTACTTCTCTGCATAGGTATTGTTTTTCTTTAGGAAACAGCAATAAAGCACCAGCCACATGACAATAAGTGTAATTTTTATTGTTAAAAAGATCATCGCGTGACAACAGAGTACTGTTTCCATTGTTATCGGAAGCCTGCTCTGTGTAAATGAAGAACAAATTCAGTTTTTCTGATGTTAATCAGCATGTACGTGTCAACAATGCAAGTTAAAAGAAATTTGTAAAAGAGACGACGGAGAAACGAAAAAACATGTCTTGACCTCAAAACATAATTTAGGTGGATGCATGGATAATCCGCACATGAATAATCGGGAATATACTGTATTCTTATAAAAAGTTTATTCTTTTATCTACATCAAGCTAATCGAGATCAACATTACCAGAAATGGCCTTATTGCTTACTTGTAAGCAGAAGGTAAATAAGGGAATATACTAGGCTAAAGCGATAGTCAATTTTTTAAAAGCTACCACTACATGAAACAATTAAAATTTGGTTTTCTTTGCATGGTCATTAGTAAAACAAGAGATATGTAATAAAGATGACTTACTGTTTAAGAGACTTTAAGTATTATAAAAATTAAAAGAAATGTTAGCAGAGAAGCTATGTTATTAGTCATATCACCCAAGGGTATTCCAAAAACTTGAAAAAATCTTTAAAAACTACAAAATGAAGTTGGAATCAATAAACAGACAAAGTTTGAAAAACTTATTAAATAAACAAAATTAAAAAATCTGATGTGTTCCATTCACATGACTTTCTGTACATCTCTATAACAAATTATTGTTAAAAAGCTTATGCTACTATCTACTTCATCGAGATTAAGATTAGCAGAGATGCTTTCTAGTAAGTAGAAGGGAAATAAGGGAATACACTAAGCTAAAATGAGTCAAATCCTTTAAAAGCTGGTTGCCATGTGGATGAAATCCATTTCTTTGCATTTCCAAGAGTTTACAAATTTCCGTGTATTTTAAAACTGAAACCAATAACTAGGAATATCTAAAAATGATCAACTCCACAAAAAAAACGTATATGACATAAATTGTGTGTTTCAATGAGATCTACACATTCTGTATACCAAGTTTTTATCCATCTCTTACGGTTTACTGGTTACCCAAAATACAGCAAAATTGATTCAAAATAAAGAAGTCTCCAGTGGCCATTCCCAGAAAATTCAAGAGATACACTTTGTTTGCCATAAAAATATCTTAAACAAAGGCATTTTAATCAAAATTGTCGAGCCAATTTTGAAAAAATAAAAATTTTCGAAAAATGTTCCATGTAAAGGGTAGTTGGGGGTGGTAGGATTTTCTTCAAAATCTTTGTGTCACATCCTTGGAAGATACTCAACCTAAATATCAAGTATTGGTATTTAACAGACTTTTCGTTTTTGAGCTATGCTGCCCACAGACACACACATGAAGTTTTTTCTAAAATGCTTATTTTGGATTCATTAAACATTTATTTCTGGTGAAATCTTGGTATTGAATTTTTGGGTGCATTACAATACCTTACTTATACCTATGTACATAATATGTGTAGAGAAAGCAAAAATGATTTTTTTGGATACAGGAGAACCTAAAAGGTGTATTTCCGATGAAATCATAGTATCAAATTTTTGGGTGGAATGCAATACCTTCTCTATACACTTGTACATAGTACATGTACAGAAAGTAAACAAAAAAAAAGCGGTGCTTATCTTATGAACTTAAGACATTCCTCCAGAAGTTAATTTGCTACTAAGCCTCATAAAACCTCCACCAGATGTCTCCACCCCAGAGAAGCAAGATCCACAGGAGCACTGGCATTCCAGCCAGTCGAAACCTTGATAATGCCTTCAACTGAAGGTGAAACACGAAGGGAATAAATTTAGATGTGAAGCCTTAGAAATGGAAATGCAGTTTTATTTATGAACACTCTTTACCTGCTGTGGTTCTAGGCATCCCATTCTATACCGGGCATGAAAGACAGATTAATTTTGCACAGAGGCCTCTTTATCAGGCTTGAGGTTCTTTTATGTATGTGAATCTTCAACACAAGAGCAATAACTTTACTTTCCTTCTGAAGGAAGCTATTCTAAGGATTTTTACGCTCAGAAAAATTGATCATCCTCCGCCAGGCTTAAACCCACATCCTTGGGCATATGCACCATGGTACATTATGTCACGGAGGGTGATATGTGATGCCATATAGTGTCTATCCAACGTATTATTTTATTAATTATTGCAGTGCTTCACAGAGTTAATTCTAATTGGTTATATTAATATTTCTGTTTTCTTACTTACCATCTGGGTTGGAATTTCCGAAGCATCCTTGTCTCCATGTTGTTTTGCAGATGATGATTGAAACTCAGATGTTGTAACGTCCATGAGTGATACATCACTAACATCTGATGTATCTTTCTCACTGTGTGAGCTTGTACTACTGTCCTGAACTGGTAGTTTGGCACCTTCCCGCAGCAAATTTCTACCCAATGCAGAAAGTTGTTCATTTCCCGTACACAAACAGAAACCTTTGGGCAAGCTTACTGGAACTGTACAACACAAACAGATGCCTTTAAAGCCAACAGTTCCAAATGGCATCATTTTGCTATCACTGAGTGTGCTTTTACTCCGAGACAGATTGGACGATAACCAATCATTTGTCTGCGAGAAAGATGATGTTGGATTGTTAAAACTCTTCTGCACTGATGGCTTCTCTGTTTCCTTATCGGAGTTACTGTCAGCAGGCCTGTTAATGTCCTCAGTCTGTACTGCACTATCAGTCTGTTCTCTCTGTAGGAAAAAAACATAAGATCCATTTGGTAAAGATTGGCTTACAATCAGTGATACTCTGTAGCATTTTATTAAACCTTAACAAATTGTTAAAACTGCTAACCTAAATGCTATTTAACATTCTATGACTTCCTTACAAAACAAAATTTTGATAAGAAATACAGAGAACGCATTTGTTACACAACATATTTGCATGAACATTATATTAATGCGTCTGTAACAGGAAAAGTAATGATAAAAAATCTCATGTGTTCTATTCACATGACTTTCTCTGCATCAAATTATTGTTAGAAAGCTTATGCTTCTATTTACTTCATGCTAATTGAGAAAAATTAGCAAAAATAGTCTTATTACTTGCTTCCTTGTAAGTAGAAGCGAAATAAGGGATGGCCATAGATTAGAGTGATGATCAAAAGCTGGTTGCTATGTCACTGAAGTTCCTTTGTATGGACAGGAGTTGACAAATTCCTGTATGAGTTTTTAAAGCTGCTCCACGGAAAAATATATATGACAAATTGTGTGTTTTATCGTGATCTACATTTTTTGTGTAGCAAGTTTTTGTCTATCTCACATGGTTTACCAGCTATGCAAAATTCAATAAAAATTATCCAGAATAAAAAGGTCTTTAGAGGGGGGGTGAGAGAGAGAGTGTGTGCATGTGTGTGTGTGTCTGGGGGGGGGGGGGGCAGCATAGCTAAAAAACGAAAAGATCCTTAAATACCAAACTTGGTATCTTCCAAGGATGCAACACAAAGATTTTATAAAAAAAAAAATCCCCCCACCCCAAACTACCCTTTAAATAGAAAAAATTTAGAAAATTTTGATTTTCTAAAAAATGACTCTAACAATGTTGATTAAAATCTCTTATATTTGAGATATTTACATGCCAAATAAAATGTATATCTTCAATTTTCTGGGAATAACCTCTTAAGACATCTTTATTCTGGATGATTTTTATTGAATTTTGCATAACTGCTAAACCATAAGAGATAAACAAAAGCTTACTATACAAAAAATGTAGATCACGATAAGACACACAATTTTTGTCATATACATTTTTTTCATAGAGTTGATCATTTTTGAGATATTCCTTGTTATTGGTTTCAGCTATAAAATATTTATACTTTTCTTATGCAGGAATTTGTCAACTCCTGTCTATACAAACAAAGGAACTTCAGTCACATCTTCATCTTTTGACTATCACTTTAACCTATGGTACTCCCTTATTTCGCTTCTAGTTACAAGGAAGCAAATTAAAAGACTATTTCTGCTATTTTTTCTCAGCATGAAGTAAATAGAAGCATAAGCTTTTAATAATAATTTGTTGCAGAGATGTAGAGAAAGTCATATGAATGGAATACATCATATTTTTATGGTAAGAAAAATAATTATTAAGTAAGAGGTATATAAAGGTTGTAAAAATTGTATTTATAAACAACCATTGTTAGACAGGCATATATATTATATTTCTGAACTTGTGACCTATCCTATGTAATTGGCAGATATGGATAGATAAATCTGTTTAATCTATTAAATGTATGATCACCTTAAGCAACTCCTTAGAGGAGGAGACAATTTTTTAATGTGATTGTTACTACTAATATGAAGAAATAAATATATAAATTGAAACATATAAACGTATTTTTTTGTGAAATAACCCACTATTTTCTATTCCATGATTCCATTATAATATAAGATCTTTTAAATTCTGTTTAGCCTTTTAATCATTTAGAAATTTGAGGCTGACTATAGCTTATGCCCATCGGGGATGGAGAAAGAAATACCAAAACCAGCTGAAAGTATCCAACATTATTATAAACTCTATAGTAGGTGTGCACGTTTTCTTGGACACTTGCTTCTTAGTTTTAATTTGGTAGTGGCTTCAACGCTAACGTTTCATTCTGTCAGTAGAAAACCTAGTATTGGCGCACATGCATTCTGTTTCATTTAATTTCAGCTGGTTCACAGTAAATTATACGAGGTATGTTCAAAAAGAAACCAAACTTTTGAAATAGTGTGCCAACCAGCAGAGTGAGCGTGCTGCAGCTACTGAGTGTACATAGTGGCAAGTTTAGACAACAAAATGCATTTGCAGCATTACACTCAGAAAATTAGCAAGTAAACCACAACTACTGAAGTAAGCACGTGCCATCAGATTGGTGACAAAGTAACAATGAAAGAGCTTGAAGAGCATGTGTGTGAAATTTTGCCACAAACTTAGCAAAAGCTTAGCTAAGCATACAGGAGGACTGTATGAGTCCCACACAGTGCTATGAGTGGTTTCAATATTTTCAACAGAGCAGAATGTCAGTCTGTGATGATTTCAAGTCTGGACGTCCTTCCACATTAACAGATGATGGCCATGTGGATAGAGTTCATGTTGTGATTTGCAGAAATAGTTCTTTAACTGTTCGGGAAGTTGCTGACAAGAGGGGCATCAGCATAGGATCATGACATCAGATTATGAGTGAAAAACTGGAGATGTGTCATGTCAGTGCCAAATTCTTACCGCATTTGTTAAATGAAGATCAGAAACAGACCCATGTTTCAATGTGCGAGGAACTGCTTGCCATTGCTAACCACAATGAAAACTTTCTTAAAAACATCAAAACAGGCAATGAGATGTGGGTGTACAGCTATGATGCTGAAACGAAGATGCAGTAGCAGTGGGTGGGCAAAAGGTCACCTCATCCAAAAAAACACACATGAGTTGGTCAAGGTGATGTTGGCATTATCCATCATGAATTTGTGCCACGTGGTCAGACAGTAAACAAGGAAGTCTACCAGGGAATCCTTGTGCATATGAGGGATGCTGTGCGCAGGAAGAGGCCTGAATTGTGGGAAAGGCAGAATTGGGTGTTGCATCATGACAATGTGCCAGCTCACGCGTCACTCCTTGTCTGCAGCTATCTAGCAAAACACTGCATTCCCGTTGTGTCCTATCCACTGTATTCTCCAGACCTAGCCCCATCAGACTTTTTCCTGTTTCCCAAATTCAAAAAAGCTGATTGTTCCATTCACATGACTTTCTCTACATCTCTGCAACAAATTGTTGTTAGAAAGCTTATGCTCTACTTACTTCATACTAATTGAGAAAACAATTAGCAGAAATAGTCTTATTACTTGTTTCCTTGTAAGTAGAAGTGAAATAAGGGAGTACCTAGGTTAAAGTGATAGTCAAAAGCTGGTTGCTATGTGACTGAAGTTCCTTTGTTTGTATGGACAGGAGTTGACACATTCCGTATGAGAAATGTATAAGTTTTTCAAAGCTGAAACCAAAAACAAGGAATACCTCAAAAACGATAAACTCTATGAAAAAAACGTATATGATTTAAATTATGTGTTTTAATGTGCTTTACATTTTTTGTGTGGTAAGTTTTTGTCCATCTCTCATGGTTTAGCAGTTATGCAAAATTCCGTAAAAGTCATCCAGAATAAAGTAGTCTTCAGAGGCTATTCCCAGAAAATTCAAGATATGCATTTTATTTGTCAGATAAATATCTTTAATATGCAATATTTTAATCAAAATTGTTAGAGCCATTTTTAAGAAAATAAAAATTTTCGAAAAAAGTTCCATGTAAAGGGTAGTTGGGGGTGGGGGATTTTCTTGAAAATCTTCGTGCCGCATCCTTGAAGATACCAAACTTAAATACAAAGTTTGGTAGTTTTTGAGCTATGTTGTCCACAGACACACACATGGACCATTTTGTAAAAATGTTTTTTTTGGATTCAGGGGGACCCAAAACATGTGTTTCCAGTGAAATTTTTGGGTGGAATGCAATACCTTCTCTATCCACTATGTACATAGTAGGTGTAGAGAAAGTAAAAAAAGTTGAATGGACGTTGTTTCCAAACCATAAAGGAGATTCAGGACAATACGATGAGAGACCTGTGCACCATCCCACAAAATCTGTTCCAGGAGGCGTTCCAAAAATGGAAGAAATAATGGGAATGGTGTATTGCCAGTAGAGGAGACTAAGTTTGAAAGGGACAGTGCTTATAATATTGTACAATAAGCAATAAAAGTGATAAAGCAAAAGTTCAGTTTCTTTTTGAACACACCACATATAACCTATTCAACATAATGGCTGAAGGTTTGAAAGACAGAAACTTTCTTTGGTTGACAACATTTCAGAGACAGGTGAGTAGGCTCTCTCTTCTTCCCTCCAGCCCTTTCTTCCAAATAAAAGTGTGTGCCCAAGAAAAAGCGCATGCATAGTATATAAATTTCCTTTTTGCTAGAACAGATATTGTCCAACCATGTTTTAAACTTACTGTTTGTTTTTCAGCTGCCTGTGTCTTCTCATTCATTTCTAACTTTGAGGTTTCCTTCCTAGGAGAAGCATCTGGAGAAACATTCTGCAACTAAAATATTTTTACTTTTTCACCTCTAATGTACAGTATACCAATATTCTAAAGGCTTGTTACCACCTAAACTGAATGACTGAAGTCCCAATGCCATTTACATGCTCTATCATATAAATTCAAACAACTGAAGACATTGGATAGATAGAGTCAGACTGAAAAATTCAGTGCCATAGCTGGATTTGAACCATGGATCTCCAGGTCTCTAGCGGTTGCTCTACCATTGAACTACCATGGCAACATGCCGGCATAGCATTGAATTTCTCAACTGACTCGCATGTTTCCCGGTAAACCACAAGGTATTCTCAAATTATTTTGAGATGACAACCCCAATGGCGACTTACAATGTTGTAAGTACTTTAAGTCCTAGGATTCATAGTATGGCCAACTATTATGGTTAGAGATCGGGAGATCCGTGGTTCAAATTCTGGCTATGGCATTGAATTTTTCAGCCTGACTCTACCTATCCAACTCCTATCCTACACACGGCTTGTGTGAAAAAACAATTAAATCAACTGAAGACATATTAAAACATACAGAATGTCAGATATTAAACTTAATTCACTTTTGTCTGGTGGATAAAAAACAAAACATTTTTCATGAGCGATCACTATCTTCAGGTGTGATAAACTGCTCCTCTCTTCTGATGTACTGAGACCCTGTTGCCCTCTAGTGTTACTTTTATATCACTTCAAAACCTCGTTCAGCGGCAAGATTCCCTTTATTTTTACAAATGTAAGTCTTTTTCCACATATCCAACATCGTAACTTGTCATGATTATTCAACCAAAAATACTGTGCAATGGACGACTTACCAGTTTTATTGAGTTCTGATAAAATTGAGTCACCTTTTTACACTTTTAACTCCACTTCCCATTTGTTCAGGAAGACCAGTTTCAGGCGACCTCTATCCTATCTTCAGTTCTGTGGTTGAGTGATGCTGCAACAGTTGGTTATGTTCAGCTCAGTGTTGTGCTGCCCTCTACCCTTCTCGTCAGGATGATGTCATCCACAGTGGGAATTCAAAATTCATAAGAGGACCTTGTTTCTTGGTGATAAGGTGCTTTCCCAAATTTGTAGTTCCACAGATTTTTTTGCATATATTATCAACTCTATTTCTTCATTTATACAAAATACTGCAGAAATGCATATTCATCAAGTAAAATATTAGTTGCAGGATCAGGAGTTTATCTGGGATTACTTCTTGGAAGTATTTAGTAGAGAAAGTAAAAAAATTATTTCAGCACTGAGAGAGTTACAGATTTATTATGTAATTACCATATTTATTCGAATACAAGACAACATTTTGAGCGGTTGTCAGAGAGGGGAGTATGGAAATGTATGGCTGGGTACAATGGTGCAACATGGCAATGACAGCATAACTGTAACAATGATTATGTATTTAGACAACATACTTAATATAATACATTGTAAATCACGCTGATTCAAATTTGTGCAGAAATTCATTCTGTGGGCGGGAGAGACGGAGAAGGCAGGACGGAAAATTACGATATGTGTACGATGATAGACTATTGCAGCGATGGTGATGGCAGCATAGCAGTAATGACGATGATGGATATGATTTTATATTGAGACAACATACTTAATATAACACATCATAAAATTTTTTATCTAATTTTAATTTGCGCAGAAATTCACATTTTTAGCAGGAGAGACAGAGTAGGGAGAACAGAAATGTAACGGAATGTTTGTGTTTGGTGGTGTTGGCAACAGCTTAGCTGTAATGATCATTATGATACAATTTTCAATTAAGACACCATACTTAATATAATGTATCGTAAAACGTTTACCTAATACAAATTAGCATGTAAGTTTACATTGCAGACAGCACAGAGGGGCAGAGGGGAATCTGGAAATTTACAGGTGGAGGGGGGGGAATGTGCATGACCATTGTTGTAAAACTACCGATGTGAAAAGAAGTTCTTTAATTTTATTTTAATCTCAGACAGAATTTTTTTTTTTTCCCCCATTGAGAATGCTAGTAACAGCTAATTTTTGGCGCGAAATGAAACACACAAAATCTGCCGCATACATTGCAAAGTTTGAAACTTGCTTTTTCCTCAGATGGTATTTGGGATACATATATTGCAAATGCAAGATAACCCTCCATGACAATTTTGGAAAAAACATCATCTTGTATTTGGTTAAATACAGTAAGGCCCTTACACTCAACTAGAATCTTGTATTGCTGTCACCATTTGAGTGATAACAAGATCACCATTAAAAACAATATGAAAATGTAACACCAAGTTTTAAGCAACAAGGACTTGAAACTGAAAGCTTTTCTCCCTAAGACTGAATGGATTAATACGACTTTGAATGAAGATATTTGAATAGCTGACTTCCAAGAAATGATACTGGTAATATTCTGCAAAACACATATGGGGGGGGGGGGTATGGTGCCATATTTGTCATGGAGAGATCATGAAGGAAAACAAAATGAAATGGAATGGAGTTTTATTTATGGAAGCTCTTTAACTACATTGGGCATGAAAGACTGCTTAATTTTGCTCTTTATTAGGCTTGATATTCTTTTAGTGCTATAAATCTACAATACAGGAGCAACGACTTTACTTCCCTTCCCAAGGAAGCCATTCTAAGAATTTTTATGACTGAAAAAAATCCATCCTCCTCTGCCAGGTCTGAAACCATGACCTTGGGTATATGAGGTAACCACTACACCACGGAGGGCAACATGAAGGAGCACATAATGACATCTTAAATGCATAACAAGCACTTTTCCATTTTTTTTTTATAAGAAAAGAATGTTCAGGAAGTTGGAGTACTGGAATTTTTGCTCTGTTCCTGGAGACTACTAGAATTTGATACACTTCTCGCCAAAGTTAGACAGCCTCAACATCAGTGGAAAGGGTCATCTGATAATTGTAAATAGTGGTTTCACCTGGGTATATAGATTATGTGTGTAGCAGGATTAGTAAATCTGTCTGTCTATTGTGATATTTCAAATCATTAATAACTTGAGTTTACTGGAAAATATTTAACGTGGAGTAATCTATCCACATCTAACTTATGGTAGCAAAATATGGGGTATTTCCTGCAAAACTCATATAAAACAACTCTTTATAATGCAATAGAAATGTATAAGGATAATATATAATCTAAAACCCACTGATACATGCATTCATCAATAATACTGTATTGATACCCACTATAAGTGTATAAAGCAGTTATACTTGCAATAGAAAATGGAAGTGAAAAAACAATAATATCCACCATCATTATACTGGACATAATACAAGTATACAAATATTTTAGTAAGAAAATATCAGAAAAAAAAATTTAATGTTCAAGGTTTAACTTTACACAATTAATAACCAAATGACATTAAAGAAACTGGATCCAAATTAGAAACAAAATTAAAGATATACCCCAACAACAGATGTTTATATAATCTGTATGACTTGTAAATGAATCTTCAATGTTATTACTTTAAATTATTAATGTTGTATATATTAATTAAGAGTAAAATCATAGCATCACCTCAAACCTCACTGCTTGAAATAAATAACTCACTTCGGACTTGTTTCAGTGGCTGTCTTCAGCAAAGATTTACTGATGAACTTGTGGTAGCGGACTGTAAAGGTTTTGAGTCCAAAAATGGGTGCTACAAAACCACAATTATCAATCAACCCAAGTAATTTAAATCAGAGCAGAATCAAAATGGGTTAACCTTTGGGAAAATTTATTAATTTTGAAAAACAAAAACAAAGTCATAAATTTTGATATACCACAAACAAACATTCTCATCTCAAAATTCATACACCCAGAAGAGAGACCTCTACAGGCCACTAGCACGAGACCATCACTATATCTTCGCTGAATATGGCAGCAATGCTGCCAAAACATATCCAAAGTTATTTATTTCAACTGGTGAAGTTTGAGTGTGAGACTGTGTTTTTACTCTTAATTAATCAGTTACTTCACTCTGCGTTCCTATTAATGTTTCAATTGTATATATTACTTTGTATCTTTTCTTGTTTCTTCAACTAATTCTGACAATTTATAAACAATAAATACTACTATTATTATTATACTTATTTTTATTACTTACTTCAGCAGTAAGACAAACATTATTGGTAAGATAAGCTGATACTGAGGCTATCTAACTTAAGTGAGAAATGCACTTTCCAATTAGCACAATTACTTACCTGAGGTGTGATAGGGTTTTCTGACATAGCTTTCAGGCGTTTTTCCAGTTCATCATGTTTATTTAGAATGTCATTATACTTTGACTGAAGTTCTTCATTGGCAGCCATCAGTTCCGCCAAACCAGCTTTTTCTTGTTCTTGTCGCTGTTTTGTCTTTTCCAACTTATTCTCAATTTCTTTCTGCACTAGATCAGATATCTGTAAGCAGAAGGTATTAAAACACTTGATTTTCATTTCGTCCACTCTAGAAATAAAATTAAATCTTTATCTGTAACAAAATTTTCTGTAATCCTTGTGGTAATTTATTTCATTTATTTATCTGCTGATTAAATTATTCTGGTTGAGAGGGAGAAGCTTAACTCTACATTAAGTCAGATAAATAGAAAGTCATGTTGAAGGATAATATATAACAATTTTCAAAAGATTGCCTCTGCGGTCGAGTGATCAGTATTCTGCTTCTCATCCAGAGGTCCCAGGTTCGACTCCCAGCTGGGGCAGGGAATTTTTCTTTAACCAGAATCATTCCTTATCCACCACAGAGTCTGGAAGTATGAATGTGAGAGTGAATGAGTGTGTGTTTAATAGTACAAAACCGAAAAACCTATGTTAAGAAGCCTACAGTTCAGTGAGCTAAACACCAGCAGCTGTTTCTCAAGTAAAAGCCCCCAATATGACCACACAAGTTAAAGGGGTCTATACAAATGAAACAAATAAATAAATAAAAAAAAAGAAATTCTCCCACCCCAAGTATTCTTTAAATAATTTTTGTGTTATTGTTTTTATGTTTTCAAAAACGACTCAAAAGATATTCATTAATATACCACATGTTTAAGATACTTGCCAGACAAATAAAATGCAAGTATATCTTGAATTTGCTGTGAATAGTCTGTGAAGTCCCCTACATTCACAATGAATTCTGTAGTAAGCTATAAAAGATAAGACAAAAACTTGCTGCATGAAAAATCTAGATCTTCTTAAAACATACAATTTATGTTAATCCTTTATTTACTGTCCAGACCTGTAAGTTCTGCTTCTTTAAGCACTACTACTGAATGAATGAGTTTATTATCATTAATCACAATACAATAGTACACCTTCCTTCTATTCTTAACATTCAGCCAAATTTCTATCTTTGAGAGTTGTTTGCTCCTTTGGACCTTATACACACTAACACTCTGCATATTGGTGTATAAGATTCCTTTTAACTAATACTAAGTATCTGCTATGATTTATGATTATGATTTTGAAAAAAAAACAAGTCTGCCCAATCCAACTTCTCTTATACAGTTTCCTTTAATTGACCTTCCAACTTCTTTCTAATTTTGCTAATTCGTGTGCCCTAAAAGTCTTTGAGAATATTTCCTTCCTTTAATACTTGAAACTTATTCCAATATTTCACTATCCTGAACACTGTTCCCTTCCTCCCAGCTCTTCCCAATTCAACTAATGCTACCCCATCAGGGAATCCCAATATCATTTGTTATTAAAAGGTCATCAATGTATTTTTCTCTTCCCCATTCTTTCTTAACACTCCTATATAATATTTAAGTACTTTTATCCCTTATGCTACCCATTATTTCTTGTTTCTCTATGCCATCTATTTTTATGAATAATTGTAAGCTTACACGGCCAGAGTCAAAATTATAACTAGTTGTCTCTTCTGGGCTGAGAAGCTGTGGTGTGCTGGAATCTTCCCGTCCAGACATTTCGTTCACAGCTGCAGTGAATATCTTCAGTGGCATGATCGTAGTCTTCTAGATGAAGGTTTAGTAGCAACTGACTAACCATGCCAGTGAAGATGTACATTGCAGCTGTGAACAAAACATCTGGACGGGAAGACTCCAGCAGACCAACAGCTTCTCAGCCCGGAAGAAACAACTAGTTATAATTTGTCTATCTTTGTTTGTAACATCAGTTGAACTAGATTTCTGTTTCATTGTAATACTGCTTATTGCATTTTTCTGAAATATAAGTCGGTCCTTCCCTGTACACCCTTCTTTTGTTTCTTCACTCTTAGAGTTTTACATGGAAAAACATTAAGTATACTGCAAATAAATACCTCAGATTTTATCTTATCTTCTCCATCTGATGCTTCTCGGGACTTGAGAGACTCTGTGAGTTGAAGGTTGGTTTGTTTCAGCATTTCACATTCTCGCTGGCAACAGTAAACAAACAAAATTATTGCAATTAGAGAACAAATGTATACAATATTGAATGTCTTCAGAGGATTAAGTACCTTCTGCATACACAATGTTAAATATGCAAAGTTTTGGTACACTCAGCTCCTAAGAAGATGAAATTTGGCAGTGATATTCTGTATAGCTTTTACTATCTATTAAATAAAATGAAAATGTTATTCATTAGCAACACTTTTCCTGATTTTTTTCCAAATGTAAAAAAAATTTGCACATATTTTTCAAGTTAATCTCTTTTAACCCTTTCGACGATATAGATGTGATTTAAGGTCCTGTGCATGATTGTTAAATAACCCATTTTACCCCAACAGATAACATCAGATAACTCTTAAATAATATAAACAATGATGTCAGGATTCATGGCCATGCAGTCCAAAGTGCGATAGTAGTAGTTAATCTATCAAACCAAGGATAGCAAAATTGAATCCAGTCAAAATTCATGTTCTGCATTCCATAGAAACTGTGGAAAAGGATGGGGAGGGCCCAAATAAAGCAATCGGTGTGATGCCATTGTTGGATGCTGATGGGTTTCGATTGAATGCGGATACATGCATTTTACATTTTATTATGTTTAAAAAAATGTAAAATGCAACATTATATTATAAGATCAGATAATACTGCAGCTACCATGTGTCTGAATGATCATGTGGTGCAAGGAATGGTATGTGAGCATGAGCTTACTGGTATGGTTGGAGGTTCACGCCCCGAAGGACTAAAATATTTTGTTTTATTTTAACACATCACATCCATTATTGGGTATCCTTGAATGTGCTGAAGCCTAAATCTTCACATAATCATTAATCCCTTTATTTGATTAGAAAGAGGAGTTTAATATTAATTATGGTTAAAAACTGAAGTTTCTGTATTGAACTGTCTTCACACTTGGCATACTTAAGGTTGCCATGCATCCCAGAAAACCGGGATTGTCATTGTTTCAAGGATTGGAAAAAGTGTCCTAGCTGGATTGGTAAACATCCAGCCTTTACAGAATATAAACATTTTGTGCTATTCTGCCATTTCCATGATTTCCACTTAAAATTTCAGCCTCAACGGCCAATGTTGCTACTTGATGAATACTTGACTAGAATCGGTTTAAATTTATTGAGCTGTCAAATAAATTGTTAGCGCACTCTTCTTAGTTGGTGACTGACGATCACGTGCTCTGAAAACAAAGAGGAAGTAAATCCATTTCTCTGGTCTCATAGCAACCAACAAACGCACCAATTAGAAGCAACTTTTAAAATCTTCTGAAAAGTATGTTTGCTATAAGAAAATCTACTGCTCATAGAGTTGTGAAATACCTAATAATGTGCCAAAAATGAACATGAAAAAGCATTCCAAAAAAAAATGTGAATTATACATCAAGTATATATTATGATGTATAATTCACATTTTTTTTTGGAATGCTTTTGCATGTTCATTTTGCATATATTTATAATTAGGAGTATTTTATATAGTAAAGCACCATTATAATGACATTTTTTAACATGAGTTGAAATTTTAAACACTTAAAAATTCTCCACCTACATGCTGATCTTTTTTAAGACTAGTTTCAGGGAGCAGTCACTCTATTTTCAGTTAAGTTGTCGACTACTGTTTCTGTTCCACTGAAGATAAAGAAGATGCTTCCTGAAACTAGTCTTAAAAAAGATCTTACAATATGTAAGTGGAGAGTTTTGAAGTATTTAAATTTTTGACTCATTGTTAAATGATTCCATACATCAAGTAGTTTCTAAAAATAGTTTTGAAGTATTTAAATTTTTGACTCATTGTTAAATGATTCCATACATCAAGTAGTTTCTAAAAATACTGACCTACTCTATATTACATTGTAGCACCATTAATACGGTAAACTCGTAATTATTTAAGTTTCTACCTTTGTTCTGGTTTTATGGCAACCCTAAGCATACTAAGGTAAAAGTGCTAAAATTGTCAAACAGAGAAAATTAAAGAAAACCCAACAAGGCCAGAAAAGTGTCAGGAGTTAAAGAATTGCTTCTAATGGCACTTCCAGTGATGGTTCAGAGTTGAAACTTCAGAATCTTATTCTTAAAATGTCAATACACAAGAATCAGAAAAAAACAAATTTTGAAAATTTTACACACATCAAGGTATTTGGCAAGAAAAGGGGGAGTAACCATTGAATGATTGTTGGAGTTTAAATAACTGCTTTTAAAGGGGACTTCCAGTTGGAGTTCAGGCTTGAAACATGAGAATATTAATCTTAAAATATCAATGAACAAGAAACGGCAAAGAAACAAATTTGGAAGATCTTAACCTATACTTGGTCCTCTTAAGGCTGGTTCACAACAATCTAGATAGAAACCAAATGAGATGACAAACTTAAGCTACATATGAAGATTAACTTTTCCCAGGTTATCAGCCAGCTGAATTGTGGAAGGATTTCCAAGCTTTCAAGAACTAACATCCTTCTCATCTTCAAGGAATGATGTACAGATTCTAAGGTTATTTATTTGTTGGTACATTGGGCTTGACTTTCAGGTTTCAATTAACATTCATTATATTTTGCTAGGATTTGTTTTTTGTATCAATGGGTTGACTGGAACCCTTGGGTACAGTTCCTGTCTTACCGTGTTTTTCTCACTTTTGCTATTTACAATTTATGTTTTTACACACTCTCTCCCATTTATACACACACTCACACCCTTACCTATATTTGCACTCGTCTGTACTATATACACTGTTTATACTTTTCACTTCAGCTGTTTTGCTGAACGGACAGCTGGTTCTTGTGTTGGAGGATGTGTGGTGGCCCCTGTGTAGTTGGTGTGTGGCCATGGGCTGGGTTTGTGAGCATGCTGTTTGGCAAGTGACGGACAGTTTTAGAATTGTTTCATTTTATGTAGAGACTCCTGGTCTGCCTGTGATTGGTTTGAGTCCGGCATGGAAGGTGTTCACTATGGACAAATGGCGTCCGATGCAGAGACGAATCTCTCTGATTGGCCTGTTGCCGGTTGAGTCATAAGAAACCAAGAAACATAAGAGCTACCTCTCATATACAGATAATTTGTCCGGTAAACTAAGTAAAATTATGGGTAAATATAATGTCAGGACAATCCACAAACTGCCCAACAAAATACCAAACATCTAAGACAGGTCAAAGATTCCTTCGGCCTTAATCCTCTTAGGGTATACAGCATCTCGTGTGAATGTGGCAGAGCCTACATCGACAGATGGAAAGAACCATTGAACAGCAATCAAAGAACTGGGTGCATCATCCTGATGAAGCTATAGCTATAAAATACAAACCAAACAATATTAACAGGGACAACGGCTTGCAGCTAAATAGCGTTTGGAATTCAGTGCTCAACAAACACACAGTAAGCTGTGTAAAAGTGCCAAAGGCTAGCCCTGGTTTTATTTTGGGCTTATATCCAGCAATGAGTCTCAACCAGAGAGGTCTGTCTCTGCAACAGACACCACTGGACCTGAGCCAATCACAGAGCAGCATCTGGCTGGTCCCTCTACCAGACTGACGAACCAGGAGTCTCTGCATCATTTAGCTCTTGAAAGCTTGAAATCCTTCCAGAATTCACCTGGCTGATAGCCCAAGAAAAGTTGTTTTCATATTGCTGCCAGGAAAGCTTCCAGTCATGGGTTAAGCTACATATAACATAATTTGAGTTTCACAATTAACAAGAAGTTCTCCTGGATCCCAGGAATGGGAAAGAAGACTTGGTCAACTTTTAACTTTCTACTTCCTATTCCCGGACACAGTTATTGGATCCATATTGTGCATATCAGACTCTTCGCTATGGAAATTATTTAAGGTGAGCATGAGATGAAACAGCAGCTGGAGCTCTGTCTAGTCACAGGCCGGGAAACTGAAACTGCAACAGATTGAAATGTGTGTCCTGGTTCCCTCACATTCATAGTGTCAGTTCGGCTAGCAAAAGTGTCAACTGAAGTTTATTTATATCTGTCTATGCGTTAAAATAAAATCTCCACAAAAGAGCAAAAATTGCTAGTACTTAACATAAAGTAAAGTATTGCAAATAACAGTAAAGAATTGCAAATAACTTTTATGTATGTTATTCAAAAGGTTAACACAGTTTTACTAGAAGAATTGAAAATAGTGTTGCCTCTGCATTTAGAAAATGAAAAAAATATTTAATCTAATGAATCAAATTAATCTGTCATGTTAGCTAACTTGCATTATGTTGGATCAACTGGAAGAAGGTGAAAAAATATCATTGGTCAGGTTCAAGCAAACGATTGCCTGTGTGGATGAGTGATCAAGATTCTAACTTCTCAACCCAGAGATCTTGGGTTCAATTCCCAGTAAAGTAGGGGAATTTTTCATTAATTAGAAGCTTTCGCTACCTTCAACAAAGTATGGATGTATGCATGTGAGCATATTTAATGCGAAAAAAAAATTGATAACACCCAAAAGCCAATGATTTTTCTTGTCAAAGATGCCAATATGCCACTGAAGTATTGAATAAGGAAAAACAGAAAGCAAAAAAAAAAAAGAAGAAAAAAAGTCTTAAAGCACAAAATCAACTTTCCACTTTGCTATTGATATGCATTTCTGCTCTTGCTGCCAATTTATTGTCAACTACCCTTAATCATATTGAAAAACTTGATGTCACAGCTAGGGTTTAAACTATGAATCTTGGGCTTAGTGAGCAAATGGAAATGTTTTATTTATGGACACTCTTTAACTACTGTGGTTTTCAGCATCCCATTCTATACTGGGCGCGAAAGATTGCTTAATTTTGCTCTGAGACTTATTTATCATGCTTGAGGTTCTTTTACATGCTGTAAATCTATGACACAGGATCAACGGCTTTACTTTCCTTCCAAAGAAATCCATGCTAAGGATTTTTGCACCCAAAAAAATCCATTGTCCCCACAGCGTTTAACCTGCAACCTTGGGTATATGAAGTTAGCATGGTAAGTACTTACTAAGCCAATGCTTCACCATTGGGCATCAGTGCACACTAAACCGACACTGAATTTTTAAAATTTAATTTAACTCTCCATTAGCAGAAAGTGTTTTATTAGGTACCTCTAAGTCTTTGATGCGAGCTTCAGTTTCTGGTCTTAGAACATTCTGTTGCCATTTTTTTATTTCCTCTTGAAGATCTGCAACCCTTTTACTTTCTGCAGAAAGAAGCGCTCTGAGTTCATCTGTAGAAACAATTTTTAGATTAATTACAGCATTTAATATTTTACCCTAATTAGATTTGATATAAGAATTGCTCTTCCCACACATTTAAATATATAATGTAATACAGAGCATGCAACTTATTATTAATCAGTTTTAATTTCAATTTGATTTCTTAGACTTTAAGGAACTTTCCTTTGTTTTTAAGTTAACTTGTAACTTTCTTTTTTCCCCAGTTGTTACAGGAAGTATGATTAATTTTTACTTTCTCTAGCACATATGTATAATGTACATAGGTAGAGAAGTTATTGCATTTCACCCAAAAATTTGACATTGAGATTTCACCGGAAATACACGGTTTAGAGTTCCCTGTATCCAAAAAAAGCATTTTTAGAAAAAGGTCCATGTGCATATGAGTCTGTGAACATGATAACTCAAAAACAAAATGCCAGTAAAATACCGACCTTAGTATTTAAATTTAGTGATAGTCAACTCTTTTCAAAGCTGGTTGTTATGTGACTGAAATTCCTTTGTATAGCCAGGAGTTGACAAATTCCCATATAAGAAAATTATAAGTATTTTAAAACTGAAACCAATAACAAGGAATATCTAAAAAATGGTCAACTCTACGAAAAAATGCATATCATACATGTTTTAACAAGCTCTACATTTTTCAAGTTTTTGTCTATTTCTTACAGCTAACCAATATTCTGCAAAATTTATCCAGAATAAAGATGTTTTCAGATGGCTATTACCACCAGAAAATTCAAGATATACATTTTATTTGTTATGTATGTAACTTTAATATAAAATATTTTAACCAGAATTGTTAGAGCCATTTTTGTATGAATCAAAATTTTCGAAAAATTTTCCATGTAAAGGGTAGTTGGGGGTTGGGGGGATTTTCTTGAGAATCTTTGTGTTGCATCTGCGGAAGATACTGAATTTAAGTACCAAGTTTGGTATTTACCAGACTTTTCGTTTTTGAGCTATGCACGCAAGCACGCTTACATGCACACGCACACACACACATTTTTCTAAAATTGTTTTTTCTGGATTCTCAAAATATATATTTCTGGCAAAATTTTGGTATAGAATTTTTGGATGCAATACAATATCTTCTCTATATACTATGTACATAATATGTGTAGAGAAAGTAAAAATAGAATACTTCAATTCATTAGAAGGAAAGGTATGATTTTTTTTAATAAAGCTCTTAAAATTTTATTGAAACACAATGATTTTTATATTTAAAAAAATAACTTATCCATATACATAGAATATTTTCATTCAAATAAAGCCTGTTTAGGTGCAAATGTGTGACAAAAATTTCAGCCCTTAGTGTCAATTAGTTTCCGAGATAATGGGGCAGTTGTGTAGACAGTCTTAGTTCTTGACAAGTTATTTTCAAACATACACTGCTCAAAGAAATTAGAGGAACGCATGTTTAAACCAATGTCCCAAAACAAATATTGATACAGGACAAGTTTTGGTAGTTTGTAATTATAGATTGAAGAACTGTGTAAAATTATTTTATCCATTGTAATAAATTTTTATTTCACAGGATTGGAAATACGATCAAATAATGATTGATGCACAAAACAAAGTGGAAATATGGGATTACATTGTTTGCTAATCAATGTTTCCATTGTTATTTCAACACCCAGTACCTGGTGTGCCCTCCATGAGCGCAATAACTGCCTAACACCTACGTGGCATGCTTCGCACCAGCCTTCCATTAGCAATTCGTGGGATTTTCTCTCATTCTTCAGTGAGTACATTTGTAAGTTCTCTCAGGTTCTGTGACACAGCAGGCCCTTGCGAACAAATTCTTCCAGCCTATCCCACAGATGTTCAATAGGATTGAAGTCAGGATTGTGTGCAGGCCAGTCCATTAACCAAATTTGGCATTCTTGTAAGACATCCTTAGTACTCCATGCTGTATGGGGTTTGGCATTATTGTGCTGTAGAAGAAAATTAGGGTCCATTCCATAAGCAGAGGGTACATGTTGAAGGATGATCAAAAGAATCAAAATACTGGAAGTGGTACACAGTGAAGCATAATTACACATTGGATAATGTTATTAATGTAAACATCAGCATTCACGCGCTATGGGACAACCACAAGCTCTGTCCGAGACTCAACAGTAATGTCAGCTCAAACCATAACCGAACCTTCTCCAAATCTGTCAAGTTTAACAATAGTGGCTGGAGCAAGACGTTCACCACGACATCTCCATACACATGTACGACCATCACAATCTGTCAATTTAAACCCTGAATCATCTGTGAAGAGAACAAACTGCCTTCTATTGACGGAGATGCTAGTTGACATGAATCTGAGCAAATCTCAGCTGGGCTTCCTTGTGCTGACGTGTCAAACAGAGATTCTAGATCTCAACCCTGCATTTCTCAGCTTGTTTCTTATTGTCTGATCAGAAATTACCCCTCCAGTTGTTGTTTGTATGCCATTTTGCAGATCTCTAGCTGTAGATTTGGTCTGCGCAAAGCTCATAAAAAAAGATACCTATCCTATGCCGCTGTTGTCTTTTTCTTAAGCCCTTATCCAGGCCAGCTCTAGAACCTGCCTGTCTCGGTATATCATCTCCAAGTGCTATGGATGACAGAAGGGCTGACATGAAGAATCCTGGAGACAAATCGAATGGAATGGCCATTTTCAATCCATGCAACTGCTTGTGCGACAGATGTTTCAATCAGATGTCTCCTATCCTCACAGAACACAAAATAACAATTTTCTAACACAGATTTTCTGTTAACACCTGTTTTTGAAACATAATAAACCAAAGAGCACTCACTTTGATTTCCACAGATTTTTCAATTTCACGGATTTATTCAGAGAAAAACAAACACATTTTTAGAAGCAGTTCATTGTAGTTTTAAACAATCCTTCAAAACATAACATCTGACTGTCAAAATCTACATTGCCTCATTATTTTATTTTTAGCTTTGGTTTAAACATGTGTTCCTCTAATTTATTGAGTAGTGTATCATTTAAAAAAAAACTTTACAAACACAACTTCGCAGTGCCTTGAAATTCTCACATGAAGGAAATATGGGGGAATGCCAATGCATGAATAGCTAAAGTAAAACTTTCTGATCAAAATGAAAAAAGATCTCGTCTCTAGCACTAATATTTACAGCGTTATTGATGTCTTACCAAGCGATTGTACCAGAATGTTTAAAAAACTACTACTCAGGATTATTTTCAAACTATTTACAATTGGTGTACATCCATGAAAGTTATGCCAAAATGAGTGGGAACTTTGAAATATTCATATGCAATTAAAACTGAGTATTAAAAAAAATTATGAAAATCCTATTTTGACTCCCCTTAAGGGCAACATATAAAAGTTTGCAAGCCTAAGAATATATCACAGCATCACCTGTATGTTTGTGAGTGTGCTGTAATGTCTCTTCAAGTTTACTCTGCTCCTTCTCTAGCGATTCAATTCGAGAGTCACGTTCCTTGATCTGACTGCTGGACTGCTGCAAGCTTCTCTTTAGCTGTATCAGTTCCACATTGTCATCCACTTTCTGCTTTTGTAACAAGGTGTTGGTATTTGCCAGTTCTTCCTCCAGTTCTGAGATTCGGACATTACTCACTTGCTGCTGCCTCTCCATTTCCTGTCCATAACATCAAAACAATGTAGATTCCACAATCAGATAAAAGCAACTTTCTTAAAAGTTATCCAGGAAAATGCGACAAATATGACTGATTAAATGGACTTCAAAAGATTTTTACTTTATGTATTTGAGTTTAGTATCTTGAGAGTGGAGAAGGTATTACAAACCGCCAAAAATTCAATGTTGAGTTTTCACTGAAATGCATGTTTTGAAGCCCCCTGAATCCAAAAAGTGCATTTTTACTTTCTCTACACATACTTTGTACATAGTACATTTAGAGAAGGTATTGTATTCCATCCAAAAATTTGGTACCAAGATTTCACTGGAAATACATGTTTTAGGGTGCATGTATAAAAAAAAAAGTATTTTTAGAAAAAGGTCCATGTGCATGTGTGTGTGTCTGTGAACATGATAACGTACATATGAAAAGTCCATAAAATACCAAACTTGGTATTTGAGTTTAGTATCTTGCAAGGATGTGACACTAAGATTTTGAGGAAAATATCCCCTAACCCAAACTACCCTTTACATGGAAAAAATTTTGAAAATTTTTATTTTTTCAAAAATGGCTCTAATGATTTTGATTAAAATATCATATATTAAAGATATTCCATGACAAATAAAATGTATATCTTGAATTCTGTGAATAGCCTCTGAAGACTTCTTTATTCTCAATAAATTTTGTACAGCTGGTAAACCATTAGAGATAGACAAAAATATATTACACAAAAAATATAGATATCATTAAAACATACAATTTATGTCATATATATACTTTTTTGTGAAGTTGACCATTTTTGAGTATGTCTTGTGCTTGGTTTCAAGTCTTAAAATACTAGCAACTTTTCACATCCAGGAATTTGTCAACTCCTGGTAATGCAAAGAAACAAATTTCATCCATATGGCACCACCAGCTTTTAAAAGATTTGACTATCGCTTTAGCTGAGTTTACTCCCTTATTTTCCTCCTACTTTCAAGAAAGCAAGTAATAAGATCATTTCTGCTAATGTTTATCTCGATTAGCATGAAGTAAATAGGAGAATAAGCTTTTTAACGTAATATATCACTGAGGTGTAGAGAAAGTCATGTGAATGAAACATATCGGATTTTTAGAAAAGATCTCTTTGTGTGTTAGAACAGAATAACTTAAAAATAGAAAAGTTGGGTAAATACCAAACATGGTATTTAATTTCAGTATCTTCAAAGATACAAGTTGAAAATTTACAAGAAAATCCCACCAACCCAACTACTTTTATCAAAATTGTTTAATTTGTCAAAAACGGCTCTAATGATTTTGATTAAAATATCATATACTAAAGATATTTACCTGACAAGTACATTGTATGTTTGGAATTTTTTGGGAACAATCATGAAGTTCAATTTATTCAGAAGGAATTTTGTATAATCCTGATTAACTTGTATAGGTTAAGCAGAAGAAAATGTATCAAATAATAAGTATTTTAGACAGTGAAGCGCCAGAATTTAAATAAATTGAGCACTTTTTTTTCACTTTTTTCTTCACTTAGCCTGGTTTCAGGGTACCTTAATCCTATCTTCAGATCCGAGGTTGGCTGCTGCTACATACAAATTAGGCAAAGAGGAGCAAATAGTGTATAAAAAGATGACTCAATTCATTTAAAAGAGAATGTACTGAACAAAAAATGTAGATCTCTTTAAAATACATCATTTATTTCAAATAACTTTATTGTGCCACAAGCCATTTTAAGGTATATATTATTAATGGTTCAAATTGTTCAATACCATTTCATTCTTTTTAAAGTCCTGTTAATTTTCAGTTGTTTCTTGTGATTGCACAGAAAAAGAATGGTATTTGATTGGTTGATAATGAAATCATTCATTTTCTTGCACTCCAATATTTAACTGGGAGGTTGTAATCTGTAAAAGTCAGACAATGTAGAAGATAATCACAATCCATTTCTTCATTTAAGTTAGAGAAAAGACATATAGGAGTCTCTGCTATGCCAATTCTGTAAAGTATTTTTGCAAACAATCATGTCTGTCAGTAGTCTGAAGGTTGCTACTGCAGATTTTCTCGGTAATGTACAAATATTGTAATCTTGAAAATGTTTCATTGTTTTCCAGATGTTTTGTTTCTGTATTTCTTCACTGATTTTATTTTTGTACTTACTTGATATAATTATTTTAATAGAGCAAAAAAGGCATTAAACTAGGTGTTGATTTGGTGATAATTTTACTTCCCTTTTTGGCCAAAAAATCAGACATTTCATTTTATAATGGGCTGGGATAAATGGTCTTCAATGATGGTGTGGAATTTGCGAGAACTTCATCCTATTCTGCTTTAATTTATGCAGCAGTATACAACCCTTCAAATGAAAATGTTAATAACACCACAACACTCAGTTTTTTTAATTTTCAATCACAGTCGACACATTGACCAATTGCCAGCTGTCAACAATGAACTATGCTGTACATAGTCGAAATTTTTTTACACAATCCTTTGAATAATCAAGCCTACCAGCCTTGAAGCTGTAACAAAACTGTTCTATTTTTTCATGGAAATTAACCAGAGTTATCAAACCACCCTCGTAAATCCTTAGGTATGGATCTGTTTCAAAGTGTCTTTTTAGACAATTGATGCTAAAAGTAAGTCTTTTACCAGACGTCAGTAGTGTTAAAAGCAGAAAATTCTGTTACTCTGTGTTATAAAATTGTAACACTCCAATGTAGCCAACTTTGGTTTATGTATCCACGGTCTCATTCAAGTAGGTTATGACTGAAAGGTCGTATCGATCCATAAAATGGCGGATAATTTCAATGTCATGAACATGGAATCTGCTGAACCAGACAAAATTATGCAAGCAGCAGAAAGAACAAAATTACAACTGCTATACTGCCTCCATTGTATAGAATGTTTTTTTTCTGTACGAGTAACTCATCATATTGTCAGCACTGATGCTAAGCAAGGCAACAACTGAATATCGCAGACCATTAAGCATTGAACTCCATGTAATAGGTAAAACAATCTACTTATAATTATAAAATGTCTATAAATATTGAGAACTACCTAAAAAATAATGTGGGACACACTGTTAAAATGGTTTTATATTGTTACCATTTTTACCCTTGTATCATAAATAACTATTTGGACTTAGGGGACCCAAAATATACTTAAGCAGTAGGAAGAGTTAAAGATTACTAAAGAAAAGGTGGGTGGATTTCAGATATGAAAAGGAAGTGATGTATTTGCTTAAATACCTGCTGCAACAGTGCAACATGTGCCTGCAATTGTTCCAGCTCCTCATTACGTTCAACATTTTCACTTATTGGAGGATGTTGCATCTGTACCATGTCTCGCATGGGACACTGTGGCTTGTGGTCTTCTGTACCCTCATTGGTAGGAACTGGCTCAGACGACACTTCAGAGTGAAATAGACTGAAACAAAATGATACAGTACCACAAACTTAACTAAATATGTACTGCAAGTATCTAGATTTGTGATTCACAGAGTAAGACATTTAAACCCTATTTTGTTTCTAGTTATACTATATTTTTGAAGCTTTTAGCCTCAGTAATACAATACTTCCTGTCTTGTTCTTTATCCTCCTTGAATGGAGGATTTACAAGCCAGTGCCTGAAGTTAGATGCCTGCTAGATCAGAGAGAGTACCAGGATGGGTCATCAGGCTCATGCCTGGTATGAGAGTAAGAAAAAAAATCTGTGTTCCATTCACATGATTTTCTCTACATCTCTGTAATAAATTATTGTTAAAAAGCTTATGCTCCTATTTACTTCATGCTAATTGAGAAAAAATTAGCAGAAATGGTCTTATTACTTGCTTCCTTGTAAGTAGAAGCGAAATAAGGGAGTACCATAGGTTAAAGTGATAGTCAAAAGCTGGTTGCTATGTGACTGAAGTTCTTTTGTTTGTATGGACACGAGTTGACAAATTCCTGTATGAAAAAAGTAAGTTTTTCAAAGCTGAAACCAAAAACAAGGAATATCTAAAAAAGAACAATACCACAAAAAAAAAAAAAAAATATATATATATATATATATATATAACATAAAGTGTGTATTTTAATGTACTCTACATTTTTTGTGTGGTAAGTTTTTGTCCATTTTTTACGGTTTAGCAGTTATGCAAAATTCCGTAAAATTCATCCAGAATAAACAAGTCTTCAGAGGCTATTCCTAGAAAATTCAAGACATACATTTTATTTGTCAGGTAAATATCTTTAATATACAATATTGTAATCAAAATCGTTAAGAGGCATTTTTAAGAAAATCAAAATTTCGAAAAAAGTTCTACGTAAAGGGTAGTTGGGGGTGGGGGGATTTTTTTGAAAATCTTCATGTTGCATCCTTGGAAGATACCAAACTTAGATACCAAGTCTGGTAATCAACAGTCTTTTCGTTTTTGTCCACACCACGCAAGCACGCACACGCACACACAAGGACCTTTTTGTAAAACTCTGATGTGTACCATTCACATGATTTTCTCCATATCCCACCAACAAATAATTCTTAAAAAGCTTATACTTCTATTTACTTTATGCTAATCAGACAAAAATAGCAGAAATAGTCTAATTACTCGCTTCCTTGTAAGTAGAAGCGAAATAAGGGACAACCGTAGGTTAAAGTGATAGTCAAAAGCTGGTTGCTATGTCAATGAAGTTCCTTTGTGTATATGGATAGGAGTTGACAAGTTCCTGTATGAGAAAAGTATATGTGTTTCATAGCAGAAACCAAAAATAAGGAATGTCACAAAAACGACGAACTCCACGAAAAAAATGTATATAACATAAATTGTGTGTTTTAATGTGCTCTACTTTTTTGTGTAGTAAGTTTTTGTCCATCTCTTACGGTTTAGCAGTTATTCAAAATTTAGTAAAATTCTTCCAGAATAAACTACTCTTCAGACGCTATTCCCAGAAAATTCAAGATATACATTTTATTTGTCAGGTAAATATGTTTAATATACAAAATTTTAATCAAAATCGTTAGAGCCATTTTTGAGAAAATCAAAATTTTCGAAAAAAGTTCCATGTAAAGGGTAGTTGGGGGGATTTTTCTCAAAATCTTTGTGTCGCATCCCTGGAAGATACTAAACTTAAATACCAAGTTTGGTATTTTACCGACTTTTCGTTTTTGAGTTATCGTGTTCACAGACACACACACACGGACCTTTTTGTGAAAATGCTTTTTTCGGATATTGGGGACCTTAAAGCATATATTTCCGGTGAAATCTCGGTATCGAATTTTTTGGTGGAGTGCAATACTTTCTCTATACACTATGTACATAGTGCGCATGGAGAAAGTAAAAATGCTTTTTTTGTATTCAGGGGGTCCTAAAACATGTATTCCTGGTGATATCTCGGTATCAAATTTTTGGATGGAATACAATACTTCTTCTATACACATAGTATATGTAGAGAAAGTAAAAATATGAATGATGGTGAAATAGATGAAAGGAAAAATGATTATGGAGCATGTGGTTAAATAAATGGTGGGGGAAACTGGAGACACAGACAGCACTTCAACCACCACAAACCCCACATACAGTCTGGGATGAAATTTGGACTACCTTGGTGAGAGGTAAGTGGGCAAATTTTTTTTCCATGGCACTGTGTGTTAGATCAAAATAAACTTGTGGCGATAACAACCAAAGACACATGTACATTGAGTTTTGTATTCTATATATGGCTTTGTTTGTTAATTACTTTTTACCTTAACAACTTTGTGTTCTGTCCTCCATTTATCTGTGGAACATTTCCAGAAAACATATACATTCTTTGTGATTGCCATGTTACAAATTAACCAACTATATTCAACTTTACACCAGTGCTCATAGAACCCACATAAACTAAAAATAATGAAAAATATTTCTAAAAAAATCTGATGTGTTGCATTCACATGACTTTCTCTACAGCTCTGTAACAAATTATTGTTAAAAAGCATATTCTTCTAACTACTTAATGAAAATAGAGATAAACATTAGCAAAAAATGTCTTAATTACTAACTTCCTTGTAAGTAGAAGGAAAATGCGGGAATATACTAAGCTAAAATGAATGTCAAATATCTTAAAAGTTGGTTGTCTTGTGGTTGAAATCTGTTTCTATGCAGGGCCAGGAGTTTACAAATTTCCCTGTGAGAAAAGTTTTAAGTATTTTACATCTGAAACAAATAACATCTGAAATAAATAATGAGGAATATCTCAGAAATGGTCAATTCCACATAAAAAACGTATATGAAATAAATTGTGTGTTTTAACGTGATCAACATTTTTTGTGCAGTAAGTTTTTGTCTATCTCTTACGGTTTAGAAGTTATGCAAAATTCAGCATAATTCATTCAGAATAAAGAGGTCTTTAAAGGCTATTCCCAGAAAATTCAAGATATACATTTTATTTGCCATATAAATATCTTTAATATACAGTATTTTAATCAAAATCATTAGAGCCATTTTGAGAAAATAACAATTGTTGAGATTTTTTTTTATGTAAAGGGTACTTTGGGATGGAGGATCCACTCACTCACATGCACACACACACGGACCTTTTTCTAAATTTTTTTTTTTGGATACAGGGGACCCTAAAATGATTATTTCCAGTGAAATCTCGGCATCAAATTTTTGGGTGGAATGCAATACCTCCTCTATACACAATGTACATAGTATGTGTAGAGAAAGTAAAAAAATGAAAATAAATAAAAAAAAAAGTTTTTCTTATTACTGTTCTATAGCCATTATAAATATCCTTACTGGATATAAATAAATGCACAAGCCATAGAAAATGCAATTGACTATTGACCAAACTACAGCACCCTTACTAACTTACTTCTGTGAATTTGCTGATGATATTCTTGTATGAGGCCTTGCAGCTGTAGCAGGATGTCTTGATGGTGATCTTGACGAATGAGCACTGCCAGGATAGTTGCAGTGCACGGCAGAGTGCAGTGTAGAATGTTCTGTCAGCTGTTTTCGCAAAACTGCAATTCTCTCCAGCAGCTGTTGGTTGGTTTGTTCCAAATTTGTGATGTGCTGCTGCTGTTGACTAATTGTCATCTGCAGTTCTGTGTCACGTCGTGCAGACAGGGGCACTTCACGTTTCTTCTGTGCCACAACATGTAGCAATTTGGTGGCCAGTCTATAAGAGACATAGATACATTCTATGAGTTTACTGGTGGCCACAGAGACCTGTGAATATAGAACCTGTCAAAGATATGTACAACTGAACCAAGAATACATGGTAATAAATAAATATAAGTACAAATCTTTAACTTTTGGAGCTCAGTAAGTCTACATTAAAATGAAGAACTTTATGTCAATTTGAATTCAAGAAAGATAAAATGCAATTACACCATTATCTTTCATTTAAATTGAAACTCCATACAATGACCCTTCTTGCAGAATAATAATAATATTGTATGCTCCTAGCAGTTGAAAACCGACTAAATTAGCTTTATTGCTTAGAAGAACTATAATGTTTTTTATTTTTCCCTGCAGATGCTTCAAGTTACACACTCCGTCTTTGGTCCACACACCATCACCACCACCGCCAAACAACAAACATATGAAAAAGAAGAGCACATTTGTTTCTTCACATCCACACAGCCAGGAAGCTTTTTCGTACAACGAAATATCAAAATTTTGAGTAAAAGAAGCTCTATTCTTAAATTGAAGTTGTACTTGAACAATGTTAAGCTAAGGCTTTGGTTGGCCGCAGTTTTTCAGTTCTATTTTTTTTTTAATTAACTTAGCGAGCTTAACACAACTGTTTTTAATTCACAAACTTTCACTGTTTCTTGGCTGTATCACATAGTAACTGAGTGCCAAGTCAACTGGTTAATGTGACTGGGCATCAAAGAACTGTATACCTTGAGATAGCCATACAAAGAAAAATCCCAACCCTTTTCTCACTTCAAGTAAACGCGTCCTCAGAGGCTGAAATCGGAGTGGTCATTTCCATCGTTCATATCTCCAATTTGAAACCAGACAATTTCAACTGCGGGTACCTTCTATGTTCTTAAAACTAACATTTGGTTGTACAAATTTACTCATATGCTCTAAACATTATGGAAACAATTGTGCAATCAAGTAATTAACAATAATTAACACCACCTTGTCAACACTACGGAAAGAATAAGAAGAGTTTTCACTCCGCACATTCCATGATAGCCAGACTGATTTTTCTCAGCCCCATGCTGGCCTTAGCTAAGAGAGTGACAAAACCTTACAGCTATGCCGTTGCCATGGTTACCAACAAAAACAGAACAGAAAGCGCCCGGGCTGTCAGGATCTCAGCCCAACAGACTGTCATTATAACAATTAGCCTTAGAAATAGGAGAAAAATTGGACAGTTTTAAAGGTATTTAGTGTAAAAAATAATATACCTATATAATGAACATATTAAGACAAAAAAAAAGAAAATCACTTTCAATTTGTATTAGGGAGGGTGCCACCCTTCAATAGCCAACCTGGTAAAATATCAGATGTGTTCTATTTACACGGTTTATCTATCTGTTCTGCAAACAAACCATTCTTACAAAAGATTATTCTTTTATCTACATAATGCTAACCAAGATAAACATTACCAAAAACTCATTACTTTAGTTCCTTATAAGTAGATGGGAAATAAGGAAATACACTAGGCTAAAGCGATGTTAAAATCTTATAAAATGTGCCGCTCTGTGATTGTCATTAAAATTCACTTCTCTTTCTGTGGCCAGGCTTAAAACAAAAGAGAAATAAAATGCATGAGGGCTATCCATTTGAGAGTCTTGAATGCTTACAACAGGCTTTTGGAGACATTGCTCTGCGTCATGCCACAGTTTTTTAGTGGTTTCAACAGTTTAAAAGAATCCTAACTTGATTAAAGGACGAGGTTAGGAGTGACTGAAGAAAACATAGCTGCTATAGACAGAATAGTCTGTGAAAACAATTGTGTAACGTTTAAGGAAATTGAGGAGAGTATGCAGATTGGGTCGTCAGTAATTTAAAAAATATTGCATGACTATCATCGTGGGAAGAAGATGTCGGCAGGTTTCTGACATTGACACTGGTGATGAAACTTAGATTTACAGTTTGACCTGAAAATAAGCCTCAGACGGCTTCAGTGAAAGTGAAGCAGCTGCGCAGCGTCGGGAAGAAAATGGTGGTCACTTTCTTCTCTAAATCTCATCATGTGGCCACCATCCTCTTACAGAACAAAGGACAGTTACTGCGCACTGGTACACAACAGATTGTTTACCACAAGTTTTTAGAAGCTTCAGGTATTTCAGCACAAGAATGGACTACAAGGAATCCTGCTCCACCATGACAATGCCTCTGCGCACAGAGCCAATGCAACAATACAGTTTCTGGAGTCCAAGGAGGTGAAGTTGATGACTCATCCCCCCCCCCCCCTATAGTCCAGATTTGCTCCATGTGACTTCTGTTTGTTCCCTACAGTGAAAAATTGTATGCATGGAACGAGATTTTAGAGCCCTGAAGAAGTGATGCAACATTCGAAAGTGAACTTTTACACCTACATGAAAATGGGTGGCAGGAATGCTTTCAAAAGTGGAATGAGAAAGTGCATACAGTGTGATGGTGAATACTTTGAAAAGCTCCAGCAGTCATAGTGATTTTATCCAGTTTAGTTTTTGTGTATCTCATACTTTCATAGTGACCCTCGTATTGCTAATATGAATATAGTTTTGGGTGATCTGATCAAATAGGACACAAAGCATTTACAAAATCAGATGAAACTGCCTACTTCTGTCTTGTAACAATTAGTGCATCTGTAGCTGTTCATATTATTTCCCAACATTTTGAGTCTTACCTTTTAATCTTTTCATCTTGTTTATTACAGTGCTTCTTGAGTTCCACACTGTAATCCAAAAGACGCAGGTGTTGGTCCTCAAGTTCATTTCGGGACAGTTTTGCCACATGAGGTCGCTGTAGTAACAGATCTGGAGTACAAAAACAGAAGAGAACATGATAACAAAATAGATGAAACTGCCTCCATGGTCAGTGACTGACTTCTCACCAGAAACACCTGGGTTCAATACCTGGTGGGATGGAGAATTTTTCTTTAACCAGAATCATTCCGTATCCCCCACAAAGTCTGGAAGAAAGAGAGAGAGAAAGAGAGAGAGAGAGAAAGAGAGAGAGAGAGAAAGAGAGAGAGAGAGGGTGGGTGGGTGAGTGTGTGTGTGTGTGCGTGTGTGTGTTTTTTTTGTTTTTTTTAAGAAAAGGAAATTATTAAAAACCAAATAATTAAAAACCCAACGTGAACTAAACCTACAGTCACCAAATTGTTTCTAAAGCAAAGTCCCCAATATCATCTTAGATGTTAAAGATGGCTATATAAATGAAACAACAGCAACACCAATAATAATAATAATAATAATAATAATAATAATAATAATACTAATAGTAGTAGTAAAAGTAATAATAAAAGTAGTAATAATAATAATAATAATAATAATAATAATAATAATAATAATAATAATAATAAAAAAGTGCAACACCGTGGCTGAGTGGTTACACTGCTTGTCTCCCACCTAGGCAGTCCGGGTTTGATCCCAAGCGCTCGCATGTGTGATTTGTGGTGGACGAAGCAGTGACTGGGCGGCTTTTCTCTGGGTCCTCCGGTTTCCACCACCACTCATTCCACCAATTGCTCTATCATCACCTTTTCAATTATCAATTTCGCTTGCATTTCCTATCATCCACTTCCTCACGCTCATGCCTGGCTACAGGCCAGGTTCTCCATTCTGTGGTTTTGTGCTGTTGGTTTCCCGACAGGCTTCTGACGCCTAGGCATTGCCTTGTAAGTCCTAGGGGGGTGTCAGTCCTAAATATGGGGAGGGTAAGTCAACTACAAAAACAAAAAAATAGAATAATAAAATCAAATTTGTAAGAAACATTTTGAAGATATGTAAACCATGCATGATGGGAATTAAACAACTTGTGGAAATAATAATAGCCATTTAGTGCTATACAATACGTTCTGAAAATCTGATGTGTTCTATTCATATGACTTTCTCTAACTGTTCCAGAAAGAAACTTTCCTTACTTAAGTATATTTTCATCTATGTTATGCTAATCGAGGTAAACATTAGCTTCCTTGTATGTAGAAGGGAAATAAGGGAGTACACTAGCCTAAAGTGATATTCAAATCTTTTAAAAGCTGGTCCTATATGAAACAACTGAAGTTCTGTTCCCTCTGCATGCCCTCCAGTAAAACAGCAAAGATGAAACGAAACATCGCTTCCCCTTTGAGAAAAGTAGTTTAAAATTGAAACCAATAACAAGGAATATCTCAGAAATGGTCAGCTCTACATAAAAAACATATATGATATATGTGTTTTAATGAGATCTACATTTTTTGTGTAGTAAGTTTTTGTCTATCTCTTATGCTTTTAACTGTTATGCAAAATTCTGCAAAAGTCATCCAGAATAAAGAGGTCTTCAGAAGGCTATTCCCAGAAAATTGGCAACATACAGTTTATTTGTGATCTAAATATCTTTAATGTACTGTATTTTAATCAAAATCGTTAGAGCTATTTTTGAGAATAGCAAAATGTTTCAAAAATGTTTCCATTTAAGTGTAGTTTATGCTGGGGAGAATTTTCTTGAAAATCTTTGTGTTGCACTCTTGGAAGAGATTAAACTTAAAAAGCAAGTTTGGTTTTTAATGTTCTTTTCATTTTTGAGCTATGCTGTACACAGACACATACATATACCTTTTTCTAAAAATGCTTTTTTGGACTCAGGGGACCTCAAAACATATATTTCCAGTAACATTTTTCAGTGGAATACAATACCTTCTCTATCCACTATGTACATTGTACACATGGGCTAGAGAAAGTAATATTGGTTAATATAGGATCAGAAGAGAAACCATCCAATGCAGTATTTTACCTTAGAGATTGAGAGAAACCATGGAAAAAAAAGTCAGATTGGTCGGCCCATGGGATTTGAACCCAGGATTCCTTGAATGTACACCACAAATTTTACCACCTGAGCCACCCTACTCGGGTCATTCCATTAGTGCATTGTCATTGTAGCTTACAATGAAACTGATGTCAGCCAGGAAATAAGAATTTTTTTTTAACCTGGTTGGTCATATCGGACGATGAATGAAATTGGTGAAATGATGCTCAAATGATCCCGGGGTCCTTGGAGCTTAAAGTTACTCGACATTCGTCTTCTCAGGATAAAGGAAAACCCCGAAAAAAAAACGTATCTGGGTAACTCACCCTAAGCGAGATTCAAACTCACGACCTTCTGAATGTGAGGCAGACATGCTACCAACACACTACCCAGGCTGGCTAGTCAGAGAAACATCAGATGAAGCTCTGATAAAACACTCCATCGTGTATGGACAAATCACTTATAAGGACAACACAGAAGGCAGGTTTAAAGACAACCTATGTGTCTATTCACATTTGCAACTGCCACCAAGGCCTATCAATAACAATGAATCCAGTTAAATGCTGGGACAATCAACTCAACTTCCTCATGGTGGCCCATTCATCTACAAGAGCTTCAGAAGAAGGTAACTAGCAAGTTCTTCATTTAGATACCAGTGGTTCTTCCATAAAAAGGAAAAAACTGCATTCCATATAGACTGTTGTGTCACGACGATAGTCAACTGTTACAAAGATTATAGATGTAGAGAAGAGATACAGTACCCGCATCACCTTGTTTCACTATACCCTGGCGTTTATATAATGAGGGATGTTCAATAAGTCCTTAGAAAAAATTAAAATGATTATTTTCGTAATCTTTTTTTTTTTTCCAACTTAATCTCCTTTTAACTTAATGCACTTTTCCCAGCATTTCTCCAACTGTTTTAAGTCTTCCAAAAAGTAGGATTTCAGATGGTCCTCAAAATAGGCATCCATTTGGGAGATGACCTCTTCATTAGAAGGAATCGTTTTCTGCCCAGCCACTTTTTCAAGTTTGGAAATAAAAAAAGTCACTGGGGGCCAAATGTGGTAAATATGTTGGATGTTGTAATTTGAACCTTAATTCTATAATTTTTGCCATTAAAACTGTGCAGATGTGCACCCTTGCATTGTCTTGATGGAATGAATCTTTTTCTTTGCCAGATGACTGTTTTTTTCTTGATTTCTCCATTCAACTGGTGAATCGTTTAACTTACGCAATAAGTGTTAAGCAAAGTTTGCAGTAAAGAGGTAATGAGAGTGGTATACTTTGGATATATACATTCAATAATTTCATTTGGAATACTCTTTTGGGGGAACTCTACCCAATCAAATATAGTATTTAAAATACAATAGAAAATATTAAGAATAATGAATCAGGAACCACCCCATGCTCCAAGTAAACCTATCTTTGAAGAGCTTAACATACTCCCTCTACCATGTATATATATCCTAGAAACAGTCTCCTTCATTCATAATAATATGCAATATTTTAAGAGAAACAAGGATTATCATGCCCATAATACCCGAACAGCTGAAGCAATACATCTACAGTGTCATCGACTTAATAAAACTCTCAATAGTGTATCCCACAAAGGAATAATTTTATATAATAAGATACCCAAATCTTCAAAAGCTGTGCCAGGAAAATTCTAAATCTAAAATGTATAAATGGTTATTAAAACACAAATTTTATAGCATAAATGAATTTCTTAACTCAGATATTTAACTACTTAACTGTATTCTGTCACACCTGTATATTGTATATTTATATTTCTTGTAATAATTAGTTTGTAAGTCTTGACGAAGCCATATGTACAAATTGTATATCCTCGGTGAATAAAAAATTTAATTGAATAGAATTGAATAACGATGCACAATACTCTTCATTTATCATTCTTCCTTTCTGCAAGTAATCAATATAGATGATTCCGCGTGCATCCCAAAAAACCAAGGCCTTCACCTTGTCTGCAGATTTCACCACATTTGTCTTCTTTGGAGCTGGTTCGCCTTTAAAAACCCATTGTTTCGACTGTACCTTTGTCTCTGTAGTGTATCCACATTTCATCCACAGTTATTTATCGACGCAGAAACTTGTCATGATTGCAACAGAAAATTGCCAAACCAGCTTCTGAATCGATCACACGATTGTGTTTATTCTCCATTGAGAGCAAACACAGCACCCAACTTGCCGAGACCTTTGTCAGACCCAATTTTTGATGCAAAATTGAGAACACTGTACCTTGTGATATACCTTTGGCCTCTACTACTTCGAAAACTTTGATTTGTTGATCATTTGTGGATGTTTGGCCATATTCAAATTCATTTATCCAATTGTAAGTTGTTACAGACGCAGAAGCAGATGTGCCATGAACTTCATCTAACTTGGTTTTTATCTCTTTCGGTGTTAAGCCTTTTAAATAGAAGTGATCAATCACTGCACCAAACTCGTTTTTTCCCATCTTTCTAAAGAAGCACAAGATTGTTAATTCATCTCCTATGGCTCACCACAAGATGGATATAACTGAAACTTTAACTGTCATCTAGTAAAAGATGACAGTTATTAAATACAAACTTTTTTCGATGCTACGAGTGTAATTTCTTGGATTTTCTACGGACTTATTGAACACTCCTTGTATATATTCTTGTTACGTTCATAATGAACTTAAATTGTTTCTAAATAAATAGTGACATAACTGCAGCAATGTTCTCCATTATCATTTGTACTATGAATGGTGACCCCAATTAGATTGGTATGAAATCTCACAAGGAACAAACAAATTGTGGGACAAATTTCTACTGGACTGATAGGATGGGATGAATAATCACTCATTCCATATTATTGTTGTTGCGAGGATAGTATGCATACAAAAAATTTCTTTTAAATGTGCAAAACTGAATTTATAACAACATGAGGAAACATCTACATAGCCAAACATCAGATTCTTTTTTCAGAACACCCTGCAAGTCACACTTGTCTTTACTCTAGAAATAATTAGTACAACAATGAAAGTGTTCCATTCCTGGTAAAGTATATTGAACTTACTTCTTTCACTGGATCCAACTATAAGTGAATCTGAACTTGGTTTTTCCTTAACAGACAAAAGCTCTCTGTCCAACTCGTCTGCCATTTAACCTTCATCAACTTATTCCAATGTCACATTTTGCTTCTCTCTAATTCATCTGAAACATTCCAAAATTTACATTAAGACAAACTATTATTATTGGTTGTTTTATTATTATTATTTTGTATGCTAACTATAAAATGGTACTCAAATTCTCTTTGTGAACAAGCCACTGACAAATAATGTGAAAAATCTATTCTTTAACTTGCAATAAAAATTAAGTATGGTCTTTATGGCACTGATATGTAATAACTCCTTTAGATTAATTACTTCAGTCAATTTTGAGACACATCAATTGCTATATTTAGATGGAAAATGTGCTTCTGGTGTGATGATGGGGGAAAATAGCTCCAGAAACATGTTCTTGTTGAAAAGAGTAAGCAATGTAGAGTCTCAAAACCAACTGAAATAATTAATATAAAATCTGATGTTACTTAACAGACTTTCTTATCCAGTAGTTTATTACTTTCTCTAGTACACATGTACAATGTACATAATAGGTAGAGAAGGGATTGTATTCCACCCAAAAATTTCATACTGGGATTTCACCATATCTCATATGTTTTGAAGTCCCTGAATCCACAAAAACCATCCCTAGAAAAAGGTTAATGTAAGTGCGTGAGTCTGTCTGTAGATAGCACAACACAAAAATGAAAAGACTAGCTCTGCCGCATATCTGGCGGGTTTGGGAAAAAATCCATATCATTAAAAACTGATACCATGTATTCAACTTTGAATTGCTACCACAAAACATATTGTGGAGGTTCGTCAGTCAGCCACACCTCAACATAGAACACCCTGTGGAAATTCAGTTGGAAACCATCGACAAAGATGCCCACATGGCTTCGAAACTGGTCTGGAAAAATTATACATAAGCGATACTGAGGTGTTACAAACTCAACTCAAAAATATTCTATGCATACGTATCTCTGTTCCCAAACATCCTTTCATTAAAATTCACATTATGTAAGTTTGTGTTCATCTAATTAATCTAAAGAAAATCCTTGTTAGATTATACTATTCAAATGTCAGTGGTTTTTACTTTCTCTAAAAATAGCATTTTTAGAAAAATGTTCATGTGTGTGTGTGTGTGTGTGGGCAGCATTGATCAAAAATGAAAAGTCTGTTAAATATCAAACTTGCATTAAGTATCTTCCAAGGCTGTATCACAAAGATTTTCAAGAAAATCCCCCCACCCCAACTACCATTTACATTGAAAAATGTTTCAACAATTTTTATTTTCTAAAAATGGCCCTAACAATTTTGATTAAAATATTGAATATTAAAGATATTTCATGACAAATAAAATGTATATCTTGCATTTTCTGGGGATAGCCTCTGAAGGCATCTTTATTCTGGAGGAATTTTGTGGAATTTTGTATAACTTGTAAACCATAAGAGACACAAAAATTTACTTAACAAAAAATGCAGAGCCCATTAAAACACAGTTTAAGCATATTCATTTTTACTTGTGTGTGTGGGTGGGTGCTGGGTGTGTGGGGGGGGGGCAGCATAGCTCAAAAACGAAAAGACCATAAATACCAAACTTGGTATTTAGGTTCGGTATCTTCCAAGGATGCAACACATAGATTTTCAAGAAAATCCCCCCACTCCTAACTAAGCTTTACATGGAAAAACTTTTGAACATTTTGATTTTCTCAAAAATGGCTCTAACAATTTTGACTAAAATTGCTTATATTTAAGATATTGACATGACTAATAAAATGAATATCTTGAATTTTCTGAGAATAGCCTCTGAAAGCTACTTTATTCTGGATGAATTTTATGGAATTTTGCATAACAGCTAAACCATAAGGGATAGACAAAAACTTACCACACAAAAAATGTAAAGCACATTAAAACAAACAATTTAAATTATATACATTTTTTTCATAGAGTTTATCGTTTTTGAGATATTCACTGTTATTGGTTCCATATTTGAAAAACTTTCTCATACAGGAATTTGTCAACTCCTGCCTATACAAACAAAGGGACTTCAATCACATAGCAACCAGCTTTTGACTATCACTTTAACCTATGGTACTCCCTTATTTTGCTTCTACTTACAAGGAAGCAAGCAATAAGACTATTTCTGCTAATTTTTTCTTGATTAGCATGAAGTAAATAGAAGCATAAGCTTTCTAACAATAACTTGTTGCTGGGATGTAGAGAAATGGAACACATCAGTTTTTTTTTTTTTTTTTTTTTTTACTCCAATCACTTGATGTTAAATTAGCAATTTGATAAATTCTGCTGCTTTGAACAATTATTTTGGTTAAGCAGTTATTGTTAGGAGGGCATAAAACAAGTAATGTTTTGATGTCATATAGAAGCTAAATATTGAACACAAAGAGCAGACTGCACGTACTGGTGATTTACACTTATTCATTAATGTTTGTCCTGAATTATATACATGCAAGTTTATTCTTGAACTGGTTGTCATTTAGAAATGTTAATCTTCTCTTACACATTATATGATGAGAAACAAATTGGTCTGAACTGCTGCATTTAAGGGCAAAAAAAGATGAAGGCCATGCTGTTAGCTATACTGCATATCTCATAATTGTATGACATGTTCAGTTTCCCCGAGTGTTGCTCATGGTGGACCAAATGAGCAAACAGCTTTGTTCCAATTATTTTATGTAATTAGAAGTTGAAAAAATGTGTTAAAATTTTCAAGAAAATTTGTAAAACTTCCACAGGTAATCCACATTTGAAAGTGTTGAAAACGCTGACATGCCCAAATTTCAAATCCACTAAATTGTCACATACTTCTTGGTTATACCTGTCGTTGCTTCGTAATCATCACCAAATCCTCTACTTATAAAAACATCCCTATGATATGCTTTGTGGCTTGGGGTGCATCACCTTGGGCTACAGTTTGCAGTTTAGAGGCCTAAAAGTTTTTAACAGACCTATAACTACGAAGCGGCTTTAATGACAGAATAACACAACCAAATCCAGAGATCACATATGAGAGTGGAAAAATCCTTCAGCAGTATTGCTTCTCATATCTGAAAATTACCTCCTATTGTATGGGTCTGAAGAAAATATATTGTGCAGATATTCTCTGCTCAGTGTAAAACTCATTGCCTAATGAACAATGAAATGAAATTACATCAGTAAAATTCTTATGTTTTTAAAGAACATAAATCCCACCCCCCTCTACCATAACATACCTTCCATCCTTGCAACACAAAGAAAAGCTATAAGACTGTGGTATTTTTAATAACCTCAAAATTCTTCAAAGCTCATTAGCAGAAAACACAGCATTTATGTAACATAGCACAATATGGTTCTTAGCCCTCTCTTTTCCAAACCTGAAGAGTACCGTACTATAAACTATTCCAAGCGTACTCTCTATTAGGTATAGATTAACATTAGGTTTCTCATTCATCTTCACCGTTTGCTTATAGATGTCAGATTGTTTAATATTATTTTACGATTCTTACACCACTTAACATTACTTCAATATGTGGGTACTTTTGTTATTGTCATCAGACCCGCTTTTTAGTTACTGGCCCTAAGCCACAAAGCGTAGAATATGAATGTTTTTTTATAAGTAGAGGAGTGTAACAATTGCGGCCGAAGACCGCTACTGCGGTACGGTGACTTGACGTAGCCGAGGGATCTACGAAGCTAAAACCCAATGATCCCAAGAAGTCAAACTTCGGCAATCTGGCGACTTTCAAATACGGATTGTTTGTATAAGTCATTTAAACTGCTTCTTAAGACCGTTATGTCTGTGTGTGTGTGTGTGTGTGTGTGTGTGTGTGCGTGCGTGCGTGCGTGCGCCCGCGCGCTGCAATCATCGTAGAAAATATTATTCTACTTGCTGCTTATTTACATACCGATAAGTATGAATAGTCCCTTTCGTGGGTCATATAGCCAGCATATTATTTTTGTAAATGTTTGTTGTTGTATTTTGTATTTCGCTTCGCGTTTACTTCTAAGCCAGTGTTGCCGACCTCCGCGTCCAAGCTTCTCTCAGACTTGATATTAATTTTGATTCTCGATGAGTTTAAAGATGCTTGGCAATTTCTCTGTGCTTTGGTTCATCATTTGCGAAAAATATCGCATATAATGCACTCGAAACGCTTCCAAACATAAAGCGAATAAGAATGAAAATACATATTAGGGAAATACTTCATAATTGGCATTTGCGCTTCCGTAGAAATAAATACAGCCTCGCCAATTTAAAATATTTCAGGCGCGCAAATCAAAATCGCGGCAAAGTATACGTCCGTATTAGGAAGCACCAAACAGAAGGTTTTTTTTTTTTTTTTTTTTTTTTTCAAATTGTTAAATTACTCAATGAATATAGCGACATTTTTGTATTGAATTTCCTCACATAAAGATATCTATTAACTCTGCGATTCATTTCGTTTTCTGCTCGTGAGTGACTAAACCGAAAGCAGTGTTGTTGTTTTAGAAATTTGCTGATTGGTGTAATTGCTCAAGAGTTTAAATATATATGTCATATATATGCCTTCTGCAACATAGAGGGATTATAAATCTACATTGTTCAATGCTTTAAGTAGATGCGATATGAAGAATCACCTGCAAAATACAAACCTTTAACCAAATAAAATACAATGGAATCACAAATGCCACAAGCTGCATCTGAAGATTTGAATTTATGTCAAAGCGAACTATTGTTACCGAAATATGAAGGTATTTTAGTGTTAATAACGTTTATATTCGAGGACAAATTTACATAAGGATGAACACTAAAATCTACCTGCTTTTGATATAGTTGACAGTTACCATGTTTGTGTAACATTAGTCATTAGGTTAACGTACATTTCTGAATATTTGGTGATATTGTAACACATAATTATTAGTTTATTTACGTCAGACAGGTGGGTTACAGGCTCCGGAGGGTCAACTACTCCTAACTTGAATAACATAGTAATTAAAAATATAATGTGAATAAGTGCTGTAAAATGTTTAGTAGGGTGTCTTCTTTACATGTTCTTCATAAAATAGTACGTAAAGTAATGGAAATATTGATTTGTAGCAGCCCTCCATGGTCGGGAGTTTATCCAACTGATATTCCCGACAATGCACATAGAGAACAACACACAGAATGCATCTTTTCTTGTGCACTCAGCTCCTTAGTCTTCATTCAGTAAGTTTTACACACTTTCAGAAACAGAGCATGGCTACAACATTGAGACATGAACTACTCTATCCACTCTGATGTCTAGTAGCCTCATAATAAGATGTCATTCCCCATAATGGTTGAGGATCTCAAAGAAAGAAACTTTCTTTGATTGACAACGCTGGAAAGACAGGCAGGAGAGCTCTCTCTTCTTCCCCTAAGCCCTTGCTTCTCTGATGTGTTCCGCTCACATGACTTTCTCTACATCTCTGCAACAAATTATTGTTAAAAAGCTTATGCTTCTATTTACTTCATGCTAATCGAGAAAAAATTAGCAGAAACAGTCTTATTACTTGCTTCTTTGTGAGTAGAAGCAAAATAAAGGAGTAAGTGATACTCAAAAGCTGGTTGCTAGTGACTGAAGTTCCTTTGTTTGTATGGACAAGAGTTGACAAATTCCTGTATGAGAAAAGTATAAGTTTTTCAAAGCTGAAACCAAAAACAAGGAATATCTAAAAAACATTTAACTCCATGCAAAAATGTATATATCATAAATTGTGTGTTTTAATGTGCTCTACATTTTTTGCATGGTAAGTTTTTGCCTATCTCTTACGGTTTAGCAGTTATACAAAATTCTGTAAAATTCATTCAGAATAAAGTAGTCTTCAGAAAATTTAAGATATATATATATATATATATATATATATTATTTGTCAGGTAAATATATTTAATATACAATATTTTAATCAAAATCGTTAGTGCCATTTTTTAGAAAATTAAAATTTTCGAAAAAAGTTCCATGTAAAGGGTAGTTGGGGGTGAGGGGTTTTTCTTGAAAATTTCCGTGTCGCATCCTTGGAAGATACCAAACTTAAATACCAAGTTTGGTATTCAATGGTCTTTTCGTTTTGATCTATGCTGTCCACAGACACACACACACACACACACACATGGACCTTTTTGTAAAAATGCTTTCTTTGGATTCAGGGGGGCCCAAAACATGTATTTCCGGTGAAATCTTGATATCAAATTTTTGGGTGGAATGCAATACCTTCTCTATACACTATGCGCATGTAGAGAAAGTAAAAAGGTGTGTGCATAGTACCTTCACTAGATGTTGAACCAAATATGGAAACAGGCTGGTGGAACTGATATTCCCAGCCATACACATACAACTGTTGTATGCTTAAACAGACCACCAAAACCAATTAGCACTGAAGGACTTGAGGAAGAACGCATCAAAGAACACCAATGTTGCATCAGGTTGAGCAACCCTGAAAATTCTGCAGTGGCACAACATACAATACTGGCCTTAAGCTCTATTACTACTGCCAGAGCAGCTTTCCTCCTGTTCCCTGATGATGGCAACAGAGTATGTTGTTGAAAGCTCAGAAATTAATCCATCATTTACCTGGCTGATATCCCAAGAGGAAATCCTTGATATTTGGCACTGCACCATTCCTTGCCTTGCATCATGCAATTGCTTGCATAAACAGACCAATAAAGGTGATGCAGTATTGCATCATTCCAAAACTGAAAAGGGAAGCAAAATAATAGAAATGAGGGAAAGGAACTTCATGTTAGAAGAGAAACCACCCCAGCATTTGCCTTGTCAAATAAAACCCATGGTCAGAGTGGCCAAGCCAAGAATCAAACCCTCTTTAAAGCAAGCCTCACATAATTGCACAGTCATCTCCCTGAGTAAATTGTGAAGAATATCCAACATAGATGTTATTTACAGGATTGCACACTTTGATACGTCTTCATTTTCAAACTAATTGTAAAGTACCTTCTTCTCAAAGTAGTGTTGTTAATGAAGAAAGCAATTTTTTAATTTTACAAATCTAATTGTGTTTTTTCTTTCTTTCTTCCATGAATTGCATCAAACAGAATTTTTTCAATGGTAAGTTTTATCATAAACTTTTATTGTATGTTTTGTGTATTATCTGTGAATACAAAGATTGTTTACAACTAATTTATATGTATTTTTGTTTAGTGTATCACAACTTTATTCACTTGTTAATGAAGGAAACTTAATGACTGATGCTTCATCAATATTACATACACTGGAACAAAGTCATTCTTTAGCAACAGAAATCCAACTGCAGGAACCAAATGAGCTTTATGCTGTAAGTATTTACTATTTTTGTTGAACTACCAGGAGTACCTCTGCTTCTAGATTTAGGGAAGAATGGGTAACGGCAGCCACTTAACCAAATTCACTATGAAAGCTTAGAGTATAGGTTTAAAAATTTTATTTTTATGTCAATCGTTAGTTTGTTTCTTTACCTAAATGTATGCCAAGAACAAGTTTATTTAAGAAATTATTTCTTATCTTAATGATGCAAAATTCTAAGCGGTGTCACTGATCAAAATTACCCACACAGGCAGGTAATGCCAGTCACTATATTTGAACCTATTATTTAAGTATAAAAAGCATTAAAATACATATAAAGAAACAAATTTTATTTCAGAGCTTTAATGTAACATTACAGAGAAGTACAGGTAATTAGAAATGCAAGATCAAAATCACATAATTCATTTTCCTCCCTCTACATACTTTCTCATTAAAACACACAATTTATGTCATATACATTTTTTCATTGAGTTAACATTTTTGAGATATTCCGGATTATTGGTTTCAATTTTAGCCACTTAAACTTTTCTCAAATGCGAATACATCCTCTCCTCATTTCTTATTTATTTATTTCTGGCTGCAAAGAGATTGGAATTCCAATTGTTTCACATAGCAACTGGCTTTTAAAGGATGAGAATATCGCGTTAGCCTGCGCATGTTTTTATTTCCCTTCTACTTACAAGAGGCTAGTATTAAGAATAATTCTGCTTATGTTTATCTTGATTAGCTTGACGTAGATAACAGATTAATGTTTTGAATAAAAGGTTTGTTTACACATTAGAGTTTTTTTCCCTTCTACTTACAAGGAACCAACTAATAAACATTTCTGCTAATGTTTATCTCAATTATGATGAAGTGCATAGAAGAATAAACTTTCTAACATTAATTTGTTACAGAGATGTAGAGAAAGTCATGTGAATGGAGCACATCAGATTTTTACATTCAAGAATGTTCAAATTATTTTATGGAATAAAGAAAAATTGATTTTTTTGTGATTTTTATGAAATTTCAGTCATATATACTCTTACAATAACGCATATTCTCATCCAAAATAAAACGGTTTGATGCACGCAGGCAGCTCATACTGAGATAATTAATCAGCTGTCTTGGCACCACACAGCATTGTCTTCAATAATGACCGGAAGACACAGCCCAGTCAGTGGTACATCGAGGGGAGAGACACACTCCAGCACACAGGGTAAGCTGTTTGTGCCTATTCAATTAATAAAAGGGTTAATTTACACACACTTCACTTATTTATTGGGTAGGACAATGTTTTGCAGATGGAATTTCAACTGTTTCACATAGCAACTGGGTTTCAAAGCACAAGACTATCACTTTAGCCTGTATATTTTCTTATTTTCCTTCTACTTACAAGGAAGCTAGTAATAAGACTAATTCTGTTTATGTTTATCTTCATTAGCATGATGTAGATAACAGATTAATCTTTTGAATAAAAGGTTTGTTTGTGGAACAGCTAGAGATTTTTTTATTTACTTTTAGTTTGTATGAAGTCATTTAAATGATACAAGTGAAAATAAATTGTTAATCTGAAGATGCTACACATAAGTTTACCTGTTGCTGAGCATTTGTGTGTCTCAGAGATGGAAGAAATAGACAGAAAAGAGTTAATCAGAAGGAAAGCAATAGAAGCAACACGACAAGAGCCAATGGTGGATGGCCTTATCAGTATTGCAGGATTGGCTCAAGTGAAAAAAATGCTCTGGGAAAATGGTATTTTACCCTCCAAGTTCCCTCATCTTTTTAAAGGTATATTTACAACTTAATTTATATTCTTTATATTCTTACATTTTCTAATAAGTATTTTTACTTTCTCTATACGTACTGCATACATAATGTACAAAGAAGGTATTGCATTCTACCCAAAAATTTGATACCAAGATTTCTGCATTTTTGGAAAAAGGTCTGCATGTGCATGTGCGCGCGCGCATGTGTGTGTGTGTGTGTGTGTGTGTGTGTATGTGGACAGCATAGCTCAAAAATGAAAAGACCGTTAAATACCAAACTTGTATTTAAGTTTGGTGTCTTCCAAGGATGCGACACAAAGATTTTCAAGAAAATCCCCCCTCCCCCAACTACCCTTTACATGGAACTTTTTTCGAAAACTTTTATTTTCTCAAAATGGCTCTAATGATTTTGATTAAAATATTGTATATTAAATATATTTACCTGACAAATAAAATGTATATCTTGAATTTTCTGGGAATAGACCACTTTATTCTGGATGAATTTTACGGAATTGAGCATACCTACTAAACCGTAAGAGATGGACAAAAACTTACCACACAAAAAAGTAAAGCCCATTAAAACACACAATTTATGTTATATATATTTTTTTTCGTGGAGTTGATCATTTTTGAGATACTCCTTGTTTTTGGTTTCAACTTTGAAAAACTTATACTTTTCTCATACAGGAAATTGTCAACTCCTGTCCATACAAACAAAGGCACTTCAGTCACATAGCAACCAGCTTTTGACTATCACTTTAACCTATGGTACTCCCTTATTTCACTTCTGCTTACAAGAAAGCAAGTAATAAGACTATTTCTGCTAATTCTCGTTTAGCATGAAATAAATAGAAGCATAAGCGCTTTAACAATAGTTTGTTGCAGAGATGTAGAGAAAGTTATTTGAATGGAACATAGATTTTTTTTTAAAAATTTTAATATTTTTATATTATTTTTAATGATTTTTATTTGTTTAGGTAACTTATTAAATAGTTGTTTCCCCATACTTTTTACATCTTGATTATTTAAGGTACCCCTTAGAGTAGATCTAAAATACTTGTTATTGTTTCTTAAACAATACTTATGAAATAAGAACTGAAGCTTTCCTGGCGATGTATTAATTCAAAATCTTCTCGGGCTTCTAGCCAGGTAAAAACTGTTTTTATCTGGCTAGAAGCCCGAGAAGATTTTGAATTAATACTTATGAATATTGTCATTTTTTGGCTCTTTATCTAATAAAATACTTTTTATATGTAGACATGCAGGGAACAGTTAACATTTTATAATTTTTAAAACTTTGTCCACACAAATTCTGTTTATCTACTTTCTCTATTATTCAGAGTGCTTATTTATTTTTTTTTTTATTTATTTATTTTTTTTTTTTGCAAAATAAATACCTTTATTGTGTCTATTTCTGTGATATTTTTTTTTTTGCAAAATAAATACCTATATTGTGTCTATTTCTGTGATATTTTTTTTTTTTTTTGCAAAAATAAATTGTGTCTATTTCTGTGATATTTCCCCTGAAGAAAAATTCCATAGGTTATGTGTGAATAAATGAAAGCATAGTAGATCTGCGCAACAGTTTCTTTAACCATAATATTACTAATGGCTTATTACATTATATATGTATATACCTTTATTTATTTTTTTACTGATGTGTCATGTATAGTTTCCAATTTATTTGTTTATTAATTATCACTCCTATAAAGTTGATGTAATTTATTTCTGGTACAATTTCGTCATTTATTTCTATTTTATTGCCAATTGTTGACTTCTTTTTCAATTCAAAATTCGTCCAGGCTGTCTATTTAATATTTAGTCTCATATCTAAACTAGCATAATGCTCTTGCACTATTTTCAGTATTGAATTTGCTTTTGCTTCCACTTCAGTAATTGTTTTTCACAATATAAAGCCTGTTTAAGTGCCAATCGGAGATGATTCACATTTGAGACGTTATGTATGTTGTGCATTGTAATCTGTGTATCTTGAGAGAAAATGGAATCGATAATGATGCTGATGACTTGTTACACAACAGCAATTGAATATGTGTAAATATTAAAATTGTTAGTTCCCGTAAATCAGTGGTATTTCTGTTTACCAGCCACCCAACCTCAGTCACTTTTCACTGCTAGTGAAAACATCACAGTCTACCATGCAACCACTGCTCCATTTTCCTTCTATTAGTACCACTACATACAACCAGCTTGTCAACACATCACAATTATATACCATGCTGTGCTAACTTTGATTCTCGGTCCCCAAGATGCTACCCCTACTTGTAAGTTTACAGCCAGGTTTATGTATCAGCTAATATGCTTGTGTGCATTAAGATAGCATGAAACAAGCTTTTTATTGTGCTCATATTTCATATGACACTGTGACATTGATGGTATGGAAAGCTAATTTGGGAAGAAGACCCCTAATTAGAGTACCTCCCCAGCATTTGCCAGTAATGAGGACTGAGGAACCTGGATAAGGCCTCAGTCAGGGAATCTTGGTGGGACTTGAATCATAGACTTGCTTATGTGTGCTTCTAAGGTTTTTATTTTTTTTTATTATTATTTCTTCAGTAGCTTAATGTCCCTCACATAGTTGGTCATATCGGAACAATGAATGAAATCACTGAAATCATCTCAGAGTCCATGGAGCTTAAAGCTACTTCGTCTTCACAGGATAAGGGAAAACTCCGAAAAAAATCTTATCTGAGTAACTCACCTTAAGTGAGATTTTCAAACTTACAATACTTGAATATGAGGCAGACTCACCACCCCCACACTGCAAAGGAACGCTCCAAGTTTTAATATGAACTTCAAGGGCCATCCAGAAAGTGACAGACAATTTGTCAGAACTAAACAATAATGAAAGTCATCAACACAAAACTTTATTTACAAAGTTACAGTACCTTACTCTATTTTTCAACGTAATCGTCATTGCTATCAAGATATTTATTGTCACATGAAACCGGTTTTTCAATGCAGATATTATATTCTTCCACCGCTAAAGATCTGAGCCAAGATGTCACTGTCACTTTGAGAAATTTTAAATTTTTGAAATCTTTTCGATCCAAAATGTCATGTACAGTGCCCAAAGTGAAACATCGGTTTTTCTTAATCCTTTTATAAACATTTGCTTTCAACTCCTCCATAGCGAATATGAACTTCCACTCTGGTCTTTATCATAAACACTGGTTCTTCCTTGATTATTCGTAAATTATGCACCATTTCCTCACCGAAAATTCGTTCATTGCATTATCACCATACACTTGTGTTATTTGCCTATAAAATTTAATTGGCCAAACATTTTGTGCATTTAAAAATAACGAATAAGTTTTTTGGCAGTAGAAAAGTATAACATAGGCATTGAAAAACTGGTACCACGTGACAGTAAATATCTTGACAGAATGGAGATTACATTGAGAAATAGAGTAAGGTTACTGTAACTTTGTGAATAAAGTTTTGTTATTATTTAATTATGCCAAATTGTCTGTCACAATCTGTATGACCCTCATATAATTGAGAATTTTTTGCTCTTTCTAGAAAAAAACTATCAGCAGAAATAAGTTTTAATTTCAAGAAAATGATTATTATAGGGAAATACTTTTATTGTAGTTCTTAACAAGATAATTATTTTTACAGGGGGCAGACATCCAGGAAACTGCATTCTTTTATATGGACCACCAGGCACTGGAAAAACAAGATTAGCCCATGCATTTGCATCAGAAATAAGTGCAACATTTTACAGTGTTTCAAGCTCGGACTTGCTGTCATCTTGGGTCGGCGAGAGTGAAAAGTAAGCCATAATTGTTAGAAGCAGCTGAAAAATTGAATGCCATAACCAGGATTTGAACACGGCTCTTCCACTCTCTGTGGTATTGCTCTAACCATTCAGCTAATGTGACCTCATGCTGGACAGGAAAGAAATTCAATCCTCCAACTGATTTGTGTTTCTTACCTTAATAACTGGTATGTCTCATAACTTCAGAGAACAACTTAATGGTGACTTACCATAGTGGTTATTAACATAATTTTCACAGAGCTATGCCAATTATTTATTAATCATTATTAATTATTATATTGACAATTTAGCTCAACTATTAAAGTGCCAATGCAATGTCCGAGATTAGGCAATTTTAACCAATCACGGTGGTCTGACTCAAGCGATATTGTCGAAATATTTTATCGCAGCTGATGTTCATTTCTTTGAAATCTTGTCGCACCTGCTGTTCATTTGTTTAATCTCCTGTCTTGGTTATTGGTAACAAGGTGATAACCCAGACAACCAACCTTCACTTTCAATAACTGTCAGTTCCACAATTGTACTTTCAATTAAGTCAGTTACAATGTTTATTTAAAGTTGTATGCAGTTCATAATATATTTAGTTAAAGAAAGAAGTGAAAATAATCATTATTTGTATCTCTTATTATGAGATGAGTGCAATAACCTCAAATAAAGTAATTGTTGTATATTTCTATTGTTGCTATCGATATTCGTACATTGGGTGCAGGCACGGTCAGCCATAGCATAATTCAGGAGGCAGTGAAGAAAAAAAGAAAGAAAAAAAATGCTAAATAAACATAGTCGAATGCGTCATCTACCATTTGAGAACTAATATAAGTATTACAATCATAACGTTATAAAATCTCCCTTCCTATACATTATAAATTATTAATAGTCTATTTCGCTGAATTGTGCTATCAAATACAACTCATTTTTTCACCTCAAAGGACAATTCGCTCCGTTCGTGAATTATCGACAAGATGAAAACAGTTGTGGTATAACTTATGAAAACGTTATATTAAGGCCCTACCAAGGTTGAACACAAATCATTTGAGGATTGAATGTCATAGTGGCATGTTGGCATGGTAGCTCAATGATTAGAGCAGCTGCACAGAGAGCAGGAGAACCATGTTCAAATCCCAGCTGTAGTATTGAATTTTTCAGCTGGTTCTAACAGTAAAACATATTACCCTTGGTAGAGCATTGATATAACAACATTACAAATATAACAATCATCAATAATTATTTATCTGTAAGAAAATATTATCCCATGTCCTTTCATGTTCACTTATTTTCATGCATTCTGTTAACTAATCAAAGTTTGTGTTTGTGTCTCATTTCTGTTAATTGTGACAAATATTTGCAAGAAACTTTCATAATGCACTAATATATATTTGGTAGACTGAGGCAACACTTGTTTAAAATGCAGCTACCCATAATATGATGAAGATGACACCAGCGCTGGAAGTTGACCTACAGCTGATGATGATTGCAAAGGTTTCTAAAACATATCCTGTATTATCTACTATAAACAGACGCACTATTAACATGAAGTATTCTTCATGTTGGAGTTGTATTAAGTCACACTTATTTACACTTAAAAATCTCCACTTAATATGTTAAAAAACATGAAACATTTTCCAGGACATTCGCCCTCTTCTTCAGCAGTTTGGTGACTGGCGTTCCTTTCCCTTTCTCTCTTCCTGTTCTTATATCGGATCTTGTTGCCATCTGGTGTTGGGAGTGCAAAGTTTTAACACTTCATCCAGTGGTGGGATTTCAAAATTTAAAACGTTATTGCTGTTTTTTATAATGTGAATTTTTTCCCAGATGTCTAATTCTATTGGTGACTCTAATGGTTTCAACAATTTCATATTTTGCCCAATGTTGTGGTTTTCTTCCCAAAAATGATATGAAACAGTAGATTTGTCTATTTGCTTTAGTTTTATGTTTCTCTGATGTTCTTTTAGTCTGATTTCCAAGTTTCTCTTTGTTTTTCCTATGTAGAATTTTTCACAATCTTCACAACTGATCTGGTAGATTTGGATTTCAGTGTGTTTTGAATTGTATTCTTAAGAGGCTTATTCAGAATGTTCTTCAGGTTGAATTTGTTTTGTGGAGCTAGTTTTATTTTGAGTTTTTTGAAGATTTTTTCGAATTTTTTATAAGCCCAGGGGTGGTAAGTGAATTTTTTATATTTCCAATCATTGTTTGAAAGAGGTGTTAAACTTGTATTTAACGCGATTTCTTTGAGTTTTTCTTTCTTTTTGATCATGTTCCTAATGAGGTCAGGGTTGAATCCATTTTCCATTGCTACTTCTAAAATATACACTTGTTCTTTTTGAAATTCCTCCTTGCTCAACGGGACACTGTATAACCATTGGATCAAGCTTCTAAAGGCAGCCAGTTGGTGTGAGGTTGGGTTGCAACTATTCTTTTTTATGTAATTGTCCAGATGTGTAGGTTTTCTGTGTATCCCAAATTTAAAGTTATTTTGCTCTCTAATGATTTTGAGGTCTAGAAAGGGTAGGGTGTTGTTAACTTCTACTTCCATTGTAAATTTAATGTTGCTGTCCTGTAGGTTCAAAAGTTTTAGGGAATCTTCTTTTAATTTTTGGGGGATGATAGCAAAAATGTCATCTACATATCTTCGCCAAAACTTATATATTAAGTTTAACATATTAAGTGGAGATTTTTAAGTGTAAATAAGTGTGACTCAATGCAACTCCAACATATCCTGTATTGTTAAATAAAGCAAGTGTGTTCAAATCAACCTTCACTTCACTGTTACAAAAAACTTCTAAATAAATAGCATAGTTATTTGTTGTTTTTATTGTTCTTTGTTAGTTTCTACTTCTATTTTTTTTTTTCCTGTTCTTTGAATTATAATGTATTTAAATATTTGTTGCTGGAGCCCAATAGGCTCAAACCCTGTGATTGCCCATCTATTGGGTCCTACTATATCTTAAATCTAATACATACTACCTCTTAGTGTTTAATTTTCTTCTTTTTCTTCGACCTGTGTACTGATTATCCTCATCCATTTGCCTCTTACTTTACCCAAAATGTTACCAATTTTAATTAAGTTTCTTCTAGATTTTATATTTATTAACTTTCTCCTTTGAATTTCTTTTGGTAACGTTGTCCATTCCTTTTTCCCTATCCTTTCCCTAAGCATCCTAGTTTTTTCGCATTCTAAAACTATATGCTGTTCTTTATCCTTGAGGTGACACAAGGGGCATTTCTCTATATCACTCTCTCTTCTCAAGCCTTTCAATTTCACCACCCTTGTTCTATTCAATTCAATTTTTATTCACTACAGATATACAATTTGTGCATATGGTTTCATCATCACTTACCATAAAACAGTACAAGATATATACAAGCATAGTAAATTATAGTTGTCTTAATACAATAGGTGCTAAATAACAGAGTTAAGAAAACTATTAATGTTTTAAAATTTGTGTTTTAATAATAATTTATGCACTTAGATTTAAAAATGGCACAGCTTTTAACAATCTGGGTATCTTATTATATAAAATTATTCCTTTATGGGATACACTATTGATAGTTTTATTAAGTCGGTGACACTGTAAGTGTATTGCCTCGTTGTTTGAGTATTATAGGCATAATAATCCTTATTTCTTTTAAAATATTGCATATTGCTATGAATAAAGGAGACTAGCCAAAGCAAAGCCTTCTCTTGCTGCTTTATCACAAATATTAATGTAATCTCCCTGTTCCAGACCTTCTGTTCTTTGTAATTTTGCTTGAATACAAATAATACTTTCGCTAGAAGAACCAAAGCTCAGTGATTCAGGATACACATTTGCTAACTTTCCAGTTTCATTTCCCCAGCTTGCTATTAGAGAGAGAGTTCTACTATCTACTCACCCTTAAGTTGATCCATGCCAAAACAAACCCCAGGTAACCATTGCACCATTATAATGTGTCCTTACGCCATTTGTGATAGAAATATTATCATGCTTTCATGACCATGAGGTGAGTACCTTCAGCATGTAATCCAAACGAACAGAGCCCTTATTTTGACAACTTAAACAGTGAGTTAAAGGTGATAATATTGATAGATGCACCAAAATAAATATGTCCATATATAATAATTAAAAAAGAAACAAGTAAAAATAATGTCCTCCCTATTGATTATAGCACTATTCAGTCTCTTTTGACAAATTCAAACCCAATTTCTCACAAAACTTTATAAATAGGAAAATCTGGATCAGCATTAACTTGATGTAGCACTTTAGCAACTGTTGCTGGCTCATTTTTTAAAAAGAAATTGTGCACTGCTTGTACTGCATTCTTCACAAAATTATCACATTCTTGCATTATGTATTTCACACCCTTCTTTTTTTTTCCCCAGGTATAACCATTTTCACATTTCAGCTTTTTCTTTACGAGCACTGTTTGTGCTTGTAGCTGAAACATTGGTGAATTCAGAAGTTAATTTCATCACTTATTTATAGGAAATATTAAACATGTGTTAGAAAACTTAAATACAGCATTCAACACTATTGTTTTCTCACCACTGTTCAATGGTTTCCCAGATTTATGTATGCAAGTTGACAACTCAAAAGAAAATTAATGGCTACTGTCCTCCAGATAAATAGCAACTGATGTAAATAATATCTCAGATATCAGGTGACTCATACAAATTGCATGTTGGGACTTTAGCTCTGCTTAAGGTATAAATCAGCCTTTGTTAGAACTCTTATGTATTTGAATACTATTTAAGAATAAATTCATTCTGATATTTAGATTATTAGCATGAGATTACTTTCCTGTGTGCATTGCTAGTGAGCTGTACTACAATACACTGACCATGTGGGTCTGTTTTGGGGCAGATCAATCCAAGAGGGAATATATAACAGTGGCTGTTTCATGTCACGGGTACCTTGAATAATTTCCGCAGTGAAGAGTATAATGTAGCTTGCTCCAGCCTGGTTGCAATCATGCCTTGCAGAAATCTACCTGCAGTATGCAATACAGCTCAGCACTGGGGCAGACTGTCATCACAGCTGGTTGAAGTGTTGCATAATGGTCTATAGTTTGAATTTCTGTTCAAATTCAATTTCTTTTAACATACAAGACACTGCAGGAGTACGTTCTTTTAATAAACTGAAACCAGCTAGACAGTGATATATTGGCTATCATGCTCCCCCTCCAGTTGGCCTCCAAGCACTGTTTCTGTTTACATACAAATACTCTAGCTAAGCCAAGCAGAGTTGGAATAAGCTGGTCTAATATGCCATTCCTGATACGGGAATAAGAAAGTAAGATTTGATAGGTTTCTTTATGTTTCTGGCATCTGGGAAAGCTTCCTGTTTATTGTGAACACTTGCATTGTAATGCATGTAATTTATAACTTTGTCGTCAGTTTGGTTTCCATTCTGGATATTGTAAACCAGTATTTACCATATTGATAAGCTCCTATCTTAATAAACCAGAGTATTTTGTTATGTTGCATGTCTGTCTGCTCTAATTCTTTAGGTTGGTTCGAGAGCTTTTCACAGTCATTCTGAACCAAGAGGAGCGATCTGTGTTGTTCATTGATGAAGTGGACAGCATTGCTCGTCAACGTACTGCAAGTGAAGATGATCTTACCAGGAGGTACATTGTCTTTCTGCATTTCTTTAAATACATTTTAGAGAAAGAAATAATTAAATTATCCTCGAATTTTGCTATTAACCCTTTTAGTGCCAGCTCGAATAGCAAAATGCTGTCTGAAAAGTGCCAAGCAATTTTAGAGGAGAATGCAGGGTTTTGAATTATTAGTAATAAAATGAGTACTAAATGACATTGAGAGCTGAATATTTTTTAAACACTTTTGTTTAGTATATCATATATATTATATGGATGAGAAATCTCTTTAATATTTTTTAAAAATTAAAAAGTAAAAGAAAAGTTTGAAAATAAAATTAAAAATCCCAAAATAATAAGTAATTAGGCATACAAAAGCTTACTATACAAAAATTTCATGCTAATTAAATGAAAGTACAGATATTTCTTTACTAAAACAGCATCCTGTTTTGGTCTAGGTTTTATTTTTTAAAATGCAAAAAATGAATTCACACAATTTGAAGGCTGAAAACTGAAAAAATCACCAAAAACACACACACATACATAAGCATGAGAATAGCATAAAGTGTAATGTAGATACTGTACTATTTAGCACTTGTGTTATTGCGTAGCTGAGTGACTGATCCACATTGTATTCATCGTCTGGTTAAACCTCTGTAAATCCATTTTCATAAGTACACTGATTACTTGCATGCGGATGAGGGCTCTTGTTATTGCATGTATTTTTATCATTGAAGCTAGAATATATATATATATATTCCTCTTTCACGTCAATGTCAGAAATGCTTTCATCAAGGTCTGAAAATTCAAAATCACTTGCTTTCTTGTAATAAATTGCAAACTGTAGCTCTTATTTCCTCTTCGGTTTCAACCAACATAAACAAACACTGGCTAAAGAAATTAAATCTGCATCTAATTTAGCATTTTGGAGCATAAATATAAGTTCCTGAAATGTTCCGGTAAACCTTTCTCTATGGCCATGATGTAAACAATAGATTGTGATTGGCAATTCTCACAGTATTTTTGGATCATGATTGCACTAAAAGGGCTAAATCACATTATTTGGCTGTAATTCTACACTGGAGATTATGAAAAAATCTGATGTGTTCCATTCATATAACTTTCTCTAACTCTTCTGCAAACAAACTTTTCTTGCACAAGATTATTCTTTTATCTACATCATGCTAATCAAGATAAACATAAGCAGAAATTGTCTTATAACTTAGTACCTTATAAGTAGGAGGGAAATAAGGGAATACACTAGGCTCTAAAGTGATATTCAAATCTTTTAAAAGCTAGTCATTATGTGATACAATTGAAATTCATTTCTCTTTGCGTGACTAGAAGTAAAACAAAAGAGATTTGAAATGAATAACTCCATTTAAGAAAAGTTTAAGTATTTTAAAATTGAAACCAGTAACAAGGAATATCTCTACATAAATAATGATGTGACATAAATTGTGTGGATTAATGAGACCTACATTTTTTGTGCAGTGAAGTTTTGTCTTTCTCCTATGGTTTACCAGTTATACAAAAGTCGTTCAGAATGAAGAGGCTATTCCAAGAAAATTCAAGTTATACATAATTTATAATGAAATATCTTAAACATATGGTGTTTCAATCAAAATCATTAGGCATTTTTCAGAAAAATGCTAATATTTCACTGGAAATAAACCTATTTAGATTTCTTGAATAAAACAAATAGAAAAAGGTCCATGTTTGTGTGTATGTTCAAGGATGCAACATGAAGATTTTCAAGAAAATCCCTGTACTCCAAACTACCTTGTACATGGAAACATTTTCGAAAATTTTGATTTTCTCAAAAATACTAAACGTTTAATAAACGTTCTATTTCCAAATAGAACAGAATTTCAAGACCATCACATAGTGACCAACTCTTTTGACTATCATTTTAGTCTAGTGTATTTCCTTATTTCCCTTAAATCTATAAGAAAATATATAATAAGCCCACTTCTGTTAATATTTATCTTGACCTACATGGAATACATAGAAGAATAAGCTGTTGTAAAAATAGTTTTATTACAGAATAGGTAGAAAAAGTTATGCGAATGAAACACAAGAATTTTTTTGTAATAATTATCACCCTCATTAACAATTAATTATATTTTGAGACTGTTGTTAATGATAGCTTTCTGTGAATGCTCAGGCTGAAGACTGAGATGCTTATACAACTTGAGAAGTGTGGCAACAAATCCAACATTCACATTGTGTGTGCTACCAACTGTCCATGGGAAATTGACTCAGCATTGCTAAGGAGATTCCACAATTGTATCTACATACCATTACCCAAAAGGTACCAGATTAAAATTTATGTAATGCAGTATAAAATGCTATTTCTATTTTTTATTTTCTCTACACGTACTATGTACATAGTGTATAGAGAAAGTATTGTATTGCACCCAAAAATTTGATACCGAGATTTCACCGGAAATACATGTTTTGGGTCCCCCTGAATCCAAAAAAAGCATTTTTGGAAAAAGGTCTGTGTGTGTGTGTGTGTGTGTCTGTGGACAGCATAGCTCAAAAACAAAAAGACCGTTAAATACCAAACTTGGTATTTAAGTCTGGTATCTTACAAGAATGCGACACAAAGATTTTCAAGAAAATCCCCCCCACCCCAACTACCCTTTACATGGAACTTTTTTCGAAAATTTTGAGTTTCTCAAAAATGGCTCTAACGATTTTGATTAAAATATTATATATTAAAGTTATTTACCTGACAAATAATATGTATATCTTGAATTTTCTGTGAATAGCCTCTGAAGACTACTTTATTCTGGATTAATTTTACGACATTTTAGATATTCCTTGTTTTTGGTTTCAGGTTTATAAAACTTGTACTTTTCTCATACAGGAATTTGTCAACTCCTGTCCATACAAACAAAGGAACTTCAGTCACCTAGAAACCAGCTTTTGACTTCACTTTAACCTATGATGCTCCCATATTTCGCTTCTACTTGCAAGGAAGCAAGTAATGAGACTATTTCTGCTAATTTTTTCTTGATTAACATGAAGAAGAATAAGCTTATTAACAATAATTTGTTACACAGAAGTAGGGAAAGTCATGTGAATGGAACACATAAGATTTTTATTTTAGTTTTGTGCAATGTGGCAAATGACCACATAGCCAAATAGAAGCTTCCCTTTCAGCCTTTACCCCATACCTACAAATTAACTGTATGTAAAAGTATTGAATTCATCTGTGCATGCACACAGGATGGCCACAAAATTGTGTGTGCTTGATAAATGCAGCCGGTTAATATTAATGTCAGCCACCTTCACTACAATTGTCCAGTTCTGAAAGAATTCACAATAGTAAGACTTGAAGCTTTCACGGCGAATGTTATTCATTATGGCTTCACGGGTGATCAGCCGTGTCAGGTGCATGCAGTCCCTGATGAAGACCATGGAGTGTGCAATGGTCAAAAGCTTGGATTTTATACACCTGACACGGCTGATCACCCGTGAAGCCATAATGAATTCACAATAGGCTTAAATTTGTTATATACTATAACATTTTACTTGTACTATTATAGAGAAATTATTTTCTGAAATTTTTGAACGGAGGCAAAAGGAATGGAAATGGAACTCTCTTTAACTGCTTCAGTCGCCCTCCGTGGTTGCAGTGGTTACCATGCAAGCCTCTAAAACCACCCAAGATAGCAGCTTCATACCTGGCAGAGGGTGAGGATGTACATAGTGTATAGAGGAAGTATTGTATTCCACCCAAAAATTTGATACTGAGATTTCACCAGAAATATATGTTTAAGGACCCCCCGAATCCAAAAAAAGCATTTTTAGAAAAAGGTCCATGTGTGTTGTGGACGGCATAGCTTTGATTGTTCCAATGATGCAACACAAAGGTTTTCAAGAAAATCCCCCCACCCCAAACTATCCTTTACATGGAAAAATGTTTGAAAATTTTGTTTTCCTCAAAAATGGCTTTAATGATTTTGATTAAAATGCCACATATTAAAGCCATTTCCATCACATATCTTCGATTTTTTGGGAATAACCCTGAAAATATCTTCATTCTGGATGACTTTTGTATAACTGTAAACCAAAGGATATATACAAAAAATTACTAAACAAAAAATGTAGATCTCACATTAAGTGACACTGTTTGTCATATACATTTTTTTTTACTTTCTCTATACGTGCTATGTATATAGTGTATAGAGAAGGTATTGTAATGCACCCAAAAATTTGATACCAAGATTTCACCAGTTTTACATGTTTTGAGACCTCCTGAATCAAAAAAAAGCATTTTTAGAAAAATGTTGAGTGTGTGTGTGTGTGGGCAGCATAGCTCAAAAACGAAAAGTCCGTTAAAAACCAAACTTGGTATTGAGGTTTGGTATCTTCCAAAGTTGCGACTCCCAACTACCTTTTACATGGAAGTTTTTTCGAAAATTTTTATTTTCTAAAAAATAGCTCTAACGATTTTGATTAAAATATTGTACATTAAAGATATTTGCCTGACAAATAAAATGTATATTGAATTTTCTGGGAATGGCCTCTGAAGACTACTTTATTTTGGATGAATTTTGCATAACTACTAAACTGTAGTAGATGGACAAAAACTTAACACACAAAAAATGTAGAGTATGTTAATACACACAATTTATTATAATTGTAATACTCCTCTCTCCTGCAAATTATTGAAAGGTACAATGATATACAATTAGTTGATTAGCAACTGCACGGAGAGCGGGAGAACCATGTTCAATTCCCGGCTGTGGCATTGAATTTTTCAACTGGTCCTAATCAACACAGTTTATGTTATATACATTTTTTTCGTGGAGTTGATCGTTTTTGAGATATTCCTTGTTTTTGGTTTCAGCTTTGAAAAAACTTATACTTTTCTCATACAGGAATTTGCTAACTTGTCTCCATACAAACAAAGGAACATCAGTCACATAGCAACCAGCTTTGGTTTTCACTTTAACTTATGGTACTCCCTTATTTCGCTTCTACTTACAATAAAGCAAGAAATAAGACTATTTGTTAATTTTTCTCCATTAGCATGAAATAAATAAAAGAATAAGCTTACTAACAATAATTTGTTACAGAGATATAGAGAAAGTCATGTGAATGGAACACATCATTTTTTATATATATATATATATATATATATATATATATATATATATATATAGTTAACCATTTTTGAGATATTCCGGATTATTGTTTTCAATTTTAGCCACTTAAACTTTTCTCAAACAGGAAGATAACTTTTTTCTTGTTTCTCATTTGTTTATTCCTGGCACACAAAGAGGCTGGAATTTCAATTGTTTCACTTAGGGACTGGATTTTAAAGGACTTAACTATCACTTTAGCCTGTGCATTCCCTTATTTCCCAGCTATTTACAAAGAAAAAAAGTAATAAGACTAATTCTGCTTATGTTTATCTTGATTAGTATGATGTACATAGACAACAGATTAGTCTTATGAATAAAAGGTTTGTTTGCCGAACGGCTAGAGGACATCCTGTGAATGGAACATATTAGCTTTTTTCCCTTCTTCTTACAAGAAACCACATAATAAGGACTATTTCTGCTAATCTTTATCTTGATTAGCATGATGTAGATAGAAGAATAAGTTTTTTAACAATAATTTGTTACAGAGATGCAGAGAAAATCATGTGATGGGAACACATCAGATTTTTTTTTGTTGAGTTCATATTTTAGATTTAGCTGATGTTCAATTGTAACAATCTCAGCAGGGTTAATGCAAGCGATGAGATTTTCTCTTTGAGTTGGTATTTCTAAGTTTTATTCTAATTTACTGGCTTCTTGTATGATTGTGTTTTTAAATTATATACAATATTTGAATTATTATTCCATTTATTGAAATTTGAATGATCATATCATTTTTTCATACTGTAAAATAGCTTGAGCTTCAAGTTCTAAATTCAGTGGTTTGTTAGAAGTAACAGTCTGCAGTGCTTCTATTGAGGTTGTTTTAATTGCCCCAGTTATTAATCTAAGTGCTTGACTTTGTGTGCATTCTAGTTTTCCTTTATTACATGTAAATGTAATAAAACTTCAGTCTTTAATGCCCTAAATGCACTCTCTAACTAACATTCTAAGACATGAACATTATTGTTTTAAGGGAGGAGAGAGCAGAAATATTTCTGATGCATATCCAAGACACACAATTTTCCCTGATGGAGAATGAATGGGAAATCCTGCTGAACTGCACAGAAGGGTACTCAGGTTCTGACATTGCTAATCTCACAAGAACAGCTCTTATGGGACCTGTACGGGAAATGGTTGACTCCACAAGCTGGAAGCAGAAGCCAAGTAAGATAATGTCTACATTACAGAAACTCTAGGCACCTATTGAGGCAATTTTGCCCTTAGAGATTTAGATTTATTTTAACTGCAAAAATATACCTTTTTACTTTCTCTACTAGAATCTTACTCAGCTTACAAAATATATCAAATTAATAAATTTAAGAGAATTATAATATTATCTGATTCCAAAGCAGCAATTATAGCCATTTCTTCTAACACAACTATCAAAAGTCTTAATATTACAGGATGTCACAAAATTATAAAACAACTAACTAGTTTAAATGAAAAAACCTAATGTGTTCTATTCACATGACTTTCTCCACATCTCCGAAACAAGTTATAGTTAAGAAGCTTATGCTTCTATTTACTTCTTGCTAATCAAGAAAAAATTAGCAGAAATAGTCTTATTATTTGCTTCCTTGTAAGTAGAAGCGAATTAGGGGAGTAGCATAGGTTAAAGTGATACTCAAAAGCTGGTTGCTATGTGACTGAAGTTCCTTTGTTTTTATGGACAGGAGTTGACAAATTCCCATATGAGAAAAGTAAAGTATTTTAAAGCTGAAACCAATAACAAGGAATATCTCAAAAATGATAAATTCCTCAAAAAAACGTATGCACATTAAAAGTTACCATTATGAACACTTCCAAGAATTTTGTCATTGCCACGGAAAGGCAGTCCTCGAGAGGAAAGTCTCTTCACAATAGCAACATCCTGTGTAAGACATTACGCCAGTACTGAACTTCATTTTCAAGTTGTGAGAATAATTTTCCATCTGTCCTTGTCAAAATGGAACTTCTGTTTTTTAAACTAAGAACACAGTCTTGGTGCCTTGAACTGTTTTCATGAGTTGCAATTGGCTCTGGATGTTTCCAGTTTGAGAAACCACGAGGTCCTGCCAAGTTTGATGTTCCTCCAAAAAGAGTAAATGGTGCACAAAATAATGTTCCCTGACTTTCAGAATATACTAAATAATCTCTGTTAATAATTTCATTGCTCTCCAGCTTTCTCTGAAAAAATACCCAAGTACATCTTGTGGCACCATCTGTAAACTGATGTTTCGACTTAGAAAAGTCACCTTTATTTTGTTTTACCCTGTTCATTGCAATATAGTCCCGTGTTTTATTAGTTTTTTCCCAAAGAAAAGGATCCGCACTAATTGTAAAGGGTTCGTCAGCAACAATGGAAGTTCTGCCTTCACTTTCATTTGATAAAAGTTTTTTTTTTCATCTTTAGATTTATTTGGAGTACTTGTTTCCCCATAGTCTTCAACAGCTTCACACTGAGGGCATTTCTTCTTGACATGAACTCCTTTATCTTATAAACACATCAAGGCGTGGAACTTTTCTCAATGCATCTTCTTCTCTTTTTCTTTTATCTTTCGCCAATGAATGATACTGAGCTCCACTAAGTCTCTTTCTTCCTGTTATTTTATTCAGTGACAGATGCCCTCCGTGGTGTAATGGTTACCATGCTAACTTCATATACCCAAGGTCGCGGGTTCAAATTCGGCGGAGGACAATGGATTTTTTTCAGGTGTAAAAATCCTTAGCATGGCTTCCTTCGGAAGAGAAGTAAAGCCATTGGTCCCATGTCATAGATTTACAGCATGTAAAAGAACATCAAGCCTGATAGAGAGGCCTCTGAGCAAAATTAATCGGTCTTTCACGCCCAGTATAGAATGGGATGCTGAGAACCACAGCAGTTAAAGAGTGTCCATAAATAACACTCCATTTTATTTAGTGACAATTGACACTGAAACTGAGAATACGAAAGAAAATATGATAAACAGTTGAAAAACTTACAATATTCAAACATAACCTACTATTTCATTATGCTGGAATGCCAGTTCATTAAATATAAAAAACTCAATATAATTACAATAAAAATAATTACTGTTCATTACCTCAGCTAACAATATATAGAAAATTAACTTAATGAATAACAATATACACTTCTTGATCTTACAATTTTTTGTGTGTGTTAATTGATTCTCACTATTGGAATGCATTTCACTTTATCAACACTACGTGCGCATAGCGTGCAAACTAATCAGCATAGCCAACTTGCATCAATTAATATTCTTCTGCGAGCGGTAAATTTAAATGAACTTGACGTTTCATGTCTATGCTTTTTTTTTTTCCAGCTTTCCAGTAATTTTGCCCCCCCCCCCCTAAAATGAGTTGCCTGGTTTGCCCTGCCCCTAAATACCGCCCTGGGCATAGATCTCCATCGACTTTTAGACCTTTTAATAACATTGCTCCTATTCTTGCTCATGCTAAACCCTTTCTTTCCATTTTTTCACAAACATCAATGTATTTTTCTCTTCCCCATTCTTTCTTAATGTTAAGAATGAGGAATGGTTTGCAAGTTAAGAAATTAATTTGCAAAACACTCTAAACATGAAAGTTTAAATTTAGTCTTATATCTTATACTTTGCAGATGGCGACTTTATTCCATGTTCTGATACTCATCCAGATGCTATACATACGTCTGTGTTTGATCTTCCAGCAGAGAAGGTAAATATCAAATTTCTCTTCATCAGATTATAAGGGATCAATAAAATTAACGAAAATATTAAAATCAACTTCCTGTTTTTTGATCTCATAATATACATTGTGTTTCAGGCAGAACTGGATAATGTGTTTACAGGATTTGGAAATATTATAAGCTACAACTCATAATAGGCCTTCGATTTCAGATTTTATACATATTTTTGCCTTTTCTACACATACATGTACATAGTGTATAGAGAAGGTATTGCACCCAAAAATTCAATACCGAGATTTCACCGTAAATATATGTTTTGAAGCCTCCTGAATAAAAAAAAAAGCATTTTTAGAAAAATGTCTGTCTGGCAGTATATAAGTGTGTCTGTGGGCAGCATAGCTTCTAAAACGAAAAGACCGTTAAGTACCAAACTTGGTATTTAGATGTAGTATCTTGCAAGGATGCGACACAAAGATTTTCAAGAAAAATCCCCCACCATAAACTACACTTTACATGGAAAAATTTTCGAAAATTTTGATTTTCTCAAAAATGGCATTAAGATTTTGATTAAAGTACCTAATATTGTACATATTTACATCACAAATAAAATGTATATCTTGAAGTTTCTGGGAATAGTCTCTGGAATCTTTATTCTGGATGAATTTTACGGAATTTTGCATAAGTGGTAAACCGTAAGAGATAGACAAAAACTTACTAAACAAGAAATGTAGAGCTCGTTAAAACACACAATTTATGTTATATAAATTTTTTCATGGAGTTGATTGTTTTTGAGATATTCCTTGTTATTGGTTTCAGTTTTCTTAAATACTTATACTTTTCTCATATGGGAATTTGTCAACTCCTGGTCATGTAAAGAAACGACTTTCAATCCCATAGCAACTGCATTTTAAATCATTTAATTTTCATTTTAGCCTAGTGTTTTACCTTATTTCTCTGCTACTTATAAGGAAGCAAGTAATAAGATCATCTCTGCTCATGTTTATCTCAATTAGAGTGAATTAGATAGAAGAATAAGCTTTTTAACTAGAATTTGTTACACAGATGCAGAGAAAGTCATGTAAATGGCACACATCAGATTTTTTTCCTGAAGGAATACTCATAAACCAATTATGTAGACACAATTTCATTAACCCATTGGCAACTGCCTTATTTAAGCATCCTCATAGCTACCATTGAAATCTGATTTAAATCTCTTACAGCTTTGCAGGTGCATTGTAAAGTTTAAAAATGCATTTAAATCAACCAATACAATTTCTTTCCTATTTTGTATACAAGATGTGGAAAACATAGACCTACTGATTTTTACTTTCCCTGCACATACTATGTACATAGTGTATGGACAAGGTATTGTATTGCACCCAAAAATTTGATACCGAGATGTCACCAGAAATAGATGTTTTGAGACCCTTATTCCAAAAAAAGCATTTTTAGAAAATATGTGTGTGTGTGTGTGCGTGCGTGCGTGTGGCAAAAATGAAAAGTTTGTTAAATACCAAACATGGTATTTAAGTTCAGTATCTTTGAAGGATGCGACACAAAGATTTTCAAGAAAATCCCCTCCACCACCAATTACTCTACTTTAAAAAATTTTTATTTTCTCAAAAATGGCTCTAATGATTTTGATTAAAATACTGTACATTAAAGATACTTACATGACAAAAAAAATCTATACCTTGAATTTTCTGGGAATAACCTCTGAAGATCTCTTCATTTAAGATGAATTTATCTGAACCTTGCAAAACTAGTACAGTGTAATAGATAGACAAAAACTCACTGCACAAAAAAATGTAGAACTTGATAAAACAAACAATTTATGTCCATACATGTTGTACTTTCTCTATACGTACTATGTATATAGTGTATAGAGAAGGTATTGTAATGCACCCAAAAATTTGATACCAAGATTTCACCGGAAATACATGTTTTGAGACACCCTGAATATAAAAAAAACATTTTTAGAAAAAATGTCCATGTGTGTATCTGTGGGCAGCATAGCTCAAAAATGAAAAGACCAAGCTTGGTATTTAATTTCAGTATCTTCCAAGGATGCGACACAAAGTTTTTCAAGAAATTCCCCCCACCCCAAACTACCCTTCACATGGAAAAATTTTCGAAATTTTGATTTTCTAAAAAATGGCTCTAATGATTTTGATTACAATATCGTATATTAAAGATATATACCTGACAAATAATATGTATTTCTTGAATTTTCTGGGAATAGCCTCAGAAGACTACTTTATTCTGGATGAATTTTACAGAATTGTGTATAACTGGTAAACCGTAAGAGAAAAAAAACTTACCACGCAAAAATTGTAGAGCACATTAAACCACACAATTTATGTTATATACATTTTATTCGTGGAATTGATCGTTTTTAGATATTCCTTGGTTTTTGTTTCTTTTCTTATACTTTTCTCATGCAGGAATTTATCAACTCATGTCCATACAAACAAAGGAGGTTCAGTCACATAGCAACCAGCTTTTGACTATCGCTTTAACCTTTGGACTCCCTTATTTTGCTTCTACTTACAAGGAAGCAAGTAATAAGACTATTTCTGCTAATTGTTTCTCGATGAGCATGAAGTAAATAGAAGCATAAACTTTTTAACAATAATTTGTTGCCAAGATCTAAAGAAAGTCATGTGAGTGTAACACATCAGATTTCTTTTCCTGGAACTGACCATTTCTGAGATATTCCTTGTCATTCCTGGCTAAGTATAGAAGCGAATTTCAATGACAATTACATAGCGACTGCTTTTAAAATATTAAACTATCACTTTAGCATAGTGCATTCCTGTAGTTCCCTTCTATTTATAAGAAGCTGATAATAAGAACATTCTGTTAATGTTTATCTCAGCATGGTGTAGAAAGATCTTTTGTAAGAAGTTTGCTTATAGAACAGTTAGATAAAGTCATGGAAATATAATACATCAAAAAAATTTTGTAATATGATATTGCTTAAAGTAAGAACCGAAGTTTTCCTGATGACATATTAACTCTTTTAAGTTATCTCAGGCTTCTAGCCAGGTAAAGTAGATGGATTGACTCCAATGTTTCTAACATATACATCATCTTCAGGGTAAACTGATAACTTGAAAGTCCAGATTCGTGTATTTATAGTGCCAGCGAGAAGCTAGCATGATATTTTTATATATTATATAGTTTACTACATGGTCTGTGCCCATGCCTCAGTCATGTTAAATATCAACAAGCCATCCACGACACACAGAAGACACTTCTCAGCATTACCTAAGTCAGCAACAGCCTCAACACAGCACTCAGCAGGATCACCAAGTCAACAGCGCACAACCACTTACTTATAAGCAGAGTACGACACACCTCTAGCCGACGAAGCTCATCTGCAACAACAAGCCCCAACACCAACCGAACATTGCACAGACATACAACAAGACTACAACACACTTCCAACAGAAAAACCTTTGCCTATTTATCTTGGCTGGAACCTAAGACCTGTGGAATCCATGCCACACTGCGAACAGAACCACCAGAATCTCCAAGTTCTTCTACTGGGAAGGTGCTAACTAGCACCACAGAGAAAGAGAGGCACTCTCCCTGAACTCCCTCCTAAACCCTACGCAATCCTCACCTTCCACTCTGCAGGGGGCTGACTGGGCCTCGGACAAGCCGATCTCCTAACTAACACCAATCACCCATTGGCTCACACATAGGCCACTTTACCTTCGCCTTCAATATGCAGGTGCTTCATGCGGGACTGTAGAATCCTCTCCTTTCACTTCCGGTGGAGGGAAGTGCCCACCCAGGAGACCCCAACACTCCAGGCTAGCCAGCCCGGATTAGATGGATTTTTCCCTTCAGGACCTCCACATGGAGATCCTTAACATCGGTGCTCATTTAGCAACTCTTGAAGAGTTCAGCAGCATCAAGAACCAGAAGCTGCAGGACTTGCAAGTTTCCATCACTGCAGTAGTCACCAGGCAACCACAGTTGATCTGTCCACCAGGATAGACGGCATCACACAGCAGCTGAAGCAGGTTCTCCTGCTGCTACCTGCCTACTCTGCTGAGCTGTTCCAATCCAGAAGCCAGCAGCTCAACCCTGCTCCTCCTGTTCAGGCTGAGGGGCACTCATAGACAGCAGATCTACAGGACCCTCCTATCCAGCGCTGAACAACCACCAGAGTTAGGGAGGTCGTCCGATTCATAGCTGAATTAAAGGTAAGACAAATACTTCACAATCTATTCCTTTCTAATATCACCTTTTATTCCCAAAGGCTGTGGCCTAGCAGCATTCACATTATGCGGCAGCATTCCATCTATCGCCTTACTAACGCAGGTGCTATGTGGGATAACGCTATGCTACAACAGCACAAGTAATCCAGCAATCTATGTTTTATTATGTAGAGGGGTTTTTAGTGGATATACCTCAGCCGAGCAGAGGGCCCCACATATCCTCCCAGCCATTGCACTTTAGGTGGGGGTTGAATGCAGAATGCATTTTTCCCCTCCATCGTCTAAAAAAAATACTTCATGGCCAAAAAAATTATCATGCGAACCAATCAGATGCTTGCTTCACTCAGGCACTATAAATACACGAATCTAGTCTTTCAAATTATTAGTATACCCTGAAGACAGTTGTAATCAAACCATAAACTTACCTGGCTAGAAGCCCAAGAACACTTAGAGATGATATTGCTTATTTGAAAATCTAAGTGGAATAAATGTTACACATTATCTTCTTAATTTTGCAGGTAACTGTAAGGGATGTAATCTTGGATGACTTTCTAAAAGCCAGAAATACAGCTCGCCGAACAGTTACAGAAAATGACAATGAAAAATTTGAAACATTTTCGTCTAGATATGGACAACATGGACATGAAGAGTGAACATTTCTCCTCAAACTTAAGAGCACTTACATATTCAAGAGATTATACAAAAATAAGTCATTACTTTAATAGACTATAAGTAATATAATGTTTCATTTTTTAATAATGAAGGCTTCTGCAATTTAAAGGTGCACAAGTCAAAAATTGTATACAAGAAAGGCGGTTTGTTGTTTGAAATACTTCCATTTAGTTTGTTGTTATTCTGCAAGTTTAGCTTTTTCGTTATATATTTTACAGTAGTATACCATTAATGTTTACAGTGTGTGAAATCACAGCTGCTGTAAATACATACAGAGAGAATATGCAATAAAGTTCATTTTCTCATCCGTAATTTTATTATGTTGGCAATGGAGTTTCAGATTTGATTTTTACTTTCTCTAGCATGTATGTACACAAAAAATAAGTCATCCCCAGATTCCATGTGTAGATCGAAGAGCTATATCTTTGTAAAAGCTGTGTTCACAATGTACACGATAAAACAGTACAATGGTCTGCAACTGACAGCATCATGAGTACTGAAAACAGGTCATAAAACAACGTTCTGGTGGCCGAGAGGTTAAGAAGGCCTTGGTTCCACTCATAAGTTCTTAGGTTCAAATCTTGCAGACGGGCAATAGGATTTTACTCTAGTTTTAAGTAAAATTTTAATTTTCTTAAGACCAGCTCGAAGTACACAAAACCTTGAAATGCTGGAGCTCTACTGTATATCCTAGAATCAGTATCATTTATCTACAGCAATATGCAGTATTTTAAAAGAAATAAGGATTATTGATAATACTTGAACAAGTGAGGCAATACACCTATAGCAGACATCTCCAAAACTGTACACTGAATGAGGTGCGGGTGTGATGTTACAGTCCATTCATCCCTTCCCTGAGATGTGCACTTGTGGACTGACTGTGGTGCTTCAAATCATAGTAAGAAACCACTTTAACATATATGAACATTTAAAGAAGGAACAATTTTTCTGTACTGCTTCTGACGAAAATGTAAGGTGCCTTATTTGTTCCAGGAGTTTACGGGGGATATATAAGGCTAATAAAAGACTTCATTATATTGTGTTTCACAAAGAGCATGTGAACATTACAGGCAAGTAATTTTAACAAAATTAATCATCAAGTGTAAGTATAGTGATTATCATACCCATCATATACTTTTATTAATTGCTAGTCTACTATTACTATAACCACTATTATTAGCATCCTTATTAACATTATAATTAAATGTGCTGTATGAGTACAATTTAATAAATGCATATATAGAAGGTATTGTTAAAGGAAGCTGAATAAAGTGTATAATTCATAATCGTACTATAGAGATGGAATGTACAATATACGAGGTGCATCCAGAAAGTAAGTCCCAATCGCGTCCAGAGATGGCACCACTGGTTAGATAGGAATGCGCATGCGCAGAAGAAGAGAGGAAGTATATGGTAACATTGTAGTAAAGTTTTAATTATGTGACGGCAGTGGTTACCGCTCTGTGCTAGGAGAAAATGGCTGTTTTGATATTGTCTCCTGCCATATGCAAGGTTCATGCAGTCATCCGATGTTTTCATGCTCAAAAGCAAACTCCAGCAGAGATTCATCGTCAATTGTGTCATGTGTATGGACAGGAAATTATGTGTGACAGTATGGTAAGACGATGATGCTGGCAATTCACGGAAGGAAGAACCAATATTCCCAGCGAAGACCGTAATGGCCGACCATCTCTGGTGATGCCAGAAGTGTTGGAAAGTGTGCGGCAAGCAATTGTGCAGAATTGGTGCTTCACAATTTCAGAACTCTCTTGTCAGTTTCCCCAGATGTCTCGCTCGCTTGGGCATGAAATTGTCTCCCAGTGGCTTGGTTTTCACAAAGTGTGTGCAAGATGGGTGGCTAGATAACTGACAGATGAACACAAAACCAAACGTCTGGCCGCAGCATTAACATTCCTACAGCGATACGCAGCGGAAGGTGACAAGTTTCTCGACAATATTGTCATGGGGATGAAACATGGGTGTCGCATGCCACACCAGAGACAAAACAACAATCAATGCATTGGCGGCGGCATAGTGTTCACCTGTGAAGACCAAATTCAAGCAGACAATCTCCGTCAAAAAAATAATGTGTACTGTCTTCTGGGATCGACGTGGTGTCCTCTTGTGCAAATTTTTACCACAAGGGGAGACTGTAAATGCTGATCGGTATTGCCAGATGTTGCATAAACTCAGGTGGGCAATCCAGAACAAGAGACATGGAATATTGACAAGAAGCATTACGCTTGTGCATGACAATGCAAAACCCCATACAGCCAACGCCACACAAAATGTGTTGAATAAGTTTGGATGGGAGGTCTTCGAACATCCACCCTACAGCCCCGACCTCACTCCAAGTGATTTTCATCTCTTCCATCTCATGAAGTGTTTTCTGGCAGGAAAACGTTTTCACAGTGACGCCAAGGTGTAGAATGAAGTGACTTCATGGCTGCGGACATTGGCGGCAGAATCCTATAGCTTGGGCACTGTTACGATAAATGCCTCAACAATGGTGGTGACTATGTTGAAAAGTAGCTAGTAAGTCTATGTAATTTTACCAATAAATATTTATTACTTAGTGATGTTTTTGTTCTCTTTATTGGTCATTGGGACTTACTTTCTGGATACACCTCATAACTCCAGGAACTGAAGAATTTTTCAGAATTGAAAACAGTAAAACCGCATTCACGATCTCAGATAGCAGATGCAAATCTATGTATGCAGTTAAAAGCAGTCGTATGTGACAGTGAAGTATATTTGAATACTCTTGTGTCATAATTCCTCTAGCAAATTCACTCTTCACTGTGTGACCTGTAGTAGGTATTTACAGTATAGCACTGCAATGCTTTCCCCTACTGCCAACTCCCCCCCATCCCCCAGTACCTTTGTAGTGTGGTACAGTATCCCTGGTGATGTAGACTTTGGAGATGTCTATTAAGTCAGCTTTTAGTCTCGCTCATTTCTTGCTGCTGCTAAGCGCACCTCTTGCAGCCAGTAGATGTAGTGAACACATAGCTGGCAGGAGAGAGCTTGACCAATGAGTGTATGAGAGTCTCAATTACTTGTGAGACTCATAATATTTCATTAATATCAAGACTGTGGAGTAATGCGCAAAAACTTGCATAATTAGTCCTGTAAGTTAAATTATTTCATCTGTTTAAATGATTTAAGATTTAAATAACCTACCAGGATAAGGATGGTATTTAAATAACCCACACTAGGGAAAGGGTTAAAAATGAAATGTGTTAGCGCAGAGTCTGCCGATATGTGTATGTGGTCTCCACTTATATTACAAATAAGTGTGTATATATTTTATTACTCCTAAGACACTTATGTTGCAAGAAGTAATTCTATTTTTGGTTGTAATCTGAACATTTTTATATATAGCAGCACAAAATATAGGTATGTCATTAACAATTAATATCGCTGATTCAAACCGTTTACTGTGAACACATTTGGATATATGTACTGTTAAACGATGAGTCATTTTGAGTTATTACTAGGGCCTGGATTTTTAGCTTTTTATAAATGCAGTTTTAGCCTTTTACTATCTTCTATTAGCCTCTTTAGGTTTTTAAACAATTTTCCTACCTATTTAAAGAAGTCAATGACAAATGCCTTTTGTAACATAATGCAGATAAAAATATGAAAACTATTTTACTTCACAGAAGCATGCTATTAATATGTACTAGTAAATTAATATTAATTTAAGGTAATTTGTTACACAGTATACTCATGCTAGAACATTTTAACTACAGATTCAGCATATATTTTAAATACATAGCACTCATATTAAACAAACTTCACATTTCAGTACTCTTGCTGTATGCAACCATCCACATTTCCAAAATTTCTGTTGCTTTTTAATATACTCTAGGCAGAAAAAGATCTTTCAACATTGCAAGATGTCATTGGCATATATACATGCACACTCAAAACAAAACTAAACGAATTGTTAAACAAAAATTGTAATTCAAATAAATTGAAGAAAAAAATTTATACATTTTCTACTGAGGTTAAAAACAAATAAGCTTAGCAAGTTTTAAGTTAATGTCCCATCTAGCTTTTTTTTACGTTGAATAAGATTCACACATTAGCACCCAAACAGCTTGAAACATAAAAGTACTTTAAAACTTTATAAATTACTTATAAGGGAATTATGTTAAAACCTAAACATCCGGGCTCTAGTTAAGAAACCTAGTTATGAGAATACTCGAGTTACCTCGCTTGTGAGCACTAGTTGTTAATATATGAGCCTCTCGTTGCCACACTCTCAAGAAATGGTGTGGCTTACGAGTGAGAGTGGCATGGGTATTGACTGCCTCTACTACAGTGTCACCAGTTTAATATATGAGCCTCTCGTTGCCACACTCTCAAGAAATGGTGTGGCTTACGAGTGAGAGTGGCATGGGTATTGACTGCCTCTACTACAGTGTCACCAGTTTAATATATGAGCCTCTCGTTGCCACACTCTCAAGAAATGGAGTGAGAGTGGCATGGGTATTGACTGCCTCTACTACAGTGTCACCAGTTTAATATATGAGCCTCTCGTTGCCACACTCTCAAGAAATGGAGTGAGAGTGGCATGGGTATTGACTGCCTCTACTACAGTGTCACCAGTTTAATATATGAGCCTCTCGTTGCCACACTCTCAAGAAATGGTGTGGCTTACGAGTGAGAGTGGCATGGGTATTGACTGCCTCTACTACAGTGTCACCAGTTTAATATATGAGCCTCTCGTTGCCACACTCTCAAGAAATGGTGTGGCTTACGAGTGAGAGTGGCATGGGTATTGACTGCCTCTACTACAGTGTCACCAGTTTAATATATGAGCCTCTCGTTGCCACACTCTCAAGAAATGATGTGGCTTACGAGTGAGAGTGGCATGGGTATTGACTGCCTCTACTACAGTGTCACCAGTTTAATATATGAGCCTCTCGTTGCCACACTCTCAAGAAATGGAGTGAGAGTGGCATGGGTATTGACTGCCTCTACTACAGTGTCACCAGTTTAATATATGAGCCTCTCGTTGCCACACTCTCAAGAAATGGAGTGAGAGTGGCATGGGTATTGACTGCCTCTACTACAGTGTCACCAGTTTAATATATGAGCCTCTCGTTGCCACACTCTCAAGAAATGGAGTGAGAGTGGCATGGGTATTGACTGCCTCTACTACAGTGTCACCAGTTTAATAGAACCGTCAATAGTGTATTCTATAAAGGAATAATTTTATATAATAAGATACTTAGATCTTTAAAAGCTATGCCAGGAAACATTTTTAAATCTAAAGTGCATAAATTATTATCAAAACATAAACTTTATACCATTAATGATTTTCTTAACTAAAATATTTCACACATATTATATTAGAATAACTTTTTTTTTTAATACCCCTGTATAAATTGTACATCTGAGATGAATAAAACGGATACTGGACATTTAAAATGAATAAAGTAATATTGTAGAAGCTTGGAGTTTTATGGGTCGAAGTGTAGGCACTAATTGCTTCACTTGTTTTTTTAAACAGGACATGTTTCAAAAGCCATTGCTTTTATCTTCAGCTGTATAGTTTCTCAACTGGCATGGATAGTATTGTTTTCTCACATCTATGGCTTGTAGATGGCATAATGTACTTGTCAAATATGTCTAGTGGTGGTATTTCAAAATTCATGAAGCAAGTACAAGTTCTTTTTGATAAATATTTTTTCCCAAACATATAGGTCTATGGGGTGATTTACATGCATTATTACTCTGCATTTTTTGTTTATTTTGTGGTTGGAACTCCAAAAATGTGCTGCAACAGACTTGTCTGTTTGTTTGTTTTTTATGTTGCATATATGTTATTTGGCTGGATGCTGATATTTTTTTGGTTTTTTTCCATTGTATATTTTATTGCAGTTATTGCACTGGAAAAACTAAAAGAAATATCAGTATCCAGATGAAAGAACATAGGTACAACATAAAAAATAAACAAACAGACAAGGTAGCAGTTGCAGCATATTTTTGGAGTTCCAATCATGAAATAAACAATAGCTTTTTTTCTTTTTTTTTTTTTTTTTGTAGTGTTTAATGCCCGCTTCTACTGCTATGGCACTACAGGCAGTGACACTGATGATACATGAATAATGATGGAATGCGATGGCGGGGGAAACCGGAGAAAACCAGCCCCTGCAGCCTTGTCCACCACAAATCTCACATGCAGGCACCTGGGATCGAACCCGGGCTGTCAAGGTGAGAGGCGAGTGTCTAGTCGCATAATGCATGCGAACCACCCCATAGACTTATATGTTTGAGAAAATTATCAAAAAGAACTTATATACCAGGTCATGAATTTTGGAATATCTGATAAGTACATCATGCCATCTACAAGCCATAGACATGGAGAAGACAATGCCAGTCAAGAAACTACAGCTGAAGATAAAAGCTATGGCTTTTGAAACATGTCATGTTTAAAACAAAATCTGATGAGTTACACTCACATGACTTTCTCTAGCTACTCTACAAACACGCTTCTTACAAAAGATAATTCTTCTTTCAACACCACACTAATTGAGATAAACATTAGCAGAATTTTATTACTTAGTTTCTTATAAGTAGACTGGAACTAAGGGAATGCACTAGGCTAAAGTGATAGGCAAATGTTTTAAAATCTGTCATCATGTGATTGTCATTGCAAATCGCTTCATTGCTTGGCTAGGAGTAGAACAAATGAAAAACGGACACTCCTGTCTGAGAAAAATGTAAGTATTTCACAACTGAAACTAATAACAAGGAATAACTTGAAAATGGTAAGCTCTAAGAAAAAAATGTATATGACATAACTTGTGTATTTTAACAAGACCTACATTTTTTGTATAGTTGTCTATCTCTTATAGTTTACTAGTTATGCCATATTAAACAAAATTCATCCAGAATAAACAGGTCTTTAGAAACTATTCCCAGAAAATTCAAGATATACATTTTATTTGTGGTAGAAATGGCTTTAATATGTGGTATTTTAATCAAAATTGTTAGAGGCATTTTTAAGAAAGAAAGAAAAATAAAATTTAAAAAATTTTCCACGTAAAGGGTAGTTAGGGGTGGGGGAATTTTCTTGAAAATCTTTGTGTCGCATCCTTGGAAGATACCAAACTTAAATACTGTTTGTTATTAAATGTCTTTTTGTTTTTGAGCTATGCGACCCACAGACACACACACACACACACACACATGGACCTGTTTCTGAAAATGCTTTTTTTTGGATTGAGGGGGTCCTAAAACATGTATTTCCGGTGAAATCTCAACATCAAATTTTTAGTGGAATACAATACTTCTCTATCCCATGCACATTTTACATATGGGGCTAGAGAAAGTAAAAACAGTAAGTGAAGCAATAAAAGTCTACATACATTTAATTTAAAATGAATTTGTGATTGAAGCTACTTTCCACTAAAACGGATTATTTAGGTGCTCCTTTAGGCATTCTAAATTGAAATCATGAGACAAGAGATGAAAGATATTGTAAGCTATAAGTAATGGAATAGAATTGCATACTAGAATCCTAAAAATAAGATTACCGAGATAGATTTTAGAATGGATTCCAAATGGGAGAGGAAAGAGGGATAAACCAAGGAAGACTGGGCTGAACAATATAAGAAGTGATAAAAAAGAGAGAAACTTGGCGAGTTGGATTGGGAAGCAAGAGAAGAATGGAGAAAGAAGATAAGAGTCTAGACATTTTGGTTACAGGAAGATGTGATTTTACACTGTAATCCTGTTAAGAAAATAACCAAGTAAATATAATTTCTGAAGGTACTATAATTACTGACCAATGTTACATACTCTTATCTCCCTCCAACTACACGATGTTATAATATAAATATGGTAATAACAATAACATATACTGCACTATAACTAGTAACTTAGCATGGTCATGGTACATTATTCATATTCAAATCATGGTATGGAAATCCAAATATTACAATTTCTTTTACAAAAGCTTATTACAATGTTTGATTGGTTTTCAAACTTATACTATAGGAGTATACCTTATGACACTTATAAATAATTACCATAATCTTATCTTATATGTGACAAAATGTATGCAAAGTTCATATTTAAAATATTGTATTAATAATATGAGTACAAATTTAGTACTATTTTGATTTAGTATTATATTTGGTATTATGTAGTATTAAACTATTGAACATTTGTTAAAATTTTGTTGTAACCGATTTTTGTGTCCTGCCGAAGAAAACAGCGTGCAGGAAACCCAAGTTAAGGTCAATCAACAGGCTGAAGAACGCTCATCAAAAACCAAATCAACGTCAAGTACAGACGTAAAGCATCGAAAGGTGAAAATTCTAGCCGACAGCCCGGCAGAGGTTTAAGCAGAATATTAAAAGATGTGCATCCAGATGGTAGAGGGGCTAGTGCGGCCGGGGGCCCCGTTGGAAGAAGTTGTGAGAACACACAAAGAAGAAAGTACAAACCTAACCTCTAATGACTATGTGGTCATTATAGGAGGAACAAATGATGTTGCAAGAAATAACAGTATCAAAGTGAAACGTAACTTGTTAACGTGTTTGGTAAATCTCAACCATACAAACGTAATAGTGTCAAATATACCAAATAGATACGATTTGGACAAAAACTCGTGTGTAAATAAAGAAGTGCAAAAATGTAATAAAACTATAAAGAAGATTGTAAGTGTGTTCAAAAATGTGACTATGGTAGATGTAAGTGGCATTAATAGGGACTCTCACACTAAACATGGACTACATCTAAACAGTAGAGGTAAGGAAACGTTGGTAGACAGACTAATAAATATAATAAACAAAAAGAGTCCAAACCAGGTTATTCCACTGGGATTTGAACTAAGGAAAGATTCAGTGAACAACCAAATATCAATATTACCAAGTAAGGTACCTAATGATAACAACAAAAGTGTACTAGACCCAGTTTTTTTAGGTTAAATAAACTTGAAGAAAACACTGGAAAGCAGTATGGAACTGACATGGTTAGGTTAGGCTCCCCCAAATCAAAATCCAGTTCAGATACTAAAATAGGTTATATCAACATTCAAGGTATCCACAACAAATGATCACTTATTAACGATTTTGCAAATGAAAATAGCTTTAACTTTCTTTGTCTATCCGAGCACTGGTGTCAAAGTAATGAAATAGCATTCAGCAAGCTAGATGACTATAAATTATTAGGTAGCTATAATAGACAGAAACATAAACATGGAGGTGTGGCTAAATATGTACATGTTAACCAAGCTCCTCATTGTAGTACACTTGAGCTAGGTGCCTTTTGTAAGGAACTTGACTTCGAAGCAACAGGCATAATTGTTCAAGAAAGTAAATTAATAATAGTAGTATTATACAGATCTCCAAAGGGTAACCCAGGAATCTTTCTTGAAAAACTTGAAGAAGTATTAAATTTTCTTGTAAGTCCCAGATGGAATCACTTCAGTATTGTAATAGGGGGAGATTTAAACTCAGATTTTGATATAACTACAGTAAAATCCAGTGTAAAGGAGTTTGAAAACCTACTGAGGCAGTTTAATTTCAAATGCATAAACAACAAACCCACAAGAGTTTCTGCCTGCTTAGATAATATATTTACCAACATTAATCAAACTGATGTGACTGGTGACACAGCAATCTTTCCTTTCTCAGATCACGATGCTGTTTGGCTCAAGATAAAACTTAGACTAAGTAAACACATTCCCATATACTCAAAACGAATGGTGATCTCAAGGCCCATTACAGATAACAAAATATTGAAATTTAAAAGTGCTTTAGGTAACACTGAGTGGGTGAACTTGCTGTGTAAGTCTCATCTCTCTAACCTTCTATCAATGGAGGAAATTTTTGAAAGATTTTTTACGGCCTTTACAAATACTTTTGAAAGTTGTATACCAGTAAGAAAATGTGTTGTTAACATCAACTGTAATCGAAGGAACATTTAAAAAAACAAAAAGTGTAATTGGTATACCGAAAAATTAGCTAAAATGAAAGGTAAAATGTTAATATATCTAGATACATTTAGGAAAGAAAGGACAGAGGGGACTAGGAAAGCTTACCTAATAACAAGAAACGAATACAAAAATGCAGTCAATGAGGCAAAAAGATTTAATAACATTAAGAGTATAGAATCCGCTAATAATAAATGTAAGACCGCTTGGGGTTTGATCAACTCCATTGCTAGGGATCATAAAAAAGAATTTATAGACATTGCCCCAGATGCTTTTAACAATTTCTTTATAAATACTTTAGAAGAAATTAGAACCAACATTAAAAAGCCTAAAGAACACATGCAAGATCTAATAACACAACACAAGGTGGAAATTAATCAAAGAGGTTTTGTTTTCTCTGAAATAAATCCAGACGTCGTATTACAAACTGTTAATAACTTAAAGTCATCAGACAGCGTCGACATATATGGATTGTCCAACAATTTAATTAAAAATGTCATAGATTGCATTGTATTTCCACTTACCTTTTGTTTAAATAGATGTCTTATGGAGGGAATCTTCCCAAATATGCTTAAAACATCGAAAGTTATCCCAATCTATAAAAAGGGAGACAAAAACTCTGCAGCCAGTTATCGTCCAGTATCACTAGTTCCCATATTTTCAAAAGTATTGGAAAGTCTTATTTATGCTCAATTATATAAATATCTAGACAAAACTAACATATTTACAAAATCTCAATTTGGTTTCAGGAAAGGGAAGTCAACAGTGGATGCTATAGTATCACTGGTAAAAAGGTACTTACAAGCTTTGAATCAAAAAATTGTGCACAGGCTACCTTTTGTGACCTCAGTAAAGCATTTGATTGCGTAGATCACACATTTTTAATTAAAAAATTAAATTACTATGGAATAAAAAGCCCCACAGTAAAAATTTTTAGATCCTACCTCGAAAATCGTAAACAAGTAGTATGTATAGGACACAAGAAATCAAGTATTGCAAAAGTCAAATCCGGCATTCCACAGGGCTCAATTCTCGGACCATTACTATTTTTATTAATGATAAATGATCTCCCATCCTGCTTACCCACTCAATCAGTCCTCTATGCAGATGACACTACTTTTCTCGATGTTAGCACAGACTTGCAGTTAATTCAAACCGAAGCAAATAGTACATTAATGCAAGCTGATATATGGTTCCGAGCCAATGGTTTTTTACTTAATGAGAATAAAACACAAAATATGTTATTTAATTTAAGAGAAGTCCCTTTTAATAATAGTTCTGAGAACGTAAAATTTTTAGGTGTAGTAATAGATAACAAATTATCGTGGACACCACACATTAATTACATAACGTCCAAACTCTCCAGAGTAATTCACTGGATCAGAAACTTAAAAGTACATATACCTGAAGCGTATATTAGATCAGCCTATTTTGCATTTTTCCAAAGCATAACAACATATGGAATTTTACTCTGGGGAAACAGCTCACATGTTAACGAGATACTTCTATTACAAAAAAAAGTCATTCAAATCATTTCTGATGTACCGAAACTTGCACACTGCAAACCTTTATTCATTAAACTAAAAGTAATGACTGTAATAAATTTATACATTTACACTGTATTACTGTACATAAAGAGTCACTTACCTGAATTCCAAAATAGACAAGATATACATACAATACTAGAGGGGGTCAACATATTAATATGCCATACCACAGGTTAACCACATCCCAGAAGAATTTTGAAATATTAGGTATAAAACTTTACAATAATTTACCCATAGAAATAAAACAATTATCAGGATCAAGCTATAAGAATAAGCTCCATGAATGGTTAGTGGCTAAACCTTATTACTCAGTACAGGAATACTTTAAAAGGTAATGTTACTCAAAAACATGCTAAGTAAATTTGCTTCTCAAATGATTTTGATGTTGTTACCTTATAAGATATTATGAATTTACTTTTCTTAAATTTATCAATCACTCTGTTCTTTAGAATTTTGTATGGATAGGAAATAGTTAAGCAATTTTATTCATGTATAGCAGCTTGGTTATCAAATATTGTAAATACTCATTATAACTTAGTAACTTATTTGTAAACATATTGTTCTACTGAGAAGATTGTATAAAGCTTTTGTAATTTTGTGACGTTGTCTATTGCTGTACAGCTCAATGACAATAAAAATTATTATTATTATTATTATTATTATTATTATTATTATTATTATTATTATTATAAGCACTATGGTTTTACCTGGTGGTTTTCATTGAAGAGTGTAAACTCTGCACAGAAACAAAAGACAATTGAGTCTACATATTACAGTAGGATAAAGTTTACTGAGGTACAAGTTTGGTAAGCATGGACTGAAGAAAGAGTTTGTTCATTTTCTGAATTCCATTATATGCTTATTAAATATGTATTGCATACCACTGGGTGATCCAAAAACGTCTGAACTGACTGCGTGGTGTTTGGCTGTCCATGCCCACAGTGCTTGTTGCTGTTTGCTGCTATCATAGAAAGGTGCGGATGAAACCATACAGCATTTTTAAAACTACTTTTAAAGGTTTTACTTACCAATGTTATTATAGGAGATGCTGAAAGTGGCCACCGCCATTGTCCATACATTTTTGGCACCTTTTAGGAAACTATTCATCACTTGCCACAGTTCATGTTGAGAAATGCTGGCAAATTCTTGGTGGATATTTTGTTTTAAGTCTTCCAGGGTGTGTGAGTACAGCAGCTGTATGTTATGCTGTTTCTGTATGTGCAGTGGAATACACTGCGCAGTGGTTTGGATGTTTTTGGGTCTTAATTTTTTTGAATCAACAGTTGATGCCCATACATATGTGAATACAACTTTGCCCCTTTTTTTAGAGAATTAACAGACAGGGAGCGTGATTTTTGCCTTTTTTCAACAAGACTCTGCAATACAGCCAATCTTTCGATAAGAACATTGAAGGTGTGTTTCAGGACAGAATTATTAGTACAGATTTGTGGCCCTCTCGGTCCCCCGACCTAACCTGGTGCGATTTCTATCTCTGGGGTAACTTAAAGCATAAAGTGTACAAGACAAACCCACACACCCTGGTTCTGTCATGTTTATCTATCGTTGTATCTGCTCATGGCAGGCGAGCAGTCTATACTTGGGGTGGATTTTTGAGTGGCACTCTGTAGTTCTTTCTGATTTAATTTGTAGGCTAGTTTGTTCCTTTAAAACTTTTACTTTTGGAAATAATCCTAATTTATGTTTTCAAATTTCTCATGCCATCTACATAATTCCTTCCATAGTTTGTCATGATGTAAATTAATTTACGTTTTCTCAAATGTACCTCCTAGGTAGAGGAGGCATTACATTCTACCCAAAAATTTGATTTCAGTGCTTTACCAGAAAAAGAATTTTTAGGTCTCCTAAAACCAAAAACACATTTTTATAAAATGAAAATAGTCTACATGGCACTTTCTAAGGAGGTAACTGAGGATCTATTCATAATCTAAACATCATTGTGAAAAATTTTAACATGCAAATATAAAGAAAACAAAAATGATGGCTTTTATGGGAAATACATGTCCTCAGTAAAATTTGTTTGGAAAACAAAATATTAGAGAGACAGAGAATGTTTTTACATATTTTGGCTATAATCTAACATTAAAAGATGATGTAGAAATGAAAAGTAAAATTTTAAAATAATTCAAAGCTATGGAAATAATCAATAGAGTAATGAAACCTTCCATAGTTCAAAACAGCACAAGAATGCATCTATATAAGACATTTGCAAGACCAATATTGTATTATGGTAGTGAAGCATGGACTCTAAGATGAGGGATGAGAGTGGAATAACAGCTAATGAAATGTGCTTAATGAGAAGAACAGCAGGATATAAAAACGGGACCACAAAAGGAATGAAGGTATAATGACAGAACTTGGTTTGGAACCTGTTCTCTAGTTCATATACACAACCAAAACAACTGAATGAGACATTTAAACACATGCTCCCTTAGAATTCTAAAGCTATCTTTCACTACAGACGATATGGAAAGAGATCTCTGGAGGGTCCCAAGAAGTGCTGGAAAGAAAATTCTTCCTTTATGAGATCATAATGGGCTATAGACCCAGCTCTTGTTTGGATGATAATGTAACAGAGGATAAAAAAGAAAATTCTCCCCATCTCAAAGTAAACATTACATGGAAAAATTCATTTTTCATTTTCTATAACATTGCTCTAACAATTTGTATTAAAATTCCACATATTCGGATACTTGTTTGGTTAATAAAAGTAATATTTTTTATTTTCTATGGACAGCTTGCAAAATCCTCATTTAAATTGAGTTATTCATAATTTTGTAGATGGAATCTTACTATTATGTAGATCTCAAAAAGCACACAATTTCTGTCAATTTTTTTCAGAATGTAGCCATTTTCAAAGTGTTCCATTTTTGAGTTTTGGGCCTTTCCCAAGAATGTGAGTATAATGTACTGGATGTTTTAAAATCATTCTCCCTCTACCACTCTTTCCATTTCAAGAGACTGTTATCAACTTATCACAAATAAACATTCTAATGTTGTTTCTGCATATAGTAACTAATCACTTAATCTGAAATAATTCTAAGTCATATGTTGTATTTAACACCTCACCCCTTTCATTGGCAACTGTTAACAAACAAACAAAAAAAATCCTGATCTCCCATTTCATTTCTTTATGATCATGAAATTTAGAATCAGTATTTAGAAACAGAAGTGGTTCTATCATCCTTTTTATTGAATCTGCTATGACTTCATCCAATAGCACCATTAGTTCTTATTACAAAGCTATGTAGCAATTTGTTTACATTTATTTTATCATAGAAGGCACTTCTATGGTGTGTTTTCTTTGGACATGTAGCAGCTGGTGTGTTTTATTTGCTCATTCCAAAATGAAGAGCCTTTCTCATCATGGCTGGACCCTCCCACAGACCCCTGGAATAAAATATAATCAAAATTAAATGAGGCAACTTTCACGCAGTATAACCTTAGTTATATGCTTTCAAAGGGAGAAACTAAAATAATGCGTAAATTAAAATATTAGTGACTGGAAATAATACTGTTTTATTAGTAAAATTAATCATGTATAAGATGTCCTGGAAGTAAGGACGAATTTGAATTTTGTCATATGACAGTTGGCAGCCGTGGTTGTTTCATGTTTGTTATCTGCTATCCTTCCTATTAGTAGTCTGATAGCTTTTGTGTGGTGAGCATTGTTGTTTGACGTTCTGTTGCAAATGTTAAAGAAAACACGATGACCGAGTTCTGTTCGAACAAAAGAAAACATTGCTGTTGTGCGTGACAATGTGACTGTAAACCCCAGAAAATAGGTTCACCGATGAGCCCAACAATCGAATTTATCACCAAGTTCACACTGCATGCAATCCTTTCTAAAGATATGAAAATGCATCCGTACAAGATTCAACTTACACAAAAGTTGAAGCCTGCCAGATAATGTGATCTTATGCCTTGTGACTTTTTTACTTTCTCTACACGTACTATGTACATAGTGTATAGAGAAGGTGTTGCATTCCACTAAAAAATTTGATTTCCAGATTTCACCAGAAATACATGTTTTAGGGTCCCCTGTATCCAGAAAAAGCATTTTCAGAAAAAGGTCCATGTGTGTGTGTGTGTTGATATTTAAGTTCAGTATCTTCCAGCGATGCGACACAAAGATTTAGAAAAAATTTCCCCATCCTTTACATGGAAAAAATTTGGAAAATTTATATTTTCTCACAAATGGCTCTAACGATTTTGATATTTACTCAACAAATAACATGTATATTTTGAATTCTCTGGGAATAGCCTCTAAAGTCTACTTTATTCTGGATGAATTTTTCTGAATTTTGCATAACTGGTAAACCGCAAGAGACAGACAAAAACTTACTACACAAAAAATGTAGATCACATTAAAACATACAATTTATGTCATACACATTTTTTTCATAGAATTCACCATTTCTGAGATATTTCTTGTTATTTGTTTCAGATTTAATATACTTAAACTTTTCTCACATGGAAAGTTGTAAACTCGTGGCCATGCATAGAAACAGATTTCAACCACAAGGCAACCAACTTTTAAAAGATTTGACTATCACTTTAGCGTAGTGTATTCCAATGTTTTCCTTCTACTTACACAGAAGTAAGTAATAAGACAATTTCCTGTTTATCTCGATTATCATATAGTATGTAGAAGAATAAGCTTCTTAACATTAATTTGTTACAGCGATGTAGAGAAAGTCATGTGAATGGAACACATCAGCTTTTTTTTTGTGCGGATTTGTGAATTCAAAGGTGTACATGAACAAAACACAAACAATATACCTATTGAAGGAGATATTCAAAGGGTTATTAATGGCATCCCACCAGAAGTTTGCAAACGTGTCATCGAGAACTTCAATGAACACATTCCTCGTTGCCACGTGGCCTTGGGTAGTCATATGGAAGATATAATTTTTCATACATAAATGGGAGATGTTACTTAATGTGTTTATAAAAAAAAACATTACATTTTCAATAATTTTATATGTTCTATAGCACTTTAAAATTTGTCCCTACTTCCCGGACACCCTATTTTATTTAATAAAGAAAGCAATAAATAAAAGACACATATACAAGTGAAGCATAGCCGACTCATTGATAATGCAAATGGTATCAGGCAGAGCATTGTTGCATCATGCATTTTCCCTCATTGAAGTCTGGAAGGTGTGAATATTCTTGCAAGTGCAATACAGATTCAGGGAGCATTTTCATGAAATGATCTTGTAAGACTTTAAATGAAATGCAGTCACTTGGACTTTTGGGGACTATTCTCCATCATTCTGCTGGTTTAGAGAATTCAAGAGGGGGCAGCAATCTCTCTTAAAGATGAGAAGAGTGGCAGACCAACAACAATAGTGGCTGAGAAAAACACAACCATTGTGGAAACAACTACCACGTTTCCACGGGGAATTGAAATCAATTTGAGTACACTTACCATATTGAACATTGTATGGAAGCTCAGATTCAAATCTATTGAATTCTGGATCTGATCCTCTTAAAAAGTGAGATTGGAATGAGATCAGATTGAAATATGTTGCTTGGGAACACCTCCATTTTGAGTACAGTCAACAAACTCTTCTGCTGTACTTGTTGCACATGGTAGTATTATGTTAATGCTTTTTGTTTATTGTTCTGTGATAGATTATAACAGAACTAGTTTTATGGTTTCTATAGTTTGCAGTGTATTTTAAAGTATAATTATTTAACTTCTAAACCTTCTTAAAATATGCAAATAACAAAATTATGTTTAACAGGTTTGCCAATGCAATTCCAAGTTGACCAACATGAATGAATAAATTTATTCTCAAAGCTTACGTTTCAAAATCATCCCAATTCGTATTGAATTTAACATGTGAAATGTGAATCATATTGAATGGAATTGGACTCAAATCAATTTCAGTTTCCCATGGAAATGGATTAGAGAAGATCCAAGACTAACTTACAAGGGCATTCAGCTGACATTAGCAATTAGTTTTCTGAGTGTTTCAACCATCCTTCATGAACACCTTCATGTTAAAAATGTTCAAGATGGGTGCCCCATAATTTGTCTGAAGCACAGACATTCCATAGGATGAATGGTGCATAGATCACAGTGTTTCAGATATTGTTTTGGGTAATGAAGCATGAATGTCTTATCGTGGAAGTTTGAAAAAATGGTGTTGTTATAATCATTTAATTTGACAAGTCGTTTAATTACACTAAACAATACTTGTGATTTTTGCCAGAACATGTTTTGAGGGATTAATTTCCTTTATTTTCAACCGGCCATCGACTAATTTCTTGTGGTGAAGCTGGCAATTTTCTCACAGAAGAAATTAGTCAATGTCCTGTTGAAAATGAAGGAAACTAGTTCTTTGAAACATGTTCTGGCAAAAATCTTAAGTAAGTGTTGTTTAGTGTAATGAATAGACTTGTCAAATTAAATGAAAGTATCAGTTTGACCCAAAAAGAAAACATCAATCCTCCATTTGGGTTTTCCAGGATGACCAACCACCCATCAAGGTCAAGAGAGCAAGGAGTGCTGGAAAGAAAAGGTTGCTTCTTTCTTCTCCACAAGTGGTCATTTAGCAACAGTTGTGCTCAAAAATCAGAAAACTATTACCACAAAATGGTACACAGAAGTTTGTTTTCCGAAAAAAATTTAAGAAAATCCCAGAAAAACATCCAAAACATGCCTAAGGGGCATTTTGTTGCATCATGACAATGCATCAACTCACATCACTAATGTAACAATGGAGTTTCTGCAAGGAACTGAGATAAAACTATTCACTCAGCCACCCTATAGTCCTGATCTGGCACCATGTGATTTCTTTCTCATCTCTACTGAAGAACTGATTTCGAGGTCACTGATTTTCTAGGCCGAAAGAAGCTGTTGCAGCACACAAAGAGGAGTTATCTGCAGTGCCAGAAACTGAGTGGCGTGGATGCTTCCAGAAGAGGTTCTAGAGATAGAACGCTGCATACAGTGCCAGGGGGAATGCTTTAAAAAATTGAGATAAACAAAAGTATTAATATAAGTGAGTATTTCTATGAGTATTAATATAATAATTGGTAATTGTAACAAATCTTCACTTATCTTTTGGAATCCAAGGACTAGTTTTGCATTAAATTGGTCTATTGCATCGTCAGCATTATTTTCTTTGTGGTCTCAGTTTCTTTTTGATCTTGTTTATTTACATTGTTATGGTTACTGCTACTAAGTAGTAGTAACCATAAATTTGCTGTTTCTAATAGTTTAACTCATAGGTCAATTGATTTATCCCTTAATAAAGATGAATTTTATAAAGAATATAAACACATTATCAACACTGCTTTAATTAATGGTTTTAATACTGATTTTATAAATGAAAAATTGAAAAGTTTAAATATCAAAAAGCTATTAAAAAGATATCTGCTTAAGAAAATAAAAGATAATTGCATTTTTAAAACATTTACTTATCACCCTTGGGCAAATAAAAAATTTACAAATATTTTCAAAGAGTATGGTATAATATTGGTTCCTCAAAATAAATACAGTATAAAAAATTTGTTAAGAGTTTTCTAAACAGGATGAAATTTCAAAAAATAAAAAATCTGGCATTTATCAATTAAATTGTTTAAATTGTGACCTTGTTTATATTGGTAAGACTAACCATCATTTAGAAACCAGAGTAAAAGAACACTTTAGGAATATTAAATACAAACAAATTGATAAATCAACTGTGGCAGAACATTTTCAAAAATTTAATCATGAAATAAATCCAGATGTTAAATTATTAAAACACTTAAATGGACCCGTAGATTTAATGGTTTGGGAGAAAATATTTATATTAAAGTATAAAAATGAATTTTGATATACCACCAACTCTCACCAAATTTGTTTTGATTCCAGTAGTTAGCAATGCCTTAGTACCAATCCACCTAGTAGCAGTAACCATTACAATGTAAATAAACAAGATCAAAAAGAAACTAACTGAGGATGCAACAGACCATTTTATTGCAAAACTAGGCCTTGGATTCCAAAAGATAAGTGAAGATTTGTTACAATTATTAATTATTATATTAATATTTGTGTTACTTCACTGTTACTAGCTTTTTTTACATTTCTATTTCTATGAGTATTCATTATTTGCTGTCCCAATAGTTATCTATAGTTATTGTTAAGGACTTGAACTTTCACAGCACTGGTTACTAGAGATTTCTTCTCAGAATGTCAGCCAATTAGTGTTGGATTAATTTCAAAGCATGCTGCTCTGGCGGCGACATTTTCCTTCAGTCTCACTGCCAAAGCCGCTTCCCTCAAGTTCACTGATGATGGCGACAGAATATGTCGTTGAAAGCTTGCAAATTAACCCAACACTGATATCCCATGAAGAAATCACTAACTATTATTATTTGTTATTGCTATTGTTACAAGTTTGCAAGTATGTGAATGTAACATTTATAACTTAACAGGTTTTACATTACCTTAGCATTAGCTGAAAATAAACCTGGGGCATCACATCTTTCTTTAAATGGAACATGGTTTTTCTTTCTACTCCTTGATCAAATGGGAATGTCTCGAGGGGTTGTGCGTCATAGTCAAACTCGGCAAGGATGCATGTACTGTAACCAGTGACTAATGGACAGGAAGTGTAGCCATCGTATGACATCGTAGGTTCCTCTCCCTTCATTGCACTCTTCAGGTTTGAACGCAACACACCCAGCTGACCAGCTGCAAACACAAACACAAACATCTCATAGCCCTCATGGCTTCTAAAATTAGGACAGTATATTATTCCTGAGATAAAGAGTGTTTACAATTTATGAGAATTCTATAGGGTGTCCCAGAATTCAACTACACAAATTGGCAGGATTGTAGAGGGGAACAAGATAAACAGTTTGGTCTTTTTATAGTGTTTAATGCCCAATTTTACTACTGTGGCACTGCAGGCGATGATGCTAATGATACATGGAAGGAAGATGAAGCACCAATGGAATGTGATGGCAGGGGAAATTGGAGAAACCAGAGAAAACCTGCCTCTGTGCCATTTTATGCACCTCAAATTCCAAATGCAGTAGCCTAGGATCGAACTCAGGCCGCTAGGTGAAAGGTGAGTGGTCTAGCCACTTGGCCACAGTGCGGCCACATAAACAGTTTGAGATAGGGAATATATGAGCTATGGCTTCTAAGTTCTTTGCTCCAACATAATATGTATTAAGGGTTAGCACGCCACTGATCAAAAAGCAGTAGACCTAACACTCAAATTTTGAAGAGGGTGGATATAGAAGCATTATTTAGTGTTGTGGTTAGCAAGTGGGCATCAGGTTAAGATGTTTAACAGGGAATTGGAGGTTCAAGTCTTCATAGGTGCCTTTATTTATTTTTTTTTTATAGTCCCCTTGAACATCTAAGGTCATATCGGGGTCTTTGCATTAGAAATAACTCGTCTGTAGGTTCTTTACATTGGGTTTAAATCTTTTTCTTTTTTTTTCCTCTCAACACACATACACATTCACTCTCACATACATACTTCCAGACTCTGTGGGAGATCGGGAATAATTCTGATTAAAGAAAAATTTACCACCCCAGCTGGGAATTGAACTTGGGATCTCTGGTTGAGAAGTCGGCTTGCTGACCACTTGACCACAGAGGCAGTCTTGTCTTATTTGTTTGCATTTTATATGAGCTGTTAATATTTTGCAGCATTACTCAATTTCAGCTACAGATTCATCTTGCTTCCCCATAAATCAGAAGCATCCGGTGAGCTCAGAAAACAAAAAAACATTCACCATGTTCAGAGCAAAGCAACCTGCAGGAGTTGCAATTAAACTGACCCTCATTTGCTCAGGTTGATACTGTTAGTACCTATGCATGCACAACAGTATCACATGACATCAAAGAGAACATCAGATCATAAATCCATAGCTTGGATTATCTTAGGATGTACAATGACTGTCCCAGAGGTACCCGACCTGGTTATTGGTTTAAACAACAACAATGGTAAAAACTATCAACCTTAGAAAGCTTAAGTTTGAAGAGTTTACATTCTTTAGCATTTATTTGGCAGTCATCATTAATACATTTCTCAGCGAATTTGTAAACATGGATATAACCGGTCATCATTATGTGATATAATACTTGCATTTGAAAGGTCTTATTAAATCTGAGTTAGATTCTACTTTGGGGGAATCTGCTCCTTCGTTTACAACAGTGAAATATTGGTGGCAGAGATTAAGCACAGCTGTATGAGCTGCCAAGACGAACATCGCAGTGGTCGACCAAATGAGGTTACCAGTCCAGAAATTGTAAAGAAAATCCACAAAATGGTATTGGATGCCATTGACTGAAAGTGTGTGAGTTAGCAGACATTGCAGGTATTTCAAAAAGTTTTGTACATCACATACTGACTGAAAATTTGGATATGAGAAAGTTGTGTGCAAGGTGGGTGCAGTGTTTGCTCACAATAGAACAAAAACAGCATTGTGAGGATGTTTCACTTGAGTGTTTGGCAGTGTTTCGCTGCAATAAAGCTGAGTTTTTGCGTTAATTCATAACAATGGATGAAACCTGGGTCCATCATTTCACACATTAGACAAAGGAACAAATAAAACAGTGGATTGGAAGGGGAAAATCAGCTCCAAAGAAGGCAAAGACAGTTCCATCTACAGGCAAGGTCATGGCATCAGTTTTCTGGGATACACGCATGATAATTTTCATTGATTATCTCAGAATGGAAAAGTAATCAATGGCAAATATTATGTGAACTTGTTACTGTGTTTGAGTGATGAGTGTATTTAGTGAAAAAGAAAGTTGTTTCATCAAGACAATGCACCAGTTCATACGTCTATTATCACCATGGCCAAAATCAATGAGTTAAAGTTCGAATTCCTTCCTCATGCATCCTATTTGCCAGATTTAGCCCCCTCTGATTATTTTCTGCTTCCAAACTGAAATGGCTTGGTGGTAGAAGATTTGCCAACAATGAAGATGCAATTGATGTCTATTTTGCAGACCTCAATAGTTCTCACTATAAACAAAGTATCAAAGTTATTGAACATTGCTGGGAAAAGTATATCGAACTGAAAAAAGACTATGTAGAGAAATAATTCAGGGAATGTAAGTTATTACTTTCTCTACACATACAATGTGCATAGTGTATAGAGAAGGTATTGTATTCCACCCAAAAATTCAATACTGAGATTTTACTGGAAATATATGTTTTGGGATCTCCTGAATCCAAAAAAGCTTTTTTTGGAAAAATGTCTGTGTGTGTGTCTGTGGGCAGCAAAGCTCAAAAATTAAAAGACTGTTAAATACCAAACTTGGTATTTAATTTTAGCATCTTTCAAGGATGCCACATGAAGATTTTCAAGAAAAGCTCCCAAGCCCCAATTACCCTTCAATTGGCAACATTTTCAAAAATGTTGATTTTCTCAAAAATGGCTCAAACGATTTTGATTAAAATATTGTATATTAAAGATATTTATAGGACAAATAAAATGTATATCTTGAATTTTCTGAGAATAGACTCTGAAGACCTTTATTCTGAATGAATTTTTCTAAGTTTTGCATAATTGGTAAACCGTAAGACATAGACAAAAACTTAGTGGACAAAAAATGTAATGCTCCATAAGACACACAATTTATGTCCTATACATTTTTTCATGTAGTTGGCCATTTTTAAGATATTCCTTGTTATTGGTTACACTTTTAAAATAGTTAAAACTTTTCTCATTCGGGAACTTGTCAACTTCTGGACATGTAAAGAAACGGATTTCAATCCCATAGCAACCACATTTTAAAACATGTGACTGTCAGTTCAGCTTAGTGTATTCCCTTGTTTTCCTTCTACTTACAAGGAAGCAAGTAATAAGACCATTTCTGCTAATGTTTATCTCGATTAGCATGAAGTAGGTAGAAGAATAAGCTATTAACAATAATTTGTTACAGAGATGTAGAGAAAATCCTGTGAATGGAACGCATCAGATTTTTTAAAAATTATAATTTGATTTTCTAAAATGTTTTCAGTGTAGTTTTCTAAATGTTTCAGTCACTTGATTACATACCTACGGCTGCTGCTGTCTTGGAAGTGGGAAGATTGGTGCAGTCCCCAATGCCGAAGATGTTGGGGAACCTGGTATGTCTGAGTGTCCTCTTGTCTACATCCAGGAACCCTGTAGCATCTGCAAGATCTGCATTGTTCGCAATCACATCTGGTGGCCTCTGGGGTGGACACACATGCAGCATCTCGTACTAAACAAATCCACATTATTTATTACCTGATCATCTTTAGCAATGGTTGCAGTTATAGCCCACAAATTAACTTGAAGAATAACGAGTTGGAGGAAATTGCGCGTGCGCATGTGTGTGTGTGTGTGTTTTTTTTTTGCAGTGGATAGCATATTTCAGCATACAATTATAGTTCAAACTTTCAAATATTTGGTTCAAATACAATATTTTCTCTATTTACTCAGTACATGGTAGAGAAATTAAAAATCTCCTAATCACAATAATAATTTCTATTGTTATTGTTGTTGTTGTTGTTATTATTATTATTATTAAAGACTATAGACCAACAGAACATGAAACATCTGAGGCCCATGAAGATCAACTTCAATACAGTTCTTACCTCGATAACTCGGCTATCACTTGGCTTTTCAACATTTTCAAACAGGGCTCGTTTGTTTTCGTGCTGCACTTCTTTGAGGTCCATTTTGAGCATCACGTCAACATTTCGAGATTTTGCAACTTTCCACAGTGACTCTGCATATTTTGGTGCTTTGAATATCACAGGAAGTGCTGTTGTGTATATAATTTGTGGTTTCTTTATATTATTCTGTAACAGAAGTAATAATAATGATTTCTATACAAAGGAGAGTCAAAAATACCTTAAAAATGTAATAGAAATTAGAATCTTCTCGCCATTCTTCCGAAAGTTAGCAGTAGAGAATGTCTAGTTAACACATGTGCAATTGGGCCACCTCCTTTGAGAAGCCCTTATAATCATTTTACTACAAAGGCCCTGCCTCTTCAGTTCTTTTTGCAGAGTTGCAACATCACCATCTGTTTCTACAGTGAATTTTTACTTTCTCTAGCACATACAATTTACATAGCAGCTAGAGAAGGTAGGTACTGTATTCCACCCAAAAATTTGATGTCAAGATTTCACTGAAAATATGTTTTGAGGAACCCTGAGTCCGTGTGTGACTGTGGACAATATAGTTCAAAAACGACAAGACTTGCTATTTATGTTTGGTATCTTCCAAGGATGAAACACAAAGACTTTATAAAAAAAATCTCCCCACCACAAACTATCCTTTGCATGGAAAAATGTTTGAAAATGTTGCATTTCTCAAAAATGGCTCTTAATGATTTTAATTAAAATATTGTATATTAAAGATATTTACATCATAAATGAAATGTATGTTTTGAATTTTCTGGGAATAATCTTTGACGACAACTTTATTTTGGATGAGTTTAGCAGAATTTTGCATAATGGTTAAACCATAAGGGATAGACAAAAACTTAACACAAAAAATGTAAATCTTTTTTTAAACACATCATTCATGTCATACACTTTTGTTTTGTAGAGTTGACCGTTATTGGGTATTGGTTTCAATTTTAAACTACCTAACTTTTCTCAATGGGACCATGCAAAGCAAACCGATCCTTGTTTCACATAGCGATCAGCTTTAGCACAATGCATTTCCTTATTTCTCTTCCACTTACAATGAAGCAAGCAATAACACCAGTTCTGCTAATGTTTATCTCGATAGGTATGATATAGATAGACGAATAATCTTTTATAACAATAGTTTGTTTGTAGAACAGCTAGAACAAGTTATGTGAATGGAACACATCAGAATTTTCTCTTTATACATGTGAATTTGCAACTTTGGCAACTGAGACTCCGTGTAATATCTACATGCGACTGTCATATCCTTAAAATCAGGATTCCTATTGGTCCTCAAAGACAAAGATAAAAGTTTCCCTTTTCTGGGATGTACAGCTGGATTTATGACAAAAAAATTAATTATTTTGTTTGTTAAGGATGCTGTCAATTGCCAGGATCATATCAGTGCTGGAGTTTCTTCCCACAACACTTCTTTAACACACCATTTTTTTTTTATTTCTTCATTTGCTGTCAATATTCTTATACAAGTTTCTGACAATGTCAATGGTAAACCATTTACATAAGATACAAAGAGGAAATAATAAATAACATAAGAGGATAGGATATTGAATCAAATTACACATATTTACAAATCATTAGTTTTATAAAAACATTTTTCCGTTACAAATTTACTCTGAAACTGTTTTCTACCATTTAATGTCTTAGTTGTTGAGGGCAGCATGTTATATAGGATGATTCAAAAATACTTATATAAAATTTGGGACAGGATCCTTACATCAAAACAAGAAAAGATGTTCATATAAACACTTATATTAAAACCCTTCACTCTCAATTTACCAAGATTCAAAATGCTATTCATTAAAAAATTTTCAAGTGACACATTATTCTATTTTTGATATTTTCAGCTTGTTAGGTATTTCACACAAACACTGTGTATAGTAAATGATTCAAATGTTCTCCTCTTATACCTAGACACTCGTGCACTCGTCAAAGCATGGAATGTCAAATACTTCCGGTCAGTGCCATATGATTTCGCAGGCTTCCATGACATGTACATTAAGAGTTTCTTCATCCGGGGTGTCTGCTGTATAAACCAATGGTTTACGGTGCTCCCAAAAGATAAAAATCTGAAGGATTGAGGTCGGGGGAATGTGAAGGCCATAGAACTGTTCCTCCTCTACCTATCCATTTGTCAGGTAAATATCTTTAATATACAATATTTTAATCAAAATTGTTAAGAGCCATTTTTGAGAAAAGCAAAATTTTCAAAAAAGGTTCCATGTAAAGGGTAGTTGGGGGTGGGGATATTTTCTTGAAAATCTTTGTGTCGCATCCTTGGAAGAAACCAAACTTAAATACCAAGTTTGGCATTCAACGGTCTTTCCGTATTTGAGCTATGCTACACAGAGACACGCACACAGACCTTTTTGTGAAAATGCTTTTTTTGGATTCAGAGGGACCCAAAACATGTATTTCCGGTGAAATCTCGGTATCATATTTTTGGGTGGAATGTAATACCTTCTCTATATACTATGTACATAGTACGTGTAGAGAAAATAAAAACTCAGGCAGCTAAATTTCTCAAATTCACTAAAGGCTCTTGGATTCTTACCAATTGCAGATAATCTGAAGTGATGTAAGCTATCTTCTGAGGCGCTCCAGCACATTTAACTTGTGAATTAGGATACGTGAACACAGCATTTCCCTTCTCGAGCTTCTTGATACACTTGAATGTCTTATTAGTGAAGTTGGGTAAGTAGTTGGTGCACACCCCACTTTTGGGGTCCTCGAGGCCCTCCTGCAGACCTGGCACCTGCAACACAATGTAGTGCATGTTTATCAAGTCTTATCTCCAGAGACGGGATACGTTTCACGTGGAACACTTACTTACAGCCTTGAAATCCAGGTAAATGCCAGGAGCAAGAACCAAGAAGTCGTAGCTAATGACGTGGCCCCCCTTGGTGTGAACCTCTGATGCATGAGGGTCTACGTGCACAGCTGAGTCCTTGATCCACTCAGCATCACTAGGAAGTACTTCCTTCATTGGTTTGTAACTGTCATCAAGATCCTTCATTCCTCCGCCTATTAATGTGAACATTGGCTGGTAGTAATGTCTCTGTAATCATAACAACAGACAATCAACAACAATATTGTTGCATTCTTGATAGATAGATATACCCCCTTGCACTTGACAGTTGGTGGTTTGGCGTTAGGTTGGCTATGCTGCCTTTGCCAGAGTAACTAGTAAACAACACTAGCTGATTACAAATCTCTCTTAGACCAACATAAACAGTGTACATAGTAAATGAACGCTAATGAATAATGAAACTAATTCGTTATTATTGATGTTATTGAAAATAACAGTGATACTATAACACATGTAACATACATTATGTATTTACGACAATATACAACAAATTAATGCAAAATAGCTTGTTACAATGAGAGAAAGGTATAACAAAGTGATTTTCACTGGTTTAGAATTTTAATGGCTCAATTTCATTCAAGTCTCAGTCATCATAATTCTCGGAAGCATCATCATCACTGTCACCAAGACCTCAGATGTTTACTTTCTCTACATGTACTATATACAATAGTGTATATAGAAGGTATTGTAATGCACCCAAAAATTTGATACCGAGATTTCACGGAAATACATGTTTTGGGTCCCCCTGAATCATCATTTTGTTATGTAAAAATGAACATAGTGATCTTTTAAATTTACACATGTCATCTATTTTAATAATGTCATATGGGAGAGCATTGACAGTTTTACTTATGAGGCACTTTGGTGATTTAGAGTATTTAGTTGTTTTATATTTTCCTATATGGATGTCCTTCATACTTCTAGCAAAATGATTATGAATGTCACAGTTGAGAGTGAGTAAGTATGAGTGCTTTTTATAAAATAGTGCAGCATTTTATATTAATAAATCATCAGTCAAAGTGAAAATATAAAATTGTTTAAAAACATGTCTTAATGAGTCACTTGGCTTCATATTAAAAATTATTCTTAGCACTCCCTTCTGAATTAAAAATACCCTATTTATTTCATGTAATTACTAGGAAGTATTATGCTGATGTATATGTTCATAGCATTTTGTATGTGTAAGGAGCTAACACTCACATGGTCTTCATTACTTATCTTAATATAAAAAATCTGAGTGTTTCATTCACATGACTTTCTCTACATCTCTGTAACAAATTATTGTTAATAAATATTAATATAAAAATAATAGTTGCAACAAATCTTCACTTATCTTTTGGAATCCTTGCCTGGACTAGAATATAAAGAATATAAACACATTATTAACACTGCTTTAATTAATGGTTTTAATACTGATTTTATAAATAGAAAAATTGAGAAGTTTAAATATAAAAAAGCTATTAAAGATATTTCTACGCTTAAGAAAATAAAAGATAATTACATTTTTAAAAAATTTACTTATCACCCTTGAGCAAATAAAAAATTCACAAATATTTTCAAAGAGCATGGCATAATATTGGTTCCTCAAAATAAATACAGTATAAAAAATTTGTTAGGCTTTTCTAAAAAGGATGAAATTTCAAAAAATAAAAGATCTGGCATTTATCAATTAAACTGTTTAAATTGTGACCTTGTTTATATTGGTAAGACTAAACGTCATTTGGAAACCAGAGTAAAAGAACACTTTAGGAATATTAAATACAAACAAATTGATAAATCAGCTGTAGCAGAACATTTTTGGAAATTTAATCATGAAATAAATCCAGATGTTAAATTATTAAAACACTTAAATGGGCCCATAGATTTAATGGTTTGGGAGAAAATATTTATATTAAGGTATAGAAATCATGCAATGAATTTTGATACACCTCCAATTGACACTCTTACCAAATTTGTTTTGATTCCAGTAGTTAGCAATGCATTAGTACACAATCCACCTAGTAGCAGTAACCATAACAGTGTAAATAAACAACATCAAAAAAGAGACCAAAAGGATATGTTGATAATGCAATGAAATCGTTGCGAAACTAGTCCAGGCAAGGATTCCAAAAGATAAGTGAAGATTTGTTGCAACTATTATTTTTATATTAATATTTGTGTTATTCTCCACTGTTACTAGCTTCTTTTTACATTTATTGTTAATAAGCTTATTCTTCTATATATTTAATGCTAAAACATTAGCGGAAACGCATATTGTTACTTAGTTCCATGATAAATAAAAGGGAAATAAGGGAATACACTAGGCTAAACCAACAGTCAAATGTTTTAAAATGTGGTTGTTATGGGATTGAAATCCATTTTTTGCATGGCCAAGTGTTGGTAAGTTCCTGTATGAGAAAAGTTTAAGAATTTTAAAACTGAAATCAATAACAAGTAATATCTCAAAAACAGCTAAATCCATGAAAAAATGTATATGACATTTTGTGTGCAGTAAGCTTTTCTCTATCTCTTACGTTTATCAGTTATGCAAAATTCAATAAAAAGCACCCAGAATAAAGAGGTCTTTACAGGTTATTCCCAGAAAATTCAAGATATACATTTTCTTTGGCTTGTAAATATCTTAAATATAAGAGATTTTAATCAAAATCATTAGCCATTTTTGAGAAAATCAAAATTTTCCAAATTTTTTCCATGCAAAGGGTAGTTTGGGGTGGGGGGGATTTTCTTGAAAATCTTCGTGTCACATCCTTGGAAGATACCAAACTTAAATATCAAGTTTGGTATTTAACGCTCTTTTCGTTTTTGAGCTATGCTGTCCCCACACATACACACACACACATGGATCTTTTTTCTAAAAATGCTTTTTTTGGATTCAGGGGATTCCAGTGAAATCTCGGTATGGAATTTTTGGGTACATTAAAATACCTTCCCTATACACTATGTACACAGTACGTGTAGAGAAAGCAAAAAGTCAGTCTATGCAGGCAGATAGATACGAGCGCCATCTAGAAAGTGACAGATGGTTTGGCATAACTAAATTATAACAAAAGATATCAATACAAAACTTTATTTACAAAGTTACAGTACCTTACTCTATTTCTCAAAGTAACCCCCATTCTATCAAGATTTTTATTGTCACGTGGTACCAGTTTTTCAATGCCGATGTTATACTTTTCTACTCCATAGAGCTTATTAATTTGTTTGAATGCACAAAATTTTCAGTCAATAACATTTTATATGTAAATAACACAAGTGTATAGGGATAATGCAATGAACAAGTCTTCAATGAGGAAATGTCACATAATTTACAAGTAATCAAGGAAGAACCAGTGTGTACGATAAAGACTGGAAGGTAAGCTCATCAATCGTTATGAAGGAATTGAAAGTAAATGTTGATAAAAGAATTAAGAAAAACTAGTGTTTCACTTTGGACACCATATATGACTTTTTGGATGGAAAATATTTCCCAACCGATGAAGACCTCAAAGTGACAGTGACATCTTGACTCAGATCTTTAGCGGTGAAAGAGTATAACATCTGCATTGAAAAACCGGTACCACGTGACAATAAACACCTCGATAGCAATGACGATTATGTTGCAAAATAGAGTAAGGTACTGTAACTTTGTAAATAAAGTATTGTGTTGATAACTTTTGTTATGCCAAATTGTCTGTCTCTTTATGGATGGTCCTCAAAGTTCATAGAAAGACTAAGTGGCCACTCATAATAAAACTTAGAGCCTCCTTGCTCTACAAATTTTAACAAATAATCCAAGAATTGAACTTGATATTGAACAAGCCGCCATCTTACAATATGAAAAATTAATCAGACTATGTTACAATGACGGGGAAAAAAGAAAACCACAAGTAAACCTAAAAACTCAACAAAGTTTCTTTGCTAAAGTAAAAGAAATCAAACAAAAATTAAAACACTTAGCTGAAGAATTTATAAAATCTGAAACCTCTTCATGTGTTCTGAAACAAATGACACTAGAAATAATAAATTTACGATACCCTACCAATGAACGTCTACAGGTTTACACTTGCGGTTCCAGCTTCCAAATAACAGTGGTGCTGGCACAGATGCATTACGCACTCTCTTCTCTTTCTACAAAAGATTAAGTTTAAATACTATACATTTTTATGGAGAGATTTCGGAATTCTTCAGAGCTTACAAATCCTAGTATATCATATAAATAAATTTGAAAAAGTTGTATTGTTATCCGACTCTAAAGCAAGCTATTACATCCATAACATCTGATGCAACACCTAATAACTTAAATATTGCAGAATGCTGAAAAATCATAAAACAACTAATTAATTTAAACAAAAGATTAATATTTCAATGGATACCAGCACATTACAGGGTAATGAAACAGTTGACTTTCTAGCCAAGAAAGGTAGTAAAATTACATCAAATTCATCTGATCCAATAAGTTATCACTCTATCAAAAGTATCATTATATCAACATACAGTAAAAAATTAAAAAAGATAATGTATTACAAACAAAAGGAAAACCATAGAAAAATTTATGTAATAACACGACCAGAATCACTACATTACCAAGAAAATCTTCTGTAGCAACTTTTAAGACTCCTTACAGACCACAACTGTCTCAATAAACATTATTCAGGAGTGGTATAGTGAGATCTCCCCTGTGTCCTTTCTGTACACTTAAAGAAGATATGGATGAAAACAACCTACTGCGCTGCCCAACATTTAGTCTACATGATAACATAACATCAAAAAACTGGAAAGCAAGAGAGCAAATGGCTTCACTGCCTACTGCTCAACATTAGATACCAACCAACCATATATACTCACTAGATTACAGTCTGAGCATTTATTTTCATAAGTTCCCAGTTTTTTGTTTGCTGGGAAAGGATCTTTTAATTTTTTGCATAGCAGTTTCTGCATGCTGTAGTTGAAGCTAAGGAGATATTATAATTCTTGAAGCTTTTCTGAAGTTTGTTGTGTGCCCAAAGATGATAGGTGAATTTTCTGAACTGAGATTGGGCCGCACCATGGCCGAGTGATCAGACCATTTGCCTCTCACCTAGACGACCCGGTTTGATCCCAAGTGACTGCATGTGAAATTTGTGGTGGACAAAGTGGCGCAGGTGCAGGTTTTCTCCGGTTTCCCCCACCAACTCATTCCACCGGGTCCCCATCTTCATGCATCATCAGTGTCATCGCCTGCGGTGCCAGAACAGTAAAAGCGGGCGCTAAACACTACCAAAAAAAAAAATGAATTGAGATTGGTCACGGAGGTTCTGTAGGGTGGTTGTAAGTGTTATGCGGTTCAGTTTTTTGCATTTGTGTATTCTCTTGTGTATTGCACTTTTTTGGAAGCCATTGTTGGTAGTTATTTTGAGTAGCTGTTAGTATTCTTTTTGGTATTCACTATTCTCTATTGGAATGTGAACTAATCTGTAGGTTAAAACTGTTCAGGACTGCATATTTATATGTTGATACAATCCATTTGAAGCAAGAGATTTTGCAATCTTGATTGTAGAGCATGCACTATCAAAAAATGCATTAATTACTTTAAAACAGCATTGTAATACCCAGTCATGTTCCCCAAAGTGTTACTACAGGTTGTTTACATGCAGTGCATGCAGTCGCCAATGCAGGTCAGTTTCTATTCGGTAGGTATGCAACTGGTACCCGCATGTGTCCCTCTATCGGTTCCCAAGATGTTATCCCTACTTATGAGACATAATCTATACTTACATCAGCTGGCTCCACAATGATGACCTTGTTCTTCCCTAATTTTGGAGCAAACTTGGCAGCAATGCTGCATCCCCCTGCACCACCACCAACCACTAGAAGTTTGCAGCTATAAACATAAGCATACTTTATCAGAATACAGCATTTCTGTTTTTCTGTAATCTGGCCTTAACACAAGCTTAGTTATAGCTAACTTAATATACATAAAGTGTATCATTACATTTGCAAGGGCAGATTGAAAAGCAACACACAATAATTTTTTTCTACCTTGGTATTGCAGCTGGAATGTTACAGTTTCACACAGATATAGTTTGAAGTTTTCACTACAGAGTGTATTTTTTACTTCATGTGCAGCTCTAGTGAGAGAAGTGAACTAGCAACAAAGATGACGTGCATGCTGCTGTCGTCCATGTATGAAGAGCAGAGAGGTGTGGTTTTGATATTTGTGGGCCGAAGGGCATAAACTGAGTGAAATTCACAGGGACATGCATATATGGGGATGATTGTACGGACCATAGCAATGTCTCCAGGGGGTGTGCATTCTTCCAAGAGGGTCGTGTGAACCTTAGTGATTTGCCACGCTCCGGGAGGCCAGGAACAGCTGCAACCTCACAGTATGCCAGAGGTATTGAGGCAGTAACTTGGAACAGCTGGCGTGTGCAACTGCAAACCTTATCGTAACAGTGCAGCATTTCCTATGGTGCAGTGTACGCTATAATTCATGACAAGTTGAAATACCATCAAGTTAGTGCTCATTGGGTGCCTAAGAACCTGACAGACAACCACAAGAGCCAGCGAATGATGACAAGATTGGATTACTTAACATGGTATACCACAGAAGGGCAGGCCTTTCTGAAAGGAATCGTCACCGGTGATGAGTCGTGGGCATTCCCTACATGCCCAAAACAAAGCAGGCAAGTATGGAGTGGAAACATGCTGGTTCCCCAGTAAAGAAAACATTCAAAGTGACCCAATCTGCTAGGAAAGTGCTTGTGACAGTGTTCTGAGATATGCATGGTGTTTTATTGGTGGACTTTGCTGATCACATGACTTCAGTGAATGCTGCAGCCTATATTAAAACTTTGGTGAAGTTGCATCATGCCCTTCGTGACAAACGTCACAACATTAATGCTAACGATGTCAAACTTCTTCATGGCAATGCTCGCCCCCATGTTGCTGCTGCTGTTCGTTAAAAAAATCACAAAATTTGGTTGGGAGGTACTCCAGCATTCACCATACAGTCCGGAACTTGCACTGTCAGACTTTCATCTGTTTGGTCATATGAGAAATTCCTGGCCAATGCTTTGCGACAGACATGGAAGTGAAATCAGCAGTCCACAAATGGCTATACTCTAGGAAAATGGACTTCTACATACAGGGCATATTGAAACTGGTATCACAATGAGACAAATGTGTTGCGAAAGTTGGTGACTATGTCAAAAAGTAAGTAAAAGATGTAAATTCATAACTTGGTTTTTTAACTATTAAACTTTTTTGTAAAAAAATTAATTGTGTATTACTTTTCAATCCATCCTCGTATTATCAATTGTAAAAGATTACATTTTAATTTGTGACATCAACACTTATAGAAAAGAATATGCACTTGTCATTTAAATTTTAAACCATCACAGGAAATAATAATCTATAGTGAGTTTTTAATATCTTTATAGAAGGAACATCAGATTGATGTGTTGCATTCACATGGTTTTCTATACCCGTTCTTCTACAAACTTTTCTTACTAAGACTTTTTCTATCAGCTTCCTATCTAACCTGGAGTTGGCTGAGTTGATTGGGATCTGCCATTAGTTGCACAGTACGGTCAGGGTGACTCAGTTGGTTATGCACTGGACTTCTGATCCCAAGGTCATGGCTTCAAACCCGGCCCAGATCAATCGTTTTTAAGTGTGCCTAAAAGTGACAGTCACATGTCAGTAGATTTACTGGTATGTTAGAGAACTTTTGCGGGATGAAACTCTGGCATACTGGCAGCACTGATATGATCCTGGCAATTGACAGAGTCATTAACAAAAAAATATTTAAGGCTGCACAGTACCAGCCATTGTCACACCTTCTATTTATTGTTATTCCTCAATTACTTTGAGGGCACCAGGTAACCCAGCTCATAGTTCTCCTGATTAGGGTTTGTGGTTTGATTCCTGGCCTTGGGGTGATGATTTCAAGTTGACCCTATCCAAGCCATCACCTCTAACTAGCTCATATGGAGTATCTTCACAGCCGAATGTGGTTTGGACTTCATGGTATATGCTGTAGGTCCTCTCATTCTACTGACATCCTCATCATCACTGTACCATTGGAGGCAATGGATTCTGCCTGCTGGGCATCTCTACCTCAAAAGAGAGCCCCTCATCACTTGGTGGAAGGTCACTGACAATGGGGAGCATTGGAAAACAATTACTTGAACTCATTTTTACTTTCTCTACATGTACTATGTACATAGTAGGTAGAGAAGGTATTGCATTCCACCCAAAAATTTGATGCTGGTATTTACGTTTAGTATCTTCCAAGTATGTGACACAAAGATTTTCAGGAGAATCCCCTAACCACTAGCTACTTTTTACATGGAACATTTTTTTAAACATTTTGATTTTCTCAAAAATGGCTCTACTGATTTTGTTCAAAATATCATATGTTTAAGATATTTTTAAGAAATGCAAAATGTATATCCTGAATTTTTTAGGAATAGCCTGTGAAGAACTCTTCATTCTGGATGACTTGTATAACCGGTAAACAGTAGGAGATACACCAAAAAGTGTAGATCTGTTTAAAACACACAGTTTATGTCATACACATATTTTTGTACCTTAAACTGTTTCTCAGATTTTCTTTGTTATTGATTTCAGTTTGAAGCTAATTAAACTTTTCTGTAACAGGAAGTGCTCTCTTGTTTTACTGCAGGTCGTGCAAAGTGAACCAAAATTTGTTTGTTTCACATAGCAACAGCTTTTAAAAGATTTGACTATCGATTTAGCTTAGTGTATTCCCTTATTCCCCTTTAACTTACAAGAAGCAAGTAATAAGACAATTTGTGCTAATGTTTGTCTTGATAGCATGATGTAGATTAAAAAAAATAGTTTTTTGTAAGTAAAGTTTGTTGGTGGAACAGCTACAGAAAGTCATGTGAATGGAACACAACAGATTTTTTTTCTGCAATATTCAATGTAAATAAATGAACTCAGGCACTATAATTTCATGGCATGCAAAGGCTCTTAAATCGACTACTGCAGCGATTTCTAAAATCTGCAATACGTATCTGATGGATTGATCTTAATCTCTACCTGTGATCCTTCCATGCAAATGCAGTTGATGAGAAACATCTTGTGCCGTAAGAAGTACAAAGTGGTGTAAGTCTAGAGAGCATTTTCTTGACGAACTGAAGTATGCTGCAACATAAAATAATCTCATAACACGTGGAATAAAAATAAATTGTACATTCCTACTCATAAAACTAAACTATTTGAAAAGTTCATTTAAATATAATAGCTTAAAACTCTATAATAATTTACCATCTAGTCTGAGGAATATAGTCTGTTAAAAAATTCAAAGCTGACTTAAATAAATTCTTGTTTTCTAACCAATTTTACTCATTGAGGAATTTGTGTACCTACAATCAATATGCTGTATCTACAAATTAGTCGCTGAAAGCAACAGAATATTTAAAATCCAAATAAATGCTGAGCTCAATTTTTCAATATACTCAATGGCAAAATGATGTCTTTAATCAGTTAATCAATTCTTTGGTTAAGTAGTTGATTACGAATGTTATGTTTACTATTTTACTGTTGCTGTATAAAAACTCTTGTTTTTGCATAAATGACATGATAAATCTTGGTCTGCAAGGTATTCTTATGACATATGCAAATATTTTCCATTAATGTTAATAATGTGGCTGCATTTATTGTATATATATACATATTTTTTTGTTCTTTTTAAACTTGATGTGTCCAATAACATGTATATGTTTCAAAGAATGAATAAATTGCCCAACAACAAATAAATAGTCATAGAGAGTGATTCACATTTGGGTAGACAAAATAAAAACACAGTAATATGAAAATCTAACCTTGTTTATTAGTTACTCTATGCATACTATGGACACAGTGCATACAAAAGGTATTGTATTCCACCCAAAAATTCAGCTGAAATATAGGTTTTGAGGTCTCTTGAGTTAAAAAAAAAATATTTTTTTTTTTTTTTTAGAAAAAGAGCGTGTGGACAGTATAGTATACAGTTTAGTTTGTTCCAAGGATGCAACACAAATATTTTCAAGCAAATCTCCACACCACAAACAACTCTTTACATGGAAAAATGTTTAAAAGGTTTGTTTTTCTCAAAATTGGCTTTTAATTTGGATTGAAGTGCTGTATGTTAAATATTAGATTAGAAAACATTCTGTAGCTTCGTTTTGGATAGCAAGCCACTGAACATAGAACTTGTCAAGGCATATATATATTTATATACTATGGAAAAAACAATATATAAAGATCTAGTGCTAAAAGCATGGGTTACACAAGCAGTAGAATAGACATATAATCACATAATTTGGCTTTTGAGACCACTGCACTATACTTAATGTGCTCCATAAAAGCATATCTACTTCCTTATTTGCATGCACATGAAACAAAGGGTACCAAAAATTAGTGCTAAAATGTATTATAAATATCATTTCATTATGTAACACTGATGTAATGTCAGATGATAGTTTTCTAATTATCAACGTAATAGTTACTCTAGTAATTATATAAAACTAAATTATGATTACTCTATTATGTACACTTCTAAGTGCATACATGTCACAATTTGCAACACATATTTACATCAGAAATATAATGTATATCTTGAATTTTCTGGACATAGCCTCTGAAGACCTCTTCATTCTGGATGAATTTTGCATAACTGGTAAACCATAAGAGATAGACAAAAACTTACTGCACAAAAAATGTAGATTTTGTCCAAACATATAATTTGTGTTACATATATCTTTTTTGTAAAGTTGACCATTTCTGAGATATTCCTTATTATAGGTTTCAGTTTTAAAAACTATATAAGTCACCTTTTGTTTCATCTCTCTTTTGTTTTATGGCCAGCCAAACTTCAATTGTTCACATAGTGACCAATTTTTAAAAGATTTGACTACTGCTTTGGCCTAGTGTATCTCCTCATTTCCCTTCTACTTAGAAGGAAGCAAGTCATAAGAGAATTTCTGCCAATGTTTATCTTGATTAATAATGTATAGATAAAAGAATCTTTTGTAAGAATAGTTTAATGCAGAACAGGTAGAGAAAGTCATGTGAATGGAAACATAAGATTCTTCCTGCATCGTGAATGAGATTTACCAGACGGCACCATGGCTGAGTGGTTAGACTGTTTGCCTTCCATCTAGGCAGCCTGGGTTCAATCTCAGGGGGCTGCATGTAGAATGAGAGTGGATGAAGCAGCATCTGGGCACGTTTTCTCTGGATCTTCTGGTTTCCCCCGCCATTCATTTCACCAATTGCTCCATCATCACCTTTCCTATCATCCATTTCATATTCTACTTCCTCATGTTCTTACCAGGCATAGGGCTGTTCCCTATCCCTGGACACTATCTGATCTATAGCTCAGCCCAACATGGCCAAGTGGCAACCTGGATTTGATACCAAATGTGGGATTTGTGGTCGACAGAGCGGCACTCTGGTTTACCCTTTCATCAAATTCCACTGGTGCTTCATCTTCATTCCATATATCATCAGTGTCATCACCTCTATAGTAGTAAAAGCGGGCATCAAACACTTACAATTAATCTATAGCTCATCTGATCCCAGGCATTTGCTTTTCACTTGGAGGACCCATATGGGAGGGTAAACAGGGGAAGAAGAAGTAAATACAGCAAAAACCCCTTTTTACGTCCCCTGCCATTTACATCAGTTTCCACAGGTCCCGTCATTTATCCTATATCCCAAAACATAGCATTCCTGCCATTTACAACTAATGAAGTATTTTCCACATAGGCAGCACTAATTTTCACTGCTTCCTACGTTAGCAACAATTTATAATTGGATAAACGAATTTGAACGATGAACTTCGTTCCGGACGACCAGTAGAAGTGACTTCCTCCGAAATTATTGACAAAATCCAGGATATAGTTTTTGAGTGATCGACGAATCAAAGTTCGCGAAATAATACAGACCACAGGCATGTCACAAGGCCCAGTGTTCTCATTTTGCACAAAAAATTAGGTCTGACAAAGGTCTCAACAAAATGCGTTTGCTCTCAATGGAAAATAAACGCAATCGTGTGATCGATTCGGAAGCTGATTTGGTACTTTTCCGTCGCAATTCTGAGGAGTTTCTGCGTCGAAACATAACTGTGGATGAAACCTGGAAACACTACTCCACTCCAAAAGTACAGTCAAAACAGTGAGTTTTTAATGGCGAATAGCTCCGATGAAGGTAAAGGTGATGACCTCGATTTTTTTTGGGATGTACGCAGAATCATCTATATTGATTATTTGTAGAAAAGAAGAACGATAAATGGAGAGCATTGTGCACCGTTATTACACCGGTTGAACGGAGAAATCAAGGAAAAACGCCCTCATCTGCAAAGAAAAAGATTCTCTTCCATCACGACAATGCAAGGATGCACACCTGTGCAGTTGCGATGACGAACATTGTAGAATTAAGGTTCCAACTTCTACAACATCCATCGTATTCACCAGATTTGGCTCGCAGTGACTTTTTACTTTCTCTACACATACTATGTACATGTCGCATAGAGAAGGTATTATATTACACTAAAAAATTAGATAGCGAGAATTCACCGGAAATATATGTTTTGGGACGCCCCTGAAAAACAAAAAGCATTTTTTAGAAAAATATCCGTGTGTGTGTCTGTGGGCAGCATAGCTCAAAAACGAGAAATCTCTTAAATACCAAACTTGATTTTAAGTTCAGTATCTTCCAAGGATGCAACACGAAGATTTTCAAGAAAAAACCCCACCCCAACTACCCTTTATATGGAAGAAGTTTCGAAAATTTTCGTTTTTTTTCTAAAATAGCTCTAACGATTTTGTTTAAAATCTCTTATGTTTAAAATATGTATATGGCAAATAAAATGTGCCGTATATCTTGAATTTTCTGGGAATAGCCTCTGAAGACCACTTCATTCTAGTTGGATTTTTCTGAATTTTGCATTACTGGTAAACCGTAAGAAATGGACAAAACTTACTACACAAAATATGTAGATTACCTTAAAACACAATTTATGTCATATATTTTTTTTTTTTCGTTGAATTGACCGTTTTCAAGATATTTATTTTTATTGGTTTCAGTTTTAAAATACTTAAAACTGTTCTCATTTGGGAACTTGTCAACTCCTGGCCACTCAAAGAAACGGATTTCAAACCCTTAGCAACCACATTTAAAACATTTGACTGTCGGTTTAGCCTAGTGTATTCCCTTATTTCCCTAATACTTATAAAAGAACTAAATAATAAGACCGTTTCTGCTAATGTTTATCTCGATTACATGAAGCAGATAGAAGAATAAGTTTACTAACAATAATTTGTTACAGAGGTGTAGAGCAGGTCTTATGAATGGAACACATCAGCTTTTTTTTTATTTCCAAACTTGAAAAAATGACTCGGCGGAAAAAGATTCACGTCTAATGAAGAGGTCATCTCCCAAACAGATGTCTATTTTGAGGACGTTCCGAAAACCTACTTTTTGGAAGGCTTAAAACACTTGGACAAACGCTGGAAAATGTGTATCGAGCTAAAAAGTGATTATGTTGAGAAGAAAAATTACTTAAAATATTTGGGTTTTGTATCTTTTTCTAGGACCGTCCCTAGTATTTAGGGATCCGAGGCATCTGCATATAGGCGGGACAACACAAAGCGGCTGTTATAGGTTATGTAACCTTGGTGATTAATTTATTGTTGCTTCTAACTGCAACTCTGGTCGAAATACTGTGTTGCGTCATCGTCATCCTGCCATGAACGTCACACATGTACAGTCCGGTTCGACAGAGATAACTGAGCAGAAATTATCACAAAATCGACGCGGTATACGGTTTTTCTAATTCCGCATGATTTTGACACATTTCAACAAATTATTGTTAATAAGATTTTTGTTCTATTTACTTCATACCGATCGGGAAAAAATTAGCAGAAATGCTCTTATTGCTTCCATCCTTGGAAGATACTCAATTTAAATACTAAATTTGGTATTTAACGGACTTTTCTTTTTGCGCTATGCTGTCCACAAACACACACACACACATACGCGCGCGCAGATGCGACACTAAGATTTCCAGGACCCCCCACCCCACAAGCTACCCTTTACATGGAAAATTTTGTTTTTCTCAAAATGATTCTAACGGTTTTGATTAAAATACCGTGTATTAAAGTTATTCACAACACAAAATGCATATTTTGAATGTTCTGCGAATAGCCTCTGAAGAGCACCTTATTCTGATTGATTTTGCATAACGGTTAAACCGTAAGAGATAGACACAAACTTAATACACAAAAATGTAGATCTCGTTAAAACACACAATTTATGTCATGTGTATTTTTGTTGTACAGTTGGCCGCTTCCAAGATATTCCTTGTTATTGGTTTCAATTTTAAGATACTTTTACTTTTCTCAGACAGGATTTCTTTTGTTCTACTCCTGGCCAAACAAAGAAGCCAATTTCAATGACAATCGCATCACGATAGCTTTAAAAACATTTGCCTAGCGCATTCCTTTATTTCCCTTCTGCTTATAATGAACTAAGTAATAAGTACATTCAGCTAATGCCTACTTCCATTAGCATGGTGTAGAAAGAAGAAGAATCTTTTGTAATAAGTCTGTTTGTAGATCAGTTAACTAATTCATGTGAGTATAACAAATCAGATTTTTTCCATTATTTATTTTCGTTTCGCCGTGCAAAAAACATTGTGTGATACACATGTACAAAGCAATTTTACTCTCTCTACAAGTACTATGTACATAATGTATAGAGAAGGTACTGTAATGCACTCAAAAATTTGATACCGAGAATTCACCGGAAATACATGTTTTGAGATCCCCAGAATAAAAAAATAGGAATATGCCCGTGGGGGCTCAAAAACGAAAAGACCATTAAATATCAAACGTATTTAAGTTTGATATCTTCCAAGCATACGATACGAAGATTTTTAAGAAAATCCTCCCATTTCCAACAACCCTTTACATGGCGCATTTTCTCAAAAATGACTAACGATTTTGATTAAACTCTCTTATATTTAACATATTCATATGACAAATAAAATGTATATCTTCAATTTTCGGAATAGCCTCTGAAGACATGTTTATTCTAGATTAATTTTGCGGAATTTTGTATAACTGGTAAACCGTAAGAGATAGACAAAAACTTACCACACAAAAAATGTAGAGTTAAAAGTACACAAATTATGTTATATACATGTTTTTAGTGGAGTCGAGATATTTCTTGTTATTAGTTTCAGCTTTAAAATATTTATACTTTTCTCATACGGGAATTTTTCCACTCCTGTTCACACAATCACATAGCAACCAGCTTTTAAAAGATTTGACTATCTATTTAGCCTATAGTACTCCCTTATTTCCCTTCTATTTACAAGCAGGTAATATGACCCTTTCTGCCAATTTTTTTTTCTCGATTAGCATGATGTAAATAGAAAAATAACCTTTTTAACAATAATTTGTAGTAGAGATGTAGAGAAAGTCATGTGAATGGAACACATCAGCTTTTTTTTTTTTCAATTCTCGTGTGGCTATGAAACTCGGCTACCCTCTATTCATAAAATCTCGATTTAAAAAACGACGACTTAACACACTTGTATCGTAAATAATTCTTCTTCTAAATAAAAAGTGCCTATTAAAGTAACTTGACTTACAGAAGTACTGGAATGTCGCTGTGAGTAGGTGCAGATGTTTAGTATCAAGGAGCGTGTCAAAGCCGCTCTTTGTACGCCTACCAGGAGTTTGACGTCCGCTCTTCGATAACACACATATTCCTTGGAATATCGTTCTTGCAAGAAACGATCTCTGTTGCAACCACAGATTAAATAATGATTGCAGCAGTCGATGTCACACTGAAAGCTCAATGCATTCATCGAATATTTACAAAGAGCTGTTACCAGCCGTTACTCATCCCTGATAAAAGCAATGCAAGAGTTAATGGCAAAATCTAATTCCAAATCCAATTGCTGCACTTAATTTATGAAGATAATTTTTTTTATATTTCAATTAGGATTAATTCATTTTTACTTTCTCTACACGTACCATGTACATAGTGTATAGAGAAGGTATTGTATTGCACCCAAAAAGTCGATACCGAGATTTCACCGGAAATATACGTTCTGAGACCCCCTGGATCCAAAAAAAAAAACATTTTTAGAAAAACGTGTGCGTGTAGAATAACTCAAAAACGAAAAGTCCGTTAAATACAAAACTTTGTAGTTAAGTTCAGCATTTCCAAGGATACGATACAAAGATTTTCAAAAATATCCCCCCACCCCAACTACCCTTTTCTCAAATGTGGCTCTAACGATTTTTATTAAAATCCCATTATATTAAGAGATGTTTACATCACAAATAAAATGTATATTTTTAATTTTCTGGAAATAGCCTCTAAATACTTCTTTATTCTGAATGAATTCTGCGTAACTTTTTTTTTTAATTAAGCTTTATTTATGGTCGTTTTAACCTCTCAAGGTTTTATCACGACCTTACATGATTTACAACAATACATTAATAACATTTATAATTTACAATTACTAGTTTTAAATACATTTTGAGGCTCTTTGGTAATATGAGTTTATATACATTTATTTCTTTGAGGTAACTGATTGTTTTATGAATGAGAGAAGCATCGTTGAGTATTGCAGAAATGCGTAACTTGTAAACCGTAAAAGATAGACAAAAACTTCCTGCACAAAAATGCAGATATCGTCAAAATACACAACTTATGTCCTTTATGTTTTTGTTGAGGAGGTAACCGTTTCCGAGATAGTTCTTGTTATTAGTTTCAATTGTGAAGTACTTAAACTTTTCTAAGACAGGAAGTGTCCGTTTTTCTTTTGTTTTATTTCTGGCCAAGCAAAGAAGCGTTTTGCAATGACAATCGCATAACGACAGCTTTTAAAACATTTGACTATCATTTTAGTGTATTACGTATTCCCTTATTTCCCATCTACTCACAAGGAATTAAGTAATAAGGCGTTTCTGCTAATGTTTATCTCAATTAGCATTGTGTAGAAAGAAGAATAATCTTTTGTAAGAAGTTTGTGGAGCAGCTCGAGAAAGTCGGTGAGTGTAACACAACAGATTTTTTTCTGGCTACGCTACTGCGTGGAGCTATAAAACAGGTCTCATAACAGAAACAGATGAAAGTTTAACACATTGTATTAAATGGAGCTATTTAGGGTTCACTTAACATGACTTAACGCGACGTATTCCTTTGGCTATATACAAACATTCTTCACCTTCCAAGAATCTAATCTGAGCCGTTAAGCCAGAATTACGATGAACTTAACGAACGTGACGTAGCTTTTTTTTTTTTTTTTTTTTTTTAAACAGTAACGGAGTCTGATCAGGACTCCGGTACTGTATCCCTATTTACATTTCCCCCCGTAGGTTTTACTGATTACTGGTTTACTGGTTTTACTGTTTCTTTTACAAACATATACACATTGCACAAACATATAACATCCATGCCCAAGGCGGGACTCGAACCCACGATCCCCTGCCCACGAAGCACCAAAGCGAGACGCTTTAGCGAGCGTGGCCATGGGGACCGGCTAGCTTAAGAATTTTGCAATCTCAAATGTGTCCTTCCGTTACATTCAATCTGATGTCAAATGGGCCTGTAGAAGCAATCGGCCGAGGCAGTAGTAGTAGCATGGAGTAATAAAACAACTACCAGTGAGATTCATTCAATCCCATTATGTTCAGTGCATCCTGTGGTAGACCTTAGCAGCTTTTCTTACGTCCGTGGCAATTCCGGTCTTAATTTGCTAGCTAGCTTATAATTAACTGGATTTAGTTACAATGACAGTCTTTTACTTTCTCTACACGTATTATGTACATAGTGTATATAGAAGGTATTTTTTTTTTTCTTTTTGCTTAACGTCCTTTAACCTGCTTGGTCATATCGGACGATGGATGAAATTGGTGAAATGATGCTCAAATGATCTCGGGGTCCATGGAGCTTAAAGTTACTCGACATTCGTCCTCTCAGGATAAGGGAAAACTCCAAAACAAACCTTATCCGGGTAACTCACCCTAAGCGAGATTCGAACTCACGACTTGTTGAATATGAGGCAGACACGCTACCATCACACTACCCAGGCGGGCATGGAAGGTATTGTATTGCACCCAAAAATTCCATACCGAGATTTCACTGGAAATACATGTTTTGAGGCCCCTGAATAAAAATAGAAAAATGTCCGTGTGTTCGCCTGTGTGTGTGTGTGTGTGTGTGTATTTGTTGGGGGGGGCAGCATAGCTCTAAAACGAAAAGACCGTTAAATGCCAAACTTGATATTTAAGTTCGATACCTGTCAAAGATACGATACGAAGATTTTCAAGAAAATCCTCCCACTCCCAACTACACTTTACATGGAACATATATCAAACATTTGTATTTTCTTAAAAATGGCTCTAACGATTTTGATTATAATACTTTATGTATAAGATATTTTATAACAAACGAAATGCATATCTTGAATTTTCTGGGAATAGCCTTTGAAGGCCTTTTCATTCTGGATGACTTTTGTGTAACTGGTAAACCGTAAGAGATATACAAAACTTACTATACAAAAATAAAAATAAAAAAAAAAAAAGGAAAAAGAGATCTCTTTAAAACACAATTTATTTTATTTACATTTTTTGTAGCGTTAACAGTTTTTTCGAGATATTCCGGATTATTGGTTTCAATTTTAGCCACTTACTTGTCTCTTTCCTCTAGTTTCTCTATTCCTAGCAACCAAAGAGACTGGAATTTAAACTGTTTCACCTAGCGACCGGCTTTTAAAGGACGAGACTATCGCTTTGGCCTGTACAGTTTATTTTCCTTCTACTTACAAGGAAGCGAGTAATAAGACTAATTCTTCTTATGTTTATCTTGATTAGCATGATGTAGATAACAGATTAGTGTTTTGAATAAAAGGTTTGTTTACCGAACTGCTAGAGGACATCATTAGATTTTTGCCCTTCTACTTACAAGGAACTAAGTAATAAGGACAATTTCTGCTAATGTGTATCTCGATCACCATGAAGTAGATAGAAGAATAAGCTTTTTAACAACAATTCGTTACAAAGATATAGAGAAAGTCATGTGACTGGAACACAGATTTTTCAGAACATGATGACCCTGTCCCTCTCTTCTTCCAGTTTGCGGTTGGAAACCAACCCTCGCTGTTGCCAAGTTTTCCACTTACTGGTCCCTTAACTGAGGCGCGATTCTCGACTTGCAAGCAGTGTTTCCAGGGAACAGATTTTACAACGTTGCTTCTCGCTCCTAGTACATGTTTGTTTGCTAATGGTTATTGCCCAGCAACAGGGGAGCAGTCCCGTTTGAGGGCCATCATGTTTTGGAGAAAACTATAGTCATTATCTCCTGCTAACTGGCTAAAAGAAACTTAGCTGAGTAGATAGCTGCCAAGTTAGCAAACAGGAGCGTCATTTTAATTTTTTCTTGAGGGTGGGGGTAAGAGTGGCTAAAAGCTGCTTCCCGAATTTTCACATGGATTCCTAAACACACATTTCTTACATATGAAACGCTGGTATTACAGTTGTCGTAATTTTTCTTTTGGTACAGCAGTAATAACAAGTAGTCTAATTATTTTTCGTAACTTAGGGACAGGGAAATTAACCCCGTCCCCCTAAATGACTCCCCTAATAGGATTAACACTAAGCAGTAGATACTAACTCTACCATCTGCTGACGAAAATATTTGAAACAAGAAACAAGTGCGATATGCAAATAGTAGTACGATGTCTACTTTAAATTAATCCCCTAGGACTGAGCGGATGTCGAGGGGTCTGAAGCCTGTCGGGGAGCCACAGAACGGAGAACCTGGAATGAGTGGTCAACCCGTAGTCAGGCATGAGCGTGAGGAAAATGGAAATGAAGTTTTATTTATGGACGTTCTTTAACTGCTGCGGTACTCAGCGTCCCATTCTATACTGGCCGTGAAAGACCGCCTCTTCATCAGGCTTGAGGTTCTTTTACGTGCCGTAAATCTATGACACGGGACCAACGGCTTTGCTTTACTTCCCTTCCGAAGGAATCTTGCCGGATTTGAGCCTGCGACATACATCACAGAGCGTGAGGAAGTGGATGATATGAAATGCAAGCAAGACGAATGATATGAAAAGTGATGATGGAGCAATTTGTGGCATGATTGGCGGGGGAAACCGGAGAAAATCTGCACAGATGTCGTTTCGTTCACCACAAATCCCACATGCGGGCGCTTGGGAGCGAACTCGGGCCGCCTAGGTAGGTGGCGAGCGGTCTAACCACTCGGCCACGGCCCAGCCCATATTCCTTTTTTTTTTTTTTTTTTTTTGTGGAGTTATTCAATATTAATTTTAAAGATGCGTTAAATGTGGCACTATTGATTCTAGTGTAGATCTGCATAGGGAAATAGATTAAGCTGCCAAGGTAAATAGGAGCAATTTGTTTGAAAACCTTGATGCCGCAAATATGTTATCACTTTATGACAACGGTTAAAGACCCCACCCAAATCTGCGTTATATTTGATACATTGACGCTAGAACTGCTGTCTTCTAAAATGCATAATGCCGATAAGAAAATTAGTACTTTACACAATAGCATAGTATGTGTCCTGCTCTGTCATTGCACATGTACTCAACAGAAGTATACGTGAGGTAGGTAAGTAAAAGGTCGCGATGACATTCACTTCGACTTGCGGCTGAATTGCTCAAGAATGTTTCCTATCGCGCAAATATAACGACAATGACTTGCACTACTGCGTATCTATAAAAGCGGTATAGTACAAAGCATAGAAGCAAAATAATTACTTAAAGCTTTTATACTTACCTCCTATAAACCCGCTCAAATCTCCTCTCTTTCCTCCTCAGTTATCAATTACATTTGTTTACTTACACACATGGGTGTCACCTGTTTAGCTGTCACTTGTTACAGCTAAACGCAAATTACATTACGCCAACATTGGGTATAAAAATTACCAGAGTTGGCAAAATCGCAAAAATTTACAGCTAAAATGCGATCACGTCGTCTTTCATGTTTGATTTTAAATAGAATCTACCAGTTCATGAAAGTAATTCAAGCCTAAGTCCCTGATATAAAGCGTTGAAACTGACAATGTTTCTAATAATTGAGGAATAAGCCTTAGATAACATATAGATTCAACCAAGAGATTCGAACCCGTCTGCAGTACAACATAACCCTCACGCTTTTCCTTAGCTGGCTGTGTTTCAGCGTGTTAACCGCATTTGCTATTTCTAAGACTGTAGGCCAAAATCGATAGTCTTTTGGATATGATTTAAAGTTAGTTGTTATTTCGTTCTTCACCTATCAGTTCTTAATGTAAATTAAATTTCAAGTGTAGTGGTAAACAATAACCGCTTGCTAATGTAAATTATACTGTTTATAATAAAAATAAGAAAAAGTTATCTTAACATGTGTTTTATAACGACTTCATGATGTACATTATTGCAGCTATTTTGGAGGGAAAATCTTCTGGAGTGCGAGAGTTTCTGTGTAATACAGTAGAGTTGGCAACAACTATGTAACCATTTGATTGGCCAATATTAATTCCCAGGGCCAGGGCAGACAGAGCGTTCGCTTGCAGCGGTTTTTTTAAATACGGTAGTTGACGCATTGATAAACGGTTGTCTGTTGAAACAACATTTTCAACAATACAAACGAACAATTCCGCTGTCTTTGTGCGTTTACAGATTTAACCATCTACGGCAGCTTTTTGAAATAAGGACACATGTCGAGAAGGTTAAGTAGAAATTCATTTTATTTCCTTAAAATAACAGCTCCATGATGTAGTGAACTATTTTAGCATACATGTTTTATTTATTTACTTAGAATGTCCCAATGAGCATATTGCTCTAGGTATGGACTGCCCTTTAGTGAGGCGGTAAGCAAAATACAAAGAGTAAATCACATTAACACATATAAAAAAGAGTACATAAGTATACATTTTAATTTTTTATTGTAATTTGTGTGGGTGTGTGATTAAACTTAATGCAATATTTCAAGAAACACCATAGGGATTTTCTGTTGCCAAATATTTAGGAATTACAGTACTGCTCAAGTAAGTATTTGAAGAGTTTGTTTTTAAATTGGGATAAGTTACATGATTGTTTAACGTTAAGTGGGAGACTGTTATATGTTTTGGTGGCACTATGTAATATACTTTTTATTCCATATTTGGTAGAGTTAACTGATTCTATACATATGTGATTGGCTGATCCAGTTTTGTAGGAGTGAATATATCTTTTGTGTTTGATTACAGAGTTGGTACATAGGAGGTTATTTTCAGCTTTGTACATGAATGAAGATTCACTATATTTACAGAGAAAGGAAAATGGCAGTATATTTGTTTCCTTAAATACTTCTACGAAAGGTTTTAAAATGTTAAATCCATAAAGTATTTTAATAGCTCTCTTTTGTAGGATTTCTAAACAGTTTAGGTGTTCTTTATTGTTATCGGACCATACTGCATTTAAATACAGAAAATTGGGGTGCAAGAGTGCAAAATAAAGACTTCTTTTACAACTGTTATCTAAGTCTAGATCTTTTAGTCTGTACAATATGCGAATAATGGAGTAGTTGTTTTGCTGATAATGTGTTCAATAAGGTATGGCCATGTCAAAGATGAGTCTAGTGTTAGCCCTAGGTATGTAAATTTGCTTATTCTTTCTATAACACTATCTTTGATCTTAATTGACTTATTACTTGTAATTGGTCTAGAGGGTTTATGAAAAAGCATATATTTAGTTTTTTTGGCATTAAGGATTAAGTTGTTATTTGTGAACCATGTCTGCAGTGTTGTAAGGCCAGTTTGCATATCTTTCATTACCTGCGATTCAGATTTATTTTCATAAAATAGAAAAATATCATCTGCAAATAGAAATATTTTACCTATTAGTTCTACATTTCCTATATCATTAATGAAGATAAGAAATAAAATTGGACCTAACACTGTACCTTGCTTTACTGTTAATATTGGGCTGGAATAATTGTAAAAGTAATGCCCCGGGTGAGGAATATATTTTAGTCAGAGTCTTTTGAGATAGTGTAAGGAGATAAGAATGTCACATGACTGCACCGACAGCTGTCACAAAGTGTTGCCAAACATGATCCACCTGGACACAAGCAACCTGTTTTTCTACTTTGCCCTTTTCATGGTATCAAAAGACTGTCACCAAAGAATACATTCTGAAATTAATACAATAATTGGCCATGGTTGTTTATTTAATTGAAGCATTGTGTTGCAAAAAGCATTCTGAAACAAGATTTGTATTACTTATTTAAATTGTTCTGGATATAGGAAGCTAATATTGTTATTTGCATTAACTTGTTATGGTGGGTGCTACACAGTCTCCGGGGGACAACTTTGTACCAATGAACACCCTAAAAATAGCTGAATCTATCATTCTTGGTGTATTTAAGGATGTCATGCATTAAATAGCACAAATCTGTTTTAAATATCTGGAGAATGTTAATTAACTAGTTTGTCTAAACCATTATGCTAATCAGTTAACAGTGTTATTCACATTTTAGCCTATTAATAATGTCTTATCACATTCAATTTCATTTGCATAATGCATGATGGGAAATGTATAGGTCAAAATTGTGCTTTTCTATTTAAAAAAAATAAGTCATCTTGGTGAAGGTGTGTTACTAGTTACTCTGCAATCTCATAATTATATGAAGTGTTTATTGTCCTTGAGTGTTGCTCACAGTGGGACCTTATGAAGATACAAGCAAATTCCACACCATATGGTCACTGAGTTCATGAACTTCCTCACATAGTGTTAGAAGGTGGAAGTCATGATCAGTGACACTGGTTACTATATTATATACTGGTATATACTATATGGTGCAAAGTATTCACAATAACTCATAAAAAAAACTCTTGTATGTATTTTCTTCCCTTAGATCATATTTCTTAATTTTAATGCTGGGGTTTGTTACAAGTGGCTAGTGAATGTTATCATTTGTTATTATTATTTAGTTATTCTATTTTTTAAAGTCGTTTTGACTTTTTTGTGTGTTTTTTATAGTGTTTAACAACTGCTTTAACTACTTGTGGTACCACAGGCGATGACGCTGATGATACATGGATGAAGATGGAGTACTGGTGGAATGCGATGGTGGGGGAAACTGGAGAACACCCGCCCCTGTGCTGCTTTGTCCACCACAAATCTCATGCAGTTGCTTGGGATCGAACCCAGGCTGTCTAGGTGAGAGGCGAGTGGTCTAACCACTCAGCCACGGCTGGCTTCGCTTTGACTAGTTGGTAATTTTACAACGGTTTGTTTCATGATTGATCTGGATGTGGTGGACAGTAGTCTTCATGGTCTTTTTCAGTGTACCCATACCACTTTCAGTTTGCTCCAAACAGATGCTTCCAGGGTGCTATTCAGTCTGGCTACTTTTACACCATCTGTACTCAGACGGTTACAGAGAGCCTTCAAGGTCTCATGTGTTTACATCTATACCAATTTGCTCCGCAACAAGCAGATGTCCCTGGGGTGCTGCCTGGTCTAGCTGCTTTCAATATCTGTGGATAGATGACAGTATAATACCAGTTACCATTTATTTTTTATTTTCTCTATATAGTATGGTCGTCTCCATAAGGCGGTGGTAGTGCTTGCCTAGCGGGAGACCTAGGTTTGATTTCTGGTACTGGCCTGGGGAATTTTTCCCTGCTGGGAGACCTGGTCCAGCATGCAATCAGCCTCGTGAGGTCCCTGGGGGGCAATTAAAGAGCTACTTGATGGAGAAGTAGCAGTTCAAGATTGAGAAGACTGCATTAACTGGCCAGGAGGGACCAGAGACACTGACCACATCTCACCCTCCAGTACTGCACCCCATTCATGGTGCCTGTCCTGGGCTGAGATGGGAGGATCCAGCGGCCAGGCAGTAGGACATGGTACATAGGTATTGCACTCCATCCAAAAATTTGATTCTGAGATTTCACTGTATCCAAAAAAGAAGCAATTTTATAAAATGGTCTGTGTGTGTATTTAAAAGGAGGCAGTACTTCTCGCTTATATTTAAGCTTCGTTGAGTCATCTGATGATGCACAACACAGTTTTGCAAAATGTCAGGAGCAAATCCTAATTATTGACTATGCCTACAAGCCCGGATGAAATTTTACTTTAAATGGACGCGAGCCATGAAAGCCTCAGTAAATGATTGTTGGCATGTATTGTTACACCTGTGTTAGTGGAACACATGCTGGTGGCCAGTTCTTTTGATGTCGAAGCCATCCATTGTTATACCTGAATGAGTTTAAGACACCTGCAGTGGTTTTGCTCATTTGGCTGTTCTGGAAGTTTCCTGTTACATGATCCACAGGTATAAAAAGGGGAATGAAGCCCTGCCCAGAGTATGGTTTCAACTGGCAGTGCATAGCAAGTAGCAGTTGGTTGACGGAAGTTCGTAGCAAGCAGCAGTAGTCATCGTTGCAGCAAACATTCAAAAGAAACTATATGGCAGAATTGTTACATGAAAACCTTGAAGAAAGACAGTTATTTGTGAGCAGATACTGATTGTAATCTGTTTCTGGAAGAAACAAAAAGTTAATAGTTACATTAAAATCCAGGCTTCATGTTGTCAAGATAAAATTGGCTGCAATTAGATTTCATTTTTTCTTCCAAGGTGCCTCCAAGAAAACAATCTGATATGTTCCATTCAATAACTTTCTCGAGCTGTCCCACAAACCAATTTTAATTAAAAAAGATGATTTTTTACCTATGTGAAGCTAATCTAGATAAACATTAACAGAATTGGTATTATTACTTGCATCCTTGTAAGCAGAAGGGAACTAAGGGAATCCATTAGGCTAAAACGATAGTCAAATTTTAAAAGGTGGTCGCTATGTGAGACAATTAAGGTTATGTCTGCTTTGCATGACTTCATTTGAGAAAAGTTAATTAGTTTAAAATTGAAACAATAACAATGAATATCTCAAAAATGGTAAACTGCAAAAAAAAACTATATAAGGCATAAATTGTGTGTATTAACGAGACCTAGATTTTTTGTGTAGTAAGCGATTGTCTATCTATTATGGTTTACTAGTTACACAAAATTCAGAAAAATTCATCCAGAATAAAGAGGTCTTTAGAGGCTATTCCCAGAAAATTCAAGCTATACATTTTATTTATCATGTAATTATCATACATATAAAAGATTTTAATCAAAATCGTTAGAGCCATTTTTGAGTTAACCAACATTTTCAAAATTTTTCCATGTAAAGGGTAATTGGAGGAGGAGGATTTTCTTCAAAATCTTTGTGCCGCATTCTTGAAAGATACTTAAATATCAAGTTTGTTATTTAACAGACTTTTTGTTTGAGTGAGTGAGAGAAAACACACACACACACGCACTATCATTTTTCTAAAAATGCTCTTTTTATATTCAGGGGTTCCAAAACGGTTTCGAATTTTTGGGTGGAATACAATATTTTCTCTGTACACTATGTAAATAGTATGTGTAAAGAAAGTAAAAAGACAATTTTTGTTATATTGCAATCAAGACTTCATCTCATTAAAATAAAATTAGCTGCAATTACATTTCATTTTTTCCTCCAAGGTACAAGAAAAAAATATAAAGAGAGAAAAATTACATTTTTTTGTAATTTGTCTTGTTTAGTGGTTTTTAAAATGCAAGGAATTAGATACTAGTATGAATACTTATAATATGTAAATAGTTTTTTCATGTCAAACCTGGGCCCATGGAAGAGAAAGCTAAGAGACATGAATATTTTTATTTTTGATCTACTTTCACAAAAAAAAAAAAATCCCAGCTTGATCTGTAACGTCAATGTGACAATGGCCTGTGTGTGTCTATTTTCAGCACTTATTTTACAGTTAAACTATTTCTCCTGTGATACAGTTTTGTTTTATTTGTGTTATTTTGCAGTATTCATAGAATTATAATTAAATCATAAAGCTCTGCTATGATACTTTAAACATAACAAGACATGAAGCTCAATGAACTATCCACTACGAGATATACAGTAGCCCAGCCATTTTAGTGACACATCTTAGTGTCCAAATTTATAGTTTGTAACAAATGCCATAACTTTTCCATGGATTATTTAGAGAAGGTCCAAATCCAACTATGACAAAGATGAATCTTAACAGGGGTGAGAGGTTACGATAATTTTGCTGTTAGAGGCTTCAGTTTTGATACACACACATCACAGATATAAAGAGAGTTTCATTTCTCTAACATATAATTTTTGAGTTATTAAAAATTTTGGTTTAAAATATAAGCATTTTTCAAAATCTATGATGTCATACATTTTTTGAATAACATGAATAAAACATTTTTGGCAATACATACCAACACGTATAAAAGGCATCAAGGATCATATTTTTTATATATTACAAAGCGAGAAAGAGCATGGTGTAATGGTTACCATGCTAACTTCATATACCCAAGGTCGCGGGTTAAAACTTGGTGGAGGACGATAGAGTTTTTTTTTTGGCGTAAAAATCCTTAGCATTCTTCCTTCAGAGGGGAAGTAAAGCTGTTGGTCCAATGTCATAAATTTACAGCACATAAAAGATCCTCAAGCCTGATATAATAGGGCTCTGAGCAAAATTAAGTGGTCTTTCACGCCTATTATAGAATGGGACGCTGAAAACCAGAGCAGTTAAAGATTGTCCGTAAATAAAACTACATTTACATTTTTTTTTTTTTTTTTTGCTAGCCTCTAAAACCCAAGATTGCAGGTTCAAATCCAGTGGACGGTAATGGATTTTTTTTCGGGTGCAAAAAAACCTAAGCATGGCCTCCTACAGAAAGGAAGTAAAGCTGGTGGTCCCGTGTAATGTTTATTTACACTTAAAAGAATCCCATACTTTGAAAGAAGAAGGTTCTTGTGCAAAATTCTACAATTTTGCATCCAGAAATCATGATTTCGTCCTACATGCCATTTGTGGGCAAAGAGTTGATCCTTCATCACCATGGTGCACAGCGGCAAACTCACAAATTATAAATTCAAATCAGATCAAGAAAACATTGTAACAATGCCCTATACTCCACTTAGGAGTTACAGGAAATAATTAACTAACAATGGAGAAAAAAAAAAAATTATATCCATCGTAAAAGCAACATTTCTAAATTTGTTACGGTTTCTTCACGCATTTTATTTTTTTATTAAAACAACAGTGTAATAAAAATCTGATGTGTTCCATTCACATACCTTCTCTACATTGCTGTAACAAATTATTGTTAAAAAGCATATTCTTCTATCTATATAATGGTAATTGAGATAAACATTAGCAGAAGTTATTACTTGCTTCCTTGTAAGCAGAAGGTAAATAAGGGAGTACACTAGGCTAAAGCGATAGTCAAATCTTTTAAAAGCTTGGTTGCCATGTGATTGAAATCTGTTTCTATGCAGTACCAGAATTTTAATACTTTCCATGTGAAAAAAATTTAAGTATTTTAAATCTGAAACAAATAATAAGGAATATCTTAGAAATGGCCAATTCCGTGAATAAAAAACCTGACATAAACTGTGTGTTTTAATATGATCTACATGTTTTGTGTAGTAAGTTTTTGTCTAACTCTTACTGTTTACCAGTTACACAAAATTCAGCAGAATTCATTGAGAATAAAGAGGTCTTTAGAGGCTATTTCCAGAAAATTCAAGATATACATTTTATTTGCCGTATTAAAATCCTTAGTATTTAATATTTTAATCAAAATTATTAGAGCCGTTTTTGAGAAAATCAAAATTTTTTCCATGTAAAGGGTAGTTTGCAGTGGGAGCTTTTTCAAAATCTTCACGTTGCATCCATGGAAGATACTAAACTTTTTGTTTTTGAGTTATTGTGTTCAGAGTCACATGGATGGACGGACGGATGGACACACACATACACATATGGATCTTTTTCTAAAAATTTTTTTTTTTGATACAGGGGACCCTAAAACGGTATTTTTGGTGAAATCTTGGTATCAAATTTTTGGGTGGAATGCAATACCTTGGCTACACATGTACATAGTATGTGTAGAGAAAGTAAAAATCTCATACTTAGTTTTGTTAACTATAGTTTTTGAAAGATCCAGGAAAATAATCAGCTTACTAACATGTATTTGGTGGTTCATATTAAGTTTAACATGTAGAAATGTTATAAAAATTAAAGTCTAGAAAACTGACTTTTAAAGTTTGCATCCAATTTGTACAGGAAATTTGACTTGCAGGCTTCTTCACTCCCCTGACAGACTCCAGGATATGCTTTTGTATAGAGAAAACAAATAGCATCTAAACCAAAAAGAATATTTTCCTTGTTCAATTATGGTAAAAAAATGAATACATTATTGCTTATTATGCTGCTATTTACTGATGGTTTGATATCGTAATAAACATATAAAATTGTTATATAAAATAATGGAGAAAATAAAATTAAAAATGAATGTGGATCCTTTATTAATGTTTTCTATAATAATATACAGACCAGAATGGCTCTGTGGACAAAGTGGGAATTTGAATTAGTGCAAAAAATCTTATGAAAATGTGCAAAATTATAGATTTTATACAATGTGTCACAATGGCAGCAGATGCCACGCCATGGAACATTTAATAATGCAGACTTTTAAATATGATGCAACTAAGACAATTTGCAGATGTCATAGGGCTTTGAAACTTTTCGTACCTGTACTTTAACGTGTCTAATTTTTCTATGCAAAAAGCATATTTTTACCGAAAATGGTTGAAATTTCATCTGGCATCCCCCTTAATCTGTGATTGTGAGTATGTGTATCGATTGTGAAATGTAGTTTATTTTAAAGCCAACATTGCGCATTAAATCACTTTAAATTCAATATTTTACATCACTTTTAGTGTTATTTTTTAATAATTTCTGCCAATTTTTAATGTTATAAGGGTCTACTACAGCAGGAGGCAGGAGCCTAAATGCAAATGTAGTTTTATTTATGGTTGCTCTTTAGCTACTGTAGTTCTCTGCTTCCCATTCTATACTGGTCGTGAAAGACCACTTCATTTTGCTCAGAGGCCTCTTTATCAGGCTTGAGGCTCTTTTATATACCATAAATGTCTGATACGGGTCCAACGGTTTTACTTCCCTTCTGAAAGAAATAATGGTAAGGATTTTTATGCCTGAAAAAAATCCATCGTCCTCCGCCAGGTTTGAACCTGCGACCTTGGGTATATAAACTTAGCATGGTAACCGTTACACCATGGAGGGCAACTGCAGGAGCCTATTTTAAGCAACTAAAACGTTTTGATACCTAAATTTCATTCTCTAGCTATAACCAAAAGTAAGGAAAATATGACTTATTTGTTTATGTAGTATCCTACTTTTTAACTCTCCCTTTAAGGCTAAGGTCAGATAAACAAGGTTGTTGTGTATAATCAAAACTATAAGCCATTTTTGGGAGAATAAAAAAAAAAAAACTGATGTGTTCCATTCACATAACTTTCTCTACCTGTTCCATATACAAACTATTCTTACAAAATCTTTTATCTATGTTGAGATAAAAATTCATAGAATTGGTCTTATTACTTGCTTCCTTGTAAGAAGAAGGAAAATAAGGGAATGCACTACGCTAAAGTGATAGTCAAATCTTTTAAAAGCTAGTCGCTATGTAAAACAACTGAGTTTCGGTTCGCTTTGAGTGGTCCTGTTTGAGAAAAGTTAGGCAGTTTAAAATTGAAATCAATAACAAGGAATATCTCAAAAATGGTCAACTCTGCAAGAAAAAAAGATATGACTAAAATTACGTGTCTTAACAAGATCTACATTTTTTGTGTAGTAAACTATTGTCTAGCTGATATGCAAAATTCTGCAAAATTCATCCAGAATAAAGAGGTTTTCATAGGCTTTTCCCAGAAAATTCAAAATACACATTTTATTTTTATTTACTTTAAAATACAGTATTTTAGTCAAAATTGTTAGAGCCATTTTCAAGAAAATCATTTTCAAACAATATTCCATGTAAAGGACAGTTTGTGATGGGGGTATTTTCTTAAAATCTTCATGTCAAATCCTTGAAAGATAGTAAACATAAATACGAAATTTGGTATTTAATGGTCTTTTCCTTTTTGAGCTATGCTGTCCACACACACACACACACACACACACACACACACACACACACACACACACACACACACACACACACACACACACAAACCTTTTCCTAAAAATCCTTTATTCATACTCAGTGGACCTCAAAACGTATATTTCTGGTGAAATCTCAACATCAAATTTTTGGTTGGAATACAATACCTTCACACGTATATATATTGTATGTACATGCATGCTAGGGAAAGTAAAAATATTGAGTAATATAAGGGTAACAAGGTGGAGAAGGATTTTCTTGAAAATATTCTTGTTGCACTGTTGGAAAGGGTGAATTTAAACACCAAGTTTGATATTTTCCTTTTTACTTTCTTACACATACTACATATATAGTAGGTAGAGAAGGTATTGTGCTCCATTAAAATTTGATGTTGAGGTTTCACTGGATATACATGTTTTGAGGTCCCTCAAGTCCAAAAGAAGATTTTTTTGAAAAAAGGTACATGTCCATGAACAACTTAACTAAAAATGAAGAGTCAGTTGAAGACTTATCTTGATAATTAAGCTCAGTATCTTTCAAGGATACAACACAAAGATTTTCCAAAAAATCCCCCCACTCCATTTACTTGGTAAAATTTTCAAACATTTTATTTCTCAAAAATGGCTCTAATGATTTTGATTAAAATACCAATTATTAATCATATTTACACAACAAATAAAATGTATATTTTGAATCTTCTTGGAATTGCCTAACTGGTAAACCATAAGATAGACAAACATTTACTAAACAAGAAATGTAGATCTCTTTAAAACACACAATTTATGTTATGTACCTCTTTTGTGTGGAGTTAACCATTTCTGAGATATTCCTTGTTATTAGTTTGAATTTTAAAATACTTCATTTTTCTCAAGCAGGAATTTGACATTGCTATTTCTTGTTTTATTTCCAGTCATGGAAAGAGAGCTGAACTTCAATCACATAGCAACCAGCTTTTAAAAGATTTGACAAATGCTTTAGCCTAGAATATTCCCTATTTCCCTTCTGTCATAAGGAAATAATAGTAGGATTATTTCGCTTATGTTTATCTTGATCAGCGTGAAGTAGATTGAAGAATAAGTATTTATAATAATAGTTTGCTGCAGAATAGGTAAAAAAAATATTGTGAATGAGGCACATCAGGTTTTTGGTTTATTTATTTACTAACTGACACATATTTTTTTTCTAAAAATGCGTTTATTGTTTTCAGGAGCCCCAAAATATGTAACTGAATAAACCAAATATTTACATTTGTTTAATGGAAGAAATAATTTTTTAACTTGCCGGAGGAATTAAAAAAAAAGCTTTAATAAATTGCCTTTTTTATGGGTAGAGGTGATTATTCAAATGCTGCTATTCACAAAGTTTATTTTGCGTCACATTTAAATACTTGAAAACAGTCACATCTCATTTAGAAGTTGCTGTTTCATCCAAAAACACACAATCACTTAATGCATCATCATTATCACCACTTGTCACTGCTACCAACCGTTGTTCTCCACGCACTACAAACTCCTTAGAGCGATTCTGTTCATCAATAGTTATATAAACTTCAGAAGTGACACTTTTCTGCTTTGAAACGTTAGCTATGAAATACTCTGCACCTGAACTTGAAGAGCTGTGCTTCTCTCTCGCAGACAATGCTTCTTCGCGTTGCTGCTCATCTCGGAGCCTTCTCATGTTGCTATGCAGTTCATCAGATGTGACATGCTGTGCAGGAGAGGACAAGCTGTCACTAGTAGATGTCATTTTTCTGGCATCTTCTGCCACGGCTTCTTGGTCGGTGTAACTTAGTGTGCGTGTCTCACCGATGTATAAGTAAAGGGGCATGCTCTTACGCTTCTCTGCTAGAGTTTGCTGAGGACGATCCACAAAACAACTTCGCCGGTCCCTTGGCATAGGCTCTTCGGAGTACCGCAACAGATCACTGAAGAATATCTGACGAGGAGTTAAGGTTTTATCTGCTTGGGTGGCATCGATATCGTTGTCGTCATCTACTGAAAGTTCAGGTTGGTGTTGGATGTCTTCAGTACTGCTGCTTGAAGACGATGATGATGATGATGATGATGACGATGATGATGAACTGGTTTCTTCATTTTTTTTGCACCCTTCTTTCATTTCTACTTCCTCGGTTTTCATTTCAGTTTGCATTTCTGCTGTTGTTAAAACGTTTACAGCAGTTGCGTGATCAGAGTCCATACTTTCTCGCCCGGTTCTTGCGGTGTACAATGCTGGTGTGTTTTGTATGCTAGTGGTGGGGCTGGCGGGTTGAGGCACATTTTGTGAAGCATAGATGTCTACCTTTGTGTAGTGATGTTTCTTTTTCTTCTCCGGATAATCTTCTTCCATAAGCATGAAGGTCTCTGGATCGAAGTCCATGGGCCGGATTCGACCCCTCTCCCAGCCGAGGCAGCACAGTAACGCTATTACCCATATTATGAACATGAGGATTGCAAATGGCGGGAAACTGAACACACTTTTGCTGGACTCAAATAAAATAGGGAACATCCAAAACCAAAAAAGAAGGGACATAATACCAGCTGCAATCACATATCTGTGGCTGTACATAGGAGAGTAGTACCAATCCTCGGGAAATTTCTGTTTTAGAATCATGATGACTGTCACTTGTTAACACACTCACTGCCCAACTGTCTCAAACAACGCTGCTGTCCGTGGAGTAGCCAATTCCTAGCTCCTACTCAGTGCAACATTGATACAAGTCACATTCTCAGTGAAAACACTTCCTCCAATGCCTTGAAGGTTTAAAACTCCAGTACTGCATTCATTAATATTCCAATTAAAAAATCTAATGTGTTACATTCACATGACTTTCTGTATTTACCCTTCTACAAAAACTTCTTAATCTGCTACTTCTTGTTGGTTACAATGAATTTTTGATTCATATTTACACAGGGACATGTATTGTAATGCACCTAAAAATTTTATACCAAAATTTCACTGGAAATACATGTTTTGAGACCCTCTGAATCTAAAAAAAAGCATTTTTAGAAAAACGTCCATATGTGTGTGTTTGTGGACAGCATAGCTCAAAAACAAAATGTCCATTAAATACCCAACTTGGTATTTAAGATTGGTATCTACCAAGGATGCAACACAAAGATTTTCAAGAAATCCCCCACCACCAACTACCCTTTAAAAATTTCAATCATTTTTATTTTTCCACAAATGGCTCTAACGATTTTGATTAGACTCTCTATCATTTAAGACATTTACATGACAAATAAAATGTATTTCTAGAATTTTCTGGGAATAGCCACTAAAGACCTCTTTATTCTGGACAAACTTTTTTTGAGTTTTGCATAATTAGTAAGCTGTAAGAGATAGTCAAAACTTACTACACAAAAAAATGTAAAGTTCCTTAAAACACACAATCTATGTCATATACATATTTTCTTGCCGTTGACCATTTTCAATATATTCCGTGTTATTGGTTTCAGTTTTAAAATACTTAAACTTTTCTCCTACAGGAACTTGTCAACTCCTCGCCATGCAAAGAAATTTCAATCCCATAGCAACCACATTTTAAAACATGTGACTGTCAGTTTAGCCTAGTATATTCCCTTATTTCTCTTCTACGTATAAGGAAATAAGTATTAAGACCGTTTCTGCTAATTCTTATCTTGATTAGCATGTAGTAGATAGAGAATAACTAATTACAGAGATTTAGAGAAAGTCATATGAATGGAACACATCAGATTTTTTCTGTATCAACGACCACAAAAAAACACAGACAAATAATCCACAACAACCATAACAAAAAATTCTGATGTGTTCTACCTATTCTGTACCAAAAGCTTATTACAAAAGCTTATGTTTCTATCTATTGCATGCTAATAAAGATAAAACATTAGCAGAAATGGTCTTATTAGTAGTTCCTTATAAGCAGAGGAAAAAATACACTAGCTAAAGCGATAGTCAAATTGTTTAAACGCTGGTCGCTATGTGATTGAAATTCAGTTGTATTTACATGTGCTCCATTTACATAACTTTCTCTAGCTGTTCCACAAAGTTTTCCTGCGAAAGATTATTATTTTATCTAGGACATGCTAATCTAGATAAACATTAGCAGAATTGATCTTTTTACTTGCTTCTTGTAAGAAGAAGGTAATACACTAGGCTAAAGCGATGGTCTAATCTTTTAAAAGCCGGTTGCTATGTTAAACAATTGAGGTTCAGATCGCTTTGCATGGTCCCATTTGAGAAAAGTTAATTAGTCCAAAATTGAAACTTATAACAATGAAATGTTGAAACTGTCAACTCTACAAGAACAACATATATGACATAAATTATGTGTTTTAACAAGATCTACATTTTTTGTGCAGTAAGTTTTTGTCTATCTCTTACAGTTTAAACCATTATCCAAAATTATGTAAAACTCAATAGAATAAAGAGGTCTTAAGAAGCTATTCCCAGAAAATTCAAAATCTGCATTCTGTTTGTGATGTGAATATGTTTAAAATACGATATTTTGAACCATTTTTGAGAAAATCAAAATTTTTGAAATTTTTTCCATGTAAAGGGTAGTTTGGGTTGGGGGGTTTTTCTTGAAAATCTTTGTGTTGCATCCTTGGAAAATACTGAACTTAAATACCAAGTTTGGTGTTTAACCAACTTTTCATTTTTGACAGACACACACCAAACTTTTTCTAAAAATGCTTTTTTTCTTACGAAAGGGAAATAATGAACATACTGCACCTGCACCAGTGCCACCATTATTTGGTAAGCTGGATCTATCAGTATATACATGTAGCCATTCATTAGCAGGGTATTTTAAATTTATTGTTTCTACTGCTGTTTGCTTTAAAATAGAAGTGGATATTTCAGATTTTTACTTTCTCTACACATACATACATATGTACATAGTGTATTGAGAAGGTGTTGTAATGCAACCAAAAATTTGATACCGAGATTTCACTGGAAATACACGTTTTGGGTCTCCCTGAACTAAAAAAAAAGCATTTTTAGAAATAGGTCCAATGCTTGCGAGTGTGTGTGTGTGGGGGGTGGCAGCTTAGCTCCAAAATGAATAGACTGTTAAATACCAAACTTGGTATTGAAGTTTGGTATCTTCCAAGGATGCAACATGAATATGTTCAAGAAAATCCCCCAACTACCTTTTACATGGAATTTTTTTCAAAAATTTTGATTTTCTCAACAATGGCTCTAAGGATTTTGATTAAGATCCAGTATATTAAAGATATTCACATCCCAAAGAAAATGTATATCTTGAATTTTCTTCTGGGAATAGCCTCTGAAGACCCCTTTATTCTCGGTGAATCTTACCAAATTTTGTTTAATTGCTTAACTGTAAGAGATAGACAAAAACTTACTGCACAAAAAATGTAGAGCTCGTTAAAACACATAATTTATGTTATATATATTTTGTTGTTGTTGCGGAATTGATCTTTTTGATATTCCTTGTTACTGATTTCAGTTTTAAAATGTATATACTTTTCTTATCAGGAATTTGTCAACTCGTGTCCATACAAACAAAGTAACTTCAGTCACATAGAAACCACTTTTGACTACCACTTTTACCTGTGGTACTCCCTTACTTACAAGGAAGCAAGTAATAAGACTATTTCTGCTAATTTTTTCTCGATTAGCATGAAGTGAATGGAAGTATAGGCTTTTCAACAATAATTTGTTGCAAAGATGTACAGAAACTCATATGAATGGAACACATGCAATTTTTTAAATTCTTCTGTTAATTTCCCAGATAAATTGTAGGGAAAGTAATGGCCAGGAAAATGTTTGAAGTGTGCAGTTATGTCCTTCTTCCTCTAAGTATGGACATACAGTTCTGTTATCAGCAGCATTTCCTTGTGCTCTCCGGAACTTACTAACTTCCTCTGATATCGTTCCCAGGAATAACCCACCAGCAACCAATTTTATCAATTTCCTGTTTTTGTATATGGTTTTCTATGTTGTAAATGTCAAAAGGCAATCAATCCTCTTGTTTCCTTTGTTTTAGCGTTCTTCAAATGTATGTGATACAAACATTCAACCTCATAACCTTTTTAGTTTCTCTATACATAGTACATATACATAGTAGGTAGAAAAGGTATTGTATTCCACCCAAAATGTTGATGTCCAGATTTCACCAGAAATATGTTTTAAGGTCCCCTGAATCCAAACAAAAGCATTTTTACTTTCTGTATATTCACTATGTACATAATGTATAGAGAATGTATTGCACTCCACCAAAAAATTTGATACCGAGATTTCACCGGAAATAGATGTTTTAGGGTCTCCTGTATCCAAAAAAAGTATTTTCCGAAAAAGGTCCATGTGTGTGTGTGTGTGTGTGTCCGTGTGTCTGTGAACACGATAACTCAAAAACGAAAAGTCAGTAAGATACCAAACTTGGTATTTAAGTTTAGTATCTTCCAGGGATGCGCCACGAAGATTTTGAGAAAAGTCCCCCCAACCCAAACTACCCTTTACATGGAACTTTTTTCGAAAATTTTGATTTTCTAAAAAATGGCTCTTACGATTTTGATTAAAATACCACATATTAAAGATATTTACCTGACAAAATGTATATTTTGAATTTTCTGGGAATAGCCTCTGAAGACAACTTTATTATGGATGAATTTTGCATAATTACTAAAGCGTAAGAGATGGACAAAAACTTAACACATAAAAAATGTAGAGCACGTTAAAACACACAATTTATGTTATATACCTTTTTTTCCTGGAGTTGATCGTTTTTGAGATATTCCTTTTTCTTTGTTTCAGCTTTGAAAAACTTAAACTTTTGTCATACAGGAATTTGTCAACTCCTGTCGATACAAACAAAGGAACATCAGTCACATAGCAACCAGCTTTTTGCTTTCATTTTAACCTATGGTACTCCCTTATTTCCCTTCTACTTGCAATAAAGCAAGAAATAAGACTATTTCTGCTACTTTTTCTCGATTTGCATGAAATAGATAAAAGATAAGCTTATTAACAATAATTTTTAAAGAGATATAGAGAAAGTCATGTGAATGGAACACATCAGATTTTTAGTAAAAGGTTTGTAAGTGTGTCTCTGAAAAGCATAACTCAAAAATGAAAAGTCAGTTAAATACCAAATTTTATATTTAAATTTGGCATCTTCCAAGGATGCAAGTAAATCCCCCACACTCCAAACTACCCTTCACATGGAAAAAGTTTCAAAAATGGCTCCAACAAATTTAATTAAAATGTCATATTAAAGATGTTTACATTGCAAATAAAATGAATATCCTGAATATCTTGAAAATAGCCCCTGACGTCCTCTTCATTCTGGATGACTTTGTATAACTGGTAAACCATAAGTGGTAGACCAAAACTTACTATACAAAAATGTAGATCTCATTATAATACACAATTTATGTTATATATATATATATATATATATATATATATATATATATATATATATATATATATATATATATAAAAAAAAATTTTTTTTATAGAGCTAACCATTTCTGAGATATTCCTGTTATTAGTTTCAATTTGAAAATGCTTACACTTTTCTCAAATGGAGAGTTCTCATCCATTTCATATCTCTTTTATGTTACTCCTGGCCATGGAAAGAGAACCAAATTAATATAGAAACAGCTTTTAAACAATTTGACTATCTCATTTGCCTTTTTTTTTAATATATATATATCCCCCTTTAACATCTAATGTCAATCAAGGGCTTTGCATTAGAAATAACTCATCTGTAGGTTCTTTACATTGGATTTAAATTGTTTTATTTTCCTTAAAAAAACACACACACACACACATTCACTCTGACATACATACTTCCAGAATCTGTGAGGGATAGGGAATAATTCTGGTTAAAGAAAAATTCCCTGCCCCAACCGGGAATCGAACCCAGGTCCTCAGGTGAGAAGTCAGCTCGCTGACCACTCCACCATGGAGGTCGTCTCTTTAGCCTATTGTATTCCCTTATTTCACTTGTACTTAAAAGGAACTATATAATAACATTTCTACTAATGTTTATCTCAGCAATATGTAATTAAAAGAATTAATCTTGGAACACATCAGATTTTTTTTTAAATGACTTCTACAAACTATTCTTATGAAAGCTATTTTCAATCAAGAAAAACTTTGCAGAAACAACTACATTACCCATTTCATTATAGAGAGCAGTGCTATGCAAATTTTAAGAATTGGTAGCTCTAAACTGGCCTTAAAATCCCATACTCTTTCCTGCAATCATGAGAAACAACTGGAAATCAACAAGCATTTAAAAGATTGAGTTTGAACAATACAAAAAATTTAAAACAGGCATCTTGAAAATGGCTTTTGGAAGAAAATAAGTTATTTGAAATAAATTGTGTGCTATAATAAGATGACTACATATTTTGTGTAGTAAGTTTCTGTTTATCATCTATAGTTTACAGTTATAAAAGATTATTTCCAAATGATAGGATTTCACAAGCTGTTCAGAAAAAGTCAATATATGCCTTTTATTTGCTATCTAAATATATTTAATATGTGGTATTTTAATCAAAATTGTTAGAGCCACATTTTGAGAATCGTTTAAGCCTAGTTTCTTTTTATTCTTTTTACTTTCTCTAGCCCACATGTAAAATGTACATAGAGAAGTTATTGTATTCCACCCAAAAATAAGATGTAAAGATTTTACCGGAAATATATTTATCCAATAAAAGCAATTTTAGTAAAATGTCCATGTGTGTGTCTGTCTGTCTGTCTGCAGATAGCATAGCTCAAAAACTAAAAGTCTGTTAAATACCAAACTTGGTATTTAGGTTTAATATCTTCCAAGGATGTGACACAAAGATTTTCAAGAAAATCCCCCCCACCACAAACTACCCTTTACATGGAAACATTTTCGAAAATTTTTCTTTTTTAAAAAATGGCTCTAACAATTTTGATTAAAATTCTGTATATTAAAGATACTTACACCCCATATAAAATGTATATCTTGAATTTTCTGGGAATAGCTTGTGAAATCCTCTTTATCCTGGATGAATTTTCTGGAATTTTGCTTAACTTCTAAACCGTAAGAGATAGACAAAAACTTACTTCACAAAAAATGTAGATCTTGTCAAAATGCACAATTTATGTCCTTTACAATTAGTTTCAGTTTTAAAATACCTAAACTTTTCTCTTATGGGAACTTGTCGATTCCTAGCTATGCAAATAAACAGATTTCAATCCCATGGCAACCACATTTTAAAACATGTGACTGTTGGTTTAGCCTAGTGTAATCCCTTATTTCCCTCCTACTTATAAGGAACTAAGTAATAAAACAATTTCTGCTGTTCATCTCGATTAGCATGAAGTAGATAGATGAATACGCTTTATTAACAATAATTTGTTTCCGAGATGTAGAGAAAGTCATATGAATGGAGCACATCAGACTTTTTTCTGAAAATTAGCTGATTCCCTCCATTTTTGACATATCTGTAAAGTTTCCCTGATTTTCCAGTTAAGTGTGAATCTTTTGAAGCAAGTTTGTAGGTAGAATGCAATAGAGAAAGTAAACATTATGGCAGCTGGAAACATTGCTAATGGATGAAACTAACAGATGCATCTGAAAACTGCACATTTTTTAATGCTGGTGTGTGTTGCAACTAAAGCTGGTCAAGTCAGCTTTCAATCTTACTCGTTTCTTGCTGCCAGTAGATGCAGCTGAATGCATAGCTGGCAGGAGAGAGCTTGACCAACAAGTGTATGAGAGTCTCAATTATCCTCAAGTCTTGTTAATAGCAAGACTGCAGTGTAATGCATGGAAACTCGCATTTCCATGTTAAATTATTTCATCCTTTTAAATGATTTAAGATTTAAACAGCCTACCAGTATAAGGATGATATTTAAATAACCCATGCTAGGCAAAGGGTTAAAAACAAAATGTGGTATCACAGAATATGCAGATATATAAGCGTGGTCTCAACTTATATTACAAATAAGTATGAATATATTTTATTACTCCTAAGACACTTATGTTGCAAGAAGTAATTCCATTTTTGGTTGTAATCTGAACATTTTTATACATAGTAACACAAAGTATTGGTATGTCATTAATGATTAATATCCCTGATGCAAACTGTGTACTGTGAACGCGTTTGGATATATGTGCTTTTAAATGAAGAGTCATCTTGTGTTATACAAGGGCAAAGATTTTTAGCTTTTTATACATGCATTTTTGGCCTTTTATTAATTTCTATCAGTCTGTTTAGGTTTTTAAACAATTTCCCTAGCTTTTTTTTTTTTTTTTTATAAGGATTTCAAACAATTTTCCTACCTATTTAAGGAAGTTTGACAAATACCTTTTATAACATAATACATATAAAAATATGAAAACTATTTTACTTCACAGAATCATGTTATTAATATTAGTGTAATTTAAGGCAATTTGTTACACAGTATACTCATGCTAGAACATTTTAACAAAAAAATTCACCATGTATTTCACATTTCAGCACTGTTCCTGTACATAACCATCCACATTTCCAAATTTTTTGTTATTTTTTTAATATATTTCTACAGGCAGAAAAAGTTCTTTCAACATCACAAGATGTCATTGGCATTGATTTCATACATGCAATTTATATACTAAGGTAAAAATTGTGATAAATTATTTCCCTGGCTAACCCCACATGTACTCTCAAAACAAAGCTAAACAAATTGTTAAACAAAAATTATAATTGAAGAAAAAATGGATACATCCTCTACTGAGGTAAAAACAAACTTCAGCTTGGCAAGTTGTAGGTCTTAAAGTCCCATTTAGCCCCCCCCTTTTTTTTTTTTAATGAGATTCAATTCTTAGCACCCAAACAGCTTGAAATAGAAAGTTTCCAAGTACTTTTAATAACTTATAAGGGCAAAAATAGGTTAAAACCTAAAAATCCAGGCCCTAGTTATTACATAACCAGTTTATACTACAGATCATATGTCAACCTACTTCACCTGTAGTTACGGGTTTTGACAGCAACCTTGTCCATGGAACACACTACATGTCCTGGACACATTTGGAGTAAAGGAGGAAGCATAATTCATGCAGCAGGCTCTTTCACACGCACACAAATAGTCCTGAACCTGTAGATATAAAGTGCACATTGTTTTATTTTTTTCTAAGGTTCCCTTGAGATTTTTACAGTACTGTGGCAGAAAATAAAGACAAGTGTTCTAAAACAGTGAAGAGCATTGCACACACAACAGCTCAATACATACAAAAGTAAGGTTAAGGAATCCCAAACACAGAGTAACAACCTGAATTCAAAATTGTTTTACATAGCTTTAACTTATTCTTCTATGACATCACAGAAAAACCAGTTATGTGACAATTGTCACTTCTGAATCAGAAAGCACATATTGTTCACTTTTTGTGTTCTCGCCTACACCAGAAAGTGTAATCTTTGTAACTTGTGGGCACACTTTAAATATAATAATGGAGTATTGTCAGCCATTTGTTAAGTCTATTTTGTACGTAAATATGAGATACTGATTGTTTCAATTCACAATGAAAGAAACTGAAGGGCTCAGAGCAACACAATGACATAGAATAAAGACAACATTGTGAATTTAGAACAAGTTACAAACAAAACAAAGACGAGATATAAAAATTGGATGTAGTACAGCCTAACATTTGGCATGATGAAATAGCATTATGTGTAGTAATGGTGTATGCTGCAGAACAGTGTGTTTATTGTATTAAGTTTTGCTCAAATGGAGTCATATATGGCCTGTCAGCTTGAATTTATAAAGAAACAGACTGGATGTGTGTTACCCAAAAAGAAGCACAGACAGGCAACAATTATAACTAGGAATGTGAGTTATTACTTCCTCTACAGGTACTATGTACATAGTGTATAGAGAAGGTATTGCATTGCATCAAAAAATCCCATACAGAAATTTCACCGGAAATATACGTTCTGGAAGACCTGAATCCAAGAAAAGCATTTTTAGGTCAGTGTGTGTATCTATGGCATAGCTCAAAAACAAAAATATATGTTAAATACCAAACTTGATATTTAAGTTCAGCATCTTCCAAGGATGTGATACAAAGATTTTCAAGAAAATCCCACACCCTCAACTACCCTTTACATAGAAAAAATTTTGAAAATTTTGCTTTTCTCAAAAATGGCTCTAACAATTTTTATTAAAATATGATTTTTATATGATAAATAAAATGTATATCTTGAATTTTCTGGGAATAAACTCTGAAGAACTCTCTATTCTGGATGAATTTTTCTGAATTTTGCATAACTGATAAAGCGTAAGAGATAGACAAAAACATACTATACAAAAGATGTAAATCTCCTTAAAACATAGCAGTTGACCATTTGAGATATTCCTTATTGGTTTCAACTTTAAAATACTTAAACTTTTCTCATATGGGAACTTGTCAACTCCTGGTCTTGCAAAGAAACAGATATCAAGTCCATAGCAACCACATTTTAAAACATTTGGCTGTCGGTTTAGCCTAGTGCATTCCCTTATTTCCTTCTCACTTATAAGGAAACAAATAATAAAACCTGGATAGGTAGAGGCAGACTGAAAAATTCAATGCCATAGCCGGGTTTGATCCACGGATCTTCCGGTCTCTAGCCGGTTGCCTTTCCACTGAACTACTATGGCAACATGCTGGCATAGCATTGAATTTCTCAATTGGCTCGCATAATTCCCGGTAAACCACAAGGTGATTTCAAATTATTTTGAGATGACAACCCAATTGGTGACTTACAACGTTGCAAGTGGTCAAATGGCATTGAATTTTTCAGTCTGACTGTACCTATCCAACTCCTGTCCTATGCACGACTTGTGTGAAAAAACAATTATACCCAGTAATTAGACCGTTTCTGCTAATCTTTTTTTCGATTAGCATGAAGTAGATAGAAGAATAAGCTTTTTAACATTAATTTGGTACAAAGATGTAGAGGAAGTCATGTCAATGGAACACATCAGATTTTTGGGTTATAATTGTCACAGTTACAGAGTATTAACAGTTTACAATAACGACTAAATTGTTTGCTTTCATGGTTATCAGTAGGGTTCAGAAGTTGATGATCTAAAATTACTGAAAAGGCCTATAATCATTGTTAAATTTATGAAAATATTATATAAAATATGAAAAAAATAACTTGCTGAAAATGTTAGACATACTTTATTTGACATTGCACTAAAGAACCAGAGACATTCATAGAGTCTCAAATTTGAAGGTTCTCCAAGTATCCTGAAATAACTTCATTCCACTTAAACCTGATGTCTTTGAGACAGACAATGTCTCTTAGGGCTGCCTCTGTGGTCCATTAGTCAGCGAGCTAACTTCTAACCTGGAGGTCCTGGGTTTGATTCTCAGCTGGGGAGGGGAATTTTTCTTTAACCAGAGTTATTCCCTATCCCTCCCAGAGTCTGAAATTATGTATGTGAGAGTGAATGTGCGTGAGTTTAACATTATAAAAATGATTAACCTAACATTCTAAATCCACAGTAATACAAGTTGTTTCACAAGTCAAAGCCTCCGATATGATCATTGAAGTTAAATGAAATAAAAACAACAATAATAATAATAAAAGCAGAACTTTGCTGGTCTTACTCCTTGGTAATCAATTTTCTTGCATTATCTATCTTGACCAATTTTTGCTGTTCAATGAACCAAATACTGCTTGATTCTTTGCATCTTCTCATAAAGAACTAAGTCTTTTGTCATCTGTTTTTCCTAGATATTGGTGTTGGCAGAAGAGCAAAGTTAAGTTTGAGAGAGACTTTTCATTTTTGAGAGAGGGAGAGAGAGAATCAGGGAGGGAGAGGGAAACATGGAAGGAGAGAGAGAATCAGGGAGGGGGAGAGAGGGAGGGAGAAACATGGAGGGAGAGGGAGAGAGAGAGAGAGAGAGAGAGAGAGAGAGAGAGAGAGAGAGAGAGAGAGAGAGAGAGAGAGAGAGAGAGAGAGAGAGAGAGAGAGAGAGAGAGAGAGATACATATACAGGTATGGACATTTTTCTAAAATCAAAACATATATTTCTGTGAAATCTTGATATCAAATTTTTGGGTGGAATACAAAACTTTCTTTACCTACTATGTACTGATACAGTATGTGAAGATAAAGTAAATAGTCTATTTGAAAGAGAAAAACAATGAACATTACCTAAAAGATGATAAGTCAATAATGAAATTCCGAAAAATACAAAATAAAATTAAGTCATTAGGCAAAACAAATCTACATCTAATCCAGCATCTTCTTCAATGTCTCACAAAAAGGATGACATTTCAGAATTTCTGAACCTGAGTTATTACATTTTGTTCAATTACATTAATCGTTACCCTTAACGATTAGCTGTAACTATGTTTCAATAGAAACAATGTTGATGCAGATTTACTTTGTAATTTGATGCAATCTAAAAAGAATTCCTCCAAGCTATTTTCAAATGTTTACTCATTTTGTAATTCTAGAAAGTCATACGAAACAATTGGATTATACAGATGAGCTTGAGGGATCTTAACCCTTTGTTGGCTGTCAGTACCTATAAGTTCCGCTTTTTTTAAGCGTAACTATACAAATAGGGTTGTACTCTAGGATTAATTTCATGTTACACTAACCTTCAACCATAAACGACAATAATCAAGACTGCTTTATATTGTAAGCATGTACACATTTTACCCTAAATTGTAGTGCTTTTTTTAAATAAACAAAAGAGTAAACCCGACATAACTACAGCCAAATGTAACCCTATTAACTTCCAAGCATCACACCGATTATTTTACTTGGGTTAACCCTGTCCTTTGCCACAATCACGGGATTTGCACATGCAACATTTAGCTTTGAATGGATGGCCAGTCCATTACCTATCACCTAACACCCATGGCCATTTGAACAACTTATTTGGTGGTGTCTGTGGCAGGATTATGAAAACTGGTTTAGAAAAATTTAAACTTTTAATTGGGAAGAAAACGATTATTAAAGGATCTACATATATTTTCATTTCTATTTTCTCTATTATTTTACATAATAAATGTATAGGTTTATTCGCATATATTTTTACTAGAACTCCAGTTTTAAAGTTGAATTAAATGAAAAACGGCATATTTAGTATATTAATGCAGGCAACTGAGGGTTAATATAAACTCATGTGATGTGGGCATAGCAAAAGAAAATACACTACTATTGCAAACATCAGTAGGTGTGTTGGTTACCATGCTAACTTCATACACCCAAGGCACAAGTTCAAAGCTGGCAGAGAACAATTGAATTTTTGGGTGTAAAAATCCTTAGCATGGCTTTCTTCAGAAGGGAAGTAAAGCCATTGGTCCTGTGTCATAGATTTATGGCACATAAAAGAGCCTCAAGCCTCATAAAGAGGCCTCTGAGCAAAATTAAGCTCTCTTTCATGCCCAGTATAGGATGGGATGCTGAGAACCACTGCAGTGAAACAACATCCATAAATAAAACTCCATTTCCATCAACAGGTGTTAAGAACTGAAACATAATGCCCAAACACACATTATTGCCTAACATCACAAAAGATACAGACAATCTCAGTTGGTTACATATATGCAACAAAGCAGATAATCATAAGGCATTTTTCTCATCGGATGGCACATTAGAAGTGTTTAGCCTCTTTTCTAATATAGTGCTTCAAAATGACATTGAACAGATATAAATATTATAGCTTAAACTTAAACTAGACCAAAATTTAATGCTGCAGCTTCAAAACTCTTTTAGATTATGTAGCTCCAAAAATTACATAATTTTGAGATTAGACAGCGCATGAAGCACAAGTGTGTGATGTGCACACATGCACCTCAGAGAGGCAAGTAGGTGTCATGAAAACAAATAGGTTTCTCTTTGTCCATTATCAGCAAACTGACCTAGCTTCCAAGTAAAGTTGCTTATGACTCTTTGACAGTTTCAAGGTTGTTCTTGAATGTAAAATGCACATATTTTGCCCTAACCAGGACTATCTTGTACTTATTATCCTAATAGTAAACTCTCAACAACTTATTTTAAATGGCAACAAGAAGTTGCTATTAAATGCACAAATGTTTTAGTATTACGAATTAAAGATAAGAATTTTATTTTACTGTCTCACTGCAAAAGGAATTTATTTTTAACTTAACCTACAATTCTTTAGTAGTATTGTGATTTGTTTTTATCTCTGTTGCCTTATTCAGCTCCTTGCCTTCATCCCGAAAATCACTAATGCTAAATTACCTCTAATAGATTATATTCACAGTGTACGTAGCCCAGTTATCTCCTTTCATTGTTGTTATGACTAATTGTATTTTGGTAGAATAAATAAATAACTAAAGGTATAGGTTCTTTAGCAGTGCTTTGTAAGACAAGGAATTCCCCTATGTTAGCTAACCACTGTGAATGTTTATGAAAACACTGCTAAAGCACACAACTCTGTGCTTCCCAGTCTACCTACATTACCTCACAGTCTGGGCCAGGATGCAGTTGTGTTCCTGGCATTAAAAACTATATTTCTATATCACATAGAATCTGAGCAACAACGTCCATAGTTTAGTTTGTGTCATTTTGAAATACCCCATATATGTCAAATATAAAAATAGTTTTAGAAAATATTTAAAATATTTTAATCTTGTTTTTTTTAATGCTATTTTCAATTATACTGCTCTTTAATAAGAAACCAAAGTTAAAACAAAAGAATTTGAATCAGGTTTTGTAACACAAACTTCATTTAGTAATTACTTACTGGGACAGGTTTCGGGAACACTTGTTTCCATTGTCAGCCCTTAATTCTGACTAAATCGTGCTTCGTATCACTTATGGAGACATCTCTGGTGCTGGATCTATGAACTTCCAAAGGTTGCTGTATGCTAGTAAATCAAAATTCATGGTATGGTTCTTTCTCTTCTTGATGTAGATCTTTTCCCAGACATCTAATTCTGTGGCTTTATAAGCTGGTTTTAACAGCTTTATATTTGGTGTGATTTCGTGTCCTGACATCCAAAAATGATAGGCAACTGCTGATTTTTCTATTTGCTTGTATTTTAGGTTTCTCATGTGTCCCTTTAATCTGGTTTCCAAACTTCTTTTCATCTTTCCTATATATACTACATTACAGTCTGAGCATTTAGTGTCATAAATTCCTATTTTTTTTTTTTTGTTTGTGTGGATAGGATCTTTTAAATCTTTGTGTAGCATTTTCTGAATGCTGTAGTTGTTTTTCAGAGCTAAGGTGATGTTATAATTCCTGAACTGAGATAGGTCACAGAGGCCCTGTAGAGTGGTCATGTGTGTTACGCAGTTCAGTTTTTTTGTATTTATGTATTGCACTTTTTTTGGAAGCTGTTGTTGGTAGCTATTTGGAGTATCTGTTGGTATTCCTTTTGAGAATGTGTACTAATCTGTAAGTTTTAATTTAATCACATCACTGTCACAAGCTTCTTTGCATATTTGCAAGATTTCAATTTAAGCTGATAAACAAATCTTATAGAAGCAAACTTTCCCGTGAAACTTAACAGGTGCATAACTAATACCAGGATAAGATGGAGGTAATATGACACTTTTAAATTCAACAAAATCTTGATGAAGTTAAGGTAGGTGTAAAAAATTCTTTTGTTTTAATTTAATCACATCACTATCAAAAGCTTCTTTGCATATTTGCAAGATTTCAATAAAACAAAGATTTATAGCTATTGTGTATCATAACTCATGACATTTGGCATTGAACGGATACCCAGTCAAATTCGTCTTGCCTTAATGATCAATTAAGTTGAGTTATTTACATTCCTGTGATAGGGATTAAAAACGTTTAAGAGTTAGAGGAGAAATGGAAATGCAGTTTTATTTATGGATGCTCTTTAACTTCTGTGGTTCTCGGTATCCCATTCTATATTTAGTGTGAGACTGCTTAAATTTGCTCAGAGGCCTCTTTATCAGGCTTGAGGTGGGTTGTTGTTTTTTTTTTGCCATAAATCTACAACATGGGACCAATGGCTTTACTTCCCTCCCAAAGGATTTTTATGCCTGAAAAAAATCCATCAATCTCTGCTGGGTTTGGAACTGCAACCTTAGGTGTATGACGCTAGCATGGTAACCACTACACCGCAGAGGGCGACAGAGGAAAAGTAGCATGCATAGTAAAACATTGCAACCAGTTAACGCCCACTCTTGCTACATATGGTACCAGAGGCACTGTAACACTAATAGTACATGAAATTAAATTATGTTCTCAGGCCTAAGCTTCAGCATCAACTCACTGCAAGCCACTTTTCAAAATGTTTGGAATTTTACCATTAACCTGTAAATATATTCTAGCCTATTGTCATTTATAATATACAACCCAGAAAAATTTACAAAAATTGCAGATGTTCATATCAAAGAGATCAAACATGGACAGGACTTACACAGATCAACAAATAATTTACAGTCATTCCAAAAAGAGGTTTACTACAAAGGAATAGTTTTGTTTAAGTCATTTCCCACTCCTATAAAAGAATTGCAAATGAACAAAAACAAGTTTAGATCAGAATTAAAAAGATACCTTATTACTCACACCTTCTGTACAGAGGATTTTATTCAATCAAAAAATACTAATAATATAACATTGTAAATATAATAAACATGAATATTCTAAGAATGCAAGTGTACGAGTAAGTTTTTGGAAACAGACATGTAATTGAAATTTGTAGGCTTTCACGGCCGGTGTTAGTATAAGAAAAATTATTATCTGGGCTTGTAGGCCGTGGTCTACTGGGCTCCTCCTCCTTTATCTTCCCAGATGTTTCATCTGCGGCTGCGGCCGACATCTTCAATGGCAGTGCAATCTAAGTGTCCTGGTGGAGGTCTCAACAGCGACAGGTTTGAAACTAAACAGAATATGGACAACAGCATTAACAAAGGTGAAAACCAAGGATTCCTCCCGCACCAATCATACGTCAGCAGAACGAAGGACCGCCCACTGTCAGGTCCAGCCCACCATCAGCTCCAGCCCATCATCAACCTGAACCAATCACAGCCAGCCACTGGTATATATACACCGCAACCCATGGAGCTAACAGCACAGTCGCTGTTGTCCAGCCCAGATAATAATTTTTCTTAGACATGTAATTGTAAATTATACAAAACTGACACCTCTGAAAATTCATTGTCAAATTTATTATTTGTAAATAAATGTATTAATAAGTCTGAACAAATGTAATTCTTGCCATGATCTACATCCTAGAGTTTGGGCATAGAGTCTAATCTCAGATTGCAATGCTATGTATGTATGAATGCTAGTTATGACTCAGAAAAATCTGTCAGGGAAAATGGTCCTAGCTGACACATGGATTTGCAGCTGATGAGTGAACAGGCAATTTTCTTCTTTCCACAACAGTCTCTATCCATTTTTACTTTCTCTACATGTACATAGTATATAGAGAAGGTATTGCATTTCACACAAAAATTTGATACTGAGATTTCACCAGAAGTACACGTTTTAGGGTCCACTGTATAAAAAAAAAAAAAAAACATTCTTAGAAAAAGGTTTGAATGTGTGTGTGTCCATGTGTCTGTGTACACAATACCTCAAAAGTGAAAAGTTGGTAAGATACCAAACTTGGTATTTAAATTTAGCATCTTCCAGGGATGCGACACAAAGATTTTGAGAAAAATCCTCTCACCTCAAACTACCCTTTACATGGAAAAAATTACAAAAATTTTTATTTTCTTAAAAATGACTAACGATTTTGATTAAAATACTGTATATTAAACATATTTATATGGCAAATAAAATGTATAGCTCAAATTTTCTGGGAATAGCCTCCAAAGACCTCTTTATTCTGAATGAATTTTGTGTAACTAGTAAACCATAAGAGATAGACAAAAACTTACTACACAAAACATGCATATCACATTAAAACACACAAATTGTCATATACATTATTTTTTTTTGTTGTGGAACTGACCATTTCTGAGATATTCCTTTGTTTCAGATTTAAAATACTTAAACAGTTTCTCACATGGAAAGTTGTTAACTGCTGACCTTGCATAGAAACAGATTTCAACCAGCTTTTAAAAAATTTGACTATCATTTTAGCCTAGTGTATTCCCTTATTTTCCTCTTACTTACAAGGAAGCAATAGTTAAGAAAATTTCTACTAATGTTTATCTTGTTATAAAGTTGATGGAAGAATAAGCTTTTTATCAATAATTTGTTACAGCAATATAGAGAAAGGCATGTAAATGGAACACATCGGATTTTATCTGCTTTACTTTTACAAACTTTCCACTTTTCAGGCTTGTCTTTTATTCCTGTTGCAATTCTGAAACTCTCTTCTCTGCACAGCTTTACTGACTCCATCTATCCAAATAGACATGCCATTCTACTAGGAGTTAACATTCTTTGGCAATTTTTTCTCCCTCATTCTGTTTACGTGTCTATATCATGTTAAGAGTTCTTGCTTCTAGTTCCAAACATGGGTCTTTACTGGTTTAGGAACCATATGAGGTTCTTGATTTCCCTGCATATGACAGAAGATGTCATTGGGGAAGTTTGGTGTATGTGCCAGACATAGCCTATTAGCAAGCATTGTTGGGTCTCAACAAAGTTCCAATTGGAAAGTCATTATAGCAGATTCCAAATGGAAGCAGTGTTCCCCACCTGTACAATTTAGGTGTGAATACTATGTAATGTAACTCCGTGGCATGACAGTCCACAAGGAACCTTGGCCTGCATCCCCCAACTTGACCCAAAGGCATCCTGAATGGGGTGCAGTGCTGTGATCAACACCTTGAGTCTCTCCCGGCCAGTAATGCAGTCTTCTTGATCTGGAGCCATACCTCTCAATCAAGTAGCTCCTCAACTGGCCTCCCAGGGATCTCACGCTAGTATGGGAATCAAATCCAGGTCTCATACTTGGCAAGCAACTGCGCTACCACCATGCTAAGGAAACGACCAAATACTATGTATGACAATAATTAGAACTCTAAAGCATAAAATATGCTTTGATAACAATCCACAGTAAATTTTCTCTTGATTAAGGTTTGTTTTTGTTTTATTGTAACTTAATATCCTTTAACCTGGTTGACCATATTGGACAATGAACGAAATTGGTGAAATGATGCTCAAATGATCTTGGGGTCCACAGAGCTTAAAGTTACTAGACATTCGTCTTCTCATGTTAAGGGATAACCCCAGAAAAAAAAAAAAACTTATCTGAATAACTCACCCTAAGCGAGATTCGAACTTGCGACCTGTTGAATGCCTACCCAGGCAGGCTTCAATAATATTGCTGTTTGTACAGCTACTGATGTGCTTTTTCGCTGAATAGCATTGCACCTGATGTTGCAACTGTTCATGCAGAGAGAAAATGGGTAATGTCATTCAGCGGGTCCCAGAATTGTATTCAAGCTTGCATAAGCAAAGTGTCTTTGTTACTAAACTATATAGGATTTTGAAAGTAATCTTGGTTTAGCATTTTAAATTTAATTATTTACATATAATTATGAAGTTATACAGAGCAATAAGAATAATACTGGATATTTAAAAGCTTTTTGTGCAGGTTACAGTTTGAAAAACCACCTGTGAAATTCAGAAGTTATCACAATATTCATTTTCAATATAAATGATGATAGTTTGTCAAAAAAAGTATTGAAGTGTACGATCCAAATGGCAAACAAATGATCATTTTAAGTGCCATGTACTATCGTTGAAATGGAAAAAGTTGGCAATACTGAATGGAAGGGAAGCCGTTACATTAATCACCATTTTCTGCAGAGATATTTTAGGTTTTCTTGAGTACATAAAATGCACATGCTGGCAGCCTTGCAAAGACAAATGACTGCTAGCTAAGAGTGGGGAAGACACACTCCCTTTCAAAACCAGTAGTTTGGCATGTTAACAGGTTTCACTTTCACTGGTCATGTTTTATGGATTAAGGATCGTATAGAAAACAAAAACACTAGTCCTCCAACCTCCCAGCTGTTTTGTTTATGGTGCTCCCACTGACCTACCAAAACCCATGTCTCCAACCACATTATATCTGCAAAACCAAGTTCAATAATGGTTAATCCAAAAAAAAAAAAAAAAAATGTATGTGACAAATTACGTTTTAATAAGATCTACATTTTGTTGTAGTAAGTTTTTGTCTGTCTTTTACAGTTTACCAGTTATGCAAAAGTCATTGAGAATGAACGGGTTTTCAAAGGCTATTCGCAGAAAATTCAAGATATATATTTTGTCATAAAAATATCTTAAACATTGGCATTTTATTACTGATATATGGTGGACTTTGTCAAGTGATGTGTTCTGTCAATTGAAATTAATTAGTTGAGTCAATTTTGTTACACGTGCTTCTGAAACATGTTTTCCAATAATAAAAGTAAGTATTGTAGTGTTACAAAATCAGCTCAACTAATTAATTTCAATGATATGGAATTTAATCAAAATTGTTACAGCCATTTTTGTGAAAATCAAAATTTTTGAAAAATCTTCCAAGTAAAGGGTAGTTTAGGGGGGGGGGGTCACATCCTTGAAAGATACTGAGCTTAAATACCAATGTTTCATATTTGAGCTATGTGCTCACAGACACAAAAGGACATTTCTGAAAATGCATTTTTTTTTTTATTTTGATATATCTCAAAACATCTTGGTACTGAATTTTTGGGTGGAATACAATACCTTCTCTATCCACTATGTACATTGTACATATGGGCTAGATAAAGTAAAAATACTATATAATAGCTTTAAATTTATGAAAATGACATTAAATGTGAAGAAAGACTTTGAAAAGTGTAGATACTTCATTTAACATTGCAGCTGGTAAGACATTCGTAGTGTGTGGAATATGAAGGATTGCTCCTGCTCTCAAAGAACATTATTGTACATTGAAAACATTTCCTGCTGCTTGCCTAGCGGGAGACCTGGGTTCAATTCCCAGTACCGGTGTGGGGATTTTTCCCCTGCTGGGAGACCTGGACTGGGGTGCACTCAGCCTCGTGAAGTCCCTGGGGGGGCCACTTGATGGAGAAGTAGCTGCTCCAGATCGTAAAGACCGTATTAACAGGCCAGGGGGGGTTCGAAGCGCTGACCACGTCTCAACCCCAATCCATGACGTCTGTCCTGGACCGAGATGGATGCAGCGGCCGAATGGTAGGCCAAGGCTCTTAGTGAGCTGTGCCATGGAGTTGTTGTTGAAAACATTTTCCACTTCATCTGATGTTCTGGATACATAACTGAAATAGGAAATGTCTCCTAAGCCTGACTTGGTAGTGTGGGGGTAGTATGTCTGCCAGAAAATTTTCTTTTGAGGGTTTTCCCTTCTGATAAAATGAATGTCAGTTAACTTTAAGCTCCCTGGACTCTTGACAATAAGCATTCCCATGGGAGAAATAAATAATTATTTTCTTTCTTCCAACATGTTTGTAATGTCAAAACAAGTACTTATACAATTTTTTATAAATTATTCTTCTTAAATACAAAGTTTGGTATTTAACCAACTTTTTCATTTTTGAGGTATGCTGCCCTCAGAAACACATGGACTTTTTTTCTAAAAATGTTTTTTTTTTGTTCAGTGGTCCTCAGAACATGTATTTTCAGTACTGAATTTTTGGGTGGAATACAACACCTTCTCTATCTACTTATACATATGTGCTAGAAAAAGTAAAACATATAGTTTTGCTTATATTATTTTACTGCAATCTTAATGTACACAAAAAAATAATTACTGGTTATGCAAGAACCAGCAACTCCACATTGTGCTTTTCCTCCTCTATCAGTTCATTTTAAAATATGTGGTTTTGCCAACTTTATTAGTTGCATGTTAAGTGGCTCAAGTTTGCTCAAACCTGGTCTCGCCATCAGTAATAGTTTCTTCTGCATCATTCCCAGTCTTTATTAATCCATTCATTTTTGTCACCAACATTTTTCCACTTATAGTTCACCCTGCCCTTTCCTGCCCATATGTTAAAATATTTTGTAATATTGCCTTTATTACATTTAATTTTGTTTTCTTTGTCAAATTTCTATTTTCTAAAATTACTCTTAAATATTATAATTCCCTTTTAACAAGCTAAACAATTATAGTATGGTGACATCGGGAAATTGCTGTAAAAATTCAAGCTGACATTCAATCATGACTCCATTCCAGCAAAACTTAACACAATAAACATGGTATACACCTGATAACTATATTGTTATTCCACCACCAAAGATAACTGCAAAACCTGGATTATGTACCTATGGAGGTACATAAGCCAGGCTAATGGAAAACATGGATAGTCAATAGACATTTTATTAGTACTGTAAAGTTTTCAAAAGGTTTAAATCTGTTGAAAGGTCCCAGAGACCTCAAAACATTTTCTGTGAAATATTGATATAACATTTTTAAGGTAGAGTACAATATTTCTTTTAGGTAAAAAATAAAACAAAATATGCAGAAATTAGATAAATTTGCATTTTTCTGAGATCCCGGTCTATGGTCCATCACTCTGAAGCCCTTCAGTTTAAGTAGATAAAAGGATAAGGAAAATGGGTGGAGTTCACATTAAGCTTACATGCAACACAGTTTTGTTTTGTTTCCACTTTCTTGAAAGTTTTAATAATAATGTGTATTATATAACTGAAACAAACTCATTTACACTGACTATTTTAACGTGGCCTGAAATATTGCCAAGGACACTTAGAACAAGAATCTAGCCAATACAAACAAGCTTAAACATATAAAAAAATAATCAGGCAATAAAATTAACACAGTAAAAAAATACTTAGTGTAACAAATCATATAAATTGAAATTCTCAAATTAAATTTATATACATGTATATCATACTATGTGATAATAAAATTATATAAAACACATCTACTTTTTCAAGCAAATATGAAACCATACTTGCCAACTTCCTGAAATAGAAAACCCGTAAAACTTTCCCTCGTCCAGCAAAGGGTAATCATTTTGTGCTGACATCAAATTTAGAATGCATAAAATATTCAGTGCAATACATGTGCAACAGTTACAATGTAAAATAAATGGAAATTCTGTTTTATAGGCATCCTTGAAAATTTGATAGCACAGCTTCTTTCTGTCACACTTTTCTGGTACCACAATACACATGTTTTATTCCAGCAGGAAAGTCTGTATACTTTCTATGTCATAGCCATAGAGAAAGGTTTTCTGGAGCATTTCAGGATCTTATCTTTACATCCAAAGCGCTAAATTAGCTCCAAATTTAATTTCTTTAGCTGGTGTTTATGTTGCTTGAAACATGACTCGAAATGAACCGAAGAGGAAATAAGAGCTGCAGTTCGCAATGTTAGTAAGTGATTTTGAATTTTCGGACCTTGATGAAAGTGTTTCTAACATCGACATAAGAGAGGAAGATGTATTCTAACTTCAGAGATGAAAATGCATTTGATAACAATGGATTTATGGAGGTGTAACCAGACAAAGTTAATCAACCATTCAGCTACGCAATAACACAAGTGCTAAACTGTACGTTACATTTGTGTCCCATTGCTTTATACCATTTTCATTTATAGTGAAATCATGCTCATGTGTGTGTGTGTTTTTAGTGATTTCTTTTTCTCAGTTTTCAGTCTTCAGGTTGTGAATTCATTTTTAGTATTTTAAAAAATAAAACACCAGACCAAAATGGGATGCTGTTTTAGTAAAGAAGTATCCGTACTTTCATTTAAGTAGCCTGAACTTTCTGTAATAAGGTTTTTTATGCTTAATTATTGATTATTTATGGATTTTTAATTTTATTTTCAAAATTTTCTTTTGTTTATAATTTTTTAAAAATATTGAAGAAACTTCTTATGCATATAATGCATATTATGCAGTAGACAAAACGGTTTACTAAGAATTAAAAAAGATTCAGCTCCCTAAGTAATTTGGTACTCATTTTATTACTAATAATTTAAAACCCTACATTCTCCTCTAAAATTAGCTAGCACTTTTCAGACAGCATTTTGCTATTCGGGCTGGCACTAAAAGGGTTAAAGCAACGAACACCACTTCCTAGGCTATACACAGATTTCTAACCCATTATTTACCCTTTATAACAGCAACTATTACCAAAAAATGGGAAACATATCACATGGCTATTAAATGTGAATAAGATAAAACAGTTTATGAGGTATAATAATCAATAAGTTTCTGGAGGGCTTCGCAACAATTTGGCAATTGAGCTGTCTTTAATTCTTACCCAGACTGTACAAGCAGTACTCTCTTTTAATAATGAGAGATCATATGACTTTCTGTGACTTTGCAGAGGAAGCTCTGAAATGAACGTGCATTTTGCACCTGCTGCAAAATTACGAAAATAAAAAAACATCAAATTTCAGTCCAAACTGCAACAGAAGCCTATGAAATGTTAAGAATAACTTATTGGGAAGAAGATGCTGGATTATACAGCAAACTATTTTGCTCTTACATATCTCTTGGTACAAATTCAACCCATTTCAATGGCGAACTTGAGGAAATCAATTCCGCATTTTCTAGCACATTAATCTCTTCAATAAAGCAGTCATCTTTAGTGATTCAAAATCTGCATTACAAGCCATTTGTACCAGTATATATGCAACTAAAAGAACAGCTGAAATCTGCTAAAGTATTCAACACTTACAATCTCTTCACAAATCGACAGCTTTACAGTGGATTCCCTCACACTGTGTCCTTTTAGTACCAACCTGAATATCAAAATGCTGTCTGAAAAGTGCCAAGCAATTTTAAAGGAGAATGCATGGTTTTAAATTATTATTAATAAAATGAGTATGAAATGACATAGAGAGCTGAATCCTCCTCCTTCTTCTTCTTTTTTTTTTTTAAGTAAACCATTTGTCTATTGTATGATATGTATTATATGGATGAGGAGCCTCTGATATTTTCAAACAACTAAAAACATAAGATAATTTTGAAAATAAAATAAAAAGTCCCAAAATAATCAATAATTAGGCATACA